>OY998242.1:11102778-13502778 GCA_963922005.1 Cornus suecica
AGGTTTTACACAGGACTAATTATATGTTGCATTAAAACTAAATATTGTTCTTTGAAGTCTTGAGAAATATATATAGCTAGCAGGGCTGAGCTTTGAGACCAGACCCTCTAATGTAGACTATTACAAGCATGAGCTATTGCCAATAAAAATGTTATCTGAATTATGTAAAAGCAGATGAATTTCTCCTTCTTTATTTCTCTGAATTATTCAAGAGTTTCAATTTTTGGTCTTTTGTATTTTTCTTTTGTACTTCTATAATTCTATTCACATTTTGTTACATTTATCTGTCTTGTACACATATTTTTCATATGAGATTTTATTATATTGAGTCATACTTAAATAATTTTCAACTTAAATTTAGTTGATGTTCGTTTTAGAATTATGATTTAAGTATATATTCATACTGTTAATGATCAAATTTGACATTATCAATTTAAGCCGCCGGATCATGCATCTATTTATATGTATGGATAAATAGAATAGATCGACCTATAATTTTTTTTATTGGAATATGAATCAAACATAAGGATTTTATTTTCACTACAATTTTCTTTGACATAATATATATATTAAGAGAAAAGATATATAGATGTGTGTATAAAAGTGAAATTAATTGTAGTATTTTTCAATTAAATTTGTATATACTTTGTGATCAGTTGTAGCATAAATCCGTTGTAGTCTAGTTGGTTAGGATACTCGGCTCTCACCCGAGCGACCCGGGTTCAAGTCCCGGCAACGGAAATGTTTTTTGGCAAAATTTATTTGGGGGATTCAATATTTATTTTTGTGATATTGGGTCTTTTTCTGCATTAAACCCCATTATAGATGGAAATCTCCCGCCTCCGTATAACCACAGTTTCTGTTTTCTTTGCCCATGTTTAACCTATATCTCAAGTTTTTATTAAATAAGTTAAAATTAATTACATTGAGATAAATTTAATTATAAGCAAATATTGTTTTTTAGAGTTTATTCTTGTTTTATTAATTTAAAATTATTTAAAGAAGTAAATAAAAAAATTGTATAGGCAGAAATATATATATGCATGTGTGTGTGTGTGTATATATATATATTTTTTGTAAATGTGAGGGACTGAATTGCATAGGAAACTGATTAACAAAAAAATATTAATACAATTTTTTAGAACTTTACAAACCAGCAGTGTAAAAGTGACAACAAAAATAGCTCAGAAATTATTATACTAATTTAACCAAAATCTAAGATATTTGCCTAAAAAAACAAGTGTGATAAAGTTATAGTGACAAGACGATCTGAAGGTCTCCAATAAAAATTTCTGGGTCCCAAAATAATATATATACACAACGATTTTGACTCACTAAAATATAATTAAATGATTCTTTGAACATTATTATAATACAAGTTGGTGACTTTTAAGCTCATCCATTGAAAGCGCCTTCGAAGCCCTTTTTTTCTGTTTTTTTCGAGTCAAACGATTCGCTATCCAGTGGGCTCTCAAGTATAGCTTATTTATTTATTTATTTTATTTTTATTTGATAAGGTCTTCTCAAGTTAACGTCTACTTCAGCTATATATCTCTCTATATATATACACGTATATCTTATTCATGTTATTACTCTATACTTCAATCCCGTTGACACTTTTCATGCATATTCGTATTTGGGTTTTGAATATTCCCCGTTTTTTTAGGATAATTTTTTCTTCGTTTTATCCTCAATAAAATATATATGTCGGTACATGTACTGTGTGGGTGTATAGGTTAAGCAGGGTAGGGGATGCGCAGGATAACATGGGCAAGCTGGGATTTTCACGGTCTGTTGTTGCTTTTCTGGGATTGGTGTTGAACATCACAGTGTTGTGTAATGGAGGAATCACAAGCACTTTTGTGAGGAAAGTTGAGAAAACTATGGATATGCCCCTTGATAGTGATGTCTTCAAAGTGCCTCCTGGCTATAATGCGCCTCAACAGGTATTTTATTTCAATTTAATCCATTTAGTTACAAATATGTACTTTTGATGATCTCAAATTTAATGGGTATGTTTTTTTAATTCTGTATTTTGATTGGTGGGTTGATTTTTTTTGCAACAAAGGTTCATATTACCCAAGGAGATCTTATGGGTAAAGGGGTGATTGTGTCATGGGTCACTATGGATGAACCTGGGTCAAGTACAGTTGTGTACTGGACTGAAAATAGCAATCACAAGATATTGGCTAAGGGCATTGTTGTTACCTACAAATTCTATACTTATACTTCTGGATATATTCATCACTGCACCATCAAGAACTTGAAGGTGAGCTATATATATTCAACCCTTTTGTGTCCTTGTTTTATAGGGCATTGCTTCATTTCACTTCCCTTGTTCCTTTTTTTGCTTATTATATGATGATATTTTTGTTGGGTTATAATATTTATTCTTAATTTGTGTATATGAGATTAGTAGGGAGATAGGGAGGAATTTTGACTGAATTGAGGAATTATAATCATGGTTAAAGCTTATTTAATTATTGAATTTTTTGACAGCATGACACCAAATATTTCTATGAAGTTGGGATTGGACATACAACAAGGACTTTCTGGTTTACAACCCCTCCTGAGGTTGGCCCTGATGTTCCATATACATTTGGTCTCATAGGTGAAGTATTATTTTTTTTCATGTCAATTTATTGGTCTTTGTTTGTCCTCTTAACATAAAAAGTTGTGCTTTTTTAAATTCGGTTTGCGGTTCATTGGTCTTAATTATTCATATGTAATTAAGGCAAGAATTACGGGACTCACTCAACTGAGGAATATATATCACCTATTGAGAATATAATTTCCTTCTGGGAGAAATTTCTAACTAGTAATGAGCTACATTCCATGTACTTTAATAAATGTGTAATTTTGACAAAACTCCTAGCTGAGTAGCTTTTTGAGCTTGTTATTTGAGGTGGGAACTTGGATTATTTCCTATAAAAATAAAAATTCTTACAAGTCTGAGAAATGCACAATGTGTTTACCGGTGTTCATATAAGAATCTGTGCCATTGTTTGTTCTGCATTTATCCTCTCTTGATTCTATCCCATATCAATCATTTTTTTTCGCAGGGGACCTTGGCCAAAGTTATGATTCAAACAAGACGCTTACTCATTACGAATTGAATCCAACTAAAGGGAAAACAGTATTGTTCGTTGGGGACCTCTCTTACGCAGATAACTATCCGAATCATGATAATGTGAGGTGGGATACATGGGGACGGTTTGTGGAGAGAAGTGCTGCCTATCAGCCTTGGATTTGGACTGCAGGAAATCACGAGATCGATTTTGTCCCTGAAATTGTAAGCATCCCTTGACATGTTTCTCCACTGATGAAAAATAATATCCCAATATTTCTCATAATAATGTGATATTGCGTCGTTCTTAACTTCTGTATGGTAGCAGTATAATCGACTCTTCCCTCATAGAGTGAAATGTAGCTCCTTGGAAGTTCTTATTTCCCAAGCCCGTGATCGCTAAATTGAGAGCAAGTAATCAATGCTTTGGATGTCGATGAAGTTGTAATATTTTTGTAGGGGTTGAGGAAATATCAGTTCTGGAGTTACCTTACTATCAAGATGCTGCTTTGCAATATACGATTCAACCGTTATATTATGTCCTAGCCTTGGAATGTTTATGGAAAATATTTAGTAGTGACAGATACTGGTGATTTTGTTGCAGGGTGAAACTGAACCCTTCAAGCCCTACAGTCACAGGTATCATGTACCTTATAAAGCATCAAATAGCACTGCTCCCTTTTGGTACTCGATCAAGAGGGCTTCAGCGTACATAATTGTCTTGTCTTCTTATTCGGCGTATGGTAAGTCTATAGGCATTTGCAATCTTTCATTTTCTTCAATGGTGTCCGTAAATACATGATATGTACATGGAATTTATGCCTACATAGATTATGAGTCTAAACCTTGCTAGTGCTTTTAACTATCCACTGCACGAACTTGTGCTGACTCAAAATCATAGAAACCATATAGGAAAGAAAATACTAAAACATTCTAGTAAACATTTAAATTTTTGTATGCATTTCTTGATTTTTTTTTTCCCTATCTAATTGGATTTTAGGCAAATACACTCCTCAATATAAATGGCTTGAGCAGGAGTTCCCGAAAGTGAACAGGAGCGAGACACCATGGTTGATCGTTTTAATGCATTCCCCATGGTACAACAGCTACAACTATCATTACATGGAAGGGGAAACCATGAGGGTTATGTATGAGCCATGGTTTGTGAAATACAAAGTTGATATTGTGTTTGCTGGTCATGTTCATGCATATGAACGCTCGGTAAGCACACATTTTCTTTTGTTGATTATGTTTCGAAGCACAAGTTTGTTATTGTAGTGTTACATTTCTGTACTGATGTATATAAGTCACAGGAACGTGTATCGAACATTGCTTACAACGTTGTAAATGGTATTTGTTCGCCTGTAAGCGATCAATCTGCCCCTGTGTACGTTACCATCGGTGATGGTGGAAATCTTGAAGGCTTGGCAACTAAGTAAGTTTCATTTATGTTATAGTTTCGGCCTTCTCTAATACAATTGCCTCCTGTTCTTCGATAACAAGTAAATGAACCGCGTTTTGCTTTTGCAGCATGACGGAGCCACAGCCAAAATACTCAGCATTCCGTGAGTCCAGTTTTGGTCATGCCATTTTCGATATTAAAAACCGAACTCATGCTTACTATAGTTGGCATCGCAATCAAGATGGCTATGCTGTGGAAGCTGATTCCTTGTGGTTTTTCAACCGATTTTGGCATCCAGTTGACGATTCTACAACTGCCCAATCTTAACGATGTAAATATATATATATCGTGTTTATAGAATGGGGAATAAGATTGCAATTGAAATTCAATAAAGATTATCGGTGGCCTTGTGGTCTAATGATATTTTCATTCCTCCCCAAAGCCTTATAGGTCTCATGTGGGGGTGTGAGTTCGTTAACATTCAAAAAAAAAAATTCAATTTCTCTTCTTTCGAGCGTTTCTGATTTTGCTTCAATTTCAGCACAATTTTATCAGTTCAGCTCCTTAATACTCTGAGGCAATCTCTTAATGCCTTCAATGAGTGACTTGGTTGAAACTCAACTTTCACGAGTTGGGTATGTTAAAGTTGACCATTTGTGGTCCCGTATCAGATGGATCACTTTAGCCCCGTTCATCTTCATCACATACAAATATAAAAACATATCATATCATATATATATAAGGTAGAAATTACCTGATAGCGTATTGGTTACCACAAGACATGTACTAAAAGGTACCCAAAAATAAATAAAAATGTGTACCCAGGGAGAGAGAGAAAATTGTAGGGCTTGGGAGTTCGAAAATGTCTCCTTTTAGAATGTAACCTATGACACACCCATAGATTAAGCGTTCAATTCAGTCAACCAAAAAAAATTAAGAAAAATAACATCCATGGATGCAATAGTCTTTAAAATGACTCTTTTAATCTAGAGTTTATTTGACTTAAGTCCTACAGTTTTGGGGTAATTTGACATTGGTTCCTTTTTTAAAACTTAATGTTCGATAAATTATACTTTCACACTCACTTATTTTGCTAATTACACTTCACCCCTCAACCAAATTTTAAAATATATAATGACTAAATTATCCCTAAATGTGCGTGATGACCTATTTGCCCATCCATAAAGATGTGAAAAGATCAACCTACCCTCTTTTTATATGTATTTCAAAAAAAAAATTAATTAAAAAAATATACCTCACAGTCATTTTGAAATATATCTATTTTTTTAATATATATATATATATATTATTGAATATATTTTTCAAAAATATATATCTATTTTTTCAAAATATATATTATTGAAAATATATATACTATTATATATATATATATTTTGAAATAATTTTTTTTTTTGAAATACATATAAAAGGAGGGTAGGTTGATCTTTTTACATCTTTATAGATGGACAAATAAGTCTTCACACACATTTAGAAATAATTTAGTCATTTTATATTTAAAATTTTGATTGAGGGGGTGAAAGTGTAATTAACAAAATAAATGAGTGTGAAAGTACAATTTACCAAACATTAAATTTTCAAAAAGTGACTAATGTCAAATAAATTTTTAAAAAGGAACCAATGTCAAATAATTGTAGGACTTAAAAGTAAAAAAACCCTTTAATCTATTGAGGTTAAATAGGTAGAGAAGTATTTGTAATACACATAAATCTCTAAAAAATATAACTGAAGGGGACTCTACAGGGCATAATTTACAGACAACCAAACACTTCCTCGAACTATGAAAAGGAAACAAAATTATTTTCTCCCAAACCACATGGACACAACAAGAGTTCTCAAACCAGTTTCCCTCCCACATCGGCTCACAAAATGTCGTCGCTTCTGATGCAGATACCATTGCCTCTGTATTTGCTTGAAGCCTACAGAACACTGAAGACATAATCACCGGTATATCTCTACCTTTTTTCTTTTTCGTTATTATCACCTCCGACGGCGTTTTGTATCCACCTGAAATAACCCACCACACCGAAATAATTAGTAGTATGCGTATAAGAGATGCATGAGACGGACCAACAATTACAAATTATTACAATTTCGGGCCATTCCATTACAGTTTGAATGCATGCGCAAAACAATCTTGCAATTGATATAGAGTTTCTCACAAAATTTAAGTTGTTACTCATAAAAACAGAACTTAGAAGAGATGAACAAGTTGGAACACAATGCAACCAGAAGAGCAACACCTTACTCAGAAGGTAACAAGTTTTACAAATGAACCTACTATTGGAAACATAGTAATCTTAGCATACACAACATCTTTTTAATAGTTCTAAACTTCCATTTGTACGCCATTTACTCGTACCTGACAACACTGATTTATCCGCACATGGTTTATATTGGAAACTCATTTGAACAGGAGATGCAAAGTCATCTATAACTAGCAAAAGAATGAAAATACAGGAGGGCAAGCCTTGAGTGGTCTACTCTAACCAACTCTTTACTTCACTGTTACATTTGCGGAGATATTGCCCTTAACAATGTTAATACATGTACTTGAAAATCATAGGCACGTATTTCTACTACTACAAATTCATTATAATTACTTCAAGAGACCACATTGAAGACCTCGAGAGCATGGTGCAGAAATAAAATAAAACAACAGCAAATTTTATTTTCCGATCTTATCTCGTCTCCATCGTCCCTCCCACAATGCATATCCACATTCCACCCCACGATCATTAGGCCCAATACTGTTCAAGACGTTTTAACGCCTGAGGTGAGAGAATTTTCTGTCTGGACATTGATTTGGTAACATTGCTAAAACATGTGTATTTCATTGCTTTTGAAACAGTGGAGATGAGGAACCAACAACCATTAATAACATACTTTTTGTTAAATATGTTAACTAACCAAAGGTGAATAGATAAATCTCTATTTTAACCAAGTATTGGATCTCATTGTCCCTGATCAATCCTTTAGCAAATTTGGTCCCTCTAAAAGGAGGTTTCCAACCAGACTCAACCCAACTTAGAAAAGCGTTACTGCATGCATCCCTTTTTATCACCTCAATATCCTCTTCTGCCTTCCAATGTCCCCTACAACACAATCGTTTCATAAGAAACAACGCTCTATAAGAGGCCTCATCATCCTCAAGGCACATGAACAATTCCAAAGGAGTTTCCCAACTTTTGTTTTTTGTTGGTGCCCCATCTAGCTTCTTGCAAAGAGCATCATCTCTAAAAGCTAAAAAAATTCTTGTTGTCGCCAATCATCCACCTCGACACCCTGATTGCGGCTACTACCATGAAGCATCACTGGACTCGTAAACTCTAACTATTCCCTCTAATTTCATTGTTTTGGAGATGATTAAATAACCTGTTTATATCTGTGTCACACAATGGATATGAAGAAGTAGCAAAGCAACAAAGAATCAAGCTTAGTTCTTGGAACTCCTGTCAAGCATATTCATAATTGCAGGAAGTGATTCTATACATGTATCATGAAATCCACGAAATCAACCCATTTTCACGAAATCAACCCATTTTCAAACAGATAAAGAAGCACGGTATATGACCAACATTATGTCTCTCTATTCTATAAACAATTAAATTAAAAACAATATGTCAAATCAAGATTCCATTCGCCAAAGGGCATGCAATTCAGCTCTACGTTGAAACATCTCAGCATAGAAAATTCTAGAAAATATTACGGGGATTACCTTTGTATCCGAATTCCTGGAAACAGCATGAGAATTCTGCAACTTCTTTTGCTCTTCAGAGGAACAACCTTGGCAGAAGAAGTGCTCAACATTTTTTGCTTCCTCAGGGGTCATTTCTATACACGTGGGGTGAAACCTGAATCAAAAGTACATTTTTGAAGATTGTATCACTTTGAAATTGGTAGTTCAAACTTCAAGATGTGTTTGGATTGTTGATGGTTAGGATACATTTATTACTGCAGCAAGTCTTAAAGTTAAACCATAAATCATGTGATGCTTTTGCCTTAACGCTAGCTCCTAAACTAGACTCCAATGGAACTCCTCAAGGACCAACTTTGGAGCAATGGAGGGGGCTTAAAGTATGTGAGCTGAAGTAAAAAGTCAGAAAAACCTTTTACTTAGGCAAGCAACTCGCGTATAAACAAAAGAATATGAGGTTAGTAAAATACTAAAATGGGAAAATATATACAAGCAACGAGAGAAGATTATAGGGTGTGGATGCAAGTGTTATTAGGATAATTATTTAACTAAAAAAACATCAGGTACTAAGTAAATGGGGTAAAAGGGGTCAAATGGTTTTTTTCCCCAACAAGTCAGGTTGCAGGGTGAGAACTTGAGCCACCAAACCAAGTATCCTGCATCCTTCTCCCAACTCAGGTCTTCAAGTCTTCTATCCTTTATTCGCGATTTAACAAAATGGCGAACGCCACATAACTTATGTGTCAACAACCGCTTGAATTTTGCAAAGTGGGGTGGTTATCTGTGACGTGGCAAGTGACACGTCAGATAACACATCCCAAATCTACAAATGTATTACATATCTTAGAAGTATAATTAACAACTTCCAGAAAGGAAACATGAATAAAATATTTGTATATTTGAAATTCCAAAACTAACCTCTACATTTAAATATCTAGTTAAATTTGGGAGTGTAAAATCCCAAGGGGCCTAATGACTCACAACATGACAAGGTACTCGAAATTTAATTGTGAAGGAGCATATGTACTACAAGCATAAGTTCCTTTTGATATTTTGCTTACTTGTAGGTGTCAGCACTTTTGCAGATAAAATGACATTTCAAATAGTTAATCTATACTAAAGATATTATTGGGTTTCACTAGCACAATGTTAGCTGAATGGATAACTTGATCATCCAGTTTCACCATGAGTGCCAAAATTACTCAGAGTAATTTGATAATCCCAATCCTAAGATAGAATCACACTGTTATGTAGATTTCATATGAGAACTAATATTAAGTTTTTCTCCTTTTTATTAGCTTTCATATGAGAACTAAATGTCTAATTTGAAATAATAAAAAAAATGTCCATTTTGAACACTATATTTCCTACAAACATTACTGTACTCTAAAGAACAATTAAGAACATCAAATAAAATGAACATTTATCCATGTCTATGTCTCGTTGTATTTGATATGTGACACGTCCGGCCCCTGTATACAAACCTGTTCTGACACACATACCCAAGTCCATGAAACAAAGACCTATATATATAAAATAAGGGTTTACCTTTCCTTCCTTAATCCCAATTGGAAAGGAATCCTTCTTTCCAGCTTGAATCTCCACTTAGTCACTAATCTCTGATTCTGAGATTATTGAAATAATCTCCTCTATCTAAAACAAACTCACACAAACACAAACCAACAAATCCAACATAACAGGTGTCCAAAAATATTACTCTGAAGCCCTGAACCAACATACTAGAAACCAAAACTAACTGCCTCCCTCCAAGTTTCTATAAGAGCCACAATTATCTGCTTCATCGGAAAATTCATTGCAAACTCACTTAGAGGAAACAAAAATGACCCCACCATCACCTACCCCCACCCCCCGGCCCAACCCCCAACCCCCAACCCTGCCCCCTGTTCTGTATGAATTAAGTTGCTAAGAGTGCTACAGGCAACCTTTACATTAATGTTATTTGTTCTTTACATGTTACACAATCAATCACCAGAAAACCTAATGCGACTCATTTGAGGTCAGCTAAAGAAAGTCCAATGTTGCAATTACGCTTTCTCTAACACCATATCTTCATGAGGCGTGTTTTTTTCATGTTCAATTCGGCAAGTACACTTGCTCTAGGACGAATGGACGATCATATCTTCTAGACCATATTCTCATTTATGTCCTGTGACTTGTTCTATTATGATTTTCTAGAAGCATATCTGTATAGAGTACGAAAATAACTCAATTAATGATGGGGATACTTGTCTACCAATTTATACTGGTTAGTGAAAGCATTCAAAGACCCAATTTTTTCGAAAATGCTAGTTCGGTTATAACTGCTAGAATGTGTTTAAGTTGACATTATTTTTTTTCCCACTTTGGGAACACTACCATTAGCCTCATAAAATATATTCCAAATATAACCTGCCATATAGATATATAGAGTACGTCAGCATATCGTCTGCACAAATACCAACTAGAAGCTAGTCAATGATTACTGCAATAGGATATATAGATTTAATAATTATCATAGTCCTTGGCATTTATGTGCTGCCAACGCCTACTACAGTTACTTCCAAAGAGAGAATATCGGTGTAAAATATAACCAGAAGGTTAGACACAAAAAAAAAAAAAAAAGGAAAAAAAAATTAAAAAAATAGACAAGCATACAAACAAAACAAAATAAAACAAAGAGGGTTGAGTTAGGCATAAGAGAACTTCAAAATTCCGTTAGGAGAAACTATAATTGTGAGTGCAGTGTTAGGAGAATCTATTATGCAAGCCAGCTTCAACTTTCTCTGGAATCCAGAAAACCAAGACAATTCCAACCTTCCAATGAGCAACTATAGGTCTTTTCAAGAAATTTATTGATGATCATCCCACACATCAGACATGGAAATAAACAACCCATGCTCAAGAAAAGTAAGAAACACTATGCCGGATTTTTCAGGTGTCAATAACTTAATGTGATCTAGATCAAGGAATTTCCTGGTCGTAAAGTTTCGTCAAATTCCCGTATGTGGATAGTGCGAGCGATTCCTTAAGAGTTTTAATGTTTCTAACATAACCATGCTAAAATGTTAAAGTAACCAACATTCCCATAGGCCAGGTTAGAGGATGAAATATCTAAATTACATTGAGAGAGAAATTTCTTTCCATCGAAAGGCTTCATTTACTAAAGAACATCAAAAGCAACGAACTTACCAATCCGTGCAGCCTTCACACTGAACCATTAAGTCGTCAGGATTGTAAGGCATCTCACACTTACAGTACCTGCCAAGTTAAGATACACCAAAACAACAAACTTCAGCCTAAATCGCCCTCTTGACATTAAAAATCTTAAATCGAACATTTTCTACCGTTGAAACTACTAATTCTAGAACCATCAAAACATACGAAATGCAGAAGCAGACGAATCATAATGCAGACATCCATCAAAAATCCAAAACAGCAAATCAAATTTGACTGCCTCGAATTCACATACTGGAAAAAGTTAATCCCATACCCTACAAATAGTTAAAATAAGATTTTCAAGGGAAAACTTAATTAGTTTCACAAGGCATCCACATTTTAGATATTATATAACCTAATTTTAAAACTAAACAACAAAAACAATCAATTTATGTCAAAATAAATCATGTTAACAAAACAGAATCGGATAAGATTCCATACTCTGCAAAATTAAGCATAAAATACAAAATCACATTTGCAGCGTTGATTTCAAACACAACAGGCAAATATAAAATTTCAAGGAAAAAACCTTACTCCTTTATACAAAAAATAGTCGAAATAAGATTTACAAGAAAAATGTAATTACTTTCACAATGAATCCACACTCACATATATACATATACAGACCATATATATATATATATATATATAACCTAATTTGGAAACTAAACCACAAATTAAGCACAAGGACACAATCAAAGAAGCAAATGAGGCCTCACGTCAAAGAAGCCACGAAATATATATGTATCTACCGATGATTTGCAACATACACGGCCACTCTATCGGGATTAAACGCTCCGGTGGAGGAATTATACTCGAAACGACAGAAGAAATCGTCGTTTCCGACAGCGTCAAGCTTGGTATAGCTCTTGAAGCTGTGCACCGTGCACTTGCCTTCGATCGTATCGGCGCTCTGGACGTCGAAGTGGTCGGAGAGGAACAGCTCCTTCGATCCGTGGAACTGCCGGCGGCCGCCGATTGACTCCTCCGGCCGGTAGTACCACCGGACGTGGACCTTGACGTTGCCGCCTCGGCTGTCGGACTCGATCTTCTCCAGTTTGGCCACGTAGGACGGCTTGCCGGGATCGGAAGGGCGCATCAGGACGCAGTCGCCGGCTGAGGAGGAGGCGGTGGAGGAAAGTTAGAGGAATTTTGATTTTCCGAGAAAAAGTGAGGGAATTTTCCGAGAAAGTGTGAGGGAAGAGAGAGAGAGAGAGGCTTACCTCGGACGGGTTTGTTGATGGATTTAACAGTGTATGAGTCCAGCGTTCGTCTCGTAGCGCGGGCTTTCGCCATGGACTGGGGGAAGATTACAAAGACATGAGAGAGAGACACAGAGAGACAGAGCTTTTTATGTATTTTATATATATATATATATATATATATATATATTGGTTTTATTTTTGGGGTAAAGTGCAATAAATCCCCTAAAACACTTTTGTAACTAACCTAAAACAAACCCCTCACTATCAATTTGTTGCAATTTGTTCCATTTCTATTACAAAAGACGATTCTACCCTTATTATTATATTTGTTAATCTTTATATTATATAAATATTTTTTCTCTTAATTAGAATATTAACTATATTATTCATCTTAAATGTATTAGAGTAAATATACTCTCAAATGTTAAAAAAATAATAAAGTTAAAATTTATAATTATTTTATTTTTAAATTACTTAACTTGTTAATAAAAATTTAATCGATTTAAATAATAAAACTCATTATTCTAGTTAATTGTTTTTTTATGCCAAATGAAAACGTTTTTTAATAAAAATATAATCATAAATAAATCACAAATTACTTCAATATTTATCACCTTTTGATTTTCTCATATTATATATTAAAATAGTTTAATTAATTATCTAAACATTTAAAGTTTTACTTAATTCTTATTTAAATAACCTAAAAGAATTATTCAAAACATAAAATTTCAAAAATTATGTATAATTTTATATAAGTTTTGAACGGAGAATATGTCATAAAATTACTCTCAATTATTTCATAATCTAAGTTAAAAATTAAAAATATATTAAGTAATATTCATTACCGACATTTAGGTCATTTATGAAACTTTTTTAAGAAAATGGGACATTTTACAATAAATGTGATAGTTTAGGAGGGTTATTTACAAATTTGATCATAATTCAGTAGATTTATTGCATTTTGTTCAGAAATATTTTTGATAACTGATTTGGTGTTTCGGGAACTATAGTTTAGTGGTGTGTCAGGTGTGGTCATCGGTTCGTCGTGTTGAATCCCTAATTAGGGATGACAATTTGTGTTGATTCATCCATTTATTTAAAGATTTGTGAAAGTCTTTGTTTCGCAGGTGTAGGCTTGGTAAAATAAATTGAATTCATTACGGGTTATGGGGCAGGTATGAATTTTGTTAAATACCCGTCATGACCTGTCTCGTTTATATTAATTTTATTCTATTTTTTTCTTATTTAATGATAAAAAAAAATTTATGAATCCTAACTACTTTTATTAGTTATTACTCATTCTTTTTTCATGAAACTCGATATCTAAAATAAAGAAAATACGAGTAACCAAATATATACAAAGAAAAAAAAGAGTTCAATTGTAAGATGATTTAAAATAAGTTCATATGTTACGTTAATGGAGCGAGCACGGATATAGTAAACTGTTAATGAGACAGATATGATTTATGAAAATGCGACCCGTGAAAAATTCATGAACGATTGGTACTTTAAAAAATTAAATGGAACGGAAATGAATATAGACGAACTCATTTCGTATTTTCCCCCGTTTTCATTCCTACCCCTAAATTTTATTTATATGCTATTAATAAAAAGATCTGTATATTTATTGTTCCTCTCTCTTTTTATGTAAGCATTCTTAAACAAAATGAATTTTTTTTTTGCTTTTTTACAAAAAAAGTTAAGAAAAAGACAATTAGCAAGAGAGTTTGTGGTATCAAAAGTCATACACCAATGAGAAGACGCGATTCTCCTTAATTATGTGCCCAACTCCACCGTCCAATTTTATCTATATCTGTTTCTTACCTTTACTATATTGAGATTATGACTTATAAGGAAATTATGAAATTCACAGTTTCTACACCTACTAATAAGTAACAAACACGTCATTGTATTTAAGGGACCTCTCGTCTTATTACTTTTTGTAGTAATAGGTTTCAAGTTACGTCAATTCAAATTTGTTGTGTGTTTGGGAAAAAAAAAAGTTGAAAATTAAGTAGTTTTTATTGTATGGATACCATTTTTTCTACTTTTTTAATTTAAAACTCGTTTTTAATAATAATCTAATAACATTAAAACATAAAACTTTAGTGCCACTTAAGTAATTATGTACAAGATTTTTGACAGCAGATTTCGAATTTGATTCTTTTGATTTTTTATTGCATCTTTCCATTAATAAGAAGAAGAAAAAGAATTAGATGAAATGAATCTTATTTTATTTCGTTGGAGAGAATAAAAAAGAACATGCACATCATTTACTTCCTCTTTTATGACTTATGAGAGAAATATAAATATAGATGTATATATATATTTACTTTTACCGATATAACTACCACCATATGTCCAATATTTATTATGGACAGTTTTTTTTTTTTATTATTGAAATCTAGTTTTCTGTTTTCTCTTCTGTCAACTTTACATTCATCATATTATTTTCTTTTTTTCACTATCATAAAAAAGTTTATAATTTAATTCATATGTTCTTTTCACTCCCTTTTCTTTCTTGTTCGGTAATAACTTCCAAGTCATTATGCAACGAAAATAAAAATTGTGATATTAAATTTAAGAATGTATATGATCATGAAAAGAAAATCATTTCCTTTTTTATCTCATCACTTGCAAGTGTGAACAGTCGCACATGTTGACGATAGAATCCGATGATTAAAAGTGGACAAAGCTAATTAAGTGGTCAGCGTATCCCAAGCAACATGGCACGTACGGCACGTGTGCTTCATTTTAGCAACTGCCAATGTGAGCCGTTGGATTTAGAATATCTACTCCGTGTTTGAGGAGAGGTAGGGATGGTTGTGGTGCCGTTTTCTTAAAATTCATAATAAAAATCATGAAAATTCTATTCACCCATAATCGTTCCATAATCATTTAAAATTTTGGATAAATTCCATTTACACCCCCTTTAATTTAGTCATATCTTAGTTACACCCCTCTACTATGATATATTCCAACTATACCCCCTGTCAGTGACAACAATTAGGTCAACTAACGGACTAGGATGAAAAGTCTATTTTATCCATCAGTAATTTATAATAAGAGTAAATCTCATTTACACCCCCTCTGGTTTGCCTATATCCCAGTTACACCCCATCTACTATGAAATATCCCAGTTACATCCCATCTATTATGAAATATCCCGGTTACACCCCCTCTAAGGGAATTTATTTATTTTCTTGATTTAATTTTAATTTTTGATTATGAATTTGATTTTGAAACCTATAATTTCGGGTTATTTAAATGGGTGATATCAATCTTAGAGAGAGATAAAGATTTGAGAGAGAGATATGATATCAATATTATATCCATTTTTTATAGATATAATATTTAATTTAAATTAAAAATTAAAAAAATATAAAGTTCTCTAATTTTAAAATGTTAATAATATAAAAATTAATTATATAGTTCATCTTTAAAAATTACAAAAAAAAAAGTTATTTAATTTTAAATCTAAGTTAAGAGAATATATATATATATTATTTAGTTGAAATAAAAATTCAAAACAAATTATAAATTTTTTTAATTTTAAAGTGTCAAGGATGTATAAATTTATTATTCAGTTCAAATTTAAAATTAAAAAAAATTGACATTTTGTAATTTTAAAATTAAATCAAGACTATGTTGGAATTTTCAAGAAGGAAAGGGGGTTAAATAAGTCATTTGATTACAAGGGGCAAAATAGACCATTTATCACCTTTTTACTAATGACATCATCACATAACGGTTAACAATTAACGGTTGACTAACGGAGGGGGGTGTTCGATACACGGAACCAAAACCGAGGGGGTGTAACTGGAATATACCATAGTAGAGGAGGTGTAACTGGAATATGATCAAATCAAAGGGGGTGTAATTGGAATTTACCCTAAAAAATTTACTTTTACCCCCATAACCGCCCTGCACCGTCACCCATCTCTCTCGTAACCGCATCAAACCATCCTATTAAATCGTGTATTTTATTTTTTTTCCTAAAAGCAAGTAATTAATAAACAATTTACCATATCAATATGATCTATAATTGAAACAAATAATTATTCGATTAATTTAATTGCAATCATTTCTAAAATAAAATTAATTTTAAACCAATAAATAATTCAAATTTAGATCAACAAACTTTGATAAGAGTTTACGAATCTAACAACATATAACAAATCACATAAAATACTTGTGAATAATAACACATTAAATAATTAGGTTTAGGGTTTTATATGTATATATAGAGAGAGAGAGAAAAAGGGGTAGGTAAGTAAAGAATTAGTTTATTTAAGAATATTAGTGTAAATTTATATAAAAAGTTGTAAATATCTATATAATTTAAGTAATTTTTATATTAAAAATTATATAATTATTATACGATTTGGAATGGAACGTTCCCTTCCCCCAAAGGAAGAACTCCTAAAACTTCCTTTCGTTTCATAATCGTTATATTTTTTTTTCAACAGCCATAATCACCCCATTTTTAAAATGATGCAGTTAAAAATCATTATTTGGGATGGCAATATTGATAGGACCACGTTTGGGTGCCACTGCACCAGGGAAAGCAACTAAACGGTCCAGCTACGAGCCTATGACCCAGTTGTCTTTGTTACCTAGTATGATAACAAACAGTTTTTGTTTCTCATTATGATTTCACACAAATGTGACATTATAAATTAGGAAGATAACCCAAATTAAGAGGCAATTAACTTTTTGTTTGCTTAAAATATAGAGTATTTCAATTTTTTGGGACCTCTCAATTTATGACATACGAAAGAGATCTCAATTTACAATTCTTTTATTATTTAATTAAGTGGGCTTCTATCTTTTAATTCAATAATGTTGAAAATTACATTAGATTAATGATCACAATTTCTCAAATTCGTAAAAGTATAACAATATGTAATAAAGTTATAACCATGCTTAGCCTTTGACCTATTAATTTCAATTGCGGTCGCGGTAAGGGTATTACGGATTCAGATAATATTGGTGTTAAAGTGAGTATTAGATATTAGTGTTATGTAACGATATCGACACTTTTCAAAAATATTACAAACTAAAAAATACATAACTTATTCGACAATACGGCAAACCATAGTTATAATTTTGTTTTGTGTAACAAGTTACCAACAACCCTAAAAACAGATGTTTAATTCAGTACAATTTCTTTCTAAATCCTCAATCTAAATTATAGCAACAAGATTTAATAAATGGAATAAAAAATATAAGATCATACAATAATTTTTCAATTATCCAGAGGGTCCGTTTGGTCACGTGGATTTGGAATTAAATTGGAATTGCATTGAAATTAAAATTTCATAGTATTTCAATTCCAAATATAATATTTGGATAAATTTTGGAATTCTAGTATAATTGAATTTCAATCTCAAACCTAATTTGAAGGTAAAATACTATAAATTTAGAATTAAATTAGACAATATAAATAAATAAACATATATATAAAGGAATAAGTATGTAAGTATATGTATTAATATATATATATATATATATATATTCATGTATATGTGCATGCGTGTATGCGTGTTTATATACATGTATGTATGTGCGTGTATATATATAAGTGTATGTATATATAAGTCTTTGGTATATTTATGCATGTGTGTTTGTATTTGTGAGGAATTGAAAATCACAACTTCTCATGTGGAATTCAAGTTGTAAATTTGGGAGGTTTGGAATTGGAATGCAATTTCAATTCCAAAATATTTTGTTGTATCCAAACACTAGATTTGAAATTGGAGCTTTCAATTTCAATTCCAATTCCACATCACCAACGAACCCGATTGCCTTTTCAATTACCCAGAGTGCATTCTTGATAGCTATGAAACACAGATACGGACGCGACACAACACAGACACAGTGACACGGTAAATTAAAAAAAAATAAGACACGGCACGCCTATTTTATATAAATATATTATATTGTATAAATATTTCACTTATCACTTAAATAATGGGAATTAAATAAATTTACAAACAAAAATAAAAAAATAAATTAAAAGAAATGTCTAACATGCTCAAAATTCTCCATTCCACTACCATCAAAGGAACCAAATGCATCTCCCCCAGCATCCCACATCTTAATCTCTCATTCGCTATGTTGTGGAGATTTTCTTGATAAAAGACGAATATTGGAATGTACAAACACCAAATATTCGGTTCTTTGTGATGTTATCTTGTTCATCTTTAAAGAATGGATACATGAATAGGTGCATCAATTCCTCTCACAAGATGGGAAAGAATAAGGATGTCTAAGTATCTTCAAATATTGGATTAAGGGTGTTGAAGTTTTATAAGTGACCAAATAAATTATCGGTTCTACAAGTCCCCTATTTTTCAAGGAATTATCCGACTCACTGAGTGTCCACATCATGTCTTCCGAGTGTCCATGATGTATCTCCCGAGTGTCCACAATATGTCTAATTTTTAAAAAAATCAGAATATATTTTTAACATATCCAACATGTATTTTTGTCATATCCGATATTGATACAACGAAGTCTCCGTGGTTGCACAAGTCATTTTCTTCTTGCAGCTTGATAGTCAACCCTTTTTTTTTTTCTCTATTAGTAGGCACGAGATTGGGGACCTCTCAATGTCCAGCATGATAGCATCAGAAAAAGACTAGTGAGCATAATTTGCCTGATATCACTAACAATATAGTACCCTACTTGTAGCCTTGTAGGGTACCCCACCAATGGTTTCATTAGGACACCAGGGTTATTTCTCTTTTGTTTATGAGTCCCACCATCATGGAGCTAAGCAGGTGTACTAACCATTATAATCAATATGCTCCTCCACAAATTTTACTTTATATATGCTGCCAGAAAATTATAAGTAAACAAGTCAAAGTGATTGTCTGGTCAATTGAGGCAATACATGATAAGGTTGTCTTATTTGGCAACAAGAATGTTAAATCATGTAATTAGTTTCAAAATGTGTTTTTGGTAAGTTAGGTTTAGGATAGTTGGACATGGTGCCTTTTTGTGGGCACAAGGGTGTTATTGTCTTTTTGCTCCTTGAAATCCAACCTTCACTTTATGCCAATTCTCTGAAAAAAATAATAAATAAATAACCCTTTAGATGTCCACTAGGCACTAATGTAAAGGACTAGACTTTATACTTAATATGTAGTTCCAGCCCCACATACACTACTTGGAGGGATACCCCCATAAGTGGTTTCAAAAGTGCAACCCTACTTTTAATAGAGCAAGTCCATTTTGAAATCTGAATAGGTTCTGTATTGTTATTGAGAAGCTTGTCATGAAATTTCATTTTCAAAACTATATAATATAGTACAATATAATGACATTGCTTTATTCACCTCCAAATTTGATTTAATAATTGAAGGTGCAAACATTAGGATCTTACTTGCACCAAAATATTATCTTCTGATTACATTCTGTTGAAACTTGTACACTCTGATAACTACTCCATCAAGAACTTCCATCTCTATACACTTCCAGCTGATCTTTTCACAAGAGAAATCTTCGATGCATCGCCGCCAATTTCCTCAAAAACTATCAACAGATTTTGGGTTGGCTTCAACCAGGACCGAGGAACATGGTACCTGAAGACGAAAAAATTTCGAAGGACTTGGAATTTTTTTGGGAGGACAAGTTTAGATTTACTCATTTTGGCTATAAAAATGTTGTTTAGAAAATTTTACCATCTTTGAGTTGGTTGGTCACAACCAGATTGGCACTTTGTTTGCCGGTACGTCCCTGCGTAATTGCAGTCACTGCAATCACCTTTGGCATAAACCATCCAGTATCTTCCAATGCTCTGCCCATTGATCCATGCTTGACCCTTACCCATACCGCTCATGTCAAGCGCCAACGGTTCATCCCCTTCCGGTGCATTGAAATAAGCCTGCAAAGTTTATATTTTACAATGATACTAGGCCTTGCCGGAGCTATTGCTTCTACTTTTACACAGAAGAAGAAGAGAAGTAGAAGCGTTTTTGAGAAGCTAGTACCTACTAACTTCTTTAAAACGCTCTTACATGACTTAAAAGCTCTTTAAAAAACTTAACCCAACACCAATCAAAACAGCTTTTCTATCCAAAAAACCACAAGTGGTGTTTAATAAGTTAATCCAAACAGGACCGAAAGCACATTTTTTCAACAATGTGTCCATTTTGGGAATGAAACCTGTGCTTAAACTCAATAGTCCTTGAACTTCTCCATAAAAGTTCACCTATTAGGATAAATTTTCGTGTATCGGCAAAAGCATTTAAGGAAGCTAGTACATGGGCTCTGCGTTACAAGGTATACTGAAGAGCATTCTAAATGTGGTATGAATTGTATGTTGAGATACATTCCCAAGCAATATGATTTATGAGTCTGAGATAAGCCACAAGACATCGTTCTAATGAATAGTAGACAAGCGAAAGTGGCACTCCATTGTTGATGTACCTTATACCATGTTAAAGGCTGTTGTTTATCTGCAACCAAGGATCCTTGCATCCAATCAACCGAAGAAATTCCATTTGGAGAAACTAGGTCCATTGTTTCTCCTTTGAGCCCGACCTGCGTGAGAAAAGAAGTAAGAAGGCGATTTTTTTTTTAAATAAACAATGCATCGCTAAGATATAATATTCGTCAACCTGGTATGACCATTTTTGCCAGGATAGGTCCTTATTCCCATCGTCTAGCCCGCGTAGAACAACTGGTCCTAGGACTCCTGCGTTCCATCTCTCAAAGTGTGGCCCATTGTTCTTCAAGCGAAACAATTATTGAATCAGAGAAAATTTCGTAAACAAATGAAGGACAGCAAAAAGGTTCTAGTTTTGTTATCATAGTCTGAAATGTTTTGAATAATAATACTTAATTTTTCATATAGACTACCATAATAAATCAATCCTAACTCTTAAAAATTTGAGCTGGTCCTAAAACACCAACTGTTTATTTGATGATTTTAGGGAAGTCGCTGTCAATTAAGACATGCTTTTGGTTTCTTAGGACAAAATGCTAGCAAACACTAGGTTATGTAGTTTTTCGGGAATGATGCCTCAGCTACTAAAACTTGAATTAAATAAGGAGTCGGAGAACTGACTGGCAGTCCAATAGCTACACTGAGAAATGAAATTTTGTTTGTTCCAGCATTCAGGTTGACATTTCCCGTAAAGGTAAATCTTCTGTTTCGCGAAGTCCCAAAGGCCGATCCTATATTTCAAGCATAGCAACATCAACTTTGAGTTACTACTTAGCTTGTCAAGAAGAAGTTCATACATTTCTTCAAAACAATTTGGCATGCAATGACCAGTAGAGGAGAATTTACTCTCTAAGATGCACATTTCAACAACGCACCTGATAAATGTCCATTGATAAACACATGCAAGGCATGGCCTGCTGACTGCACAATGAGAGCGGGATGATGGGCTCCACGCAGAAATGATTCGGATGGGCTTATCTTAACACTGGAAATTTCGTTTCGTTAGATAATATTAGTTGCAATGAGTATATTCAGTAAATCTGCTAAAACCAATACTTCGGTTTCAATCTCACCTAGTTGTATACCAGAGATAGTCACTGGCATCTCTGGTGACATTTAACTGCTCTAATAGACCAGAGACTGTGATCTTTGAATCGTCCTCAACCGAAGCTATGTCTTCATTGAATGTTCCCCATGAGAGCAACTCAGCTTTGGTGGACAACATCTGTGGTTGTGATGTTTGAGCTTCAACCTGAAATCAAAAGATTGCAAGTATTTTGTGATCCCACTAGGTACAAAAATTAAGTATGACTTATGAGGACAAAATTATCCAATAAAGGGTGTTTCTCCCAGCATTTGAATTCTTTAGGAGCCACCTAATTGATCCATAAAAAAAATCATTATATCATTTCTGTATCCACTCTTAGAGTATAATATCGTCAAAAAGGGCGTTCTAGTGCATTGTAGATTCTTATCGAAGACTTGTATCATTTAATTAACTCAATGAAGCTGCAGTCTTTGGGAAAACATAGTCATATCTGGAAAAGGACTATGTATTGAATTTGTGGAGTTATTTCTATCAAGGTGTAGTTAAGGCATCTTTTGGAAAGAAAAAGAAAAGATGTCAGATTATACTTGGACTATCAGATCCGAACTGAACCTTGTCCGGTGAGAGTAAATGGAGGGAATACATGTCTGTGTTAACGTACACGGATATGAATATTGGAGTATAATTTTCCAATTCAATGCTTGTAAAATCATGCATTATTTTTTATTATTAAACTTTGAGAGAGAGATTTGAAAAAGCATCGATCATTTAAAAGCATTGGCTTTGACTACATAAATAAAAAAATTGCGCTTCAAACCTTCCATGTTCATTTTGGGTCGTGTGGATGAAGTTATCTGCTCCGTGAATAAAATTTTTGCAAAAAAGAATTGAAGCAACTTCTCTTTGAATGAATTATATGCTTCTCTATGTTTTTCCTATATATATATATATATCTAAATTATACTTTTGGTATTATAAAAATTTCACTTAAGTTGCTATCATTTCTCTCCGAATCTTTTCATTTTCGGAAGAATAGCAAATAAAAAGACTTGAAGGGATAAGGAGGGATAAGCTATCCCTCAAAATCTATTTTTTTCTCTCATCATTAACAAACCGAACATGAAATTAACTATCCTTTCTTTTCTTCTCAGTGAACGATAATAAAATGGAAGTTTCTTGAAAGACACTTCCTACAAAAGATGCATGAAATAATTTACCTGTTTTTTTCTTGCTTATAACAGTGTTTAATCATTGTTACTGTGACATTGTCCCACTTAACTCACCTTAGCAGTGTTGAAGACAACATTTTTGCAGTCAGGAAGAATGCTGATGGACCAAGGTGGTAGCTCATAGTGCATGCCATTAAACGTCACCTTTGCGGTTGACACTGAGTGGTAGTTTGAGAGAAAAGCTGCACAATCTCCTGAGCTGGAAGAAAATACACGTGCCTGGAAAATGTAAAATCGAGTTCAATCTGTCACAAATGAAGCAGCATAAATTCTCCAATTCTCAGAAGTGGAAAGTAGATGGTAGATAGAGCTCAATAGCAACATCAAGAAACAAATTTCCTTCTATTTTGACTAGTATAGTAGTATGATTTCCAATTGACTAGTTCATATTTTCTCCAAGAGGACGGGAAAAGCTGTAAGTACCAGCTACATTCGTAATTGTTAGTTGTTTTTTTTATGTTTTCAGCTGACACAATGCATAGGAACTCATAGATTATTCCGACTTTTGAAACCTCCATTACTAGTCATTTTTGCTCGAAGTTGCTCCTGGCACGTCCTTAAAATTGAGGAAGCAAACCTGTTCATAGCTTCCTAGCGAAGTGACTGTAGGATCTGCAGAAACTAGAGCTTGTTCGCATAGCTTGATAGCCTTATGGAGCTCCTTCAGATGACCATACTTAGGTTGCCTAATCAACCCTGTCGATTGAGCGCGCACAAACCATTTATTGCAATTCCAGTGAAGAAATTTGCAAGTCATAATCAACAATAAAAACTGAAAATTTAAAATTTTAAGTAAAAACAGGATGAGTTCAGCTTCTCACCATACTCATCAATTGGAGCATCGTAGTCATAGCTAGTAGTGATAAAGGGGCCTCCTGCTGTTCTTCCAAAGTTCGTTCCTCCATGATACTGTTGAAAACAATAAGAACATGAGTTTGGTTGTTGACATCACATCTTACCTTTTCTTTGGAAACCAAAAAAAAAAAATTAAAATTAAAGAAATAACTTGCTTAGGTGACATGAATCAGCTTCTAGTTGCCCTAACATTACACAAAATAATGATCCATGAAGCCATATCAGATGAAAACGCTCCTTCCGCTATTAGAATTGCCGGTTACTATCTCACCTGCATTTTATTCTATGTTTCATTTCTGTTATACTTTTTTACCAATCAAATGAACACAAAGCAAGTGGTTTCTCTGCAGGCACACATTGGAGAAGTCTTTGTCGAATTGAGGATTTATAGAAATTTGAAGTTTGAAAATTGTAGGGTGAAAGGTGAACAAACCATGTTTCCACAAAATAAAACATGGGTCCAATGTATATTTTTTCTTTTTCCTATTGCTCTCTCAATGGCAACTGCAGAATTTTACAAGATACACATTTCATGTTTGGATGCAATATTAATGGAGTCCAATTGAACCATTTTGCAAATATACTTTCTCGTAGCAGAAAATAATTTGTCAGGAAATGAAAAAAAAAAAGATAACAAATTGTTACTGACCATGTAGTAATTCACAAAAGAACCTCCTTTCTGAATCAACCGGGCAACTGCAAATGCCAAGTCTTCAACTGGTCGCTGGTGAATCGGTCCACCAAATTCTGTAAACCTTCAAAGCGGCAGACCACAAGTTAAAGTTCATTCCATACAGAGGAAATCCAGGAATGATTAAAGATCTCTGAACTTACCAGCCACTCCAAGCCTCAGTCCACATTGTTGGTTTGTTTGGATTGTTTGGAGAGAAATAATCACAATAAAAACCATTGCATGTGTTTATCTGTCGCCAGGAGGGAAAGTTATTCGAATTCAATTCCTTTTTGCAAGAAGTGTGCAATATGAGAATGTTTCTTGATTCATAAGAATTTATTGAATTGCAGCTAAGTAAAATGAGTTTTTTTTACCACTGAATCCGGAGCATCGTCTTCCTTGCACATTACCCATGGAACACCAGTGTCCAAATCAACAGCCATTTTTGCGGCCCAAGTCATGTACGAATGACCAGCGGCGCCAAATGCCTTGCTTTCTGCTCCATACTCATTCTCTATCTGCAAGAAACATAAATTTGCATTCAGTAAGTATTTTACATAAGCACTGTTAGGAATTATTCCCCTTACTCGACACAGAGGAAGCAAATTACGAACAACATATAGAGATTCAAATAACAAATAACAATATAACATAAATAAAACACGATATTTAACGTGGTTCGGCCCAAACTTGGCCTACATCCACATACACTTCACTATCATTAAATATAAAGAGATATTACTGTTAGATAATGACTCCTTTCCTCGAAGGATCGAGAAGAGAATTGGTGGAGATAAAGGTTGACGCAAGTTGCTGATTGAAGTCCCATCGAGTACTCGGTAAAGTGCGAACTCGGGCGCACTTGCGCAAAGTGGTGAAAAAGTGGCAGAGGGTTTCACACACTTGCACGCGTTTACGCGGACTTGCGTACCCACCGAGTACTCGGTGGGAGTTTCACCGAGTACTCGGTGACCCAGATACGGAATTTTTATGGAAGGCTTTATTTAACTCCAATTTTGATTGGAATGTGATTCCTATTGACTTGTCAATCAAGTTTACCTCTCCTATATATATACATGGGTTATTCCTATTGTATGTGTGGTGGCAATTGTGTGTGTGACACAAACAGAAGATCGTGGTGTGATCTAGCACAAAAAGTAAGTTTTGTGAGATATAAAGATAGAGAAAGAATAAGAGATATAAAGTGGTATTTCTTGGTGTGAGTGAAACACTGGTGAGGGTGAGCGATACAGGCGTGAGTATACAGTGTATGTGTGCGTGTGTATGATCTGCAGATCATCCCCTTGTAATCCTCTCATTGATTATGGTGAAACAGTGCTCTTAGTGGACGTAAGCTTGTTTTGGCCGAACCACTATATATCTTTATGTCGTTTGTGTTTGGTGTGTGTTGTGTGTGATTTCTGATTCGCAATTGTTTGTAACTTGGCTATTAGGATTAACAAACCCTAGTTTTCATTCTTTGGCGGGTGTAAAAACCCTAATAAGTGGTATCAGAGCTCCAGGTTGAAGTAAAGAAGAAGCCTGTACGTTCTAGTCCAGATTCAAAGATCAGAGTTGTTTGAAATCAAAAACCAACCATACTAGGAGCTTTGTCTCGTCAAGACGAAGCCAAGACTGTGAAGCGCGTCACCATCGGAGGTTCCACGTGCCGCCGCAAATGACTGCCGGCAAAACTAGTCCGTCCACACGCTCCCCGGGGAAGACGAGTGAAGTTTTCACCGAGTACTCGACGAAGAACTACCGAGTACTTGACGATGTGTTTACCGAGTACTCGGCCACTTCAGCAGTGTCACGTCATCATCAAGAGGCGTTCTGATCAGTAAGAGGCTCAGTAGGAGCTATGGCTGAAGAAAATACAGCGATGATCGAGAAGTTTGATGGTGCAAACTTTGCCTATTGGAAGATGCAAATTGAAGATGTGTTATATCAAAAAAATTTATTTTTACCATTAGAAGGGAAAAAGCCAAAATCGATGAAAGAAGATGATTGGTCAATCCTAGATCGAAAGGCTCTTGGTACGATCAAATTGACGTTGTCAAAGTCCGTTGCCTTTAACATCAAGAATGAGAAGACAACAAAGTCTCTCATGGATGCTCTTTCGAAAATGTACGAACAGCCGTCTGAAGCGAATATGGTACATCTCATCACTAGATTGGCAACTCTGAAGATGTCCGAGAATGGGAAGGTTAGTGAACACCTTAATGAAATTGTTGAGCAGTTGAAATCAGTTGATGTGTTAATCACTAGCAAAATGAAAACGACTTTTCTTATAAGCCAATTACCAGAGAGTTAGAGCGCTACAAAGGCTGCAATCAGTAACTGTTCAGGGGTGGAACCGTTACAGTATGATTCCATAGTGAATATGATACTCACAGAAGAGATCAGAAGACAGAGTGAGTCAGACTCTTCTAACAGTAGCTCAACATTGAATGTCGACACCAGAGGCAAAGGTTCGAACAGAAGGAAAGACGGAAGTCAGAGACGTGGCCATTCCAAGTCGATATAGAGGTCTCGAAATTCCATTGAGTGTTGGAATTGTGGCAAACTTGGTCATTACAGAGACTAGTGCAGATCCCCGCAGAGTGTAGCGAATGACAAAACTGAAGTGAATCTTGTTTCAGAAAATGATGCGTTGATATGCTCTTTGGAAAGCAAGATAGAGTTTTGGGTCTTGGACTCTGGAGCATCATTCTGTGCCACCTCAAGTCGAGAGCTCTTTAAGAGCTATGCACCTGGTAACCTTGGCGAGGTTCATCTAGGTAATGATAAGCCATGCAGTGTCGTAGGCAAAGGTGAAGTACATATCAGACTCAGTGGATCGATATGGAAGCTAAGGGATGTGAGACACATTCCAGACTTGAGGAAGAACCTGATCTCAGTAGGCCAATTGGCGAGTGAAGGTTATGTGACCACTTTCAGTGAAGATAAGTGGAAGATTTCCAAAGGGGCTATGACTATAGCACGAGGAAAGAAAGAAGGTACGCTCTACATAACCACTAATTTTAGCACAGTGATTGCAATTGTAAGAGGCAAGGAGGATCACAACTTATAGCACCAGAGGCCTGGTCACATGAGTGAAAAGGAGCCCGCAGTTATGTTCTCGAAGGAAAAACTACTAGTGAAATCGATTGACATCGACTTCTGTGAGTGTAAGCAGAAAAGGGTTAGTTTCAAGAGCAACAACAAAAGACTCACAGTGGGGAAGCTTGAGCTAGTTCACATAGGTAACTGGGGGCCAATAATTGTCTCATCTCTTGGCGGAAAGTCTTACTTTGTGACTTTCATTGATAACTATTCCAGGAGGATATAGGTTTATTTCTTGAAACATAAAAGTGAAGTGTACGATGTGTTCAAGAAATGGAGAGCCATGGTAGAGAAAGAGACATGGTTGGAGGTAAAGAAACTGAGATCCGACTTTGGTGGAGAAAACTAAGACTCCAAGTTCAAGATTTTTTGTTATGAGAACAGTATCAAATTAGAGAAGACTATTCCAAGTACACTACAGCAGAATGGCGTAGCAGAAAGTACGAATCGAAAAGTGACTGAGATAGCCAGAAGCATGCGCATTCAGACAGGGTTGTCAGAACAGTTCTGAGCAGAAGCAGTCAGTACAACAACGTATCTTATGAATCATGGTCCATCAATATCATTGGAGCACAAAATACCAGAAGAGGTATGGAGCAGTAAGGCACGAAGTGATCCTATGTATGTTGAGATAAAAGATGTTATAGACAGTGAATAACAGGTTGCAGATGACACTACTCAACAGAGTGATACACCGTAGACTTCGACTCCTAATTATGTGTTTAGGAGGACTTCACGGCAGCATGTGCCGAAACGGAGATACCTGAATTATTTGTTGTTCTCAGATGAAGATGAACCAGTATGTGATGATGAAGCATACAATGCAGCAGATACGAGCCAGTGGGATTTTGTGATGGAAGATGAGATGAAGTCCATCAAGACAGGGAAGCTAACCGAGTTGTCGGTAGGGAAAAAAGCTCTCCATTCTTCGGTTGTGAAACAGAATACCATTCATTCTAGCATTGTTGAAACAGAGGGTTTGCATCTAGAACTGTTAGATGGCAAGTATGTTTTCCTCTAAGGTGATCTAAAAGAGGAGTTTTATATGCAGCAATCGGAATGTCTCTTAGTGAAAGGGGGAAAGAAGACAGACGCGACAAAGTTTGCAAGGCGAAGTTAGAAGCGAAAGTGGTTGCAAAACAGAATGGCCAGACGCAACAGAGATCGCAGGCTCTGTAGAAGACTAGATATTGCTGATGCAGTGGGAGCTATCAGCATGGTCATGTGGACCAAAGTGGTGAAAACAGAGGAACTGGAGTTGTGCGCAACTTCAGTGGGTCTTCAAACTTGAAGACATAAATGAGAGCATCGTTAGAAACACTGATTATTGATTGAGTTAATTGATGGATGGAAAGTCATCAAGTAGGAGATTGTTAGATAATGACTCATTTCCTCGAAGGATCGAGAAGAGAATTGGTAGAGATAAAGGTTGACGCAAGTTGTTGATTGAAGAACCACCGAGTACTCGGTAAAGTGCAAACTCGGGCGCACTTACGCAAAGTGGTGAAAAAATGGCAGAGGGTTTCGCGCACTTGGGCGCGTTTACGCGGACTTGGAGTTTCACCGAGTACTCGGTGACCCAGATACGGGATTTTTATAGAAGGCTTTATTTGACTCCAATTCTGATTGGGATGTGATTCCTATTGACTTGTCCATCAAGTTTACCTCTCCTATATATATACATGGGTTATTCCTATTATATGTGTGGTGGAAATTGTGTGTGTAACACAAACAGAAGATCGTGGTGTGATCTAACACAAAAAGTGAGTTTTGTGAGATACAAAGATAGAGAGAGAAGAAAAGATATAGAGTGACATTTCTTGGTGTAAGTGAAACACCGGTGAGGGTGAGCGATACAGGCGTGAGCATACAATGTGTGTGTGCGTGTGTATGATTTGCGGATCATCCCCTTGTAATCCTCTCATTGATTATAGTGAAACGGTGCTCTAAGTGGACATAGACTTGTTTTGGTCGAACCACTATATATCTTTGTATCGTTTGTGTTTGGTGTGTGTTGTGTGTGATTTCTAATTCGCAATTATTTGTGGCTTGGCTATTAGGGTTAGCAAACCCTAATTATCGTTCTTGGACGGATAAAAAAACCCTAACAATTACATCGGTGCATACAATACAACACCCCCACATCTTTCTTTCTCTCTTCTCTTTTTCTCTTTCCTTTGGTGTATCTTCCCACTTGATTGTAAGCCTATTCCTAAAAGGGAGTCACCAAACCATCACCATATACCATACTACTAGTAGCTTACCATTTCAACAACAATTACACTTACATTCAGACTTACCTTTCACCATTTTAGCCAACTAAATTTCTAACAAGCACTGCAAATTTCATCATTATAAATACTTTAGTCCCATAATTGTATTCATATTGTTAAATTTTCTCTTGTTTTTTTCCCTTATGTCATTAACACATTCAACACATGCTGACAAATCTGAGGGTGGACGTATAAATATGCCGAAAACCATATACTGAAATAGTGGAAAAGAAAATATACAAGAAAATACTGAAATACCATACTTGAGAGAGGATGATAGGGCCACCTTGAGACTCGAACAATTTTTCATTCTTCATCATTTGGACAATTTTTTCGGTGAATCTCTGCATTGCCATCTGCAACACCAACTACCATGAATTAGTTAAACAATAAAACCTAATTTCACAGAATTTTGTATTTTTGGTGTTCCCTAATGAGAGAGAGACCTTGAAAGGTTGATTATCAGTTCTGAAGCTAATCCCTGGGACATACTTCAACCAAACTGGAAAACCCCTAATGAACCAAGAGAAAGAAAATGTAATAATTACAAACACAAAAATTAAAGGAAATGTTACTGCCCTAAAATTCATTACATTTAAAGCAGTTTAATTAAATAAAAATCGAAAAAGATTAATACCCAAAATTCCACTCTCCACATATGTAAGGCCCAATGCGGAGATGCACATATAGCCCTGCTCTCTGGACCATCTTTATGAACCCCACCAAATCATATCTCCCCTCAAAATTATACTAAAAACCCACAAAATAAAATCCATAAATTCACATGAAATTGAAATAAAATACCACCAAGAAATCAAAATAAAAGTTCAAACTACATTTTCAGGTGAAGGTTCATGAAGATTCCAAAAGACATAAGTGTCTATAACATCCAAACCACCATCTTTGGCCTTCTGTATGAGACCTTCCCACATCTGCATAACAACCCATTTCGTGTTATAAGCAAGAAAATCAAGGAAACCCACATGAGAGCTACTTTCTTTTTTTATTTTCTCGGGAAAGTGTGGGAAAGTTGGGTACCTGAGGGGTGCTTCTGGGGTAATGTATGGAGCCAGAGAAGAGTATTCTTCTCTGCCCATTGATGATAAGAGCCTTCCTGTCGTAGGTGACACTGCATTGTGCGAGCTCAACACCCAAAATCAGTACCACCAAGAAGAGAGACCACTTGGAACCTGAGTTAGCTTCCATATCTTTCTCTCTTTTCTTCTCTCTTTCCTTCTTGTATATTATATATATATATGTCTGTGTGTGTGTGCGTGCATGGAGGGAAAGAATATTAGGCCCGAGCAGCCGAGCTATGTTTTTGTAGAGAAAATCACATCAAATTGGCTTTATTTCGAAAAAGACACACCCACAATATATATATATATATATGAGACTCGCCGTACATATATATTTTTATTCAACATAAAAGGGAATATATAGTCAATAAAATGACAAGAAGGTCAATTTGTTTTAGTTGGTGTCAAATGTTAAAATTATAACCTAAAATTCAATTATTTTGTAACCCGTTGAAAAAAGGATATTCATAAAGTTATCATCACCTCATTCTATGCACAAAATTTTATTATTTTTTAGTTATATTTTAGTTGTTGATCTGATCATTATGATATTTATTTTAGTGCTAGTGACGAGTCTCTTTTTTTTCAATTTTTTATTTTCGATTGTGCATTTAACACATGGGTTTGTTAGGTTAGTCATCCAAATTTCATTGATCGATGGATTAAAACACAAAACTGCAAACTAAATAAAAAGTGATTTTTAAATGCAATGCACCAACTAATTAAATTCTTTTGTTGTATAAGCCCTAATCAAGTTAAGACCATTCCCTTATTTTCTTCATTGTCAGTTAAGTAATTGATTTCCTCCATTTAAACCTGTCACATAAACTTGTTACAAACTCAAAATCTTATGTGAAGTGCTTAACTCTCCACATCCCAACCCCTCACCATAACCAAAAAAATAATAAATAAATAAAATTAAGAATCAAAATTGTTTTTATACTCAAGACAATTTAATTTCTTAAAGCAAAATTAACAACAAAATACAATAATTATTATATAGTTGTCATATCAATTTATACCAGTTGTATAGTTTGTAATAAAGTATGTTTAGATTAATTACTCACATTTTCATGATTCAAGACCCAACTGCAATCATGTTTATTCATAATATATGACAGACTAGTATGGTTTATGAAATTTGAATATACCCAAGCAGGCACGAAACTAAAGATTTTGGTGAGGGGGCGAAATTATATTATTTTAAATTCAATTGGGTTTTACAGGTTTTTCTAAAAATTTCAGGGGTATAAATATTATTATTCTATATTTTATGATAAATAGTAGAAATAAAAAGAAGTTTAGTGGGGGCCACCGCACTCGTCCCCAAGCAGGTCTGTCCTGTACTCATGATACCTTTATGGTAAAATATTAGAATCAAATTAAGTTAGTATATGTTCTGCATATAAAATCTGTTTGTATATAGCTTTTCCATGTAAACACTTTATTTTGGTATTAACACCCATATACATATATATATATAAGAGTATATATTTGTGTGTGATGGTGAGAGGTCAGCTAGAAGGACATAATATAGGAGTGTAGACTGTGTAGTGTACAATTGTTAGAATTTTCATTGCATAGGATGCTTTTATTTGCTGCATTGGGCTATGAAGTGTACCTTTTGAAAACATGGACTCGTGTGACCCCACCCTAATACCTCCAATATCACCATGTTTAGGATGTTTTGGGCTGTTTGATTTCTGGTCCGGTCTTATTTTATCTTGTATTTGCCTGTTTTTTATACCAGATCAGAAAGATCAGATTATTTATCAAATAGAATTTCAATCAGCACCAAAACTAAATCAAATCACACAAGACCAAATAAAATCAGCACAGACCAAAATAGACCAGACCATTTTATACACACACAGTAATAAAATATAGCCGCCATTTTATAAATTTCCAAAATAATATATATATAAATAAATTTCAAAAATAATATATATATAATTCGAAAATATATATAAATTTTGAAAAAATATATAAAATTCGAAAATAATATATAAAATCCAAAAATAATAAATAAAATTAAAAAATATATATATATATATATAATTTGAAACAAATATATAAATTTTGAAGCAATATATATAAAATTCGAAATATTTTCTAAATATAAATTTTGAAGCAATATATATAAAATTTGAAATAATAAATAAAATTAAAAAATATATATATAAATTTTGAAGCAATAATGAAAAAATATAAAATTTGATAATAAATAATAAAATATATTTATAAATTACTTAAACAAACAAATAAATAATATTAAATGATAAATTAATAATATAAATAATAAATTAAATAAAGCATATATATAAATAAAATAAAAATAATGAATAATAAATAAAATGAATTCAATAATACATAAAAATAATAATAAACAAATAAATAATAAGCAAAATGAATTAAATAATACAAAAATTAATAATAAAATAATAAATTTTTTAATTTGTTATTTATTTCTATAATATATATATTCTTAATTTATTTATATTTTTTCGAATTTCATATAATTTTTTTGAATTTTAAATATTTCTTTCAAATTTTATATATTATTTTTGAACTTTATAATTTAGGTATGTTTTTTGAAATCTAAATTTGTTTTTGAATCTATATATTTTTCCCCTTTTTATATATTTTCAGATTTTAATATAATTTTTTGAAATTTTATATTGTTTTTGAATTTTAATATTTTTTTCAAATTTTATATATATATTTTGAATATTAACTATTTCTTTCAAATTTTATATATTATTTTTGAATTTTATAATTTTATATATTTTTTCAAATTTTATATATTTTTTTCTAATATTTTTTAAAATTTTATATATGATTTTCGAATTTTTTTATTTATTTTCAATTTTTTTATATTTTATTTTCAAATTTATATATATATTTTCATTTTTTATATTTTTTCATATTTAAAATTATTTTTTTGAATTTTAAATATTTATTTCAAATTTTATATATTATTTTTGAATTTTATATATGATTTGGTTTTAGTTTTTTCAAACCAGATCATTTATCAAACGGAATTTTAATCAGCACCAAAATCAAATCAGACCACATAAGACCAAATAAAACCAGCCCAGACCAATCCAGCCAGACAAAACCAAACCAAATCAGACCAAAAATCAAACACACCCTTAGTGTTTGTTGTATGTGATTCATACAAGTCAAACAATGGTCACTACTTGAAGAAACTATTTAGTAGTCCGTGGAAAATTACATATCAAGAGGGTGATTTATATTACTATAACATAATTATTTGTGTATTGTTTTCTGATTGAGATTATTTATTTATGCACTAATTAATATATGTATGTATATTTATGCACTAATTGATATATGTATGTAAATGCTCAAAACACACAACACAAGAACCATCATTCATTGATCATTTTTCCTTGTATATATACATTCTCTTATTGGACTTTGAGTTATTAGGGCAACATTCTCTTACTTACATCATTATTTTGTCTATTGATTACGTCACTAACTTGATCCTCAAGTTTACTCTAGGTCATTTCAGGAAATGGGCTTTGAGATGAGCCTTTTCTTTCAAACCCGAGAGATGTTCGAGTCATTAAGCCCTAATTAACCTTGTTATACCAATAGGACAGATGGGTTTTGAGAATCCATACGCACACAGGCCCCTCCTTGATTATAGGCTTGTGTATGTTTTAGGGCCTATTACCAAGGACAAAGTGTGGTGGAGAAGGTAGACCCCCTTTGGTCGGATGACGTGGGCACGATATTAAATAGGGCAGTTGTGGCCATCATTTCAAATTCAAACGTACGGTTCAAATGATATTGAATTTCATGTTGGTGGCTAAAAAGACGGCTCGGTACTCCCGTTACTTATGCGAAGGACCTTTAGTATTTGCTCTTTAAATCCTATAAATACTTATATTTGCTCTTTCTGAAACATTTGTTTGTTTTGCCTTTTGTTTTCTTAATAGATTTTTCTTTGCAAATTCTTCATCTTTGAGCTTCTTCGCCGAAAACTGCAATTCTTCGTTGGCAAATCCTTAATCCCCTTCCAGAATACATCTTGGTGTAAGTTATTACTTCTCACTCTTCTACCTTTCTGCCAAAAATGTCTGATAGTGATGACACCCGATCGAGTAGTGATTGTATACCTTCCTCAGTTGACCCTGATGCCTCTCTTAGTTCTCCATCTGTTTAGGTGATCAGGACTGTTAGATCTAGCCCCCTGGAGGTCACCCAGCGTGTCAGTATCGGTGGGGTCCTTGTTCCAATTGGGGGTCAGGCTGTTAGGAGATTCAGAACACATATTACTGTTAATCCCTTGATATCTGAAAAAAGGGTAAATGTAGTTCTAAAAAAGCTTCAGGTTCCTGATGGGGTGGTTATCAGGCACTACCCCAAGGACAAGGATTTTAGGTTAGGTGAAGGGGTTACAGATGACCGGATATTGCTTTCCTCTTATTATATATAAATCCTTCGATTTCCAATTCATCCTTTATTTTTGTTTGCCTTGTCTACCTTAGGTCTGGCCCCACTTCAGGTTGGGCCAAACTTCTTTAGAATATCAGTCATGGTCTTACTGCTCAATCGGGATCTGGGTCTGAACTTGGGCTTGGCTGAGGTCCTATTCTCTTATTGGTTTCAGGATCAGAAAGACTGTAAGGGGTGTTTTAATCTTTTTCCTTATCAGGGGAGGAAGATGTGTGATGGAGTTGAAAAATCTAATAAGGGCTGGAATGAGAGGATGATTTTGGTGAACAAAAAATAGAGACATCCCAATGCAAACTTCCCGATCACCAAGCTTTTAGCCAACACTTGTTCCCCACTTTCAAACCCTACTATTCAGGGGTATGCCTCTGTGGGGTGTGTGATGACAAGTTGGGGATGCATGTTTTAGGTTTTTTTACGGCGCTCGCTAACCACAAAACCCCATTTTATATTAAATCTCATTTTGACCTTCTAAAGTCCAAAGTTTGGGGTAAACTTTTAAGGATGTGTCCTGATTTCCTGACTGATGATGCTTTATATGAATTATCATTAGAAGGAACATACATCATGTTGACAATTCCTCAACCTAACCTCAAGAACAAATGAAAGAGGGCATTGGGCAACCCAACCACTCCTGCTACCCCTTCGGGCGTCGCATCCCCTTCCGTTAGTGAGCTTTCACCACCACCCCCTTCGTGTGATCCTCCACTTATTCTTCTTCCCCATCCTTCTGGGGAGAAAGGCATTTCTATCCCCATTCCTCCTACTCTCCCTTCCTCAGGGGAGAATCCTGCTGACCCATCCTGGTCTGCTCGTGATGGTGTTTCTGTATTAGTTAGAGATAAGGTAACATTGTCATCCTTGCCTCTGCAGGGCATCACCCGCCCCCGATCGGAGGATGACCAGTCTGGTCATTCAGTTTAGCCCAGATTGACAACGGCAGCCTCTCCAAGTGTACAAACAGAATCCTAAGCTGCAACTGAGAAACCCGGGTGGTGGGTTCTTGGTCTCAGGGAATGAGACCATTAATGATGACATTGCTCTTCGGGAGATGGGTTTTCAGATTTGGACCCCAGCCGATCGGAACAAGATCAAGAAGGTGGACAGGGGAGAGTTAGCACTGAAATGGAAATGAATGTGGTTTATGTGTAACTTGAATTTGTTTTCTCATCTGGTTTTTTCTTGTTTCCTTTTGGTCTGTTTACTGATCGTGTGACACTTGTGATTTTTATGGCAGATGATTTATCTGACCCAAGATTACAATTCGAAGCTTGAGGAGGACATTAAGGCCCGTAGGCAGAGTATCTGAGGCTGAAGGAGAAGGCCAGGAAGAAGACGGCTGCCATGATGGTGATTGTTAGTGAAAAATTGGAAGCTCAGACCATTTGGGCCATAAAAGCATAACAACATCTCCAGGAGGATGAACAGAAAGTCAAAGAGGATGAAGAGGCCCATCAAGCTCTGACAACCAAGTATTAGATGTTGGTGGCCAAGTTTGAATCTTTGGAGGCTTCTCACCTCAAGACTATTGAGGAGAAAGTTGAAACTGAAAACCTTTTGGCGGTTGAGAGGTCTACGGTGGAGATGTGTCATCAGGGTGGCAACCAGATATACAAGCGCTTCAAAGATACTTCCAATTACTGGGTCAGGTTCGGTTGGAGATCTTGCTTTCAGGATTTCCAGAAACCCGCTGGGGAGAGGGACTTCATCTCAGTGGAGGAATTGGATGAGTCTCTTGGCATTTCCCCTCCTTACAAGGATCCGGAAGCAGGCCCCGAATGACTTCCTCTTTTATGAGTTCTTGAATAAGCCTCTCCCCGGGTCTGCTCCCTCTTCTGGCACCATTTCATCTGAACTGGCTCTAGTTCCTGATTCCACTGCTCAGCCCGATCCCTCTCGAACATATTCAAGTACACAAGAGGGGGCTTTTACCAAGGCTAGTGATAGGATTGAAGAGTTTGGTCCTAAGTTCAGATACCAAAAGCAGAAGACTTAGTTTTTTTTTTCTATCTTTTGTTTATTTTTAGAACGTTTGCACTTATAAGCCTTGGTTATTGAGGCTCATATCTAATACAATTTTTGATACATTTTTAGAATAGAACCAACTAATATTTTATTTCGGGCTCTTGAGGCCATGCGAGGAATCCCACAACACTTAGTTAATTTTTATAAATTTTTTATCACTTGTGGATTGATCGGTGTTATGCATTTCGGGCTCTTAAGACCATGCGAAAGATGTCATAATACTTAGATAATTCTTGTAAATTTTTTATCACTTTGTGGATCGATCCGTGTTGTGCCTTTTTGGCTCTTGAGGCCATATGAAAGATGTCACAACACTTAAATCATTTTTGTAAATTTTTTATCACTTGTGGATCGATCGATGTTGTGCCTTTCGGGCTCTTAAGGCCATGCGAAAGATGTCACAATACTTAGATAATTCTTATAAATTTTTTATCACTTGTGGATTGATTGGTGTTATGATTTTCGGGCTCTTGAGGCCATGCGAAATATGTCACAACGCTTAGATAATTCTTGTAATTTTTTTATCACTTGTAAGCCATCTTTAGCCAAGAAAAGACAATTTTACTAATGTCAATTTAATTGATCTGACACTTATGCCTTTTTACAAAAATAAGGGGACAAGGTAAGATGGAATCAGATTGGCCTACTACAGGTAATACCTCTTCAGGCGAGAGGCGTTTTGGAAGTTTGGCTCCATTTTACCGTCCTCATTTCTTCGGATGTGATATGCCCCTCGCCCGATAACTTCGGTGATGGTGTATGGGTCATCCCAAGGTTCCTTAAACTTGCCCACAAGCCCGATATTTCGTCTAATGACCATGTCCCCGACCTGGAATTCTTTTTTTTTTGACTTTTTGATTGAAATGATTTTGGACATGTTGTTGGTAGACCACCAACTTGATCCCTGTTGTTTCTCTCCTTTCATCCAGTAAATCAAGATCATGAGCCAGATGCTAGTTATTCGAGACATCCTCCTAGGCTTGGCTTCTGAGGGTTGGAACCTTGATTTCTGTGGGGATCAGAACCTCAGTGCCATATGCCACGGCGAAGGGCGTTTCTCCAGTGGGTTGCCCGGGTGTCATTCTGTACAACCAGAGTACTTCGGGTAGTTTTTCTAACCAGACCCTTTTGGCTTTTTCGAGTTTTGTTGCGAGAGTGTCGAAGATAGTTCAGTTTTTTCTTTCAGTTTGTCTGTTCCCTTGCGAGTACCCGACCAAAGATGTGTTCTGGTTGATGTCGTATTCGACAAAAAATGCTCTCACCTTCTTGTTATCCAAGTTTTTACCATTGTCCATCATAATCGTTCTTGGTAGCCCGAATCTGCATATTATGTGGCTCTAGATGAATTTGATGACGTGACTAATTTTAATTGTTGGATAGGCTTCAACCTCTGCCCATTTTGTAAAATAGTCAGTGGCCAGTAGAACATGGGTGGTTGACCATATTGCCATTGGGAGTGGGCCCACGATATCCATTCCCCACCGGGCAAAAGGGTATGGGACCACAGTCGAATGTAAGAACTCTTGCGACTGATGTATTGCATCTCCATACATTTGGCATGTTTTGCACCTCCGGACATAGTCCTCGACATCCTATGACAGATAAGGCCAAAAGTACCCTTGGGAAATTATTTTATGAGCAAGAGATCTTCATCCAGAGTGGTTCCCACAAGATCCGTTGTGGATTTCCTCAATCACTGTTCTTGCTTCAGAGGGGGTTACACATTTTAAGTATGGACCTGAGAATGATTTCCGGTAGAGTTGCCCCCTTATGATTGAGTATCTGGATGAATTCATCCGGATCTTGCGGGCTTCAGCTTTATTCTCCGGGAGGGCCCCATGCCTGAGGTAATTCACCAAGGGATCAACCCAGCTGGGCTCCCACGGGATAAACATTACCTGATCGGGTTCTTGAATGCTTGGTTTGGCCAAGAAATCCACCAACACAACCCGGGTCAGATCCTCACCAGCTGAGGATGCCTGACCGGCTAGGTGATCAGCTATAGTGTTTTCACTCCTTGGAATTTGGGTGAAAGTTATTTTCTGAAAGTGCTCTATTTCTTTTAACACGAGTGCCCGATAAGACTCCATTTTTATATCCTTTGTTTCGTATTTTCCTTTGATCTGCCGAATGATCAATTAAGAGTCGTTGTGCACTGCCAGGATCCGAATCTGGAGGCTTTTGGATAACCGCAAATCGGATATGATCGCTCCATACTCGGCTTCGTTATTGGTAACCGGGAACTACAGTTGTACTGACATATGGAAATGAGTACCATCGGGCATTTTTATCTCCAGGCTAACTCCTGAACCATTTGAACTGGCTGACCCGTCCACGAATAGTTTCCAGGTAGTCAGCTCATCTTGCTGATCGGTCTCTTTAGTTTCCTCCTCAAGTAAGAAGTTTGCCACTGCCTGGCCCTTGATGGAGACCTGGGGTATGTAGGTTATATCGTATATACCCAATTTGATGGCCCATTTAGAAACTCTGCCATAAAATTTAGGTTTTCACATGATGACTCGGGTAAGAGTGGAGGTCGGGACAATGATTGGATGCACTTCGAAGTAATGCCTAAGCTGTTTCTTTGCGTTTACCAGTGATAGTACCAGTTTTTTTTGTCTATTATACTGAGTTTCAGTCTATGCTAAGGATTTACTAGTATAGAAAATATGCATCTGCAAGCTCCCATCTTCTCTGATGAGGGTTACATTGGTTGAGACAACGGATGTTGCCAGGTAAAAATACAGGACTTCATCGGGTTCCGGTGTGGCTAGAATTACGGGCTTGGTCATATATTCCTTCAATCTTGCGAGGGCTTCGGATTGCTCAGGACCCCATACTTCGCCCTTCCTTGCCTTTAATGCCTGAAAGAATAGCCTGCATTGATCGGTAAGTTTTGAGATGAATCTACTAAGGGTAACCACTCGGCCCGTTAGGACTTGAACGTCTTTATGTGTCCGGGATTCCTTTATTTCCATCATGGCCTGGACTTGAGTCGGGCTAGCCTGAATTCCGGACCGGTCCACAATGTGTCCCAGTAATTGTCCTGATGACACGCCGAATGAATATTTCTTCGGGTTGAGTTTCATTCCATGTCTCCTGAGGGTGTCAAAAACTTGTTGCAGATGTCCCAGATGGTCTCATTTTTCTCTATTTTTTACCATAGTGTCGTCGATGTAAGCTTCGACCACGGTGCCCATCATCCCTTTAAAGATCCTATTTACTAATCTCTGGAAAGTAGCACCTGCATTTTTCAGTCTGAATGACATAACTTTAAAATAGTAAGTACTTGTTTTGGTGATGAAGGATGTCTTTTCCTCATCAGCCGGGTTCATTCTTATCTGATTGTACCCCGAGTATGCGTTAAGGAAAGTTAATCGCTCGTAGCTAGTGGTAACATCCACCATCTGATCAATTTTTGGCAATGGAAAGTTATCCTTCGGGCATGCCCTGTTTAGGTCAGTAAAATCAACACAAACTCTCCACTTACCGTTCTTCTTCTGGACAACTACAACGTTGGAAAGCCAATCGGGGTATTTCACTTCCCTGATAAACCCAACCTGGAACAATTGGGATACTTCTTCCGCTATGACCTGGTTCCGGTGGGTTCCCATGCACCTCTATTTCTACCTGATTGGCCTCACATTTGGGTCAACATGTAGGGAGTGTTGGGCAATAGTAGGATCAATATCGGGCATATCTGTATGTTCCCATGCGAAGACGTCGGAGTTGTTCTGCAAAAATTGGGTCAGTTCTTTTAATTCATAATTAGTAAGGTTTGTACCTACGTAGGTTACTCTTTCGGGTTCATTGGGTATAACGGATATTGGTTGTAAAGGCTCAACCATGATCGGGGTACCTGAATCCCTTTCCTGTAATTGTTATTTAGGGTTTGGCTCAGGACCCTCGGTGCGGATTGCCTTCGGGTTTATCTTTTTCCTAATCCCCTTTAGGGTAATGACATAACACTCCTTCGCAACCACTTGATCTACTCTGATGTTGATGATGTCAAACCCGTTCAGACCTATGCATCTTATCATCTGATGTAGGGTTGATGGCACCCCCTGCATCCGATGGATCCATCCTTTTCCCATGAGCAAATTATATGATGGTTTCACATCCACTATAATAAAAGTTTATAATAGGGTCCTTTGAGCAGCAGATACGAGTAGTTGGACTTCCCCGATTGGTTCGACGTGCTTCTCGCCGAATCCTGCAATAGGGTTTCAAGAGGTTACAACTTCGCTTGGATCTATCTCAAGTTTCTCGAAGGCCTATTTGGTGATGATGTTGGCGCTGTTCCCCGGATCAATCATGACTCGCTTCACAAGGCAGTTCGCCACCATCAGTGTAACAACCAGTGGGTCATCGTGAGGGGTCTAGATGTTTTGAAGGTCTACAGTGGAAAATATAATATGTGTTTCGCCCGTTCGATAGTGTACTTCATTCACTTCGTTAATTTTCCTCATCTTTCGGGCTCGACGCAGTTGGGTCATGTTGGTTCCTTCCGTCTCTTTAGAAGTGGGACCATTGAGAATCATGTTGATAACTCTGACTAGCTGTGCAGCTGCAAGATTCTGGGGGGCGTTGGGTGCATGCTGATCGGTCCTAGGTTTGTCCCGCTGGATATAGTCCCAGAGCTCACCTCGCATTATCATTGCCTCCACTTGGCGTATGAGATTTCGACATTCATTGGTAATGTGCCCAAAATCACTGTAGAAGGCGCAGTGTTTTGATTTATCTCTTTGATCCAAATGTTGCCTGATAGGTGGTAATGGTTGAAAGATTAATCTGGCCTTAGTCTCTTGGTAAAGTTTGCCAAGACTGACCCTCAGGGGAGTCACTTTCTCTTCAAATCTGAGTCGTTTTACTGGGTTTGGGGGGCTGAAGGACCCGAAGGGCTGGGGCACTTTTGATCGGTCACATATTCTTTTGATTGGGCTTCAACATTGACCAAGGCTGCCCTCTTTCGCCGGATGGCCTCCTCCTCCTCTATCCGCAAGTATCCTTCGGCTCTGGAATTTAACTCTCCGATGCCCGATGGTGGGCGCTTCACCAGAGACTAATGAAATTTAGTTCCGGGAATCAGGGCCATCCGGAAAGCCTCGACGATAGAGTGATGATCACAGTTGTCGATGGAAGAAGACTCAACGTTGAATTGGGATACGAAGCTCTTTAGGGACTCTCATTTCTCCTGGATCATCATGAAGAGGCAGTATATGGTTTTCTTCTGCCTCTTATTCCCGTAATACTAGGCAACAAAGAGCTTGGTCAGCTGCTGCCAGTTGGCGATGGATCAGGGCGGTTGCTTCCTAAACCACAGTAAAGTTGCATCGACAAGACTTGTGGAAAACACCTTACAAAACAAGGCCTCATTCTCAGCATACATGGTCATTTTTTAATAAATCTGATAGATGTGCTCCTCGGGATCTCTAATGCCATCATAAGGGGTAAACCGAAGCATGACAAACTTTTTTGGGAAGGGGTCCCGAGTTATCCTGATGGTGAATAGTGACTGGATCAACTCAGTGGAGGCTTGAACGACTAGATCGTCAGTGGATTGGGTCCTTAGATCTCTCAAGACCCTTCTCTGGAACTCTGCCAACATCTCTTGGAGCTTTTGGGGGGTCAAGACCTCATCAGTGATGGGGGTCTTACCCAAACGATGGGAGGATTCAGCATGCTCCTCTAACCTAACGCCACCTTCCTGGCTCTGCGAACGGACATGTGTTGCTGGGGGAGCGGATGGAAGAGCCATCCTCGCCATGAGTTATACTTCTCAAGAGCTTGGCTCCATTCTTCAGTGACTACCAGGCGTTGCAAGATATGTTCGATGGTTTAAGAACCACCAGCCTGGCTGTCTCAGTAGTCGGAGCTTCTACTTAGGAATGGGTTATCGGCATGGCCGTTTGGAAAGTGGAAGAATGATATAATTACGGATCTAGAAGGTGAAGGTGAATAGAAACAAACTCGACTATAAGAATGAGAAGATGGCCACAGATCTGGAAGGTGGAGATAAAATCACAAATCTAGCATGAATATAAACAAGTTCCACTATAGAGATGGGAAGACGATCACAAATTTGAAAGGTGAAGACACCATCACAGATCCTGAAAAGTTTTACCATAAACGACGTCAATGTGTAAATGCTCAAAAACACACAACACAAGAATCATCCTTCATTGGTCATTTTTTCTTGTATATTTACATTCCCTTCTTGGGCTTTGAGCCCATTAGGGCAAAATTCTCTTACTTACATCATCATTTTGTCTATTGCTTACGTCACTAACTTGATCCTCAAGTTTCATATTGTAAAAAAATATGTTTGGTTCAATTTTATATAAACTTAGCTATATAATGGTTATTTTCAGAAAATTTATTTTTATTATTTTCAAAAAATTATTTTATGTTCTTAAAATTTTCGAGAATAATTTTGAGAGATACAAACAAACACCTTAAGTATGATGATTTAGGGCCCGTTTGGGAACTATTGTTTTTGTTTTTGTTTTGAGAACCAAAAAACAAAAACAATTATTGTTCTTGTTCTTATTTTCTCACTCAAAAGAACAAGAACAAAAAATATGTTTGGGGCAAAAAAATACACATATTCTCACACAATGTTTCCTCTCTACCACAATTCATTTTTTTTGGAAAATCCCAAAAAGAATAAAAAAACAAGTTTTTGTTTGTTCTGTTCACGAAAATAGTTTCCAAATTGAGAACATAACAAATAGTAAAAAGGATTGTCAAACATGTTCTGTTCTCTTGAATTGTGCCAAAAAACCAAAAATCAGAACAAAAAGATAGTTTCCACACGGGGCCTTAATCCTTTAACCTATGCATGTCTGTGACTTTATGTATGTACTGTTTGACACATATAAACTTAAAACTGACAAAACAAGTCAACAAAGCATCAAATTCTTGAAAGCAATTGTTTTCCCGCCAAAACAAACTCCACCATCTGACTACTCAATCAAAAGTGGCTTTTGTAATTTATCTACAGATTTATGTTAGATCTTAGGTTCTTAATAATAATAATAATAATAAGGGTAAAGTGCATTAAACCCCCCTGTTGTTTATGTGTTAAAGTATGTTTCAGGAATTTAATGAAGAAATAGAGCTAATTTCGGTGAATTAACTAAAACTCTGAATCGGATCGCAACAACTCATTTCAAGACTAAACAGATTAGTGCAGGACAACTACTAACATAAAGTATTATTATTATACTCATTTTTTATTATTATTATGAAGTATTTATTCATTATTATATTTACTTATTATTTATTATTATATCTATTTATTATTTATTCCATCAATGGAAAGCTCTTCCGAAGACGAAGGTTTAGGCGTAAAAATCATCCCTATTTGGAGTTGGCATGCACCTCCACAGACGGATGGAATAAGATGCCAAAAAAAGTTGCGAGGTGGCCAGAAAAGTTACCGGAAAAACCAGTCCGGTGACCGGAATTTTGGGAAAAAGAAGCTGACGTCAACGCAATTACCATCCTTCCTGCCAAATTCAATACCGGAAAACAACATCAGTGGTCAAAACTTCCACAATTTATAGAACAAGGTGAACTGTTTTTTCTCTCTCAACTAACTCCCCTGAACTATATTTTTTACACAAAATTCCCTAAATTATCCCAACTTTTACAATTCACTCTGTTCCGTTATAACACCGTTAGTTAAATTAGAATAATTTGCACTCAGATCCCCTGAGGTTTCGGTCAATTGCACTCGCCCCCTGAGATTTTATTTTTCTTGCAACAACACCCCATAAAGGGGAGAAATGACCGGAATGCCCTTGTGTTGTCTCCCTTATTTTATGAGACAAATATTTAGGTGGTGAAATTACCTCAATGCCCCAAGATGAAAACTCTATAATGTATATATATCTATAACAACTATTCTAAAATGTGAGGGGTGGTTGAGAATATTTTCAAATATTTTCTTCAAAATAAAAATTAATGAATTAATATGTATTAGTTGAAGTGCAACTCTAAGGAGTATATCAAAACAATATAGAGTAAAAGAAAATGGGTTAAAAATATTTCAATACTTTTAAAAAATAATAATAATTAATTAATATGCATTACTTGAAGTGTAACTCTAATGAATATTTCAAAAGATATAAAGTAAAAATATAAGACAAGGGGTATAAATATTTTCATTTTTTTAAAAAATAATTAATTAATTAATATACATTAACTGAAATGTAACTCTAATGAATATTTCATAAGATATAGAGTAAAGATATAAGACAAATATATTTCGGCAAAGAAAAATAATATAACTTAAAATACAGAAATCTGTATATTTATCTATCTATCTATATACTACTAATAAAAACACAAGGATTGTCTAATATTTCAATTCATTATCACCTTTTACAATATAAAAAATTATAATAAGTAAAGTTTGACATTATTTAAAGTGTAAGGGCTTAAATTAACTTTACAAAAAAAATTAATAAATAATAAACCATTTTTCATATTTTTATAAAAATATAAAAAATTACAATAAGTAAAGTTTGTTATTATTTTATAGTGTAATGGATTCAATTAATTTTACACAAAGAATAATAAATTATAAGTCATTTGTAATATTTTTATACATTTATCACCTCTTACAATACAACAAAAAATATAATTAAAATGTATTACTACTTGTTTAAATTGTAAGAGTTGTATGTTATTTATTTACAAAATAAATTAAATTATATGAGCTCACAAAAATTTTATACATTTATCACCTTCTAAAATACAAAAACAAAAATATAATCATAAATAAAGTGTATTATTATTATTTAATGTAAAATGTCACAGTATTAGTTTTAGGGAAAAATAAAAAAAAAATGATAATTTTTGGGGCTTATATTACAAAAATGAAAATTTTAAAAAAAATAATCTAAAGAAATGTGATAATATTTCAAAAATCATTATATCCTAAGTACTTGAAAAGTTTTTCAAATTGAGCTTAAGACATAAGGGTTATTTGATCCATTAATATAGTCAATATGTCTTTTACAAGAGTCATTTCATGGGGTCTTCACCCTTTTAGGGGGTGTCATTGCAAGGAAAATGAAATCTCAGGAGGCGAGTGCAATTGACAGAAATTTCAGGGGATCTGAGTAAAAATTATCCTAATTTAACTAATGGTGTTATAACGAAATGGTATTAAATACAATACTTAAATAGTTTAGGGGGACAATACTTAATTCAGGGGGTTAGTTGAGAGAGAGAATAAAGAAGAGAGATGTTTAATTCACGTAACCCTAATAATAATAATGTCTAAGAGCCCCAAAATAAAGACACATTCAGTACCATTTTGGAAGACTTCACATGTTTTAGGAAAAGAAATTTGACATTATTGAATGTATTGTGTGAATGGTAATGGGGATTGTTGGAATTACACGGAAAAAAAAAAAGACAGAAAATTTGGATTGGTGAGTGGGATGAAAGAGTTCTTAGGTTCTTTATCATGAGATTTTATGTTCAAATCCTTCCAATTATGTTTTTGTCTGGGCTACTGGAAGTTTATTTCGTCGTTAACTTGAAAGTCCCAAAAATTAAAAAAACAAAAAATTAATGAAGGTGTGCGAAAATTAACATTATTTTCGTTTTCATTCCACTTTTCCATGTAGCACTATATAATCATCATATGTACAAGGGTAACACCCCTTTGAAGATGGCAGACAAGGACAGAACATTATTTCCCTTTACATATCCATCCCTCAAGATTTCGCATCCTACCATATACACAAAGACATACATATATATATATATATAACAGACTATCAATTCAAAAAATATTCACCCAAAAACTAATTTTACCCTTGATATACCAAGTGATATGATGATTTATTATTTAGATATTTTATAACTTGAATATTTGAAGAATAAATTGATAAATTAATTTTTTAATTGGAACATTTATCTTAGAATGGATAAAATGGATATTTAAATTGAAACTGAGGGAGTAATTACTACCTCTTTTGGCACCAAAAAGATATATAGGGTCCGTTTGGCTCACTAGAAAATAATTTTTTTTTTTACTGTTTACCCATTTCAAAAATAAAAACACGTTTGACAAATGCGTTTACTGTTCACTTTTTTTTTTCCAAGAAAACTGTTTTCTATGAATAATGGATAAAAGTGGTGAAAACATCAAATACAACTTTTAGTTGTTTTTTGAGTTTTTTCACTGTTTAGGGTACCACTTCCGCCACCGCCCCCATCGCCGCCGCCACCCACCACCGCCACCTCCTCCCGCCGCCAGTCACCTACCACCACCGCCCCGCCGCCGCCGCCGATCACCGCCACCCACCAATACCATTTTATTTTTCAATATAAATTTTGATCCAAACACTTTTTTGTTGAAAAAAATAAAGACAAAGACAAATACAATTTTTATATTTGAAGACAGAAAACAAATACAAAAAACAGGCTTTTCAAACGCACCCATGAAATATGAAAAATGTTATGTGGTTGTGCTAGCAGTCCAACTATTAGAATCATAGAACCTTACAAGAAGCATAGAGTAGTCTCTAATAAGAGATGGGTAAAGCGTATAATGGGGCATAGTCTAAGGCTACATTTTGTATGGTCGAATGAAATAGAATGAAAGTGGAAATGAAATGAGAATGAGAATGGAATGAAATAACCATTCTCATTCTATTGTTTGGTTGTAAATATGAAGTACATTAGGAATGAAATGAATTTGAATTTTTTTTCTCAAAAATACTCTTCTTAGTACTAAATATAAAATTATACAAAATAATAATACCTCTATCCCATATTAGTCGTCAACTATTGCAACTTTACTTGTCATAAAATACTTGTCTAGTTCAAATTCCAATTCAATATAACATTCTTCTTTCCCCAACTACCCTTTTACCACTAACTTTAAACAAATACCGGATTCCACCATAATACTATATCATTAAGGGCAAAATTGAAAATTACACACTAGTCAACCCAAATCAATAAAATGTTAAAAAATCCAAATTAGACAACTATTGTGGGACGGAGGGAGTATTATTTTTTAATTTTTTTTACAAAAAAAAAGGTAAAACATAACGGGAATAGTAATGATGAGTAATAAAGGTGGTGGTGGAGAAATGTCGGTAGCGATGACTTATATTTTTTAAATGTAAGAGAATTGTTTAAGTAATTTTATGTTTTAACAACATTCCTAAAGAAATGGAATGACCATTCCATAGCTTTAATAATGGAATGAAAATCCTTTCTCAAAAATGAAATTTCATTAATTGAGAATGGTCATTCACATTCATTATGTTGTACCAAATAAAGTTCATTCTATTCTAGCGTACCAAACATAACATAAGGCTCTTCATGTACATATTTTTTTTAGGGTAATTTGAAGTGACACCCCTTGAGGTTTGGGTCAATTGTACTTAGTGGTCGGTCAATATTTTTTTAACAGAGACACCCCATGAGGTTTGTAAAGTATTGCAATGACACCCCTTGGAGTCATAAAATGACTTAAGTGTCATTGATTATGTTAATTTGCATGCAAAATGTCTAATTTACCCCATTCTTCAAATCATACACTTCACACACTACACCAACTTTAATTTACTCTTGTTATTTATGTTTTAAGTAATTTTTTTATACAATTTTTTATTTTTTATTTTTTTAATAAATATTATTATCCATTTACTTAACATTTACACTAAATGTTACACATAAAATATATTAATTATTACAAAATCTCACTAAACTATATACTAATTAAAATACCAAAGTCATATTTATTTTTTCTATAAACTTTTTTTTTTTTGCGTTTAGTCTTGCTACTTATTTAAATACTATAGCCAATCAATAATTTTAGTGAAATTTGACAAAATAGTTACATGTATTATTAAATATAATCTAATAATAGTTACTAATTTTAGTGGGAATGTCGAAAAAGTTTTGTAATATTTAAGTATAAATATAAAATAAATAAATAGGTATAATTATTTAAATAAGTAACGCGATTAAACAAAAAAAAAGTTTATAAAAAAATAAATATGGCTTTGGTATTTTAAGTATATAGTTTAGTGAAATATAATAATAATTAATGTATTTTATGAGGAAGTTTTATTTTTGGTATCAATTGATGTAAATATATTTAGTACATTTTGTGTGTAATATTTAGTGTAAATGTTAAGTAAAATGGATAATCACAATTATTTAATAAATAAAAATGAAAGATTATATGAAAAATAAAAATCACTTAACACATGAATAATAAGAGTAAATTAAGGTTGATGCAGTGAGTGAAGTAAGGTTAGGGGATGAGGATAACTTAGATATTTTGCTTGCAAATTAATATAGTCAAGGGTATTTAAGTCATTTCATGCCTTTACGGAGTGTCAATTCAACATTTTACAAACTTCAGGGGATGTCTTTGTTAAAAAAATGTTGACCAAATATTAAGTGCAATTGACTCAAACTTTCAGGGGATGTCACTGCAAATTAGCTTTTTTTATTAGTAAAATAATAAAATTAGCTTAATCTTTCCAAAAAAAAAAAAAGGGGGAAAAACTTTAGAAAGCCCAGTTCAGGCCCAATTATTTGAGGCCGTAGGCCCAAACCAATTGTAGGTCATATGTTCTCTTCCGCATTACACTAGTGAGTCTTTAAACCTAATATTATGTGCTCATTTTGAGTCTCTAAACTCATAAGGCGTAGGCTGTATTCAACTATAAAGACATATACATAGACACATATATTTCAATATTTTTTTCTATAGAAGTGAATAGGACGGATTACAAGAAAAAAGATTTAAAAATCAAAGGTCTCCATCTAAGCATCTACAGTCCTTTTCTAAATTATGCCCCTTTGAGAACCTTTTTCTCTGTCAATAAGAGCAACAATTTTACCATTATTTTCTCCTTTTTCTTCCATATGTATATATATATTTTTAATTTTATAATTTACCGTGCATGCACGAGGACTTCATTGGCAGTGACATAATTAGTGTTTGTTTGATAGGAGGTTTTGGAGTGAAATTTGTAATTTTGGGATGAAATTTGTGACCAATTTATGTTTGGTAGAAGGAGTTGAGATTGAATAGTGTTGTACCATTGATACCAAATCCATCAATTTTCATACCATTGAGATAGATGGTTTGGATGGAGTTGGTTTGGTTTTCTCACACCAAAATTATTCTTTAACCCAAACCAATTTAATTTGGTGTACAATTGTTTAACTCAAATCAATTCATTTATAATATTATATATATATATATATATATATAAATTCAAAAAATAAAATATTTATGAAAAAATAAAATATTTCAAAAAAATCAAACGAAAAAATATATTTCATAAAAAATAAAATATTTCGGGAAAACAAATATTTCTAGAAAAAATAAAATATAATAAAAATATATTTATTATTTTTTAAAAAATATACAAATTATACGTATTTTTACTGAAATCTTTTATTTTTAAATTTTTTTTTTTTTGAAATATCTTATATAAAATATTTTATCTATAAATATTTCAAAAAAATTAAATATTTATATATATTATTTTTTAAAACATATATATTTACAAAATGTTATTTTAAATAAATAAAATGTTAAATTATTCAAAGTTACCAAATATGATTGGTTTCAGAATTTCAATTCATACCAACTCTACCAAATATGGTTTGGTTTTTCAGTTTCACTTTTTCTCACACCAAAACCATTACACCAAACATGGTTTCAGTTCAGAATAAAATCATACCAAACCCAACTCCAACCAAACCAAAACCAAAAATCAACACCACACCGATTGCCAAACAAGCACTTATTACTTCCTCCACTTTACATCAACCATGAGACCCACCAGCATTATTTTACATGAGCACCCATCTATGTCAATGCTTCCATCACCATATCAAGCGCATGCATTTCCTCCAAATACTCGTGTGGAATACGTGTACATACCAAAAATAATACGTTAAATGTTGTATCCTGAATTTTTAAAATTGGACACACGGATATGTCGTCTCCTGAATTTTTTAAAATTGAACACGCGTGTGTCCGCGTGTCGGACTCTCGGTGAATCAGTTGATTCCATAAAAAATAAAAGATTTATGGAGCCTCTAATTTGATAAATCACTTATAGAACTTGAACACCCCTAATATAATATTTGGCTTTAAAGATATTTGAACATTTTTGTTCATCCTCATCTTGTGAGATAAATTGGAGTACCTATTCATTTATCTACTATATAGAGAGGAATAAGATATCACCACAAAGAGCTGAAGATTTGATATTTGTACATTTCAATTTTTATCTTCAATCAAATTTTTTTTTACAATATAACGAGGGAGAGATTAAAATATCAAATGTTGGGGAGATGCATTTGATTCCTCGAATAGTAGTGGAATGAATAATTTTGAATATGTTAGACATTTCATTCAACCTATTTATTTATTTTTGTTTATAAATTTATTGATTCTCATTATTTAAGTGATAAATGAAGTCTTTATACAATATAATATGTATATATATAAAAAATTATGTTTTTTTATAAACGTGTCGGAGACGTGTCGTGTCCTACTTTTTTATAAAATTTATCATATCGTGACCGTGTCTCGTGTCCATGTGAATGCTTTATAAACTATATATATATATATATATATATATATATATATATATATTTTAACACATACGAATCAAATTTTTTTTGGATTCTAACGCTAAGTTTGGTATCTCATTCCACACCATAGCTTATAATTTTGATAGAATAACTACTATTACTACTACATATTTCAAAAAAAAAAAAAACTTCACTAATCAAACAACAACAATTGCCACCTGTCAATCAATTTTCTAATGGGTCCCATAATTGCTTATTTGTCAACTGGCTACCTACATTTTCTTGAAAAAATATTAATTATGATTTATTATATGGGTTACCAACTATGCAAGTATTTAAATGATCACAGTTGGCAATATCATTATATATGTAAACAAACTTTGATTAGTTGAATGAGAAATTATATATAAATAAATAAATAAATATCTAGAATATATATTATAAAAATATGTATTGAATTTAATTAAGTTATAATTTGGTTACACCTAGGTGCCGGCCATGGCATATCCTAATGGGACTCGAAATTTAATAATTGGAGTTTGGTGTACAAGATTCAATACACGTCACCATATATATTGAACTTGTGTCTCTTATAGGTTTATTGTCTGACTCACTAGGGGACGATGTGTGTGAGTTTCAAATGTACAAGTGTGAAAATACAGATTACATCGTATATATAATTGTATGAGTTGTTATAATTTTGACGATAGTTTACATTGTGTTCTTTGAGTTTTGTATATATCATACACTAGTAGGCATTTATAGTTTCTTACTTTAAAATTTGTGGTGTGTGCAACCACATTTTATGGTGTCATCTTTAGAAGACTATGAGCAAATTTTATAAAAATATTTGATAATCAAGAATGTTATATAATATAGCATTATAATATAAGGATATTACTTTTTTTATTTTAATGATAAGAAACTTACACACTACATATTCACAATGTCTCTTAGGAGACTCGAACTACTCACCTTTCAATTGGGGAGGGCTGGTTATTACTTGTTGTTTAAGATTAATTTTGGGTCGGATTATGAAATAAGATCCACTGATGCTCAACTCAGTTCTGTTCGTGAAGAATACCTCACAGTTCTCTAATACCTGTGACAAACTATATTAGAGAAGGTTCAGTTATCGATTTGTTGTCATGATAAATACCGACACAAAAGTCTCTGAGTCAGATCGGGTTACCCACTCGACTAGGCAGGTGAACCAACTGCAACGATAGTGTTACAAGTTTGGATATGGGATGATGTCATGAGTTCTTTTCCTTGTTTATTCGAGTGTAAAATATATTTTAACAAATAATTTATTACTTTAGGCTATTCGGTTGTCGAAATTATTTCTCTAAATTTGTATACAAATAAATTATCTAGACATTTGTGAGATTTTTGTCAGATTAAGTTATAGAAAAGTTTCCGAGTAACCCGAACTGATAGTTCAATTGGGAAAAGACAGGAACCTAGTGCCTCAAGAAATATTAGGTCGCAGATTTTATTCCCGTTGATTACAAAAAGTTTGGGCCACTGGAAGGTTGAACTCGTCATTAATTTTAAGGCCTTGTGAATTAGTTGATGTACAGGTAAGTTGGTCCGGACATCATGATTACCTAAAATAAAAAGTTTACGAGGGAAAAACACACACATACACCAGAAAATACTTTAAATTATCTTACATGACTCAAAATATTTTACAAAAAATAAAAGGAGTCTAAAAACCAAACTTTCGTAATTAACAAACGAATTTAAAATAGCTCAGATTAATAAACATTTTGCAGTCTATTCATTCTATGTAATTTGTCTAAAGTTATGGATAAGTTGATGTAATTTTTCTTGCGTTCAAAGCTGTGTTGAAAAAGAGAATTATCCTTTTCGAAGTGTTTAACATGCGTTAAATTTGAGTTCTCTTTCACTTTGTATTATTTTTATTGTTGATCTTATCACTACTCGTTATTATATAATTGATTAATTGTGTTCTTTATTCATCCATGGTTATATCATTACTCGATTATATTATTTTAACCATGACTAATGTGCTTGTTCATAATCATATCTAAAAAAACAGTTAGTTTGAATTTGGAACACTTTGTCAATGAGTTAACATTGTTTTTTACTAATGCCGGACATGTACTAACTATTCACTGCAATTAACTTCTAGAAACATAGGATTGGGCTTACCGGGTCCATGTTTTGCGATTTAACCCAAAATAATAAGCTCATAAGTGAAACAAACATCTACCAAAATTCTAATTACATGCCCATTCCATCATGGACCCGAATTCCACCCAGGTGGGCACATCCAAACATGTTCTTAACGTAACACCAAATTAATTATTAAATTTGATTTTGATACCAATAACAATAATTAATCAGGTGTTTCGTGGTTCGATAAAAAAATTTAATAGATTATGGTAACATTCACTCATTTATATATCCAATCACTTTTTCATTCAATTTTGATGTGGAATAAGACCTGAACTTTATGACTTATTATATGACTATTCCTTCATGTTTAAAAGATAAATATTTTCATCTTATACTACACACGCACAAAAAAAAGAAAAAGAAAGGAGCCTAATTGTTTTAAATTCCAATACACTATTTAATTTCAATCCTTGTATAACCAAAAAATAAAAAAAAAAGTTTGAAAATAAATTAAGCATAGAATATGACAAAACAAAATGCATGAAAATAGCCCCAATGTTTCAAATCACAATCCAATAACAATCTGATGGGGGGTGGTCTTGGTTAGGTCATGATCATGGTATGTCAGATGATACAGCATATCATAAACAAATTCTTCACACATGATCAAATTGCAGCTAATACATGGACCCAACATCATCAACATCATAATCATCATCACCCAAAATGTCCCATACAGGTTTTGGGGTCCACTGGTTATGAGATGGCTTTGTTTTGCCACTCTACACCATCAAAAGAAAATGACCCCTGATCTTTTTGACCAATAAGAAGTAAATAAATTAATAAAGGTTGTGTACTTTATGTCCATCACTGCCTGAAATTGAAGGGGATCCTATTTACTTTATGCCATGTAATTTCTTTCAATATATATATATCAACCAACCATTCACAAATTATTTTGGTATTTTGACTGATTTGTAAATTAAATCACTTGTAAATTCAAAAATATTATCTGAATTGGAGTGTTTAAATATAAAAATTTGGCCTCAAAATACCTTTATCCATTTGGCCACCCATGCTAGTTATCCTCGGTATATATATCTAGACTATTCTAAAAGTGTAAGTCCCTTGGATTATTTCTCTCCACTTTAATATAATATTTCAAATTTTAAATAAAAAAACATTTATTTTATTATTTATTAAATATATTTCATTAAATAAGTGTATTAAATCTGTTTCATTAAAGAAGTCTGACATTTGGATTATTTCTCCCCACTTTAATATAATATTTTAAATAAAAATATATATTTGTTTTATAAAAATTTATAAAAATGCCAAAAGTTTTTCATGCCCATTATGAACTAAATACATTATTTTCTCTATATAAATTTTAAATCAAATTAAGATACACGTAAGATATATACAATCTTTCATTATAAGAGGATTAATGCAACATGTTTAACCTCTTACCATTCTTGAGAGTTATAATTAATTGAACAATTTTAACCGTTACATCTCTTTACATTCCTTATATAGTTACAACTTACAATCATTAACAATCTCCTTATATAAATAGAATTCTTATGCAACAATATTGTTTCTTGATTTGTTTTAGGTGGTCTATTCAAAGTTTATATTTGCCGTATGTATTTCATTCAGGTCAACTTTCCTTCATATTGTCTTTTTCAGTTTTATTTACTTTTTAAATTCCCGTTTTTCTTATGCAAGAATATTGTTTTCTGATTTTTAAAATTTCAAAGTTTATAGAAAGAATATTTTTTAGAGTTATAATTATTCATTTTTTATTGAAAAATTAGTAGATTTTTTTCCTCGATTGGCACATGCTTTTATATATGTATATATATATATAATCTATTCTAAACGTGTGAGGGCTTAAGAATATTTCTATACATTTTTCATAATTTTAAATATAAAACTTATTTTTTATTTCATTAAAATAGTTCTATGCAATAATAGCATTAAGTTGTATTCATAAAGTCTTTTAAATGATTATCACTTTTAATATTTTAATGTCCATTTAATGATTTGATATTTTTTATTTGAGTTGGAAGCTTTTTATATATTGGGTAAGGTGTTTGGTCCTTTACCTATCCATATCTATACATATATATATTTAACCTTCTACAAAAGTGTCAAACTATAATTATACATGTATGATTGATTTTATTATTGTAAAATATAATTAACAAATTTATTGATTCCATTTAACTATTACAACTTCTTCTATTATTCACATAATACACTAAAAAAGACCATTTTTTATTTACACATTATTTTTCATTTAATTTTACAATTTTTTATATTCTTTACCAAATATAATAAACTTATATCTATATATACTGCTATAAAAGTGAGGACTATTTGTATCTCTATACATTTTTTTGTTTAATAAATTATTCATTATATATATAATGTGGTTGATTAATAACATTAAAATAATTGATTTTTTATGCTTGAGATTCCTCAAGATTTCTGTCAATCCAACATGATACATCAGATTATTTGATATTACTCCTTTACCTTTTGATGCTTGAGATTCCTCAAACAAGCATTTTGTATAAATTTTTTTTTTTGTGAATTTAATGTCTTATAAATTCAATGTTAGTAATGGAGTTAAAAGTAATTCGTTATCTGTCTACCTTTTCAATTCTCCCAATTGTTACAATTGAAAGTTATTTTCTTGCACCTTTTCAATTCTCCCAATTATTACAATTGCTTATATATTGAAGAGTTTCCATTAAATATGTAATTAAATTTTAATAACTTTATACTTATTTAAATGTTAATAACTTTATATCCTTTCAATTTCACCCGTTATAATCACTTCTAAATATTTTTAAACTTCCTCTTAAAATTGAAGAACCCTTATATAATACCTTCTTCAACCTCTTCAAGGTTAGGTCTGCAAAACTAATTGAAGAACCCAAATTCAAAATATTTTGTTGAGGTAAGTAAGAAGATTCAAGAAGTTTTTTTTGAAGTTTAAAATTGTTTCTCTGTTTTTTAAGACCAAATTTATATTTTGAAGGAAAAATAGTATAATTTATATTTAATTTGGCTGTTTTGTTATGTTATGTTAATCGATTCAAATAATAAATTGGATTCAATGTTATTCATATTTGCTATCCTATTGTGCAAAATATGTATTTTCTTTTAACAAAAATAAAATAAAATAATTATATATTATTCTTTATGTTTAAAAAAATAATGAATTAACTTCATTTACACCCCTTCAGATTTGAGAATTTTCAATCATACCCCCTCATGGTATGAAATGTCTAAAATATCCTTAAACCAAACACCCCTTAAATCAATTTAATCCCTAAACCAAACACCCCATTAAATCAATTTAACCCTCAAATCAAATACCCCAACCCCAACCACCACCACCCGGCGCCGCCAAAAACACCTCCACTCTCCGTTGCCGCCGCCAAAACCACACACACACACATATATATATATATATATATATATATATATATAAATATAATACCTTCACCCCCACCATCACTATCCCCATCCCCACCACCAAAACCCTTACCCTTACCATGCCCACCAACACCCAAACCACCACCCACCTTTTTTTGATTTGGGCCAAAACCACCCTAACCCCTCCACTCTCCAACCTCCCTCCCCACACACACACCACCACCACACACACACGCACGCACACACTCTTCTTTTTTTTTTTCCCCAAAAATTGATTTGGGTATAACCTAATATATATATATATATATATATGAATTTGAACAAGTCTATTTTTTTTCTTCCAATTGAATAATTTGTGTATATAATAAATTTTGATCTAATAATTTAATTTTAAAAAATAAATTTAAACTTTAAGAAAATAAATTATTTTTTTCATAAATTTATATCAAATATTAAATATTTATTTGTAATTCAAAAAATAAATTAAAAAAAATTAAATATTTATTTGTAAAAATTAGTTTTCAAAAATAAATAAATGTGTTTGTAAGAATTAAATATTTGGGTTTGAGTTTAATTTTTATTCACAAATTCAAAAATTTAGTTTCCAAAAAAATTAAATAATTGGGGTTGGGGTTGGAGGTTTTTGAATTTTATATATTTGTTTTGAATTTTATATGTTTTTTTTCGAATTTTATATTTATTTCGAATTTTATAAAAAATTTCAAAATTTAATATATATATATTTGAATTTTATATGTTTTTTTTTTAAATTTTACATATCTATTTTTTATATTTATTTTCAAAATTTAATATAGATTTTTTCGAATTTTATATGTTTTTTTTTAAAATTTATATTTATTTTCGAATTTTATAATGTTTTTCAAATTTTAATATATATATATTTAAAAATTAATACAAATTAAATGATTAAATTATTGGAGAGAGTCAAATTGATAAAATAATATATCCTTGTTTCCAAACAGCACTAGGTTATCTCATTGAGGATAATTTAGGTATTTATAAAAAAAATTAGGATGATGTCATCGTTAAGGGGGTGTAAATGATGAGAATTTCAAACCTGAGGGGGTATGATTAAATATATTTAAATCTAAAAAAGTATGATTAAAGTTAAAATAAACTTAAAAAAATATAAATAAAATTAACCCAAAAATAATCTATATTATAAAATTATATAATTTTTGAAACACGAGCTACGCGCGTTCTCTATGCTAGTATATATATATATATATATATATATATATATATATGTAACATGAAGGCATTAATGGAGTAGCCAATTTGGTAGTACATACTAATCAAAGTCATGGTACTTTGTTGAGAAGATTCAACAGATTAATATCAACTTAATTAAATGAAGTCTTTATTAAATTTTACTGATGCCATTTAAAGAGTTCATTGAAATAAATATTAAATTCTGGGATTGTTACAATTGCTTTCATAGAAGCAGTTGTGAACCACTGTTGCTTCAACAATAGGACTGCTCTAACTACTGGTGGAAAAATTTAAAAGAATGAAAAGAGAAAATCCTCCTCTAAGTGCTAAATTAATGATAGCTTTTTCACATATTTAAAGTTAGTGGGGCTTTAATTGGTAGGACCTTGTGACCTTAATTAAATAAACATGGGTAAGCTTAGGCCAAAAATTTATTAATATTTGAAGACTTTGCTCATATGATATTTGAAAAGTTTCATAAATTGGAACTAAAGTATATTATTGCATTATGAATAATTTGGAATAGAACAATTCCATGCAAATAGGAGGGTCAACAAAAGAATTTTTTAACTTTAATACTTAAAATTAAAACTAGAATCGAACTTTTTGAATTCGAATATACAAAAATATTTTAATATGAATGATATGTATAACTAGAGTGTACACGGTTCAGTTCGGTATGGTTCTAAGTAAATTTGAAACCGAATTATTTTCAACGATTGTTTTAAAACCGGAATCAAAATCAAAACAAGAATCGAAATTATTAGTGAAGGAAACAAATTTTCCTTGTGTGTAACATAATTTGTGTGTGATTGTACATATTCAAAATTTTCCTTGTGGTGGTACAAAATTTATTTTTAAAAAATCAAATTTACTAAGAAGTTAGAGAAATATAATTGTTATGTATCAAAGTGAACTTGCCACTTTACATTGAACAACCAAAATAGTGATAACATGATTTAATTGTGTTTTATTTCATTACTTTTCATTGAGTTCTGCAACACACTTGAACCCAAAAAGGTAAAGCCATCAAAAACTTCCAAAACAAGTATAAAATCACCATGGAAAAAATTAGTATTATAATAATGAGTTTGGCAAGCAAAGTCGGTTTGGATGTCCCATTCTCATACAATATACTTACCATAATAGACGAAAATTGATAATATTCCTCTAAAAAAAAAAAAAATTACAAACCACAATGCCACACCTAATGAGCATGTATAATTGTGGGAGTAAATATGCAAATAACACAAATGCAGGGGCAGAAATGCAAATACACCAAAAAATTAGCCCCAGTGGAAAAAAGTTGGAACTAGAAGACAAAAATAGTGTCATATATTTTGTTTATTTATTTGGGTAAAAAAAATACAATTACGTAGTGAAGTGCCACCTCTTATTATCTTATTGAAAAAAAAAAATACTCGTATTATTTAATAAATATATAACAAATAAAAATAGTAGGGCAGAAATGGTAATACACCACAAATAGAGCCCCATTGGAAAATATTTGTAAGAAGAAGACAAACATAATAGTGTCTTTATTTTATTTTTTTTGTGTAAAAAATACAATTACTTAGTGATGTGGGCACCTCTTATTGGAAAAAACAAAATGCATATATGTATATACAAGAGTTCATTTTCGTATATATATATATAAACAAAAAAGAAATAAAAGAATAAAAGTATGGTGGATATTGCAGCAAACCCAGAACTCGCCATCCATGCGGAGATGAGAGAGAAATTGAGAGGTTATAGAGAGAGAGAGAGAGATGGGGAGGTTTAAGAGAGGTTTAGGTCTACCAACTGGTAGTTAGAGATTGAGCTCCTTAACCAAACATCATCAACAGCAAGAACCAAGTCAAGCAACAGCAACACCAACAACAACTAGCAAAGCGAAGCAAAATCAAAGAAAGAGAAAGCATTAAAGAGAGATATAGAAAAAAGTGTTTGTGTATTTGAGATAAAAAAGAGAGCTTTAGAGGTAGATATATCATACATATATATATATATATATAGAGAGAGAGAGAGAGAGAGAGGGAGAGAGGGAGAGAGAGAGAAACAGAGATGGGTCTGTTGTATTGTTTGTTTGTGTAATTTCTCACGTGTGTTGGAGGAATGATGGATGGAGAATATATGATAAGAAAAAAAGGTAAAAGGATGATGATTTTTGTACTTTGAACTTTAATACTAGTAGTATATATAAATATTTATATATATAAAGTTTATATTTTTGTGGGTTTGTATTATTATTATATATTTTTGAATTGGAGATAGGGATTGTGATGAAAAGGAGATGATTTTGGGGTATTGGGATCGGTGTGTTTCCTTTCAAGAAGGATTGTCTCGGCGGATCGGAGCTCTTCTGTTCCCCACAACACACACAACTCTTACTGGTTTTCTGGTATTTTATTACTTACATATTATATATATATATCTCACTTTGTATTCGCTATCTTCTAGTTAGCCGCTGAGAAACAGAAATGTTTTACTCCTCTCTCTCCTCTCTCTCTCTCTCTCATAGATTCCTGGTCTAGAGTAGATTATGTTGATTATTTTGGGTTGCTTATTGGGTTTTGAGATATGGGTATTATATGGGTATTGCTCACTTCTTATCTTCTTACTTCTCTTATTTTTTCCAATTCTTGTTGATAATATATATTTATATATATACCCACACATATATTTCTTATATTACTGGTTCTGAAGATCAAGTTGATTAGTTTCTTTACTGATTTTTGCTTTTATTCGTTTTTTTCTTTCAAGGGTTTTTGTGTTTCTCAACATCTGCTGCTACTTCTTTACTTGTTCAATCTCCTTATTTTGGATCTTTTGATGAAGAAACTGAATTATGGAGGATTTTTATTTATTTTTCACTACTAGAAAAGACCATCAAAGGGGTATTTTCAGATATTCATATATTAGGAATTCTAACTGTTGATTGTTGGAAAAAAAAAATCCCCTTTTACAGAAATTATTTACACAATCATATTAGGTATTAGTTTGATGTTTATGCAGAAAAGCTTTGTGCTAGCCTGATGTTCTTGTGTCCATATCTGGTCTGTAATATAGACTTTATCATATCTATGAACTTGTTGAGCCTTCACTAATTGCTTTTCTATTCATGTTGTTGAAAGACGTGATTTCGAGGAAATATTTCTAATTTGTTTCGCATAAAACTCCAATAAGTTTCCTAATAGAAACCAGCATATATAACATATGATGTTGTAATGATACTTTTTTTTTTTTCCTTTTAATTCCGGCAAGAGTGAGAATCATTTGAAAAAAATTAAAACTTTAATTCCTATAACATTCATTTATCTTTATTTTTATGTTAATCCTCTTAAAACTAGAAACTGATCAATCATTGTTTGTTGGTGAATTCCAGTTCAGGGAGTGATTAGGTAATTCAGTTCATAATCCTAAAGGGGAAAAAAGTTGTGTGATTGACAGAGAAAAGAATGGCTACATATTTCCCTGGTTCAAGTAACCAAGGAGAAGCGGCGCAGACCCTTTATATGAGGGAACCTTTGCCAAATTTCTCAGAAGCACCGGCTCTTTCCGGTAACATGATGATGTACATGAACTACTCATCTTCTTCCGGGACGTATTCTGATTCATTAGCTAGGATTTCTCAGCAGCAGAACAGCTGCATTGATATCCCATCAATGGGGGCTTCGGACCCCTCACCTCCACAGCAAGAAATTTTATCGAATCTTGAAGGATCACGGGTAGTGGAGCATGATCCCAATACATGGAGAAGCAGGAATGAGATGCTCTTTATGCACCCAATGGGTGACAGCACTGGGATTCTTCAAGGTGGGCATAACTTGCAGGGTCAGGGATTATCCCTCAGCCTAGGTACACAAATCCCATCCGGAATTCAAATGCCTTCTATCCAGTATCGCAATCCTAACCCGGGTTTCTCTTCGTTCTTGGGTCCTAATCCTTCGGTTTCAGGCGAGGGAAGTGGCAGGAATGCTTCTTCTAAAGATGATGACAACTCCCAAAGTAAACAGTCGAGATATGGTGAATATATGGCGCCTGGTTTTCACGGGGGTAATTTGGATTCCACGAAAACTGAGATATTGCCATATGGGATGTCAAGTATTGCTAGAACAATTCCCAATTCCAGGTACCTAAAGGTAGCTCAGCAGTTGCTTGATGAAGTTGTTAATGTCCGGAAAGCTTTGAAGCATCATGATTCTAGGAAGGAGCTAATGAAGGGTTCCAGAGAAGTTGATAGTGGTTCGAAGAATGAAACTGCAACGGGGGTATCTTCAAATCCTCAAGAGTCAACTAGCAACTCCCCGAATGAGCTTTCAGCTGCTGAGAAACAGGATTTGCAGAACAAGACGACGAAGCTTCTGTCCATGTTGGATGAGGTAAAAGTGTTAATGTTATCTTTTGTTTTCATTTGGCGGTTTTCCCTAATATTAAGTTCTTTCTATGGCCAAAGATCCGTCTTTTTTCCGCGTGTACACACAGAGCACCATATGCAATTCTGCACTTATTCTTATGTAATTGAATTGTATGTGATTAGTTCTTTCGACTTTTGCCTGCGAGAGGAAATTGGAGCTCAGCGTATAGATTTTTAAGACACATCGTATGCTAATTGAATTAGATATGGTAATCTAATATGAAGTTGCGTAGAATTTGAATCAACTGATTGGCTTTCAAAATTATAATGGAATTCCCCTCCAGTTAGGAACTACTGTATTATCATGTCTCGCTAACCAATTTGTGGACGCTGCTACTCTATTGAACCTGTCAAGCTTTTCCCTCCAAATTTCCTCAAACCTAATGCCAAAAGCCTTACTGAGTTCTTACAAGTATAAAGGTGAATGTCCGAAAGAGAGGCTGACCTTCAATTCTATTCTAGTTCACAGGGAATTTAAATTCCATCATCCATGATGCTTTCAAGAGGTTTTGGAGTTGACAAGTGTATCTTATGGTTTGAAGATTTAGTGTTTTGATGCTAGTGCCAGTTGTTGAGTGCTACGTATTGTTGACGTATGAAAGTTTTGACTCTTCGTCACTTTGAAAATTGTTATCAAGGTGCAGGATGGGTAATCTACTAGACCTAGGAAAAAATTATTTCATTAGTGGTTTGTGGAAATCATTAGAGATACAAAAATGGTTTCTGCGGTTTTGTTTAGATAGACGATGATCTCATTTCATATGTTGTGCTCTAGTTCATAAGTTGTGCCTTTAAAGTTGACAACTGTGAAACACAACCTGGACCTTACATTTGGTAAGCATTGATGAGGAATTCTAGTACAAGATACTTCAAATAGAGAGTTTCTACTTGAACTGTTGAATATTGCTTCCTGCATTCAGAAGGGCTCTGCTTACTATGTATACCATTTGATTCATCAAACTCATAACATTGTATATACATAGGATTAGTACCGTCTATTATTGTTTTGGTATGTTTCCTTCTCCTTTTTGCTTGATTCATCTCCACTTGATCCTCGTTGTTGTCATGCTAGAGGCCGTTTTTGGCAACAACAGGGACCCTTGATGATATCAGAACATACCTTCCTTACGATCACCTTCACACTCTGCACAAGAAAGGAAGAAACTGAAGATGGTTGTATATGAACCTTGGTGAATTAAATTTGTAGTCCCAATATGAAAAATATTTTGAGTTATAATTCTACCTCTAAGAACATTTATTTGCATCTCAGACCAACACTATTATATCTAATGTCTGTGGTTTAAAAATGTTGAGTTTTCATGCTATTGTACAAGCGCACTAGTGGTCGAGGGTCCATTCTCATCATGTATATATACATATCTTTCTTGCATTTATCATGTTCTGTTAAATTAAAATTGAATTTTCCTTCTGTTTTGAGGTTTTGTGATGATCATTCTCTTCTCACAGGTTGATAGAAGGTACAAGCAGTATTATCACCAGATGCAGATCGTTGTATCGTCATTTGATGTGATGGCAGGATGTGGAGCAGCAAAACCATACACAGCACTTGCCCTCCAGACGATTTCCCGCCACTTCCGTTGCTTGCGTGATGCCATCACTGACCAGATTAGGATAACTCGGAGAAGCCTTGGGGAGCAAGATGCTTCTGCAAACGGTAGAGGGGTTGGAATAACTCGCCTTCGCTATGTGGACCAGCAGCTTAGGCAGCAGAGAGCACTTCAGCAGCTTGGTATGATGCAACAACACGCATGGAGACCACAAAGGGGGCTGCCTGAAAACTCCGTCTCAATTCTTCGTGCTTGGCTATTCGAACATTTCCTTCATCCGTAAGTCTCCCTCTATCTATCATCTTAATTTTTCCTGCCCCATTCAATCGTACTCTCTAGCTTCATTTAACTGGTGATTTTGTCCTCCAGCTACCCTAAAGATTCCGATAAGATCATGTTGGCAAGGCAGACAGGCTTGACAAGAAGTCAGGTAACGTTATCTAACTATGTGAAAGATAAATCCTGATGTGTCCATCTTCATTTAAGCCTATGTAGGATCGTCTACTGATGTCTCCACATAAACAAAAGTGTAATTCGAATTTGGGATTTTATTTATCATCAGAGTCGATAATTTGGTACTAGTCACAGAACATGGCGAAAACTTCAGGATGTTAGCAATAGCGCATAAAGCTAGATTTTTCAATAGAAATGCGAGAAAGAAAAATCAAAACGAATTAGCAGAATGCAATGCCTGTTAGAGATTGATAATACAAATGAAAGAAAGCGACGCCTTTTCGTTATTTTCCTTGAGGAAAGTCAATTATCGTTTTCACAAGGACAGTACATGCCTTAAATTTTTCCTTGATCAGTATCTTAATTTATGGCGCATTCTTGTTACTTCCTCTATTATAAAAATGATTTGATATTTTTTTGTCTGGATCAGGTCTCAAATTGGTTTATAAATGCTCGGGTGCGACTCTGGAAGCCCATGGTTGAAGAGATGTATAAAGAAGAAACTGGCGATGCAGAGATGGACTCTAATTCTTCATCTGAAATTGCACCCAATGCAACACAAAGTGATGTCAAGGCCTATGAGGACAGAGGGGATGACATGCAACAAACCGCATCTTCCATGGCGAATGAGCGTCGTCGTCGACCTGAACAAAATATGGCTGATGCAGAAATGAAAGGCGCCAATTTACAAAATGGGACAGGTGGAGGAACTGAAATCGAGTATGGAGTATTGAAATCAAGGGTGGAGGGAAGTCCTGGTGAGGATAACTATAGTCTTTTCCAGGATACAATTGCACAGTCTAACGTTAATAATGAGAGATACATGGCAGCGACTTCTGCGTTTCACATGTCAGAGTTGGGAAGGTTCGGAAGTGGAAACGGAGTGTCTCTCACACTGGGATTGCAGCACTGCGAGGAAGGTAGTCTACCGATGTCTGTTGGCGCTCATAACAGCTTCGTGGCCATGAGAGGGGACGACGTTTACAACGTGACTTCTTCGTTTGTGGGGTCCGAGACTGCAGATTTCGATTGCATGGATTCCGGGAACCAGCAACATAGGTTTGCCTCCTCCCATCTGTTACATGATTTTGTAGCATGAAAATGCTTGTTTGGCAATGTATTTTGGTGTAATTCGAACGAAAATCAGAGTGTTATAGCTTGCGCTTTGAACTGTCAGACGGGGGACATTCGCTTTCGCTTCCTTTGTGACATGGTAAAAGATGAAAGCTTACTGCCACTGAATATGAAAATACTGATGTGAAGTACAGTTGTATTATAAGTAAAGATTGGTGGGAAGATTAGCATATTTGTAAAGATAATACATATTTTTTTTGTTTGATGTTGAAAGAATTTGTAATTACTTTCAACTTTGGTAGTGAAGAAAAGAGTGTCTTCTCATTTGAAATAAGATATAGTAAGAAGTGTTTGATTGTAATAATTTGAAGGCTGGTAATGATATCATCATTCCTAGATGCTCTGGTGTCCTAGCAGTATTAGTTGTATGTAAATATAGAAAAAACATCTTAAGGTACCATGACAATTACACCTCTGTTTCACGCTCTTCATTATTCAAATCTTTAAATCTCAGGAATATATCTATATATATATATGTGTGTGTGTGTGTACTCTTTCTGGATGATCCAAGGGTCCTCCACAGTCGATCAGAAAAGGTGACATGTATTCTGTAGGCCAGATTGGAGACGTATCAACACCAAAACTAAAGTATTCACTTAGAAAATTAGTTTTTACCTAAAACTTTTATAGTGATAGTTAAGTTCAACAAAAACAAATATCAGCAGCAATCATCCACTACTCATTAATCACATACAGAGACATGAAAATTACGGATCCAACAAGGACAGGATTTTATCTTGCAAGGATGATTTGCTGATAAAGCATATATTTACAATATAAAAATTGAAATTAGCATTGTTTCATCTACAAGGACAAGATCTATAAACAGAGCTAATAATGACATAGTTACAGAAATCATAATCAGCAATATTCAAGAGACCCAGTGAACATCTTAGTTGCGAATACAATTTCGGGTTCATTCCCCACATCAAAAATCAACAAAACAACCTACATACACTGCTTGAGGGATTTCCTAGCCCCGGAGAAAAGGAAAAAACTTGCAGGTCAGTTAGCCACCGATTCTCATCTTGTATCGCCCTTGGCACCATTTTCCAATTTATCTGAAAACAAATCAAGTAATGTTATTCACCAAGTCATGTATAAAGTAAAGGAAGAATTACAAACAAGTCCGACATTTTATATCGTAGGACAAGTTAGTCCTAACATTGAAGAAACTTATCATATTTTTATGATCGTTAGGACTTGATTGTCCGTAAAATATGAACTAGAAAATATGTTTATTTTTCACTAAATTTAGCATGCAAAAAAAAAAAAAAAAGTGTTGAATTTTCACGAACCTCTTGTATAGGGCTTTCACATCTTCATTCAACAAACCACTTTCCAGAAAAGGATCGCCACAGTCGTTCACTTCAATATTCTCGATATCAAAATTTTGTTCTCCACAATACTCATTCCACTCGAACCACATTTTGGAAATGGATTCCTTCCTAAAACAAGTGGAATGGTCCTCCTCTTCAGCTGAGTTGGCTGCAACCAAACGGTAAGTGTATACTTTCTTCACCTGACCTGGTCGGTATGCACGACCTATTGCCTGGCGGGTCACAGATGGATTAAGCGGAACATCCAAAATTATAATGCGTGATGCCCCCACCAAGGATATTCCTTCCCCACATGCTTTGATGGAGCCAAAGAAGACTCTAGCATCTGGGGACTTGTTGAACTGTTCCATTGACTGCTCTCGGAACTCTGAGTTTGAGTCACCAGTAATCATGAAAATTTCCCTTCCAGGACTCCAACCCTTGTATATCACGGCCAATCTCTCCAAAAACTTCAAGGGCAAGAGATATTGACTGAAAACCAACATCTTCTCGCCTGTTGACTCGCATAAGTTTAACAGGTTGTAGAAAAACTTGGCTTTTACTCCTTCCTTGACATCCAACCTCTCTAACATCTCATCAATTTTTTCCTCATCAACTCTGTCCTTAACTGAAGCATTCTTTGTGAGGGACTTCAACTGGGGATGCACAAAAATTGCACTTCCTTCAGAACTAATCTTGAATTTTCTACCTAACTTAGGCAGATCAACAGCCTCGTGTTTTTGTCTGGGGCTGAGATTAAGAAAGACAGTAAAGTCAACAAGTCCAGGCAATTCCTCCAGGAAATCTCCCTTGTAATAATGAAGAACCTTGCTTGTCATCTCCCGAAGATCTCTGATGACTGCCACCTTTGTCTTGAAACTTTCGTCCTTCTGCAATGCATGCTCTACCAATTCAAAAAATACATTCCCTTTACCATTCTTCAGCGATTTTACATTTGACATCGGTACATAGCCCAGGATGCGCCTCCGAATAGAACGAGAAGCATCCAAGTTCAAAAACTTAGGACGAACAAGATCAAGAATATTGAAGACTTCCTTGACATGATTCTGATATAACGTGCCGGAAAGTACAACTTTCCTAGGCGTCTGGACCTTTTTAAGGCAGTTTAAAACATCAGTGTCCTCGTTTCTAGGAGTGTGTCCTTCATCCAGTATAAGAATTGAAGGGCACGTTAGCAGTATCTCTTGACAGGAAGCAGCAGCCCCACTGGTGTCTTGGTCAGATATAATAGTAGAAAATTGCTTGTACCCTAAAAAAAGAACACTCTTCTGCTTCGGATCTGCCCACTGATTTAGCACAACCAACTGTTGCGCTCGATTATCTGCTTTGACAGAGTAAAAATCAAACAGTGGCATGTCCTCAACTTGCCATCTGAGAAATTCCTTCTTCCATGTGGGCAAGATCCCTTTTGGTAGTACAACCAGTGGTTTTGCAAAGGGATACTTCGCGAGGAAACTCTGCATAAAACTGATTATCATGAATGTCTTTCCAGATCCAGGGGCATGAGCCAATATGCACCCGCCCGGATTGTCTGTCACCAAATTACTAAGAAGAAAGTTGAAGCCCTCAACCTGATGAGGCTTCATTTGCTTTATGTGTCTAGGATGAGCAGAGACATCTGCCACAATGAAATCCTGCCCTGGAAATTTCACTCCATCAAAAAGGGTTTCTGCTGCCTCTCTATCTTTGGTATGTCGAGCTTCAGACCTGTATGCTGTAGTCCTAGTCGCCTAAACAAAACGAAATAGGATCATACTGAGAAATTCCAAAAGGAAAATAACGGAGAAGGCATCATGTTTTACTAATTATTTATGGTCAAGATGCGTCTTGGCTTGCAGGCCTAAAATTTACATTAATTACAAATCAATGCCTGAAATTCAGATCATTACAATACAGCAAGCTCAAGTAAATAGGTCAATAGATCCCGGTGTCAAGCATCTTCTAGAGTAATTATGAAATGCAAAAACAATGTGATGAAATTACATGCGTACCACCACTTAACAGAATCAATTTATATGAAAAGGAAAAGATCAAGTATAACACAATAATGAAATAATAAAACAAGCACAAGTAAAAGGAAAGATCAAATAATAACAAAACAGTTCATCAGATTATTAAAAATGGAAAATACGATGATCACAAAAAACAAATTTGAACGAAAAATAGAAGTATCATATTTATATACAATTTTAAGTGGTAAACAAGAATGAATGCATTTGCAATGATAGGCAGTGATTACAACAACTACAATAACAACATTTATTATTATTATTTTTATTTTATATAAAAGCACCCAAATTGGGGGGGGGGGGGGGGGGGGACGTTCCTTTAACAGAAAAAAACCTTAAGGGCCAAGAGAACCCCAAAACACTATCTTTTCATCTATAGATATACAATTCCGCCCCTCCACCCAACTAAACGAACAAGAACGTTGGTAGGCCTCTTTCCCACATACTGACTAGCAAAACAACTGTTCCTCTTCCAACCATTGCATCCGAAGATGAACGTTGTATATGATCGCATCAACTAAATCTACTTTTTGTAATGTTATCATTGATAGGTATTATTCCTAGCTTTGCCCTCAAAAGCTGTACAATGTCCAATGTTCATGTTTGCAATAATGCAGTTATTTATTAAGTAGACTATACTTAACTAGATATTCATTACTTAGTCAAATAAATGGAAATGTCATCCCAGTATACCGAGACAATCCAGCTAGCCATGGGGATAGAATAATCAAAAAAAGGTTGTCCTATTGATTTAGCTCAAATCACAAGAGAGAAAAAAAAAAAAAAAAAAAAAGAAGAAATAATCGTCCACAACACAACATAATTAAACCTAACCAATCCAACCAACCTAGTTACTCAAATGCGATACCAGTGTCTCAAGGCAACAAAAGAATCTGCTAAACAAGCGATATGATCTTAAACTGAAAAGGCTACTATAGGTCCCTTCCCACCATGAGGGCTTGCATTTTGACTAGTGATACAACATCTTCATCTAACCCTCGGTTAACAAAACCTTCAAGTTTGCATTCAGCTGAATACTAACGACAATTTGATACGTTGGGGACAAAAGGACAAAAGCAATACATAATAACAGATTGACGAGCAGAATATCCAGACCCATCGTATAAGATTCCTAGCACCTTTTGAAAAATCCAATCTAAAGCATCTGTACACCATATTCTCCAGATTCATGACAAAAATCCCTAGCGAGGTCGCTGCAATTTGAGGGTGTCGGGAGGGTGAACTGATAAAATTGACCATGAGCATAATTTGCACAAAATCAGACTCAAACCAGCATTCTTAAACTTGGAAGCACAACACCAAGCAACTATCACTTTCCATAAACAAGTAATATTAGTAAACGAATTAATGCAGTTGAGAAAACCCAAACCTTCGTGTATTCAATGATGGATTCAATTCCTTTTTGAATGACCCCACAAATGCGACAAACATATCCAATATCATCTTTCAAGACAAAACAATGATCACAGTCCTCTCCATCCTCTCCATCCTCTCTTACGTGTCCATCAGAAGAAGGTTCTTCGGCAGAATCCTAACAGAACAACATGGTAAGTAAATCTTAAAACATGCAGCTTTAAAAGACTTGGACGGACAAAATGTTAGTCAAAATCCAATATAAGAGTTTCAGGAATCATAAGGATTGTACAAGAGCATGTATGCAAATATAAAATTTCCAACTCAAACACGAAGCGAGAATTGCAGGTGCTGGTTTTGTATGTATCACTAAAGCATACAGTAAAGGAGAAGCACAATTTATTATACAAAACATAGAAACGTATGTTACGTATAAGCAAAGCAAAAACAGCCAACCATGTAACAAGATTTTAGACCATTACATAATTTTCCGACTAGTTTACCAGCAATATAGTATTAATGTCATATAAAAGTGAATGAAAATAAAAAAGCGCACTAAATCTAGACTAACTAGCAATAAGCCATCTTGTGGGTTTATAATGTGCATGAAAACAACATAGTTTGTTTCTGGTTCCTACATGACCCTCAAACTTCGTACTATCAACTGTGTTACATGGAGTGCCATTCCCACCAAGATACCGGTGTCAACAAGGAAGAAGAAGGGTAATCCACTCCAATTTACATGGACTCTCCTATTCCCTCTAAGATGTTTGTGGAGAAGAGGATGAGGTGAGATGGCTGACATCAGTGAGTGGGTTGTTCGCTGAGAACCATGTTGCGGCTAGTGACTTGAGAGTTCAATCCTTTGGTTCCCAGCAGAAGTGTTAGCGGAGTTTAGGATTCTCCAAGCTGGGTTCCACAAAAAAATTTGAAGTTTGGACCATGCCTGAGCGTTGACTCTAGCCTAAAACATACTCAAATTGATTCGTTTTTTACCAATCACAAGCTTGTTTGTCTGCAGCCTCTGATACAACTCCCGGGATAACTAGATACCATGGGCTTGGGAATGGGGCGCAGCAAAAGCAACCCGACTTATCCAGATAGGAGGGTCCCAAAGGGATCACCCTTGCCACCACACATAGATGGAGCAATTGAGGAAAGGGGCTTCCAGCCCTTATTATATTATTTACCTTATGATCGATGACCTCACTACAGGAAGCCCGAACCACGCCTAGATAGGAGAAAAGCTCCGGAGGAGAGAGGCTCAATAGAATCAATCTTTTTACTCCTGGTACACTTTCAGTCTCTTCTTGCTTTGTAGTTCAGCACTACTTTTTCCTATATTTTATGTACTAGATGCTAAAAACCTGGGGTTCTGGGCACCTTAGCTCAACTTTCAGTTGGGGAAGGCTGATCCATTTCTAGCATAAACAACCCGAACCACAACCTCCAGACCTGGAAACCCAGGACTTTGAAAATGGGGCGAATAAGCAAGTGGCCTGACTTATTGAGCTGGAAGGGATGCAAGCGGATGGGCCATTAAGCCAATAAAAAAGGGCGCCAGTAGAGAGAGAGCTAACCATATGGGTGTCCTGCCATAGACTTGAGACTCTTAGAACCCGTCGGTTGTAGGCATCCCTTTTCTCAACTTTCAGTCGGGCAAAGGGCGATCGATTTATAACCTAACAACCCTAACCCCCACCTTTTTCAAGAGCGGCAAGAGAAAGAAGCTAGAGGAGGGGGGCTCCGGATCTGCACTGATCTATTATACCTAGCTCATGAGAAAGAAACCACAGGGAAAGCTTCTCTATTTATTAAACTGGTTATTAATGTTGCTTGCAGTCTACTCTTGTACTTATGTAGTTCGTTCATAGAACCAATTATCTACCTTCTATTTCTTTAATCCTTAACACTACCTATTTGTATAACTTTCCCTCTAAGAAACCTCATATAGGCAAACTTTGTGATGACTCGACTATGAGTGATACATAAGCTGTTACAAGTCCACATAACCATCGCAAAACACAGCAGGAAAGGAGGAAGAAAGACCCTAAAGACACCAGACCAAAAGACCGAAAGAAAGAGGGAGAATAGAGGCTCAATTGAGACCAAAGAGATACAGAAAACAAGAACAGTTCTGGATACTGACTTGCGGCAGGTTTAATGACATTTTAGTCGATAGGAGAACTTAGGACTGCCCTTAGCCCATGCATTCCTAAAGGCAGTCATGGAGGGAAGAGAAAGCAAACTCGCTTAGCAAACTAGCAGGGCGAGGATCATTGCCATCAATGAACTCACTCCATAGGCAACAAGAGAAAGGGAACCAAGAAAGAAAGAGATCGAGTTGTCGAATTCATTTATAAGGTGAGGTGGGCTAATTTGAAGAGAATGAGAAGTGTCGTGATTGACCAAGCCTGGATTGTGTTGTGAGAGTTTGAATTCTTCTAAATTCCTTAAGGGAAACATGGGTGGGAGTGGAAAAAGCCATAACACTTAGCTCCACCAATGCTTGTTAGTTTTAGATCTGTTCGGCGAACAAACCTCAATATCCATAAAAGATCAGAATCACCTTTAAAGAAAGGAAGCTTTAGCTGATGGGATTCTTATTTCTCTCATAGGCTAATCCAGCTGTCTAACGGCCGGCTAGCGGTACGGATTCACCTTCATCAGTTAAGTCTTTTTTTCCCTATAAATAGCAAAGAAAGTGAATTCCAATTATTTAGATAGAGAGAATTAGAAGAAGTGAATGCACTGAGAAATCCTCTTTTCGCAATGGGTGTTCCTGCCCCTCCATTCCTACTACATCGATAAGGCAGCATTGCTCAACCGCTTCTTTTCATTCTTTCCTAAAGTATCCGTTGCAGTCCTGACTCTTTTTTCTTTGGGAAAGAGAGTGGCATTGAAGGAAGTCGCCAGTCACGAGCTCACAAAGAAAGCCTGTATTTGGGTTTTCCCTGGGCTTGGTTCAAACCCTCAGTTAGTTTTTAGTTCCTATGGCCCTTCCTTGGCTCCCATCAAGGACAGACAATTTTCTCTCATCTTTTTTACTAGTTTCTAGCACAATTTACCCAATATATTTCCCTTAACTGAGAGGGTGGGTAAACTGGGCTGAGCACATACCTAATCAGCGCCATTACTACTTTAAAAAAAAATAAAAAATCAGCGCCATTAGATCTAATACTTGACTTCTCCCGGACTGAAACCTGTTTTATGATGTTTGGGTGCCCAAAAACTTAATTCACTAACCAAGTAATGCATTTATTTAGCACGATCAGTACAATTAAGAAATTTATAATTTATGCACCAAACACGACACTCCTAGACACGTGTTTGTCACTTCATGGATGTGACCAATATATAAAAAATAATAAATAAATAAGAGATGAAGATGCTGACTGCCCTGTTTGACAAAAATCTGACTAAGAACCGTGATTCTTTTCAAGTAGCACATACAAAAATGAAAATGGTTGGAAAGAATAAGCCAGAAATACATATTTTTCCAAAAAAAATTCAATTGCATTAAATAAATTAAGAAGGCGTGAAAGAGTGCCTGAAACACCACGAGTTTGGGTACTTGAAAGTGGAAGCAAAACTAGTCTGTCCTGAAAATTCATATCAGAAACCCCAACAACTGTTGGCATTGAAAGATGCAGCATCGCAGCCTCTTTGGGTACCAAAAATACATGTAAATGATATCATAACCGTTGGCAAGATATAGTAGAATATGTACAAAAAAATTAAGCTCTTTCACCAAAGAGAGTTTGAACAAATACAAATAAATTCAACTAATACGACAAAATCAAATAAAAAACAGTATACCTTGGAACATTCTAAAGCAAAATTCATCTCCTTCCAGATATCACCACAGCCATCATCAACTAGGTGATTAGCTTCCTCAGGTTCCATATCATCCTCGACACCAACATAAACACCTTTGTCTTTCACTGATTCACTTTCACCATCATACCGTGCATTAACACCTTTATCTTTCCCTGATTCACTTTCCCCATCATACCGTGCATCTTCCTCTCCCAAGGGTTGAGTTGGTGTAAAATCCCTATCCTGAAGATGACAGTTGTATCGACAATTTACAGATTAATAATAACAGCGACAACAATAAGAATAACACATAATAGAATAGAACTGTAATAAAGCACTAACATTGGAAGAAAAGATCATTCATAGTCAACCTTGATAATAACTTTATATGCTGATAACTCCTACCCAAATGGTTATTCATCATCAACCTTGTGTGCTAATAACTCCTACCCAATTTTGATATAAACTGAACGACATATAAATAAATAAATAAAGAAAGAAAGAAAATCAAAGCAATGACAAGAACATCTCAGGTGGTTCGTTTCTTTCATTTTCTGCAAGAATTAAACCACACAGATTTCAGTTAAAAAAACAAGTTAGCATTAGGCATTTGCTTTACCAGGGTTGCCCCTGAGGAAGTAAATATTAACCCAAATAAGTTTGTCAGTGGAGTCTCTGATAGTGTCATAAAGATCTATCTAAGCAAATCTCTCATGGGGAGCAAATTAGGGGCTGGGCAGCTCCAAGAACCATTGTCAATAATGTGGGCAACTGAAGCTTCTGCAGAGGCCAAAATCTTCGACTCCAATCCATATACCTTCTATAAGGGAATCAATTGGAACACTGAGAAGTGAGGGAACGCACGGCACGGCCAGAAGGGGAACAAGCTTTATTCGGATTTACATTGTATACAAAATAACTAGCACTATCACTAGTACCAAAGTTTAAGAAGTCGGGGGCTCGAAGACGATCGGCTACCATAACATCCGCAGTTAAATTTATCTATTTTATTTAGATCAATAAATAGTAAGCGATTCCATAAATATATGGGGTTTTCAAATTAATTTATTTATCTTCTTATTAATGAATAATTTCTTATATAGTTAGAACGCCCCTTCCAGATCAGCATGGTATTTTCAGTCAAGCTGGATCTGGACTCAATCCAAAATAATAAAAACATAATAATACTATAACACCCTTGTATATAGGACACACATTTATATATGTACATCCGCCACATCAACATATGGTTGATAGATAATCCACTACAACTATGAGCACCGATACGAAGTTACCTAAAAACATGAGAAAAAAATTCAATCACAACAAAAAATTAGCCTACCATAAGACATATGACAGCAATTTTACATATGATTGGAGGGTCAAGCATCTTCCAGACGATCTAAGTTTGGTAGCAGCAACAATTTGCCAATGAACAACAGCCCTACTGGTGAGATATAGAATACACAGAAAAAGAGTGGACGGGAAATGCCAGGTAGACTAATAAAACAGGTGAGAGAGAGAGATGAAAAATAAGGATAGTAAGAAGATTGGTAGAATTTAGTCAATTGTCGAAGAGAGTTTAAAAAGGAGACAATAAGATACAATAGCAAACAAGAGGTGAGGAGAAGAGATCAATGATATGTAGCAGGCTTGTACCCTATCACTATTATCTGCCCAGTTCAATTTCCTCTCCAAAAATTACATCACCACTCTCTGTTTCTCTGTCCGTACATGACCTTTTCCACCCAAATCTTTTTACCTGATTCGCTCTCATCAGTGCCTCATCGGATTTCTTCTCACACAACAGAGCAAGTCTGAGTAAAGATGGCATCTACAACACATTTCCCTAATCTAATTCAGTTTCATAAAGTTTGAAGTCAGACAAAATATATTAAAAAAATAAAATAAAATAAAAAATAAGAAAGGACACTGCTATTCAGTTTCAGAGTTGTGCTGATATGAATAGCAGTTGGTTTTGAAGGTATTGTGGCAAACCGTGTAGATACAAGCGGTAGAAATAGGATCAGCAAAGCAAAAACAGGCAAAACTGATAAAAAAATCTGAAGAAAATAACTTGATATTGCAATTTATCTACCAGCAAAACAGACTATTCGTCATATAAATGGCATTCAAAGAAAAAACTGCTGAATCTACACTAGTGAATACCGATAGAACAAGAAACCATCATACAAGTTTATAACATACATGAACAGAAATACATAAATGTTCCTGGTGCCTACTTGACCCTCAGACTTAGGTGTTCTAAGTTGAACAATTGCTGGTTTTAAAGCAAATGCATCACCGATTTGCCAGATAATCATAGTACTGAATGGTCCAGCATTTTTTGAATTACTTTATATAACCTTTGTTGTAAAGAAATTGGAATGTGTATTGGGTTACACTCCCCGGTTGAGTGCCTTTTTATATATTCTTCTTATTGATAAAAAAAAAAAAAATTGGAATGTATTCCCTTGAAATACTTCAGCCTACACCATGGAGAGGTTGTTTTACATTTATTACACACAGAAGAATTTTACTTAAAAAACAAGCAAAGATAAATAAGAGAATGGATAGACTGATGTTAAAATTAACTCGGTGAAACATAAGAAGTCCAGATTACATATTTAGCTCCACACCCTTTGAATGGCATATCGTGCATTGCAGCAGTGGAATACATTATCAACGCATTCTCTTAGAACTTGATGTAAATCAAGAATTTGAAACCTAAAGTAGGATAGTCTAACCTGTAACTAAAAAAATTCTCAAAAGGACAGTCTTTTGGCAGGAAAAAGTCCACGAAAAGGTGATGTTGAAACAAGTTTCAGTAAAAAGATACGTCAAAAGAAGGATCAACACTAATGCTATGTTTGGTTGGAGGGAAGGATTAGGGAGGAAGGGATTAGAGGGAGGTTGTTTATGTAATTATTCTGTGTTTGGTTGGAGGGAAGGGAAGAGAGGAAGGAAACAAGGAGGGATGAAGCATCCCTCCCTCCTTTATATTTTTCTATCCGCCCAAATTTGGGCGGAAGATGAGAAAGAAAAAATACTAACTAACCCATTGTATACAAAATGACTTTCTTAACCTTTATAACATTTTTTTTAATTAATCATATAGCACCTAATGAGGATATATTTGTAAAAATAACATAAATATTATGGTTCATTTCCTTTCAACCAAACAAGATACATGTATCAATTCATTCATCATTTCTATTATCCATTCAACCCAACCAAACAAAAAGTGAGAATGACACAATCCCTTCCCTAAGGATACCTCATACATCCATCCATCCCCCTCTCCCTTCCATCCCTTTATCCGCCCCTCCAACCAAACAAAGCGTAAAAACTTTTACAAAAGTGTCAAACATTCGTTACTTTAATCATTAACTATTTACACCTGCAACTCTATATTATGAATGTGGGAAATACTTACAAAAATGTCCTTCATGCGGAATCCAATTGCTGGCGCAGGCTTTCTCAAGATGACCTCCTGATATGGTTGAAAAGAAGTCTGATTTTCAGTTTCTTCATCCGAATCGAGAACTACAACTGGTAAGCCAACTGCCGGAACATCGTTTGCAGCAAGATCGTCCTCTAGTACAATCAACTCTTGATGTGCCGAAGGAGTAGCAATCTGTATCACTTTTGGATCCTTTTCATCGGGAATATTCTCAAAGTCCAGGCACATACCTCGCAGTTCCGGGTGAACTGCATAATAGGCATTTGTCACCTTATTTTTCCAATCCAAAAGGTCTTGGATATCTTTTGTCACACTCCCGAATTTACCACTATCTATCCTTTCCATCAGATTCGGTATTTCAAATGGATCAGAACAGTCAATATGTTTAGGATCCTTTCTTCGTTTCTTCCTTTTTGGTCCATTGTAATAAGTTTGAAATGGATTACTATATCCTCCTCCTTCCAAGAGTGTGTTCATTTTTTTGCGTCCCTGAGAATATGTCCCTGTTTAAAAATGAGATGTTAAATACAAGCAGAATATGCAAAGAAAGGGGCCACATGGTTACTAATCATGCAAAAGAATTACATGCTTATGTACATCAAAACTCAACATGGTGCAAGGTAACAAAGAGAACAAAAATAAAACAATGATGGAAACAAAGGTTGATAATTTTACAGAATAAAATTAGTTTTAGGGCAAATATGGTCAACCCCATGGATGCAAATCACTCCATTTACCATATTCAAAATATGAGGAGTCAGCAGTAGATTAGGGCCAAATAGGAGGGCAGCGGTAAAAACAACGAAAGACAAGAAAGGTACCATTTAGGAAAGCTTCAAAGTCACCTGTAAATTTGAAATACTATACATCAATTAACTTGCTTACACAAGAGCATCATTTAAAAAAAAATGCCATGTACGTGTTACACAGTGTGTTGAGCATGTCTTATAGCCTCCCGGTCCTTACCAAAGGTTTTTATCAAACAGAATGTTGCTCAATGTATGCCTCATAGGGAATAAAATACCAAGGAATCAGAACTGCGAGGAACTTTATTTCCCAAACTTGCTTTAATAGCTATATAAACACGAAACAGCCAAACTATATGGATATCAGATATGGATATGATATCATATGATACGACATGGATGTGCCAACATGACATCCAATGTAGAACAGTAACATCAAAACAGCATTTTTCAAACACGTTCTCCACCAATATAATTATGCAATAAAATAAGTTCCTTTAAGACAACAAATACGAGCAACAATTGTATATGGGGAAAAAAAATTGTAATTATTTATTACAAGAGTGTTGGCTATAAGCATATGATACACATATATACATTCATTAAAAAAAAAAGGGAACAAAGGTGAAATTAATGTCTACAATAAAGCAATTGCAAAATAAAATTTTAAATAATTCAAAAAATTCATATAGAAATGGTACCTGAGGGACTAGAGGGTTGTAACATTTTTGGTCCAAGAGGGTTTGTGTAATTAATTGACCATCTTCTTCCAATTGGTGACTCCATGATCACTGTCATTAAACACAAGAGAAGAGAAAAACACATTGTATTTGATTATTTTCATCATCAAACAAAAAAAAAAAAAAAAAAAAGACACAAACAAAATCCACCAAACAAACAAACAAACAAAAATTTAACACCAAAACTCGTTATTCAACTCTACATGCAATAAATACTTTTCAATCTTCGTCGAAAACCCCATTCACACACGACCTAAAACCCTAATTTGTGAATTTTTTTAAAAAAAAAAAAAAAAAAAAAAAAACCTAGGTTCCAGAGAATATATAATTATATATACATATATAGATATACTTACATTGTTATAACGGCGATGAAACTCTCTCTTACGCTACTCTGAGAAATGTGTAATGTATTTTAAGAGAGAGAAAGTAACGAGAGAGAGGAAGACGAAGAGGTGGAGTAGTGGAACCACCTCTCCACTGGTATATCTGTGAAGGGTAATTGTCGTAGACTGTATTTGTATCAGAGAGATGTTATTATTGTCTGTGTTATGCTCATACCGTAGTGACTATAAACGATACTGACTTACACGTGGCGATTATTGAGTGGTTGTAGGATTGGAATGTCGGTGAGGTGTGCCAATCAGGAATACGCATGTTATGCATTGCAGCAGAGAATATTTTTGAGGGAAGGACCAAATACTTATTGCGGGTGGGGGGATAAAAGTAAATAAATAAAGAAATAGGTTAATCATGAATCTTTTTTTTTTTTTTTTTGTCGGATAATCGAACGGTCTGGAACTCTTTTTCTTTGATACAGATCATCGGGTATTAATAAAGTAAATATTTTTATGTGAGGACTATTTATGTTTTTTATTTCCAATATGGATGAGGTACAGTATAAAGCAAAAATTTGTAAATATTTCAATGCAATATTAGTAAAAAAAACTTCAATGCAAACAACAAATTTCTGCTCTTAATTTATGTTCTCTAAACGTTGGATAAAATCTACAGAGATGTCACAAAAAATTGAAAGAATCACATATATTCAAATATAATAAAAACATAATATCACGCGGTTTGGGCACAACTCACACGCCAATTCGGAACCAAGTCGTTGCTCCTCCTCGTGTACGTTGCCAGACTTCGGAACCAGGAACCAAGTCGTTGCTCCTTCTCGTGTACGTTGTCAGACTTCGGAACCAAGTCGTTGTTCCTCCTCGTGTACGTTGTCAGACTTCTCTTGCGCTGCGGAACGGCTCCAGGAATGACCAACATCATTTTTCTTGAATGACCAACATCATTTTTCTTAGTTAAGTCCACAATTAGAGACAAACACTACACCGAGACAACCTGCCCAAACCCTGAAGAATTACCATCTTCTTCCCGAAACCATTACTGCTTCACTACTCAAGGCTTAATGATTCTTCCATGGCAATAACCTTGAACACGAAATTAAAGTATTCACTCTGAAAATAATTTTTTCACTAATTTTTCAAAATGATAGTGAAGTTCGACAAAAACACCTACCAGCAGCAATCATCCACTACTCATTAATCACATACAGAGACATGAAAATTATGCATCCGACACGCAGAAAAATTGCAAAAGGACAAGGAGATTTCAAAATGCAGATTTACCTTGCAAGGGTGATTTTTCTTAAAGCATATATTTACAATATAAAATTTGAAATTAGCTTTGCATCTACAAAGGGAAGTTCTATGAACAGAGCTAATTCAGACATAGTTACAAAATTCATACTCCGCAGTATTCACGAGAACCAGTGACCATCTTAGTTGGGAATACAATTTCAGGTTCATTCCCAACACATCAAAAACCAACAAAACCACCTACATACACTGCTTATGGGATTCCCTAGCTCCGGGGAAAAGAAGAAAATAAAAACTTGCAGGTCAGTTGGCCACCGATTCTCATCTTGTACCTTGCCCCTGGCACCATTTTCCAATTTATCTGAAAACAAATCAAGTAATGTTATTCACCAAGTCATGCATAAATTAAAGGAAGAATTACAAATAAGTCCTACTTTTCTCGTAGGCCAAGTTGGTGCTAACGTTGAACAAACTTAGCATACTTTATCGTCGTTAAGACTTGATAGTCCGTAGAATATAAAGTAGGAATTATGTTTGATATTCCCATAATTTAACATGCTAAAAGAAAAAATGTTGAATTTTCACGAACCTTTTGTATAGGGCTTTCACATCTTCATTTAACAAACTACTTTCCAGAAATGGATCGCCACAGTCGTTCACTTCAATCTTCTCAATATCAAAGTTTTGTTCTCCACAACACTCATTCCACTCGAACCACATTTTGGCAATGGATTCCTTCCTAAAGCAAGTGGAGTGGTCATCCTCTTCAGCTGAGTTGGCTGCAACCAAACGGTAAGTGTATACTTTCTTCTCCTGACCTGGTCGGTATGCACGACCTATTGCCTGGCGGGTCACAGATGGATTAAGCGGAACATCCAAAATTATGATGCGTGATGCCCCCACCAAGGATATTCCTTCCCCACATGCTCTGATGGAGCCAAAGAAGACTCTAGCATCTGGGGACTTGTTGAACTGTTCCATTGACTGCTCTCGGAACTCTGAGTTTGAGTCACCAGTAATCATGAAAATTTCCCTTCCAGGACTCCAACCCTTGTATCTCACTGCTAATCTCTCCAAAAACTTCAAGGGCAAGAGATATTGACTGAAAACCAACATCTTCTCACCTGTTGACTCGCACAAGTTTAACAGGTTGTAGAAAAACTTGGCTTTTACTCCTTCCTTGACATCCAACCTTTCTACCATCTTATCAATTTTGTCCTCATCAACTCTGTCCTTCACTGAAGCATTCTTTGTGAGGGACTTCAACTGGGGGTGCACAAAAATTGCACTTCCTTCAGAACTGATCTTGAATTTTCTATTCAACCTCATCAGATCCACAGCCTCGTGTTCTTGCCTGGGGCTGAGATTAAGAAAGACAGTAAAGTCAACAAGTCCAGGTAGTTCCTCCAGGAAATCCCCCTTGTAATAATGAAGAACCTTGCTTGTCATCTCCCGTAGATCTCTGATAACTGCAACCTTCGTCTTAAAATTTCCGTCCTTCTGCAATGCATGCTCTACCAATTCGAAAAATACATTCCCATTACCCTTCTTCAGCAACTTTACATTTGACATGGGTATGTAGCCCAGGATGCGCCTCCTAATAGCACGAGAATCACCCAAATTCAAAAACTTAGGACGAACAAGATCAAGAATATTGAAGACTTCCTTGACATGATTCTGATATAACGTGCCCGAAAGTACAACTTTCCTAGGTGTCTGGACCTTCTTAAGGCAGTTTAAAACATCAGTGTCCTCGTTTCTAGGAGTGTGACCTTCATCCAGTATAAGAATTGAAGGGCAAGTTAGCAGTATCTCTTGACAGGAAGCAGCTGCCCCGCTGGTGTCATGGTCACATATAATAGTAGAAAATTGCTTGTACCCTAAAAAAAGAATGCTCTTCTGCTTTACCCACTGATTTAGCACAACCAGCTGTTGAGCTCGATTATCTGCTTTGACAGAGTAAAAATCAAACAGTGGCATGTCCTCAACTTGCCATCTAAGAAATTCCTTCTTCCATGTGGGCAAGATCCCTTTTGGTAGTACAACCAGTGGTTTTGCAAAGGGATACTTCGCTAGGAAACTCTGCATAAAACTGATTATCATGAATGTCTTTCCAGATCCAGGGGCATGAGCCAATATGCACCCACCCGGATTGTCTGTCACCAAATTACTAAGAAGAAAGTTGAAGCCCTCAACCTGATGAGGCTTCATTTGCTTTATGTGCCTAGGATGAGCAGAGACATCTGCCACAATGAAATCCTGCCCGTGCAATTTTTCTCCATCAAAATGGGTTTCTGCTGGCTCTCTATCTTTAGCATGTCGAGCTTCAGACCTGTATGTTGTAGTCCTTGTCGCCTAAACAAAACGAAATAGGACCACAGTGAGAAATTCCAAAAGGAAAATAACGGAAAAGGCATCATGTTTTCCTAATTATATATGGTCAAGACTCTTCTTGGCTTGCAGGCCTCAAATTTACATTAATTACAAAAACGATTCCTGAAATTCAGATCATTACAATACAGCAAGCTCAAGTAAATTGGTCAATAGATCCCGGTCTCAAGCAGCTTCTAGAGTAACCATAAAAACGCAAAAACAATGTGCTTGAAATTACATCCTTACCACTCAAAAAGTTATCAGAATCTATTTATATATAAAATAAATAAATAAAAGATCAGGTATAACACATTAAAGAATAATAAAACAAGCACAAGTAAAAGGAAAGATCAAATAATAACAGAACAGCAGACACAATATGAGTCAACCACAGAAAAACAATTCATCAGTATTATGAAAAATGGCAAATACGATGATCCCAGTAAACAAATTTGAACAAAAAATAGAAGTATCATTCTTATATACAATTTTAAGAGGTAAACAAGAATGAATGCATTTGCAATTATAGGCAGCTATTACAACTACACCAACAACGAAGCCTTGTCCCAAGGAGTTGGGGAAGAGCATCTATACATCCTCCACCAACATTTATTAGTCTCAAACTATGCTTTATCACTCCATCCCATGTAAGTCTTAGTAGGCCTCTTTGTCACATACTGACTAGGAAAACTACTGTTCCTCTCCCAACCATTGCATCTTAGGATCAACGTTGTATATGATTGCATCAACTAAGTCTACTTTCAGCAATGTTTTTATTGGTAGGGACTATTCCAAGCTTTTCCCTCACAAGCTAAACACTATGCGATATAATTTTGGCGTACAATGTTCAATGTTCATGTTAGCAATGATGCAGAAATTTATTAATTACATAACTAGATATCCACTACTCTGTCAAAGAATGGAAATGTCATCCCAGTATACACAGACAACCCAGCTAGCCCTGGGGATAGAATGATTTAAAAAAAGTTGTCCTATTGATTTAGATGGCTCAACACACAAGAAAGATGGGGGGGGGGGGGGGGGGGAATGAATCATTTAGAACACAAGTAAACCTAACCAAACCAACCAACCTAGTAAATCCAATGCCATACCAGTGTCTCAAGGTAACAAAAGAATCTGCTAAACAAGCAAATTTTAGTACCTAGGTCTTTGGACACTGCTAAACTAACAAGTACTCCCCCCCAAAAAAAAATTAAAAAAAAAAGAGAGAAAGGATCCGAGATGGGTAACATACCAAACCTCCATGTAGGGAACACATCAACCGGGTAAAATCATGAGCTTTATAAAACATATCAATAAAAACTAAAGCAGAATTATTGATAATATGATAAAAACACAAACAACAGTCTGGCAAATACACAAACTTCAGAAGTTTTCAAATTTAAGAAGCAAAATGGCGACCAACTAGGATATGATCTTATACTGAAAACACTACTGCAGGTCCTTTGCCACCATGAGGGCTAGCAATTTGACTGGTAATATAACATCTTCATCTAACCCCTCGATTATCAAAACCTTCAAGTTTGCATTCAGCTGAATATTCACGACAATTTGATACGTAGGGGACAAAAGGACAAAGCAATACACAATTACAGATTGACGAGCAGAATATCCAGACCCATCGTATAAGTTTCCTAGCATCTGTACATCATACTCTCCAGATGCATAACAAAATCCCTAGCAAGGTCGTAGCAATTTGAGGGTGTCGGGAGTGGTGAACTGAGAAAAATAATTAACCATGAGCATAATTTGCACAAAATCAGACTCAAACCAGTAATCTCAAACTAGAAAGCCCTAACATTTACCACAATACCAAGTAATTATCACTTTCCATGACAGTATAATTATGAAACATACAATAAAACCAGTAATTTTAGTAAACAAATTAAGGCAGTTGAGAAAATCCAAACCTTCGTGTATTCAATGATGGTTTCAATTCCTTTTTGAATGACCCCACAAATGCGACAAACATATCCGATATCATCTTTCAAAACAAAAGAATGATCACAGTCCTCTCCATCCTCACTTACGTGTCCATCAGAAGAAGGATCTTCGGCAAAATCCTAACAGAACGACATGGTAAGTGAATCTTAACACATGCAGTTTTAAAAGACTTGCACAGACAAAATGCAATATAAGAGCTCCAGGAATTATAAGTATTGTACAAGAACATGTAGGGAAATATCAAATTTCCAGCTCAAACACCAAGCGAGAATCGCAGGTGCTGGTTTTGAATGTATCACAGTATACCTTGGAACATTCTAAAGCAAAACTCATCTCCTTCCAGATATCACCCAAGCCATCATCAGCTAGGCGATTAGCTTCCTCAGGTTCCATATCATCCTTGACACCAACATAAACACCTTTATCTTTCCCTGATTCACTTTCCCCATCAAACCGTGCATCTTCCTCTCCCAAGGTTTGAGTTGGTGTAAAATCTTTATCCTGAAGATGACAATTGTATCAACAATTTGCAGAATAATAATAGCAACAACAACAACAATAATAAGAATAACGCATAATAGAGTAGAACTGTAACTAAAGCAATAATGTTGGAAGAAAAGGTTATTCATAGTAAACCTTGATACTAAATTTATATGCTAATAACTCCTACCCAAATGGTTATTCATAGTCAGCCTTGATACTAACTTTATGTGCTAGTAACTCCTACCCAGTTTTGATTCAAACTGGAAAAAGAAAAAAAAACAAAGCAATGACTAGAACATCTCAGGTGGTTCAATTCTTTCATTTTCTGTAGGAATTAAACCACGCAGCAGATTTCAATTTAAAAAAAAAAGTTACCATCAGGCATTTTGCTTTAGCAGGGTTGCCCCTGAGGAAGTATAAATTGAGCCAAATAAGTTTGTCGGTGGAGCCTCTGATAGTGGGCATAGAGATCTATCAAATCAAATCTCTACTGGGGATTGAATTAGGGGCTGGACAGCTCCAAGAATCATTGTCAATAATCTGGGCAACTGAAGCTTCTGCAGAGGCCAAAATAAGTCTCATCGGCTTTCTCCACACACAACAGAGGAAGTCGGAGTAAAGATGGCATCTACTGCACATTTCCCCAATATAATTCTGTTTCATAAAATTTGAAGTCGATAAAAAAAATAAAAAATAAAAAATAATAATAAAAAAAAAGGATACTGAAAAGTGATGTTGAAACAGAAGTTTCAGTAAAAAAATAGGTCCATAGAAGGATCAACAAACACTAAAACCTATTACAACAGTGTCAAATATTTGCTACTTTAATCATTAACTATTTACACCTGCAACTCTAGATTACGAATGTGAGAATTCTTACAAAAATGTCCTTCCTCCGGAATCCAACTGCTGGCGCAGGCTTTCTCAAGACGACATCCTGATATGGTTGAAAAGAAGTCTGATTTTCAGTTTCTTCATCCGAATCGAGAACTACAACTGGGAAGCCTACCACTGGAACGTTTTTTGCAGCAGGATCATCCTCTAGTACAATCAACTCCTGATGTGCCGAGGGAGTAGCAGTCTGTTTCACTTTTGGATCCTTTTTATCGCGACTATTCTCAAAGTCCAGGCACATACCTTGCAGTTCCGTGTGAGCTGCATTGTAGGCTTTTGTCATCTTCTTTCTCCGATCCAAAAGGTCTTGGACATCTTTAGTCACATTCCCGAATTTACCACTAGTTATCGTCTCCATCAGATTCGGTATTGCAAATGGATCAGAACACTCAACATGTTTGGGATCCATTTTTCGTTTCTTCATTTCTGATCCATTGTAGTAAGAAGAAAGAAACGAATTACTGTATCCTCCTCCTTCCAAGAGTGGTTTCATCTTTCTGTGTCCCTGAGAATATGTCCCTGTTCAAAAAATGAGATGTTATATATAAACAGTATATGCAAATAAAGGGGGCCACATGGTTACTAGTCATGCAAAAGTAATACAGGCTCAGGTACATCAAAACTCAACATTGTGCATGCTATCAATGAGCACAAAAATAAAACAATTATGGAAACAAAGGTTGATAATTTTACAGACTAAAATTAGTTGTAGGGAAAACATGGTCAACCAAATGAATGCAAATCACCCCATTTATCATATTCCAATTATGAGGAGTCGGCAGTAAAAACAACGAAAAAAAAAAAAGAAGAAGAAGAAGAAAGGTACCATTAAGGAAAGCTTCAAAGTCACCTGTAAATTTGAAATACCATACATAAATTAACTTGCCTACACAAGAGCATCAGTTTTTAAAAAAAAAATAGAAAAAATGCCATGTATGTGTTACACGGCGTGTTTAGAATGTCTTATAACCTCCCAGTCCTTACAAAGTTTAGAATCAAAAGAAATGTTGCTCGATGTATGCCTCATAGGGAATTAAAAACCAAGGAATCAGAACTTCGATTTCTACAGAAGTGGAACCCAGGAACTTTATTTCTATAACTTGCTTTAATAGCTATATAAACACGGAACAGCCAAAGTATATTACCGAACAAGAATATCACATATGGATATGGTATCATACGCTACGACATGGATTAGCCAAACAGGACATCCTACGTAGGACAGGAACATCAAACAACATTTCTCAAACACGTTCTACGTCAAAATAAAATTATGCAATAGGATAAGTTCCTACAAAACAACAAAAACAAGCAACCATAGTATATATATACCCTAACAAAACACAATCATATACTTGAACCCCGCCCAGCATACGTAAATAAGCAAATGCACATAAACTCCGGAAAAAAAATTAAAAAAAAAAACTAAGAAGGTCTGCAATGATTATTACAAGAGTGTTGGCTATAAGCATATGATGCACCTGATACATTCATAAAAAAACTACCACTAATGATCACACTCAACAAAGGTGAAATTAATGTGTACAATACAGCAATTGCAAAATAAATAACTAAATAATTAAAATTCTTATAGAAATGTACCTGAAGGACTAGAGGTTTGAAACATTATTGGTCCAAGAGGGTTTGTGTAATTGTTTGACCACTGTCATTGAACACAAGAGAAGTGAAAAACACATGATATTTGATTATTTTCATCATCAAACAAAAAATACAATGAAAACCCCTAATATAACTCTACATGCAATAAACATTTCTCGATCATCGTTGAAAACCCCATTCACACACGACCTAAAACCCTAATATATGAATTTCAAAAGGAAAAACCCTAAATTCCAGAGAGTATATATAGATATAGATATACTTACATTGCTAAAACGCGATGAGACTCTCTTTGGCTACTCTGAGAAATGTATTTCTAGAGAGTGAAAGTGATGAGAGAGAGACAGGAGGAGGAGGTGGAGTAGTGGCGCCACCTCTTTACTGGCGCCTCTGTAAAGGCTAATTGTCATAGACTGTATCGGAGATATGTTATTATTGTCTGTGTAGTGCTCAGAGCAGAGTTTACTACAACTTACACGTGGCGGTAATTGAATGGTTCCAGAATTGGAATGCCGGTGACGTGTGGCAGTGAGGAATGGGGATCTGATAGGCGTTGCAGCAGGGGATATGTGCTCTTGGACAAAGTGTAAACGTTTGCTTTTTGGGGAAAACCAAATACTTGTTCCGGAAGCAAAAAAATAAAATTAAGGTTATTTACACTTTGCGAAAATTTTACTTCCCCTATCCCAATTTATAAAGTAATTAGGGAATCTAATTTTTTAAGATATTGTATTGGTAAGGAATAAAATATTAATTTTATCATTGATCTCATCATAATGATATAATGATTTATAATTTCAATACATGAAAGGTAAATTAGTAAAGTGGTATGATAAAGTGTTATGACTTTTTAAATGAGACACTTATTTTGGGACCGAGAAAAGAATAATAGTGGACACTTATTTTGGAACGGATAGAGTACCAATGTTTGAAGGGTGTGTTTCAATAGTCCTTGGTTTGAAAAAGTTGCGTGATCGGTGATAGAAATGCATTTGTGGTCTTGCATTGACAAACATCTCGTAACTACTCAATCTCCCATTTGATATGCATTATCTTGGCTCCTTATGTAAGTACAAGTGAAAGACAAACTAATCAATCTAAACAGGGCCTAAAACCAACAACACAATGTATATAACAAAAATTCAAGTAATCAAATTTTCGCCCTAAAATGAATAGGAAACTCGTAATACTTTCTGAGGCACCAAGTTTCAACTCTTTCCCACTTTTGTTTATGCATAAGTAGGATTTATTTGCATTAAAATGGTAAGGCCCCGTTTGGTAACCGGTCTGGTCCGGATGATGTTCTGAAATTCCGTTTGGTAAGTGGTCTGGTCTGATGATCTTGGTTTGAGGAAACTGAAACCATACCATGTTTGACAAATTGTCTGGTTCCAAACTTCTTTGAACCAGACCATGTTTAGCAAAGTGGTCACGTCTTAAATTTCTAGTAAATTATGAAAATATTGAATATACTCTATATGATGTAATAACCTTAAAACCCACACATTTAATTTGTAAACATTTGTTAAAGTCTTTTTGATTGATTTTTATTATGTATTTCTTACATAATAATGTTATATTGGTTTTATACAAATTTCTTAGAGTATGATTATTGCACTCCAATTATCAAATATAACAACAAATAGATTTCTTACAAACCACATTTTTTATTATACAAAAATTACGATCACATAAATTTCACAAGTCACACATTAATATTACATAACAACTTCAACTGTCGATAACATGCAAACAATGCACTATGATATTTTGGCTTTTAAAAAAATTTATTATTTATTATTATTTATCATTTACTATTTATTTATTATTATATTTATATATTATCTAATTCATTTTGTTTATTATTTATTATTTATTAATTTATTTTTATTTTTTTATAAATATATTTTATTAATTTATTTTTTATATTATTATTTATTATTGTATTTATTTATTTATGTATTATTTAATTCATTTTATTTCATTTAGTTTGTTTATTATTTAATTCATTTAATTTATTAATTATTATTATATATTATTTAATTCATTTTGTTTATTATTCAATTTCTATAAATATAATTCATTTAATTTATTATTTATATTATTAATTTATTATTTACATTATTATTTATTCATTTATTTTAATTACTTTATAAATACATTTTATTAATTTATTATTATATTATTATTTATTCATTTATTTATTTTTATTTTTATTCATTTATTATTATTTCTATGTATTATTTAATTCATTTTTCTTATTATTTATTTTTTTAATTTTTATTTTTATGTATTATTTAATTCATTTTGCTTATTATTTATTTATTTATTCTTATTTTTATATATTATTTAATTCATTTTTTTATTATTTATTACTATTTATTCATTTTTTATTTGTCTCTAAATATATTTTATTAACTTATTATTTATTATTATATTTATTTATTATTATTATGTATTATTTAATTCATTTTGTTTATTATTCATTTTTTTATAAATATAATTCATTTAATTTATTATTTATATTATTATTTATTCATTTATTTTAATTAATTTATAAATATATCTTATTCATTTATTATTATTATTATTTTATTATTTAATTCATTTTGCTTATTATTTTTTATTTTTATTTTTTATGTATTATTTAATTCATTTTGTTTATTATTCATTATTTTTATTTTATTTGTAGATATGCTTTATTTAAGTTATTAATTTATCATTTATTATTATTTATTTATTTGTTCCATTAATTTATAAATATATTTTACTAATTTATTATTTATATTATTATTTATTATTATATATATTTATTATAAATATATTTTATTATTCATTATTTTGTTTATTTTTTATTCAATTATTTATATTAATTTTTAAATATATTTTATTTAATTTATCATTTATATTATTTAATTTTTATTTTTATTTATTCATTTATTCATTTATTTTTATTAATTTGTAAATATATTTAAATAATTTATTATTTATATTATTATTTTATTCAAAAATATATTTTTTAATATTTATTCATTTATTTTTATTAATTTATAAATATATTTTATTAATTTATTATTTATTTATTATTTTATTTTATTTATTTATTTTTATGTATTATTTAATTCATTTTATTTATTATTCATTATTTTATTTTTTTATTTTTGTGCTTTGGTTTATATATTGGTTAGATGTGGTTCAATTATTGAAGGACATTTTGGTTAAATTTTAGATAGATTTTGTAACCAAACCATATAGAACCACCAAAAATTGTGGTTCTAAAAAAGGTGATTTTGGTTCAATTTGGTCTGGTTATATTTTTTAAGACCAATGAAAAATAAACATGATTTGGTCTCAAAAAATCATGACCAGACCAGAAAAATGGGATCATAACCAGTAAACAAACAGGGCCTAAGGTTTTGCATTGTTGGTGCTGGCTAACAACTCAAACAACATTTTTTATAATCTACTTGGTGAATGACACAACCTACTCAAAACAATAAGAAGACGGCGGCGACGAGGGAGGAATCTGCAGCGGCCGAAGTGGGAGGTGACAAGGGAGCCACTTGCGGCGGCCTAAGCGATGAGGGAGGCACCGACGGTCTTAAAACACGCAAACCGGAGAAAAGCATAAAGATAATAATGTATGTAAACATAACAATACATAATTAGAGGATTTATACCTTTCAAATCAACAAACACTCCATCTTGTTGCCTCTTTATTCTCATTTAAGACCTCAATTAGACTCGTTTCATGTTCTTTAGTCGCCTAAATAATTTGGGGGGGTGAATTTGAAGCATAGTATATAAGAGTTTTTGTATCAATTTTAGATTATTTTTAAAAGTCATTTTTATCTTTTGATTTTTTTCTTCAACAACACTATCTATATGTTGTATTTTTTTTATCATTGGTCCTTACTTTAATGAATTAAAATAACCCTTCTATAAAACTAATTGGTTGGACCTACTGTTATATTTGTCTGTGCAGACGAACAATAATATTAATTAAATACAAATTCTTTCATTAGGTCAAATACATAATAGTGTCAATATCATCATGCAAGTAACAAAAAGCAACTGATCAAATTTTAAAATAACACACAATATTTGATCGGCTTAGTAGATTGGCTAAAAATATGCTTAAGAATAAAACCTAGATACAACCTCGTTTTGCCTATCGCAAGCGTACGAGTCACTTCGTAATATAATATAGCTCAAGACAGGGATTATTGATCCCACAGAGACTAAGCGTTATTCGAACCCTAATATGCTAGTATACTTGAACTAAGTGCCTGTTTGGAAAATAGTGTGCTTTGGTTTGGTTTGGTTTTGGTGTGGTTTGGTTTTATTCTGAACTGAAACCATGTTTGGCGCTGATGGTTTTGGTCTGAGAAAAAGTAAAGCTGAAGAAACCAAAACATGTTTGGTGGAGTTGGTGTATGTGGTCAGAAATTATTAAACCAAATCATGTTTGGTAACTTGAAATATGTTTGGTAACCAAAAAAAATAGGAATTAATAAATTATGAATTAATTATTAATAAAAATAAAATGAACTAATTTAAATATTTATTTATTTATTGGTACAAATTTATCTAATATTTAAATATTTATATAATTATTTATTCATTTTATTTTTGTTTATTATATATTTGGTTTTATTTTATTTATTATTTTTAAATGTTTATTACTCTATTTTTATTTATTTATTATTGATTATTAATTATAATTTATTTATTTAATATTTTACTCAATTTTGATTTATTTATTATTTTTAAATATTTATAACTCAATTTTTATTAGTTTTATTATTTTTATTAATTATTAATTCTATTTTATTTTTTTAATATTTTACTCAATTTTTACTTATTTATTATTTTTAAATATTTATAAAACAATTTTTATTTATTATTATTTATTATTTATTATTTTTGTTTATTATTTATTTGGTTTTACTTAATTCTATTTTATTTATTTAATAAAATGACAAGCATGGTAATGTTAATGCCATGTTTGTTTACTGGTTATGGTCCCATTTTTTTGGTGTGTTCATAGTTTTTTTTTAGACCAAACCATATTTGTTTTGCATTGGTCTCAAAACATATAACCAGACCAAATTGAACCAAAATAACCTTTTTCCGTACCACAATTTTTGGTGGTTCTATTTGGTTTGGTTACAAAATCTATAAAAAATCTAACCAAAATATCCTCCAATAATTGAACCACATCTAACCAATATATAAACCAAAACACAAAAACACAAAAATAAATAATGAATAATAAATAAAATGAATTAAATAATACATAAAAATAAAATAAAATATATTTATGAATAAAATAATAATATAAATAAATAATTAATTAAATATATTTATCAATTAATAAAAATAAAAAAATATTTATGAATAAAATAATAATATAAATGATAAATAAAATAAAATATATTTACAAATTAATATAAATAAATGAATAAAAAATAAACAAAATAATGAATACCAAACGAAATAAATTAAAAATACATAAAAATAATAATAATAAATTAATTAAACAAATAAATAAATAAAAATAAATGATAAATTAATAATATAAATAATAAATTAAATAAGGCATATTTATAAATAAAACAAAAATAATGAATAATAAACAAAATGAATTAAATAATACATAAAAAATAATACATAAATAAATAATAAGCAAAATGAATTAAATAATGCAAAAAATAATAATAATAAATGAATAAATATAATAATAAAAATAAATAAGTGAATAAATAATAATATAAATAATAAATTAAATGAATTATATTTATAAAACACGAATAATAAACTAAATGAATTAAATAATACATAATAATAATTAATCAATTAAATGAATTAAATATTACATAAAAATAATAATAAATGAATAAATATAATACTAAAAAAAATAAAAGAATAAATAATAATATAAATAATAAATGAATAAAATATATTTATAATTTAATTAAAATAAACGAATAAAAAACAATATAAATAATCAATTAATAATATAAATAATAAATTAAATGAATTATATTTATAAAAAAATGAATAATAAACAAAATGAATTAAATAATACATAATGATAATTAATAGATTAAATTAATTAAATAATAAACAAACTAATTGAAATAAAATGAATTAAATAATACATAATAATAATAATAATAATAAATACAATAATAAATAATAATATAAATAATAAATTAATAAAATATATTTTTAAACAAATAAAAATAAATTAATAAATAATAAATAATAAACAAATTGAATTAAATAATATATAAATATAATAATAAATAAATAGTAAATGATAAATAATAATAAATAATATATTTTTTTTAAAAAGACAAAATATCAGAGTGCATTATTTGCATGTTATCGACAGTTCAAATTGTTATATAATATTAGTGTGTGACTTGTGAAATTTGTGTGTTCGTAATTTTTGTATAATAAAAAATGTGATTTGTATGAAACCTATTTGTTATTATATTTGATAATTGGAGTGCAATAATCATATTCTATGAAATTTTTACAAAACCAATATAACATTATTATGTAAGAAATACATAATAAAAATCAATCAAAAAGAATTTAACAAATGTTTACAAATTAAAGGTGTGGGTTTAAAGGTTATTACATCATATAAAGTATATTCAATATTTTCACAATTTACTATAAATTTAAGACCAGACTAGTTTGTCAAACATGGTTTGGTTCAAAGATGTTTGGAAGCAGACAGTTTGTCAAACATGGTCTGGTTCTAGTTTCCTCAGACCAAGACCATCAGACCAGACCGTTTACCAAACAAAATTTTAGAACATCACCCGGACCGGATCGGACCGGACCGGACCAGACCGGTTACTAAATGAGGCCTAACTTTTGTTGAGAATAAAATGGTTCACCAATTATGGATTTGGGGTTGTGGGTTGGTTTTAATTTGATGACAAACATGACAATGTTAACTTTTATAGGTTGTGAACAGTAAGGTTATTCAAGAACCAAATCAGAACCGGCGGTTCAGTTCTGGTTCTGGTTCCTAATTTTCAATAACCAAAAATTTTGGTTTGGTTCCGGTTCTTAACCATCGGAACCAAACCGAAACCGGTTTTTCTTTTTCATTTTTTTCCCCAATGGTTGAAGCCTTGATTCATGAAGGTGAACCAGTTGTTAGCTTGACATATCACATATACATTCCCAGAGTTATATATATATATATAGGTTTATTTGATAAAAACATAGATAAACAACCAGTTTAGATAAATTATTGTAGTAGAATATCACATTCCAAGCTACTCACTCCAAGACTGTTAATTAAGCATTTTCAAAAGCATCTACAAACCAACTAAAATCATTATTTTGGCTTTACTTTTTTTATTTATTATAATCATCATTAATTGTTTTACTTCTTTTTTGTCTTGAGTTCCTCATTTTGCTCTACTCGACCCATCATCCAATTTGCTCACTACAAATGATAAAGAAAGTTTCTAATTAATCTGTATTCTATTTGCTGATTATAGTAATGCTATAAAGTTCAAAATACTCTAATTTATGATTATTGTTTTTATTTTAAATAAAAAAAGGATAAAAGGAACCGAAACCGAAACCGGTTTTGAACAGCCCTAGTGAATAGTGACCAAACCAGCCCAAAACCACCTCCCAACATGGTTCCTAAAATTACATTATTCATAACCCATGGGTTGGTACTGTTAGACCAACCCAAAGGTGCTCAAACGTGGTTTGGTTTGATTATTCTCAGCCCAAACCTAAAAAAACAAACCCAAAACCAATTGACAGTTACCAAACAACTACTAAGAGTAAAAATGGTTTTGATTTGTTATTATAGTTATTTCAACAATAAATTAAACTAGTAAAACAATTGAGGAAAATCAATAATAAGAAAGACTGGCATATCTAGCGTCACCACTAGCTTCATAATGTAAACATGTTATTCATTTTCTTCATGATAGGGAGAGATAACTCCTATGACTCAGACTAGCGTTGCTATAAGCAAGCTTCTAGTCCCTAATAAAAGTTACATTCAACCGAATTCAGTCACAATTCATCTTCGGAACAAATATGATTCAGACATGCAATTACCCTAAACTACTCCTACTATGCGTTAAATTAAAGACACATCCGTTTCATATTCCCTTAGCATGAACTGTCCAAACTAAAGTTTCTTGTTTTAAGCATCGTTATGTAGATAACTAGCAACCTAACTTTCGGAATTCTAGCTCGTAAGAGTTAAGTGTAGTTGTGCAAGAATTAACATAAATTCAATCTAGAATAGAAAAATGTAAATTCTTATATAAACATGGAATATAAATCTATCGTCTACATAATCATCATAGGAGTGCTCTTGAGATTTCCCTTTCACATTAAAAATAAATAAACAGTAGATTACATTACTTGGTCTAGGGTTTTGCTAAAAAACTATAGCTATCGTTTAGTTGTCCATGGGTGTCGGCGATTACGTTGTTGATGATGAACTCGACTCCATGGATCTCACAATATTTTCTTCTATCTTCTCCTCCCCTTCTCCCTTTTGTAGCTCTTCTGGTATATATTTTACGCACTAATTTTGATGCAGAAAAAAAAGGCGAACAAGAAGTCCCCAATAATCTAATCTCAAACTCATATTTATAAATGTAGAGTCTTGCTGAAGTTGAACTATATATCTGATTGGTGCGAAATCCTTGTAAAGAAACTTAAAACTCTTCAATATTGATTAGAATACGTTTAAAGTATATCCCAACATGTTCCAGAGTGTGTAAGATGTCGGTCCATAAAATTAAGTTGATTCGGCCCTGGGATCGATCCCATGTTTTGGGGACCGATCCCATAGTAACTCTCGCCAATTCCAGCGCATTGATCCCAAAAATGTGGAATTAATCCTAAAACAACACATTCTAGCGTCTAAGGGTGGGATCGATCCCAAAAATGTGAGATCAATCCTTAAAGTAACACATGATTTATTTTTGTTTGCAATTCGCTCCACGCATCTCGGTTGTTTTCACTAGCTTCCAATTCACTTGTTTTGCTTTTTTAACTTCCTTTTAATCTATTTTTGCACCTCATTTCACCTCGGCCTTGGTTATTGAATGGTTATGAGCTAGTACTTCAGTTAATTCACCGGATTTAACTCGTTTTACACGTACCGAACCTGAGACATGCTTAAACATATAAATCGCATAAAAATACCAAGGTAATAAAATATAGAGACTAACAATACCAAATTAATCACCTAGAATGTGTAACATTCGGCTCCTATCAATATTAAATTACATTAGTTACATGAAACTAAAAAAAAATCTTTAATTTAATAATATTTATTTGTGCCAAATTCAACTAATTTTATTATAATTAAACAAAAACAAATCAATCTATCAAGTCTAATCGGGTCAAAATTCATTAAGACAATAAGTTTATGACTAATAAAATTGAAAATTATAATATAAAACAAATACATATGGTCAAATTTTATTTATTAGTTTAATTAAACAAAAATTCTTAATTTGCCTACACTAATTAGATGATTTATTTTAACCTTAATTGTAATCAAATAAAATATAAAAACAATTTCAAAATATTAAATAAGATAAAATTTTATCATGTGCAATTAAATAAACAATTCCAAGCTATCAACCCGAGGTGCATAAAATAAAATAAAATAATTCTTAAATAAAAATCCCAATATCACAAACCCTATTTCGTCTTTTTTAAATAAGTAAAATTACATAAATAATTTCCAAAGAGAAAAATAATACATTGGGCATTTTTTCATGTATTAAGTGTAACTAAATAAAAAGATCGATCATGTCAACCTTAATCGAGTTAATTTTTTTTTAATTAATTCCTAAAAAAATAAATTCCCAATTCGAAAAATAATAGAGTTCTTTAATTAAAGTCAATAAATTGAGTGGTGTAAAATGATATACTGATTGAAAAAGGGTATTATAGACATTTAACGCAACTAATATTTCTATACTTCTTTTATTAATTTTATTTAAGGGTAATGTTGACATTTCACACTATTTTGAAAACAACTTTACTAATAGGGGGTTGAGTGTTCACAAAATACAAACATCACATCTAGTGTAATTTTCTCAAACCTTAGAGGATGTGACTTATATAAATAACAAATAAGTCAATCATGTATGGTCTCCATGATTTTTTGCTCCATTAAATATAATTTTGTGTGAAATGACTCATGAAATAAGAATAAAATTCAGATTATATATGCGATCATCTATTAATAAAAAAATAATTAATGTAAATTACTTGATTATAATTGAAGTTCCCCGAATAATTAATCGGGTTAACACAAATATGTTTCAATTTCCATGAGTCATAAATTGTAGACAATATATCAGTTTTGTTATTTTGCATGGATCCATTTTGCTTTTTTCTTCAATGTTAAAATGATTTTTGATATAATTTCCTGCACCAGAAGTTATTTTTAATTTTTTTTTCTTCTTGCACAGGAAGTTTATGGGGTTGAATTACGCTGTAAACACGTTTTTTGCTTCTTTTTTTTTAAAAAAATAATTATAATAAAACTAAAAAAAAATGCACGCTTCTAAAAATTAATCGTATATTATAACTTACTTGAGTACAAGATGTCTGTTTTCAAATAATTCATTTTTATTATTTTAAAAAATTATTTTCTGTTGTCAAAATTCTCTAGACAGTTTTCAGAGATACAAACCAAGTATGTCCTAAAAATTTATGTTCATTTACTTATGTACCTATGCATGGCTAGGTTCAAGTAGGAACTCCTCCTATTATTTATCCAAAAACATTTTCAAAACTCACAAAAACACCAATGTATTTTTTCTAAAAAAATCTTACTTTGCTATCTATTCTCCTATTATTGTGGTTCAAAAATTTGTACCCATATGGAGAGTTTGTATATTTACCTCAATACCATTATGGTCCGTTTGGATACCTTGTTTTTTGTTTTTGTTTTTTTACTGTTCACAAGACTAAAAAAAAAAAAAAGTTTGGCAAACGCGTTTACTGTTCACTGTTTTTTCCCCAAGAAAACTGTTTTCTGTGAATAGTGTGTAAAAGTGGTGAAAACACCAAATATAACTTTTAGTTGTTTTTTGAGTTTTTTCACTGTTTAGGTGGTAAAAACAGTGAAAATACCAAATTCATAAAATACAATTTTCACCAAATAAAAGTGGTAAAAACACCTTCATTCAAACACTTTTTTGTTTTTTGTTTTTTCCTGAAAAAAATAAAGACAAATACAAAAATAGTTTTTATATTTAAAGACAGAAAACAAATACAAAAAACAGGCTTTCCAAACGCACCCTATGCAATATTCAAATAAGACATGAAAATTTCTGAATATCTTTTACATTGTTCTTTTCCTTTTTCCAAAACCTCAATTCATATACAAAAATGTCATTTAAACCAGATGAAAACTAAACAAAAATAAGCACTAATTGGTTCCTCATCCTATACATATATCATGTCGCGAAATTACACGCCAACAATAGGTGTAGCACATTGGGTGCTACTTGACACCCTCCGGCATGGCAATGGAGGCACTTGCATGCTCTGCCTATCCGAATGCTTCTTCTTCCTCTTCTTCGCATCAGGGTGTTCTTGCTTCTTCAGATCTTCCAAGCAATGAACATCCCCCATGCACGTAAACGATCTAGATTTTCCTGAGTAATATCTTGACAATCCTCTCCTGCTGAAAAACGAGCACATATGTTATTAATAAAAAATAATGTAAGAAATGCATGATAAATGTGAAGTATTGAGATATTTTTAATTAATGAGTGATATGTTATATGCCAAAGTAAACAGAGTAGAATTTCTGCTTCTACTTGTAGGTAGGAAAACAAGAAAAACAAAAATTATTTTAAGAAACTGTATCTCAACTTTTTTAAAACGTTATTTCAAAGTTCAAAAATATTGTCAAATAACGTAAAAAAAAATATTTAAAAATTAAAAACAATTTTTGAAAAACCAATCCAAACAGAATCGTACATATACAATTATTTTAATTTGAATTATCAAAAGATGCGATAAATAAAGACCAAATTTATTTCTTGATTCAATAAAGTTCTCTATAACTAAAGAAGATAACATCTCATGAAATGGAGGTAAATAGTTAGCCTCAAATACTTCGTTCGTCCTATTTTAGTTGTCCATGTTTGATTTTTCAATAATTTTTAATTTTTTTTGTGTTTTCAATTTTACCATTTGATAATGTAGTATATATAGTTGTAGTTTTTAGTGGGATCCATTATTTTTCAAGTTAATGAAGAATGAGAATTTGAGAAAATATGTAATAATATTGTATTGGGACAACTAATTTGGAACAAATAAAATAGGTAAAATGAATGAAGGGAGTAATAAAAATGACATAAGAAATTATTAAAAGGATGGAATGGAAGGACTCATGAATCATATTCCCTTGTTCAATCTCTTCAAAAGATTGATATAAAAAATTTGTTATAGAAAAATAAAAAGAAACCATGAAAAAATGAAAGAAAATATGTTCTTACTTTCGAGGAAGATTGGTCATGAGAGAGCCCATGTCAAATGTTCTCATATTATCAATTTCTTTCTCCATATTGAGAATTGAAAGAGAGAGATAAGAGAGAGTTATGAGAAGAAAATGTTAATTGCAAGAGAGAGGAAGGTACGAGGAAGAAATGTTAACTGTGAGGATATATATATACATACATACATACATATGTATATATATATATAAGTTTGTGGGTGTAACGGTAGGATTGAATGGTGATGGGGATAAGGTGCGTTAAAACTAGGTGATAGGATTGAAAGTAGAGAGCAAGCTGGAGGGAGGTTCGACAAAGGTGGGTTGGTTCATAGCCTCTAACCAATATATCCCATGTTTTTGCGTCCACGGCTTTGTTTTTGTTTTTGTTTTGGATATGTATGATTTTATTTCATTTAATACACACGTATACGTATATATATCCACATCCTTATCTAAACTTACTCTGGTCCATTCAATGGCCTAACCTTTATACAAGGCATCTTCTCAATTCACCTTTACATTATGTCCTAATAATGTCTTTAAATATGGTTCAACTAATTTATTTGGTGATTCTAGCACTTTTTAAAGGTGATATCGTTAAATAATAGTTATATTTTTCTTAAATTTGGATGAATATTATTAGAACTTTTTACATCATATTCTCACAATCATAACCAAAATTGAAATCAATTACGATTCTTACAAAGGATGCCCTTATTTTTTTAATGTGACGACTTATACCATGTTTTGGACTCAAGCACAAAATATATATTAGTTTTTGTTATTGTATTAATATATAATAAGATAGTGGTGAAGTGGGGTCAACACATGTAAAGGGAAGTGGGATGTGTTTGGAGTCTTAATTGTTAAAAATGCAAAACAAATAAATGTAAACATGGTCTTACACGACTTTCCATTTTGGCCGTCAATGCGTAGGGGACAATTTGCGTATGTGTGTCATCTTGGTCGGGTTGAGATTATATTGTCTGTTTGACTTGATTAATATAGGTATTAAATATGTTTAACACTAATAATTTATTATTTAAAGAAATAACTCCACCCAAATCATGTAAACCGATCTTATCTTGAGCTCTGGTCTTAAAAACCTCCGCTCCCTCCTTTGTAAGGCCGTGTTTGGTAGGTGGTTCGGTTCTAGCTGGTCTGATTTGATCTTGTGTTTTATGGGATCAGACCATATTTGGTAGCATTGGTCCCAAATTTTTTATTAGACCAAATAAGACCAAAATGACCTCATTTTAAACAAAAAAAAAAGGTGGTTCCTGGTAGTCCGGTCTGGTCTTATTAATAAAATATATTTATAAATAATTAAAAATGAATAAATAATAATAAAAAATTAATAATAATAATAATAATAATAAATTAAATAAAACATATTTTAAAAATAAAATATAAATAATAAACAAAATTAAATAAATAATACCTAATAATAATAAAAAATGAATATAATAATAATAAATAAATGAATAAATAATTAAATATATTTATAAATAATTAAAAATGAATAATTAGTAATATAAATAATAAATTAAATAAAACATAATAATAAAAAATAAATATAATAATAAAAAATGGACTAAATAATAAATAATAATAAATTACATAAAACATATTTAATAATATAATAAAAATAATAAATAATAAACAAAATGAAATAAATAATAATAATAAATAAATATAATAAAAAATAATAAATAGATATAATAATAAATAAATATAATAATAAATAATAAGTAAATATAATAATGAATAAATACTTCATAATAATAATAAAAAATGAGTATAATAATAATAAATTAATATTAAATTAATATTAAATTAATAAAATATATTTTTAAATAATTAAAAATGAATAAATAATTTATAAATAAAATGTATTAAATAATGAAATAATAATAAATAAATAGAATATATTTATAAATTAATAAATAATAATATAAATAATAATTTAATAATATAAATAATAAAATATATTATAAAGTGAAGAAATAATAAATAAATAAAGAAATAATACATAAATAAATATTATAATAAATAATAAATAAATAGTAAGACCAGACCGCTTACCAAACAGACTTTTTCAGATCAGATTATACTAGACCAGACCGAACCAGACTGAACTGGACCAGACCAGACCAGAAAGACCGCTACCAAACATGGCCTAAATGGAGCAACGCTGCTTCAATCTACATAGTCGACGAAAGTTACATTGATTTGTCTTGGCAAGAGAATCAGTAAGACAATCGGGATTGTTTAATAAATTGAATTGTGTTGGGTTGTACACGATATAAACTGTTTAAACTATTTATCAGAAATATTAAAATAAATTTGACACTACTCAACATGAAACAATCTGTTTAACCTATTTATCAAACAATATTAAATTGAATTTGACATGACTCAATTACAAGTTTTTGATATATTTCAGCTCATGAACCGTTTAGAAGAAAAAATATAAATATAATCGGGTCAAACAAGTGTTCGGGGTACTTTAATTTTACTCAAACACGATATAAATATTTTCGTGTTGACCTTTTTATTTGAATTCATTTACATTGAAGTTGAACCATATCTTTTTTAATTCACATGTTATTCGTATCGTGTTTTATTTTGACAGCCCTCGTGAATGGAGTGGGTGGAATCCCACATAAAGAAGGGTGAGAAAACAAAGGATTTTATTACCTTGTAAGGTTAAGATATTGGTAGGCGATTATTCTTTCTTCTTTCTATTTATTTATTTATTTTGTATTTTTCCAAAAAGTATGTGAATTGTGAAATATTTTAAGCTGGACCATTTAACAGAAACTAGAGAATAAATTACTTTTTTACACATTTGTTCTTAAAGTAGTGATTTATGCTTCTAATAATATATTTATTCACTTTCAAGTTTCAACCCCTGTTTACCATTATTCAAACCAAAGTCTCTCTCAACTTCACAACTGCTCTATAGCATAATAACATTGTGGGTAAACACAACAATTCATGTGTTTTAAAAAAAATACAAAAACATCAATATAATATTTTTTTGTATTTTTGAATTGTTTGTTAACTTTGTTTCAACTTTCAACATAGTTAAATATTTTGGACCAAACTTAAAAGAAACCGAATAAAATTCAAATTTGTGTTGATAAATATAATTCTGATTTTAACTAAAACTAATTAAAAAAACAATTGATTTATTTTGGTTAAAAACAAAAGGCATCCAAAGAGAACTACATTGAAGCCTGCCCAAATAAAGTTGAAAATGCCCGGACCCGGGGAAAAAAAACAGAAAGCAAAAACAAAAACAAAACCAACTTCCACTCCCTACTCCTGCAATAAACATTCGGAGAGATTGTTTAAAACAGAAGTAAAAAGATAGTAATAAACAGAGCTTCTAAAATGGTTATCTAAAACCCTGTAAATCTACTAATCTCAAAACCCTACAAATTTATGATATCTCCTCCAGATGATAGGACGAAATGGTCTGCAATAAACAATCAGATTTAATCACCCGGAAAGAATTCAAAGTTAAAATGGGAAAAAAAAATGGAGGGAAAGTGCAAGAAAGTGGAGAAAATGCAGGAAACCTGTTCGACGAATTGCAGAGGTATATTTCTTGGGTTTTGTACATTTCCATTAGCTTGGCTCCATTGTTTCTGCATTATTTTGATTAATGTTGAAAGATAAAGAGTTCGTGTTACTGAATCACTCACATTTCCATAGATATTGTTATTATTCATAACAAAATTACCTTATTTTCCAAAAATAAAAAATACAAAATTTAGGACATTTCATTTCACTGTTTTTTTTTTTTATAATCACATATACTTTTTTGCTAGTAAGATTAGTTTACCCTGTGTCTGCAATTAGGGCAGCCCAGTTCGAGAATGTTTAAGCTCGGCTCATTTATTAAACCAACCTAAAAAAATTTGCCCGGACTCAGACTCATTTATTAAGAGAAAGATCCCGAGCCAACTTCGTAACGAGTCAAGCCTGAGCCTGCTCACGAGCAACTCAGTTCATTTGCAACCTTATCCGCAATGGCAGAAGTCTCATCCATTGGATTAACCCCTTTCTCATAGGCAGTTTAGAATCATGGAAATGCAGGATTGTTATTATTATTATTTTTTTCTTTTTGGTGCTTCATCATTGCTAGAACAAATGAGAGAAATCTAAAATAAATTAATCAGCTCCCTTGAAAAATATATACATGGTTCAGACTCAACCCTCAAGGAATATGCTACAATCTAGTGAGAATCACAGCCACAACACTAATGCAGTGTCATATATATAAATATTAGTATATAGGATTGAAGGTACTATTCCATATACATTCACACCAATATATAAATCACACCTTAAGGAATAGCTCAACACCATGGAGAGGAAAAAGAACCCAGGGGGAATACATATTTAGTGCATACCATGCAGCATTGAAGAAGAAGAAGAAAACTACTTCTCACTCAATTCAACACAACCTGCTAACTACTTCTCACTCAATCCAAAATCTTTAACCCCACGAGAAACTTCACATGAGTGTATATATATTTCATCAACTCGTAAGTGATCAGTGCCCCGAAACCGTGGAATTTATCTACCATTGAGTGCGGTGAATTGGTCGATCATCGAATTAGCACCCGAACTCTGATCAATGGGTGGGAGATCAGCGGGGCTTCTATTCGGGGAAGGAAGTGGCTTGTCAGTAGGAGAAGTCGGGGAGGGTAATGCTTTATTCTCTTCCTCGGCCTTTCCTTGTGAGGAAGCCTCTTGCAGCTGCAAAGCATACTCCAAGTTCCACAAGACATCGCCCATTGTAGGCCTGTCCACGCCATAATCCGCCAAACACTTCTCTGCAGCCTCCGTGAACTTCTTCATGGATTCGGGGTTAATGGCATTGACAAGAAGGGGATCAATGATCTTTTCGAGTGTGCCTCTTCGCTTATTCAGCATTGCCCACTCTGCCAAGTTCACTTGATCTCTTGGCAGCGCGGGGTTGATAGGTTGCCTTGCACACAACGCCTCTAGTAGTACCACTCCGAATGAGTACACATCCGACTTGTCCGTCAGCTGCTGCTTCCTGAAGTACTCGGGGTCAAGGTACCCGAAACTTCCCTTCACCGCAGTGCTCACATGAGTTTGCTCCGTTGTAGGTGCGTCCTTTGATAGCCCAAAATCAGCCATCTTGGCAACGAATTGGTCGTCCAACAAGATGTTAGTAGTCTTGACATCGCGGTGAATGATGCCTTGAGCTGCTCCGGTGTGGAGGTAATGAAGACCGCGAGCAGCACCGATACAGATTTCGAGCCTCTGCTTCCATGTCAGAGTCTTCAAGTTCGTCCCATAGAGATGGTCCCTGAGAGGTCCATTGGACATGTACTCGTACACCAGGATCATTTCCGAGTTCTCGTCACAATAGCCTATCAACGACACCAAATGTCGATGTCGAAGCTTTGATAACATCTGTATCTCTGTTTGGAACTCAGTGATGCCTTGCTCGGATTGCGGGTTGCCTCGCTTGATGGCAACTTTAGTCCCATCATCAAGCTCACCATAATACACATTACCAAAACCACCAACACCAATCACCGCCTCCGGATCCCAATCGTTGCTTGCATCCTGCAGCTCTTCAAAAGAGAAGTACCGGCCTAATCCCATTGTCGACGAGTGGAAATTGCTCTTCCGAGAAGAACTCTTGCGCGACATGTAGCTCGAGTCTCCGGCATGAAGTGGGAGCAGCCACGAGGAGAAGCTTTTGCTCTTCTGCCAGTCACGAGGCCTCTTTTGCCACTTCACTGCCATTGCTCCTAACCCCACGAGCGCTCCGAACATCATTGCAAACCCAACTGCAGCCACAGTGCCCTTGGAGGCAGTACTAGCAGGCTTGCCATCGACCCCAAACTCCCCATCCAAACTATTCAGTGAATTGTTCATTTTCAAGATCTCTAGACCATTCAATATGGCGTTTTTCGTGCCCGTTTCTTGGTTCGTCGGCCCAATCTGAATGCTGAGCGGACTAGAAATCACGGTACCATTCACGATAAAATCTTTGTAGTAAGGCATTGCCAGACCTTGTGTCACAGTCGACAAGTCCAATCCAGAAATGGCCATTTTACCATTGATGTACACATTGAAGTAGAGGTCATTGAGAGATTTGCTCACAATATCACAGAAATGTAGCCTTATTAAGTAGCCATATGCCGTGTCAACATTTAGGTTCCATGTCACGTTGAAATTAGGACTACCCACCTTTGCATCGGCCATCTCCTGAGCAGAAGCATAAACCGACTGTGGCGCGATCAACGGAGACCCTCCTTGTGGATACTTGATGACACTAGTAGACACAGAGACATTCTTAGCTAATTCTTGGCTCTTCAAGTATTGCTCGTCTGTGCTCCACGTTCGTCCGAGGGTGTCATTCACGGAGGTGATTTCAGGCCCTCCCATGTTGAGTCTGTAAACTGTTTGATATGAATTTGCAGCCAGTCCATTGGCTTGGGCAACGGGGGCGAGGCTGGTGCCGGTGTCCGCGACGAGCATGTCCGGGGCAGAGACCACCTCGATGGCATTGATGAAGGCGGAGGAGGCCTTGTCAGGGATAAATTTGAGCGAAAAACGCTCCTGGGTGATGTTGACCAAGTACTCTTTGAGAACCGAATTGCTGCCATTTTGGAGACTGAACTCACGGAGCAGAACCAATGACCCCGTGTTGACACTGAACTTGGAGTTTTGGAGATTGAACTCGTTGTTGCTGAGCGGGAAGAAATGGAGACGGACCCAATGCCAGCCGGGTCGATTCATACGAAACGTGTAGGTGGCCTCGGAGACGAACACTTTGGCTGTGTTGTAGATCGAGAGAGGCACGTCTGCTTTGGGGTTCGAGACTTGGATGTCGCGGCCGCTATGGCTCAAGTACTGGGTGGAATTGCTGTCGGACGAGAAGACTCGGCCATCGGGGAGGGTGGTTTGGGAGGTGGAACCGCAGTCGAGCAAGTACTTGTCTTGTGGGGTGAAGGTGGTGGGGGTGGGAGGGGAGGAGGAGGTGAGGCCCGCGCTCGCCGGGGTGGCAAAGACCATGTAGAAAAGAGCCATGAGGATCCAAGACATTGAAAACAAAGATGCAGACGATAAAAAATAAAAAATATTAAAAGGGGGTCCTCTAGGTTTCTTTCCCATCTCAATTGATCCTCCTGAGGTAGGAGGATGAATTGAAAAGATTGGAAAGGAAATGTGGGTGTGTTTTAAAGTTTGGTAGTTGTTTCTAGGGCAGAAACGAATGTGACAGCCGGAATGTGCTTTGTTTTGCCTACTTTTGTGGGGGGAAATTTTGTTATGGGTTTTGTTTGAGGGCTATTCTTAGTGCTTGACAACAGAATTGGCACAAACCAACCCTGAGAGTTGAAATGGTCAAATGCCATTCTTTCCTTTACACTCTCTCTGTATATATGTATTTATATAGCACAATGCTTGGGTTCTCACAAGTGGGGAACAACTTGATCTTTACCCTTTATTTGAACCAATATAATTAAAATACGTGGCATATATTAATTAAAAAACATAAATGGATATTATTCATTATTTATGGAATTCAATCTGGATTTGAATTATTTTTTTTTCTCTTATTCACTTAAAACAAAATCTCATGGGCAGTTTAACGTCTATATATGCATGTACACTTATTTGTATATATAAATTGATATATGCGTGAATACTTTTATTTATATATATATATATATATATGTTATGTGTATTGTAATTGAATCCAAAGGATGATAAAATCTTTTGTGTTATTTCTGTAATATCATCAATTTGGTGCGGTGAGCGGCACTTTACACACTAGATTTCTGACTTTTTTCTCCAAATTTCTATACTTCAATCACTTTATTTTTATTTTTTCTTATTTGTGTTCATAATATTTTGTATCCAATTCATTTATATGTCTTTGGATTTTACGAAATATGGAGAAGTACCCATCACAATATCGAATAATATTTGTGCATTGTGACTTTTTTCTTATTTGTGTTTAAGGAAAGTGTACATGCATATATATATATATATGACGTTAAACTGTCCAAATAATGGATAATACCCATTTTTATTTTTTAATTAATATATGCCAAGTGTCTTAATTCTATTGGCCCAAATAATGGGTGATGACCCAAGCATTGTCCATTTATATATGGGTTAAGTGCATTAAATCCCCCTCTTTTTTCTTCTCTTTCTCAATTAACCCCCGAATTATGTTTTTTACTGTAAACCTCCCAAACTATCACGATTTTTACAATTCACTCCCTCCCGTCATAACACCGTTAGTTACAATTAGGGTAATTTGCACTCAAATCCCCTGAGGTTTCTATCAATTGCACTCGCCCCCTGAGATTTTATTTTTCTTGCAATGACACCCTCTGAAGGAGAGAAATGACCGGAATGCCCTTGTGTTATCTCCCTTATTTCATGAGACAAATATCCATGCCCCAATATGAAAACCCTATAATGTATATATATCTATAACAACTATTCTAAAATATGAGGAGTTGAGAATATTTTTAAATATTTTTTTCAAAATAAAAATTAATGAATTAATATGCATTGCCTGAAGTGTAACTCTAATGAATATTTCAAAAGATATAAGACAGGAGTTATAAATATTTTCATATTTTTTTAAAAATATTAATTAATTAATATACATTAATTGAAATATAAATCTAATGGATATTTCATAAGATATGGAATAAAGATATAAGACAAATATATTTCGGCAAGAAAAAATAATATAACTTAAAATACAGAAATCTGTATGTATTTATCTATCTATATATTTATCTATATATCTATATACTACTAATAAAAACACAAGGACTGTCTAATATTTTGATTCATTATCACCTTTTACAATATAAAAAATTATAATAAGTAAAATTTGTCATTATTTAAAGTGTAAGGGCTTAAATTAACTTTACAAAAAAATTAATAAATAATAAATCATTTGTCATATTTTTATAAAAATATAAAAAATTACAATAAGTAAAGTTTGTTATTATTTTACAGTGTAATTGCTTAAATTAATTTTATACAAAGAATAATAAATTATAAACCATTTGTAACTTTTTTATACATTTATTACCTCTTACAATACAACAAAAAATATAATTAAAATATATTACTACTTGTTTAAATTGTAGGAGTTGTATATTATTTATTTACAAAATCAATTAAATTATATGAGCTCTCAAATATTTTATACATGTATCACCTTCTAAAATACAATATATATATAATCATAAATAAAGTGTATTATTATTATTTAATGTAAAAGGTCACAGTATTAGTTTTAGGAAAAAATTAAAAAACGATAACTTTTGGGGCTTATATTACAAAAATGATTATTTTTAAAAAATAATTTAAAGAAATGTGATAATATTTCAAAAATCATTGTATCCAAAGTACTTGAAAAGTTTTCCAAATTGAGCTTAAGACACAAGGGTTGATTAGTCCATTAATTTTTATTTTTATTTTCCTGATTAGTCCATTAATTTAGCCAACATGTCTTTTACACTAAAGCAAGGGCACAAAAATCATTTCATGGGGTCTTCACCCCTTCAAGGGGTGTCATTGCAAGGAAAATAAAATCTCAAGGAGCGAGTGCAATTGACCAAAATCTCAAGGGATCTTAGTGCAAATTATCCTAATTTTAACTAGGGGTGTTATGACATAATGTGGTTAAATGCAATACTTAAATAATTTAGGGAGCAATGCTTAGTTCAGGGGTTAGTTGAGAGAAAGAAGAGGGGTGTTTAATGCACTTAACCCTTTATATATTTATAGGGGTTAATTGACATCTTAGTTTCAAGTCCGTAGAGAGAGACCTGAAATTAATTAGGTTAAACCAGTAGTACTAAAGGACAATTAGCCCATCAAAATGTTGTTACCCATATGTATACATACACATAAAAGCAAATGTATGAAATTGTGTTTGTGCTAAGCAGTAAGAAACACTAATATATGTGGTTTTTGATGTTTGTCAAGTTTTTGTTACAAAATTTTTAAAAGCATATTTTAAAGCTGGTGTTTTCATCACTTACTACCACACTGATTGGAAATAGGGTTGTAAATGAACCGAGCCGAGCCGAATTTTAGAATATTCAAGTTCAGTTTATTTACTAAACGAGCCTAGAAAATGTGTTCAAGTTCGGCTCATTTGCTTAACGAACGAGCCTGAGCCGAACGCCAGATTTAACGAGCCGAGCCCGAACTTGTTCACGAACGATTCGTTTCAGTGCAACATATATTAATCTTCCTAATAGTTGTCTGGATTGAGTTGTTGCATGTCTGTTTTAACATATTTTCACTAGTATAATTTTTTATGAATGAATTTTATGTTCTGACCGCCTAATTTCTATAATTTTTTCACAATAATCTTCATAATTTGTTCAATTTGAACATTTTTTTTGTCAAATATGATATAATTTTACTATTTAACTTAGACGAGCATGTTCACGAGCTTGGCGAGCCGAGCTTAGTAATGTTCAAGCTCGGCTGGTTTACTAAACGAGCCTAAAAATTGTGCTCAGGCTCGGTTCGTTTACTAAATGAACGAGCACGAGCCGAACCCGAACTTACTCACGAACGACTCGGTTCATTTGAAGCCCTAATTGAAAAGACTTTGCTTGAGTCAATTTTAATGTACCATATTTCTGCTTTATCTTTTAAAATGAACACCCCCAGCATACACTTTGGGAAGATGTTAAATCACAAGTAAAAATATTATACACAGATATATGATTTTTTTATGCTCTACTTTATGAAATTGGGGTCTACCGAATAAATTAAAGTAACTATTAATTAATACAAAAAACCAAATAAATAATAAACAAAAATATTATAATAATTAATTAATAAGCTCAAACACTAGTACAAAACATTCAAAACCAAATGGCACATACTCCACAATTTATTACATGATCCACAAACTAAAAGTACCAAGAGAACAAGCAAGCTGCACACACACAAATACCACTAGTACTAGTGACATACAGATACATATATTTATATTTACATATAGTAGTGTTTCTAGTTGTTATGGTGACCGGGGAGCTTTTCCATGATCTTCTCCATCATACCCTTCTTCTCATGTTCCTGAGCTAAGTGAGTGACAGTGGTGGTGCTGCTGACTCTAGTGGCTGCAGAGCTGTGCTGCTCGTGCTCATCCTTGTCTTTGTGCTTCCCACCTGTTAATTTCTCCTTTATTTTCTGAGTCAGCCCTTTCTTCTTCCTTCTCCCACCTTGCCCATCATCCTCCGACTGCATTCAGACACAAAAATGTATCTATCACCCTCAATTATAACAATTACATATATATATATATATATATATATATCTCATTCAAACCAAATAGTCAACCCAGACAAACTCGTGGTAAGGTCTTTAATAAACTCTAAGAATCAGGGACGTACCTAGAAAATAATTTGAAGGGGGCGATCTTTTACAAGCAGTTGTAGGGAGCGGAATTGCACGGAGCAATACAAAGGAGTTTCTGATAAATTTATAGAAATCAATTCTAAATTTTTACTTATATATTATTTTCTATTAAGAAAAAAACTAACAAAGCTTGAACCAACTTAACATTGAAAATTTCAGAAACATGTATGCAAAAACTTTACTTATTCAATTTCAGAATTATTATTTAATTCATTTGTTATTAAAGAAATCTGTTTCATTATAAGTTGCTATTCTCTCAATAAAAATAACTTATCCTTAATTCATCATTTAAGAACTTTATAAATAAAATAAGGGAAATCGAAAGAATACTCATTTGTCAATTTTGAGACTGCATGTATTATATGATAACATAGTAAAGAAAGTTAAAACATAGTATATAATTATATATATATATATATATATATACATATATACCACCAAAAGTATAAAATTATAAATGTCTCACCGAGCTAGGGGAGCTTGAACTGCTAGAAGACCGATGAAGTTTCTGCTGCAGACTTTCACCTCCGGTTCCCCCAGTTTTCGCCGCCTCCGTTCCACCACCATGCACGGCGGGACAAGCCATTCCACCACCGTGCTGGACGTCAGAACTGAGCGGTGGCACGCCTGCATGGGCTGCGGTGGACCCAACGGGAGCGGCCACGCCTGTGAGGTGCATGGGGTTGCCGAGTTCGTCGGTGAGTTGGACCGGGTTGCCATGTTCGTCGGCCAGCTGAATCGGGTTGCCGTCAGCATCAAGTAAATCCGCCATTTTCAGAGCTCAAAACCAAAACCCCAACTTGTACTACAATAGAGATAGAGATGGCTAAGCACTTGAAGCAAAGAGAGATGATGTGGTGGCGTTTTAAAAGAGCTTGAGGTGAAAGGATGAGCATTGTTGCATGTAACTGGGGTGTTACACGTGTCAAGGATGTTGCCACGTAAGACATATGAAGCCACGTATTTACACTAGGGGACGAATTGGGTTGTCTGATTTTTAGTTGTGGATTTGTATGATCCTCTGAAGGTTGATCGAGCCGTCCATCAAGCTTGCGATTGTGCATCGTGGACGGTTGGTTTTGGCTCTTTATGATAAACCAAAACCTTTTGAGTAAATAAGTTTCAGAAGTAATATATGTATTATTGAAATTTGTTTTTGGTAATAAAACTGTCGAGTCTAGAAGTATATAAATAGGTTTCTTGATTTTAGATGCGGAAAATGAAAAGAATATTTTTCTTTTACCAACCCACAGATCTTTGCCTCTTATTTCCATGTCAAGAGATCAATATCTTTTTTATATTTTTCATTAAGGACAGAAAAATGTACCTTTCAAATTTGGTTTCTTTTTTAAAAAAGTAAATAATAAAATTGAACATATTTTGACAAGCCTAACATAAACATACTAAATTCTTTTAATAATTCGTCTTAGTTTAAGCGAGACCTCATTAATTAAAGGTGCGACTCACGCATGCATTTAAACTTGGCCCAGGAAGGGTTGGATACAATACTACTGCAATGGCATACATTTCAGACATATATGTATATATGCATATACATAACATTAATATCAAGGGGTCATTCATGTAAACCTATTGAACAATAACATTAAGTCAAGACTGTTCGCGAGCTCCAGTGTATGAAATGAGTATAAAATTGGGCTCCGACTCGGGCTCTGATGGGTTGAACAAGCTTGAATGAAGAGCGAGTCCGACCCAGCTAGCAGGACTTTAAGCACAACCACATCACCTCAGAATAGGTGATATTGTTCCACTGCCACCAAAGATATAAACTATAAAGAAGCTAACACAGACCATTATCATCGTTAACATCTCGTGTACAATATAGAACAACAAACAATGGATTATCACTGTGAATTTCGTCCTAAAGAAGTATAAATGTTTTCGACAAACGTGGTCACACATTTTTTTTTGCAGAATATCTTCATGAACGCATCCATGAGATGAACAAATTAAAAATGTACAAAATAATAAGGCAACTAATCTCACAATTCATTTCTACGTGTTTATCGCTATACATATTGAATTGATATTTGCTGTGTATTCTTTCCCCTTTCTGTAAGGTGTAACTTCAGATGCTAACCTATTCTTGCTTGAAATTGCCAGCCGGCGGACATTTCTTTACAAATCCTGATGGGATGATGTACTCCTTCCCGCACTGTTCAGTCACCAAGCCAGACTCCACTGAAAGATCAACCATGGAACCTGCATTCATAAAAAAAATATCCGTACGTTTGATAACTCAATTCAATGCTAAATCAATTCTACAATTGATTGCATTTGATAACAAAATCTGGGTAATGCTTAAATGAGTGAATTCCATTATTGACTGTTAAAGATTACACTTAACCCTCCAAGCTCCATTATGCATCAAAGAAATTCTCAACACCGACAACGTCACTATATAAAATTCATTATTAAATTAAAGTTTTCAATAGCTTTATTTTTCATAGGATAAAAATAAAGTCTTGCAAGAGTCGCATTCCATTGGTGGAGTCCATGCATATTATTCCCAGATTTCTTCTTATTTATTTAACAAAATAAGTGAATGCATACACACAAATGATGCCTAGATGAAAAAATAAAACCAAAAAACCAAGAATTAGTAGCAGATAGACCTGTAAACGGGTCGGATTCGGATCGGATAAGGACTGATCCGATCCGAATCCGATTAGCATATATCCGATCCGATCCGACCCGATAACCCGATGGATTTTCACTTAATTGATCCAAATCCGAATTTGTTTATTTTCGGATATCCGATCCGATAACCCGATCCGATTAAGTAAAAAAAATTACAAAAAATTATTAATTTTTTTTTTATTTTTATATTATTTTTTAAGAATATTAAACACTAAATTATATATTTTACAATCAATACTTATAATACATGACTATAAAAACATAAAAATGAAAAAGCGAAAAAAAAATTTGAAACATAATTTAGTATACTATTTAATATTTACATATTAATAACATAATATATATGTGTATATATAAAATTAATCGGATCGGGTTATTATCAGATCGGATTAGGCAAATCCAAATCCAATTTGTTAAGGAATCGGATTATCGGATTCGGATCGTATTCGGATTATCGAATTTTTTTTTTAATCCAAATCCGGCTAATCAGATCGGATTCGGATCGAATTCGGGTCAAAATCCAATCCATTGACAGGTCTAGTAGCAGAGAGAGAAGCAACAATATATGTAAGAAGCAGACGCTAACCTCTGAAGAGCCAGACCGAATATCACTCTTTGCTAGATTTTGACCAGAAAAACACCTTCTTTTGAGGAAAGTGACTCTCTGACAAGGATCTAGTCCCCTTAGACCCAAATGAGAAGTGCCTCCTCAAGAAGTTCTTCCCTGAGGAGCTCTTCATGCTGGAAGTTGAGGTCATCTTGAGACCTCTACCCTCATGTCCACTGCTTTTGAGGCGATCAAGCACAACAGAATCACCATCAACATCACTATCCATGATTCGGCTTCTTGATCTCTTGTTAATTCTAGCCTTCAAATCCCTTTCAGCTCTTAGTACCTTTTCAGATAATTTCAAGGCCTGCTTCTCCCCTAAAGTACAAATGGGGCAAGCTGGGTCATACTTGTTTATTTCAAGTGTCATACTCTCCAAGCACTCGGCATGATAGACATGCCCACAAATTAGGACAGCAACCGCAGCAAGGTCATTATTAGCAATAAGTTTCTGACTGCTCCACGAAGATCTCTCGGTCAAAAGCTTCGAGCAAACCCCACAAGATTGTATATCAATAGTAGGAGAAGCCAAAGTTCGGCTACTGGATCTAGTTATTTTGTCACGATTGAAGCCCAAGTACTCGCTATCAAAAGACCACCTCTCCCTACGAGAAGTTCCCATGAGCTCAGAGAATGAGGGCATAAACCAACTATCTGAAGACCCACCATGGGAACCCCTAGTTGATTCATTGCTCAAACCAGGAAAAGCGAAGGAAGATGGCTCTTCGGAAATAGAAAAGTTTGGTGATTTAAGTCCTGGGATTCGGCTACCGGAAACTTGCCGTAATAGCTGGTGGCCATGAGCAAGGCGTGGCCACCTTGATGGAGTTAAACTTGGAGGAAAAGGGTGGTTTTGTGACGACAAAGGGGATGCGGTGAAAGATGACGCTGAATGTACGGAAGGTGACAGCTTTGAGGGAGACTGGTCAGAAACAGATGGAAACTCTGTTGATTCCTTTACCTAATTTTTTTAAAAAAGAAAAAGAGGTTTTGTGTCAGAAAATAATAAGCAAATATCATTTAATATAACAAACTCCATTTTCCGGACTTACCTCTGCAGAAAAATTTCCGGAGATCGATTGGGCTGCAATAGAAAAGCAGGAAGATATCAGATATGAGACACATGACAAGTTAATGACTTATTGCCTATAAAAAATCAGACAAACAGGATGTTAAAAGAAAAAGGTTTTAAATGGGTCACTGAAACTCAGATTTCAGTAATCCCTGGTGATTCACTTGCATAGACCTAATTATACAACCTTAACTGTGTTGTCTTATATGGAGAAACACGAACAGGCAAAAGGAAGAAAAAAGAAGAAAAGAAGAGACGGTATCTATTTCTCTTCCTTCCATCTCCACATAGAAAAATCAGGAGAATCATATGCACCCCCTGTAAGAGATGTGGTACTTATCGGATAATAGATGAAAGGGATTTGCAATTAAATTAAGAAGAAATAATACAAGAAACATCACTCCATTATACCAATTATATGGATAGAATTTATGAACAAAGCAAGAAATACTCAACACAACTCGACTCAAACCAACAAAGTCTCCTCCCACATACAACATGAATGGCAATATTATTATCTCTCTATTATCAGTGGTCAGAATATTCATAAGAGCCACAACCAAACATCCCTAGTAAATCTGGCGAACATATGTAACTATGTGCGCTTCAAAGCAATAACTGTTAAACATGTCATGGGCAACACTGTAGCACCCACCAGAATAATTTTACTCGTGAAAGAACAACTTTGATTGGAAGTCTTACGTTTGTAACTGAGTAACATTTATTAAGTAGGCAGCAATGTATATAAAAACAAAATACATCCATGATTTATTTATTTTTATAAGTAAGAATAGTATACATCCATGATTGTTTGTGCATGTTTTTTGCCCTGTTTGGTGTTCAGTGGGTCATGACTGCTTCTGTTCATGATGTCTTGGATTGTTGGAGAGTTTGTTATTTTGGGGCTCATGCCCGTGCTTTTTGGAGGGCGGCTCCCTTGTGCTTATGGTGGTGTCTTTGGTTAGAGCGCAACAGGCGCTGTTTTGATGCGATTGAGTCTTCAGTTAGCTCCATCAGATACACTTTTACTTCTCTTTTTTGTTGGGTGGAGGGTAGATATTGTAAGTCGATAGAAGACAAGACTGAGTTTTTATGTTCCCTCGGCCCTTAGGCTGCTGTTCTTGTTCGGGACACACTCCCCTTTTGAGTGCTCTATTATATATATATATATATATATATATATATATATTTCTTACTTATAAAAAAAAGAGGATAATATCATGGTTAGTCCACCAGCTCACAAAGAAAGATGTTCAATAGAAAATCTTCCTTCCACTTTGTTTATCCAGAATTATGTTTATGCAAAGGCGCATATAGAGACTTGGAAGCTCTTCTAGATTTCTACTCTATTATCATCTTTAGTAACATATAAAGTTTTCAGAATGTTAACAAATGCCTAGAAACCTAGCCTAAAGAACTTCGAACATCACCCGTTCATAAACATAAAAGAAGATATCGACTTGAGATTAGAATAATAACTAAACCCTAACCTAGCCTAAAGAACACCAGACATCACCCGTTCTTAAACATAAAAGATAAACCAACTTAAGAACCCTGAAAGGATCACTTAAATCTGGTAGTGGATTGAAGACGACATGTATCACAAAATCATAACAAGTGGGATCCAGTCTAGTGACAGAAAGAACCACCCACAGTGATCTATCCAGCATCAGGTCCAAACTAGTGAGTAGAAGGCCACCCAGCAGATAGAGTGCAAAAGATGAAACCATGCATGCTCTCTCTCTCTCTCTCTCTCTCTCTCTCTCTCTCTCCATATATATATATATATATATATATATAAATATTTCATGAGTTTTCCTTTTTGAAAGATAATAAGTTCCAATTATCAGTAACCTTAACAGCGTCAATTAATGACCCTGCCTGTCCTCTATCCTACTTCAGGATAATGTCTCAGCACTATCAGATTAAAGAAATTGGGCCCTCAGTCCAATTTATTGGGGAATCCATCTCCCTTGAGGTAAAAATTGTACGAACCATACACGCTGTGAAGAGAGTGAAAAACAGTAAGGGCCTTGGTTTGTATATGTGAAAAAAGTTCCCAAGTACATGTTTTAAGAGAACTATAAAGACGGTTCTCTTTAAACAGGCTTTTTTGGGACAGATTTTTCATTTAATAATTTTCCGAGCACCGAATCAAGTAGAGTTTTCATACAGTTTTCTCTTTTCCAGTTCTCTAACTATTTTCATAGTGCCAACCAAGCAGGCCCTAATATTTTGCAAAAGAAAGTGAGATATTATCATATTTGTCTTGGCCATCAAGAGGTGGTCAGTCATTTCAAGAGATACAGTAACTTTGAAATTTGATCTAACATAAAACATCCACTGCAGGGTGAAACTGTGGCTGTCAGTTTTTTAATTGGAGGATGAATTGCCCCATATGCACATCTGCACAGTAACTTTGAAATTTGATCTAACATAAAACATCCACTGCAGGGTGAAACTGTGGCTGTCAGTTTTTTAATTGGAGGATGAATTGCCCCATATGCACATCTGCAGAGAGTTTACTGACCTTATTTGCAATATTTTGAGACAAAATTTAAAAAATCAAATGAAATTAAAAATAAAAATAAAAATTCCCTGACAAAGTACTTTCCCTTTTAGTGATTTAACTTGCCCCTATTATTTGTTGACAGAACAACTCATCCTCCCCAACCCTCTTTCAATACTCCTTTTTGATAAATGAGGTACATACCTCACCAAAAATGTTTTTTCTCTGATAAACATCAACTTTTTAAATGTGAACAAGAATGGCTAGCTTTTTGACACATACCTCAGGCACGTGCATTAATCTACTAATATGCTAAAACTTCCTTGTTTCTCTCCCTGCTAGTGCATTTTTAAATACACAAACAAGAAAGAAAGAAAAAAAGTGTTTAACGAATGTTAAAAACAATTCCATCTCGGAAAGGAAGTAATGATAAAGAATGCATATGTTAGTTATAGTGTGTGGGTGTCTTTGGGCGTGACCCAATATGGGTCAGGCCCATATGATTTTGTGTCCTCATCTATGTGTTGCCCTAATATTTATATATATATATATATATAGGACTGCTAACCAGAAAGTTAGTAAGTCAATATTACACTAAAATTTCAACATGGTATCAGAGCCAGATACCGAAATTTGAGAAACTCTCTTCTCACAAAACCCTAACCCTAATCATCATCCTTCTTCCCTAACCCTAATCCACACAAATCCTAACCCATGTTTTTTTTTGTGAAGGCAAATTCCGCTACGCAGCGCCCCGGTCGGGAATATATATAGGGGTGCGGTTCCCCCTTGTTTATGTGATTAGGAGTGTGGTTCCTCGTTAGTTTTTTTTTTTCTGTTTCGATTCGCAGGGTTATCTCTGGATTTTTTTTATTTAAGATTTTATTATGGCGGATTTGTCTTCTTCCGGCAGTAGGGCTATTGAGAACAACAACAAGCCCATTATTTCTGAGATTGTTTCTGCCTCTACCAAGCTTACATATCAACATTTGGATGGATCTAATTTCCAGCATTAGAGAAAGATTATTCTTTTTGTTATTCGTGGTATAGATAAGAAAGATCATCTTACTGTTGAATTCCTAAACAAGCAATCTGACCCTGCAGGTTATAAGATTTGGTTACGTGATGATGCACGGTTATATAACCAACTTATCAATTCAATGGAGCCAAAAATAGCCATGTTGGTTACCCACCGTGATTCAGTTAAAGAGTTGTAGGAGTATCTACAAATTCTATATTCTGGCAGAGATGATATGAACAGATTATACGATGTATGTCAGTCCCTATTCCACCCTAAGCAAATGGAAAGTATCAGTGATTATTTCGCTTCGTTCAAGAAAACATATGAAGAATTTAATATGTTGATGCCTATTACGTCAGATATTCATCAGATGCAGAAACAGAGAGAGCAGTTGGTTATTCTTGCGTTCCTGAGTGGTTTAAAACCTGAATATGAATCGGCTCAGTCTCAGATTCTAGCAAGTCGCGAAACTTCACTTACAGAGGCATATTCTAGGGCTCAATGCTCTACTCGACAATCTTCAGGATTCAGTAATAATGGTGATAGGACTGCCCTAGCAAGTTAATCCGGAGGCAGTGCTGGGGGAAAACGAGGGGGCCGTGAGGGTCAAGGAGGACGTGGACCAGATGGTCGAGTTGCTTGTTTTCACTGTGGTGGCATTGGTCATATGCGTGACAGATGCTGGAAGTTACATGGTAAACCACCTAATGTTCAGTCCGCAAATATGATATCCGGGACTGATCAGTTTACCCAGGATACTACTGTTGATAATGGTCGTGTGACTTTATCTGCTGAGGAGTGTTTTCGCTTGTTATCTAATCAGGCCTCTATCTCTGCCACTGTTGCTCAGACGGGTCCATCTACTGCTTGTCTTTTAGCTTCTCCTCGGGAATGGATTAATGATTCTGGAGCTTCAGACCATATGACTGGCACCACAGGTATATTGAGTGCATATTCTCCTACATCATCTTTTCTCGATGTTCGGGTGGCTGACGGATCATATATTGTTGTTCGAGGGATTGGGAAAGCATTTCCTACACTTAGTTTACAATTGTCATCCGTTTTATATTTGCATGATCTTCCTTTTAATCTGATTTCTGTCAGTGCACTAACCAAATGACTTAATTGTTGTGTAATTTTCTATGGTGAATATTGTGAATTTCAGGGTCGTTCGACGAAGATGACGATTGTTAGGAGTCGTCGCACTTCAAGAGGACTCTACGTGCTAGATGAGGAACCAATATCCATGGCGTGTTCTGGTGTGTCATCCACTCCTTTCGACCTTCATTGTCGCCTTGGTCATCCTGCTCTCCCCAGTTTCAAGCGTTTATATCCAGCTTTTCAGTCTGTACTAGAGTTGTTTTGTGAGTCGTGTCAGTTCGCGAAACATCATCGTGTGTCATATGTGTCTAGGATAAATAAACGAGCATGTGCTCCATTTGAACTAGTTCATTCTGATGTTTGGGGTCCATGTCTAGTTCAGTCTAAGTCTGGGTTCCGTTATTTTGTTACATTTGTGGATGATTATTCCTGTGTTACTTGGTTATATCTAATAAAACAACGTTCTGAGATTTTTTTCTGCCTTTTGTGTTTTTTACAATGAAATTCGTAATAAATTTTCTGTGTCTATTCGCACGTTGCGTAGTGACAACGCACGTGAATATTTTTCTTCTCCCTTTACATCATTCATGACCCAAGAGGGTATCATTCACCAGTATTCCTGTCCAGATACCCCCCAATAAAATGGAGTTGCTGAGCGTAAAAATCGACATATTATGAAAGTTGTTCGGGCACTTATGTTTCATATGAGTCCTAAAAATATTCTGAAGCGACGCAGTATTGACTGCAACATATTTGATCAAACGGATGTCATCGTCTGTTCTTAAGGGGGAGATTCCACATAAATTATTATTTCCTAACCAGTCTATTCATTCTCTCCCATTACGCATTTTTGGATGCACTTGCTATATTCGGGATATTCGACCTCAGATGACTAAACTTGATCCCAAGTCCTTACGGTGCATATTTCTAGAATACTCACGTACTTAGAAGGGCTATCAGTGTTTTTCTCATGAGTTGGGGCGGTACCTAGTGTCATGAGATGTAGTTTTTCATGAGTCTTCTTCCATCTCGTCACATCTTTCGTCCGCGGATCCACCTCCCATACCGCAAGTTGATGAGTTTTTGGTCTCTGACTTGATTTGTGTCACATCTGTCCCCTCTCAGTTCGCTCAGTTAAGCCTATGTGTCCTCCCCTCCAGACATATGTCCGTGGACCACGTCAAGTGTTTGATTCTACTCCCGTATCTGATCCTAAGCCGCCCCCTGTTGTATCAAACTCTTCGTCCTCTGATCCTCTAGGGTCAGTTCAGACATCTGGCAATGATTTGCCCATTGCTCTTCTGAAGGGTAAGCACAGTTGTGTTAGTTATCTTGCCTCTGCGACCCTCTCCTATGCAGGTGTTTCTTCATCATTACAGGCTTTCGTATTAGCTCTGGACTCTATTTTTGTGCCTCGAAATCTATCTGAGGCTCTCTCTTCTGCAGATTGGCGAGCAGCGATGCAGGATGAAATGTTCGCCCTAGAGGCCAATCATACTTGGGACTTGGTGCCCCTCCCACCGGGCAAAAGACCTATTGGTTGTAAATGGGTATATGTTGTCAAAACGAATCCAAATGGTTCTGTAGCTAGACTCAAGGCTAGCCTAGTGGCAAAAGGCTATGCTCAAACTTATGGGGTGGATTATACTGATACTTTTTATCCTGTGGCTAAATTTGCATCTGTACGCCTTATTATTTCTCTTGCAGCTACATCTGGTTAGCCGTTCCATCAGTTAGATATTAAGAATGCGTTCCTGCATGGTGATCTCCAAGAGGAAGTTTATTTGGAGCAACTACTTGGTTTTGTTGCTCAAGGGGAGTCTGGTCTTGTTTGCCGCCTGAAGAAGTCTCTATATGGTTTGAAACAATCCCCGCGCGCATGGTTTGGGCGCTTTAGTGATGTTATTTTAGAGTTTGGTCTTAAGCGGGCAGCCAAAGATCACTCAGTCTTTTATCGCCAGTCGGATGCAGGTAGCATTTAACTTGTTGTTTATATTGATGACATTGTGATCACTGGCAGCGATGGTGCAGGTATTTCTTCACTAAAAGCATTTCTGCAGACTCAGTTTCAGCAAAGGATCTTGGTTGTCTTCGTTATTTCTTGGGAGTTGAGGTGGCCCGTAGCAAACGGGGAATATTTCTCTCTCAAAGAAAATATGTTCTAGATCTATTACGTGACACGGGGATGATGAGTGCTAAACCATGTGATACTCCTATAGCTCTTGGAGTTAAATTATCTGGAGAAGATGGAGATGTGTTCTCTGATCCTGAGCGTTATAGACGTTTGGTTGGAAAGCTTAATTATCTTGCAGTAACCCGTCCTGATATTGCCTTTCCTGTAAGTGCGGTCAGTCAGTTTATGGCAACGCCTCGTGTTCCGCATTTAATTCATATTCTACGATATATTAAAGGTACTCCAGGTCGAGGATTATTGTATAATAACTATGGCCATATGCGGATTGAAGGGTTTTCGGATGCGGATTGGGCAGGATCCCCGTGTGACAGGAAATCTACTACGGGTTACTGTGTGTTCGTTGGTGGTAATTTGATTTCCTGGAAGAGCAAGAAACAGAATGTAGTGGCTCGCTCCAGTGCTGAATCAGAGTATCGTGCATTGGCCCACTTAACTAGTGAGGTGATATATTTGCAACAACTTCTCGAAGAGCTTGGTTACAAGTCCTCAGAACCGTCCCAGTTGTGGTGTGATAATCAAACAACTATACATATTGTCTCTAATCTTGTTTTTCATTAAAGAACAATGCATATTGAAGTGGATTGTCATTTTGTGCGGGATAAGCTACAAGGTGAACAGATCTATTTGAAGCATGTGAAGACCAGTAATCAACTAGCAGATGTGTTTACTAAATCTCTTATGGGCAATCGGATTTCTTATATATGTAACAAACTGAGCATGATTAATATCTATGCTCCAGCTTGAGGGGGAGTGTTAGTTATAGTGTGTGGGTGTCTTTGGGTCCCATATGATTTTGTGTACCCATCTATGTGTTGCCCTAATATTTATATATATATATATAGGACTGCTGACCAGAAAGTTAGTAATTCAATATTATACTAATTTCAACATTAATCTACTAATATGCTAAAACTTCCTTGTTTCTCTCCCTGCTAATGCATTTTTAAATACACTAACAAGAAAGAAAAAAAAAAGTGTTTAACGAATGTTAAAAACAATTCCATCTCGGAAAGGAAGTAATGATAAAGAATGCATATAACAAAGACCCAAGATCTCAGTAGAACCCAACTAGCAAGGAATAAGTGTAGTGAACTCCTCAATCATAAATGTATTCTACATATTGGGAGGACGATGATATCAGATCCGTTCAATGTGGGATTTACTTTTACTTCTTTTTTTTTTTTTTTTAAAAAAATGTAGCCTGTCTCCAATGTAGAAACACCCAAATATATATATAGAAATATATATAAGGGTTTCCATTTTCAACCTTTAGAGATTATGATGTTTATTCTACAATCAAAACAAGTGGCCTTTCATATGTAACCTTACCTGAAGAAGGCAGCATCAAATTCCCAGCATTGCCTTCAGAATATGGGGACTTTGGCCATGCAAGGGTTCGGGAACTGTCCAATGGGCTTCCCTCTTCCGATGGATATGTTGTTTCTACCGTGGTTCCAGATTTAACTTCCAACCCATCATGTCCACTCATACCATCAAATAACCAGTTCACAGAAGTCTCTTCCCCTGCTACTCTGCCCCGGTTATCCCACCGAAAGCTCCACGATGGTGAACGGTGAACATTCCTGTGCAAAAAATCATTGCTTGATCCGTTTGTTATAGTTTTGTCTCTAGCAGCAACACAACAAGCAGCTCCCATGGTCACTCATACACACCACATAGAACAACTTAACAGCAACTATCACTCCGCTCCGTTACTCTTAAGATTTAGACCTAGTGATTCATCTAGAAAAAATAAAAAACCAAGTCAATCATCACTATAAGAATAAATAAAATGCATACTCTATAAAATTAAATATATATACATCAAAAGATGTATTAAATTGCACACAGAAGTACTCGTATTTACAAATAAAAAATAAAAAAATTGTATGAGAGCCCATTAAATTGACCATTTCTAAGAACCAACAAGCATCTTTAATTCTGAGCCACAAATAAAAAATAAAAAATAAAAAAAGGGAGGAAACTAGGAAGAAGAAAAAAAGAGGGAAAAAACCATAACAAACTCATATCTTGTTGAATCTAAAGCTTAACAATTGAAACAGATACCAAATTTATAAATATTTTGGGATACTTGATGAATAACTTCGATTTTTCATACAACAGATATCATCCTTACAAAAATGGGACAGATCAAACAAAAGAAAAAAGCCATTGCCTGGGGTTTCCTCCTTAATTGAAAGAGGTGGATTGAGTATAGATCTAATTTCTGAAAACATCTACATTGAACTGTCTGCCCTCATGCTCAAAAAAGTGTTTTCATTCTTCACAGTCCAAATTAAGCCATTGGAACGACCAATGGTCCCAGATTACAGACAAGATTATAATTTAAAAGACCAAGGTACCCACATAACAAACATAGTAAAAACTGGATTCATGTTCTCTATAAACAAACAAAGCATTTCTTGAGGTCTAAACCTCTAATATCACAGAAGACTTAAAATTAGTACATAGACCTTCGAGAACAAATATTGGACTGGGAAGAATGCGGAAATAAAAAGTCCAAGCGCACAAGGCACAAAAAAGAAATCCAACAAACACATCCTTCACTACAACAAAAACTGTAGTTTACATAGCTGAAAATTCTACCACACCATCAATGCAAACTTAGAACATCGCGAATCCAATCAAATGCCAAAACCAACCTAAAATGGGCCAAACCCAACAAAAACTCTTCGTCAAAAACAAAGTTACAGCACCATATTCGGAAATATATTCATTTCTCACACGAAGAGGATTGAAATTTTAATCCATTTTGGGTCTTCAGTGCTCATCACCTAATACTCCTACAATTCAAGCCCCAATTTACAAGTCACAAACATTCCTGAAAGTCAAATCAACCATTACTGTTGAACAAAAGCTTACTCAACCAATATGATAAAACAGTTCTATCTCCAACAGCAACCATAAAACCCATACGAATTCACAGTTTCACACACAAAACAACAATAATCAAACTAATAACATGGAAATATATAGGCGAAAAACATTGAACCTTAGTCCGATTCATCTGCTAATTTACAGGAGAGCTTAGAGTAAGTCTCAAGTCGCAAAAACCCTAAAATTAAAATTGAATCAGAAGAATACTAAAGAGGTCAAAAAGGATCCGAAATTATTGGCGAAAAATCACAAATCACAGTCAAAACAACACCGATCATCTCTCTAAAACGTTTCCATATTTGTCTTCAATTAATCACACACTTCGTTACCTACATATCGTCATCACACACATAGAGCCGTATAGAACCAAAGAAAAACGTACCTGTAAATCGAGAGGACTCCAGAGAAGAGAGAAAAACTTAGATAGATAGATATATATATATGTATATGTGAGTCTGTAATGTGTATGTATAGGTATAGATAGAGAAAGAAGAAAGAGAAAAGGGTTTCTGATTCTTCTTCCTCTCGGAGGAGTGAGAAAATGAGTAATAGTGGGGTTGTTTTTAGACGGTTTAAACTCCGTTAGTTATGCTGCGAGGAGTGGTACCTTTTGCTTTATGAGAGTGACGACTTGTGCTGTAAATGTTTGTACCTTCTTTTTTCCTTTTTCTTTTTTGGGGAAGATAAAAAGTTTTTCGTTTTATTTGTTGAATTTTTTTTTGTTTCCGTTGAAAAATATGTGTCTCGGGTCGGTAAAAAGGGTTGCTTTACTGCAGTTGGTTTCTTCTGCAGTACGCGGAGTGCGTAGTACGCATCGCATGCCTTTTGATTTCTCATATCCACCAAGTATATGTATATATATAAATGAAAAAAGAAGAGTTAATTTATGAAAGATTCTTAATTTGGCTTTTGTGTATATTTAATAGTATATTAAATTTATGAGATTCCCTTCAACTTACACGCTTTGTCAAAATTTAATTAAAATATTATTTATTCTATATTTTTAAATTGTACCTCAAATCTTTCTTGACAATGATGTTTTTATTAGGCAAGGTACAAGGGTCTTAAGTTCTAACTTAATTAATGAAAGATAAAGATTTTAAATGAGAAAGAACGAGGTTGTATTGGAGTTATGTCGCTTTATAAAAAATGTATTAGCGGAGTTATGTTATAGCTATGTTAAATTAATCGTAGTAGTTTTATTAATAATAAATATGTTAATAGTTGAACAAAATACTTTAAAATTAGAACGATCGAATATTGTATAAACATTGTAGATGTTAATTATTAAAAATTATTTTTGCATGGTGTTATTATAATATCTCTAACAATTATATAATGCCGCACAAACACCTATTTAAATAAATATGGCAAATTTATATAAAAGTAATTATCAAAAATCCTTTAATATGAAATCATGTACTAATTTTTTCATGATTGGAGCCAAAAAAATAAATTCAAACATGGTAGCATTACTCATAATAAAAGCTCAAGAAATAAATCACTTTTAGGTGGCACACAAATATGGTGTTTAATTGTGAAATATTGCATTGAATTAGGCATTTGAGAATAATTTAAGGCCAATTGTATCGGTCGGATGTTCCACCCATTATATACCCATACAAGTTTCCATTCGGATCCGATGCGGGACAAGGCCTCTAGCATTTTCTCCCATCGAAACACCCACACAACGCCTTCGTTGCAGTCGAACCACCCAGTCTACCCGACCCCTGAACTCAACTCGGGTGGTGGCACCCAGTGGGTGCTTGGCATGACATCGAATCAAGGATTGAGTCCAGCTCCGATACCAACTGTATGCTTCGATTCGACCCCAAAACTTAAATTGATAAATAATACTAATATCTACTCATTATATACCTATTTATTTTTTTATCTGAATCCGATATGGAGAACACCTCTAACACCAATATTGTAAAGAAGCTTGAATTTACTCAAAAGTAAATAAAGATTCAACTAACAATCATGGTTAGGAGTGTGTTTCTTACTTTAATTTGAGTTGATTCCATATTCTAATCTCACTCATGTAAGTCATATGCTGGACCACTAATCATGTAGTGGGTCCCCTAAAAGACTTCATAGAGAGTTTATAAACCAGTTGTATTGTATTACACTAGGGTGAGAAGTAGTTAATCAAATCTCCATGATCTATCCGGTTGGCCCGACCATGACTTGGTAGGTAGAACCGCTGCTTTTACCCGGACTATAACTAGCAGTTCCACTTCCACACGTAAGTTTTAATTAAACAAAACATATACTATTAAATAATCAATCACTACAATGTTATATCATAATCAATTCATACTATGTACCTTATTATTTTTTACTATACACATGAGAACGTCTACTTTTACTTAAAAACTATTGACACTCTGGGTCAACTAACTTGACTTAAATGTAATTAATTAAAGTAATGAAGGCTTATCTTTTTCAAGGTAGAATAAGCTTTACATTTTTATAATTCACTTTCACTATTTCTCAAATAATTAACGTGAATAGTACAAATCATTCCCTAATTTGTGGATATATTGTATTCCTTATTTTCTTCATCATACTCCTTCCGTCCCAATTTAATTGTCATTTTGTATATTTTATTTATCTTAAATTAATTGTCCAATTTCGAATCACAATACAATATTATTATATATTTTTTTCAAATTATTCTTCTTCATTAACTTCAAAAATAAATGGGTCCCACTAAAAACTATAACCATATTATAAAGGGTAAAATAGAAAACACAAAATATTAAAATAATTATTAAAAAATCAAATGTGGACAATTAAATTGGGACGGAGGGAATAGCTTTTATTTTTTCTCTAAAGCTTCGATAAGTGATGAGTCTTTCTTTCTATATTCGGCTGAAAATAATAAAAATACCATGATTATTTTGCTATTACACGAAAGCAAATGGTGGTTTAACAACAAAAACATTCTGATTGATGTTTCAACTATTTTTTAGAACCAAATTAATTTAAAATTTCAACAGAAACATTCAGATTGATGTTTCAACCCTCTGTCATTTGATATCTTGATTGCTCATAAAAGAGATTTAAATCGTCAATTAGCGCATAAGAATTTACTCCCTCTGTCCCAATTTAAGTGTCCATTTTGGGTAATCTAACTTTTTGAGATAATGATTTTTATTGGTGTGATAGTGAATGAAAAACTAATTTTACCCTTGATCCCATCAAGTGATGTGATGTTTGTAGTCTAGATATTTTATAATTTGAATGATTAAAGGGTAAATTGATAAATTGATCAAATAAAGTGACATTGACTTTTCTTATTTTGGAATGGGTTGAATAGTGAATGTGGATACTTAAATTGGAACGGACGAAGTAAAATTTAAATGATATTTAATTTCTTCTATCCAATTTTACATCATGTTCTTATGTTTTCCTGTTTTGATTGATTTTTCAAAAATTATTTTTGATTTTCTAAAAGGAAAAAGTATTTTGAACGGCATTTGACATAATTTTTAGAAGAAATTTTGGGTCTTGAAAGATCATTTTGAAAAAGTTGAGAGAGACCAACTTCTTGAAATGAGATTATACTTCTCTTTTATTCTGTGTAAAAGTAGAAGGTCGTACTGGGTGGTCTAGTTATTTCAATACTGTAATAGTCCGAAATTACATGACCCAATATAGATGGGTCATAGGACTGATGAGCCGAATGATTGATAGGCCGCGTGACTGATGGCCCGCAGGATTGATGGGCCGTGGGACTAATAGGCCCATAGAAGTTTATAGAGAATAAGTGATCCATAAGTTAAGAATTTGTCTTGCTTATGGAAAAGATAGTCCAAAAAAGAAAATAGTTTATCAAATCCCATGTATATATACAGGATCCAATTTATTAACCTATTTCATTGTGTATTTTTCTGCATCTACAAATACATACACTCCAACTAGGGTTGCAAACGAACCGAACCGAGCTTTGGAATGTTCAAACTCGGTTCATTTACTAAACGAACCTAGAAAATGTGTTCAAACTTGGATCATTTGCTTAACGAACGAGCCCGAACCGAACGCTAGATTTAAGGAATCGAGTCCGAACTTGCTCACGAACGATTGCAATATATATTACTCTTGCCAATAATTGTCTGAATTGAGTTGTTGCATGTCTGTTTTTAACGTATTTCCACTAGTATAATTTTATATGAATTGTTTTTATGTTATGGCCGTATAATTCTTATAATCTTTTCACAACAATCTTCATAATTTGTTTAATTTTAATACTTTATTTTATCAAATATGAGATAATTTTACTATTTAACTTAGAAGAGTTTTTTCACGTGTTTGACGAGTCGAGCTTAGTAATGTTCAAACCCAACTCGTTTACTACACGAGCACGAGTCTGCTCACGAACAGGTAGGTTCATTTGGAGCCCTAACTCCAACATGAAAGCAATTTTATAGATGAAGGGTAGAAAAATGATTTATTAGTTAACATGAAAGCAAATTTATAGATAAAGGGTAAAATATGATTAATTAGTCTCAACTACCTGTTTTAATCTTTAAAGAGAGATTTGGTGAGAAGGGTCTTAACTCTTAATACTCTTGTATATATGTTTATATATGGTGTAAATTAAGTTGGGAATAAAGTTGCTTCTGTGGTGGACAATGCTTTTTAATTGTTCATGAGGACAAAGAAAACCCACCAAACACCAATTAAAGGACAGTGGTGGAGAATAAAGAAAGCATTCTGAGGTTTTTCAAATATTCATTGCATTATCTGTTACTAATCAAGTAATTCTAGACTAAGTTCCTATTTGATCTATGACTATTAACATTTTATTTTCTAGTTAAAGGTTCAGACAACCAGTTAAAAAATAAAAAATAAATATATATATATATATATATAGGATTAATTTCATTTACATCCCCTCAAGTTTGTTTTTACTTCAATCACACCCCCTATTTTTTGAAACAATCATCATTTGCACCCCTCAAGCATGACATCATCCTGAAACTTTATTGTAATACCTAAATTACCCTTAATATTATCCGATTTGTGTTTGGAAACAAGGTTTATTTGACCCCTCGTTTTATAACTTGCCCAAATATTCTTTATTTTGATTTTTATCAAATTGACCCCTCAAATCATTGATAAAAAATAAAAAATAAAAATTGTGACTTTATTATATAACTTTCTTATTTATTATGCTCAATAAGGTTATATATAACTTATATACATATAATAGGATTAAAAATAAAAAAAGATAAAAAAAAAGATATATAATCTTTTTTTTTTCTTTTCTTTTTCGTAGTGGCTAAGAAGGTTATATCACTTATATACATATATATATAGGATTAATTTTTTTTTTGGGAATACAATTTCTATACTATTATATACTACTTATATACAAATCTATTCATATATATATATATATATATGAAAATTTATTTTATTGATAGACAAGATTAATTTTTTTTTAAAATTTTGAAAGGTAGTGCAACTTATATAATAAATTAATAAAAAAAATTGTATATATATATATATATGTCTGAATCTTATATATGTATATATATATTTAGTGTTGTTATGCATTAGTATCCAACAACCAGATATTAATGCTAATACAACATACCAAAAAGGGGCCAAAAAACATATTTGAACCAAAAAACAAGCCCTAATCACGAACCAAAAAAGGAAAAAAAATCCCAATTCGTACACAAATCAGTCTTCGATCACCGATCAAAAATCTCCCAAATCGTCACCACATCAAACCTTCGAATTTCTAGATCCTGGTCCTTTGTATATGATCGATTTACCTTGATGCACTCCCTTCATTAAAGAGGGCAAATCAACACGCATGTCTTAATCTCTTTCTTTGAATGGCAGTTATGGTTATGGTTATGATGGTGGCACAACTGAAACAAGAGGTGGTGGTGATGGTAGCTATGGTGGTTGGTCAATGACACTGATGCTGCTGAAGAGGCTGGGGGTTGGGGTGTGATGATTAGGGTTAGGGTTGAGCAAGATGAGATGGTTGGGTGGTTGTTTGTATATGAGGATAAAATTATTTGGAATGAGATTTAATCTTGTTTGAACATATGATTTGGATTATTTTGGAATTAAATTAATTTAATGTTGTTTGGCTTAAGGGCACTTAATACATTTTATACAAAAAATTACCAACAAGGGGTGTGATTGAAGATTCTCAAATTTGGGAGATGTGATTGAAGTAAAAGTAAACCTTAGAAGGTGTAAATGAAGTTAACCTAAAATATATTGATTTCTGTTGTAATGTTTGACTTTACCATCATTTGCCAACTTTACCATCATACGGAATTAAATTGGACCTTTTTTTTTTCAATGCGTCTAGGATTTCCGAAAGTGGTATTATTGACCAAGAAAAATGCTTTTCAGTTTTCTCGCAGATGTGAATGGAGAGTCGGAGACCAGGGCGAGTTCTATATTATGGAGTATATAATATATATATATACATTTCATGTTTTTCTTGCTTGTTAGATATGATTGGTATCGCAATTTTTTTTATCAACTTGTCACCTTCTTAATTCACAAATTTAGAGAGGGATTCAATAATTTTATAAGTAGTTGTTAATACAAAAAGAATGAAAAAACTACATAAATTTATTATATTTTCAGACTGTCCTATCTTTAAGTTGTTTAAATGTGATGTATAAAATGCTATAGCCCACAGTCCCATTCCACAAATGGTGAAAGAGAACATATGCTTATCTATTTATAATGTGACGCACAAAATGCTATAGAATCAGTCTATATCATAAATTGTGAAACATGACACGTGCATAATAATAATGGTAACTTTTTAGCCCAATGAAAAGAACATGAATTTACGGTTAAAAAAAATAAAAAATAAAAAAATTGTCACTGACCATATGGGCAGAACATGCAAAACCAGGATTGAAATAACATATGCCAGCTATTTTTAACGACATCAAACTGAATTACCCATCTTAGGATGCTATTGATAGGGAACTAAAAAGCCAAAAGACACCAAACCTAGTACATATACGTTTTGATTTGTATCCTAGGTTCACTACCTTCCACCTTGTTCCTCTTTGAATAGCCTCCTGCCAAATTTCATAATTTGCAAAAACTAAATTTATAAAATCATTTAAACCGCCGCAACGGCGTCTCAATCCGGTACTAGAATATATCTCAACCCTAACTGAGAAGTCCAGGTGCCCAAACTAAGAAAAAAAGGTTACAATACAACAAACAATGTTAGCTAGCCTACATTAGGATGAACAAACATTCTCCACAAAAGACTAGTCCAGGGCACGAGACTCTGCACAATCTGAAGAGGGTCAGATATACACAATCTTACCCCTCGTGACAAATAAATATCCTTCCTCCTACATACAAACTAAAACATACTTGAGATTATTACCGGCTTTCTATTCTAAACGTATACATTATGTGGATCGAAGTTCAGAGTGTATGCATAATGCAAAGTTCAGGATGCTCCATACCACGCTGACAGGTCAGGACATTAAACCCTGGACCATGCTTGGTCTAAAATTTCAGCTCAAGCTTGATCATGGAAGAGTTCATCTAAACTCAATGGGGTTTGGTAACTTTGGTTGCAGCCATACAAAGTCTCTAACATCACAACAAACCAAATAAAATATCGAAGCAGAAATAGACAAAAGAGATGAGCTGCAATACACACTTCATCTAACAGAATACACTTAGAAGTGCACACATTTTACTAAGATTTTATATCAGTGTCGATCAGGTGACTAAAACTGTCTACCAGCAATGCATACATACAGACACCAGAGCAACTGAAGTAGACATTAGAGCAGAGCAATTTGGATGATGTCTCAGCAATCCATAATTGGGCTTTCACTGCGCAAACTGTTTTCCCTACTATAGATAGACTTCGCACCCTGAGAAGAAACAAAGAATTGTCTATTATATAATGCATGATAAATGAAAATGTCAGTTCAAGTTCCTAGCACAAATGCAAATTCAAGCTCTAGAAAACATCATCTTCAGTTCAACATATCAGATTTATAAGCGGTAACAAAGTTCAAACTATGCAAATTGTTCACATATTTTTAGTTCGAAAGTTGAAACATTTTGTCATTACTTCTGGGAAAGCAAGAAACTTGCATGATTTATTTACTCATATACTACGTTTTTTGGAGGGTAACATAACAATATTCTATTGATGATTTTGTTTCCTTGTTGACAAGATGATGGACCATGGCTTTACATTCTAATCGTCTTGATTTTCCATTCTAACATGTTACCCTCTTATAACATCTACCAATACTAACGGTAAATTCAGATGGAATAGGAAAACTGAAATTAAGTTAATGGGCACACTTGAAAATACTCATTTTGTTGTTTGGCATTTAGGTATTCAGACTAGAGAGATGGACACCTGCACTAGCATTTCTATGCAATTTACAAATTTCATGTGAAAATGCTTAGGAAACCAAAACTTACTTGGAAAATTGTCCCAAGTTTTCTCATCGCTTTTGCCCGTTGCTTTAGAACATCCCTAGAAACAGTAGGGTCTTTGAGAACCTGAAGTGGAAGCACACAATCCACAATCACTTTCTTCAAACGCAAATAGCACCTTTTTTCATAACTTCTCATCAAGCATATTTTATGTCTAGCTTAAAAATGGCAAATGCTCAGTGTGTCCAAAACACACAAATCTGTAGATTCAGATGCAAACTACTTGGGACTCGAAAGCATCCATATCACCGATTGTGCAATATCTGAACCAACTCAAATGCATAACAGTCCAGATATATAAGGTTATACCAAAAAATATGCTAACAAAATTAAATGAATACCAGACCCAATAAAATATACCAAAAAACTTGAATGCACAACAGGCTAGGGATATCAATGGTGATACCCAAACATAGACGCCAATAAACTTAAATGCATAACAGGCTACGAATATCAATGGTAATACCTAAAGCATATATGCCAATTGGTTGTCGATCTGCCGTATGACAAGGCAAATGCAACATTAAGTGACGGAATGATAAGCCAATCATACAAAAATTTAAAGACCCTTATTTTCAAAAGAATGTGAATATGTTGCTAGATATCATCTATCTAATTCTCTATTTGAAGAACTTGATCGTGTTTATCGTATCTGCCACATACCAAGGCATGCATAAATCAATTGAGTAATACAATAGTAAGGGAAGTCATCTTTTTATTGCTTTACTTAACTGGCCTTACAATGTTGTCATAGCTGGAATTTATAGAAAACACTATGTTCGCATATCATATGACAGATGTCATGCATCTCCTAATATCATTCTATGTTTGTGTAGCTTCCAACTCAATTCCCTATGTGAAGCTAAGATAAGAAAATCGGGACTTACAGCTTGGCAGACGTGTGATAAAGTCGACTCAATATCAACCACATTGATCTGCCAAAGGGAATTAACCATCACATCTCTTTTATCTTCAACAGCTTTGATTATGTTTTCTTCTCTGTTTTCTCCTTGATTCAACTTCTTCATCTCCTCCTGCAACTGAATTAAACTCACAGCACCTAGAATGTGGAAATATATAAGCTATTTGGCACTATAATAGGCCTTTTTCACCAAAATGGATCCATTTAAATCATTTACCGAAAATAAAATAATGATAACCACAACAATAATGTTACGCTTGCAAAATTCTCATACCTGAAGCTGCCATAACTTGTGATTTTATCTGGTGTCCTTTATCTCGAACCCACTCTGCTAAAAATGGTACCTTCATATATCTTTTGTCCTTTCCAATTTCTCTTGCAGCTTGCCTCGTGTAGATATAACCAATAGTGTGTAGCATCGCCTCGCCAAAAGCTGGAATGATAACAAATATGATTTAAGAACGATTTACGGTAGGGAACCCAAGTTTTGGACCATCTCTATGCTGCCAAAACATGCACAAGACCAGGATTTCTGCTCCTCGTCAGTAAAATTCATGTCTGATTGCATTTCTCCCAAGTATGTGAAACCACTTTAGCCTGACCGGACCCTATACAGTGGACTAATGGCTTAGAACCAGGCAGGTTAATAAGTCAAAATGTCACTAACTACCCGAACCAGGACATATTTTGCAGTCTGGTCATTAAACAGATTAAAAACTTCTATCCGAACATATCAGAATAGTATATTTTGCAGTCTCATTACACAGATTAAAAACTTCTATCCGAACATATCAGAATAGTTACCGAAGTGTTTAGGTTTACTTGATGTAGCTTTCAATGGAAGATTTAACAATAATCAATGAGGCAATCCTAAATATTAGTAACTGAAGTGGCTGCTATTAGAAATTTAGAATCACGAGGAAGAATCTGTTTGGGACTCGCCACTGTTTATCAGCTCATCGGCTGATTTGGATTTTAGAATATTCAATGAAATATATAACACCATGTGGAAACGTCAAAAGGTGCATTAAACTTCAAATTCTTGTTGCTGGGACATCCAGAAATACGAGTAGTAAATTCAGGAAATTGCCAAGGGATCAGAAGAATAATAATATAAAGATGTATGGCATTCTAAATTTGGTTAAAATAGGATGGTCTCCAGAAAAAAAAAAACAGGAAAGACAAACTTTAAATGAAATTTTTTGAAGTTGCAATGACATGGTCCACGGGAAGTGTCTCTCTGAACAAAATACTCTCAAGAATTTCGAAAGTAATAAAAGATAGTCTTCATGATACTTTAAAATAGCCCCCAATTGGCCGAAACATACTACGTAAAATATAATAACATGCATGAATGTAAAGCTAGACATAGTTCCTAGTATCTCAGTTGTCATATTCCGAACTATCAGCATTGAATACATGAAAATGAAATCTACGACTGGCCTTTCAAGGTCCTATTGCCTTAATGACAGCGGTGAAGTGTACACATTGCATTGACTAGGGAATTTCCATCTTACTTCTAGAGGATATATCAACTCAGATTGCAACATGGCTATCAGCTTTTTTCCTGACATATTTGAAGCTACTGATTTCAGCATTGTCTAGGTTGTGATTTTTAAGTTGTCAATCTTTCTACCATATTAACAAATTCTGCATGTTATATACTACAAGAAAATGAAACAAAGTTTACCAGCACGTGAAAGACGGCGGGCTTCTGATTTTGCCCACTCCACAAACTCATCACGTCGACCTCCAACAAATGGCTGAAGGCGATTTTTCAGATTTGTTATGAGCTTTTCTTCCCTTTCCTTTTGTAATGCCTGTATAGTAAAATATGCAGGAAATTCACCCAGTGTATCGAGAAGTTGGCACTTTGAAAACTGCAACGACAGTATTACCTTCATCTTCTCCTGAACTCTTTGCCTCCGCACTTCAGGAACCTGTGACTCTTCTTCAACCTCAGTAGATGCCAAAGAAGCCAGTGCAAGTTGCCCAACATAGTCGTCAAAAAATTCACTCCCAAACACCATTCCAAATACAGCTGCAGGGTCCACCATAGCATCCCTGACAAAGGGAATAAATTACAATTATATTCCTCATGCCTGTTTTCTAGCACACAAAATATAGGTAAACAAATAACATAATCACCCCTGCCTTGAATGTTCTTGAACAGAACACAAACAACAATTACATCTGTACACCATGTCTAATCTAATCACAAGCCCTATATACACAACATCTTCTTCTGGATGCTCTAGAAAATGAAACCAACGGAAATACTATTTTGTACAAGTATGTCCAATTCAAGCCCTGTGCACCATTCTTTTTTATTGAAAGTTCGGGTGCTTGGATCCATTGGGGCTACCTCGAGACATTTTTGTATTAATTGCTCAATACATCTGGAGCGGGGAGAGATTACATGTGCCTGGCAGTAGATTATAGGCTGCTCTGAAAAGCCCGACACCACCATCATCAACAATAAAAAGAAGAACAAGAAGGTACTTACTGTGATACTCCAGCCTTTCCATTTTTGTCGTATGCTTCACGCTTCTCAGGGTCACCTAGAACTTGATAAGCCTCCCCAAGAACCTGGAGAAATCCATACCAAAAATAAGTGAATCCAATGAGGAAATAATGATAGCAACCCAATATTTGTCTTCTTAGAAAAAAGAAAAAACAGTATATATAGACAAAAAATAAAAATAAAAATGAACCTTTGTCAAGAAAAAACACAAAAAGACATGGTTGTGCTTGGAATAACCTATTAATATAACTTGTTGCCCATTGTTTCCAGCTTTCCTCTTCATCTTCAACTTACCCTTAAGATGCAATCTAGGTCCATGTTCACATTTTCTTTATTTATTCTTAGGTTCTGTCTTCTTCTTCTTTGAAACCAGAATTTCTATTTGCTTCTGATTCTGAGTTGGAGATATGTTTACTTGCAAAAGTGAGAATAACCTATTGAAGGACCCTCATCCTCGTCCACTGCTTTAACGAAGACATTCTAATCTCTCATATTTTAGGCTCAAATTCACATTAAATAAACTCTTTCACTTCTTTTTTTCTCTTTTGTGAAGTACTCTTACGTTGATACAACATAAAATAAAACTGACTATATTAAATTCAGTATCTTAGGAAATCAATTTGTTGATTTTCAGGCTTTCAAATTCTATACAGAACTCACTCATATTAAGATGAAGTCTTAATACTCGTAGTAATTAGGAAATAAGTTAATAGATTTACCTGGAAATTGTGGGCAGCTTTTGGATCTCCAGGATTTTTGTCTGGGTGAACTAGCCTCGCCTGCAACAGAAGATGTGACATTATATCATACTTGAATGTTGTTCCTCAACAGGAATATATATCTATATACCTATATATACACTAATACTAAAAGTGTAAAGAGTTTCAGCCCCTAATTCTTTAATTTAAATTATATTTTAATTCTAACATAAATATATTTAAACCCTTCTGCAATTTAATTTTAATCACCTCTATCTCTACAACCTAATTCAATTTCTCTCAGTATATATATAAATATCCCTATATTATATAAACTACTTAACTTTCAATGTTAATCTATTAGACTTAATTTACCTTCTTTATAATTCTATCTCTATTCGATTCTTATCTAAACAATAGTTTATAGAAGATCTTGTTTATTAGTATAATTTTTTAGAGTTTATATCTTCTTTTCCACTTCTAAATTCCGGACCCAAGAAAATTAATAATTAGAAAAAGGAATTTTGTTAGAAGTTATTTAAGTGCATTAATAAAAGAAACTCTAAACTAACATTCAATGTTAGAAGTACAAACAATTTCACTGTTTTAGTATTTTTTTAAAATTATTTTGGTATATATTTGTTTTTTATAGAGAACTATGATTATAAAATTATTTAACACGATTTATACATTTGTTTTGCTTACGTGCTTTATACTAGTGTGTGTGTATATATATATGGATGTACAACACAGTTCATATAAGTATACTTCACTCCAAATAGCTTGTCGAAACATGTTCTTCAATTCTAAATATTTACAAACATATATCACAATATACCGCCAATCCCAAACCTGCACAATCACATCCGAGGTGTGAGCCACATTGTCTTTTCATTATTTTTTCTCAAATGTGTCTTTTAATAAAATAAAATAAAAAATGTAACCTTCAAAAAAAGATAATTATATTTATCTTCCTAAGTAAATGACAGACAAAATCATCTCACTCACATCTGAGGTATGAGCCACATTGTCTTTACACATTTTATCAAAAAACCCAACATCAAAAATAGATTCAAACAAATGCCGATACACATATATATGTGCGCATTTGTGCGTATTATATATAAAACAATACTGAAATCCTAACAAAATAATAATTTTGAAGCCTTATTTTATCTGCCTAAGTAAATAACAGACGAATTTATCTCCATACCTTGACATAGTAAGCCTTCTTAATCTCTGCTGCAGTTGCATCCACCTTAACTCCCAATATGTCATAATATTCAGTGTCCTTCACCATAGCTTTATATAAAATCCTCTTGCTTCTCAAAACTAGTATACAAACACATATTCATCCATCAACCACTCAAATTCGTAAATTTACTGTACAAAACAGTGATGCAATATGTCAATAAAATCATAAATTATCCACAAATTTAGAAAACAAAAACAAATCAAATTAAAGTTCCCAACAACAAGTTATAGAATATTTCCTAGTACCTGACCCCATTCTAAGAGCTACAACCACTGCAATACCTAAGTTTGAGTATTTCATAATTTTTCATTCCCAGCACTCACATAATTACAAGTTCCCATGTAGATATTTATATGCACGCCCTAATATATATATATATATATACACACATACGCATTCATGGAAATTGGCAAATATTGTGATTATAATATAAGGAACCACAATAAATTAGCTTTACCGTTTAACAGATCAAAATAAATAATTGAAATATTCTGAAGCAGGAAATGAAATGAATGCAACGAAGAGAGAGAAAATATTATAAATCAACAGATGGAAATATAAATTTGGAACAATTGTTAGGATAGAAATTCAAGAAGCTTAGATCCTGAAAAAAATCATATAATTATAAAAGCGACAGGTAATTCAATAACAATACAAATTTCAAATACACACATATATATGTATGCATATATGTATATATATACATAAATGAAAGTGATTAAAGCTGAGGTGAGACTTACCTGTTGCCAAAGAATTACAAGAACTCGGATTCGATTCAGAGATATAAAAATGGAAGCAAAAACTAATGATTACGAGATTTTTTATTTTTAGAATCAATGGAAAGATTTGGATCTGTCGGTTTATGAAGAAATTATTATTCCGAAATTATTACGTGTTTGGTACTAACTTAAGTGTACGACGTCGGATTGTCGCTGGAGTGTCTTAGGTGCGAAGTGAAGCACACGTAACGCACACGGAGTGATACGGATCACCGATTCGTGGGCTCATGGTGGGCCTCAAAAGACACTATTTCTTTATCTTGTTTTTGGGCCCAAGCCTAAGTACAAAAATAAGACCTGGATCAAAACCACCCTTCTCTGTCTCTTGGGCCTTGTCCCTCTGGTTTGATGAATGGTGTTTTGAACACACCATTCATGATGTAACATCCAATTTTTATTTTTTCGATAATCGGGGTGTCTGAAACTTTTGTCTCAATCCAAGGGACTCGTAAAAAGCACCTCCTTCATATAAATCGGATAAAGTTTGAATTATGTTTGTGGTCGTGGTCTAACAAATTGTTTTCATATAATTCTTCAAAATAAAAAATAGGTTGTTGAATAAGAGCCGGCTTAGTTTGTATTTCTGAAAACAGTTTTTTGTTTTTTGAAAACTGAAAATCAATAAATTGTATGAAAAATCTGTTTGGTTAGGTTTTCTGAAAGAGCAATGCTACACATCATGAAAATAATTTCAGAATATTATCATGAATAAAAAAATGGTAAGATTTGATATTAATTAGCTTACATTCTAATTCTTGAATTTCAATTTCCCTATTTACTTACATTTCACTTACCTTTGTAATTATTTATTTTAAAATTTTTATTATGGACACATGTCAGTTCATGTATGCATCCACATCATTCATGATAATGTTTAGCATTTCTCTTTCTGAAAACTATTTTCAGAAAATTCAATTATTTACAGTTTTCAGAATTCTCAAAAATAATTTTTAGAAATATAAACCAAACACGACCTAAATATCCTTATAATTAACTCTTCTATGAGAGGTCATCTTGACTTGAAGATAAAATAGATATATTCTTGTTAAATGTGTCAATTTGACTAACTTCATGAGTCATGAAAAACTCAAAATTAAAATGTGATGAAGAGAGGTGTCTCTTGCCTAGCGATAAAGAAAGGCATCTAAGTTAGTTGTGAATGTTATAAGAAATGATGCTTTGATAATATGATAATAGATAAAATATAACAAAGACAATAAAGATGAAACGTGTATATATTAAAGTGTATAGAAAACATATGAATTACAATAGAGATGACTCCTATATATAAGAGAAAATGTGTAGTGAACATGTAAACTTGGTGGAGGGGACAAATCAATCTAATCTAAATAAAATAAATACTAAACGTACTAGGATTACAATAGATAAATGAATGAGCGTAAGCCCTAATATATTCTACCCTCCCCCCCCCCCCCAAAAAAAAAAAAAACCCAAGTTAGGAAATAAAAGACCAACTTGGGTTTGGAAACCAATTATTGAAAATCATCCTAGCAGATGAACTTTGATGAAAATATCAGTAGATTGATCATGATTCTGAGTCTGACTGGCTGTGCGGAAGCGATGATTCCTGGTGAGAGAGACTGATTCTGATTCTGAGGCGAAGATCAATCGAGATAAGAGACGATGATTAATCTATGGCAATATTAGATTTTCTCATGAGATGAGAAAATAAGATCGAAAGAACCCAAAACGGATGAGATGAAAATACCCAAAATGGGTCAAATTCCCTAAACGGATGAGATGAAAATAAGATGTTGGCTATAAGAATCAGCATAGCGATTAACCTAAAAGGGTAAAGAACAAGTACCCAAAAGGGTAGAGAATGAGTCAGAGAGAGCCGAAAAGATGAGTAATGAAAAATTCGAAGTCAAATATAAAAAAACCGATTGTATGATTGTGTCTGGAGCGGTCCAATTATATGAAATCAACTACTCATTTGTTAAAATCAAAATTAAAATAAGCCCGGAATACACAAAAGATTGAATAAGGGCAAAACTGTAATTGTGCAAGAACCTGATGATGTGTCTGAATCTGGAGAGGACACGTGGCAAGTGCTGATAAGTCAAAATATTGCCAAGATTTATCCAAAATATCGTATCACCAAAAAATCTTGAAAATATCGTCAAAATACCGCGTGAGGCTCACATGCGCTAGAGGCAACGCGTGCAGTGTGTGAAATCAAGGATCCTGACGCGCCGACCTTTTAGCGGTGCGTGCGGTGGAGTTCGGCCTTGTTTTCAGCGACCGTGGCTTCGCTGAAGGTGGGTCGTTTACCGGTGTTGTCGTTGGTGATGATGACCTCCCCGGAGTCGACATGATGGATGAGAACCCTCGAATTGATTATATAAAACACATCAATATATGAAACAATTTGTTGAAGCAGTCAATTGACTTCTAACCCAAAATAGCATAAACAAAAGATAACCCAATCGATTGGAGTAATCTGGTTGGAGCAATCAATTGGTTTGGACAAACCAAAGATAACCCAATTTTTATTTTCATTTTGAAGCGTGGGTTGGTCTTGATGTTATCCTTAGTATGAACAAAAGTTTGACTTGGCAAACAAAATGTTGTATTTTGAAAAGAGTTTGAGATGAATAAATTTGGACAGGGTTTATAAGAGAGAAAAAGTTAGGGTTTCGAAAACCTTAGAGAAAGTAAAAGGAAAATAGAGATTGAGAATGTTTTAATTGAGGATCGCCGCCGAGGATGAGAGATGAAGTGCCATCCCCGGCAGAGACGACGCTAAGCGGAATGAACTACCAATAATCGAATAACTCGAATATCATGTTAGAATAAATGATGTTTTGATAATATGATATTGGAAAAAATATAACAAAGACAATAAATATGAAAAACATATCTATTGAAGTGTATAGAAAGTATATGAAAAATATATATGAAAGAATGTGTAGTGAACAAGTAAACTTGGTGTATGGGACAAATCAATCTAATCTAGGCAAGACTAATACTAAACGGACTAGGATTATAATAGATAGATGAATGGGCATATGCCCTAATATATTATAAGAGTGAACTTGTGGCATGTACTAAATACTAGTATTTGTTAGAACTTCATAGTAAGAGGTAGGAAGATATTGGGCCTGTTTATTAACAGGAAATGTTTCATGTTTCCGTTTTTTGAAGAAGTAGAATCATGATTTTGATTCCTCTAAGAGAAACAGAAAGTAAAATCTTGTTTACTAAATTTTGATTTTTTTCAGAAACAAAAATAAAAAACAGAAAGTATGTTTACCAAAAAAATTTGTTCTTACTTTTTATTTTTCTAATGAAATCAACTATCTTGTAAATATTGTATAAACAATAGCATACTTTTAGTATGAACTGAAAGCTTGTTTGATATTGATATTTTTGCAGTAAGAAAAATAAAATTATTTTATTTATTTATTATATGTATTTATTATTATTTTTATTTATTATTTATCATAAGTTTTATTTATTTATTATTATTTTTGTATATTATTTAATTTATTTTTATTTATTATTTATTTTTATTTAATTTATAAATATATTTAATTTATTATTTATTATATTTTTATTTAATTTATAAAAATATTTTATTTATTTATTATTTGTATTTCTTATTATTTTTTATTTTTTATTTATCATGATTATTATTTATTTATTTTTATTTTTATGTATTATTTAATCTATTTATTATTATTTATTTATTTTATTATTATTTATTTTATTTAATTTATAAAAATATTTAATTTATTTATTATATATATAATATTTAAATTTATTAATGCAAAAGACATAAAAGTCCCAATTTTACAACTTTGAAATTTGGTCATTTTGAATATGAGAGGAAACAAAAAGAGGAAGTACCATTTTTTTTGTTTCCTCTTTTCTTTACAACTAGGGGAAATGTTTCCTTAAGGACAAAAGTATAAATAAATTGGGAAACAAGATTTTACTTTTATTTTTTCATTTCAGGAAGTAAAAACAGGAAACAAAAAATGTTTTCTGTTAGTCTATAGACCCATTGTATAGACATAATGCTTATATGACTTATGTATTTTTCAAAGAAAAAAGAAAGATATCTATTTTCATTATGACATTATGTTTGTAATCAAATATTAATCTCTTAATGGTTCCTGAAATTTTACTAATTACTATAATAAAATGGTTGTTGAGTGCTACTTTCATGCAAGTCTTTTAAAATATAAGGTAAATGGTTCAAGTAATTTAAATAACAAAAATAATATTAACAACATAAAAGAGTTGATGCATCACATCTCTAATAATGCTTGAATTGAAGAAGTTACGAGTTTCATAGTGTTACCGTAAGATTTGAATAAGAAATATATGATACTAACGACATATGAAGTTAACATTCCATCTCTTGCTATTAACGCGTGAATTGAAGAAGTTAAGAATCTTAGCATCTTTTACGTAAGATTTAAAAATTCGAAAATAAAACTTAATCAAGTTGTTAATATTAATTTATTAAAGTTCTCCTACCTTCCATGAATGTGGAGGTGGTAAAATGATGACACTTTCAATCATCTAACCCTTTCCTATCTTTTAAAATTAGGTGTTCGTCTAACATGAGAACCAACTTCGTCTTCTCCGATAATATGGTGCAATACAAATTGTACACGTGGTCAAAATATTTTTTTAAAAAAAATTGACTTTGATTTGTGTAATTATGAATTTTATGTCTAACTTTTTAAAAAAAAATAAATTTAGCCACATGTTCAATTTGTATTAATCAACATCATCGGGAATGACGAAATTAATGGGAATGACGAAATTAGTTATCATGAGACTGAACGAAGTATTGTCCTTAGAGTTATTGTTATTACACTCTTAAGAGTGTCCTTGCTAATATCATCCTCAGTATAATATATATCTTACTTTAGTCAAGATTTTATATAATAACCATTAATCACCCACTAAAAAAAACAAGCAAAAAGATCATATGTTCCTTAAGTTCATGCGAGTCATTGAATGTAGCATGGCTGGCCACATGCTGTTCACAGTGTCACAAATAGTGTGTCCTCACACTTGTTTTCTAATACACATCATAGTCCAAAAAGAAAAGGGCATGACAATAGATTTCATCATCATGTAACCTTTTATGGATGTTAGGTCTATTAATTAGTTGCTCATATCACCATGCCTAAACTTACCCATCTCACTTCACCTCTTTTTTTATTACTTTTGCCACTAATCTCTTGTGATATAAGCATATAGTGAACAAATGACTAAAACATCACCACCATCTCATATACTATATACATATATATATATATATATATATATATTCACACGTTACTTAACCATCATTGATTGCTTTACACAACCTAAAAAATAACAAAAACCACCCCTCAACCTATAAATTAAAAAAGGGATGAGGAGGATGAAAAAATATTAACAATAACCACCCCCCAAATAAGCCTGTTTATGTGTGCTTATCCCTCAGTGTAAGTAAATGCATATTTTTAATCTTCTCATTAATAATATCTGGAATAATCTTATTAAGAATTTTTTTTTCTAAGAACTACCTTTTCTATATTTTTCAATTTTTTTGTTTCACAAGGAATTGAACTTATTCCAAATAAGGCTTTTATCTTCCTTTTCTTTTGTATATATTCTTCTTTTCTCTTTTGTGTGCATTTTATATTTTATTATTTATGAAAAAAGATACGAATATAGTTACTAATATTCGTGTCTATAGGAGGTATAACTAATATTCGTGGCTACGATAATTTTGATTTTTTTTTTTTAAGGATATGTAGTACTTTATGTGATAAATTACACAATGAAATCAGATCTAAAGATGTTCTTTTTTATTTAATATTTATTGACTAGATCAAAATAGCTGTGAATATTCTTCCAAGTAATATATATGAAGTAACATATATATATATATATGTTCTACAAGAATGTATTGGCCATCTCCCATGTCCTACATGCACACCTTTCTTTTTCTTTTCTTTTTGTTCCTTTTATTACAATGTCATGATATATATGACTCATATCATGGGCTAAAACCATTGAGCTATCAGATAATTGCGATCATGGGTCCACGTTAATTTACCCTTATAACTTTAGTTCTTCAACCTTTTGGTAGAAAAATGTAAGTCATCATCAAAATAAAATATGCTTTTGTATTCCCACATAATCATAACTTTCAAATCAGTGAATAGAAGTTAGCTGATTTTGACCATGCATTGTAAATTTGTAATGTATTGTGTAGATTTTTTTTATTTGTTATTTTTAACAATTCATCTGTTACATTCATGAAAACATATGTAATTTTCGTTTCTAAGCCAAATAGAGTAATGAGTTAGGTTTTACTAACGCCATGTTTGATAACTGGTCTGATCCGGTTTGATAACTGGTCTAGTCCAGTTTGATCTAATATGATTTGGGCGATGTTTTGAAAGTATGTTTAGTAAGCGGTATGATTTGATGATCTTGGTCTGAAGAAAAAAATGGAACCAATTATGTTTGGCAAATTGTCTGGTTCCAAACTTTTTTGAACCAGACCATGTTTGGCAAACTGGTCTCGTCTTAAATTTTTAGAAAATTGTAAAAATATTGAATATACTTTATATGTTGTAATAACCTTAAAACCCAAAAAATCAATTTGTAAACATTTGTTAAAGTAGTTTTGAATGGTTTGTATTAGGTATTTCTTACATGATAATGTTATATTAGTTTTAAAATGTTTAATTAATCTTTTTATTATGTATTTTTTAAATGGTAATATCATATTAGTTTTGAATTTTTTTTTACAACACCTCCCCTTAAATTGTTAAAAAAGTAGTTTTATACTTGTCACAATTTATTGCATTGGTAAACTTATTTAGCTAGTGAACTACAAAAACAACTCTCAACATTTAAATAGATATTGCAGCAAAAAAATATTTTATTCATCATTAATCTAATTCATTACAAAAAAAAAAAAATATTTCTTTATAATAAATATCTTTGTATCATTCATTATTACAAAAATTAATAAAAAAATAAATATCCAAGTCCTTTTCATGCCCAATGTCATAACCGGTAGAATAATATATGTAGTAATATTCTACGATGATCTCTGGAGCTGGGGAACAGTTATATGACACTAGAATGGTTACTGGTTTAAATGGATCAAAATACATACAAACATCATTCTTCAAGTCATGACAAATAAATTATCATCCCCTCATTAATTATTACAGGAATACATGCCTGGTTGGTTCAACAGACACACTGTGAAGTGAAGAATTAGAGATACAAATTGAGTAGTAAAACAAGAAGAAAAAAATGACGACCCTGTCTCTAGATGCAATTTCCGGAAATTGCATGTGTATAAATGAATAACAACCAAAAAATGGTTTTATCCTCTGTTCAATTGGCCAAAAAATGGAAAACCTGGAAAAAGGAATCAGTTTAATGATTTCATCACATCTGACTCAGCTACCAGGAGTGGAAGAAATTGATCCTCGTCTGTTTAACATCACTTGCACAAATTAATTTCATATAAAAAAATATTTACAGGCCCTGCAAGATGACTAGAAAAAAAAATGCTTCCAAATTAAGTTGCATCAACCATTCAAAGAGCAAAAAATCCTCCCTCATAGCTAAACAAAGATAATAATCTAAACAATTATAGATCCAAAAAAGAGGTTCCTCAGATTAAATTTATTTTCATTATTAGACATTCATAGTATATTTAAACCATCATTGACACCCAAACTAATCTAAATTAACAAAACTAAATCTATGCATAATAAGACATAGATTGGTTTTCAGATATCATGTAAAATCAGTATCTATTAAAGCAACACAACTCCATCAACAAACCACAAAAATAAAAGTCTTTAAAGATTTCTTTATCCTTTCATTTGTTAGTTTGGATTCATAACCATTTGTACTGATCTACCAAGCAAATCCCAGTGAAATAAATAAGTTGTTCTTGATTAATCATTATTGATATTAATTATGTAATACTATTGTGATTTATGATAGATACGATGCAATCATAATTAACACAAATCTAAAATATTGCACAAGAATGATGAAATTGATGATATATATGTATATATATATATATATATATGTATGTATATACTTGTCGAAAGCCTCGCTGAGTTTAGAAGTGGAGTTCAGAAGTGGCCTGTTTTGCTTCTTGCATACTTGGAATGCCTCCGAAGACGAACCTGGGCATCGGTTCGCCGACATCTATCAGCAATTCATCTTCGTTGGCGATGAATTCCCAATCGTCCTAAACAGGCTTCTACACCAAAGCGATCACATCGTTGGACTTGTCGTCGTCAGTGAATCTTTTTGCGTTGGACGAAAGGATCGCCGATACAAGACGAGTAGCTTTTTGCGTGGCGGCGGCGATTGGGTGTTCCGCCAACGTCATCGAGTGGACGCCGCGAAGATCTCTATTGAGAGATAGAGAAGCGAGAGGAACCAGATTTGAAGTCGGTGACACGAGGATTTTCAGTCATTTGCTCTACCAGCAACGCGATCTAGGGTTTGTAGAGAGAGGCGAGAGTGGATCTTGGTCTGATTTAGGGTTTGTAGAGAGAAATAGTCTGTACAGAAAGGCGAAAAGAGCTATATTATGTGAGAGCGGCGAGAGAAGACCATGGTGGTTGTTGGTCTCAATTTTTTTGGCCTCAGATTCGTTTTTGGTTCACAAAAATTGGAACCAGACCACGACGATCCACCTTTTTTCTTGATATGAAATTAGATCATTTTGGTCTCATATGATTGACTTTGGTCTGGTTCTAATTTTTAAGACCACCGCTACCAAACATGATCTGGTCATTAAAATACAACACAAGACCAGACCAAAGTGAACCATAATTACCAAAGATGACCTAATTGCTTTTGTACGATAATCTTATATAAAAATACATATAATAAAATGCAGGCTATGCAACTTTAAAAGCGCTTGTCGAATCTACTCGTTTGTCCAAAGCTGAAATAATTTAATACTTTCATGTTTAAATTTATTTTGATTGAGCACTTGTTTCAATTCTGATACATGATTTTAATATTTTTATTATAAAATAATTACGACATCTTTTAATAATTTAAATACATTAATTATTTACATTATTCACCATCATTAACTACATGATCTTAAATACATACCTTATTAATTTATATTTTCACATAATTAGGCCCTGTTTGGTAGGTGGTTATGATTCCACCTAGTCTTGGTTTTCAGGGACCAGACCATCTTTATTTGGATCGGTCTCAAAATTTGGAACCAAACCAAATTGAACCAAATGTGGTGTTTTTGGAATCAATTTTTTTGATGGTTCTACATGGTCTAGTCTGATCCTGGTAACCAAAATAAGATTTTTGAGACCAACAATTAAGACCACAAAAAACCAAAATTGAATAAAAAATAAAAATAATAGTAAATGGATTAAATAATATATAATAATGAATAAATAATAATTTAATAAAATATATTTATAATTAATTTAAAATTTAAAATAATAAATTAAATAAAAATATTTAAAAATAATGAATAATAAACAAAATGAATTAAATAATAATAATAATAATAAATTAATTATTTAATAAAATATATTTCGAAATAATTAAAAATAACTAAATAATAATAATAAATTAAATGAAACATATTTAAAAATAAAATAAAAATAATGAATAATAAACAAAATGAATATGATAACAATAAATTAATAAAATATATTTATAAATAATTAAAAATGAATAAATAATAATAATAAATTAATAATATAAATAAGAAATTAAATAAAACATATTTAAAAATAAAATAAAAATAATGAATTGAATGAATAAATATATGAATAAATAAATAATTAATAAAATATATTTATAAATAATTAAAAATGAATAAATAATAATAAGAAATTAATAATATAATAATATAAATAAATAATGAAATGAATTAAATAATGAAATAATAGGAAATAAAATGAATTAAATAATAAATAAATGAATAGAATATATTTATAAATTAATATATAAATGAATAAATAATAAATTAATAAAATATATTTATAAATGAAAAAATAATAAATAAAATAAAGTAAACAATACATAAAAATAATAAATAAATATTATAATAAATAATTTTATTTTTTTAAAACGAAAAGATCAGATCAGATCGCTTTAGTAAATATGGTATGGTTCAATGTTTGTAAGACCGTGACCATCAGACCAGACCGCTTATCAAACATAATTTTAAATTTAGGATCTAGAAAAATCAAACCAAATCAGACTGAATTACACCACACCAGACCAGACAAGACCGCCTACCAAACATGGGGAATGTTAGCACAAAATGTTTAAAAGTGACAAATAAACATAAGATCAGACGTATTTAAACATGATGGCTTTCAATGGCAATGGCCTACATGGCCTAACTCAGGGACATTTTAGTCATTTCCAATGGTGGCTACGTCTTTCACGTTTGTGATCATTGACTAACTATAGTACTTTGAACTAACAAAATAGTTAAAATAAAAAGGAGGTTTTATAAAGTTAAATAAAAACAGGTGTCTAACCCATCTATGATTTAAAGCATTGATATATATAAATATATATATATATATATGGGGTGAATCACCCAAAATATCCCTATAATTTTAGAAATGTACAAAAAAATTATTTCTAATTCATTTTTTGTAGATAAGCCCCACTATTATTTTTAAAGTGTTCATTTTAACTCTTATAATACTGTTATGTTTATATTTTTTATCAAAATTCAATGAAGTGACATGCGAAAAACACCCCTATTTTGCGCCATTGAGAGCCTTTGTCCCCTTGCAATGTCTGTCTTCCCATGAAAGAAAAAATTGGGCATCTAAAAGGGCAAGTGGGTGGATTGAGTTTCACAAGAATCTTATTTTATGTTGTTTGTTTCCTTACTTGAGATACTAGGACAAAAGTTTTGGGGAATCACTATAAAATCAATGCCTATATTTCTATATAATATCAACTTGCCATGCCTTGTACACTTTTTCACATGTTAAAGTACTTGGAATACATTTCATTTTTCCACTATTTTGCTCTACTTGTGTAGTTTGTCCATTCGTAAGTAAAGGAGTGTTTGGCAATATAGAAAATAATATTTGTTTTCAAAGTATATAGAAAAAAATATTGCTATTATGAGCATAAAAATTGGCCTGGCCGAACTTCACTGCATTCGAAAGATCGAATTCAATGGATCTAATTGCTTAATCTAGGCTTTTCAAATCGCATCTTATAAATAAAATCATTTTCGTATAAAACTTTTTCAGATTCTCAAAAAATGGCCACTTTGCAAATAATGTCACTTTCGTATGAAAAACGAAGAATGTCTTAATTATGTACATTGATCAAAGTTATTCAAAATTATATTGGTTATATATAAGGATATTATACACTTTTAAGAGATTATATTAATAAAAACTCCAATTTTTGAGAAATTATATTGGTTTTTTTATACATGGATTGATATGTTAAAATAAGTAAATGTAATAGTCTTATGGACCTTATAACCAGATGTGTTTGAATAATTGCACATTAAATATTATATTTCAATGATATTCCATATGTTTTAATTTAGTTGTTCACTTTGTCTATTTTATTTGTTTCAAATTAATTATCCAGTTTCAAATTTCGATACAATATTATCTTACACTTTACCAAATTATTTTTCTTCATTAACTTTTAAAAAAAATGAGTTCCACCAAAAATTTCAATTATACTATATTATCCAAGGACAAAATGAAAAATATGAAATATCAAAAAAATGAAATGTGAATAATTAAATTAGGACTGAGAGAGTATTAATTATGAGCAAAATAGAAAACAATGAAATATCAAAAAAATTTATTAAAAAATGAAATGTGAATAACTAAATTAGGACCCAGCAGTATTAATTATGACTATTTTTGATGCACCATGTTTGAGCACGAAGTACTGAAAACAATGTCCCCTGCACGTGGGACTTTTTTCCAAGGTTTTCGCTACCAACCACTAATTACAAAGCAGTCCAATCAAACACACAGCTTGACCAACAAATGATGGATCTGTTTTTGTTTTCTCATTTCATTTTCCTTTTTCATTTTCCAAAGTTCTTTTTTCAGAGGATAAAATTCAATATACCTTTTGTGTGTATTGAAAAGTATATATACACACACATAAATAAGATTATTAGGGTAAATTGCAGTAGCACCCCCTGAGGTTTAGGTCAATACCACAAATATGATGGTCAACGCAATACTTTGTAATGACACTCCCTGGGCATGTGCAATGACTAGAATGCCCCTTTAATTGTTTCACTTATTACATTAGGGTAATATATAAAATTTGAAATTACCCATATGCCCAAACACTAAAATTACTAATTACACTTCCACCCCTTATTACAAAATATATATATATATATATTACAAAAATTACAAAATTCTAAATAAATACAAAAAATTCGAAACAAACATATAAAATTCGAAAAAATATATATAATTTGTAAAAAATATATAAAATTTGAAAAAACATATAAAATTCAAAAAAATATATAAAATTCAAATATATATATATAAAGTGTGACTGAAGTGATTCCTACCATATTTGGAAATGATTTCTACCACATTTTCTCCCTTCTATATCTAACATTTCCTAAAGAGAAAAAAGTTTTATAATAGAATCATGCAATATCAACTTTATTCCTTCCTAAAATTCTTCCTTTTCAATAAAAATAATGTAAGGTAAAAAAATATCATAAAATTTTCCTTTGCAATATCACTTTCTTTCATCTGTCATTTTTTGTTTCCACTTCTAAAAACAAGGAATCAATATAACGGTATTTAAATTTTAAATAATAAAAAAGGAAAATCTAGTGCTAAAAATATCTTAATTAAGGAACTTTTTCTTTCTTTTATTTCAAAATAAATACTTTAGCAATCTATTAAATATATTTGAATGAAATTTCAAATATATATATATTGAAATTATTTCAAATTTCAAAATAATTTGAATTTTCAAATGTGGTAGGAATCACTTCAGTCACACTTTACATATATATATATATATATATATATATATATTTGAATTTTATATATTTTTTGAATTTTATATATTGTTTACGAATTTTATATATTTGTTTCGAATTTTATATGTTTTTTTTGAATTTTATATATTGTTTCAAATTATATATATATATTTTTTAATTTTATATATTTTTTACAAATTATATATATTTTTTCGAATTTTATATGTTTGTTTCGAATTCTTTGTGTTTATTTAGAATTTTGTAATTTTTGTAATATATATATATATATTTTTTGTAATATATATATATTTTTTGTAATAAGGGGGGAAATGTAATTAGTAATTTTAGTGTTTGGGCATATGGGTAATTTCAAATTTTATATATTATCCTAATGTAATAAGTAAAACAATTAAATGGGCATTCTAGTCATTTCACATGCCCAGGGAGTGTCATTGCAAAGTATTGCTTTGACCAGCATATTTGTGACATTGACCTAAACCTCAGGGGGTGCTACTGCAATTTACCCAAATTATTAATTATAAAGATCGTGTTACATCATTATTACAACAAACAAACTAATAAGATCCCTTTTTTAAAAAAAATATGGAAAATAATTCATAGTAATTTAAAAATTATTAGGAAATAATTTTACTTTTGATTAAGTGAATTAAATTATTAATTATCCACGCGGTTGCCCATGTACTTGTTTTGGATTAGTTAATTTTATAGAAAATATTACAGCCCACTTGAAAGAGTAAAAAAAGTAACAATCACTAAAGTCCGTTTGGATACGAGAAAACAGTTTTTGTTTTTTTACTGTTCACTCAGTTAAAAAAAAAAACATGTTTGGCAAGCGTGTTTACTGTTCACTTTTTTTTTTCCAAAAAAACTATTTTCTGTGTGAATAATGTATAAAAGTGGTGAAAACACCAAATACAACTTTTAGTTATTTTTTGAATTTTTTCACTGTTTAGGGTACTACTTCCCCCACCGCCCCCACCGTCGCCGCCACCAACCACCACCGCCCCCCGCCGCCGGCCCCACCACCTCCGATCGCCGCCGGCCACCGCCGCCCACCAATACCATTTTATTTTTCAATACAAATTTTCATCCAAACTTTTTTTTATTTTTAGTTTTTTGCTGAAAAAAATAAAGACAAATACAAAAATAATTTTTATATTTAAAAATATAAAACAAATACAAAAAACAAGTTTTCCAAACGCACCTACATGTCAACTTTAGTTATTGTTATATTTTGACAAAAAAAATTTGTCCCAATTATATTATATTAGAGAAGACATTTCCTAGATATTTTAGTTAGAAAAAAAAAACATGTACAGATTATTTGAAAAACCATTCACATAAGTGTCACCAATTTTGCAACGATCTAATAAATTATATGATATTTTATCATTCTTTATTTATTTATTTCGTTTTCTTTTTTGTGTGAATTCTTCAGATAAATTGCAGACAGAGCACTGACTTGCATGTGAAAAATGAGCTAGAAATACATAGACTTATAACAAAAGGTACAAGACATGAGCCGAAAAAGGCGAGAGAGATAGATCGGACCTTAAAGATGGAGGAGGGTTCAACTACTAAACCGTCACTGAGTGAGTGGCTCTGCTACTTAGCGCCATGAACGCCTTTCATAAATTACTTCCATAAATAATCTTTTTAATCATTATCATACTCTCTAAATTGACTTGACAATTAAAATGGGACCGATAGTACAATTTATGACTAAATTGACGGTGGAGATATAGAACCAAGTGAGCCCCACTGCCAATCCATCACAGAGATCACTCATTCATCCAAGTACAAAAAGTCCTCTAAGAATCTTTTTCTTTATACAACACTAATCACGGATATTTCGTTTATAGTCGTTTTACTTGTGTCCGATATATGTGTATGTGTCGAATATGTGAACACGTTAAAAATAAAAATTTGATAAAAATATATATATATCCTTGAATTTTTTTTTATATTGAACATATGATCTGATTCGGATACCAACTGTATGCTTTAGTATCCGCTCATTATATACCTATCCATTTTTTCATCTCAATCCGAAAAGGAAAAAGACCTCTGACACCAATATTGTAAAGAAGCTTGAATTTACTCAAAAGTAAATAAAGATTCAACTAACAATCATGGTTAGAGTATTGGTTTCTTACTTTAATTTGAGTTGATTCCATATTCTAATCTCACTCACGTAAGGCATATGCTGGACCACTAATCATGTAGTGGGTCCCCTAAAAGACTTCATAGAGAGTTTATAAACCAGTTGTATTATATTACACTGGGGTGAGAAGTAGTTAATCAAATCTCCATGATCTATCCGACCATGACTTGGTAGGTAGAACCGCTGCTTTTACCCGGACTATAACTAGCGGTTCCACTTCCACACGTAAGTTTTAATTAAACAAAACATATACTATTAAAATAATCAATCACTACAATGTTATATCATAATCAATTCATATACACCTTATTATTATTTTACTATACACATGAGAACATCTACTTTTACTTCGTGTGTAACTTTATTCATCATCAATATTCCAAAACTGAAAAAAACTATTGACACTTTGGGTCAACTAACTTGACTTAAATGTAATTAATTAAAGTAATGAAGGGTTATCTTTTACAAGGTAGAATAATAAGCTTCACATTTTTATAATTCACTTTCACTATTCCTCAAATAATTAACGTGAATAGTACAAATCATTCCCGAATTTGTGGATATATTGGATTCCTTATCTTCTTCGTCATAGTACTCACTTTATTCAAATTTAGTTATCACTTGGTATATTTTACTTGTCCCAAATTAATTATCCAATTTCGAATCACAATACAATATTATCATATATTTTTTCAAATTATTCATCTTCATTAACTTCAAAAATGAATGGATCCCACTAAAAACCATAACCATATTATAAAAGGCAAAATAGGAAACACAAAATATTAAAATAATTATTGAAAAGTCAAATATGAACAATTAAATTGGAACGAAGAAAATAGCTTTTATTTTTTCTCTAAAGCTTCGATAAATGATGAGTCTTTCTTTCTACATTCGGCTGAAAATAATAAAAATACCATGATTATTTTGCCATTACACGAAAACAAATGGTGGTTTAACAAAAGAAACATTCTGATTGATGTTTCAACTATTTTTAGAACCAAATTAATTTAAAATTTCAACAAAAACATTCGGATTGATGTTTCAACCCTCTGTCATTTGATATATTCATTGCTCATAAAAGAGATTTAAATAGTCAATTAGCGCATAAAAATTTAAAAATTAAATGATATTTAATTTCTTTTATCTAGTTTTACATCATGTTCTTATGTTTTCCTATTTTGATTGACTTTTCAAAAATTGTTTTTGATTTTCTGGAAGGAAAAAGTATTTTGAATGGCGTTTGACATAATTTTTAGAATAAATTTTGGGTCTTAAAAGATCGTTTTGAAAATTTTGAGACAGACCAACATCTCAAAAATGACATTATACTTCTCTTTTATTCTGTGTAAAAGTAAAAGGTCATAGTGGGTGGCCTAGTTTTGGAATGTTCAAACTTTGTTCATTTACTAAATGAAACTAAAAAATGTGTTAAAGCTCGGCTCATTTGCTTAACGAACGAGCCCGAGCCGAACGCTAGATTTAACGAGTCGAGCCCGAGCTTACTCACGAACGATTGCAATATATATTACTCTTGTCAATAGCTGCCTGAATTGAGTTGTTGCATGTTTGTTTTTAACATATTTTCACTAGTATAATTTTATATGAATTATTTTTATGTTATGGCCTAATAATTCCTATAATCTTTTCATAACAATCTTCATAATTTATTCAATTTAAACACTTTTTTTTGTCAAATATGAGATAATTTTACTATTTAACTTAGAGAAGTTTGTTCACGAACTTGGCGAGCCGAACTTAGTAATGTTCAAGTTCAACTCGTTTACTACACGATCACGAGCCTGCTGACGAACGACTAGGTGAGAAGGGTCTTAACTCTTAATACTCTTATATATATGTTTATATATGGTGTAAATTAAGTTGGGAATAAAGTTGCTTATGTGGTTGACAATGCTTTTTAATTGTTCATGAGGACAAAGAAAACCCACCAAACACCAATTAAAAGGGCAGTGGTGGAGAATAAAGAGAGCATTCTGAGGTTTTCCAAATATTCATTGCATTATCTGTTACTAATCAAGTAATTCTAGACTAAGTTCCTATTTGATATATGCACGATTTGATCTATGAGAATTAACATTTTATTTTCTAGTTAAAGGTTCAGACAACCAGTTAAAAATAAAAATAATAAAAAAATATAGGATTAACTTTATTTACACCCCTCAGGTTTGCTTTTACTTTAATCACACCCCTTATTTTTTAAACAGTCATCATTTACACTCCCTCAAGCATGCATGACATTATCCTGAAATTTTATTTTAATACCTAAATTAACCTCAATGTTATCTAAATTGTGTTTGGAAACAAAGATTGAGTTTTTTTTTTATCAATTTGACATCTCATTTTATAACTTGCCCAAATATTCTTTATTTTGATTTTTATCAAATTGACCCCTCAAATCATTGATAAAAAATATAACTTTATTATATAACTTTCTTATATTGACCCCTCAAATCATTATATAACTTTATTATGCTCAATAAGGTTATATATAACTTATATACATATAAATAGGATTAAAAATAAAAAAGATAAAAAAAAAAAGATATATAATCTTTTTTATTTTTTTCTTTTCTTTTTCGTAGTGGCTAAAGGTTATATCACTTGTATACATATATATATATATAGGATTAATTTTTTTTTCGGAATACAGTTTCAATAATATTATACTACTTATATACAAATATACATATATATATATATATATATATATATATGAAAATTTATTTTATTGATAGATAAGATTAAAAAAATTGAAAATTTTGAAAATTTGAAAGGTAGTGCAACTTATATAATAAATTAATAAAAAAAATTGTATATATATATGTCTGAATCTTATATATATATATATATATATTCAGTGTTGCTATGCATTAGTATCCAACAACATATTAATGCTAATACAACATACCAAAAAGGGGCCAAAAAACAAGCCCTAATCATGAACCAAAAAAGGAAAAAAAAAGATCCCACTCCTTCACAAATCAGTCTTCGATCCCCAATCAGAAATCTCCTAAATCGTCACTACATCAAACCTTCGAATTTCTGGATCCTGGTCCTTTGTATATGGTTATGGTGGTGGTGAAACATAACACGTGCATAATAATAATGGTGATTTTTTAGCTCAATGAAAAGAACATGAATTTACGGTTAAAACAAAGAAATAAAAAAAAATTAATAAATAAATTTGTCACTGACCATATGGGAAGAACATGTAAAACCAGGATTTAAATAACATATGCCAGCTATTTTTAATGACATCAAACTGAATTACCCATCTTAGGATGCTATTGATAAGGAACTAAAAAGCCAAAAGACACTAAACCTAGTATATACGTTTTGATTTGTATCCTAGGTTCACTACCTTCCACCTTGTCCCTCTTTGAATAGCCTCCTGCCAAATTTCATAATTTGCAAAAACTAAATTAATAAAATCATTTAAACCGCCGCAACGGCGTCTCAATCCGGTACTAGAATATATCTCAAGCCTAACTGAGAAGTCCAGGTGCCCAAACTAAGAAAAAAAGGTTACAACAAACAATGTTGGAAAGCCTACATTAGGATGAACAAACATCCTCCATAAAAGACTAGTATGAAGAAGGTCAGATATACACAATCTTAGCCCTCGTGAACAAATAAATATCCTTCCTGCTACATACAAACTAAAACATACTTGAGATTATTACACACTTCATCTAACAGAATACGCTTAGAAGTGCACACATTTTACTAAGATTATATATCGAGTGTCGATTAGGTGACTAAAACTGTCTACCAGCAATGCATACATACAGACACCAGAGCAACTGAAATAGACATTAGAGCAGAGCAATTTGGATGATGTCTCAGCAATCCATAGTTGGGCTTTCACTGCGCAAACTGTTTTCCCTACTATAGATAGGCTTCGCACCCTGAGAAGAAACAAAGAATTGTCTATTATATAATGTATGATAAATGAAAATGTCAGTTCAAGTTCCTAGCACAAATGCAAACTCAAGCTCTAGAAAACATCATCTTCAGTTCAACATATCAGATTTATAAGCGGTAACCAAGTTCAAACTACGCAAATTGTTCACATATTTTTAGTTCGGAAGTTGAAACATTTTGTCATTACTTCTGGGAAAGCAAGAAACTTGAATGATTTATTTACTCATATACTATGTTTTTTGGAGGGTAACATAACAATATTCTCTTATCAAAAAAAAAAAACATAACAATATTCTATTGATGATTTTCCATTCTAACATGTTACCCTCTTATAACATCTACCAATACTAACGGTAAATTCAGATGGAATAGGAAAACTGAAATTAAGTTAATGGGCACACTTGAAAATACTCATTTTGTTGTTTGGCATTTAGGTATTCAGACTAGAGAGATGGACACCTGCACTAGCATTTCTATGCAATTTACAAATTTCATGTGAAAATGCTTAGGAAACCAAAACTTACTTGGAAAATTGTCCCAAGTTTTCTCATCGCTTTTGCCCGTTGCTTTAGAACATCCCTAGAAACAGTAGGGTCTTTGAGAACCTGAAGTGGAAGCACACAATCCACAATCACTTTCTTCAAACGCAAATAGCACCTTTTTTCATAACTTCTCATCAAGCATATTTTATGTCTAGCTTAAAAATGGCAAATGCTCAGTGTGTCCAAAACACACAAATCTGTAGATTCAGATGCAAACTACTTGGGACTCGAAAGCATCCATATCACCGATTTTGCAATATCTGAACCAACTCAAATGCATAACAGTCCAGATATATAAGTTATACCAAAAAATATGCTAACAAAATTAAATGAATACCAAACCCAATAAAATATACCAAAAAACTTGAATGCACAACAGGCTAGGGATATCAATGGTGATACCCAAACATAGACGCCAATAAACTTAAATGCATAACAGGCTACGAATATCAATGGTAATACCCAAAGTATATATGCCAATTGGTTGTCGATCTGCCGTATGACAAGGCAAATGCAACATTAAGTGACAGAATGATAAGCCAATCATACAAAAATTTAAAGACCCTTATTTTCAAAAGAATGTGAATATGTTGTTAGATATCATCTATCTAATTCTCTATTTGAAGAACTTGATTGTGTTTATCGTATCTGCCACATACCAAGGCATGCATAAATCAATTAAGTAATACAATAGTAAGGGAAGTCATCTTTTTATTGCTTTACTTAACTGGCCTTACAATGTTGTCAAAGCTGGAATTTATAGAAAACACTATGTTCGCATATCATATGACAGATGTCATGCATCTCCTAATATCACTCTATGTTTGCGTAGCTTCCAACTCAATTCCCTATGTGAATCTAAGATAAGAAAATCGGGACTTACTGCTTGGCAGACATGTGATAAAGTCGACTCAATATCAACCACATTGATCTGCCAAAGGGAATTAACCATCACATCTCTTTTATCTTCAACAGCTTTGATTATGTTTTCTTCTCTGTTTTCTCCTTGATTCAACTTCTTCATCTCCTCCTGCAACTGAATTAAACTCACAGCACCTAGAATGTGGAAATATATAAGCTATTTGGCACTATAATAGGCCTTTTTCACCAAAATGGATCCATTTAAATCATTTACCGAAAATAAAATAATGATAACCACAACAATAATGTTACGCTTGCAAAATTCTCATACCTGAAGCTGCCATAACTTGTGATTTTATCTGGTGTCCTTTATCTCGAACCCACTCTGCTAAAAATGGTACCTTCATATATCTTTTGTCCTTTCCAATTTCTATTGCAGCTTGCCTCGTGTAGATATAACCAATAGTGTGTAGCATCGCCTCGCCAAAAGCTGGAATGATAACAAATATGATTTAAGAACAATTTACAGTAGGGAACCCAAGTTTTGGACCATCTCTATGCTGCCAAAACATGCACAAGACCAGGATTTCTGCTCCTCGTCAGTAAAATTCATGTCCGATTCCATTTCTCCCAAGTATGTGAAACCACTTTAGCCTGACCGGACACTATACAGTGGACTAATGGCTTAGAACCAGGCAGGTTAATAAGTCAAAATGTCACTAACTACCCAAACCAGGACATATTTTGCAGTCTGGTCATTAAACAGATTAAAAACTTCTATCCGAACATATCGGAATAGTATATTTTGCAGTCTGGTCATTACACAGATTAAAAACTTCTATCCGAACATATCAGAATAGTTACCGAAGTGTTTAGGTTTACTTGATGTAGCTTTCAATGGAAGATTTAACAATAATCAATGAGGTAATCCTAAATATTATTAACTGAAGTGGCTGCTATTAGAAATTTAGAATCACGAGGAAGAATCTGTTTGGGACTCGCCACTGTTTATCAGCTCATCCGGCTGATTTGGATTTTAGAATATTCAATGAAATATATAACACCATGTGGAAACGTCAAAAGGTGCATTAAACTTCAAATTCTAGTTGCTGGGACATCCAGAAATACGAGTAGTAAATTCAGGATATTGCCAAGGGATCAGAAGAATAATAATATAAAGATGTATGGCATTCTAAAATTGGTTAAAATAGGATTGTCTCCAGGAAAAAAAAAATAACAGGAAAGACAAACTTTAAATGAAAATTTTTGAAGTTGCAATGACATGGTCTACGGGAAGTGTCTCTCTGAACAAAATACTCAAGAATTTCGAAAGTAATAAAAGATAGTGTTCATGATACTTTAAAATAGCCCCCAATTGGCCGAAACATACTAGCTAAAATACAATAACATGCATGAATGTAAAGCCAGACATAGTTCCTAGTATCTCAGTTGTCATATTCCAAACTATCAGCATTGAATACATGAAAATGAAATCTACGACCGGCCTTTCAAGGTCCTATTGCCTTAATGACAGCGGTGAAGTGTACACATTGCATCGACTAGGGAATTTCCATCTTACTTCTAGAGGATATATCAACTCAGATTGCAACATGGCTATCAGCTTTTTTCCTGACATATTTGAAGCTACTGATTTCAGCATTGTCTTGGTTGTGATTTTTAAGTTGTCAATCTTTCTATCATATTAACAAATTCTGCATGTTATATACTACAAGAAAATGAAACAAAGTTTACCAGCACGTGAAAGACGGCGGGCTTCTGATTTTGCCCACTCCACAAACTCATCACGTCGACCTCCAACAAATGGCTGAAGGCGATTTTTCAGATTTGTTATGAGCTTTTCTTCCCTTTCCTTTTGTAATGCCTGTATAGTAAAATATGAAGGAAATTCACCCAGTGTATCGAGAAGTTGGCACTTTGAAAACTGCAACGACAGTGTTACCTTCATCTTCTCCTGAACTCTTCGCCTCCGCACTTCAGGAACCTGTGACTCTTCTTCAACCTCAGTAGATGCCAAAGAAGCCAGTGCAAGTTGCCCAACATAGTCGTCAAAAAATTCACTCCCAAACACCATTCCAAATACAGCTGCAGGGTCCACCATAGCATCCCTGACGAAGGGAATAAATTACAATTATCCTCCTCATGCCTGTTTTCTAGGACACAAAATATAGGTAAACAAATAACATAATCACCCCTGCCTTGAATGTTCTTGAACAGAACACAAACAACAATTACATCTGTACACCATGTCTAATCTAATCACAAGCCCTATATACACAACATCTTCTTCTGGATTCTCTAGAAAATGAAACCAACGGAAATTCTATTTTGTACAAGTATGTCCAATTCAAGCCCTGTGCACCATTCTTTTTTATTGAAAGTTCAGGTGCTTGGATCCATTGGGGCTACCTCGAGACATTTTTGTATTAATTGCTCAATACATCTGGAGCGGGGAGAGATTACATGTGCCTGGCAGTAGAGTATAGGCTGCTCTGAAAAGCCCGACACCACCATCATCAACAATAAAAACAAGAACAAGAAGGTACTTACTGTGATACTCCAGCCTTTCCATTTTTGTCGTATGCTTCACGCTTCTCAGGGTCACCTAGAACTTGATAAGCCTCCCCAAGAACCTGGAGAAATCCATACCAAAAATAAGTGAATCCAATGAGGAAATAATGATAGCAACCCAATATTTGTCTTCTTAGAAAAAAGAAAAAACAGTATATATAGACAAAAAATAAAAATAAAAATGAACCTTTGTCAAGAAAAAACACAAATAGACATGGTTGTGCTTGGAATAACCTATTAATATAACTTGTTGCCCGTTGTTTCCAGCTTTCCTCTTCATCTTCAACTTACCCTTAAGATGCAATCTAGGTCCATGTTCACATTTTCTTTGTTTATTCTTAGGTTTTGTCTTCTTCTTCTTTGAAACCAGAATTTCTATTTGCTTCTGATTCTGAGTTGGAGATATGTTTAATTACTTGCAAAAGTGAGAATAACCTATTGAAGGACCCTCATCTTCGTCCACTGCTTTAACGAAGACATTCTGATCTCTCATATTTTAGGCTCAAATTCACCTATCTTTCACTTCATTTTTTCTCTTTTGTGAAGTATTCTTACGTTGATACAACATAAAATAAAACTGACTATCTTGTTGATTTTCAGGCTTTCAAATTCTATACAGAACTCACTCAGATTATGATGAAGTCTTATTACTCATAGTAATTAGGAAATGAGTTAATAGATTTACCTGGAAATTGTGGGCAGCTTTTGGATCTCCAGGATTTTTGTCTGGGTGAACTAGCCTCGCCTGCAATAGAAGATGTGACATTATATCATACTTGAATGTTGTTCCTCAACAGGAATATATATCTATATACCTATATATACACTAATACTAAAAGTGTAAAGAGTTTCAGCCCCTAATTCTTTAATTTAAATTATATTTTAATTCTAACATAAATATATTTAAACCCTTCTGCAATTTAATTTTAACCACCTCTATCTCTACAACCTAATTCAATTTCTCTCAGTATATATATAAATATCCCTATATTATATAAACTACTTAACTTTCAATGTTAATCTATTAGACTTAATTTACCTTCTTTATAATTCTATCTCTATTTGATTCTTATCTAAACAATAGAGATAGAATAAAGTGCTTTATACATTTGTTTTGCTTACGTGCTTTATACTAGTGTGTGTGTATATATATATGGATGTACAACACAGTTCATATAAGTATACTTCACTCCAAATAGCTTGTCGAAACATGTTCTTCAATTCTAAATATTTACAAACATATATCACAATTTACCGCCAATCCCAAACCTGCACAATCACATCCGAGGTGTGAGCCACATTGTCTTTTCATTATTTTTTCTCAAATGTGTGTCTTTTAATAAAATAAAATAAAAAATGTAACCTTCAAAAAAAGATAATTATATTTATCTTCCTAAGTAAATGACAGACAAAATCATCTCACTCACATCTGAGGTATGAGCCACATTGTCTTTACACATTTTATCAAAAAACCCAACTCCAAATATAGATTCAAACAAATGCCGATACACATATATATGTGCGCATTTGTGCGTATTATATATAAAACAATACTGAAATCCTAACAAAATAATAATTTTGAAGCCTTATTTTATCTGCCTAAGTAAATAACAGACAAATTTATCTCCATACCTTGACATAGTAAGCCTTCTTAATCTCTGCTGCAGTTGCATCCACCTTAATTCCCAATATGTCATAATATTCAGTGTCCTTCACCATAGCTTTATATAAAATCCTCTTGCTTCTCAAAACTAGTATACAAACACATATTCATCCATCAAACACTCAAATTCGTAAATTTACTGTACAAAACAGTGATGCAATATGTCAATAAAATCATAAATTATCCACAAATTTAGAAAACAAAAACAAATCAAATTAAAGTTCCCAACAACAAGTTATAGAATATTTCCTAGTACCTGACCCCATTCTAAGAGCTACAACCACTGCAATACCTAAGTTTGAGTATTTCATAATTTTTCATTCCCAGCACTCACATAATTACAAGTTCCCATGTAGATATTTATATGCACGCCCTAATATATATATACACACACACATACGCATTCATGGAAATTGGCAAATATTGTGATTATAATATAAGGAACCACAATAAATTAGCTTTACCGTTTAACAGATCAAAATAAATAATTGAAATATTCTGAAGCAGGAAATGAAATGAATGCAACGAAGAGAGAGAAAATATTATAAATCAACAGATGGAAATATAAATTTGGAACAATTGTTAGGATAGAAATTCAAGAAGCTTATATCCTGAAAAAAATCATATAATTATAAAAGCGACGGGTAATTCAATAACAATACAAATTTCAAAAACACATATATATGTATGCATATATGTATATATATATATATACATACATAAATGAAAGTGATTAAAGCTGAGGTGAGACTTACCTGTTGCCAAAGAATTACAAGAAGTCGGATTCGATTCAGAGATATAAAAATGGAAGCAAAAACTAATGATTACGAGATATTTTATTTTTAGAATCAATGGAAAGATTTGGATCTGTCGGTTTAGGGTAAGGTGCGAAAACCCCTCTGGTTTGCAATAAGTGCATATAAACCCATCCTATTATTTTTAAATAGGTGTGTATTGCCCCATTTTAACATGAATTGTCTGAAATACCTTTAGCATAATTTAAAAAACATTTATAAAATTTAAAAAATTATATAAATTTCGTAAAAATATAAATAAAATTTGAAAAAATATATAAAATTCAAAAATATATATTAAATTTTGAAAAAAATATAAAATTCAAAAAATTATATAAAATTTGGAAAAACATATTTAAATTCAAAATATATATATAAATTTCGAAAAAATATATATTAAATTTTGAAAAAATTATAAAATTCGAAAACATATCTAAATTTCGGAAATATTTATATAAAATTCGGGGGAAATAAAAATTTTGAAAAAAATATATTGAAATTTGAAAAACATATAAATTTAAAAAATATATATATATAATTCATAAAAAAACTTATAAATTCAAAAGAAAACTTGTATTTTTGCTCTTTGAAGTTTTAATTATTGTATACTTTTATAGTTGTCTAGCCTCTATTCATGGTTTTCTAATTTATTTGACTTTAAATGTTGTTGTGGTGTGTTGTACATTGGTTACTTGTATTTTTTATACTTTTATTTGCACAACTATTTTAATTTTATATAATTTTTATGAGTTTTATATATTTGTTTCGAATTTTATATATTTTTTTTAGAAATTTAATATTTATTTTTTGAAATATATATATATATATATATATTGAAATTTATATATTTATTTCGAATTTTATATGTTTTTTTTTCGAAATTTATATATATATTTTCTAATTTAATATTTATTTTCGGATTTTATAATTTAATAAATTTATTTATTTTATTTATTATTTATTATATTTTTATTATATAGTATTATTATTAATTCAATATTTATTATTTTTATTAGGTTAGAAGGGATATTTTAGAAATTTTATTTTGTTTTGGGGATAAATCGCATATTTTTGAAACATAGTAAATTTATACACACATTTTGAAATTGTATACGGTTTTTCGCACTAGTATGAAACTGCAAAGGGGGGTTTTTCGCTCATAACCCGTCGGTTTATGATGAAATTATTACGTGTTTGGTACTAACTGAAGTGTACGACGTCGGATTGTCGCTGGAGTGTCTTAGGTGCGAAGTGAATCACACGTAACGCACACGGAGTGATACGGATCACAGATTCGTGGGCTCATGGTGGGCCTCAAAAGACACTATTTCTTTATCTTGTTTTTGGGCCCAAGCCTAAGAACAAAAATAAGACCTGGATCAAAACCACCCTTCTCTGGTCTGATGAATGGTGTTTTGAACACACCATTCATGATGTAACATCCAATTTTTATTTTTATTTTTTCGATAATCGGGGTGTCTGAAACTTTTGTCTCAATCCAAGGGACTCATAAAAAGCACCTCCTTCATATAAATCGGATAAAGTTTGAACCATGTCTGTGGTCGTGGTCTAACGAATTATTTTCATATAATTCTTTAAAATAAAAAATAGGTTGTTAAATAAGGATCGACTTGGTTTGTATTTCTGAAAACAGTTTTTTGTTTTCTAAAAACTGAAAATAAAAAAATTGTACGAAAAATCTGTTTGGTTAGTTTTTCTGAAAGAGCAATGTTACGCATCATGAAAATAATTTCAGGATATTATCATGAATAAAAAAAATGGTAAGATTTGATATTAATTAGTTTCCATTCCAATTCTTGAATTTCAATTTCCTTATTTACCTACATTTCACTTACCTTTATAATTATTTATTTTTAAATTTTTATTATGAACACATGTTAGTTCATGTATGCATCCACATCAATCATGATAATGTTTAGCATTTCTCTTTCTGAAAACTGTTTTCAGAAAATTCAATTATTTACAGTTTTCAGAATTCTCAAAAATAATTTTTAGAAATATAAATCAAACACGACCTAGATATCCTTATAATTAACTCTTATATGAGAGGTCATCTTGACTTGAAGATAAAATAGATATATTCTTGTTAAATGTGTCAAATTGACTCACTTCACGAGTCATGAAAAACTCAAAATTAAAATGTGATGAAGAGAGGTGTCTCTTGCTTAGCGATAAAGAAAGGCATCTAAGTTAATTGTGAATGTTATAAGAAATAATGTTTTGATAATATGATAATAGATAAAATATAATAAAGACAATAAAGATGAATAACGTATATATTGAAGTGTATAAAAATCATATGAATTATAATATAGATGACTCCTGTATATAAGAGAGAATGTGTGGTGAACAAGTAAACTTGGTGGAGGAGACAAATCAATCTAATATAGATAAAACTAATACTAAACGGACTAGGGTTACAATAGATAGATTAATGGGCCTAAGCCCTAATATATTCTAACACCCCCACTCAAACTCAAGTTGGGAAATAAGAGACCAACTTGGGTTTGGAAACCAATTATTGAAAATCATCATGACAGATGAACTTTGATGAAAATAACAGCAGATTGATCCAGATTCTGAGTTTGACTGGTTATACGGAAGCGATGATTCCTAATGAGAGTGATTGATTATGATTCTCAGGTGAAGATCAATCGAGAGAAGAGACGATGATTGATCTATGACAAGATTAGATTTTCTCATGAGATGAGAAAATAAGATCGAAATAACCCAAAACGGATGAGATTAGATTTCCAAACTAGATGAGATGAAAATTTTCCAAAATAGATGAGATTCCCTAAACGGATGAGATGAAAATACCCAAAAATGGGTCAGATTCCCTAAACGGATGAGATGAAAATAAGATGTTGGCTATAGGAATCAGCATAGCGAGTACCCTAAAAGGGTAGAGAATGAGTCGGAGAGAGCCGAAAAGATGAGTAATGAAAATTTTGAAGTCAAATATCGAAAAGTTGACTAAACAGTTGTGTTCGGAGCGGTCCAATTAGATGAAATAGACTACTCATTTGTTAAAATCGAAATTAAAATGAACCCGGAATGCATAAAAGATTGAATAAGGGCAAAACTGTAATTGTGCAAGAACCTGATGACATGGCACAATCTGGCAGTGACACGTGTTTGAATTTGGAGACGACACGTGGCTAGTTCTGGAAAAGACACGTGGCAAGTGCTGATAAGTCAAAACATTGCCAAGATCTCTCCAAAATATCGTATCGCTAAAATATCTCGAAAATATCATTAAAATATCGCGTGAGGTGCGTGAGGCCCACACGCGCTAGAGGTTGAAGGCGTGTGCGGCATGTGAAACCGAGGATCCTGACGCGCCGACCTTCTGGCGGCGCGTGCGGTGGAATTCGACCCTGTTTTTAGCGGGCATGGCTTATCTGAAGATGGGTCGTCTACTGGTGTTGTCGTTGACTCGTTGGTGATGATGACCTCGCCGGAGTCAACATGATGGATGAGAACCCTTGAATTGATTATATAAGGCACATCAATATATGAAGCAATTAATTGACTTCTAACCCAAAATAACATAAACAAAAGATAACCCAATCGATTGGAGTAATCTGGTTGGAGCAATCAATTGGTTTGGACAAACCAAAGATAACCCAATTTTTATTTTTATTTTGAAGCGTGGGTTGGTCTTGAAGTTATCCTCAGTATGAACAAAAGTTTGACTTGGCAAACAAAATGTTGTATTTTGAAGAGAGTTTGAGATGAAAAAATTTGGACAGGGTTTGTAAAAGAGAGAAAGTTAAGGTTTCGAAAACCTTAGAGAGAGTAAGAGGAAAATAACGATTGAGAGATTAGGGTTTTAATTGAGGATCGCCGCTAGGAATGAGAGATGAAGTGCCATCCCCAATAGAGACGATGCTAAGCGGAAGAAACTACCAATAATCGAATAGCTAGCATACCATGTTATAAGAAATGATGTTTTGATAATATGATAATTGAAAAAATATAACAAAGACAATAAATATGAAAAACATATATATTGAAGTGTATAGAAAGTATATGAATTACAATAAAAATGACTCTTATATATAAGCGAGAATGTGTGGTGAACAAGTAAACTTGGTGTATGGAACAAGTCAATCTAATCTAGGTAAGACTAATACTAAACGGACTAGGATTATAATAGATGGATGGATGACCCTAAACCCTAATATATTCTAAGAGTGAACTTGTGGCATGTACTAAATACTAGTATTTGTTAGAACTTCATAGTAAGAGGTAGGAAGATATTGGGCCTGTTTACTAACAGGAAATATTTTCTGTTTCCGTTTCCTGAAGAAGTAGAATTATATTTTTGATTCCTTAAGAAAAACAGAAAGTAAAATCTTGTTTACTAAAATTTTGATTTTTTTCAAAACAAAAATAAAAAACAAAAATTATGTTTACTAAAAAAATTTTGTTTTTACTTTTTATTTATTTATTATATGTATTTCTTATTATTTTTTATTATTTATCATAAGTTTTATTTACTTATTATTAATTTTGTATATTATTTTTATTATTATTAATTCATTATTTTTATTTAATTTATAAATATATTTTGTTTAATTTATTATTTATTATATTTTTATTTAATTTATAAAATATTTAATTAATTTATTATTTGTATTTCTTATTATTTTTTATTTATATTTATTATTTATCATAAGTTTTATTTATTTATTATTAATTTTGTAAATTATTTAATTTATTATTTATTATTTTTATTTTTATTAATTCATTATTTTTATTTAATTTAGAAATATATATTTTTTAATTTTTTAATTTATTATTTATTATATTTTTATTTAATTTATAAAAATATTTAATTAATTTATTATTTTTATTTATTATTTTTTTTATTTTTTATTTATCATAATTATTATTTATTTATTATTATTATGTATTATTTAATCTATTTTATTATTGTTTATTATTATTTATTCATTTACTTTTATTTTATTTATAAATATTTTTATTTATTAAATATTTTTTAATTTATAAAAATATTTAATTATTTATTATTTATATATAATATTTAAATTTATTAGTGCAAATGACATGACGGTCTCAATTTTACAACTTTGAAATTTGGTCATTTTGAAGGCGAGAGGAAACAAAAAGAGGAAGTACCATTTTTCTTGTTTTCTCTTTTCTTTACAATTAGAGAAAACGTTTCCTGAAGGGTAAAAGTAAAAATAAATTGATAAATAAGATTTTACTTTTACTTTTTCATTTCAGAAAGTAAAAACAGGAAACAGGAAATATTTCATGTTAGTAAACACTACCATTGTATAGACATAATGCTTATATGACTTGTGTATTTTTCAAAGAAAAAAGAACGAGATCTACTTCCATAATGACATTATGTTTGTAATCAAATATCAATCTCTTAATGGTTCCTAAAATTTTACTAATTACTATAATAAAATGGTTGTTGAGTGCTACTTTCATTCAAGTCTTTTAAAATATAAGGTAAATGGTTCAAGTAATTTAAATAACAAAAATAATATTAACAACATAAAAGAGTTGATGCATATCATCTTTAATAATGCTTGAATTGAAGAAGTTTCGAGTTTCATAATGTTACCGTAAGATTTGAATAAGAAATATATGATACTAACCACATAAGAAGTTAACATACCATCTCTTGTGATTAACGCGTGAATTAAAGAAATTAAGAATCTTAGCATCTTTTACGTAAGATTTAAAAATTCGAAAATAAAACTTAGTCAAGTTGTTAATATTAATTTATTAAAGTTCTCCTGACCTTCCATGAATGTGGAGGTGGTAAAATGATGACACTTTCAATCATCTAACCCTTTCCCATCTTTTAAAATTAGGAGTTGGTCTTCATGAGGATCAATTTCGCCCTCCACAATAATATGGTTCAATACAAATTATACACGTGGTTAAAATATTTTTAAAAAAGAATTGACCTTTATTTGTGTAATTATGAATTTTACGTCTAATTTTTTTAAAAAAAAAATTTTAGTCACATGTCTAACTTATATTGATCAACATTATCAAGAAGGACGAAGTTGGTTATCATGAGACTGGACCTAAGTATTGTCCTTAAAGTTATTGTTATTACACTCTTTAAGAGTGTATAACTAAAGTAACAAACCGAGCTCCCTGGCTAATATCATCCTCAGTATAATATATATATAAATATATGTATAAATATATATGTATATATATATCTTACTTTAGTCAAGATTTTATATAATAACCATTAATCACCCACTAAAAAAAACAAGCAAAAAGATCATATGTTCCTTAAGTTCATGCGAGTCATTGAATGTAGCATGGCTGGCCACATGCTGTTTACAGTGTCACAAACAAGTGTGTCCTCACACTTGTTTTCTAATACACATCAAAGTCCAAAAAGAAAAGGGCATGACAATAGATTTCATCATCATGTAACCTTTTATAGATGTTAGGTCTATTAATTAGTTGCTCATTATCACCATGCCTAAACTTACCCATCTCACTTTACCTCTTTTTTATTACTCTTGCCACTAATCTCTTGTGATATAAGCATATAGTGACAAAATGACTCAAACATCACCACCATCTTATATACTATATATATACATATATATAAATATATATATATATATGTATATATATTCACACGTTACTCATCCATCATTGATTGCTTTACACAACCTAAAAAATAACAAAAACCACCCCTCAACCTATAAATTAAAAAAGGGATGAGGAGGATGAAAAAAGATTAACAATAACCACCCCCCAAATAAGCCTGTTTATGTGTGCTTATCCCTCAGTGTAAGTAAATGAATATTTTTAATCTTCTCATTAATAATATCTGGAATAATCTTATTAAGAAATTTTTTTCTAAGAACTACCTTTTCTATATTTTTCAATTTTTTTGTTTCACAAGGAATTGAACTTATTCCAAATAAGGCTTTTCTCTTCCTTTTCTTTTGTATATACTCTTCTTTTCTCTTTTGTGTGCATTTTATATTTTATTATTTATAAAAAAAGATAAGAATATAGTTACTAATATTCGTGGCTACGATAATTTTGATTTTTTTTTTAAGGATATGTAGTACTTTATGTGATAAATTACACAATGAAATCAGATCTAGAGATGTTCTTTTTTATTTAATATTTATTGACTAGATCAAAATAGCTGTGAATATTCTTCCAAGTAATATATATGAAGTATGTATATGAAGTAATATATATATGTTCTACAAGAATGTATTGGCCATCTCCCATGTCCTACATGCACACCTTTCTTTTTCTTTCTTTTTGCTCCTTTTAGTACAATGTCATGATATATATGACTCATATCATGGGCTAAAACCATTGAGCTATCAGATAATTGCGATCATGGGTCCACGTTAAGTTACCCTTATAACTTTAGTTCTTCAACCTTTTGGTAGAAAAATGTAAGTCATCATCAAAATAAAATATGCTTTTGTATTCCCACATAATCATAACTTTCAAATCAGTGAATACAAGTTAGCTGATTTTGACCATGCATTGTAAATTTGTAACTTTCAAACCACAAAAATTAAAGTCTCTAAAGATTTCTTTATCCTTTCATTTGTTAGTCTAAATTTATAACCATTTGTACTGATCTACCAAGCAAATCCCAGTGAAATAAATAAGTTGTTCTTGATTAATCATTATTGATATTAATTATGTAATACTATTGTGATTTATGACAGATATGATGCAATCATAATTAACACAAATCTAAAGTGGCATTGTGATTTATGACAGAATGATGAAATTGGGGAAATCTATATATATATGTGTGTGTATGTATATACTTGTCAACAGCCTCGCTGAGTTCAAAAGTGGCATGTTTCGCTTTTTGCATACTCAGAATGCCTCTGAAGACGAACCTGGGCATCGATTCGCCGGCATCCATCAGCAATTCATCTTCACTGGCGACGAATTCCCAGTTGTCCCAAATAGGCTTCTACACCAAAGCGATCACGGCGTTGGACTTGTCGTCGTCGGTGGACGAAAGGATCGCCGATATAGGACGAGTAGCTTTTTGAGTGGCGGCGATGATTGGGTGTTTCGCCAACGTCATCGAGTTGACACCGCGAAGATCTCTGTTGAGAGAGAGAGAGTTTGTAGAGAGAGGCAAGAGGAAGCAAATTTGAAGTCGGTGGCACGAGGATTTTCAGTCCTCTGCTCTACCAGCGACGCGATCTAGGATTTGTACAGAGAGGCGAGAGTGGATCTTGGTCTGATCTAGGGTTTGTAGAGAGAGAGTCTGTACAGAGACGCGAGAGGAGCTAGAGTATGTGAGAGCGGCGAGAGAAGACCATGGTGGTTGTTGGTCTCAATTTTTTTGGCCTCAGATTCATTTTTGGTTCACAAAAATTGGAACCAGACCACGACAATCCACCTTTTTCTCGGTCTTAAATTAGATCATTTTGGTCTCATATGGTTAACTTTGGTCTGGTTCTAATTTTTAAGAGCACATCTACCAAACATGATCTGGTCACTTAAAAACAACACCAAACCAGACCAAAGTGAACTATAATCACCTACCAAAAAGGACCTAATTGGTTTTGTACTATAATCTTATATAAAAATATACATAATAAAATACAGGCTATGCAACTTTTAAAGCGCTCGTCAAATCTACCAATTTGTCCAAAGCTGAAATAATTTGATCATTTCATGTTTAAATTTATTTTGATTGAACACTTGTTTCAATTCTGATACATGATTTCAAGGTTTTTTATTATAAAATAATTACGGCATCTTTTAATAAATTAAATACGTTAATTATTTACATTATTTATTTCACATTATTCACCACCATTAATTACATGATCTTAAATACATACCCTATTAATTTATATTTTCACATAATTAGGAATGTTAGCACAAAATGTTCAAAAGAGACAAATAAACATAAGATCAGACGTATTTAAACATGACGGCTTTCAATGGCAATGGCCTACATGGTCTCAACACGGCCTAACTCATGGACATTTCAGCCATTTTCAATGGTGGCTACGTCTTTCACGTTTGTGATCATTGACTAAGTATAGTACTTTGAACTAAAAAAATAATTAAAATAAAAAGGAGGTTTTATAAAGTTAAGTAAAACAGGTGTCTAACCCATCTATGGTTTAAAGCATTGATATATATATATGGGGCGAATGATAAAAAATATCCCTATAATTTTAAAAATGTGCAAAAAATAAAATTCTAATTTATTTTGTGCAGATAAGTTTTACTTTTATTATTAAAATATTTATTTTAACTCTTATAATACTGTTGCATTTATCTTTTTTACTAGAATTTAAGACGCAAAACACTATGAAATCATATGAATATTAGCCTTTGTGCCCTTGCAATGTCTGTCTTTCCCTGAAAGAACAAATTCGCCATCGAAAAGGACAAGTGGGTGGATTGAGTTTCACAAGAATCTTATTTTATGTTATTTGTTTTCTTACTTGAGATACTAGGACAAAAGTTTTGGGGAATCACTATAAAATCAATGCCTATATTTCTATATAATATCAACTTGCCATGCCTTTGTACACTTTTTCACATGTAAAAGTGCTTGGAATACATTTCATTTTCCCACTATTTTGCTCTACTTGTGTAGTTTGTCCATTCATGATTAAGGAGTGTTTGGCAATATAGAAAAGAATATTTTTTTTCAAAGTATATAGAAAAAAATATTGCTATTATGAGCATAAAAATTGGCCTGGCCGAACTTCACTGCATTCGTAAGATCGAATTCAACGGATCTAATTGCTTAAGCTAGGCTTTTCAAATCGTATCTTATAAATAAAATCATTTTCGTATAGAACTTTTTCAGATTCTCAAAAAATGGCCACTTTGCCACTTTGCAAATAATGTCACCTTATTATGAAAAACGAAGAATTTCATGATTATGTACATTGATCAAAATTATATTGGTTATATATAAGGATATTATACACTTTTAAGAGATTATATCAATAAAAACTCCAATTTTTGAGAAATTATATTGGTTTTTTTATACATGGATTGATATGTTAAAATAAGTAAATGTAATAGTCTTATGGACCTTATAACCGGCTGTTTTTGAATAATTGCACATTAAATATTCTATTTCAATGATACTCCTTTCATTTTAATTTAGTTATCCACTTTGCATATTTTACTTGTTTCAAATTAATTATCCAATTTCAAATCCCGATACAATATTATCTTACACTTTATCAAATTATTCTTTTTCATTAACTTAAAAAAAAATAGGTTCCATAAAAAATTACAATTATATTACATTATTTAAGGGCAAAATAGAAAACAAAAAATATTAAAAAAATTATTATAAAATGAAATATGAATAACTAAATTGGGATTGAGGAGTATTAATTACTGGCTATTTTTTATGCACCATGTGTGAGTACGAAGTACTGAAAACAATGTCCCCTGCACGTGGGACTTTTTTAGAAGGTTTTCACTACCAACCACTAATTACAAAGCTTGACCAACAAATGATGGATCTGTTTTTGTTTTCTCCTTTCATTTTCCTTTTTCATTTTCCAAAGTTCTTTTTTCAGAGGAGAAAATTCAATATACCTTTTGTGTGTATTGAAAAGTATATATACACACACATATATAAAATTATTAATTATAAAGATCGTGTTACATCATTATTACAACAAACAAACTAATAAGATCCCTTTTTAAAAAAAATGGAAAAGAATTCATAGTAATTCAAAAATTATTAGGAAATAATTTTACTTTTGATTAAGTGAATTAAATTATTAATTATCCACGCGGTTGCCCATGTACTTGTTTTGGATTAGTTAATTTTATAGAAATATTACAGCCCACTTGAGAGTAAAAAAAGTGACAATCACTACGTGCTTGTTTGGTAGACGGTGTGGTATTGATTTTTGGTTTTAGTTTGGTTGGAGTTGGTGTGATTTTATTTTGGTTCCAAATCATGTTTGGTGCATATGATTTTGGTGTGAGAAAAAGTGAAACTGAAAAATCAAACCATGTTTGGTAACTTGGAATAGTTTGACATTTTATTTATTTAAAATAACATTTTGTAAATATATATGTTTTAAAAAATAAAATATATAAATATTTAATTTTTTGAAATATTTAATTTTTTCGAAATATTTAATTTTTCATAAATATTTAATTTTTTCGAAATATTTATATTTTTCATAAATATTTTATTTTTTCGAAATATTTAATTTTTCATAAATATTTAATTTTTTCATAAATATTTAATTTTTTCGAAATATTTAATTTCGAATTTATATATATATATATAATATTATAAATGAATAGTGTCAAACCATTGGACCCAACTCCAACCAAACCATCTATTGAGATGGTGTGAAATTTGATAAATTTGGGTCCAATGAAGTGACACTATTCAAACACTCTTTGTCCAACACCATGTTTGCCAAACATGAAGTGGAGCAAAATTTTCAAACCAAACCTAAAAAAATGGCTCAATTCCCTCTACCAAACATGTACTACATGTCAACTTTTGTTATTGTTATATTTTGACAAAAAAAATTTGTCCCAATTATATTCTATTAGATAAGATATTTCCTAGATATTTTAGTTAGAAAAAAAACATGTACAGATTATTTGAAAAACCATTCACATAAGTGTCACCAATTTTGCAACGATCTAATAAATTATATGATATTTTATTTATATTTTATTATTCTTTCTTTATTTATTTCGTTTTCTTTTTTGTGTGAATTCTTCAGATAAATTGCAAACAGGGCACTGACTTGCATGTGAAAGATGAGCTAGAAATACAGAGACTTATAGCAAAAGGTACAAGACATGAGCCGAAAAAGGCGGGAGAGATAGTTCGGACCTTAAAGATGGAGAAGGGTTCAACTAGGAAACCGTCACTGAGTGAGTGGCTATGCTACTTAGCACCATGAACACCTTTCATAAATTACTTCCATAAATAATTTTTTTAATCATTATCATATTTTTTTCTGTCTCAATTTACTTATTTATATTTGATCAACAAATATTTATAAATTTTGATCAAATTAGATAACTAAAATGAGAGGGATAGTACAATCTATGACGGTGGAGAAACAGAACAAAGTGAGCCCCATTGCCAATCCATCACAGAGACACCAGTCATTCATCCAAGAACAGAAAGTCCTCTCAGAATCTTTTTCTTTATGCAACAATTAAAACATTTTAACATATATATATACACTATGAAAAGCACGGATACTTCCTCTACAGGCGCTATACTTATGTCCGATATATGTGTATGTGTCCGATACGTGGATATATAAAAAATATGTGTTCGATACATAAAAAAAATATATCTTGAATTTTTTTTATATTTGACATACGGTGAACACGCGTCGGATACAAGCGTGTCTGCATGTCGGATACTCGGTGGGTCGATTGATTGCATGAAAGATAGATAACTTATGAAATAATAATTTGGTGTATCATTTATTAAACTTCAACTCCCCTAATTCAATATTTGATTTTGAATATACTTGAACATTTTTGTTATCTTTGTGATTGGAATTGGAGCATCTATTCATTTATCCACTATTTGAACAAGAATAACATAACACCATAAAGAGCCAAAGATTTGATAGTTTTACATTTCAATCTTTGTCTTCAATCAAAAAAATTTCTATAATATAACGAGAAAGATTAAGATGTCGGATGTTGGGGGAGATGCATTTGATTACTGGAATGGGATGATGGTGAAATGAATAATTTTGAAGATGTTAGATATTTTATTTAATATATTTATTTAATTCACATTGTTTAAGTGATAAATGAGATTGGAGGTTGTCATGTCCTTTCGAAATTTGTTCGTGTCGTGTGTTAGGATTTACATATATTTGTAATTGAGAAAATCTGCATTTGTCGCACCAAAATTACTGAATTTTTTCATGTGTTATGGGTGAATTCCATTGTGACTCAAATATATATATATATATATCTTATAGTAAAATTTCACTACTATAGTTAATTATATTTCACAACATAAGATGTGTGAGAAATCTCATAATGGGTTGTAGATATTTACCAAGCCTTTTCCCTACAAAATCAAATTGGAAATAAAAGGGGTTACCATTCTATTAATTTTTTAAAATAATTAGCAATTAAGTTGTTGAATTTCTTGAATATCGTGAAATTTATTTCAGTCAGACAAAACAAATTTACCACCACATCCAATTGAGATGAACTCATTGAGAAGAGAAATTACAGCAAATAATAATATTATTACATTATATATTACTAGAAATAGCAAATACATTTAGAACGAGAAGCTCTTGCGAAATCATAGTTGTGATAACTTCATTCCCATTTACAAGAACTACCCAATACTACCAAACACACCCTTATTCATTGCCAATCCTTCATACTACAATTTAGAAATACCATAACCTTATAGATCCTACAAATACAAACACTCTCTCTCCCTATATATATATTTGGATGATCAGTAGTGCAACATCTCTGCTGAAGCCATGATGGGTTGGTTCAAAAGCTGATAGTTCCAAGGATTGTTCATGAACCCACCATCATTAACAGATTCAGCACCACCATAAGGGTCTTGATCTTGACCAACAATCCCAAACCCACCATTGATAGCATCAGAGAAAGCTATAATCTCATTGAGCGAGTCCAATCTGTGGCTGAGCTCTGCCACCTGAGCCCTCAAAACAGAGTTCTCTGCCTCAACGGTCAAAAAATGCTGAGTGGTGACATTGATGCTCGTGATGATCTGGTTTTTGTCCTTCCTCAGCTGACCCAAGTCGCCCATCAGATCATCCAGATGCTTCTGCTTCCTCATCCTCGACCGCCGAGCCGATTCGCGGTTCGATATCATCCTCTTCCTCTTCCTCTGCTCCATCACTTGCTGTAGATCTTCGTCGGAGCCAGAGTTGCGGAGAAGCAGAGACGACCCTGAAGATGTGCCACTCGAAGAGGCCATCAATTGGTCGCAAATTCACAAAATTATTGAAATTAAAGTTGGTTTTGAGAGAGATTTGTGGAAATAAGCAGGACCCAATTACCCAAATAGTACTAATTAGTTATATAGATTGATATATATGTATATATAGAGATATAGATATAGGTATAGGTATTATATAGAAGGGGAAGCCAAAATCATGAAACGTAATAGAGCCAGTAAAGGAAGACAACAGAGAAGGATTGAACAAGATGGGTTCTGCGCCGATATGTGGAATTGATCATAAACCCAGAAAGGAAGAGTTCACTCAGAATTTGAGACATGAATTTCAAACATCAAGAACAATAAATTAAGCATGAAGATGGAGTTGAGAGAAACAGAGGATTTTTCAGGGAGAAATTTGGGTGTTTTGAAGGAAAACCCCCCAAAGGCCCAAACCCAGTTGAGAATAGGTGGAGATTTTCTCGGGAAAGAGAGGTATTTTTCCAGGAAATTTGATGAGATCAAGAGAATCTTCAAGTGGGTTGTGGGCATTGAACCCAAAAACCAATCTTGGCAGTGATTTGGAAAAACCCAGGCAGAGTATAGAGAAATTGGTATGGGATTTAGATCTAATAGCCCTAGAAACTGAAAACCAGCAGCATAATAATGCGTGCGTGTTGGGGTGAGAGAGGGAGAAAAGGGGAGAGAGTTTTGATGGACTTGGACTGGAATTTATAGAAGAAAAGATGAACAATTATAAAAATAAAAAATTGAAAAAGATAAATATATATATATGGGTAAAGTGTATTAAACCTTATATTATTTTTTAAAATTTACAATTCACTACTCCGTTCCGTTATAACATAGTTAAATTAAAATAATTTATATTCAAATCCCTTGAAATTTCAATCAATTGCACTCGTTCCTTGATATTTTATTTTTCTTACAATGACACCCCCTGAATGGGAGAAATGACCGGAATGCCCTTATGTTGTCTCCCTTACTTCATGAGACAAATATCTAGGTGGTGAAATTACCTCAATGCCCCAAAATAAAAACCCTATAATATATATATATATCTATAACAACTATTCTAAAATGTGAGGGGTTGAAAATATTTCCAAACATTTTCTTCAAAATAAAAATTAATAAATTAATATGTATTAGTTGAAGTACAACTTTAAGTAATATGTCAAAACGATATAGAGTCAAAGGAAAGGGGTTAGAAATATTTCAATACTTTTAAAAAATAATAATAATTAATTAATATGCATTACTCGATGTGTAACTCTAATAAATATTTCAAAAGATATAGAGTAAAGATATACAACAAGGGGTTATAAATATTTTCATTTTTTTAAAAAATAATAATTAATTAATATACATTAATTGAAATGTAACTCTAATGGATATTTCATAAGATATAGAGTAAAGATATAAGACAAATATATTTCGGTAAGGAAAAATAATATAACTTAAAACACAAAAATTTGTATATTTATCTATCTATCTATATACTACTAATAAAAACACAAGAAATGTTTAATATTTCGATTCATTATCACCTTTTACAATATAAAAAATTATAATAAGTAAAGTTTGACATTATTTAAAGTGTAAGGGCTTAAATTAACTTTACAAAAAAATTAATAAATAATAAACCATTTGTTATATTTTTAAAAAAATATAAAAAATTACAATAAGTAAAGTTTCTTATTATTTTACAGTATAAGGGCTTAAATTAATTTTACACAAAAAATAATAAATTATAAACCATTTGTAACATTTTTATACATTTATCATATCTTATAATATAACAAAAACTATAATTAAAATGTATTACTAGTTGTTTAAATTGTAGGAGTTCTATATTATTTATTTACAAAATAAATTAAATTATATGAGCTCGCAAATATTTTATACATGTATCACCTTTTAAAATACAAAAAAAAATATAATCATAAATAAAGTGTATTATTATTATTCAATAGAAAATGTCACAATATTAGTTTTAGGAAAAAATTAAAAAATAAGAACTTTTGGGGCCTATGTTACAAAAATGACAATTTTAAAAAAATAATTTAAAGAAATGTGATAATATTTCAAAAGTTATTGTATCCAAAGTACTTGAATTTTTTTTCAAATTAAGCTTATGACACAATGGTTGTTTGGTCCATTAATTTAGCCAACATGTCTTTTACACTAAAGTAAGGATACAAGAGTCATTTAATGGGGTCTTCACCCCTTCGGGGGTGTCATTGCAAGAAAATTGAAATTTTAGGGGGCGAATATAATTGATTGAAATATCAGGAGATCTGAGTACAAATTATCTTAATTTAACTAACGGTGTTATAAAGGAATGAAGTGAATTGTAAAAGTTCGGATAGTTTAGCGAATTTTGTGTAAAAAATATAGTTTATGGGAGTTAGTTGAGAGAGAAAATAGTGGAGGGATTTAATGCACTTTATCTTATATATATATATAGATATATATATATATATATATATTATAGAAAGAAAAGAGGAGTGGAGAAAGAAAGGAGTTTGGAATCTAGTGTGATGTTGGGAAAGAGATGATGGAACGAGAGAAAGCTCTACAACCGTCTACAAATCCAGCTGTGAGGCAACACTGGTCATGTATTACATCATATAGGTGAGATTGATTGATTGATTGCATGTCCTTTTTCTTTCTGATTTAAATTTTGTTCGAAATTACTAAATGTTATAGTGAAGCAAAAGTGTATTTAGTTTGTAATTTGAAAATTAGTTTTTTAGTTTTTAAAAATTAGAATTTAGAAAATTATACAAAAAGTCTTAATTCAGTTTTATTAAATTAATTATAAAAAATACTGTTTTCTAAAAATTGTCTTTATATTTCTTTAACAACTCATTATTATGATGCAGTCAAAAAATATAAATTATAGGAATTTTATTTGTTTTGACTTTTCAACAAATTTTCTTTTTTCTCAACAATTTTTTATTTTAAAAAAGTTACTTAGTTTAATTTTAATTCATGTTTGGTAGTTGATTAGGGTTTAAAAATCAATCTTCAATTTTTTAATTCTCTTTTTTTCTTGAAATTTTTATTTATTTTGGTACTTGTATTGTTGTAAATACTTTAAGGCGGACTCATATTATTTCTAAATGTACAAAAAGAAAAGAAAAAAAACCCTTTGTATTTCTCTTTTCTCTATTTTTATATAAGGGTGATAATTTGTGTATGAGTTTGTGTCGGAATGAGACATTGTAGTTCATTAAATGGACTGTGACCTGATTAATATATTATGCTCAACATTAACTCAACTCATTACTTAAATATGTAATTCGATCCAACACATGTAACCCGTTCAAGTATTTATTAGAAATATAAAATTGAAATTTGACACGACCCAACACGAAACGAACCGTTTCTATTTATTAACAAAATTAAATTGAATTTAACACGACTCAGTTATAACTCTTTGATATATCAATTAAAGAAGATAAAAAATGTAGATATAAATATAAATGCAAATATAACTGGGTCAAATAAATTGTTCGAGTTACTTGAGTTTAACTCAAATATAATACCAATATTTTTGTGTCGTGTTCAGATAAAATTTTATACAATTTAAACTCATTTATAATAAATTTCAATCTTTTTAATTGACATCGCGTTCGTGTGATGTTACCGTTTAATGTCTCATTTTGCCTGCTTTAATTTTATATATTCAATATCCGAATTTGGGAGGTGGATCAGTATTGAGTTCTAATGGTGGTTCGCCATTATAGTTTTAATCATTGTCAAATATTAAATTAATTTTTTGGCAAAAGAGCATAAAACTTCGCTATATTTTCTAAGGGTTGCAAAATACCCCATATATTTATTTTGCCCCATTTTACTACCCTTACATTTTTAAAACAAGTAAACTACCCCATTTACACCATTATATGCCCAAATTACCACAAATGTTTCATTTTATCATTATCATTTGTATTAAAATTTAAACAAAATATATAAATTTCAAAAATATATATATTAAATTTCATTTTTTTTTATAAAATTCAAAAATATTATATAAATTTTGAAAAAATATATATACAATTCGAAACAAATATATAAAATTCGAAAAAATATATATTAAATTTCAAAAAATTATAAAATTTGAAAAAAACATATAAAATTCATAAAAATAAATATATAAAATTCTAAAAATATATATAAATTTTGGAAAAATATATATATATAATTCGGCGAACAAATTTTTTGAATTTATATTTTTTTTCCAAATTTTATATATATTTTTCAAATTTATTTTTTTTCGAATTTGTTTTCGAATTATATATATATATTTTGAAATTTAATATATATTTTTGAAATTTTATGTCATTGGGGGTGCTTTGTGATCCCAATATGACAATTAAAATGAATTATTTTACTGAATATGCAGATTCACTCAGAACCAATGGGAAAATTGTAAATCATGAGTTACTAAATAAGAGAGAAAATTAATATTAAAACATGATTTTTATGGGTTTGTTCTTCACATTTTTCATCTCTTCAAAGTATAATCAACATGCCAACCTACATCATTTTTGGTACAACATACAGTAATACAGTTTCTTATATTTTTAGGTACATCAATTTTATTTCGAATTTTATATGTTTTTTTCAAAATTTATATTTATTTTCAAATTTTATAAAAAAAAATCAAAATTTAATATATATTTTTTCGAAATTTATAGAAAAATTAAAATTTAATATATATATTTTTACGAAATTTATATTTTTGTTTCGAATTTTATATTTATTTTCGAATTTTATAATTTTTTTCAAAATTTAATATATATTTTTTCGAATTTTATATATTTTTAGAATTTTATATAATTTTTACGAATTTTATATATTTGTTTCAAAATTTATATATTATCTTCAAATTTTATAAAAAAATTCAAAATTTAATATATATCTTTTTTAATTTTATATATTTTGTTTAAATTTTAATAGAAATAATAATAATAAAATGAAACTTTGGTGTAATTTGGGCATATAGTGGAGTGGTGTAAAGGGAATAATTTGCTTGTTTTAGAAAAATAAGGCTAATAAAACGAGGTAAAAAAATAAATATTGGGGGTATTTTGTAACCCTTCAAAATCACAAGGGTTTTTATGCTCTTTTGTTTAATTTTTATTTTACAATCACAAGAAAACAAAACTTTTATACTGTAATGGGCACGTGTGTTGCAATTCCAATTGATTGAAAATTGTTACCCTCTATTCTTGCTTAATTTAAGTCCTCTTTAGATTAGATGGATTTTTCTAGTCCTGACTTAGAAGTCTTTTAACTCCAAAAATGTCGCTTTATAAAAAAGTCTAATTGAAGGTTACAAATAAATAACTTCCTTCCAATTTAAAAGAATATAATACTCTATTTTTTATTTATTTTTTTTAATAAAAAAAATCGACACTGTAAATGATCTTTTATAACACTCGAATGTTGAACTGGTTGTATTTGTGCATGAGGGGTCAATGAATGCACTTAATCACATAAAGTCTAGCACAATATATAATTAAAAAATATGAAATGCATAAAATAATCAAATAATGTATCTTTGTATTCATCAAAGGGCATTTAGGCAGGATGACTTAATATTAAAATAAAAATATCATTGTTATTGTCATTATTGGGAGGAAAGTTGATAATGTAACAAATCTTTATTTATGTTGATAGCGAACCTCTTAAGTTAATTGTAACAAGCTTCAACGGTCTCCAATTAATAATAAGTATAAGGAATTAATTAATAGCATGACCCAAATTAAGAAAAAGTATAGAATGATATATTTCAATCATATCATATTAAATGACATAAAAAAAATTAGAGTACCATATTTAGTAATTCCCGAACTCTTTCTTCTATAACGAAAAACCTTCTTAGCATTGAATGAGGGAAACTTGTTTAGTCAAACACATTTTCTATCCGGCACTGTTAGTACATGAACAATCTTTTTAGGAGGGACAATTTTACATATTTCTGCCAAATTCTTCTATTATTAAGAGCACAATAAATTATTTGATTCAAAACAAGAATTGTAAGAATAAAAATCAACATCTAATTCTTATGATGGGAATACGAAACTTGAGGAGTTTAATACCTTCTCTCAAAATATAAGCCTCAGCTGGAAAGACTGACCTGCTATCAATATTATATTAACTTACTGACCAAGGCAGTTTCTTCCTCTAATCTTCAATTTAGTTTCTAAATTTAGTAAAACATAAATGTATATGTTATTGTATTTTGTAACTTTCTAATAAAAAACCTGTAAACCGAATAACTTTTGTGTGAGTGGTGTGAATTTCACCATGTCTCACTAAAGTGTGATTCATATTCTCGCACACACTGTCACCATGAAGTTGTGATACTCTGTATATACAACCATTAAAAATTAGTGAATGGAATAATTCAATAAATTAACAAAAAATATAAAGAAATCATCAGGTAACCCTTTTAGTGTAGAAGAATTTGTTGTAATTCTCAAAATATGTAATCAGTGTATATTTTATATTAATATATGCACTTTTGTATGTAATCAGTGGTTTTTTTTTAAAATGAAAAATGAAAAAAGCCATGTTACTGGGGCCTGTTTGGCAACCTCGGTTTTGGGCTTGGTTTTGGTCTTTAAGACCAAAATCATGTTTGGCAAGGCGGTTTTGGAGTTGGTTTTGAGCTTTTTAAAACCAACCACTAAAATCTGGTTTTGGCCCACCAATTTTGACTTTTTTTTTTCTCTCTCTATATATATATATGGCAAAAAATATGAATTATTTTTTATATTTTTCGGAAAAATTATTTTCAGAAAAATTAATTTTCGGAAAATAATTATTTTTTCGGAAAAATAAATTAATTTTCGGAAAAATAAATTTTGGGAAAACATTTTTTTTTGCAAAAAAATCATAATTTAATGTAATTTTTCAAAAAAAAAAAATTTCAGAAAAAAAATATTTTTCGGAAAATATTTATTTTTTCGTGAAAAAATTAATTTTCGGAAAATAATATTTTTTCGGAAAAAAATCATATTTTCGGAAAAAATTTATTTTTTCGAAAATAATTATTTTTCCCAAAAAATTTACTTTTCAGAAAATATTTATTTTTTGGAAAAAAATTATTTTTCGGAAAAAATTAAAAAAAAATTCCGAAAATTAATTATTTTCCTAAAAATTATTTTTTATATTTTTGGAAAAATAATTTTTCCCCGAAAATTACTTTTTTTCCAATTTTATATATATATATTTTTAATACATATTAATATATATATATAATTATATCAAGACCAAAACCAAGACCAACTCCTTACCAAACATATAATATTATATATATATAATATTATATGTGAATAGTGTCAAACCATCATTTGAGATGGTGTGAAATTTGATGGATTTGGATCCAATGGAGTGACACTATTCACACACCATTTGTGTTGCACCATTTGGGTTTGGTTTGAAAATTTTGCTCCACTCCATGTTTGGCAAGCATGGTGCAACACAAATGGTGTGTGAATAGTGTCACTCTATTGGATCCAAATCCATCAAATTTCACACCATCTCAAATGATGGTTTGGTTGGAATTGGGTCCAAATGGTTTGACAGTATTCACATATAATATTATATATATATATATATAAATTCGAAATTAAATATTATGAAAAAATAAATATTTCGAAAAAATTAAATATTTATGAAAAATAAAATATTTTGAAAAAATTAAATATTTATGAAAAATTAAATATTTCGAAAAATTAAATATTTATATATTTTATTTTTTAAGATATATATATTTAAAAAATATTATTTTAAATAAATAAAATGTCAAAATATTCCAAATTACCAAATATTTTAATATTATAATATTATAATATCAATATATTATAATATTAATATATTAAAATATATTAATATTTATTAATAAATAAAATGTGAAACCCATATATTAATATATTTTAATATATTAATATTAATATATATTAATATTCATATTAATAAATATATGAATATATGAATATTATAATATTAAAATATATTAATATTAATATATTTTATATTTTAATATATTAATATTAATATATTATTAAGAATTTCAACCCATTCCAACTCTACCAAACATGGTTTGATTTTTCAGCATCACTTTTTCTCACACCAAAATCATTTGCACCAAACATGGTTTGGAACCAAAATAAAACCACACCAACTCCAACCAAACCAAAATTAAAAACCAACTCCACACTATTTACCAAATAAGAACTATATATTGGTTTTAGATTTACCTAAAATTATTCGAGACCAAAATCAAGTTCCCAAACCAGCCCTACGAGAGTTTTGGACTCAATCCTTGAATTGACTGTCAAACCAAGCCATGGGTTTACCTGAATGTCTTATGCTGCAAAAGTCAACATATCAAGGTTTAATAAGGTCACTTTCTTCTAGATGTAACTCGTATGAAATTAAAACTCAAAAGCACGGAGTTTTTGACACGACCTGTGTAATGATGAATATTTAAAAATATTCCGAGGACATAAAACTAAGGACAAGTCTCCAAATTCTAAAACTAATGTAACATGCATAAAACATATTTATATTGCCGTCTCTGTTTCAAATTAATTGTTAAAGTCTATTTTTTTAATAGTATTTTTTTTCTTTTGTTAGTTTGTGTTTATATTTTGTTCAAAGATGAATAATTTAAAAAATATAAGATCATATTATATTGAAATTTGAAATTAAATAATTATAATTTATCAGAAAAAAAAAATCTGAATAACTATTTTAAGATAAATAAAATTTAAAAAATGAACAACAATACGGGACGAGGGAGTATTTAATTGTTTCTTCTCCCCCTCAAGAAAGCTATACATGAAACTAAAAAAAAATATGTAAGCAACAAATTTATCATATGTAATTTTACAAATGACATGTATATATATACTAATTTTTGTCTTTAAAAGTACCAACTCTCCAAATTTAAGAATTAATTGTGACTTTCTTTATGCATTACATAATCAATTGCAATGTGAGAACATCTTTTAAAGCATATGCGTCATATCATGTCATGTCATACAACACAATTAATTATTTTATTTTTTTATTTTATTGTGAATTTGGCCCCCATCAAGTTAAAATGGTCCAAAGCTGAGGGTACAACTTTTTTTTATACTTTTTCTTTTTCTTTTTTACTTTCAACATTCTAACTTTCTAAGGTAGGCTGTAGGACTAAAGATTTTCCAAATCACTCAAATTGAGCAGCCATCTTACTATGACTAATATATTTTCATTTTTCACAATCATAAATTGACACTTTGTTGTCAAATTGCTCTCCGTCTCTCGCACTCACACACACACATATACACGAAAAAACACATAGATATACAAACATGTGGTTAGATACAATGTTTGTGGGGTTCTTGTCATGTCCCAATCACCGGGCTTGCCTTCATGGTGAAGGAAACAAGACCATAGGGACACAGTTTAGGAAAAGAGAGAGAGAGTTGGCTAGGCTCATTGCATGTGTTATGCAACTTATGGTTTGAAATTACTAAATATCTTTTCACATTAATTTGGGTTTTATTTTTCCGGAAATTCGTTATTTTTAGTTTAATTATAGAATACTTAAATGGAGGTATTAAAATTCTGCTACCTTATTTGAGGAAAAACTTCTAATCTAATCTTAATATTCTTACTGAAAAACAGATAAATTCTAAAAATGTTCTTGAGTATCAACAAGTGCTCTTAATATTAATTGCACAGAATCCCATTAAACTATGGGTGCGTTTGAAAATTAGTGTTTTCGTTTTCGTTTTTTATCTCTTGAAAATAAAAAAATTTCTTGTTCTTGTCCTAAGGGTAATCCGAAAACAAAAACACGTTTGGTTGGAAATTTTGTCTAAAAAATTTTCGGGAACAAAAAAAAAAAAAAAAATTTTGGAGGTTAGGGTTTGGAGGTTGAAGATGAAGGTTAGGGAATCTGCAACAATTAAATTTTTTTTTTGCTAAGAACAAATAGTGCCGAAAACAAAAAAATACCATTTTGGTGTTCTCAAATTTTGAACTAAGGGTGAGAAAATGTTTTTTTTATTGTTCACGAAAACAAAAACCATCAAAGGCTCCCAAACGCGATTTTGTTCCCGTGAATAGTGAAAAAAACAAGAACAAAAACGGAAACAACCCTATCCAAACGCACCCTATGATTTTTTTTTCAGCTATTGTTTGGGAATTTTATGCAACAAATTAACACGTCCAAACAAAATCCAATTATAATTTTATAATATATTCTTTTCAACATTTTTTTTGTTATTTTGTATTTTTCATTTTGGCACATGATAATATAGTATAATTGTACTTTTTAATGGGATTCATTATTTTTGAAGTTAATATAAAAAGATAATTTAGAAAAGTATAAAAATATATTGTATTGAAATTCGAAACTTAATAATTATTTTAAGACAAGAAAAGTTAGGAAAGTAAATAATTACTATGAGACGCGTGAAGTATTTAATAGGGTAATTTGCTGAATGGGGTGTCTTACGGAAGTTGTTTTAAAAGTCAATGTATAAACTTTTATACTCTCACTTTTGTCAAGCTAAGGTAATGCTGAATTTGCATGAAAAAACTTGAAAGAAAAAAATCAGGGAAAAAAATAATGAAATAGTATATCTCTTGTTTAAAATATATATTGGTTAAAAAAATGTTTAATGTGCAAGTAACATTTATGTATCACTACTTTTTTACTAACATATTATGTGGAACATTTTTGGAAAATTAAGAGAGAAAAACTAATAAAAATTAATTTCTGGGCGAGAATATTATAAATATAAGGTTAATTTGTACAACATTCATTAAAAATTTAGAGTAAAAGTGCTTTTGAGGAGTATTTATAAAGGGTGTTTTGTTTGCACTTTGCCCCTATATATTAATCGAGAAAGAGAAAAATATGGTTATGAAACTGTAATAGGTATGGGTGATCAAATAGAGAGAGGATTGAAAGATATAAATGTAGAAATTATACACGAAGACAAAAGAGACAAAATAAATGGATATTAAATTGTTTATGAGAGGGAAAGAAACATTGAATTTGAGTTTAATCATGAATACGTATAACTCTGTGTTACCGGGATGGGAAGATAATGATAAAATAAAAAGTTAATTCTATGGAATCAAAATAACTATTTTTTAATAAAAAAAAGATAATTGTGATTGCAAAGAGATATAGATCTATGCGGTAAATAGGACTTGTATTTTTTATTATTATTATTTTCATGAAAATTACATGGATTCTTATCTATTTTATTATTTTTTCCTAAAAAATATATACTAATCTTGTTCATACACATGTGATATAGTTTATCAATCTATTTATTATTAAAAACTATTTTTGTTTTATTCTTTATTTTTTTAGAATATCAATTTTGTTCAACTTTGTCAAGCCCACCTTGTTTAATTTGGGTTACAACTTACAATCTAGACGGCCTCACTAGTCACTATTAGCAACAGACCTATCTCAAGGCCACCAGGCATCTTGTTCAATTTGGGCTACAAAACAGGGGCCCATTATAAGCAACAAACCATCTCAAGCCCACCTTCTTAAGCCACTAATGACACTCTCCTGAATTATCTCAGTTTTGCATCTATCCCCCTAAATTATTAATTTATTGCAATAAGCCCCAATTTTCTTACAAAAGACCATCCTACCCTTTTAATAAAATTTTCCATTCTTCTAATTATACCACTATATTTTTTCTCTTTTGAGATTTTAATTGTACCATTCACCTTAATTGAATTCGCATTAAGTATATTCTCAAAATAAATAAAAAATGTATAAATTGTAATTATTGATTTTTAAAGTAATAAACTTGTTAGTAAAATTTTGTTTGATTTAATGTATAAAACTTATTACCCTAAATTTAAACTTTTTAAATGCTATAATAAAAACCTTTTTTTCCTAAGATATACATTCATAAAGAATTTATAAATTACTTAAATAACAAAAAAACAAACTGTGTGATATATTTAAATAGTGTGACTAATTACTTAATCATTTTAAATTTTTTGCATAATTTTATTTAAACAATTTAAAAGTCATTAGTTAGGTAATTAAATTTTAAAATATGAGTAAATTTATGCAATTTTTCATGGAGGATATTATCAAATTTGTATAAATTATTCCATAATCTATGTTAATAAGAAAAATGCATTAAGTATAAATTAGTAAGAAAGGCCATTGTGGTCATTTATAAAAAAAATTAAAAAAATTGGGGCAATTTGTAACTACATATCATAATTAAGGGATTTTCTGCACAAAATATAATTGAGGGGGTTCTTTGCAAAATTGACCATAGTTCATTTGCACTTTACCCTTTTTAAAATTATGACTCCAATTAGGCTTATCCAAGTCTTCTATCTGATCAAGCTAATGTGAATTATCCATTGCTACTCTTGTTTTAAACCTTAGGCACTGTTTGTTTTCTGTTCCAGATTCATTTGGTTTGGTATGGTCTTGATTTTTAGAAATCATACCATGTTTATTTTGAGTTGGTCTAAAAAATTGAATCCTGACCAAATTGAACCAAATTGAGTATTTTCGGACCCAATTTTTTGTCGAGTCAAGTTGGTTTGGTTCCAAAAATTAATAACCAAAATCAAAATTTTAAGACCCCAACCACCCAACAAACAAAACAAAATGAATTAAATAATAAATAAATAAATACAATAATAAAAAATAATAAATTAATGAATAAATAATAATATAAATCATAAATTAATAAAATATATTTATAAATTAATAAAAAATAAACAAAAATGAATTAAATAATACATAATAATAATAATAAAGAATAAATTAATAATAAATTAATAAAATATATTTATAAATTAATAAAAATAAATGAATAAATAAATTAATTAATAAAAATATATTTATAAATTAATAAAAATAAATGAATAATAAATTAAATAAAATATATTTATAAATTAATAAAATAAACAAAATAAATTAAATAATACATAAAAAGAAGAAGAATAATAAATAATAAATAACAACAAATTTATTTATAAATAAAATTAAAATAAATGAATAAATAATAATATAAAAAAAATGAAATCAAATATATTTATAAATGGTCTGGTTCCATTTTTTTCAGACTGAGACCATCAGACTATACCGGTTACCAAACATGACCTTAAATTCATCTCCAGTTACCGCCATATTTCTAATTATTTTCGAAAAGAATTACATAATGTGATATTTATTAATAATCACGATAACTATGCAGTTATTGTTTATGTAGATAAAGGCTAATAAAGACGCTGTCACATAGAGATACTAAAAGAGAAAAATGATAGTGGCAAAAAATTAATTATTTGTGAAAGTTATTGCTTGTTCAACCTTATTTTAAATAACCCATTGTATTTTAATGCACCAAAATAGTTCTCGAAATTCAAATACATCATGAAAATTAAAATTTTATTGCATTTCACGCTCGTTGAATTAGTTGTAATTTATTGAATGATAAATGATTCTAATTTTATAACTCTGCACTAAAGTTTACAACAGATATAGTACAATAGTGACACTAAACACTCAATTAGGGAGATTTTATGTAGGAGTGCACAAAAAAATCGTAAAATTGGTTCAAACCAAAATGAATTAGGCCATGTTTGGTAGGCGGTCTTTTTGGTCTGGTCTGGTCTGGCTTGGTCTGGTCTGGTCTGGTTTGGTCCGGTCTGGTCTGGTCTAATCTGATCTGGAAAAATCTGTTTGGTAAGCGGTCTGGTCTTACTATTTATTTATTATTTATTATAATATTTAGTTATGTATTATTTATTTCTTTATTTATTATTTCTTCACTTTATTAATTTATTATTTATATTATTAAATTATTATTTATTAATTTATATATTAATTTATAAATATATTCTATTTATTTATTATTATTTCATTATTTAATTCATTTTATTTATAAATTATTTATTCATTTTTAATTATTTAAAAATATATTTTATTAATTTAATATTAATTTATTATTATTATACTCATTTTTTATTATTATTATGAAGTATTTATTCATTATTATATTTACTTATTATTTATTATTATATTTATTTATTATTTATTATTATTATTTATTTCATTTTGTTTATTATTTATTATTATTATTATATTTATTTATTATTAATGTATTCATTTTATTATTATTATTATGTTTTATTTAATTTATTATTTATATTATTAATTATTAATTATTTATAAATATATTTTATTATTTATTTATTCATTTATTTATTATTATTATATTCATTTATTTTATTTTGTTTATTATTTATTATTTATATTTTATTTTTAAAATATGTTTTATTTAATTTATTATTATTATTATTAATTTTTTATTATTATTTATTCATTTTTAATTATTTATAAATATATTTTATTAATAAGACCAGACCGGACCACTAGGAACCATCTTTTTTTTTTGTCTGAAATGAGGTCATTTTGGTCTGATTTGGTCTTACTTGGTCTAACCAAAAATTTGGGACCAATGCTACCAAACACGGTCTAGTCCCATAAAACGCAAGACCAGACCATACCACCTGGGACCAGACCACCTACCAAACAGGGCTTAGTGTTTTGGTTCAGTTAGAGGTAGCAAATGGGCGGGTTTGGGTTAGGTTGCAAGTGGGCAGGTCATTAATGTGTCAATGACCCATTTTCAACCTGCAATAACGGGTCGGGTTGACCTGGACCACAAGTTTTACCCCTTTTTTTTACAAAAAAAAAAAAAAAATTCCAAAATCGAATTCGCATATTACTGACACCCCAATATAGTGTTTTATAGTAATAAAACTTCAAAATTACAAGTTTAGAAATAAAAACAGATTGTTGTTGGTGTTGGAAAGTCACGGAACAAAGAGGAGAGAAGGGAAAAAAAAACAAAAAACAAGCCAAGACCCAATATGAAAGAGAAGGTAAAGATTGATTAATTTTCCATCTATCAAGTCAATAAACCAAAAATCTATAAAATTGAATTAAATTCAATGTGAAACCCTAAGTTCTAAGCTCCTAAATTAACAGGAGTGAAACATCATTTTAATTAAAGAGAAAAAAATTATGAACAAAAAATCATCAAAAAAAACACCAAAATGTTTCAAACAAACAAAAAATTCAATACTTTAAGCATATTTAAAACATAGATCATATATATATACACACCAAAAACCCCGGAAAAAACCTAATTAGATTTTGATTTGGGTTCCTCAAATAAAAAGTTACTCAACATTTCTCATATGTATGCGTATGTTAATATACATAAATGGGAAAATTACATAAACTAGCTATGAACTATAACCTAATTGCAGAGAGTACCCCTAACGTTTGAATAATATCAGTTACTACCTCTTAGAACACGGAGCAGAGCCTCCGTCAGATTTGTGTCAGATTTGTGCGTGAATTTACTTAAAAGCCCTTGTTTTATATTATATTTTAGGGTTAATTTCAAGAAACCCCATATACTATCTAATTTAATCAACTAACCCCCACGGTGTCCACTTTGTCCCATATACTATTCAATTTCATCATTATGCCCCTCACCTCACATTTTGAATCAAAATGCCTAAACTACCCTCAATAGTATAAGGGGGTTTAGTGAAATCAACCCATTAAAAATATTATTTTTCGAAAATCAATTATATTTTTTGCAAAAATTATAAATTCAAATATATATATATATATATTTTTCGCAAAAAAATTATTTTTCAGAGGGAGAATATTATTTTCCAAAATATGAATTATTTCGGAAAAAATAATATATATTTTTTGAAAAAAAATTATTTTCAAAAAAAAAATCATATTTTGGAATATAATATATGTAAATGCTCAAAATTGCACTACACAAGAGAGAATGCTTTATTCAACATTTGATTTTTCTTTTATACATTTCTCAATGGGCTTAAAGCCCATTGGGGCAACATTTCAGTTACTAAAGAAATACGTGGATACAATGGGCTCAACCATTGGGCTTACAGGAGTTTTATTAGGCCAGTAGCCTGATGGGCTTAACCCGGAAAAACTTTGGTGGGTCAAGACATTTTCTACACTTACACATGCCCACTTCTTCTTGATGGGCCGGGGACGACCGGGCCCATAAGGGAGATGGAAAGGTAAGAATAATGAGTTTATCACCCCTGTCGGGATGACGTGGCTCATCCAATTAATGTGAGGGCTGAGTAATCATTGCGGTTTTTGAAATCAGTGGTCCGGATGGCCTCGATTGGCGAGATGGGTGGCCGAAGAAGCGCACATGAAGCGAGGTGACGCTTCTCTTCCCGAGCTCACGGCTTTTCAAGCACCCCTGAGACTCCTATAAATACTGGCTGTAATGTTGAGGATCCATCCCGTTTCACAACTCAAACTTTCAGAGAGCTCTTTGCACTTGAGATCTTCGCTTATCATTGCCAGAGTCTATCTCCTCTCCCAGGAAAGCGTCCGAAATCTTTCGGGATTCATCTTAGAGTAAGTTATTTCTTTTCATCTCCGCGTCTTTCTTTGTCTTCTTTTTGTTTAAAATGTCCGATAGCGATGACACCCGGTCGGGTAGCAACCGTTTACCCCCCTCTGTGAACCCTGATGCCTCCCCTAGTTCACCCTCAGTGGAGGTGGTTAGGACAATCGTACCTAGTCCACCGGAAATTAACCAGAATGTAGCAACAGCTGGGAATCCGGCTGCAGGGGGTTCGGGAGATCAGTTTTATGCTGATCCCCTTCCTCCCATGAATAGGGTAGAGACAGTGTTAAAGAAGCTAAGGGTCAAATGCGGGATACCCGATGGGGTAATTGTTAAAAATTATCCTAAAAAGTATGATTTTAGGAGGGGTGAGGGGGTTTTGGACCAGCAGATTTTGTTATCTGCCTTTCACCTTCAGGTCCTTAAATTCCCGATCCAACCTTTTTTCCTCTACACCTTAGCTACCCTGGGTCTGGCCCCGCTTCAGTTGGGACCGAACTTCTTCCGGGTCCTGGCTATGATCCTGATCATCAATCGGGATCTGGGCCTTAACCTTGGACTGGCGGACCTTCTGTTATGTTACAAAATACAGGCCCAGAAGGATTGCAGAGGCCGGTACAATCTTTTTCCCTTTGGTGGGAGGAAGATCTGTGATGGCACTGAAAAGTCCAACAAAGGATGGAAGGAAAGAATGGTCGTGGTGAGCGGGAACTGGAGACTTCCAAGCTCGTCCAGATTCAAAGTCCCTAGCGAGTTTGACCAACACCTTTTCCCTTCTTTCAAGCCATTCCATAAGGGGACTTGCAACTGCGATCAGTGCAATGATAAGTTAGGCCTCCATGTGCTTGAGTTTCTGAGAGCGCCCGACGAGTATAAAACTTCACATTATATCAGAACCCGTTTCGAACTGCTAAAATCAAAAATTTGGGGACAGCCACTGAGGATGTGTAACAGTTTCCTGACAAGTTCTACTTTGCAGGCTCTGTCTACAGAAATGCTGAGAATCCCACAGGCCGTGCTGAAAGAAGGCCAGGCGGGCAGTTGTTCCTCAAGCGACAACTTCGACCCCGAGTGAGAGTGAAAACGGGCAGGGATCCCAAAGCGCCCCCACTCCTCCGGCTGGGCCCAATCTCCTACCCTTGGTGGAGAACACCCCGGTAATTCCACCTCCACCGATGGGAAATGTTCAAATCAGCCAGACTCCTCCTCCAAGATCAGAGGAGGTTACCCGACCTTCAGGGGATGTTCCCACTCCTGAGTTTCGTCTGGTTGAAGGGGAAACAAGCCTGACAGGAGTGAGACATCCCCGATCGGAGGAGAGTCTACCCGAGCGGTCTGTCAGGCCCCGAACGACCACACAGTCGTCCCCCATCGTACTGGATGACAGTGGGGTTGCAGCTGAGGTGGAAAGACCCGTGCCATGGGCGCCGAAGATTACACTCCCGGGCGGTGACTTTCTGGTTGCGGGACAGGCGACCATTGACAACGACTCTGCTCTTCGGGCTATGGGTTCACAGATATGGACGCCCATTGACCGAAAAAGACTGAGAACCATTGACCGGGAGGAGTTGACTCTGACAGGTCCAGATGTAGCGATGAAGGTAGTGCTTTAACCTACAGCTTCCTCAATTGTACTTAATATTTTATTTGTTTATCTATCGGGCTAACACTTGTTCTTTTGGCAGATGCTCTACCTGACCCAGGCTTACAATGCGAAAATGGAAGAGGACACCACGCTGCTCCAGAAATCCAATGAACTTCTGAGGCTGAAGGAGGAATCCCGGATGAAGGTCGCTAACCAGTTGGCCATATCCAATGAAAAGTTGGATGTCCAGACCCAGAGGGCTGTCGCTGCAGAACAGCAGCTTCGGGCTGCTCAAGATAAAATCAAAGAAATGGAGGCAGTCCGACGGGCCCTTTTTGCTGAAACGGAGGCCTTAAAGGCTGGGAATGAGAGCTTGAAAGCTAACAATGAGAGCTTGACGGCTTCCAATTCGAAGCTCCTGGAGGAGAGGGCAGAGATAGAGAATCTGCTGGCAACGGAAAGATCAGTGGTGGAGATGTGCCACCGGGGTGGGAACGAGATGTACAAACGTTTCTGCGAAACTTCCCAGTACCGTATCGGGTTCGGTTGGAGGTCATGTTTTGGTGACATGCAGAAACCTGTCGAAGAAAGGACTTTTGCCTCGGTGGAAGAGCTGGATGAGAGTCTGGGCATCGCTCCTCCGTACAACGATCCGGTTGGCGGTCCAGACGACGTTCGTTTCTGCGAGTTCCTAACCAAGCCTCTCCCTGGAATGAGCATCGCCGCCACTCCTGATCCTTCAGTTCCTGATGGGGCCATCGTTCTAGTGAACCCCGATGAGCCAGGCACCGGAGTTGTACCCTAGGATTTTGTACTAATAAAGCGTATTGTAAGCCTTGGCCAATGGGGCCTATTTTGAATGACAGATAATAGTTTTTGTCCAATTGGATTTTGATTTTTATAATATCACCATTCCCGTCCCGTGCCCTTGGGCAGCTCAGGCCATGTGAAGGTCTATGTAATACTTAGTTTATTTTTGAAAATTGATCCCTTCAGGGTCTGTGTTGTGTCTTCGGGCACTTCAGGCCATGCGAAAGACAATGCAACACTTAATTTGTTTTTGGAACATCGATCTCTTCAGGATCTGTGTTTTGTCTTCGAGCACTTCAGGCCATGCGAAAGACAATGCAACACTTAATTTATTTTTGGAACATTGATCTCTTCAGGATCTGTGTTGTGTCTTCGGGCACTTCAGGCCATGCGAAAGACAATGCAACACTTAATTTATTTTTGGAACATTGATCTCTTCAGGATCTGTGTTGTGTCTTCGGGCACTTCAGGCCATGCGAAAGACAATGCAACACTTAATTTATTTTTGGAACATTGATCTCTTCAGGATCTGTGTTGTGTCTTCGGGCACTTCAGGCCATGCGAAAGACAATGCAACACTTAACTTATTTTTGGAACATTGATCTCTTCAGGATCTGTGTTGTGTCTTCGGGCACTTCAGGCCATGCGAAAGACAATGCAACACTTAATTTATTTTTGGAACATTGATCTCTTCAGGATCTGTGTTGTGTCTTCGGTCACTTCAGGCCATGCGAAAGACAATGCAACACTTAATTTATTTTTGGAACATTGATCTCTTCAGGATCTGTAGGTTTTATGATTTACTTGCCATGATAATGATTTTTACTGATCAAGCACTATAGCCTTTTTTTTTACAAAAAGATCAAAGTAAAAACAGGACTTGGCCCATTATGGGTAGTACCTCTTCAGGTGAGAGGCGTTCTGAGAGTTTGGTTCCATTCCGCCATCACTATTCCGTCGGACTCGGTATGCTCCGCGACCAATGACCCCGATAATGGTATACGGGCCCTCCCAGGGCTCCCTGAGCTTGCCTACGAGCCCTATTTTTTGCCTAAGGACCATATCTCCGACCTGGAATTCTCTTCTTTTGACTTTCTGGTTGAAATGGTTCCGGACGTGCTGTTGGTAGGCGGCCAGCCTGATCCCGGCAGCCTCTCTTCTTTCATCCAGGAGATCAAGATTCTGAGCCAAGTGCTGGTTATTCGGTCCTTCAACCCAGGCCTCACTCAGGAGGGTTGGAACCCTGATTTCCGTAGGAATCACAGCCTCAGCGCCGTACGCCATGGCAAAGGGTGTCTCTCCAGTGGGTTGTCTGGGAGTCGTTCTGTATGACCAGAGAACTTCGGGCAGTTTCTCTAGCCAGTCTCCTTTGGCTTTTTCAAGTTTTTTGGCCAGTGTGTTGAATATAGTTCGATTTGTCCTTTCCGCATGCCCATTGCCTTGCGGGTAGCCAACGGAAGACGTATTCTGGTTGATACCATGCTCGGTAAAGAATGCTCTGACAGCCTTGTTGTCCAGGTTTGTTCCATTATCCATCATGATCGTCCTCGGTAGCCCAAATCTGCATATTATGTTGGTCCATATGAATTTGATTACGTGGCTTCCTTTGACAGTGGGATAGGCTTCCGCTTCCACCCATTTGGTAAAATAGTCCGTCGCCAGAAGGACGTACGCGTTCGACCGGATTGCTTTCGGGAGGGGTCCTACTATATCCATTCCCCATCGGGCGAATGGGTGTGGTACTATAGTAGGATGCAAGAACTCGGGTGGCCGATGGATAGCATCCCCGTGCATTTGACAGGGCTTGCACCTTCGGACGTACTCTTCGGCATCCCGCGACAGGTAAGGCCAGAAATACCCTTGAGACAGTATTTTATGGGCAAGGGTCCTGCCGCCGGAGTGGTTTCCACAAACCCCACTGTGAATTTCCTGCATCACTGCTCTGGATTCTGACGGTGTAATACACCTCAGGTAAGGACCGGAAAAGGACTTTCTGTAGAGTTACCCATTGATGATTGAATACCAGGGAGAATTCCTCCTGACCTTGTAAGCTTCAGCTTTGTTTTTGGGAAGAGTTCCAATTCGCAAGTAATCCATCAGGGGATCCATCCAGCTGGGTTCCCAAGGGATGAACATTACTTGTTCGGCCTCCTGGATACTAGGCCTTCGAATAAAATCCACCAGTGCAACCCGAGTTAGGTCCTCTCCGACTGAGGATGCCTGATTGGCCAGATGATCAGCTTCAGAATTCTCGTTCCTAGGGATCTGGGTGAAGGTTACTTTTTGAAAACCTTATGTTTCTTTCATAACGAGTGCACGATATAACTCCATTTTTGGGTCCTTTGTTTCATACTCCCCGTTGATCTGACGGACAACCAGCTGAGAATCACTGTGTAATGCTAAGGACTGAATCTGAAGGCTCTGGGCTATCCTTAGCCCGGAGACGACGACCTCATACTCTGCCTCATTGTTCGTGGCTGGGAACTGCAATTGTACTGACATGTGAAGGCGTGTTCCATCAGGTGTCAAGATCTCCAAGCCAATCCCTGATCCGGAGAAGCAGGATGATCCATCCACAAAGATCTTCCAGGTTTTCTGTTCGTTTTCTTGGTCTGGCTCTTCAGTTTCGCTTTCAAGTAAAAAGTCCGCCACTGCCTGTCCTTTAATGGAAACCCGGGGTATGTATGTCAAATCGTATATGCCCATTTCGATAGCCCATTTAGAAATTCGCCCTGAGAGGTCAGGCTTTGACATTATAACCCGTAGGGGTGTTGCCGTTGGGACGACGATCGGGTGAGCTTCAAAGTAATGCCTCAGCCTTCTTTTTGCATTCACTAGTGACAGAACCAACTTCTCTTGCCTGTTGTATCTGGTCTCTGCCTCAGCTAATGATTTGCTGGTGTAAAACACTGGCATTTGAAGTTTTCCGTCCTCTCTAACGAGGGCGACGCTGGTTGACGCAGAGGATACTGCTAAGTACAGGTATAAGATTTCATCGGGAATTGGTGTGGACAGAATCGGGGGCACGGTCAAGTACTCTTTTAGACTCACCAGGGCCTCCGATTGCTCTGGACCCCAGATCTCTCCCCTCTTTGCTTTTATTGCCTGAAAGAATGGTCGGCATCGATCAGTGAGTCGTGAAATGAATCTACTAAGTGCAACAACTCTCCCCGTCAAGACTTGAACGTCTTTGTGTGTTCGGGGCTCCTTCATTTCTATCAGGGCCTTGACTTGCGTCGGGCTGGCCTGAATCCCGGTCCGGTCCACGATGTGCCCGAGGAACTGTCCAGATGATACGCAAAAAGAGCATTTCGCTGGGTTAAGCTTCATGCCGTGTGACCTGATGGTGGCGAACACTTGACGCAGGTGGACGAGATGGTCTTCCTTCCTTCTACTCTTGACCACAATGTCATCGATGTAGGCCTCAATTACTGTACCCATCATACCTTTAAAGATCTTGTTGACCAGTCTCTGGAAAGTGGCACCCGCATTTTTCAGTCCGAAAGGCATAACTCTAAAGCAGTATGTGCCTGACTCAGTAATGAAGGAGGTCTTTTCCTCATCCATTGGGTTCATTTTTATTTGGTTGTAACCTGAATACGCATCCAGAAAGGTCAGACGATCGTATCCAGCGGTAACATCAACCATCTGGTCAATCTTTGGCAGTGGAAAGCTGTCTTTCGGGCATACCTTGTTCAGATCGGTGAAGTCAACACAAACCCTCCATTTGCCGTTCTTCTTCTGCACTACCACTACGTTGGCAAGCCATTCGGGATATCTGACTTCTCTGATGAAGCCTGCTTGGAGCAACCTGGATACTTCATCCGCTATAATTTGGTTCCGATGTGCCCCCATGCGCCTTTGCTTTTGCCTGATAGGTCTGACATTCGGGTCAACCCGTAATGAGTGCTGTGAAACTTCGGGGTTGATCCCCGGTATGTCCGTATGCTCCCATGCGAAGACATCACAGTTTTCCTGCAGTAACTGTGTTAGTTCCTTAAATTCAGGATCGGTGAGATTTGTACCTGCAAATGTGACTTTTCCCGGGCTATCGGGCACAACGCAGATCTGCTGCAACGGTTCAACCACAATTGGGGGGCCCGGGTCCCCTTCCTTTAATTGTTATTTGGAGCCTGAGCTTTGCTCCTTGGAGCGGAATGCCACTGGGGCCTTCACCTTCTGGATCTCTTTCAGGGTGATCGCATAGTATTCCTTGGCTGCCACTTGGTCGCCTTTGATATCAATTGTACCTGTACCGTCGGGGCATAAACATCTCATGATTTGGTGAAGAATCGAAGGCACACCTTGCATTCGGTGAATCCATCCCCTCCCCATGAGTAAATTGTACGAAGGTTTGGCATCGACTACAACGAATGTCTCGTTTAGGGTCCTCTGAGCGGCAGATACCGGTAGCTGAACTTCTCCGATCGGTTCAATTTGCCTTCCGTCAAAACCTGCGATGGGGCACCGGGATGCCAGAACTTCTGACGGATCGATCTCGAGCTTTTCAAAAGCCCATTTGGTGATGATGTTGGCGCTGCTCCCAGGATCGATCATGACTCTTTTCACAAGACAGTTGGCCACCATCAAGGTCACGACCAGAGGGTCTTCGTGCGGGGTTTGGACAATCCGAAGGTCTGACACCGAGAAGGTGATCTGCGTTTCCCTTGCTTTGCGCTGGGCATCACTGACCTCGTTGACTCTTCGCATCTTTTGGGCTCTTCGCATGTGGCTCCGGTGTGACCCTTCGGTTGCCTTGGATGGGGGGCCGCCATGTATCATATTAATCACCCTGACCGGCTGTGTATCTCAGGGTTTCCGAGGGGCACTGAAGGCACGTTGATCATTTGTCCTCGGTCTGTCCCGTTGGACGTAATCTCGGAGTTCCCCGCGAAGTAGTAACGCCCCCACCTGTTGCCTTAGGTTGCGGCATTCATTCGTGATGTGCCCGAAATCACCGTGGAAAGCACAATGTTTTGACTTGTCCCTCTGGTCGAGTGGTTGTCTCATGACCGGGGGTTGCTGGAAGATCCCTTTGGCTTTGTTCTCTTGGTAGAGTTTAGCAAGGCTAACCTTTAGGGGTGTCAGCCTTTCGTCGAACCTGGGGCGTTTGAACGGTTTAGGGATTGACGATCCTGGTGGGGCTGAGGATCCCGGTGGAGTTGCTCGCTTGCGATCGGTCGATCGATCCTTGGACTGAATCTAAAGATCGACGAAGGCTGACCTCCTTTGCCGGATAGTCTCCTCTTCCTCAATTCTCAAGTATCCCTGGGCCCTGGAGTTCAGCTCTCCAATGCCCGATGGAGGGCGCTTTACCAAAGACTGATGGAGCTTGGTTCCTGGAATGAGAGCCATCCTGAATGCCTCAACCGCCGAATGCTGGTCGCAGTTATCCACAGAAGAGGATTCAATGTTGAAGCGGGATAAAAAACTTTTCAATGACTCCCCCTTCTCCTGGATCATGGTGAAGAGGCAGGATATGGTCTTCTTTTGTCTTTTGTTTCCATAATACTGGGCAATGAAGAGCCTGGTTAATTGTTGCCAGCTGCCAATGGATCGGGGTGGCTGCTTCCTAAACCACAATAGAGCGGCGTCAGCAAGGCTTGTAGAGAATACTTTGCAAAGTAGGGACTCGTTCTCAGCGTACATGGTCATCTTCTGATGGATCTGGTATATGTGCTCCTCGGGATCCCTTGTGCCATCGTAAGGGGTGAATTGGGGCATAACGAACTTCTTTGGAAAGGGCTCTTGTGTTATCTCGTGAACGAAGGGTGACTGTACCAATTCAGTGGACGCCTGGATGGCCATGTCATCAGTGGATCGGGACCTCAAGTCCCAGAGGAATTTTTTTTGGAATTCATCCATCATCGCTTGAAGCTTCTGGGGGGTTATGGACTCGTCGGCTGCTGGAGCCTTTTCCGAGCGCTGAGAAGACTCGACATGCTCCTCAGGTTTGTCGCTGCCCTGCTGGTTTAGAGAATGGCCAACTGCCGCCACAGGAGGGTCATCTGCGACTATTGGCGGAACAGCAGGCTGTGGAATCAACCTGGCCATGAGCTCTGCATTCTGCCTTTCCAAGGCCATGCTACGTTCCTCAGCAGCTGCCAAGCGTCGAAGAACCTGCTCCATGGAACCCTCTGCATGACTATCCGCAGTGGGTTGAACGTCCGCCTGCGAACGAGTGATTGGCATCTCTGCAGTGGGTTGGCCTTTGTTTGACAAACAGACTCAGCTTTTTGAGATGGGAAGAAGGAGGCGATTTTTCAGATCCCGAAGGACAGATTTGAAAAGTCGCGACTCCGATAGTGTGGTTTCCCACAGACGGCGCCAATGTGTAAATGCTCAAAATTGCACTACACAAGAGATAATGCTTTATTCAACATTTGATTTTTCTTTTATACATTTCTCAATGGGCTTAAAACCCATTGGGGCAACATTTCAGTTACTAAAGAAATACGTGGATACAATGGGCTCAACCATTGGGCTTACAGGAGTTTTATTGGGCCAGTAGCCTGATGGGCTTAACCTGGAAATGCTTTGGTAGGTCAAGACATTTTCTACACTTACAGTATATATTTTTCGCAAAAAAAAATATTTTTTAGAAAAGATCATATTTTGGAACATAATAGTATATATTTTTCGCAAAAAAATTCATATTTTGGAACATAATAAGTACTTTTTTGCAAAAAAATCATATTTTGGAATATAATATATATTTTTCACAAAAAAAGTATTTTTCGGAAAAAAATTAATATTTTGGAACATAATATATGTTTTTCAGAAAAAATTCATATTTTGGAACATAATATATAATTTTTCGCAAAAAAATTATTTTTCAAAAAAAAATCATATTTTGGAACATTATATATAAATAAAAAAAAATTAGGGTATTTAAGTAATTTTGTATGCAAAATTGGAACATGCAATGATATGAGGGCAAAAATGGAAGTTCAGTACAAAAACAACTTTTATTGACCAATACACAAAGTTTTCGGCATTGATTTTGAACGGAAGGGGCTAAGTGTTACAATGAATGTGGTTTTAAAGATAGTTTATGATATTATTGAAACGTAAGGGGTATCGCGTGCAATTAAGTCATAATTCAGGGATAATTTGTATAATTTTCCCTACATAAATTCATTCATTTATATATATATATATATGACTTCTCGTAAGCATATATATATATATATACAAGATGACATATGTATATATATATAAGAGTTTTCCTCAACATACATAAATATAAAGAGAGAAAAGAAAAGGCCACGTGATTTGCGAGGGATATGAGAATGAGGGACTGCTGAACCTGTGAACTGAGAGAGAGAAGGGCGCAGGAACAGAGAGACACGACGCTGGATAGAAAAGAGAGGGTCGACTTAGGGTTTGTTGGATGGGTTCACACGGTATCATCACCCAACCCGCATATCAAATCACTCATCTAATAACCCAAATTTTGAGGGAGGGTTTGGATAAAATTTGTCACCTCTAATTTCATTTTTTGCATTGATTTGATTTGGTTCCGGTTTTAAAAAAACGTAATCATTCTTGTTTGGTTTTATTACGGTTTTAGATTGTCTGAAATTGAAACCGAACCGATTATATATAATAATATATTACTCACCTATACAAATAAAATTTATTCAATGAAAGTTTAAGCTCACACAAGTTTATAACAACAATTAAATATATATTTATGTCTTAAATAAAGTATTAAGTTCACCTTAATAATGTTATACTCCCTTTGTCTCAATTTAACTGTTCACATCCACTATTCAATCCATTCCAAAATAAAAAAAGTCAATACCACTTTATTTGATCAATTTACTAATTTACCCTTCAATCATTCAAATTATAAAATATTTAAACTACAACCATCACATCATTTGGTGGGACCAATGGTAAAATTAGTTTTTCATTTACTATCACACCAATAAAAGTCATCATCTCAAAATGGACCTATAATATAGGATGGAGGGAGTAACATTTAACAAAAATATCACACACATATACATAAGCCTTATATTTTATTGTCTCTCTCATTTTTCACATGATCATATCCATTCTTTTCGTAGGCCACTTGAGTCTCTTCTACAAGAAGTTCATTTTTTTTTTTAAATATATTTTTCTCTGCTATGAAACAATTACTCTCCTATTGAAATTCGTTATTGTGTTTGAAAGAATGTTCAATGTTCAATGTTTTTTTTTTCTTTTTAAATTCGACAATTCTTAATACTTATTATTTTGATATTGAATTAATAGGATAAAATTGTGATTCATATATGTAATTTTATTTTGATAGAACATGTTTAAGAAATCGTGGTTTGAATTCGAATTGAACCGATATTTTATGGTTTAGTTCCTTTACTAATGACAACGGTTCTGGTTCCCATTTTCAAGGAACCATTAATAATAGTTTGATTCTAAATTTATCAAGAACCGTACCAAGCCGAATCGCGTGCACCCCTAATTTATGTACATAGGCTTTAATTACATTAACATCGGATCTAAACGGATTGACATATTTATCATTAATTTGTGATAATTTTTTGAACTAAAACAATATATTGGGTCATATTATGAATTTTTCTTCTTCTCCCTCTCTTTTTCCTTTATACTATGTTTGGTATGAATCAATAAAGTGGAATGAAATGCTCTTTTATTCAATTCTTATGTCCGGTATGTTATTTAGAATGAAAATGAACATTCTTAAGGAATGAAAGTTTATTATTGGGAATGAAAATCTATTCCATTATTAAACCTATGGAATGACAATAAAATAATATTTTTAAGATATAAAATTACTAAATAACCTTCTCACATTTTAAATAGACAACCAACCACCACAACTGGCTTTCACTTCCTCCACCACCACCATCTTCTTTGTCCGCCACTACCATTCTGGTTACTTTTTAATAATTTTTTTGTAAATAAATTACAAAAAAATATTATTTTATTAAAATTAAATCACTATGACTATTCCATCTCCTTCTTATTCCATTAATGAGTGCAAATGAGCAATCAATTTAGTAGTAGTAACAAATTTGACTATACATTATACCTGGATAAGTGATACGGTTTTAAATACTTGGATTAAGAGAGCTCAATTATTGCTCCAATCACAAACACTGGCATTGCTCAAGACACAGCCGGCCGAGCCTCCGTTCCAAGCACCCCAACTGTCCAGCCGCCACGTGGCTACCGACACTGCTACTGCCCTCTGGGTCCCACTCATCCTATACCAACTTGGCACTAAACTTTCCCTCTGCCCCTATCCTCTCTCTCCTCCCCATCGCCAAATCCGGCGATATATACGTATATATATCTATATATGTATCTATATCTATATCTGTATATCGAATTTATACATTCCCACTAGGACCAGTACGATTTGATGTACCTCACACTGCACAGATCACTATAATCTTTTTGGTCTCGAAGCATTTATTGCCGTTGGATCATTCTCGTGGCTTCGTGACGATACATTCTAGGTACACTTTTTCTCTTTTTCTTTTCCTTTTTTGATTGATATATTGATTTTTCATTTATATATAATAGTTGTTGTACTGTTTTCTTTTTTCTAGGGTTTCTGATTGGAGTGCGGGTTTTGCAGCTCACCAGTTTGTGTATATATAGGCCCGAATTATCAAGAATTGAGAGTTCTTGTCTCAATTTGGTGATAAGTCGAGAGCGATGTCTGGACCATTGGATCGGTTTGCGAGGCCATGTGAGTTCTTTCTCCTATTTGAGGATTTTGTTTTGATGTTCTTGTTATGCACTATATGTATATATATTACATGTCGATACGGAATATAACACAGGTAATGTTATTGTATAGTATTTAATATGGTTTCAGTATTTATTCTTCAAGCTGAGTAAAGGGACCTGATGAATTTTCTTAGAATTCTTTACTAGAATTTTTTAGCTGTTGGAAATATAGCCTTGGAAATAGGGGTTTCTTTTGGGTGTTTCTTAATCACTTGATAAGCAAGAAGAATTTATTTGTTATGTTTTTTTGCTTGATTGTGTTGGTGCAAAATGATTTGGGCATAATGAAATTGTTTTATGTTTTCTTCCCTTGTTTGTGGGTTGTGTCTTGATGAGATGGAATTATGGCAAGGTGAGGAATGTATTTATAGTACTTATCAAAAAAAAAAGGAAAGTATTTATAGTGAAAATGTCATGGCACTTCAGTGTTCTTGGCAATACGAACTCGACAATACATGCTTTGTGTTGATTGAATGACAGCATTAAGGCAAGTTGAGTAATGTATTTATAGTGAAAATGTGATGGCACTTCCAGTATTCTTGGTTATATGAAGTTAATCTTATTAACGCGACAATGCACGCATTCCGGTTTTGGAGCAATCGTTAGATATCTTTCAAGATGTTCTGGTATTACACAGTTTAATCTTGTGCGAATTTCCTCACGACAACTAGTGTTGCAATTTTGATTTTCCTTATTGTTTTTTTTTTTGGTTATCTTCTGTTGCTGTTTTTATGGACTATAATAGATGCTTTGCAAGCTTTCTTGCCTAGATAAATTTAGTGTGCCCGTGTTTGTTCGTTCCTTGATCACATATTGAAGATTGTGCATAAAGCAACTCTGCGTAGTTTTAAACTCGCTTAGATGCAGAATATTCCTATAATCTTAGTAAAATCAGTTGAGGAATCTTAGCTTGTATCATATTTGTTGACATTCGGCACTACATTGTTTTTATTTTAGAAAATTATTTGGAGAAAGTGTTGCCTTCTAAGAACATGCTCATATGTTTAAATGGTCAAGATTGCCAATTTTAACAGTACATAGTAGTTGATTATGTTCGGGATAATTTATTTCCTACTTTAGTGTGTCTTTACTCTGTCAAATTTTTGTAGTTCGATATCTATACTAAATTTGCACTATTAAAGGTTTTGAGGGATCCTCTGGTAATGATGAGAGAAGAGAAAGAAAATCTGATTTCGAGAACTCAGAGGATGAAAGGAGGACAAGAATTAGCTCACTGAAAAAGAAGGCAATAAATGCATCTACAAAGTTCAGACATTCTCTCAAGAGAAAGAGCAGTAGAAGAAAGAGTGATGGTCGAGTTAGTTCCGTTTCAATTGAGGATGTACGAGATGTTGAGGAGCTACAAGCTGTTGAGGCGTTTCGACAAGCACTGATTTTGGATGAATTGCTACCTGAAAAACATGATGACTATCATGTGATGTTAAGGTACTCTATCCCTTTATCCTCACTAATGTGCACATTAGTGGTTTATGTAAACCAGTTGTCTTTGAATTGTCACTTTTATTGGTGGCATTCTCATTCTTCTTTTTTTAGGTTTCAAATTAGTTGGGCTGACACGTTACAATAATTATTGAGTGGGGTCAGTTAATAAGAAAATAGTAATATATGTTCATTAAGTTAATTTAACCTCGTATATTTACATAACTATATATTTCACAAAAGCATTAAAATTAAGTAGTTCCAAAGGACAAATCGGATCAAATTTTTTTAAAATCTAAACAACTGATATTTTATAAATTCATATTTATTCTTAATAATATAAAAAGTTTTTTCTCTTAAATAGAATACAATTCAACGCCATTAGAATTTGCAGTTCCTTTTTCGTACTTCTTGTTAAATTAAGAAATGAAGGCCATCCCACATCTTCAGGACGAAAATTAGTACTTGCAGAGGTAGTTATATCATTCTCTCTCTCTCTCTCTCTCTCTCTCTCTCACAGAGGCATGTGAGGTTTAGTAACATCAGACAAACAAGACGCGGGTTGTGTTAACTTTAGGCTTATTTCTTATTTCGTAGTCTTTTGAAATATTAACATGCAATGCCCAACTTACCTTTTTTTCAAAAAAAAGAAAGAAGAAAAGAAAACATTTAATACCCACGTTTGCTTTTCAGGTTATTAAGTCGGGTGGTTTTGAGAAACATCATTATGAAGAATATTTTCTCCCAAATATGCAAGGTTTTACTTCATTCTATTTTTCAGTTTATTAGTGACGCATGTCCCATTGATACTCGGAACATCACCTTTTAATAAAAGAAAGGTTAAATTACTCTTACACATTCTTAGATCTGAGCCGATAATATGTGGGTGTCAATGTCAGTCTTTATGGCAATGACATCCCTTATGGACATTAGACGTTGAATTTCATGCGACATTAGTACATTACAAGGTTACATTTTACTATGTCAATGCTTTTCTAATGGTAAAGTAATCTATGTTAGTTGACAAATTTGGTCCCAATTAATTTATCCCTGCCCCTTTTAGTTTTCTGCAACATTCTCTCACTTGTGACAGCCTGATCCTTCTCTATCAACACACCTTGCCCTCTTCTCTTTCTCTTTGTAAGGTTATCTGCTCAGATCCAGTGTTTCATGAGTGTTTGAGATAACGGTTTAGTTTATTATTAACAGGTTCTTGAAAGCAAGGAAGTTTGATGTTGAAAAAGCAAAGCATATGTGGGCTGATATGATTCAATGGAGGAAAGATTTTGGTGCTGACACTATTATAGAGGTAATTACATCTTCAATTTCCTTGAATCTGTTGTGTTGACTTTGAACTTTGTTTGGGGATCTCTAGCTTGTAGTTAATCTTTGCCACATATGGCATTTGAACTTCTAACATTCTTTAATTTGTGTTATTATTATCAGGATTTTGAGTTTGGGGAGGTAAATGAAGTTTTAAAGTATTATCCCCATGGTTATCATGGCGTGGATAAGGAGGGAAGACCTATCTACATCGAAAGATTAGGAAAAATTGACGCCAATAAGCTTATGCACGTTACAACCATGGATCGCTATGTCAAATACCATGTCCGAGAGTTTGAGAATTGTTTCAAGATTAAGTTTCCAGCTTGTACCATTGCTTCAAAAAGGCACATAGATTCAAGCACAACTATTTTAGATGTTCAAGGCGTTGTATGTCCAACTTTTATCTTGATTGATAGATAATATTTCTATACAGAATATTTCGTATATATATATATATATATATATATATAATTGTTTTTTATACTTTATTGTTGATGATAGGGTTTCAAGAACTTTACCAAGACTGCCAGGGAACTCATTATGAGGATTCAGAAGATTGATGGTGACAACTACCCTGAAGTAATTATAATTATCTTGACTTCTTGAAACTATATTATGCTTATGTTTTGGTTATTGATTTTTTGTGATTTATATTATTTTGTTAAGTCATCCTGGGTACCATTTAGAGCTTACCTCTTCTAGTGTTTGTGTTTCTTGCTGAAGTGAGAATAAGGGTTTAAGTTTCTTTAAATGGCACCTGTCAATTGTGCATGTTGTGTTTTTCACTTACAACCCAACCCCTCTCCCCTCAAAAAAGAAGAGAAGCTGCTATATCCGTACTCATAATTACCTCTTGATTGCTGCAGACACTCCATCAAATGTTTATCATCAATGCTGGTCCTGGTTTTAAGCTGCTGTGGAATACTGTTAGAACATTTCTAGACCCCAAAACAACTTCAAAGATTCATGTGTGTTTTCTTTTTTCCTTCCACCTTTTGCAAGTTGCGGTATAATACTGTAGGGCTATTGACATTTACGAATCATTCCTCTTCCTTTTGGATCTCTCCTTAGGTTCTTGGAAACAAGTACCAGAACAAGTTGCTCGAGATTATTGATGCCAGGTAATGTGGTGATATTTTTATTTATTGGATCAGGGTCTGTTGGGCAACTATTTTTGTTTTGGGTTATTGTCGATTTGGTGACAAATATGTGAAAAAATAAGGTAAAAGCATGCTTGATACTTTTGTGACGTTTTGTATACAGTACTGCATGTATTTCAAATAATAACGCTAGGAAGTTTTTTCGTACTCTTTCACGAAACAGCATAATCTGAATCTCTAAATTCCCTATTTCTTACAAATCATCCAGACAGTGTTCTTCATTATTTTCCTTTAAAACAATGTGCAACAAGTTCATTACCAAACGTGTTTCTATTTTTGAAAAATTCACTACACATGAAAAAATCACTTTTGTTTCATAATTAAAACATAGATACAACACTAAATCGGTTGCGAAATGGGCCCTTAGTTGACTTCTTGTTTTGTGCTCTGAGCTAGTATTGTCAAAAAATCTTTAATGTGAATGCTTTCTACTTATTACTCAATACTTGCATACTCAAAACGTGTGCAAAACAGTGAGTTGCCAGATTTCATGGGAGGTAGATGCACCTGTGCAGATGATGGGGGTTGTCTTCATTCTGATAAAGGGCCGTGGAAAAACCCAGAAATATTGAAGGTTATGAACTGTCCTTGGGAGCTACATTTCATTTTTCCATAAGTATATGCAGTGAAGTATTTCTATTATGGCCTTTTTCACTTGACCAGTTTTGCCTCATGTTTGCTTTAATTGAGATATAATCTCTTGTATGGGCATTGCAGATGGTTCTTAATGGCGAAGCACAGTGCGCTAGGCAGGTTGTTAAAGTTCTAAACAGTGAAGGAAAGGTAGTTGCGTATGCTAAGCCACAGTACCCGATGGTATGACCTCTTGAAATACTTCCAATTTGCTTGGACCCGAACATCTTTTTTTTCTGTTTTCTGGTTCTATTGTGATATCATTGTTATCTTGTTGCTTTGAAGCAGATAAAAGGCAGTGATACATCCACTGGAGAGTCAGGATCTGAAGCCGAAGATATTTCTTCCCCTAAAGCAGTTAGGACTTATTCACATCTTAGGTTGACTCCTGTTCGTGAAGAAGTAGGTTTTTGATTTCTCTCTTTGCAATTACTATGTCAATCCAATTTCGTTCTTGTAAAAGATTGTGGCAGCTATTGTTTCACTAAGATGCTTCCTTGATTAAACAGGCTAAAATTATTGGAAAGGCAAGCTATGCTGGTAGCTTCTCAGGATATGACGAGTATGTTCCTATGGTTGACAAGGCCGTTGATGCTGGATGGAAGAAGCAAACACCCTTCCAAAAGCCTTATGCGTCCAAAGGTTAGCAAGTCTGGCTTAGATTGTGTTGAATATCCTGTTTTTCAGTGTCTACATACTAACCACCAAGGGCTGTAGACAAGTGGTACTTCCTCACCTTCCAAAATGGAAGGTCCAGGATTCAAGTGCCTTGGAGGCAAAGTGGATAGTTTGTGTCTTTGCAAGGTGAAGTAGATGTGTAGGTGCGTGTGTTTACATAATATATAGGTGAACTTATTCATTTTCTCGTCCAGTTACTAGTGATATGGAACGGTTTTACCACGAGAAACTTTAGATTTTCCAACTTAATTTACCAGTACAAGTTTGGTGATTTTACGTACAATACTTCATTTTTGCCATATTATATATATGCAATGAATAATACTCCATTATGTCATTTCCTAAATTCTGTAGTTTGGCATAAGTACAGTGTATCGCTCATGCATAACATATATTTCGTTTACCCTCACAAATACTATGAGTAAACCCCTCTTCCACCTTTTAACTTCAAAAGTCCATTTTTTATGGCTTATCTGATGCTATTTTGCATATTCACCATTGGTTCTTTGAAATTACTCTGGTTTCTGATATTAATAAAAAAATCTGATCTTGTAGTATCTATTGTAGGCACCTTTCCATTGCCTTGTACTCAAAAGGCACCAGAAGGGAAACCTGCTCAGATATTGGCAGTGTTTATGACCTTCTTCTTGACCCTTTTATCCGTGTTCCATTCCGTGGCATCCCGTGTAACGAAGAAAAATCCTGACTCATTATATGATCCTGACCAAAATATTCAGGAAGTTGCGTTTGATGTGTCCAAGGAGGAGCTCCGTCCCCCTTCACCAACTCCAGCTTTCACAGAGGCAGAACTACTTTCATCTGTTCTGAAACGACTGGGTGAGCTTGAAGAGAAAGTTGATACACTTCAAGCAAAGCCATCTGAGATGCCGTATGAGAAAGAGGAACTGCTGAACGCCGCTTTTTGCCGTGTGGATGCCCTTGAAGCAGAGTTAATTGCAACTAAAAAGGTATAGTCACTACAGCAAAAATTATTCTGTTTGATGCAGATATGAATGTTATTCGGTCACTGCTGATATGATTACAAGCTGATCATGTTACTGAGGCCATGTATGTAGCATTATGGCGCGGAGCCCTAGCTTAGTCCTTCCCGGAACTCATGCGTATTAGTATTATGTGAATGAACTGCATTTTGCATTATGGACTGTATCAATAGTCTCTGTCTTTGTAAACCTAGTGATTATATTCTTACGAGACCAAACTTATCACCGGTATGGCTTGCACTTGAGCAGTGTAAAGCCCTCAAGTAACTTAAATAGTTTACTGATCCTTTTTTAAATGTACATATTGCTACAAATGTGCTTTAGTATGAGGTTTATGTTTTTTGAAAAATTGTAAAAGCGTAAGGTTTATGCAATAAAAGTCACCAATTTGTTAGCTGCTGCAGACTTCTTTGCATTAATCGTACGCAAGATGAGCTACTTCAAATTAATGTTTATAGGACTTTCAGTTATCTCCTTCAGGTTTTTGGCACAATTGTGCATGCATTATGGCGTGCTTCTTGAGTAATGTTTCTTGTTCTTGATTGGCATGCGAGGTTGGGTCCTTGAATATGCATAAGAACATTAGCATAGTATCTCTGTTGCCTACATCTTCCAAATTGTGCATGAGTTGATTGCGTGTATACTTTCGTACTGAACAGGCTCTGCATGAGGCTTTGATGAGGCAAGAGGAAATGCTTGCTTACATAGACCGTCAAGAAGACGCTAAATTTCGGGTGAGATGCTCTATTATATGTTTGTGTGTCTGTGGTCTGAAATGAATGTTTATTATTCGATTATTAAGATTGACGTGTTTTTCTCTCTCAATGCATGTTAAGCAGAAAAATAAGTCTTGCTGGTAAGATGGGTTGGATATGAACAAGGGAAGCACTGTACCAGGATATGTTATACATATGCTGAACTTTATCTACAGAGAGGATTTGCTGTTTTAAACATGAAATACATAATACCTGTTGTGAAAAAAGAGCTGTAATTAGTTTGTTTACTTGCTCTTTATGTTCTGAGTTTTAATTTAATTTCCAACTCTCCATGTAACATTTCAAATGTTTGGCATTTATGACCAGAGAGCTTTTTATATCTTCATTGACATGACCCATGACAAACTGATTGTGATTGCATTCAAACTATTGTCCTGTGCAAAGGGATCTATTTTATTTAGTACTGTTTGTGTAGCTGTTGAAGTCACCGATAAGGTCTTGCGTTGTCCTGGTTGGATAATGGAAGTAGGTTATCTCATGTCTAATCCTCTACTGTATCATATACATGGTTTGTAGTATCGGACTATATGTAACTTAACGCTTTTGGCAACGATTTTTTGAAAGTTTTAATATCGTTACATAGCATCGATACTATAACCAATACAGTAAGGGTGAACCATGTTCATATACCAAATATTTGCTCATATTTTACGTTCAGTTGTGCACCAGACTGAGAGAGAAATGTACTATAATGTGTTGTGAAATAAAGAGTTGAACATCTTTGGGCTTCTATATAAATTTAGCATCCTTATTCTAGAGCTCATTTTCCAAAGCCTTAAGATTATCTACCTGGTGGGTTTAAAGCTTAAGACCAATACCCGTGCCCTTAGTGGCCCAAACTTGCAAACAAAATATATTCAAGATATGTAAGTATTGATGAATCAAACTGTTTTTAAACAATGTAACTGCAAATAGAAAATCTAGCAAACTTCATCTTTTATACATTATCTCCAAACTGCAAACTGTATAATGTACAATAGCACCATGTTTCTTGCAGAGAACAATCACTTTTTAACAACAAATTAGCGTACCAATTTAACATCTTAATTACTCACATATCTTCCTGGCTTAGGAATGAGAAATCTTTCTCCTGTCACATTTATCCGATTTCCGTTTCATCAGTCAAATGTCAATTTTGGATTGGATCGAGCTCTAGACTGAAAGTGTGACGGGACCTTTAGCTTTAATCATGGCGAGCTTCATATCATAGAATAGCGCTTCGATTTGAGAAAGTTTAAGACAGCGAACTACAGAGCATTTGTGGGGCTGAAAATCACCATCGCCACCGATTTCAAAAAAATCTAGCTTTTCCATGGCTTCTGCGATTAGAAACCGAAAAACTTCTTCTTCTTCTTCTTCTTCTCAAGGTAAGCATTGAGTTCCTCCTGTTTAACAAGGGCATCCTCAAGAGCCTGCACAAGAAAAACATAGCTTTCAAGTACTTCATCATAGCATATTCGTTTACAATTTGCCCAGTTATTCATAGGAGCTAGTTCATACACCTCATAAATGAAGGTTTGCATATTAGCAAACCACTAATTACAACTTGCTTTTTTGAAGGTAAAATATTATCAGTTTTAGAAAGTCCATTTAGACGCTGCTAATGGAGTTAGAGAGAAAATTCCATGAACTACTTGCATCTAAATTTGATTTTAATTTTTTTTTTTTCTACTTTTCCATGGATAATAGCTGTAAGGGCCATAATTAAAGTGGAAAGCATTGTTAAGGACCACTAACACAACATCCATGTGTGTATAGTGCAGTTTCTTTACTAAAATGGCAAACCCAGTCCACGAGGCTTCCGCCTTGCGGGGTCTGAGGAGGGTTAGATGTACCTAGCTTTACCTCCGCCATGCGGAGAAGCTGTGTTCCTGGCGGAGACAAGGTACTTTGGAAGTATAACAGGATTCAAAAAAACCAAATGAGTACCTTCTTGGTTGCTGAAAGTTCTTGCTCCAAAGCATCAACCCGACTCAAAGCAGCGTTCAACATTTCTTCTTTCTCTGGTGGCATAACTGCAGGTTTATTACTGAGAACGTTCACTTTTTCCTCCAGTTCACTCATGAGCTTCATCATGGACAAGTACTGGGTGCTGGAAATCGGGGGTGCCTGTAATTGATAAGGATGTGCCTGGCCTTTGATCATTGGCTCATCACCACACATTGAGCTAGAATAGAGGGTAGCATCTGTAAGCTTTGTTGGCATGTTGCGTGTGAAACGGACCATTGTGACAATGCCCAATACGAAGGACATAAACCCGGCCATAATTTGATTGCTTAGTCCTTGAGAAGTGTTGCATGCATTAGGCATGGGAAAATAATCTGCAGTTCAATGGGGGGTAAAAAATCTTTATTGACATGCATGAGGGAAAATGATAATTCATTTAAGGGAAAGACCTAAGATGTGACTTCCACACCTCCCAAAACATGTTAGCACAAATAATATGAAATTGGGGCTTAGATGGTAGTCCAGTTAGAATATTATCCTGAAGAAACCTCAAGACTGAGCATATGGACAGGTGGATAACACAGTCATGCTGATATTGGTCTCTTTGGGCACAAGTCTTTTGACAAACTTTGTAAGTAATTCTAAGCCAAAAAGGAGAAAAGAAAGAAGAAAACGAAGAGGAAAGGAAAAACCTTGACTAAAAATTATAAGGAATTTGTGAAGCATAGGCATGCCCGAAAAAATTAATGTACCTTTAGAAAGGGCGTCATTTTTCTGTAGAGCCTTAGACCAAGCTGCATCATCCACAGCCTTGTCAACAACTGGCACGAACTTTGCATGCTCATATGCACCATGGCCTTTGCTTATACGAGCCTGTATGTTATTGGTATTTAATTTCCTCAATTAGAAATTTATCGTGGAAAGATCTCAACTTTGCATGACAAATTATTTATAGAAAAAAAAAAAAAAAAAAAAAAAAAAAAAGCAGAAGATAGAAATTTACGAAACTAGCGAATGGGAAGGAATAAAAGTATAACAAGATTATATTGCCAGTTCCATCATCTGGAATAGATGGAGAAATTAACAGGGGAAAGAGAAGGGGCGATATGGTATGGAAATAGCATTCAAGCTCCTCTGTATACAAGAATCCAAGCGCACGGTTTCATTATCAACATGCCAACTCTCAGACGAGAGTTGGCACTTACTTCACCACATGCTTTTAACAATATCAAGGACAAAAAAAAAAACTGTTCATAAGACAAGGAACACAAAAGACTGTCAACAGGCATATTGCCTTTCCTCACGTTTTCAAAGAAAAAGAAAGAAAGAAAGAAAATTACTATAGCAAAGTTTATTAGGTCTTTTCAGTTTTTCTATAGTTCATTTCCTTCCTGGATACTACAAGAAATTTCATTATTCAAACTCAAATAGAACTGCCAAAACAGTCATTGGACCCAGTTTGTAAAAGACCCAGTAAAGTATATTAGGCCAGTACCAGGTTTTTTCTCTGGCTTGGATTCGAAAAACCACATTGATAATAAAGATCAGCGACCTCATGCTATTCAAAGCAGGTTCATCTTACTGCTCCGCCCACATACTAACCTATTCTAATGCATTGCCTACCACGAGAGCCAAGAAAAAACTTACTTGATGTGCCATACGCTCCCCTGCAGGAGTGGGTGAGCCCATCTCCGCAACTGTTTTTGTGTTGAACGAGGTGCACTGCTTCACACACTATATTATGATGAAAAGCTTGTCAATACTTAATGACATGACCTCCTTACAGGGCAGAAATTTTAGAAAGCAAGCCCAATTAAGCGTATTTCAAGAGTAAAAATGGGAAGAAAATAAACCAAAACATTGAAAAAAGGTAGACATAAGTCCAAAGTAGGTCACCTCTTGGTTTGGATTCTTGTCCTCAGAAATGATCTTCTCATCAATGGTCTGAGTTGAAATTTTTGTAGCACATTTGGCTTCACCATTATGGACCATCTGCCTCATCAAATTAACAATTTTAGCGTTAGACTCCATAACTCAGAATTAAACCAAGGAAATCAAAATTGAAAATAGGGGTAGCAGATGAACCTTCAATAGATCGGGATCATTCCATGGGCCCTTATCAGAACGCATACAACCACCCTTGTCTGCACAAGTACATTTACCACCCAAAAACTCTGGCAGCTCACTAACACAAAAATAGAAAAAAAAAAGAAAAAAAAAGGGAAGGTGCAATGAGGCCCCATACCTTAGTTTAGGAAGACCATATAATGTTTCTTTACATTTTGACATGTATTTTTATTCAAGAAGTTTACAAACGAAATTTCGGAAGAGCTATCGTAAAGTCTACACCTAAGGGTTCTAGGTGGAATAAGAAACAGGAATAGAAAATCCAAAGGTATTGTCAATTGAACAAAAAAAATGTTACCTAGCATCAATAATTTCAAGCAACTTGCTCTGGTATTTGTTACCCAGAACCTGCCAAAGAAAACCATTAACTGGTTTAGAATGTTTATTGCATCAGAATCAGCACTACCATAAGGTAAAAGGGTTGAAATGATTTACATGAATCTTTGCGGTGGTCTTTGGGTCAAGGAATGATTTAACAGTGTTCCACAGAAGCCTGAACCCAGATCCTGCATTAATAATGAACATACGGCACAGGGTCTGCAATGAAGAAAAACAATCAAATGAGAAACGGAAAAAGTATCATCTGCAACGAGGAAAACCAAAACGCATGAACTTGAGTGACTGGACATAAAATGAGTACCTCAGGATAGTTGTCTGAATCAATCTTATTAAGGCGCTGAATAAGTTCCCTTGCAGTTTTATTGAAATTTTTCAGCCCCTGAAACATTCATCATGTAAATTATTGGTACACATCATCTCTTATAGAAGATAAAATTAATATTAAACCTCCTGAATTTTATATATTATAAAAAGATCCTGAAAGCTCCTCCACAATAGCAACTATATGGAGTGCCCCTATATGTCCAGCCATTAGTGAGTGGGCATAGCACTGCTTTAAAGGTGGTTTTCTCCAATTTGAACATTAAAGGTGGCGGAGATTCTACCCACAGATAGCAGATTGCTAACTTTAACAGCAAAGGTTGTTGGTAAATCATATATCCCATGGAGATCACTTAATTTAAAGAAACAAAGGGAATGACACATGTTTGGTTGACTAAAAGCAAATGTAATGATTCTCGCATACCACTCCGTCAACATCCAAAATAGTTGTGCTCTGATTAATGTGTTTTTTTGCCGCAAGTGAACAGGCTGGGAACTTGATAGCAAAGGTTTTCTCAAATTCCTTGACGTGGTAATTCACGTAGCGGTCCAAAGTCGTAACCTGCATAAGCTTGTTTACATCAACTTTACCAAGTCTTTCAATATAAACAGGTCGTCCGTCCTTATCAACCCCGTGATATCCTTGTGGATAGTATTCAAGCACTTCATCTCTTTCCTTGAAGTCAAAATCCTTTAAAAAAAAACAGCAGAAAATATCAGTGGCCATATGGTAATCAAGTGAAAGACTCTCACATACTGTAATTATATAGAGGTGCTTAAAACCATGGTTCGCCGAACCGGCCAGTTCGTAACGGAACCGGCCGGTTCGTAACGGTATTGGGCTGAACCGGTTCAGCCCGATATATCGGGGTGCAGGCCGGTTCACATCCGAACCGGCCGATATATCGGTGAACCGGCCGGTTCGTAACGGTACCGGTTTTGGTTGAACCGGTAAAAAAAAAAAAAAAAAAAGTCTGTGAAGCGGTAGTTGGGGTGGTGGGTATGGGACCAGTCATTTGAGAGACTATTGTGTTTCAATGGGTGGGGATGTTAGCTTAAATCAATATAATATTCCTATATACTGTATATATATTTTCAATACATATTATTATATAGTTAACATTATACCATCACACCAGCAAATATTTAAGTGTCAAAAGTTAACATAATGTATAGATACAAATGCATCATCCATGTCATTTTCTCGTTCATATTATATACTCTCTCCGTTCCGTCCCAAAATAAATGTTCACTTTCCTTCTTTTAGTTATCCCAAAATAAGTATCTATTTTGAAAAGTCAAAATATTTTATTTGATCAATTTAATCTTCAAACATTAAAGTAATAAAACATATATATTATAAATCATCACATCACTATGATAGGACCATGGATAAAGTTGATATTTCATTCACTAATATTACAATAAAAGTCATTCTCTAAATATCTTTAAAAAATATATAAAATTGACTTAAAATTATCAAAAAATCATCAAAGTTTAGTTATGTTGTCAAAAGTACCATATCAGTACATTTTTGCCACCATGTGCGAGTTTTAAAAAAATTCACGCTTGCGATAACCGAAACCGTTACGTAACCCCGATACTGACCCGGTTCCGTTACACCGATACCGAAACCGTTACACCAACCGAAACCGTTTTTGTGAACCATGCTTAAAACTGATTAGTTATAGTCCCCATAAATACCTCCATGATTGTATCAGCGCCATATTCCTTCCTCCACTGGATCATGTCAGCCCACATCTGCTTTGTTTTCTCAATATCAAATTTCCTGGCCTTCAAAAATCTGTCATAATACAAGTACCCCACTTATGATTTTTGTACATCCAAAGATAAGTACAAGAGCATGAAACTAAAGAAAGACATATAGCACTGCTGCCCCTATGAACTCTTCTATTAAATAAGTCACAAATTGCATTCTGAAGTAAATCCTCCCAATTTGCATTAGACCATAAAAATAAGTGCATTAGCCACCTACATTATTTATAATGAACATGGAAAGGAAAGTAACCTTAGCAACATATGATAATCATCGTGTTTTGCAGGCAGCAATTCTTCCAATATAAGTGCTTGACGCAATGCGTCCACTGCCTTAACTTCCTCTGCATCACGGTCATCCTCAAACGCAACAGACATCACTCTACTATGTCTCCTACCCTTTTTTGTAAAAGAGTTCCTGAACTTGGTAGAGGCATTAATTGCTTTCTGCTTCAGAGACCCAAGCCTTGTCTTCCTCTCCTCCTCAGAGTTTTCGAAGTCAGCCTTTTCAAGAACTGTACACAAATTAGGAAAAAATGACTCTCAGAAACACCATATAATGAAGCAAGCAAGAGGATAAACATCTTGTAGTAGTTGTTGCTGTTTTATGATTATTCTCCGACATACAAATATACATTATGTCATAATTACTCAACTAAAGTATGAATGTCTTCATTATTATCGAAGCATAAATATGTCCATTTTGGACTTCATTAAATAATTATCTTTAGTCTTCCAATTCTCATTATTGGAGCTTCTTCAAGTGAGAATTTGCCTGTTTTCACAACCAGAATAGGAAAAATATCCACTATGTCCTAACTACTCAACTAAAGTATGAATGTCTTCATTTCCTGTTCCAATGCTTCAGTTAAAAGTATTTTTTTGATCAATTGTATAAACAAGGAGTGATAAAATATTTTTTCAAACTTCTACTTACATCTGAAACACATTAATCAAGAGCAACTAGGAGCACCCATACGTCTTCGAAAAACATACTAAATTAAATAAATGGCGAAGCTTTTGGATATAGATCAGTTACCTGGCTTAACGGGTCGCTCATGGGGTCCAGACATGTTGTCAGCCATGACTATTTTTCCAAGTTTGGTCGGGTTAGAAAAAATATGCAGGAGGATAAATCACTCAAACCACGATGCCAGAACTTGAGCCCTCACCAAGTGCCAACACCTATTACCACAAAAAAAGAAGTCATCAAAACACATATTCAAGCACATAATAATTCACTTCGTTTACAAGCCAATATCCAAAACATTGCCAAAAACAAATTATAATTTATGCCACAGCATTTATATTTTATGTATTACATTATCTATATATACATATATATTCAGATATGAAAATGGAGAACCATAATTCCACATAAACAATCATAATACTTGAAATCCAGTATCTGACATAGAAGATTAACACATATTTGGTTCAATCAACAACTCGAGTCCTCCAATCTTTATAATTCTTAAATTTGTAAAATCCGAAAGCACCAAAAGAAGAAGAAAATTCAAATCCAATGATTCTTCACTTGGCATGAACAAAAATCAGGCTTCATCTTAAATTTGTAAAATCCTAAAGCACCAAAAGAAGAAGAAAATTCACATCCAATTATTCCTCACTTGGCATGAACAAAAATCAGGCTTTGAAATTCAATTTGGAGGAAAATATAATGAAATTTCATACTCCGTCCACATTTCCAAATCCAAATAATACAGCACAAATGCAATAGCAATGACTATACACACAACATATATATATATATATACACACATTCATGTTTATACACAGAAAAAAAAAACCCTAAAAATTAACAAGTCAAGAACAAATGAAATGACTAATTTTTTAAAAAAGGAAAGAAATGACCAAGTTATATTTCAAAAAAATCTTAATATGAGAATCAATAGCCAGAAATTGAAGAACTTAAAACAAAATTAAAATAAATATAGAATCAAAAAATGATATATACGTGAGAATTCTAGAGAGAGAAGGGAATACCAGCGTATATAACTTTGAAAATCGGTGGGGCAATGAAAATGAATGAGAAGGAGGGTTTAAATGCGAAGAGCCTCCGAAGAATTGGCCCCAAACAACAGCATTGCCAAGAGACAGCTATGACCAACCGCCCAATTATAGTAAAACCAAATATACAGAAAATATTTGAAATATATACATAGATGTCTATGCATATACATATACATATACATGTATATATAAATGCATATAGAGAGAGACAGAGAAAATGGGTTCATGTTATTGACGAGGTCTCTCCTTCTTCTGAGCTGTTTGATAGTGAGAGAGTGCGCGAAATACATGCGACGCCGTCCAATTTCGGATTTTGTAACCCTAATCGGTTTGTAATTAACGTCTTTTTAACATTTTTTTTCCCGGGAAACAAATAGTATTAGGCGTTCTGAGATAAGATATTACTAAGATATATAATATAATCCAGTTGAGATTTAGTCCAATCACTACACACACGCTCGACTCTTCTTCGGTGACCTTTGTTTATAAATACTAGTTAATTTCATTTACATTCTCAGATGGCTTCTTCACATTTGAATATTTTTATTTATATAAGTTTGAATGTATCATCATTTACATCCCCTGTAGCATGATAATAGCCTGAAATTTTATTTTAATACCTGAACTACCCTTCATGCTATCCAGGTTGTGTTTGGAAACAAGGATTGAGTTTTTTTTTATCAATTTGACCCCCTCATTTTATAATTTACCTAAATATTCTTTATTTTTATTTTTATCAAATAATATATATAAAAACTAATAAAAATATATTAAAATAATACAAGAAATCTGAAAAATTAAAAATTAAAATTAGTAAATAAATATATATATAATGATGTATTTATTCGATATAGAAAAAAAGTGAACAAATATACAATGAAGAAAAGGTTAAAAAAATCAAAATCAAAGATAAACACTTAAAAATAATTTAAATGTATATATATATATGAGATATTTATTGAAACTAATATACTATATTGGTGTGTATATATATTCAACTATTTTTTTTCAAAAAAATATATTTAAACTAAGGTAAACATGAAAAATATACATATACATATATTTATGAGATATTTATTGAAAATAATATACTATATTGGTGTGTATATATATATTCAACTAAAAATTTTTCAAACAAATATATTTAAACTAAAGAAAACTTGAAAAAAAAAAAGAAAGGAAAAGAAAAATCAATCAAGTTTCCTGGTTTGGGGTGTGGGTGTGACGGCTAGGGTTTGGGGGTGGGCAAGGCGTAGGGCGGCAGGGGTGGTGGGGGTTTGGAGGAAGACGGTGGAGGAGTGGTGATGAAGGAAAAATAGAGGTTAGCTTGGTGGGTTTTGAGTGGAGTGTGAGATTTGAGAGTGAAATTGAAAATTGTGGAGTTTGGGATAAGTGGATTGCGAATTTTGATGGAGCTTGTGGGGTTGGGTGGTGGTGGTGGAGAGAGAATTAGGGTTTTTAGAGAGAGAAAGTAGGGAGGGAAGGGGCTGAAATGGTGGGGTTGGGAGTGTTTGGATAGACGATTTAGGAATGTTTGGACATATGATTAATATTATTTTATGATTAAATTGATTTAATGAGTGTTTGTTTTAAGGTTTTTTTTAGATATTTCATACCATGAGACATGATGCGATGTAAATGAAGATACTTAAATATGTGGGTCTGATTGAAATAAAGACATACATCAGAGAGTGTAAATGAAATCAACCCTAGATACTAATAGATAATACAATTTTCGTATAACAATATTTGTCAATTAATCATTTATATTATATTGTTTTGAATACAGAAGAAGGGTAATTTTGGTAATTTCAAAAAAAATAACAAATTAAAAAAGGTATTTTCATTTAACAGGATAATGCTGAGATGAATGAGTAATGAATTAGTGTTAAGAGAGAAAAAATTAAGAGTATTATTTAATTAAATGGATTCAAGTGAGTAGGCTAAAATGACTTGGAGATTTATCCTTAAAATTCATATATATGAGGATAAAATTAAAATAGAAGAATTTTGACAATAATATTTAAAAATGAATTTAAAGTTATTTAGAATAACTTTTTAACAATGAAATGTAATTTTATATACAATTTGATAAGAATAATATAGTTTTAAAAAAATAACAAAAATGATTTTATAAAGGATAATTTTCATAAAATCTCCTAAAGTTTTAAATTTTAATCAAATAACCCCCTAAGGTTAAAAAAAATCCTTAAGATTTCAAATCTTCTCATATACCCCCTTCCAAAAATCAGTCGATTTTCTGGCATCCAAAAATCAGCCGATTTTCCGGCACCGAAAATGTCAAAATGACTATAGTCATACGATATCGTTTAAAAACATATTTTGAACTACCAAGATTGTCGGCTAATTTTCATAAAATCCCATGAGATTTTAATTTTTAATCATATAACCCCTTGTGGTTAAAAAAACCCCCTAAAAATCCAAATATTCTTATATACCTCCATTCTCCGTACATTTCAAGTAATTAAAATTTTCAAATCTCTCTATTTCTCAATGAATTACATTAATTATTCGAGAAGTATCTTGTTTAACAAAATGACATAAAAATAGTATTTGAAAATTTAATAAGCAAAATTAAAAAAATATATTAAAAAATAAAAAATAATAATAATATATTTTTAATTATGCTCAAAATTTGTATTTTTTTGTGTGTATATTATATTAATAATTTTAGTTTTTAATACTCATAATAAATACAATAAATAATAAAATCAAGTCATTAACGAGATTAAAATATAAATAAATTAATACGAAAAACCTTACCATATTTTGATTTATAATATTATCTTAGTTTTTTTTTTCTTTATTAGAGTTACAAAAATACATATATAATTTTAATTTTTAATTTTTAATTTTGTAAATTATTGGGCTATATAGTTTATTGGGCCTGGTAAATTTTATTTTGGAGGAGCCAATTACACAACTAAAACTATTTTTATCTTTAAAAACATATATAATAGTAGAAAAAACCAAAAAAATTGCCCCCTCTCCCCCCACCCCTGCTCGTACGCTTGGGGAAAGGTAAAATAATATTGTGTTAATTCTATTGTTTTAATATATTATTTAAATCACGATTTGGATCAATCATTTTGTGAAGAGCAAACTTGACAATTAAAAAATTATCTTCCTACGTTGTCATTTTCTTATGGGTAGTTTAATAATTTTACATTTGTTGTGTTGTAAATTACCTATTTTCACGATTAGGGGTTTTTATGAACCCCAACGGGGTTATTTGATTAAAAATTGAAACTTCAGGGGTTTTGCGTAAATTATCCTTGAAACACTACCCTGTAACTATGGACATTTAAGTCATTTTGACATTTTCGGTGCTGAAAAATTGGCCCTTTTTTTGGAGCAGGGGGTATGTGAGAAGATTTGAAATCTTAAGATTTTTTTTTTTTTTTTATCCTTGGGCTTATTTGATTCAAATTTGAAACCTCATGAAGTTTTATGAAAATTACCCTTTTGTAAAAGAAATTGATTTTCAGGGACTTTCACCACAATTTTTTTTATTCTTTTTAGCAATTCACATATTTGGGAGTTTTACTTAGGAATTTGTTAGTCATTTACTATAAATATGTTTTTAAAAAATACATTTGTACGGATTAAAAATACAATTATTATTTTATGATAATTGCACTACAGGAAATAAAATTTAATAAGACTTTGTCTAATTTAAAAATTATTTCCACTACCGCAAAACATTTACAAAGAAGTCTTAATAAAACTAAAAAAAAAAAAAATTGTCTTAAAACTCGCTTCTATCATTACATTAATCTACTAACCAATTTGATGCGATTGGTAAATCTAAATAAAATAATTCCCTCCCATAATTTGTCATGGGATTTTTATCATTTAAAAAATATTATAAATAAATAAACCATAAAGGGTACAAAAGTAATTAAAAAAGAAAAGGAAGTACCGGAAGAAACGACGTCGTTATAAAGACATTTGGTCCAACAACCAATATAAAAGGCACTTGCAGCCTACTAGGGTTTAGTAGCGCCTCCGTCTTCCGGAAATCACAACCTCTCTGGTCGGTGCCCTAATCCCTCTCTCTCTCTCGTCGAATCTCATGGTACGTATTAGCTTATGTCATACACCGATACATATATATATGTTTATATATACGATCTGTGAAATCATCGGATCTTAATTTGTTTCTCTCACTAAAACAAAGTTGAATCTGGTGATTTGTTGCAGGCGCCAAAGAAGGAAAAAGCTCCTCCTCCGTCTTCCAAGCCAGCCAAATCTGGCGGTGGCAAACAAAAGAAGAAGGTCAAATCACCTCTCTTTTGATATATATATATATATATATATGTATGTGTATGTATTTCTGTTTCTGTGAGATTTGTGAGTGCGATACACTGATTGTGTATGTCTGTGTGATTGGTGAATGCGATGTCACTCATTGATATTGTGTATGTGTGTGTGTTTTGGGTGAATGATGATGTTTTATGGTGGAATACAGAAGTGGAGCAAGGGAAAGCAAAAGGAGAAGGTGAACAACATGGTGTTGTTTGACAAGGCCACTTACGACAAGCTTCTCTCTGAAGCGCCCAAGTACAAGCTCATCACCCCTTCCATTCTCTCTGATCGTCTCAGGGTATGAATATTTATCTAACATATTTTCTATGATATTAGTAATTGACTATAATGGTGGATGAGTAATTGATTTTTGGTGTTGTTGATTCAATAAAAAATGAGAAGGATTGTAATATGAACTTATGGATAATGATTCTTTCAAAATGGTTTAATTATCTGTCACCAATTCGTTGTGCAAAACAGAGCATTTGGGTTTTGCTATAATTTTTTTTTTATCATATATGAGTTTGTCTTCTTCATGGCTGTGGAAGATTAGTTTTTCTACCTAATGCTGGTCTCGCTCGGACATAGTATTGTGGGTTTAGAGCCATTTCATAGGGGGTTTTAGGCACTGGAGAGTAATAAAAGAGAGAGGTCCTGGAAGGGCTGAATTAAGGCTTCTTTTGGATGGAGAGAATTGGAAGGATAAAGAAAGGAAAGAAAAGCTAGGATAGTGAATTTAATGTTTGGGTTGCTAATGACAAGAGAAAATAAAAGATTTGGATGGATAGCTTATCCCTCCAAATCTCTTATTTACTATCCTTTCGAAAATGAGAAGATTTAGAGAGAAATGATAACAACTTCATTGACATTTTTCTCTCTAATTTTGGGTTAACTAGAGAGAAGAAAAGAAATGATAATATTAGTTTTGAAGGAAAAGAAAAGATAGCAATGAAGGAAAAGAAAAAAATTGATAGCATTCATGTTTGGATAAGGTAGAGAGAGAAGAAAAGAAACCGTTTTAACCACTTTTCCATTTTATCCTAATATTTAATCAGGACCCAAATGTATTTTAACCTTCTCTTTTCAAAATAAGAGGGTTATCTTTGGTATTAGAAAAATGATACTTGATTGTTTTCATTTCTCTCCAAATCTTTTCATTTTAGGAAGGATAACAAATAAGATACTTGGAGGGATAAGCTATCCAACCAAATCTTTTCTTTTCTCTCGTCATTAGCAAACCAAACATGAAGGTCTTTTTTTTTTTGTCTCAGTTTAGTTAGCTTTTATTGGAGTAACCCACGAAAAATATGTTAATAAAATGCCAATCAGACAGTTGCACCTGCTCTGTGTAGATTAGTCTGGTAATATGTATATATACCTTTGGAGGATTATATATTATGGCTGTCTCATGAAAATGAACTAGGTGCAGATATAAGTTTGTTAATAATGGTTAATACTTTGCTTGAAATTCTGACGGACCAAAATTAGAAACTTGAAGCAAAAAGTATAACTTTAGCAAGACGAAAACATAATACATGAAATGTGTGTTTAGTAATGATCCAGAAAGTAACAATAGCCAAGACCATAAGATTACTCAAAATCGTCATTTTTGATACTTTGTATCAGAAACACTAGAAAATGGGCAAAGAGAGAACATTTTTTTAGTAGTACGTACCAAATGGAGACTATTTAGTGGTAATCTATGTGAGGGAGAGGATGGGAATGATATGTCTTTGTGCAAAATAAGAGGAAATAGAAATAGATGTTATGGACATACAGAGCGTAGCCTCTTGACGCGTATGTAATTAAAGAAAATATAGCTTGTATAGAAGGTGAGAGACTTTAATCTTAGCGGACAAAACTAAAATGGAATCAAGTAAATAAAATGTATTTTTCAGAAAAAGAAAAAGGAAAAGAAAGTTGAAGCATCATGGCATATAATGGAGTAATATGATAAAAGGAGACCTCAAATGGCATACCGCATTCCTGTTGGGAAATATCTCATATGATAATAGAAGTTGGCATACTTGTGAGGACATTTTCATTTTTCTGACAGCTGTAGCTGGACCATGCCTACTACTTAATTTTAAAATTTAGAAGTTGACTGGCAGTAGTGGTCACCAATTACAAATTAGGCTTGCGATTACAATTTTTGTGTCTTCAATCCATTGCCAAATCATACAACTAAAGCGATTAATGTAGACAGACTAAGGTTTTGATTTCCATCACTTTTATTGTCGCACCAACCATGGTTTGGTAGTTGCTATTCTGCTAGGATGCAACAATCAATTGGGGAAAGAAGATGAAGAAAATTATGGATATCCAGCACGGCCTCATATTTGGTTGTAAACTATCAACTGTTATTTGAACAGCAATAGTACAGTAGTATGTTCTATGCACACACAAGGGACATATCTTGAATGACAGCTTTTTTTCCCTTGCTTTTAATTTTTTCTATGTGTATCCATTGACATCGATGCCAATTGTTAAAAGTCATTTTTAACAATAAAAATATATCAGGGTGACATAATTTTATCGGGTTCTACAGTAAATGGTATGTATTAAAGTTGTATTGAAATTTCTGCAATACTGATGTGTTGTTATGTCCTTTGTGTTTGCCATCCCTTGCAGGTTAATGGCTCACTTGCTAGGAAGGCAATAAGAGAATTGATGGCCAGAGGTTTGATCAGAATGGTATCTGCCCATGCCAGCCAGCAGATCTATACTAGGGCAACTAATACCTAGATGCCTCGGACCTTTTCTTTATAGAACTCGATGGAATTGGTAATTTAGAGTGTGGTGTTATGTTTGAGTTAGTTTGAACTCTCTTTATGTCTGTTGAGCCACAGTTTTGGCTAGTCTTGCTGGTTTGAATTGATTCTAATATTTATTTTCAGTCCATTTTATTTCTACATATAATCTCTAAATCTATCAGACCATTTTAATTAAATTTCATTCCGGTTTTTGTGTTATTGATATTATGTTGCTCACTTTTCTTTAGACGTGGGACAAACTTGTAAAACAGTCTTGAAGGTGGGTTGAGTCGAAGAATTGTCGCTTTTTGTTTACTCCAGGAAAAAAAAAATAGGTTTGACTCACTTAACTTTAATAGCAGATGTGATCCCAGATCTTCATGGACGAGTATTTTTTATTTATTTGTTGAGAAGGTCTATTACAAGGTCGAACTCTGAAGGTCGTATATGTTTTGCATTTAATTTTTAAAGTGGTTGTCATGTCACCGAGTCTAGCATTGGGTAAAATGTTTATGTTTGTAGTTCACAAAATATAACAAAATGGACAATTCTATATCGGATCAAAATCTTGGGCTCATTCGAGGTTTATAACCGGCCATAAGAGAAACAAAACAGTCTGGGTCATGCCAACTCTCTTTATGCTCTCTTTCACTTAACATATACAAAAATGTTAATATTACTGATACGTGTGCACATAATATATATATATATATATCCAAATATATGGAAACTTGTAGAACTTATTTAGGGAGAGAGATATGAGAGGTTATGTATTAAAATTTAGGTAGTAGGAATGGCGTGGACTAGCATTTGGTTATGGTGGATTGATACAATTAGGGCTGCAAATGAACTTAGCCGTTCGTGAGCAGGCTCGGGTTTGGCTCGTTAAGAGCTCAACTCGTGCTCGTTCGTTTAGTAAACGAACCGAGCTTGAACACAATTTTTAAGGTCGTTTAGTAAACGAACCGAGCTTGAACATTACTAAGTTTGGCTCGCCAAACTCGTGAACATGCTCGTTTAAGTTAAATAGTAAAATTATATCATATTTGACAAAAAACAATGTTCAAATTGAATAAATTATAAAGATTATTGTGAAAAGATTATAGAAATTAGGTGGCCATAACATAAAATTAATTTATAAAAAATTATACTAGTGGAAATATGTTAAAACAAACATGCAATAACTCAATCCAGACAATTATTAGGAAGAGTAATATATATTGCACTGAAACGAGTCGTTCGTGAGCAAACTCGAGCTCGACTCGTTAAATCTGGCATTCGGTTCGGGCTCGTTCGTTAAGCAAATGAGCCGAGCTTGAACACATTTTCTAGACTCGTTTAGTAAATGAATCGAGCTTGAACATTTCAAAGCTCGGCTCGGCTCGGTTCGTTTGCATCCCTAGATACAATGAGTGGTTGATATTTGATCATATTAATTTACAAACATTACATGTGAAATTTTGTCATGTAACGGGTTGTTGCATATATAATCCGTTCTATTATTGATATTTGGGATCTGACCTTTTGGTTGCGAATTATTGACCATGGTCGGTCGTATGAGTATAAGCCCTCACTCATAGCCCATTTTCTAGCACTTGTTCAATTTAGGGTAATTTGCACTAACACCTTCTAAAATTTAGATCAATTACACTTATCGTCCGGTCAATTGTCATCCCAACAGCCCCTGAAATTTCAATTTATTTGCAATGACACCCCCTTAGTAGGCCTAACACCCTATGAAAGGTCTAAAGTACCCCTAATCCATTATAAACTTCCTTCAAATTATATTATCTTTAACTTTTGCAATTTTTGAGGACTGATATACCTTATAAACTGAAACCCTAAGCTGAAAAAAATTCTAAATTAAACCCCTAGATTAAGCCTGTAAATTAAACCCCTAAATTGAAACCTCTAAACCCTAAATTGAAACTCCTAAATTAAACCTATTAACATCCAATACCCATGAACACACTAAATTAAATTTTCCTCACATGAACACCCTAAATTGAAACCCCAAAATTAAATCCCTAAATTGAAAACTCTAAATTAAACCTTAAGCCCGTAAAATAAACCCCTAAAATAAATCTCTAAGTTAAACCGCTAATTTGAATCCCCTAAATCCTAGATTAAAACCCCAAAATTAAATTCCTAAATTAAACCCATGAACACCTCTTAATCATAACGAGGAGAAAGAGCTCGCAGACGCAACCGTCAAGGAGGATGGTCTGAGTTAGGGATGAGTTGGGTCTGAGTCGGAGATGGGTTGTTGAGGGGTGAAGAGCCCGACCCGGTTGTCTTAGATCGGGTTGAGATCGTTACCGAGTCAAGAATGAGAGGAAGGGGACGGTGGTGGTGCAGAGGAGAGGGCGTGGCTGAGGAGTGAGGCTAGTGTTAGCCATGGCAGCCATGAGATAGAGAGAGAGGTGAAGACGGTGGAATGAGAATTTGGGAAAAAGAAAGATGAGATGGGGTTATTATGGTCATCTCACCTAACTAATTTTTGTAGAATAAATTTAGTATTTTAATCAAGGGCATTCCTACCTTTTTACAACTCATGGTGTGAGTGTCCACAAAAACGTTGACCAACCGGTAAGTGAAATTGACCAATAACTTAGGGGGTGTGTAAATCTGTTCGCAGATGCCGAACGAATCTCAACCTTTGTAACTTAAACATAAGCTATAAAAAAAAGAATGGCAAGAAGATAACAAATATTTCAAGAAATAGCCAGAATTGGAGCAATTTCGGATCCTTTTCCCTTTCTTTTTTCTTTCTTTTATACATGAAATCTGGTCTTACCCACATGAATGAGTTTTAATACATATTAAAGACAATATCTACATTAAATTGAAGTTTAATGTTTATAAAAAATTGCTATAATAAAACCTTATGTCAGTTTTGATTTTGTATATTTGAAACGGTCATTTCCTTAATGGCTTTATCCTGAAATGGGCTTATATCCTTGGGCTTTATTTTCTATTTGGGCTTTGTTTTCTATTTAGGCTTTAAAACAGGTATGCTGATCCAGTGTGAATCTTTGTACGATGGACCTGATGTAAAAATGGGCCTACACTTTGCCCCCAATTCCCAAGCCCATTTCATTTTTGAAATAGGGTGGGAATTCAAAGAGCCATGTGTAACTGCCACTTTCCTTATTTCCTTCGTTTCCTTCAATATTTCTTCCCCATTTACAAGAGCAGATTCATTCCCTTTGAAGACGATTCCCAACAAGGAACTTCTTGAGGTTAGTTTTTCTCTTTCGTCCTTCACATTTCTTTCATTAATCAAAAAATATCATGAGTAGTGATAGCAGCCAAACCCCTTCTCTGGAGGTGGTTGTTGATGATGCCCCTGTTATTTCTTCCTCTGAGGTTGCCCCCAATTTGATTGAACCAAAATCCCAGAAACTTTCCCGAAAACAATTACGTAAATTGCCTTTAGCCGATAGATGCCGAATTGAGTTTGACATACCAAAGGATGTTTCGATTTTTGAGTATTCTTCTGATTTAGACTTCAAAACTTATGAAGAAGTTGAACCGGTAGAAGTCTTGTTCTCTGCACATCACTTGGCCGTTCTTAGATTTCCCTTACATCCGTTATATCACTATATTCTTTTTTCTTTAGGACTTACCCCTTTGCAAGTAAACCCTAATTTCTTCAGGGTTCTATCTGTTATGCTCGTTCTAAATCACGAGCGAGGTTTGAACCTAGGTTTGGGTGATCTTTTTCTTTGTTACAAAGTCGATCAGATCAGAAAAAACCCCGGTCGGTACCATCTGCACCCCCACTCAACCTTGAAACTTTGTGAAGGCAATCCTTCTTTCTGAGAAGGAGTGGAAAGATAAGATGGTGAAAATTGGGGGAAATTGGAGAGTGGATGCGTCCGGCCCATATCCTCTGCCAAGGACCTTCGGTATTTGTAAGAAATTGAAGTGTGGATTCAAAAATCTTGGCAAGTGTATTTTTCGTACTTTATAAATTTCGCCTGCTTTACTTTGATCTGCGTATTTGTTTGTTTCTTGATCGTATGCCCATGTTTTGTATACAGTCGAACGTGTTGAATATCTGAACGAGAAAGTGTTTGCAACTCTTTCGTCCAGCAAGTCACTTTTGACTTCCCAAAATTTGAAATTAATTGTTGCCCGTGCTTCAGAGGCTACTATCATGGAGATTCCGGTCACAGCCTCCAAGCGTGTTGCAGCACAAAAATCTACTCCCCCAGTCAGCTCGACATCTGATAAAGGAAAAAGCCAAGTGGTCGATCTGACCGAAGATCCGAAGAAGACGAGGGGGCATCTGAAGAGGACGAACGCTGATGATAATGATAACGCTCCGAAAAAATTGTTGCTGGGCCCCCCTTCTGAACATGCGAAAAGAAATTACTCTGAAAAGCATGAGAAACTTGTTAAGAAGGCCAGATCTGTGAGCGGCTACACTATTCCAGACTGCTGCTTTCCTCCATCATTTGATCCTGAAGGCGAATGGATCCCCAAGTTCGAGAAAAGTGATGGTAGTGTTCTGAATCTCCGAACGTTGGCAATGTCCGATCCTGATTCCTTGATGGCTCTAGCTCGTGGAATGTGGCCTCCCAAGGATGAACTCTTTCAGCAGCATGTTAATCAGAACGAGTTTCTGGCTAGGGCTCCTGTTTCTATTCTAGAGGTACCAAAGTTTTTTTTTTTTTTTTTACTAACGTTTCTTCTCTTTACAGTCTGTGTTCAATGTTCTAGCTCTGTGTAATACTGTTGAGATGGGAGAGTATAAGAGAAAAAACATTGATGATGCACACCTGCTTGCTGATAAATGCGCCATGTTGGCTGAAAAATAGAATAAAATCTTGGAGCTTGAGGCGGAGAGCTTAAAGAAACTTCATAAAAAGGAATCTGATCAGAATGCTGAACTGAAGAAGCATATCCATAATCTCGAAACTTCTAATGTTGTTCTGAAAACAGGTTTAGAGATTTGCCGAAGGGGATGTATGGACATGCATCGGAGATATGTGAACATTTTTGATATAAAGTTCTCTGACGGGTTCAGATTTTGTTATGACCAAATGTCATCGGATCCATCTGCCCGTTCATATGATAATTCGGTCGCCCATGATGCTGTTTGCAGAGTCGTTCACCCATATAAAGAGCCTGAGTCCTCCTAAGATGAAAAAGATTTAGCTTAATTTATTTTGCATGAGATCATTCCGACCGAACGACAAAAGCCTGTGGTAGATGCCAATGAAGTGTCAGCTGAGCCTTCCGTTCCTGCTTCAGAGAGCCAGCAGCCTCCTACTGATGATATTAATCCTCCACCTTCTTGACTAGAAGTTTCTATCTTTGAACAATTTTTTGGGTTTGTAAAATTATATACATTTTTGATGCTCCTGTGGTGAGCGTTTTTTGGACAAGTTTTGAAATAGCACTGGTGTGCTTTAACATTTTCGAACAGGATGGCACTAAGGTGCATAGATATTTTCTGAACAGATGGCACTGTTGTGCTTTATATATTTTTGAACAGGATGACACTAAGGTGCATAGATATTTTCTAAACAGATGACACTGTTGTGCTTTATATATTTTTGAACAGGATGATGCGTTCTTTTGAACACAACCTTTTTGATGCGTATCTATATACATCTTGTGAAAACAGGAACTTGGTGCCATCTTCATGATGGTCTTTTGCCTAATTGGCTTATGTATTTTGGCCAAGTTATTTTCACTTGGCCTTTTTTTTTTAATAGTTTGAACAAAAATATGAGAAGATATGAATAATATATTTATTGATTCGAAATGGATCTTATCATACAAAATAATCAACATAAATTTTATTGAAAATACCTTTTCAGGTGTATAGCATTCCAAGCTCGTTCGATTTTTCCATCCTGATCAGCCAATCTGTAGGCACCTTTCCCGATCACTTCTGTTACTGTGTATGGCCCATCCCATGTGGGATCCAGGTTGTTTGATCTGCTAGCCAACACCCTTAGTACTTGATCGCCAACTTGAAATGATCTTGGTTTCACTTTCTTGTTATAACTCCTCATCAACCTTTGTTGATATTCTGCCAGTCTTATTGAGGCCATTTCCCTTTTTTCATCTATGAGATCACCTTCGATTTTTAGAATTTCTTCGTTCTGTTCAGGATCGAATAGATGAGTTCTTGTTGTGGGGACTTCCAACTCAATTGGGATTACTGCCTCGACTCTATACACCATAGCGAATGGAGTCATCCCGGTTGGCTTGCGAGGAGTCGTTCGGTAGCTCCAGAGGACCCTCGGTAATTCGTCTAACCATCGTCCTTTTCCTTCGATCCCCTCCAATTTTATTTTTATCCCGACGAAAATCGTTCTGTTCGTTATTTCAGCTTGTCCATTTGCTTGCGGATAACTGACAGATGATAAATTCTGATTGATGCCGTACTCGTCCAGCAACGCCCGAACGTACTGACTGTCCAGATTTGTGCCGTTGTCCATCATTATGTACTTTGGTAGTCCAAATCTGTAGATTATACGATTCAAAATAAAATCTATCACTTGAGTGTGAGTGATTCTTACATAAGCCTTCGCTTCCACCCATTTAGTGAAATAATCTGTGGCCAAAAGTACATGTTTTTGATTTGATGTTGCCCTTATTAATGGTCCGACCGCATCCATTCCCCATCGTGTGAACGGGACGGGAGATGCCATCGTTGTGAGAAGCTCTGCTGGTTGATGAATTATATGCGAATGTCTCTAACATTTGTCACACCTTCTTGCGTATTCCTCCGTACCCTGGATCATGTACGGCCAGAAATATCCTTGTGTTATTGCTCTATGAGATAATGATCTACCACTAACATGGCTTCCACAAGTCCCATCGTGCAACTGCTTGAGTACCTCTTGTGCTTCAGATAGTGTCAAACATCGCAGATAGGGCCCACTTGACGAACAGCGGTATAGATAGCCATCGATCACTGAATACTTGGTAGAGGTTGCTCTTACTTTCCTTGCTTCCCGTCGATCCTCAGGTAGAACGCCAATCAATAAATACTCAAGGATTGGATCGATCCAACTTGGCTCGTACGGAATCACGCATACCTCCTTCTTTTTACCGATCAAAGGGGTGAATAGTTCATCCACCGGAATTATTCTGACCATATCGTCTCCTGCTAAGGATGCTTGATTTTCTACATGATCGGCCCCATGATTTTCTGCCCTTGGAATTTGTTTAAAAGTGACTACCGAAAAGTTTCGCATTTCTTCCTGAACGACATTTTTATACTGCAACATCCTTTCCTCACTTGTATTATAACTTCACGTGATCTGATTTACAACTAATTGAGAATCGCTGAACACAATCAATTCTTTGATCTGGAGCTCTTTTGCTAACCTTAACCCTGCCAAAACGGCTTCGTACTCAGCCTCATTGTTTGAACTGCCAAAGGACAGTTTGATCGACTGCTGCAATTTGGTGCCTTCTGGGGATATTAGTTCGATCCCCACACCTGCCCCCAGACTATTCACTGATCCGTCTACATAAAGCATCCACCTTGGATTTACGTCGCAGGCCTCATCTTCGGTTGCTTCATATTCAAGGAGGAAATCCGCCACAACTTGACCTTTTAAAGATGTTTGTGGCTCATAAGTAATATCGAACATGCTCAGTTCTATCGACCACTTTGTCGTTCGTCCCGAGAAGTCGGGCTTTGACAAAATTGCTTTGATCATAAATGTAGTTGGAATTCTGATCGGATGGGACTCGAAGTAACGTCGAAGCTTTCGTTTTGTCTGGACCAATGCCAAGATGATTTTCTCTGTCTTCGAATATCTTCTCTCGGCGTCAAGCAATGTCTTGCTCGCATAATAAATTGGGTATTGTCTGTTCCCATCATCTCTTACCAACGCTGAACTGACTGCGTTCGGAGAAACTGCCAAGTATAAAATTAAGGACTCATGATCCTTGGGTGCCGTAAGGATTGGTGGTTTCGCCATATAAAGTTTCAGCTGATCAAGCGCTTCTTGTTGTTTCTCCCCCCAAGCAATTGTTTTCTTAGACTTCAGGACGTCGAAGAACGGTTTGCATCTATCTGACAATTTGGATATGAACCGACTTAGAGCTGCTAATCTTCCTATGAGTACCTGGATTTCCTTTGGGGACTCAGGTGCCTTCATCTGAATCAATGCTTGAACTTGTGTTGGACTTGCTTTGATTCCATCTTTATTAACTATGTGACCCAAGAATTGTCCGGAAGATACACCAAAAGTGCATTTTTCCGGGTTTAGCTTCATTTTGTGCGATCGCAGGGATGCGAACACATCCTCCAAGTGCTTCAAATGATCATCCTTATGCTGGCTTTTAACAACCATGTCATCAATGTATGCTTCCACCGTATCTCCAATATGGGTCTTGAAAATCTTATCAATCAATCGCTGATAAGTCGCACCTGCATTTTTGAGACCGAACGGCATGACCTTGTAACAATAGGTCCCTCGTTTGGTGATGAACGTCGTTTTGTCTTCATCCTTTGGATTCATTGGGATTTGATTATATCCTGAATAAGCATCCAGGAAGGTGAGACGTTCGAACCCTGTAGTCGCGTCGATCATGCGATCAATCTTTGGTAGAGGAAAACTATCCTTCGGACAAGCTTTATTTAGGTTGGTGAAGTCCACACACATTCGGAACTTCCCGTTCTTCTTTTGTACAACGACAACATTGGACAGCCACACGGGATAGTGAACTTCTCTGATAAAACCAGCATCTAACAATCGGCTAACCTCTTCAGCTACAAACTTTCCTCGTTCGGTTCCGATCCTTCTGGGTCGTTGCCGTACGGGTTGAACATCGGAGTAAACATTTAATATGTGCATCATGGTTCCTGGGTCGACCCCAGGCATGTCGCTGTGCTCCCAAGCGAAAACATCAATATTTGATCTCAACATAGAAATCAAGTTGTTTCTTTCATCAGGATTCAGTCCCCTTCCAATTCGGGTGGTTCTTCCCTTGCTCCCGTCGATCAGATCTACTGTGATGGTATCCTCTGCGGCCTTCTCATCATTGTTAGTCTGATCATGGAGGCTCGGTAATTGCTACATGCTTCGTTCGGAACTTTCGCCCTTTAAACCTTTGGTGATGATGGCATAGCATTCTTTCGCCACCACTTGATCGCCTTGAATATCAACAAACCCTTTCCCTGAAGGGTCAACACACCGCATCACCTGTTGTAGAGTAGAAGGAACTCCTTGCATTCGGTGAATCCAACCTCTTCCTATGATCAGATTGTAGGAAGGTTGTACGTTTACTAGCATGAAATTTTCTGTCAAAGTTCGCTTTGCAGCTGTCACTGGTAAATTCAGGATACGATCGGACAAATCCTCTTTCCATCAAAGCCTGCCCGCGGACTGGCGGTTGGTCTGATCAACTCTGTACTGATGCCGATCTTCTCGAAAGCTGATTTAGTCAGGATGTTCGTGCTGCTACCTGGATCAACTAGCACCCTTTTAACTAAACAATTTGAAACTATGATCGAAATTACCAGTGGATCTTCATGTGGTAGCTGTACACGTCTTAAGTCCTCTTGTGTAAATGATATTGTAGGCATTGGGTAGTTCCGAATGACATTCACCTCCCTAACCCTTCGGATCTTGTTGGCATTGCGCATGCGTGAACGCTGAACCGAACGGCTTTCCTCGTCCTCTTCGGGTTTCCCATGGATTGTGTCAATAATTTTTACCGGCTGCCCACCCACAATTTTGTTGGGCTTCGGTCGATCAAAATTTTTGACTCAATTGTCCACGTACTCCTTCAAATCTCCTTTGGCTATCAAGGTATCAACCTGCCTCCTCAATTGTTTGCACTCATTGGTTAAATGGCCAAAGTCATTGTGGAACGCACAGTGCCTCGTACGGTCCTGCAGCTCTGGTGGCGTTTTCAACGGAAATGGTGGGCGAAAAATACCCTTCGCCTTATTCTCGTTGTACAACTTTTCTAAGGTTGTTCGGAGTGGAGTTTCAGGTATGTCATACCTTGGCCTCCTCTCCTATTGCCTGTACGGAGCCGATCGGTGGGTGTTCGTATTATCTGCCTTCTTGATTATCCTTTCCTTTGATTTGTTTTCCACACTGACTAATGCCGAACGATGACCTCTTTCTTATTCTTCCTCTTCCAATCTCAGATATCCCTGTGCCCGTGAATTCAACTGACCCATGTTGAGGGGTGTTGACTTCACCAAGGATCTATGAAAGTTGGTCCCTTGTTTGATAGCTACCTTGAAAGCTTCCACTGCTGCTGGTTGATCACAACTGAGTATCATTCCCATTTCCAAATTGAATCTGGAAAGGAAATTCTTCAACGTTTCGCCTTTCGCTTGTCTCATCGTGAACATATTAGAAATGGTCCTCTTCTACTTCTGGTTTCCGAAGTACCGGGCCAGGAACTTTTCCATCAGCGTTTGGAAAGAATCGATCGAACTACCTGGCAGTTGTCTAAACCATAACAGAGCTGGGCCCGTTAGGCTTGTAGAGAAAGCTTTGCACATTAGTGCATCATCAGCCATATCGAGAGTCATCATCTGCTCCACATGAAACAGGTGCTCAATTGGGTCATGTGTCCCATCGAACATAATGAATTTAGGCATCCGGAATTTATATGGCCTTCTCGCCTGTTGTATTTCGGGGCTGAACGGAGATTTAATCATTTTGGCTATCATTTCGATGGCCAGATCGGCTGGTGACTGTGTTCTGAGATCCTTTACTTGTTCATCTACGATCTTTTGAAGTCGGGTTACCATATCGAGCGGAACTGCACGATTATTAACATTCGCCTCATCCGCGATTGGCAGCGTATGAGTAGGATCTGCTGTGCAATCTGCTGAACTTGCCTCATGATGATTGTCTTCCTCTTCAACACCAGGGCCATTACGGCGACCTACTACAGGCAATTCTGGGTGTTCGGATTGATCTAACCTTTGCTTTAGCTCCCGATTTTCTTTCTCAAGAGCCTCCAGACGCTGAAGGATAGCAGCTGTATCACCTAGCTGTGAGGTGGTTTCTCCCGCCATTGATATAATAACTTTTGTTTAGAAATCGAAATCGAATTCCCACAGACGACGCCAAAAAGTGTAAACCCGTTCGTAGATGCCGAACGAATCTCAACCTTTGTAACTTAAACAGAAGCTATAAAAAAAAAGAATAGCAAGAATATAACAAATATTTCAAGAAATAGCCAGAATTGGAGCAATTTCGGATCCTTTTCCCTTTCTTCTTTCTTTATTTTATACATGAAATCTGGTCTTACCCACATGAATGGGTTTTAATACATATTAAAGACCATATCTACATTAAATTGAAGTTTAATGTTTATCAAAAACTGCTATAATAAAACCTTATGTCAGTTTTGATTCTGTATATTTGAAACAGTCATTTTCTTAATGGCTTTATCCTGAAATAGGCTTATATCCTTGGGTTTTATTTTCTATTTGGGCTTTGTTTTCTATTCGGGCTTTAAAACATATATGTTGATCCAGTGTGAATCTTTGTACGATGAGCCTGATGTAAAAATGGGCCTACAGGGTGTTAGTACAAATACCCTTCAATCTATAAACAATAAACTTTTTAAGGGTTAATTTTACAAAACCTCCATATATTATTCAATTTAATCAACTAACCCTTACTGTGTTCACTTTGTCCCATATACTATTCAATTTCATTACTATACCCCCTCCTCTAACATTTTGAGTCAAAATACCTAAACTACCATCAATAGTATAAGAGGGTTTAGTGAAATCAACCATTTAAAAAAATTATTTTTTGAAAATCAATTATATTTTTAAAAAAAAACTATAAATTTCAAAATATTCATATTTTGGAAAATAATATATATTTTTTGGAAAAAATCATATTTTGGAACATAATATATATTTTTCGGAAAAAAATAATCATATTTTTTGAAAACAATTCAAAAAATATATATTATTAACTAATTATATATATATTTCGAAATATATATTATTTTCCAATATATATATATATATATATTCTTTTTCTCCAGAACGTAATATACGCTCTCTATATTAGTAAGTGGTGACCGGGGATACTCGAATAAAAAAAATAACAAGCGCTTAGTTTTTTTCGGAAAAAATTCATATTTTGGAAAATAATATATATTTTTCATAAAAAATTCATATTTTTTTAAAATAATTTGAAAAATATATAGTCCCGAAATATATATTTTTTCTGAAATATATATTGTTTTTGAAAAATATATTTTTTTCCGTAATATATATATTTGAAATTTATAATTTTTACGAAAAATATAATTGATTTTTGAAAAATAATTTTTTTAAAGGATTTATTTTACTAAACCCTCCTATATTATTGAGGGTAGTTTAGGTATTTCGACTCAAAATGTGAGGGAAGGGAGCATAGTGATTAAATTAAATAGTATAAGGGACAAAATGAACATAATGAAGGTTAGTTGATTAAATTGGATAGGATTGAGAGATTTTTGTGAAATTAACCCACGTTTTTAATCTACTGTTATTATTCAGCATTTAGTTACTCAGTTCCTTGGAACTTCACAGATTGTGAAAATCAGAGGTTCCAATAACTTGTAAACACGTGTACGATCAGAAAAGCGCGGTCAGTCTAATTATTCACTGGGTATCCTTGTCCAAATCTAATACTACTCCGTTCCAAATTATAGGTTTATTTTGAGAAATTTAATTTTTTAAGTGGATAATTTTTATTGTAGTGTTAGTTAATGAAATATTAATTTTATTCATGTACCATTAAAATGATGTGATAGTTTATAATACATATATTTTATAATTTTAATAATTAAATAAATTAATCAAATAAAATATTTTAATCTTTAAAAAATGAACACTTATTAACAAAAAAAGTCAACTTATATTTCGGAACAGGAAATAGTCAAAATCCCATCAACATCACATTCTTGAATGTCCCTCAGATTTTTTTATTTTTTATTTGAGAAAATGTCCCTCGGATTTGTGTTTGCCAAAAAAACATGATTATTCGTACCACTTGTGCAAATGGTTACATCCATCGCTTTCCATAAATTTAACTTACACGTACTTTAGAAAAATAATAAGGTTATTTCCACTTGCCCCCCTCATAAACAACGTATTTTCACAGGAATCCCCTCGAATATCAAATATTTCCACACAGACTGTCATTAGCCTGATTGACATTTTATGGTAAATTATGCCTATAACCTTAATATAATTTTGTAACATATTTATAAAATTATTTTTTGTGTTAAGACCTTTATACCTTAAATTGAGAAACCTTAATTTCTTCCATACATATATATAGAGATATCTTTATCCATACATATATATGTGGTATACATTTATGTACACGTTGATGATATATATGTAACAACCCCGTCCTAATTCAAACACAATATTATTCGTTTTTGGCTCACTCGTTCCAGAGATTTTCTAGGGGATTACCCATCCTAGGATTATTCCAGGTCAAACACGTTTAACTGTGGAGTTTTGGTAGGTTCCCAGCCATCACGGTTTTAAAATGCGTCGTGTCATAGAAGGGTATGGAACTCACATATAGCACTAGCCTTTCCTTACCCAGGCGATATGGGATTGTGCACCTGTAGCTCGCCCAGTGTGGTAGTCTGTCAGTGTCACTTGCATCCGCTCACATAGGTCCCCACAATCCACCTCCTAGGAGGCCCGACGTCTTTGCCGGCACACTTTCGGCTGGGTCAGGTTCTGATACCATTTGGGAGGGGGCTGTTACAAATGGTATCAGAGCCTGACCCAACCGGAAGTGTGCCGACGGGGACGTCGAGCCTCCTAGGGGGGTGGATTATGGCGATCTATGTGGGCGGGTGTGCCGTGGGCGAGTGCAACTAACATTGACATACTACCACACTGGGCAAGCCACATGTGCACAATCCCACATCACCCGGGTAAGGAAAGGCTAGTGCTATATGTGAGTTTCATACATTTCTATGACACGATGCGTTTTAAAACCGTGATGGATGGAAACCCACCAGAACTCCACAATTAAGCGTGCTTGATGTGGAGTAATCCCGAGAAGGGTGACCTCCTAGGAAATCTCTAGTATGGGTGAGCCAAAAGCGGACAATATTGTGTTTGGATTGGGATATATATACCTACTCTCACCACCGTCACAGAGCCCCGTGCACCACCTCCATTCCACCGATCTTCGCTACCCACAATCGTCGCTTCACCACAACAACCCAGTTGTGCAACCCCTCCAGAGCGGTGCAACACCAGATCAATAACCAACTCTCAACACTGCCAGGTTGTCTCACCACATTCTCATCTCTATCGGAAACCACACCAGACATCACCACAATCAGCAAGCCGCACCTCCCATCCACCATAGCTCCACCACAAAAACCAGCGACCACCACGTAACTTCTCCCACCTGTTGAAGCTTTTAGTTGTTTAGTGGATCCTATTATTTAGGATCAGCAGTCTTTAGGATACGTTTATGTTAGTTGTTTAATGGATCTTATTCTTTAGGATCATTTGTTTATTTCTTAATCATTTACCATGTTAATAGGGATGTAAAACGTGGGTTGCAATTTTTTCTTTTCTGCTATCTTTGTAAGGCTATATATAGCCAGATCAGTTGTTTAATTCAATAGAAAATCACATTATCTTATTTTGCTTGTGTTCAAATACAAAGAGTTTTAACAATTGGTATCAGAGCTCCATCACAGGGGCCTGATTAACTTTAAGAAGCATCAGTCTTCTAAGGTGTTTAGTGATGAGAATATGGCGACCGAGAGTGGATTTTTGCAACCAGCGATCCCGAAATTCGATGGACATTACGATCACTAGTGTATGCTCATGGAGAATTTCATGCGATCGAAAGAATATTGGAGTGTGGTGGCAGATGGTATTCCTGCAGCAACAGAAGGTGCTCAACTCACTGAAGCACATAATAAGGTAATTAATGATGCATGGTTGAAGGATATGAAGGCAAATAATTATCTCTTCCAGGCCATAGATCAATCGATCCTGGAAACCATCTTGAACAAGGATATAACCAAAAATATTTGGGATTCTTTAAAGCAGAAGTATCAAGGGACAACACGAGTGCATCGAGTGCAACGACAAGCTCTCCAAAAGGAGTTTGAGATGCTTAATATGAAGGTGGGAGAATATGTGAACGAGTATTTTGCTTGTACTCTTGCTATAGTAAACACTCCTCAACAAAACGGTGTTGCGGAGAGGAAGAATCGCACTATCATGAATATGGTTCGAAGTATGATTTCAGAGAAGAAGATTCCCAAATCATTCTGGCCTGAAGCTGTAAATTGGACAGTTCATGTTCTCAACAGGAGTCCCACTCTTGCCGTGAAGAACAAAACTCCAGAAGAAGCTTGCAGCAAATTCAAACCATCAGTAGATCACTTCAGGGTGTTTGGGTGTGTATCTCATGTTCATGTTCCTGATTGCAAAAGGACAAAGCTTGATGAGAAGAGTATAAGATGTGTTTTACTTGGAGTCAGTGACGAATCAAAGGCATATCGTTGTATGTTGGGCTGCAAATGAACCGAGCCGTTCGTGAACAGACTCGGGTTCGGCTCGTTAAGAGTTCGGTTCGTGCTCGTTCGTTTAGTAAACGAACCGAGATTGAGCACAATTTTTAGGCTCGTTTAGTAAACGAGCCAAGCTTGAACATTACTAAGCTCGGCTCGTCAAGCTCGTGAACAAGCTCGTCTAAGTTAAATAGTAAAATTATATCATATTTGACAAAAGAAAGTGTTCAAATTGAACAAATTATGAAGATTATTGTGAAAAAATTATAGAAATTAGGTGGCCATAACATAAAATTCATTCATAAAAAATTATACTAGTAAAAATATGTTAAAACAAACATGTAACAACTCAATCTAGACAACTATTAAGAAGAGTAATATATGTTGCACTGAAACGAGACGTTCGTGAGCAAGCTCGGGCTCGACTCGTTTAATCTGGCGTTCAGCTCGGGCTCGTTCGTTAAACAAATGAGCCAAGCTTGAACACATTTTCTAGGCTAGTTTAAGAAATGAACCGAACTTGAATATTCCAAAGCTCGGCTCGGCTCGATTCGTTTGCAGCCCTAGTTGTATGATCCCATTTCTCATAAGATTATCATAAGTAGAGATGTGGTGTTTGAATAAGACAACAGCTGGGATTGGGACAAAAGTCATGAGAAAAACCCCCTGTGATTTGGTAATGGGTGCGAAAAACTCTCATTTTGACATGAATTGTCTAAAATATCCTTGAATAATTCGAAAAATATATATAAATATTGAAAAATTATATAAATTTCGTAAAAATATATATAAAATTTGAAAAAAAAATTCGAAAAGAAAAATATAAAATTCGAAAAATTATATAAAATTGGGAAAACATATATAAATTCAAAAAATATATATAAATTTTAGAAAAAAATATAAAATTCGGGGGAAAATATAAATTTCAAAAAATATATATTAAAGTTCAAAAATTATATAAAATTCAAAACATATATAAATTTCGAATATATATATATATAAAATTCGGAAAAAAATATTTAAATTCGAAACAAAAGTTGTATTTTGGTTCTTTGCAGTTTTAATTAATGTATACTTGTATTGTTGTCTACTTTATTCAATACCGGACTTTAAATGTTGTTTTGGTTTATTGTACTTTTTTTTTTTGAAAATAATGTGTATTGTACTTTGGTTACTTGTGTTTTTTATATTTCTATTTTCACAACTATTTGAATTTTATATATATATTTTTGAATTTTATATATTTGTTTTGAATTTTATATATTTTATTCAAAATTTAATATTTAATTTTTTGAAATATATATATATTATATTTTTTATTTTTTACGAATTTTATTTGTTTTTTTTTAAAATTTATATACTTTTTTTGAATTTTATAATTTAAACAATTTATTTATTTTATTTTTATTATATATATATATTATTAATTCAATATTTATTATTTTTATTTGGTTAAAAGGGGAATTTCATATCGTTTTGAGGGTAAAACGACATTTTTTAACCCCGTGGGGTTTTTCTCACTCATTACTAAACCACGGGGGGTTTTTCGCTCACAACCCTGGATAAATGCAATCCAGTTCATAATCCAATTGTTCCAGGTTGCAAACTCATGAGAGATGAGAATGGAGTAAGGGTGGATAGGAGTCGCTACAAGCAAATTGTTGGCAGTCTAATGTATCTGACTATTACTCAACCCGACATTATGTTTGTGGTGAGCCTTCTGAGCAGGTATATGGATCGTCCCATATAGCTTCATCTTCAGGTAGCCAAAAGAGTGCGGAGATATCTCCAAGGGACTTTTGATTTTGGGATCTTCTATAGAAAGGGAGGACATGAGAAGTTGGTTGCCTATACAGACAATGGCTACGCTGAAGATTTGGATGATAGAAGGAGTACTTCGGGTTATATTTTTTTTATTAAGTTTAGGCGTCGTTTCTTGGTCATCAAAGAAACAACCTATTGTCACATTGTCTACCACTGAAGTTGAGTTTGTTGCAGCAACTTCCTGTGCCTGTCAAGCGGTTTGGATAAGGAGAATTTTGAAGGGTTTTAATCATGTCAAAGCGGTAATACAACAGTCTTTTGTGACAGCAACTCAGCTATTGAGCTTTCGAAGAATCCTGTATTACATGGACGAAACAAACATATAGATGTCAAATTTCATTTTCTTCGTGAGCTTACTAAAGATGGAATTGTAAAGCTGATTCATTGTCACACTCAAGAACAGGTTGCAAACATAATGACCAATCCATTGAAGCTTGATATGTTCGTGAAACTGAGAGGTCTGCATCCAAGTATAAACTGAAATTAATTGGTATTCAGTTTAAGGGATGATGTTGAAGCTTTTAGTTGTTTAGTGGATCCTATTTTTTAAGATCAGTTGTTTATTTCCTAGTCACTTACCACGTTAATAGGGATGTAAAACGTGGGTTGCAGATTTTTCTTTTTTGTTATCTTTGTAAGGCTATATATAGCCATATCAGTTGTTTAATTCTATAGAAAATCACATTCTCTTATTTTGCTTGTGTTCAAATACAGAGAGTTTTAACATCACTGCCATCAACCACTATGTTCCAGCCAAAACCACCAAACCTTCCTCTCTATCCTTTGATTTTCATCACTAATTTGAATTTATTGATTTCAATAAATTAGGGATTTGATTCCCTGTTTGAGAATTTGAATTTATTTTAAAAAATTAGGGATTTTGATACCCTATTTGAGAATATGAATTTATTTCAAAAATTGGGGATTTTGATTACTTGTTTGAGAATGAATTTATTCGCCCTTTTTGAGTTTTAAGACCACATATAAATGAATAAAAATGACGTGGCTAAAAATATCTAAATTGTGCTAAATAGAAACTTAAGTAGAGAGAGAAAGGGGAAGGATACACTAATTGGGGATCTGAAATTGGAGTAGAAAGAAAAATTTGAATAAAGCTTGAGGAAACTTTCTTATATATATAAGTGAAAATGTATTAAAGTAAATTCATAACATTAAGTTAACGATATATAAGTCATTTCATATAATTTGAGGGAAATATGAACTATTCACAGAGTGGTTAGTGACTGACATCACCTAACTAACAACATACTCTAATGGCATGAACACGGAGGGGGTCCTTGTGAGACAAAATTCAATTTTAAGGAGGTCCGTGTGGGAATATTAATCTTTGAGGGAGTCTGTGTGAAAATACGCTATCTTTGAGGGGGTGTCAATAGAAATAACCCAAAATAATAATAATAAGGTTGGTGTGCAAGCACTGATCCCAGGTTTTTATTTTTTATTTTACTTAAATTATCTTAGAATTTTAAATTCTTTCAACCATGCCCCACTAAATTTTTGAAAAAATATCCTAAAACCTGACTAAAATATGACAATTATGTCCCCATTCATCCAAGTTTCTAGGTCGGTAACTGCTGGTGTGGAATTATGGTGCCCAAGTAGGTCGGTAACTGTTGGTGTGGAATTATGGTGCCCAAGTAATGACTCTACACACTAAACAGTCTAATGGATTTCTACTTGTCTAGGTGTATATATATATACATACATATGGAGGCATGGACGATTGGAGAGCCGACTACTTGGGATGGGCCCAGAGGCAAGGTACAAAGATGCCGTGTTCCGGAACACGTTGAGCAAGTGAGGTTAGTCATGACGGGCTTCTTTAATATGAACCGTCCATGAAGGTTAGGTGCCTCCAGAGTCCAAATGGACTAATTGGCTCATTATTGATGATGATGTACTGGTATAACTTCATCGGTTGCGTAGTAATTATAAACTGCAATGCGATCATAGTCATATCAATGTTGTGCATCAATTTGTCAATTGTTGAATTAAACACTCACATTCTAAATTAGAGAAACTCATTTTAAGTTATGTCTGATATGCGGGAACAGAATGAAATGAAATATTTGTACAAATTATTTTTCGGTTTGTTATGCGTGGTAAAAAATTATAAGGTTAGTCCAATATATATATATATATATATCATTTCTTCTCTCAAACTATTAACACTTTGATAAGATCATTAACCAATACCCAATATTAGCCTCACATAACATTCATTCAATCTATAACGTCCAAATACAATGAACAAACACAAAATCACATGGAGTGTGGAGACATATATATATATATATATATATATTATATTCCTACATAAAACCAGTACCTAATAATTGATATGGGTGGTTCTAGTGCCAAGTTGGGGCATGAATTGCAAATTTGCAAGTGGCTTTCAATTATTGAGTGCTGTTTTGCAGCAGCTGTAACATCAAGTTTAGTGCAATTAATTTCATGTATTATATACAAGACTCCCCAAGTGGCTATTTTTATTTCATGGCAATTTGTGTTTGTGATTAGGCATCAAGACAAAAATCATGTTTCATAAATAGTCTATTTGACAATGACACACATCATAATATTCACAACTGTAAAATTTCATAGGATAATATTGTGGTTAATTCAATTCGTACGATTGAATTTGAATAAAATAATTTTGGAAAATAAAGATCGGACAACTACAGGTACTACTTAATAAGCATTACAAATAGGATGAAATGAAAAATCATGCTAACACACAGTTACACTGCTATTCATTGATCTAAAAGCATAAGATTTGTAATCTCTTACTTTTGGTATGATATATTTATACAAATTTTCACCGAAGATATACACATATATATATTTTGAGTGCAAAGTATAAAAACAAAAACAAAAAATATATATTTTTTGTTTGTGAAAGATGTATATTTTTTTGAAATATTTTTTTTAATGTTTAAAATAAAATAAAATTTGCCAAATGTGTTTTTGCTTTCTAAAATACCACAGTACCAAACAAAAAATAAAAAATACCAAACACGGTCTTAGATATGATTTCTATTGGATCTCACAAATATATATGGAAAATATTCTTTAATTTGGTGTAAATTGTAATTGCCGTTAGATATGTACATTAAATATTTATGATATGTACTTAAATACCCTCACATATATTGTGAAAAATAATAATGTATGAAATTAGAAATTGACGGTTCACAATTGATATAGATGACTCAATGATAACATAAACTATTTATAGATTTGTACTGACCGACCCACACATATATTGTCGATATGGCTCGAAATTGACAGGTGCATGATGGGCTCTTGATAAGTGTACTTGGCAATAGCAAAAATATCAGTCACACATGGTGTCATTTCACAGACACTGACCGCATACATTATTACTCCATATGTCATTTTGAAATGTTTATTTTGGAAAATTTAATTTTTTAGTGGATAATTTTTAATAATTTTTATTATATAAATAGTGTATGAATTATTAATTTTATTGATAATGAAGTGATATTTTATAATATAATTTTTTATTATTTTAATATATAAAAATTAAATTAATAAAATAAAATATTCAACTTTTATTATGGGACAGACGAAAACATGAAAGTACACTATTTTCCCTTCTATATATATAGTATTGTGCGTGTATGTATATATATATATATGTCAATACTGCAATGTTTCTCGTGAGAGCTGATCATATCACAAGCCAATAAAGCTTGCACCACCTTTACATCATTCACGCACTTCCTCCCTCCCTCCTGATCTGTCTCCAATTTCTACACACTCAAATATGTCACTTACTTGAAAAAACGTTTCATTTCTTTTTTCTTGTGGTCTAAAACAATTTTTTTGTTTATGCATATAATTTTGGTTCTTCAATTTCTGGGTTCTTGAAAATTTTAATTTTCTAGGAGCTTTTTGAGTTTGTAATAAGATCCCATCAGCTTCCCGGGTTTTGCTTTGGCAGTTAAAATATATTCCTCCCTATATAGTATATATACATTTATGGGTCACAACGTTCTCTTTATTTTTATATTGCTGCTCTAAAGTCTGTGCTTTACTGAGATTAGTGTAATTGTTGCTTCATTTGTGATCAATCATCATATTTAGGGGTTACAGTTACTGGGTTAGCTAGTGTGTTGGTGAGTCAACTATAATGGATTCTTTCTTTGCAACCCATTTGAGAAAAGTCCCCAGAGGGGGTCTCGGTGATGGTGATCATGGGTTTTTGGGGGAGAGGATCAGAGGGAGTCTGAAAAACAGTGTTTTTGTTAATGGATTTGCAAAAAGTTTCAAAAATGAGAAAAGGGTGAGGAAGATCAAACCTGGGGTTGCTTTCTCTGTTATGACTACAGACAATGGCAAAGAGACTCTGGTGAGTTACTTTCATTACTTAAATCCATGTAAATAAGATTTAACCTCTCATTTGCTTAACCAGATATATGTATGGCTTCTCTTGTGTGTCTATATATATGTTCTGATTATTTTATTATTGGATCTCCTTGTGGGTGCTAATGTTTGAATTTCAAATTGTGGGAAGGACTGTATGATTATGTGTTTAGTTGTATGTAATCCTATATATATTGTGGTATACATTTGATACTGTGATTCAATTTGATTGGATGTGTTTGTTGGATATGTGATCAGTAATATCATTCTCTAGGCTTTAGATTAATAGCAAACCAGTGAATGATTATATGTCTAGCAATATGTTATCTGAATGGTGGTGGTGTTTTTTTTTTTTTTTTTTTTAAATAAAAAAAAAATTGAATATGCTTGTTGAATGATTATGTGTCCAGTACTATGTAATCTTGTAGACTGTGGTATTCTTTGATTTGATTTGCATACAGTAATCTGATTTTGTGGTGTCTAAATTAACATCAGACCTTACAAGCACCAAGATTCGAGAGACGAAGAGTAAACCCGAAGAATGTGGCTGCTATTATATTGGGCGGAGGTGCAGGGACTCATCTCTTTCCCCTCACAAGCAGAACTGCAACACCCGCTGTAAGAAATTCCTTCTGGTCTCAAGAGTAAACTATGACTTTCTAGATTTGGAAAAATTATTGGGGGTACCACGTGGCATATACCCCGGCCAAACACCGGAGGATGTGCCCTGCATGTAATACACCTCCTCCGGTGATTGATCGTGGTACGATGGTACCCAATATCTTCTGCTCGTTATGATAATTCATGATTCTAATGGTTACCGGAGGATGTGCCCTGCATGTAATACACCTCCTCCGGTGATTGATCGTGGTACGATGGTACCCAATATCTTCTGCTCGTTATGATAATTCATGATTCTAATGGTTTGCTGTATAATGATGTCTTGTTATCAAGTTGACTTTTCTGATTTGAATTCACTGATACTACAGACTACAGTACTGCTACTTGTTGAACTTGTGTAGTTAAATATTCAAAACATTCAGGCTTTAATTCTTTGGTGTCTATAACTAAAATCATCCTAAATGACATTTGGTGCTTAAAATGTGATGATTTTGTTATTATGCAGGTTCCAGTTGGAGGATGTTATAGGCTTATAGACATTCCAATGAGCAACTGCATCAACAGCGGCATAAACAAGATTTTCGTACTCACCCAGTTCAACTCTGCTTCACTTAATCGCCACATTTCACGGACATACTTCGGCAACGGTGTTAACTTCGGGGATGGATTCGTGGAGGTAGGAACCCTTTATTGATATTATGCTATTAATGGACAGGAGAGAAAGTCAATAGACTATGTTTTTGAAGTTTTTGTTACTTTGAGAATGACATGAATACCCCGAAGCCGTGAATGATAGTGTGAGATGAGAGCACTCAACTTCATTGAAAGTAACATGGATGTTTGAGGTAGATTATATGATGCTTGTGGACTCTGCAGGTTTTGGCGGCCACTCAAACGCCAGGGGAATCAGGTATGGAGTGGTTCCAAGGGACTGCAGATGCTGTAAGGCAATTTATATGGATGTTTGAGGTAGGTATATGATATCTTAATTGGAATATGATCCATTTGATAATAATTGTTCGCCAAAAGATGAACTTTTGGCAAAGTCATTCTTCTCCTCTTTCATTCGTTGACATGAAACCGGATTAATATTCATTATGCTTGTAGGATGCAAGGAACAAGAACATCGAACATATACTTATCTTGTCGGGAGATCATCTATACCGCATGGACTATATGGACTTAGTGCAGGTACAGATTTAATGGCTCGCTGAATTGACTATTTATTTTCTAGTTTCTCAATGATCTTTCTGATTATTTCTAATGCATCAACAGAACCACATAGACAGAAATGGTGATATCATGGTTTCATGCGTACCGGTGGGGGACAGGTCTGTTGGCTCTTCTATTTATACGAATGTTATGTCTCAAATTGAATCCTCTTATTTGGTCACTTTAACTGCTCAATATTTTGTTGCTCAATTTGCTGCTGTTAATTTTTCTAAGATAGGAACGAAGAGTATAAGTGTATATATATATATATATATATATATACTTATATGTTTGTGTGTGTTTTCTTGTTTACCTCACCACTATTGGATCTTGTCTCAAGTTGAGTTTCTTCTATTCTCCAGTCGGGCCTCAGATTTTGGATTGATGAAGATTGACAAGAGAGGGCAAGTCATCCAATTTGAGGAAAAACCTAAGGGGGCTGATCTAAAAGCAATGGTAAGTTGGTAACCATGACTTATCCTCGAATTTATATTGCCTTATGTGATTTTCCTGGTAAATCAGAATAACTATATACAGAGTACCAAAAGTTAAACTTGCTCAATTTCACCATAATTCTCTGTAAGAAATTCACATGCAACCTTGCAAGGCAAAAATTTAGTTGCATCATGGGTTCATACCCTAACGTCTACAAATGACATACATGTATGAGAGCTCATAGAAATGACATACTTTCTTCTTCACCCGTCGTTCCATGCTCGACATTTACCACATTTCAAAGTACCTTCTTCAGAATTTAATATCACTGCCAGATAAATAGATTAAGAATTCAGATTTCTTTGTGATAAATATTCAAGGCTTTTACCAAAATGAAATTGAAAATTAAATAAAATAACATATATGAAAAAATGATTATGTTCACATTGGCTTATGCAGCAAGTGGATACCACTCTCCTAGGGTTGTCTCCACAAGAAGCCATGAACGCTCCGTACATTGCTTCTATGGGAGTCTATGTATTTAGGACAGATGTTTTGTTGAACCTTCTGAGGTGGAGATATCCAACAGCCAATGACTTCGGTTCTGAAATCATTCCTGCAGCTGTGATGGAGCACAATGTCCAAGTAAGAGAACATCCTCTAAAATTTGAGTTTGAATTTCTTCCCTACTTGTTCTCCAATGGAGAGTTAACTCGTCAAGGTTTGAATACCCACCTCCTCCACTCGTGCTCCAGAAAATATATAAATATACATATATATCCATTTTAACACCAAATCTTTAAAAGGTATTTAATGTTTGATTATATGAATGTATTTTGACAGGCATATCTATTCAAAGACTACTGGGAGGACATTGGTACGATAAAATCTTTCTATGATGCTAACTTAGCCCTCACAGAAGAGGTGAGTGACGTTGGAACGGCAGCAAGACCTTTTCGGTTTCAATTCTCCATCTAAAAATGATCTACTTTTGAGTAGATAACTAGATACTAACTCATAATACACACAATGCTACTCTCTAATGCAGGTCCCAAGGTTTGAATTTTATGATTCTAAGACACCATTCTTCACGTCTCCTGGTTTCTTACCACCGACCAAAATTGATAAGTGCCGGGTATGCTATGTTGCGAGAAATTATTTTTTGTGGCCTCTTTTGAAGTTGTTGCTGCTTATGTTTCACATGGGTTTTGCAGATGAAGGATGCAATTGTCTCACATGGGTGTTTCTTGAGAGAATGTAGTGTCGAACACTCCATTGTAGGTGAACGTTCGCGTTTAGAAAATGGCGTTGAGCTTAAGGTATGATATATATATATATATATATATCAATGCAGTAGAAATCCGAATAACTAAAAAACATGTCTTTGAGTTTTCCGTGATAAGAGTAACCATTATTTGTTCTCTGTAGGATACCTTGATGATGGGGGCAGATTATTATCAGACAGAATCTGAAATTGCATCCCTCCTAGCAGAGGGCAAGGTTCCTATCGGGATTGGAAGGAACACGAAAATCAGGTAATTAGCGAAATCTATACTCCGAATTATGAAATATCAAAAAACATTCAATTGATTTTACTCCTCTCTTTTTTTCTCTCCTGAAGGAAATGTATAATTGACAAGAACGCAAAGATAGGGAAAGATGTTGTCATCATGAACAAAGATGTAAGATTTATATAAACCATGTTCAGACTCCCTTAACTTTGTAAATGTAGTTACTCCGAATTAGTACAATCTCAAGGCTAAACATAAAAATGAATTCCTTGGCTTCTTAGGGTGTTCAAGAAGCAGACAGACCGGAGGAAGGGTTTTACATTCGATCCGGGATCACAATTATAATGGAGAAGGCAACAATCAACGATGGAACGGTGATATAAATTGATCGATCTCAACTGGTGATGGACTAGCTTGAAGGTGGGTGTTAGAGATGTGGTGTTGGTTGGTAATGGCTTCAAGTGTATGTGTACATAAGAAATCTCCTAAGTTGCATGTAGAAAGAAACATATATAAAGAGCTTGTAGTTGTAGTTGTAGCTGAGAAATGTTTCTGAATAAAAGTGAGGCTGCCCCAACTTGCTGTACTACTTTATCTTTTTTACTATTGGGTTGTAGCTTTTGTTTGTAATATTAAATAACTAGACCATAGCTACTTGAACCAAGATTTTCTAAACTTTTGTCTTGATTTATATCAATTAATCAATTTTCTAAGCAATTTTTTATTTATTTTTTAAATAGTAAGAAACGTACACCCGCACACAAGGACCTGGGCTCGAATCCTTAACTTTAAATGTGAAAGGGTAAATTACAGATACACCCCCTCTTGTTTGGATTTATTACAGTTTGAGCCCCTCCAGTTCGGATAATTATATTTTCACCCCCTCTAGTTTGTGTTTCTGTATCACTTTGCCCCCTCTGACAATATTCCGGCAAAGTCAACGCCGTTGAAGGATGATGTCAACACTGTTTTGAATGGTAAATGACTATATTATCCTTGAAGCAATGATATTACTATTTTACCCTCATTTTTTGTTTCTTAGTTTCCCATAAATACCCTTACCTTCCCCCCTCCCCCCCCCCCCCCCTATATGTGTACTAGTGTATTGATATTTGCAATGAAAGGAGCAGCAGGGTGGTCTTTCTTCAACTGTATTCTAGGGTGTTTCTTCCAGCCTCTTTTGCTTGTCGGGCTCCAATTTTTGCACAAGCAGAAACAACAGTGTCACACCCTCCTCCAGCATCCTGAAAAACATCCACAATGCCTTTTTATGATCTCCATTTTATGAAAACCCAGTAACCATTGTGGTCCAAGACACCACATTTTTCTCCGGCGGACGTTCAAAAAGCTCCATTGCCCGACCCACTTCTCCGTTTCTCATACACCCATTCATCAAACTACTCCAAGACCCAGTATTCCTCTCTGGCGACGTTCAAAAAGCTCCATTGCCCGACCCACTTCTCCGTTTCTCATACACCCATTCATCAAACTACTCCAAGACCCAGTATTCCTCTCTGGCGACGTTCAAAAAGCTCCATTGCCCGACCCACTTCTCCGTTTCTCATACACCCATTCATCAAACTACTCCAAGACCCAGTATTCCTCTCTGGCATCGCCTCAAATAGCTCCATCACTTTCTCCATGTCCCTTGCTTTACAACACCCATTAATAACCACATTCCATAATAGCACACTCTCAAGCTTGTTTCTCTCAGGACTTTCATCAAACACTTGCAAAGCAAAACCCAATGAATCAACTTTCACATACATATCAACCAACGATACTCTCATAAATGAGTCAAATTCCACACCCATTTTCAAAATCTGACCGTGAACAACTCTACCCATCTCCGGTTCAACCAATGCCGACGCAGACTTGAGAACGAATAGAGTGATTTGAGAAGACTTAGAACGATGCAGACTTAGGATTAGAGAAGTAGCAAAAGATCAACAAAGCATAATAGAGTGATTTGAGTAGAGAACATGAAAAAATCAACTGGGTTGTAACCTGACTAGTGTGGGAAAGGTTGTGGCGGATGATTTGGGCATAGATTTGCCGGAGCTGTCTTAAAGTGGTGTAAGGGTTCAGAATGAGCACACTTATTCAATTTAGGGTTAGGTGTACAAGGCTATACTGGTCATTTCGTATTTCATATTTTTAAGTTTAAAAATTAATTATTTTAATTATAAAATATAAATAAAAGGACATGGGTAGATATGTCATTTACTATTCTCGGTGGCCGGAAATGACCTAGAGGGGGTGAAAGTGTAATTATCCGAATTGAAGGGGTTCAAACTATAATAAATCCAAACAAAAGGGGGTGTATTTGTAATTTACCTAATGTGAAACCATCATGCTACAAGGCCGCCGCGCGTGCTTTTTTTGTGGTAAATTATTTTTTCTTTTCAAAAGCAAATTTAATTACAAAATAACTAATATTTACAATTTTTATGAATAGGTGTATTAATTTAATAATTAATACATATAATTGTCAAATATATATTTAAATACAGTAAGTTATATCCTATTTAAATCATAAGAGCATTTTGTACTTTTAAAGTGATAGATAGAGAAATGCCGGTCATCAACCATAAAAGCATTTGGAACTTTTCATATCAAAAATTGGTCAAATTCAACTAGGCAGTAAACTTTAATTTAAATTGTAAAAATATACAAAATAATGTACACATTAAATATGAAACATCAAGGGTATTTCTTGCACATTTTTAAAATAACCAGAATTCTTTGCGCGTTAAATATTGAATAAGAGTATTGTTATTATTAGTAGTAGTTCATTGCTACAATGTTTTACTATACAAAACATTAGAAAACACCAATTTGGTTTTTTCGATGTAGGCTCTTTTTGGAAACCAACAGGAACACCAAGGGCCTCTTTTGGAAACAAAATTGATTAGTGGTTTGCATTTTTATTAATATATATATATATATATATATTCCTGAGAAGGGGAGGAGGGAGACTCGAACAAATGTCGAAAAAATGTACCAACCAAGAGGGGAAATGGACGCGGGAAAAGGGAATATTGGTAATTTTTAAACTACACCTATGCCCCCAAAATATGGCGCTGGGTTATACAAGTGTTTGAAGGAAAGTTGAATTCCTGTAAAAATGTCTTGGGAAGAACATGGTAATAAGTTGCTAAGAAACAACGCGAACAAGAACTTCCATTACTGCCCAACCCCAAAAAGCTAATCTTTAAAAGAAAAAACATGGGATAAAATAGGAATAGGGCAGAGCACTTACAAGGCAAAATGAGGGATTTTAAACTCCACAAACTGCCATAAATTTGATTGATCAATGGCAAAAGCATTTCTTAATCTTATCCCGGTTACCAACAGGAACAGTATTATTACTTCCAAACCATAAAAGAACCCCTGTCCTGGAGCTCGCATGGTTGAAAACCACTCATGACCTTCCCCATTAAGGCCATAGAAGCAATGCTTGGAAACTGCTTCTTTTGATACTCGTCAAACGGAACCTTTGAAGTTTGTGGCTCACAAACCGCCACTGCTGCAGGCTTCTTTCGTACGTTGGCTGCTCGATTGTGACACCATCTCTGAATCCAGAAATGTGAAAGCGTTATATCTCGGTCTGCCTTTGATTTGTTCATCGAAGAAGAATCAACATTCCTCGATACTGTGGCAGCCTGATCCAGCAGTTCTTTGTCATGACATTTACCCAAAATCTTTTCTGAGATACTTGTGTTGCCTTTCATTATTTCGCTGAACTTTTTTGCTTTTTCATGGGATAAGGCTTCTCCCGGATGTGAGCTCTTAGTACCAATAGCAAAAGAATTTGAAGCAATTGGCTTCAGACGTTTTATCCATCTGCTGCTAGCTTCGGGCCCTAGGGGTCTACCTGCGAGAGGGGCATGGGCAAGGAGGTGTTCCGCATCCAAACTCTGAGTTCTTGTGGAGCTTGGCTCCTCGTTGTCCATTGAGCTTGCTGCTGCTGGAAGGGCGGCAAGTTCTTCATTTATATCAGGTAACATGACGATAGGCCGCTTAGATCCAACTTCTACTCTAGTTGAAGCAATTGTAGCCTGAGACAACTGATCAGGGCCCACCTCGATGGCCTGCAAAATTAACAACTGGTCATGACTTATTAATGGCTTCCCCAATTTCGCAACATAAACTCTTTAATTTGTTGTTATGTTAGTTAATTTACTTTCAATTCCTGCATATAATGATCAGTAGAGATCCAAGTAGGTCAGGAAAACAACAATGGTCAACAACACAGTGTTCAGTTCACACAGCAATATATCTAATTGATTGTTGGCACTACAGGAACGACATGGCTAACCCAAATCTTAGAGAATTCGTATACATGGAAGACTTTTTACTGTTAGAATTATGATTGTACATTTTCAAAGGAAGTGTTTAAGAAGGAGAAGCAAGGATACCGAGCAGCTAAAGGTGGACAACAATAAAATGTTTTAGGCCTGAGATAATTTCAGTAGTCGAGTACTCTATTATATCATGATAAAAGTGAGAATGCACATCAATAATGTAGACACCTTTCTAAATTCTGGAAATCTTTTCACTTCCTAATTCCTATGTGGTCCTGAGTTAGTGTTTTGTATGCTTATAGACTTCCGTAATTTGTTAATTTTTTTCCCAGTTTTGTGGGTGGTTGGCTCCTTTTTTCATTTTTTTCCCGTTAGGGCGGGTGGGGGCAGCTTCTCTAGTCATATCATGAGTAATACAATCAGGTTCCCACCATGTCTTGCTATCTTGCAAAATTTGGTGACCACCGCCACCTACCATTGTGTGACAACCTCAGGAACAAGGTCACTTGCCTATGTTGCTCCCGAACAACTTAACCTTAGTCCCAGGAGATCATACATCACCACCAAACAGACATGAAGTGATAGAATGTCATTTAGCATACAAGGGGTACCCTCCTTTAGATATAATTTCTACGATCCCGTAACAGCCAGCATGTCCCTGTCCACACTACAGACAATTTTGAAGAAATTACTTCTTATTCCTCTTAAAGCAACTTAATAGCACAGACTATTATCATTGTTTTCCAGATTGAAAAGAGCTACAATGTGGGTAACTGCAATCATTGATATAATAAAAGTAGCAATAATAATAAACAAGCATATAAATAGAAGGAATTAAATAAAACAGAACCAAGCATAAGAGCATCCGTAACTTCTCTTTCTATTTTTCCAGATTTATCACCATATGTTCCCCATGATTAAAAAAGCCTTTAATAAGAAAAGACTCGTCCTTACAAATACCCATTAGAAAATAATCTCAACTGATGAACTAGATGCAAATAATATTCCCCAACACACATCAACTACTTGATATTTAAAGAAAAAGAAAAGATAGTGCGCCAACTATCTATATAAAGTCATGCCATCGTTTTTTTTCTCTTTAGTTTAGCGTGATTATCACCAACTTTATGACAGATTAGCATCGACAAATAGATCAGTCATTTGATAATATACCCAAAGAGGCAAACATTCACAAACACATAAGCACACATGGGCAGGAGAGGAGATATTCAATATGCAGGAAGTCTGAGAACTAATAGAAATCCACGTTGAAGATTTGGTCAACTGGATAATGGATATATAATTAAAAGCATCAGAGGCACAGCAGGACTTACTTTATTTAACGGGCAAGAATTGTCACCTGCCAGAGTCAGAAAAGAAACAATTTAACTCCAAGTCTAACACTGGACAAAAAAATTGACCACCTCTTTATCCTAATTGTGTTATCGGGGGGAAAGGTCTCTTATTAACATTATGGAAAAAGGGCATCCTAAAGAAATGTTATAGAATGGAAATGAAAGTACGAACCGGAATGATGGTCATCCTTGAAAGCATCCATGTCCATGGTATCAGTTTCGGTGGATGATTCATTCTTTATGCAAACTTCAGAAGTTTCAACCTTTTTTTTATGTTTTGTACCTTCACCATCTGTGGAGCTAGCTGGAGGTTGAACCTTTACTCGTTGATGCTGACCAAAAACCTGAGATAAAGTGATCAGCTCACTAAATTTGGTAGACACTCTTGACTCTCTGGCCATTCGATTTTCTTTAGACAAGTTGACCTTGGTTTCTGTTATTAAGTAGTTGTGCTTTGGCTTAGAAAATTTGGGAGGATCTCCAGGCTCTCCCTCAACGGAATTCGCAGGAATGCACATTCTAGTAGTCTCCACTGGGAGACTGCCATGGCTTGGAAAAAATCCAATTCTGGAACAATTCAGCATCTTCTGGTACTGCTCTCCACCCAACAGTGCTAAATGAGACTTGCTCGTTGAGGGATGCTGTAAAGACATGAGTGAGGTATTCTGCCTTAAAAATGAAGTCTTGGATTTTCCAGTGTTGGAGTGGTTATCCGTCGTCTTCTCACAAAACAAAACTGAAGAATGACTGCGATAGTTGCACTGTTCATGTTCCAAAATTGTGTAATTAGCATTTGAGAAGTCTCCTCTGGATGCCAAACCATAGGTCAAATGATTACCATCTAATTGTCTACACATGAAAGATGACCCTGGAGAAGGCCTTGCAACACCCAAACTGCTATCTCCAAGAAGTTCATGAGTGTTTGCCTGGCCTTCAGGTTTCCAAGAGATACCTTCACACTTGAAATAAAACTCTCTTGATGTGGCTTCTGTTGCCGGAGGCCCCACTGTAAGTGCCGAAGGAAAATAACTTGTGCCTCTATTGTTGTGCTTAGAGTGGTGGTCAGTTCGAGGCCTTACTGCTACCCTGTGACAAGAAGTGTCTTGGTCATTGTTTGGAGCCAAACTACTCCAACTACTTTGACCTAAATTAAAGATTGGAAATGGTTGACAATCTGATCTTTGATTTATCAAGTCTTTTGGACGTTTTGTCTGAGTTTCGTTCATGATTTGAACAGTTCTGGCTTCAGTTGTTTCTCTAAAACTCTTAGCACATGTAGAAGTATCAGATGCTATCTCTAACCCACTCAGAAAATGTTGTCTCTCAACATTATAATTGTTTCCTTTGTTCTCGAGATGAGTAGGCAAGAAGTTATGAACCTGAGGTGTTGTATTGCAGCTTGTTCGCATCCAATGTGCCATCCAAACAGATTGGTAAGAATGCATAGATTGCCCACCACTCCCATCATCACCATGAGATGATTGTACAACGTGCTCCGGCATGATGAGTCCTTTAATGTGACCTCAGTATAAGTAACTTCCAGAGGTTTATGTCTAGCTCCTGATTTCACCTAGCAAAAAGTATTGAAATGCACAATTTCATCAATATTTTGAATATGATTGTGGGTAACAAACTATTTACCAAGAAGCACTAGCTTAAACTCTATCGCCTCCAACTAGCAAAGAGGAGGTTGAGGGTTCAAGTCCCTGTTGGGACAAAATGGGTTTGTAACTATCAAAAAGAAGATAATAAAGTGCACTTAAATTGCATGTGAAGGTATTTACACTCAAATTGCATAAAGGTTAAATAACAAATTTGCATATGATGAATTTCCAGGTAAAAAAAAAAAGCATCCTTGGTGTTTCGACATATAGATTAGCACCTGTTTTAGCAAAAGGCCAACAATTAACTCTCCCATTTATCCTAAATTATCTTCCCCTAAAACCAGAAAAGAATCCCAACTAGTACAGTACCACAGTTGTCAATAGGGAAGAGTGCATTCAGATTGATTTCTTTTTTTAAAAAAAATCCCTTTCGATCAAACGCATAATAGATATTAAGAACCACATGATCCTCCTGGCTGTGATACAACAACCATCTGCAACTTTTTACCAAACATTTATTGGAATGAGGGGAATTAAGATTAAAGATGGATTATTGGGAATGTAAACCGCCAACAAAGGTTAAGACGGATTTAAAACCTTAGAACAAATTTCTTTCTTTTTTTTTCGGCAAATGGCTAACCACATTCTCCCTCGTGACAGTCAGCATTACTTGCTGCACAAACAAGATTTGAGGTATATGATATAAAGGCGCTCTGAGTACCATGAGAAAGCCTCCATATTGTGACAAGTGGACACAGACAAGCTGTTACAAACAATTTCAACTATGATTTCCAAAACATAAAGGCCTAGATAAAGCGTATAGGAAGGAAAGCAAGAGATAGCGAAAGGGAAAACCATGCTCGAGCCGCATTGTTCAATTCAATTTTTTAGCCAAGAGGAAAGCAATAGCGGAGGTGAACCATGTTCAATCCCCATTGTTCAATACAAATTTGCCGTTCACTCGCCTTTCAATAACTCCAAATAAAATACATCATGGTCGCGTTTTACCATGAATTTACCGATTCTACTACCTAATACTACTTTTACCACACTATTATATGATAGCCGAAGGAGTATACAATAAAACTACATATGATTCAGCTGTGTTCCGACTCCCAAGTAGTCACTGGATTTGACAACAGAGCCACTATAGGCTTTCCATACTACCATTTCTCAAATTCTAATGGTCTACATAGCCAAACAAGGCCCTGTGATTCCACCAAAACAACTTCACTTCACTGCCTTCAATTTGGATTACTAAAATAATCTATTAAATACTAAAAATTTATAGTCATCAAGATGAAGAATATGTAAATCTTAAAACTACTTAATTTAGTGTTAAATTCTGAAAGCGCGGAAAAAAGCTTATAAAAATGGGATTAAAATTTAAGTGAGGGAACATGTGGAATATTCAATAAGATACTCAAGCTTTTAAGCGGTGCTAAAAAAGATTATATTTTCTTATATTTTTTTAAAATTTTCAGTAACTTCAGTGTGAAGTGGTCACTTCAATTTTAACTTCATTTGAAGCTACATTAATGTTTTACACACTTAATAAAGTGATGTTCAAGTTTCTTATTTACCGTGCTTAATTGAATAAGAGATCAGTATGTTCATTTTTAAGTGATAAATAAATGTTATCAAACCTTGATTTTAAAATTTATCTAACAGCACCAAAAGCGAGTCCTAGAAAATAAATTAAATGAAAATGAATTTTCAGCAAATAATTCTAAACAGAATTTTCACTAATTTCTCACTGACAAAACAAGTACTTCATGAAAGCAAAATCAGTATAGCGATACAGAGGAAATGCTGGAAATTATAGATTCAAAGTGTTCATGAACACATAAATAGAAAATTCAAATGTGTTGTAAGAAATCAACAATTTTTTGAATCGCAGAAAACAACTATATATGTTTGTATATTTGATATAAACAAATGTTTCTTTTTTTTTCTTAATTGAATTCGATTCCAACTTCCAATTACCTCTTTACTCACTTGAGGATTGAGCAACGACCCATCTTTGAGTCGACGGATCGAAACAAGGAGGAATATGGATCGGAGATCTTCAAGATTGTGTTGTAGAGAGAGAAATAGTACCTTCTTCCTTGTCTTTTGGTCTATTTGTGGTGAAGGTGGGTTGGATATATATATATATATATATATATATATATATATATATGTACAATATACATACACATAATAGATAGTGCACAAAAAGCCGAGCTATGCTGTTTTTCTCAGCCGGGCTTTATGGCTCATATGGGCCCCACTTTATCGACTTTTCCGAATTATCTCCTCTTTTTTCCGCTTTTCTTTTTTCAAGTATTATTTTATTCTTTGGGTTTTTAGGATGGGTAAAAAAAATTTCGTTAATTTGTTGTATTAAATTATTATTGGTCATACCAGACTATACAATTGAGATATTTTACCAATTTTTGCTAAGAAAAATACTCGCCATTAGTATTATTTTTTTACTTTTTTATTTCGTATTTTAGTAATAGATACGACAAACTCTAAAAATTAATTTTGTACCTAGTACCATTTGAGAAAAAAAAGTAACTAATTAAATATGTGGATAAATATTTTTACTATAAATGCATCTAAATAAAATAGAAATACCAAAAATATTATACAAATGATATTAGTTTTTTTTTATTTTGTGTTATTATTAAATTTTTCAATAAAAAAATCAATAAGTAAAATATTAACTTGCGCTAAACTTTTATAAACATTGAATTGAACTAATACTAACTACCTAAATTAATGTTTTTAGGTCGGCTAATTTTTTTGGAAAGGACAAATTTGAGGTTTTAAATTAAACCTAATGGGTCATACTCGTACTCGTCATTAAGAAAAAAAAAATCAGAATTTTTGGCTTCTTCTACCCGTCACTCAACCGCTCTTCTAAAAATAAAATATCATAGTTTTAAATTATTTGATCAAACTCTGAAAAAATATCTTCCTTTACGAACATAAAAATAATAAATAAAGAATTGAAAACATATCTTCCTTTACAAACATAAGAATAAAATAATAAAATGAGTTGTAGCCGATACAAGTTTGGTGCCAACAACAGGTAGTGACTAGTGATAGTGGAGCCGAAGGAGAGAGATATATGATATATATATATATATATAATTGTATTCCCTTGGTAAATTAAACTGCCACGCACCGCCTTCGTTCCACCAATATTCCAAGCATATGCTGTCGTGGCTCTCCTTTGTCCACGTCATCCCTTATAGTGACTCATGAAATGTATTTGTATGGCTGAATAATATGCTAAGAGCTAGTGCACGTAAGATTGCTGCTCCCAGAAAAAGAGTAAAGGCAAAATACCATGTCAGTTAGTGTCACGCCCTGCCTTATGAGGTTACGCCACGTAGGCGCCACACAGGCGTCACGCAGACGCTTCGTAGGATCCTATTTGGCATCCTACATGGCATCCGGAATATTCTAGACTTCTCCACACTTCTCCGAAATTCTCTAGAGTATTGTAGAGTTGTCTAGACTTGTATAGAATTGTATATACTAGAATTGTATAGAACATTCTAGACATGGAGGATTCTAGAAATCTCTCCACTTTTCCTTGTAAGGCCCTTGGCCTATAAATAGAGGAGGGAGCTCATTTGCTCACGATCCATCCAATAATCCAATCGAATACAATCCATCCAAGCAATACAAGTTCCATTGCCTTCTAAGCTCTCTTGCCTACATTTCTCTTCTTACACACCAAGCTTCCGCATTCACCTAGCTTTAGTTGCTCACTAAGCTAGAGACACACAAAGGCTTACTTAGCACTTCTCAAGCATCTTAGAGGTGTCTAAGGCCGCACGGTTCTTTGGAAACACCAAGTCCGTGACATAGGGCTCTTAACCAACCAACCACTCAGACAAGCTATTCGGCTCCGATCGATAATATTTCGGCTCACGTTTGTTTATTTAGTAAGTGAACCAAACTCAAACATATTTTTCAGGCTCGATTCGTAAATGAGTCAAGCTCAAATATGTATGAGTTCGGTTCGATAATGTTCGCGAACAAAACTCGATTATATATATTTATATATATATATATATATATGTATATATTGTATTTTATGTAAATAATGAAACTTTTAAAATAATTTGACTAATTAGCTCAATTATTGTTAGAGCTTTTGGTATATGATGTGTGGAAAGCTACATTTTGTCCCACATGGTAGATTTGGGAAGATGGGTGTAGGATGATGACTATAAAAATACATAAATTTTGTAGGATTGTCCCACATGTCTAGTGGAGAAGCAATAGGTGTCATGGGTTTTTATATAAATAAAGAAGAAGAATTTATATATTATGATATCTTGGGTCAAAAAGCCCATTTTAAATTTAGCAATGGTTTTGATATGTGTTTGGGCCAAACGGCCCATTTAAAAATTAATTCAAATTTTAAATCTACTTGACGAGCCGCTCGAGTTCGGCTCAATCATAGCGAGCTGAGCTCGAGCTTGGCTGCTCATATTCTTATCGAACTCGAGTCGAGCTCGAGCTTATCTCTGGAGGAGTCGAGCCGAGCCCGAACACTTCAAAGCTCGGCTTGGCTCGGCTCGTTTACAGCTCTAATGTCAGTGTCACAATCCAGTAAAATATGATCGAGGAATATGCGATTTTAATCATTATAATAAGGGCTATTATAAAAAACGGTGTGCTTTCAAAAAATTCAATTTGCCCCCTCTTATATAAAAAAATCTCTGACATTAATAAATTTGATTAACTTGCCTCATTTTCTATAATTTCTGACAAAACTGCCCCTAAAACTAGAGAGGAATTTACTCATAAACGATATTTTCTTTTTGATTTATTCCGAAAAAAAATATTAATGCCAAAATAAAAAAAAATTGAAACTACCAATTATGATAAAATATAAAAAAATGAAGTCTAAAATATAAAAAATATTTTGAACTACAAATAAGATTTTTTTTTCATTTTTAACTTTGTTTTATATATTTTATTATAAACGAAAAAAAAATTATTCCAAAAAAAAATAATAATACCAAAAAAAAAATTGAACTACCAATTAGGGTAAAATATAAAACAAATAAATTCAAAATATAAAAAATATTTTGAACTACAAATGAGATTTTTTTTTCATTTTTAACTTTATTTTTTATATTTTACTATAAACGATTCTTTTTTTATTTATGCTGAAATAAAAAATTAATACATCAATATTTTTAATCATTTTTTCCCGTTTACTGTAAAATATATATATATATATATATATATATATAATTAAAACGAAAAATAAAAAATATCATTTGTAGTTCAAGATATTTTTTATATTTCGAACCTAATTTTTTTATATTTTACCCTAATTGGTAGTTCAGTTACAAATATTAATGCATTAATTTTTTATTTGGCATAAATCAAATTTTTTTGTTTATAATAAAATATAAAAAATAATGTTAATAGTGAAAAAAAAATCTCATTTGTAGTTCAAAATATTTTTTATATTTCGGACATAATTGTTTTATATTTTACCTTAATTGATAGTTTCAAAAAAAATTTATTTTGGCATTAATATTTTTTTTCGGCATAAATTAAAAAAATTTATTTATCAGTAAACCCTCCCTCAGTTTCAGGGGCAGTTGGGCAAGTTGATCAAAAATTTTAACGTTATAAGAGTTTTCTGTATAGGAGAGGGCAAATTAATCTTTTTTTTAAAATTATAGAGGGTTTCCTGATAATAGCCTTTATAATAATTATATTTTTTAATTGGACATATCAATATAGTAATTTTTAATTAATAAGAGTCATATGATTATTTTTACACTTTTCAGTTTTTTGACTAACTAAATTCAATGTTTTATTTATAAAAGCAACAGACTAATCAAATATTTCAGTAGTCGTGATACTATTTTATCTATTATATTAGAGTAAATTACACTTTCATATTCTTTTATTTGTACAAATTACATTTTAATAGTCCATCTTCAATATATTTTTGTTGACGATATTGTAGATAGCCTTCACTAGTTTTTTCTTATCTTTTTTATTAGTTGTTATATGAGCCTGTCAAAAATAATCATTTGATTTAATCAAATGAAAATTGTACACGTGACGTGTTTGATATACTCCCTCCCTTCTAAATTATAAGTCTCGAAAAAGGAATTTAATTTTTTAAGATAATTATTTTATTATTGTAATAATGAATGAAAAATCAATTTTATCCTTGATCTCATCAAGTGATGTAATAGTTTGTAGTTTAGATATTTTATAACTTTAATGCTTGAATATTGAAGGGATATTATCAGTAAACCCCCCGTAGTTTCATTTTTGATCAACTAACCCCCCTCCAGTTCAGAAAACCCCCTTATGGTTAGCAAAATGTATCAACTTGCCCCCCCTTTCTATGATTTTGGACCAAAATACTCCTGGAATTTTATTAAATTAAAAAAAAAACATATAAAATGCAAAAAATATATATACATAATTCGTAAAAAAATTATAAAAATTCAAAAAAATATATAAAAATCGTAAAAATATATATAAAATTTGAAAATATATATAAAATTCGTAAAAATATATATTAAAAAATCATATAAAATTTGAAACAAATATATAAAATTCAAAAAAAATAAATAAAATTCGTAAAAAATATATAACATTCGTAAAAAATATATTTAAAAAATCATATAAAATTTGAAACAAATATATAAAATAAAAAAAAACATATAAAATTCAAAAAAAACAAATAAAATTCGTAAAAATGTATAAAATTCAAAATATATATAAATATAATCCTTTGGCACACTACAATAGTATATTCAAACAATATTATCCAAAAAAAAGGGGTATGTTAAAAGTGTTCTTCCACTATATTTGATTTTTTTAATCAAACAAAATTAGATGTCACAATTGAGTATATTCGTAGTTTTAAAATAATTTGTGGTGTTAAAAGTGAATTTTTAGAAGTCAATTGTTTTTTTTCATTTCCATGCAATAAACAAAGTGCGGATTGAACTAACTCTTTTTTAATATGGAGGGTCCAACATAATCTACCCATTCATGTGATTTAATAAGAAATTTATATGATTTTATTTCTAATTAAAATTAAAATGATGTTTATATTTTCGAGATATTTTATTTGATTGGTAATATGGTTTTTTCGAAATTTATATATATTTTTGTGAATTTTATATATTTTTTACGAATTTTATATGCTTTTTCGAATTATATATATATTTTTACGAATTTTAAATATTTTTTCGAATTTTATATGTTTTTAAATTTTATATATTTGTTTCAAATTTCATATACTTTTTTATGAATTATATATATATTTTTACGAATTGTATATGTTTTTTTCAAATTTTATATGTTTTTTTTACAAATTTTATATATTTTTTCAAATTTTATATATTTTTTTCAAAATTTATATATTTTGTTTCAAATTTTGTATTTTTTTCGAATTTTATATATATTTTTTCGAATTTTATAAAAAAAAAATTTGAATTTTATATGTTTTTTAAAAAAATTATATATTTTTTATGAATAATGTATATATTTTTTTTGAATTTTATATGTTTTTTTAATTTAATAAAATTTCAGGGGTATTTTGGTCCAAAATTATAGGGAGTGAGCAAGTTGATACATTTTGCTAACCATATGGGAGTTTTTTGAACTGGAGGGGGTTTACTGATAATATCCCTTTATATTGGTAAATTAATCAAATAAGGTACATTAATTTTTCAATTGAGACACTTATTTTGAAATTAAAAGAATAGTGAATGTGGAATGAAGGAGTATAACTCTGGAATAATATATTGGGTAAAAGGAAAACAAAACTCAAAATTACTGTGGCCTCATTTGGAAACCCCTATTCTTGTTTTTGTTCTTATATGGCACTGTTGTTCATGAGAACAAAACTTGTTTTGCAATCTCATTTACTGTTCATTCTATTTTCAGTTTGGAAATTGTTTTGATGAATAATATAAAAAATAAGATAACAAAAAAATGTTGTTTTTTTGTTCTTCATTTCATTGTTTGAAAAAAAAAAGAGGCAAGGTCAATGCCCTCCTCCTTCCTCCACCACCTCCACGACCAACAACCCCATCACCCACTCCACCCCACCACCACGTCACAACCACAACCACCAACGCCCACCACCACCTCCAATACACACACACACACACCCCTATTCAACTCCAATCAACACCACCCACCACCACCTACAACCATCAACCACCACCACGAACACCCCTTAGAAACCTTAACCCCCAATCCAACCTTAACACCTTTCGAAAAACACCACCACCACCAACCTAATCGCCAATGGTAATGGTTAATCGACTGTGAGAGAGAAAGAGAGAGAGAGAGAAACAATTGTTAGAGAGAGAATGTTTGTGTTTGTGTGTGAGAACAAAAAAGTTATTTTGGTCTCAAACACAACTTTGTATTTTGTTTTTAGGGTGAGAAAATAAAGACATGAATAAGAATTGGTTCTTGGTTCTTGGTTTTTGGTTTCCAAAACAAAAATAAAAACAAGAGTTCTCAAACGGGTACTTTATTTTTTCAACTAATTTCAATAAACTACAAATAACTGCACTAAATTCTCAATTCATTGCAATTAATTTTAATTTTATAATGAAAGATTATCCTACCCTTCTTATTAAATTTATCTGCTTTTAAATTATACTAATAATCTATTATCATATATAATATATTAGCCATACTACTCGCCTTACCTTGATACTAAAATTTAGTTTAATTTTACACAATAAAATTTATTATCATAAGCTTGAATTTTTTTTACTATAATAAAAATTATTTTCATAAATAACTTATAATTTACTTAAATAATAAATACTTTATTGTCTCACGTTATATACAAAAATTACGTTGAATAATTATTTAAGCATTTTAAAAAAATTACTTAAATTTTCTTTAACCAGCTTAGAATAGAATTATAAGTCAATTAATTCATTAAATAATTTTTTACATTTTATGGTGGGATTGTTTTTATTGTTGCAATCTGTTTATTTATATTTGTTAAAATTATGAAATCCATTTCAATTTCTCTAACGAACTTGATCGTTCAAATTTTTATTTATACTCAGACACATATGTAATAAGGATGCCGCCATTGAATTTTTTATTATGAATCTATAAATCTATAAATTTTGTAAATTTATAATATGTTCCATGAAAATTATTTTTTACTGTAGATGTAGAAAAATACACAATTGTTGAATACTTTTATTCATGATTCAAGCAAGTATATATACACATCTTGATATGGGATTAGGCCCATTTGGTAAGACTATCAAATTCTTAATTAAAGGGATTTGGCATATCTCTTTCTATTCTTATCTCAATCATATGTGATTGAGATGATTCGTTTCTTGTAGCCTACTCTCTTCTAGAATAATCCATGGGCTTGAGGCATTGGACCCTCCTATGCATAAATTTTTGCTATTACACAGGCCCGTAAGATTATGGGCTTGTGATTTGCTTTATAGGCCCATGATCGAATATAGACATGTAAATACATATTGCTTAATTTAAAAAATGACGGTTAAGAGTGATGATGTGGTTAGTCATTTAATGCTGAGTAGGGGAGCAATCATTTTAAATTGGGTAAATACCACTAACACCTCCTCAAAAATATCCTAATCCCATATAGACCCCTTCGATATTCACTATTCCCACTCAGGCCCCTTCAAAATTGAATTTTGTCCCACAAAGACCCCCTCCGTCTCCACGCCGTTAAACTGTGCCGTTAACCAATCTGTGAATTGTCTATTTTGCCCTCAAAATGATATAAAATGACCTGCATATCCTTCTTCGTCTTCTTCAATTTGGGCATCCCAAAACCCTAACCCTAATTTATATATATAGAGAGATTGAAAGTGGGAAATTGGGAGAGAGATTGAAGATGGGGATTGTATATATTGCATACCCATATATATATATATATATGCTGCTATATATACCCGTATATATCTATAGTTGCTATACCCGTATATATATATATAGATGTTGCTATATATATATATAAATCTATATATATATATGTGTGTTATATATATGTATAGATCTATATATATATATATATGTGTGTGTATATATATGTATAGATCTATATATATATGTGTGTGTCTGTGTGGCAGTGGTGTGTGCGTCTGTGGCAGTGGTGTGTGTGTGTGTGTGTGTCTGTGTGTCAGAGAGAGAGAGAGAAAATTTAAATGTTTTTTTAATTTTATATTTATTTTCGAATTTATTTTATTTTTTTTAAAAAATTAATATATATATATTTTGAATTTTATATTTATTTTCAAATTTTATAATTTTATATGTTTTTTTCGAATTTTATAATTATTTTCAAAATTTAATATATATTATTTGAATTTTATATGTTTTTTTTTTAATTTTATATATTGTATTGAATTTAATATGTTTTTTTAAAAAAAATTCAAATTTTATATATATATTTTATTTTATATTTATTTTCGATTTTATAATTTTTTTCGAAATTTAATATATATTTTTGAATTTTATATGTTTTTTTTTAAATTTTATATATTTGTTTCAAAAAATTTATGTTTTTTGCAATTTTTATATTTATTTTAGAAATTTAATATGTTTTTTTGAAAAAAAAAAAATTTCGAAATTTATATATATTTTTAATATTATATTTATTTTCGAATTTATAATATTTTTCAAATTTTAAAATATATTTTTTCGATTTTTATATATATTTTGAAAATTTAATACAATTTTTTTGAATTTTAAATATTTCTTTCAAATTTTATATATTATTTTTGAACTTTATAATTTAGGTATATTTTTTGAAATTTAAATATTTTTTTGAATCTATATATTTTTCCCCTTTTTATATTTTGTTTTCTAAATTTTTATATATTTTCAGATTTTAATATAATTTTTCAAAATTTTATATTTTTTTTGAATTTTATATTGTTTTTGCATTTTCAGATTTTATATAATATTTTTGAATTTTAAATATTTCTTTCAAATTTTATATATTATTTTTGAATTTTATAATTTATATATTTTTTCTAATATATATATATATATATTTTCGTAAAATATATATATTTTCCTAATATATATATATATTCGTAATATATATATATATATATTTTTTGGGCATATGGGTAATTTTATATTTTATATATTACCCTAATGTAATAAGTGAAATTTCAGGGGGTGCTACTGCAATTTACCCTTTTTTTAAATATATATCGAAGGGCAAATTAGTAATTTCATAATAAAACGTCAGTAAATCTAACGGCCATCTGTCAGAGGGGGTCCGTGTGGGAATACTCAATATCGAGGGGGTCTGTGTGGGATTAGGGTCTCTTTGAGGGGGTGTCGGTGGGAATAACCCTTTTAAATTTCAAATGAAAGGCCCATGTTTTCTTAATACTCGTGTTTAAGGCTGAAATGACGGCACACGTCTTCCGGACTTCATGCGTGACTTTTGGCTTGCTTATGATCTTCCATAAAAACCCATATTTGTCACTTCATCTTGTACTCTCAAGCTTCATCCTTAGCAACAACCTCTCTTAAAGCATCATCTTCAATTACATTGATTTTGCTTTGCCAGATTCTCCACTTTTTTTATCGGAGAATTTTACCGAAGTGCCACTTCATCTTTCAGAAGACCCTTACCGTCCCATCTTCTCTTCTATATAAGTATGTCATTTCCTGTTTTCAATTTTTTATCTCCCCCCCTTCTCTGTCTCTTCTACCTTTTTGTGAGAATGTCTGGGAGTGATGACACAAAGTCAGTGAGGAGCCTAAAATCCCATTTGCTTATGTTCCCTTCGTCGTCGCTCTTCTTTCAAAAAAATAAAAAACCGTGGTTAATGTTAGATGTCTTAGGATAGATGTTGATGTACATGAGGGTGTGCATCTGGCCCCTTATCCCAAAAATCTAGACTTCTCCCGAAGCGAGGGGGTTGAACCTGGTAGCATTATTCTGTCTGTTGTCTATCTCAAAGTCTTGAGATTTCCTATCCACCCTCTGTTCCACTACACCTTTTTCATGCTAGGGTTGAGCCTTTTTTAACTAAACCCCAATTTTTTTAGAGTTTTGCCCATGCTGATCCTTTATAACAGGGGTCTTAACCTTGACCTAGGTTTAACAGACCTTTTTTTCTGTTGTTTCTTCCAAAATGTCAGATAATCTAAAGGTCGGTACAACCTTTTCCCTTTTCAGGGTAGAGGCATATGTTTTAACAAATAAAAATTTGATAGGGGTTGGAAGGAGATGATGGTGATAATCAGTGGTAATTGGTTTTACCCATTCTCTTTAACTTACCCAATCCTTAAAATTTGTGGGCCTATTCGTCTTCCCATTTTTCGTTCTCTCCATAATGCCTCATGCATCTGTAAGTTCTGTGATCTTCATTGGGGGGAATACGTGATTAGGTTTTTCGCGTATCAAGAAATTGATCTTGCCCCTACCCCCAAACTCGGACAATTTAGACTTCTAAAATAAAGGATCTGGGGCAATGTCCGATCAACTTCTGAAACCTTAACCCCTGTTAACCTTGAAGAGATTTCTAACTTGGGTGTTGGTGTTGACAGGATGGAACTCCCTATGAATTCCATGACTCATTGGAGACCCACACAGACCAGTGAGCCTACCCCAGTGGTTGTTCCTCCTATATCGGTGGCACCACCAGCACCACTATCGGATCAATAGACTTCGAATCCGCCTTCCCCACCTCCTCAGGCACCCACAACAGGGGGTAACATTCTTGTCACCAAACCCCGTTCTGCTACAGGGGGTAGTGGAGCTAACAAGAACGCTAAGACCAACAATGTCGTTGGGGCCTCCTTTGTCGATCCTCCGTTGGGTCAGGATACCTCCAGTTCTGTTATAGCTTGGGAGCTGAAGTTCATTCTTCCAGATGGTTCCCCCGTCTGCACAAAACATCTTACTATCTGCCAGCTTGAGGCTCTGCGGATGATGGCTAAGGGGGTGTGGACCCTTGCTGATAGGGTGGCTCAGTCTAAGATTACCAAAATTGAGCTTCTCCAAAAGGGCTCGAAGATGAGCATGGAGATATGTTCTATGCTTTTTACACTTGTCTTTATTTTTCCTCTTATATTTTTCCTTTTCGGGGCGCTAACTCGTGTTTTCTTTTGTAGTGTCTCTATGTTATCCAGTCCTACAATCACTTTCTAGAAGCTGACGTCTGAGAGATATCTTGATTGCAGACCCTTCAGCAACAGACAAATGATCACCAGATCACTTTGGCAAATGAGGCGGATGGTCTTCGCCAAAGCCTGTCATATCAGAAAGCCTTGCTGGAGACTGACGAGGCTAAAAGGAAGGCCATGGTTGCGGAGTTGGGAAAGATGTGCCGCTTATCAGAAGATCGTTGTTGAGAAAACAGAGTCAGACAATCTTCTGGCTTTGGAGCAATCCAAAATGGAGATGTGTCGCCTGGGTGGCCTGGACATGCACCGCCACTACGGGGTTATCTGTGATGTTCGTTTAGCATATGGGTGGCGGATGAGGCATGAGCAGGAGCACATTCCAGAGTCTGAAAGGGAGTTCAAGACCCCCAAGAAGATGGATGAGCACCTGGGGGTGTCTTTTCCTTACAAAGATCATGTTCCCTCAGATAATGAAAATCGATTTACTGCATTTCTGGGGAGAGAAGATCCTACGCCACTCGTTCCTCAACCACCTCCGCGTATATAAATTATAGATGATTTTGGCCCTGCATTCAGGGGTCAAGGTCACAAGACTTAGATTTTTTTTTTTAGTATTTCTTTCTTTTCTTTTGTATTGCCCATCTTAGGGCCAATTTTGTATTTTATTTGCAAATTCTAATGGAGTTTATATTTACACAACTTTGGTGTTCATGTCTTGATTGTTGAACGTTCCTTCTAACTTGTCTTGTGACTTCAGGTGTTACAACAGTCATCTGGTTAATTCAAAAGCGTATTGAACTCACCGCTTAGGAATTTTATTCAATTAATATGAGATTTTTGGGCGTTTGGTCCCTTGAGTCTCACGGATATCCTCTGGTTTAATTCAAAGTGTATTGAATTTTAACACTTAGGAATTTTACTCATTTGAAGTGAGACTTCACACATTTGGCCCCTTGAGTCTCAAGAATATCCTTTGGCTAGTTCAGGGTGTATGGAACTCAACACTTGGGAAAATTAATTAATTGATACAAGACTTCAGGCGTTTGGCCCATTCAGTCCTGCAGATGCCCTCTGGTTAATTCAAGGGATATTGAATTCAACATTTAGGAATTTTGTTTACATAGAAATGAGACTTTGGGCATCTACCCCCTGAGTCTCCATAGTTTTCCTCTAGTTAATTCAAGAAGTATTGAATTCAACACTTATAAATTTTTGCTCATTTTGAATTGAGACTTCAGGCGTCTGGCCCCTAAGCCTCCATAGGCCTCCTCTGGCTAATTCAAGAGGTATTGAATTCAACACTTAGGAATTTTATGTATACTTTGATCAGATCACCAAAAGAAAACACATAACTCATATACAAAATAAAGTGATTTTTATTTAAATCAAGAGAACATGTAGCATATGTGTCATTTCATGGGCACATATGCTCTTTATTTGAAAATAAATAATGTCTGAGTTTATCTAAGGGTAATACATCTTCAGATGGTAGACATTCTGGGAATTGGGCTCAATGTGGTATGTCTCGTTCTTCCGTATCCGATAGGCCCCATGCCCGATGACCTCAATGATCGTGTACGGTCCTTCCCATGTCTCCCGTAACTTACCAACACTTCCAATCTTTCTTCGGAGCACCATGTCACTGACTTGGAACTCCTTTCTTTTAACTTTCTGATTAAAATGGCTTCTGACTTGTTGTTGGTAGGCGACTAGTCTTATGCATGATGCCTCTCTTCTTTATTCTAGCAAGTCCAAATCATGAGCTAAAATGTTGATTGTTTGGCCTTTCTTACCACATTTGACTCATCATCATCAGTACCCTTATCTCGGTCGGGATAACCGCTTCAGCCCCGTAGGCTATGGCGAATGGGATCTCCCCTATTGGTTATCTTAGGGTGGTGCGGTATGACCACAACGCTTCTGGAAATTTATTTTATCAAACTCATTTGGCTTCTTCGTGCTTCTTTTTGAGGGTGTCAAAAATTATTTTGTTCGTCCTTTATGCCTGTCCATTGCCTTGTGGATAGTCAACTGAAGAAGTATTTTGATTTATTTTGTGTTATCTTAAGAATGTCCAAACTTTCTTATTGTCCAGGTCAGTGTCGTTGTCCATCATTATTGTTCGGGGCAGTCCAAACCTACAGATGATGTGGCTCCAAATGAACTCAATAACATGGCTCTTTTAATGGTTGAGTATGCCTTAGCTTCTACCCATTTGGTGAAGCAGTCCGTAGCTAACAAGACATGAGTTGTGGATCTGATGGCTTGTGGGAGAGGGCCAACGACATCCATCCCCCATCGGGTGAATGGATGTGGGACGATTGTCGGGTTGAGTAATTACGGAGGTGGATGAATGGCATCTCCATGGAACTGACATTTCTTACATCTTCGGGCGTATACTTCAGCATCTCTCGACAAGTAAGGCCAAAAATACCCCCGAGTAAGGACTTTGTGGGCTAATGATCTTCCGCCGGAGTGATTACCGTAGGATCCGACATGTATTTCCTCCATGAATGCAGAAGCCTCCAAGGTGTGAAACACCTTAGGTAAGGCCCGAAAAAAGACTTCTGATACAATTGACTGTTGTAGAAAGCATATCTTACAGCTTTCATTATGATCTTCCTGGCTTCTGATTTTGATTCGGGCAAGGCACCCGTTCTTAGGTAAGCAACTGTGGGATCCATCCAATTGGGTTCCCATGGAATGATCATCACTTGCTCAGGGGGGGTCAAAGCTCGATCTGGTGATAAAGTTAATTGGTACCACTTGTGTCATACTTTTTCCTGTAATGGAGGTTTGATTGGCTAATCGATCGGCATTCATATTATCACCCCTCGGGATATGTTCAAAAGTTAGTTATTGGAATCTTTCAACTTCTTTCATCCCTAATTCCTTGTACATTTCCATCTTTGGCTCTCGGGTTTCGTATTCTCTATTTATTTGCCTAACGACAAGCTGGGAGTCACTTCTGACTTCTGCTCTCTGTATTTGCAGGCATCGGGCAAGACAGATACCAGCCAGAAGGGCTTTATATTTGGCTTCATTATTGGAGGCTGGGAACTCCAAACGGATAGATTGATGTATATACACTCATATATATCAGAACTTATGGTTTTTATTAGGTTTAGCATGAAATTACCAAAAAGGGCAACCATTAGGGTTTCCTTCAGTTGTCTATAAATACAGAGCTTCATATCAGATAAGGGGGTTAGTTCATTGAGTTCTTTCACGTTGATATTTAGAATTGCTGCTGTTGAGAATGAGAGTCATATTCAGACCTAGAGATCTGGAGAAAAAAGGACATGGAGATTGATTCTACACCAAATATGCAGTCTTCATCTTCCATGGCCAACTAACTCAGTATCTAGGATTTTATAACAAAACCCTAGCCAAATAATGTAAATTTTATCTTATTTTCAATTGTAACGAGGGGAAACTGTGACCGTACTGTGATGATTGTAGTAAATAAGATATCGTTTTTATTCTTGAAACAAGTTTATATATTTATTTTGATTCTTGTCTTAGACTTAATAAATATGCTTATCTTACACAATCACAATTATTCACTATGGGCTGGAACTCGGATGTTTTATCTGTGATTTTTTACACAATGGTAGTAATAAAACTTGAAATCCTAGGTTGACATAGGTCATGCCTTGGCGAATTGGAATAGACATGCTTTAGAATCAGTTCAATTATGAGATGGGTTGTCGTGATCCGGTTGATGGTAATTCTTTTTGGGGTCATATTTAGCTATTTGTGGTACGACCTAATTCACAGTTTACGGATCTCCCTCTTACAATTGTTACATTGATAGAACTATATTATGTGGTTAGTGGTGGAGCATGAAAACCCTAATTTTCTCTTTCTCTTGAATCACAAACCAATTTACTCTGCTTTCTAGAATAATTTAGATAATTTGGTCTTCGACCACTCAAAACCAAACAACTTTGCAAAAAAATAACTCATTATTTTTTTACTATTAAAGTGAACAATCTTAGTCTCTGTGGGATCGATATCCATTACTCAAGCTTTACTATTCTACAATTGATATGTGCGTTTGCGTAGGGTAAAACATATCGTTGTCATAAAAGGCTATTTTTAACAATTATTTTTAGCACCCCTGACAATATCATTTCCCACATACGGCGTCAATTGTGTAGATGTAGAAAAATACACAACTATACCTTTATTCATGATTCAAGCAAGTATATATACACATCTTGAGATGGGTTTAGGCCCATCTGGTAAGCCTATAAAATCCTTAATTAAAGGAATTTGGCATATTTCTTTATATTCTTATCTCAATCATGTGGGATTGAGATGATTCGTTTCTTGTAACGTACTCTATTCTAGAAGAACCCATGGGATTGAGCCATTGACCCTCCTATGGCCCAAGTAACTAGGCCATAAATTTTTGCTATTACATTTACCCCTACTAAAATTATAAAAAATTAATCTATGAGACTGTGCCATTATATAGTTTGATTTAAAAATATATATTTCCTACTATATTGTTAAGATTGTAGTCATTTTATTTAAGAGAATATGGAGTTTTTTTTTTTATCATTTTTTTTATTTTTTATTTATTGTCACCTGATGATTAATTGTGATATTTAAATTGTGGCCGAAGATATTCAACACTTATTTGAGTTTTTGATAAAAAATTTAAACGTTACCTAAAATATTTAGTGCCACTTAAAATGAAGTAAATTTTGACAGAATCATCACTTAACCTCAAGTCTAAAGATTAAGAATTTATAAAATTATCAAAAAATATAAAAATTTTAAGCATCAATTAAAACTTTCAATACTTAAATTTTGATTTTTCAAAATTTCAACACTTATTTATCAATTTTATCAAACAACACAAAGCTCAACCGAGCATGGTTTCCATTATGTCTCACACGTGTAAATATTCATATGCACAGTGTATCTCACACGTGTAAAATTTAATAAACATACTGATAGATACCGAATGTTGTCTATTTTAAGTCCCTAATTCGGTATTGTTAAGTCTTATCATTCCGTTACTTGGTATTTTTATACAGTGTGCATAGGGATGACAATAAAACCCGCCCCGCATAGTTTATCCCGGGTTTGGGGCCCCGATGTGGGTATGGGGAACCCTTGCCCCGCCCTCCCCGATTAGCCGATATGTTTAAGTTATTTACTAAAATACCCTTATATATTAAATATTACAAATATACCCATATATATTATATCTATTACAAAGATACCCATATATATGTATATTTTAACATTTTTTTATGTTTAGGATTTTTTAAAAAATATTTTTTCTATTTTTTTTTTAAAATAAAAATAGTAACCAGGACGCGGGGGAATTCAATGCAGAGCGGGACAAAAATAAATAAATAACCGGGGCGGGGCAGGAAAAAATAACCGGGTTCGGGGATGGGGAAGGTGATCCCTGCCTCGCAAAAAAATTAATTTTTGGAAAAAATTCATATTTTGGAAAATAATATATATTTTTTGCAAAAAAAATATTTTTTCGAAAAAATCATATTTTGGAACATAATATATATTTTTCGCAAAAGAATTATTTTTCGGAAAAAAATCATATTTTTTGAAAACAAATCGAAAAATATATATTTTTGACGAATTATATATATATTTCCTGAAATATATATATTGTTTTCGAAAAATATTATTTTTTCGAAATATATATATATTTGAAATTTATAGTTTTTACGAAAAATATAATTGATTTTCGAAAAATAAATTTTTTAAATGATTGATTTCACTAAATCCCCCCTATATTATTGAGAGTAGTTTATGTATTTTGACTCAAAATGTGAGGGTAGGGGGTCATAGTGATAAAATTGAATAGTATAGAAGACAAAGTAGACATAATGAGAATTAGTTGATTAAATTGAATAATATATGATGGTTTTATGAAATTAACCCTTTTTATAATGATGGTGAGGGATAAAATGCCTAAATTGTGAAAGCGCAAACACACACACATATGAATAGATTTATATATAGGGTAAATTATAGTTTCACCCCCTCTTATTTGAACACATTACACTTTCACCTCTCTAGTTTGGATTATGGTAACACTTTGCCCCCTCTAGTATGATTTTAGGTGTGATTTTACCTAATTACCCTTCACATTATATTATAATTTTATGGTTAATATCAATAAACCCACCTAAACTATTGAATTTTCATATTGCCCCCACCCTTATGAGTAAATTACAGTTTCACTCCAAAAATTTGAAAAAATATTTAAATTTAAAAAAGTATATAAAATTCGATAAAAAATATATAATTCAAAAATATCTATATATAATTCAATAAATATATATAAAATTTGAAAAAATATATAAAAATATATTATATATATATAAATTTCAAAAAAATATATAAAATTTGAATATATATATATAATTCGAAAAGATTATATAAAATTTGATTTTTTTTTATAACTTTTGAATATATATATATATATATATAATTCGAAAAAAATCTATAAAATTCATAAAACATCTATAAATTTTGAAAAAAATATAAAATTTCGAAATATATATACATATATATATATAAAATTCGAAATATATATATATAAAATTATAAAAAATATATATAATTTGGAAAAATATATATAAATTTGGAAAATATATATATAAATTAAAAATATATATATGTAAATTTTGAAAAACGTATAAAATTTTGAAATATATATATAATAGAAAATATATATAAAATTAGGAAAATATATAATTTCAGAAAAAATATATAAAATTATAAAAAGTATATACAATTCAGAAAAATAAATAAAATATATATAATTAGAAAAAATATATTAAATTCGGAATTTTTTTTCTCATAAGATGGTTCATTAAATATGATTATCTTTACCAATAAATGGGATGGTTCTTTAAATATGGTGTCAAAAAATATATATTTTCCAAACCAATAAATGGTGCAATCTCTTATTTGTACACATGAATGGAAACATATGATGATCTATTAAATATGATTTTATATTTTGCAAGGAAGCTAACACACCATGGTACAGTTTTCACATCTACCTTCACGAACACACTACAAGATCTATATGCACAAATTAACAATAAGCTAAAATGAATAATAATCCTTATTTACCTAGACAACAAATTAAAACTTATACAATTTTGACACCATAAAAACCCAAACTTTAAACCTTTTAGTGTGTTATTTTTTCCGAATTTTATATATATTTTTTGAATTTATATATTTTTCGAAATTTATATATATATTTCTAATTTTATATATTTTTTCTAATTTTATAAAAAAAATTTATATATCTTTTCCAAAATTATATATATTTTTCCGAATTTTATAAAAAAAATTAATTCTATTTTTTATTTTTGAATTATACATATATTTCAAAAATTTATATCTTTTTCGAAATTTATATATTTTTTTTCAAAATTTATATATATATATTTTCTAATTTTATATATTTTTCGAATTATATATATATATTTTTGAATTATATATAAATTTTGAATTTTATATATTTTTTCAAAATTTATATATATATTTTTATAATTTTATATATGTTTTTGAATTTTATATATTTTTATTGAATTATATCTATAATTCAATATATAAAATTATAATATATATATATATAATTCCAAAAATATATAAAATTATAAAAAATATATATATATTTTAGAAAAAATAGATAAATTTTGAAAAACATATAAACTTTTGAAAATATATATATAAATTTTGAAAAAATATATAAAATTCGAAAAAAAGATATAAATTTCAAAATATATATATATAATTTGAATAAAATATATAAAAGGGTTAATTTCAGTAAATCCCCCTATACTATCCAATTTAATCAACTAACTCCTACTATGTCCATTTTGCCCCCTATACTATTCAATTTCATCAATATGCCCCCTCATCTCTCAAAATGCCTAAACTACCCTCAATAGTATAAGGGGGTTTAGTGAAATTAATAGTATAAGGGGGTTTAGTGAATTATTTCGGAAAAAATAATATATACTTTTTGCAAAAAAAAAATTTTTGAAAAAAAATCATATTTGGTTCCAAAATATGAATTTTTTTTTGAAAAATATTTTTTTTGCGAAAAAGTATATATTATGTTCCAAAATATGAATTGTTTTTTCGAAAAATATTTTATTTGCGAAAAAGTATATATTATATTCCAAAATATGAATTTTTTTTTCGAAAAATATTCTTTTTGCAAAAAATATATAATATGTTCCAAAATATGATTTTTTTCTGAAAAATAATTTTTTGCGAAAAATATATATTATGTTCCAAAATATGATTGTTTTTCCGAAAAATAATTTTTTTTGGAAACATAATTTTTTTGCGAAAAAGTATATATTATGTTCCAAAATATGAATTTTTTTTCAAAATATATTCTTTTTGCAAAAAATATATACTATTATGTTTCAAAATATGATCTTTTCCGAAAAATAATGTTTTTGCAAAAAATATATACTATTATGCAAAAAATCATATTTTGGAACATAATAGTATATATTTTTTGCAAAAAAAATATTTTTCAGAATAAAATCATATTTTGGAACATAATATATATTTTTTGCAAAAAAATTATTTTTCGAAAAAAAATTCATATTTTGGAACATAAGATATACTTTTTCGCAAAAAAAATCATAATTTGGAACATACTATATATTTTTCGCAAAAAATTAGTTTTCAGAAAAAAATCATATTTTGGAACATAATATATATTTTTTGAAAAAAAATTAATTTTCGAAAAAAAATTCATATTTTGGAACATAATATATACATTTTCGCAAAAAAAATATTTTCCCAAAAAAAATTCATATTTTGGAACATATATATATTTTTTCGTAAAAGAAATTCATATTTTGGAACATAATATATATTTTTAAATTTAAATATTTTTTCCAAATTTTGGGGGTGAAACTGTAATTTATCCATAAGGGTGAGGGAAATGTAAAAATTGAATAGTTTAGGGGGTTTATTGATATTAACCAGAAAATTATAATATAATGGGAATGACAATTAGGTAAAATCACACCTAAAATCATATTAGAGGGGACAAAGTGTTACCATAACCTGAACTAGAAAAGATGAAAGTGTAATTATCCAAACAAAAGAATGTGAAAGTATAATATATCCAAACAGAAGGGGTTGAAACTGTAATTCCGTGTAAAACATTACAGAAAATGAATAGAGAGGAATGTGAGTTTAACCCGGTGCTTCAACGACAATTCAACCGCATCAACATCAACAGTGCTTGAACTCCTCTTACCAAACAGATCTCTTCCTCTCTCTCTCTCTCTCTCTCACGCCGTCCCAACAGTCTCTCCATTGCTTTACAATCATCGCTGGTAAGCTTCTTCAATCTCCGCACTCTTTTTCGAATTACCCAAACCCTAATCTCATTCATCGTCTTCCCACTCAAATCCCCATTACGAATCTATACATATATATATATATGTATCTGTATATATTTACGGTATACAAGATGCATAGATGTATATTTACGGCGTGCAATTACGGTTTCTGTGATTTTAGGATCTGCCCTCTTCAGATCTGTTTCTCAGTCTATAAATTCAGGCTGTATACACCCACCCACCCACCCACACATATATATGAATATATGTATTGCTTCAATACGGGTTAAACGTGGTGTTTGAGAATTAAATTATGGGGTATTATGTATTGCTTGTGTTGTTTTGGTTTCTGAAAGGAAATATTAACACTAATCAGCGAATTAGAATAGTTGGATTTGACTCATTTGAGGACTTTTCACCTTTATGGGTTCTCGAGAACAATGAATGTATAGGATAGTAGGTTATTATTTAGGTTTCATTCTTTTATTAATTAATGTCATTGTTCTGTAGCTTTAAATGCAACCAAAAAGATGATGAATCTCATTTTTTCATCTGGCCTTCTTCGTTTTATTCTCCTCTCTGTTTCTATGGATATATATATATGTATAGTTGAATATCTCTACTCCATTGTATATGCGTTAGTTGAGTGAAGCTATATATCAGATATATAGAAAATATGTTTTCATATATTATATTGGTTGCATTTTTAGCAGCTTTTTTCATGCAAATAAACATTTGACAAATAACATTGTGTATCAGGCCTTTTTTACTTTTATTTTGTTTTTCTCTATATAATATATATGTGGGTTTATATATATATATATATATATATATATATTCGAATATCTTTCATCAATCTACGTGGTTGAGTTGACTGGAGCTGTTTATGAAATATGTAGGATTGTGAAGCTTGAGTTGGATGGAGGGAGTTGGAGGTGATGGTGCCGGAGCAGCGGCACCTTTGAACCAATGGAGGCACGATGCATGGAAGCTTTTTCAGTATTACTTAGATAAAACTACACCACATGCTGTCTATAGATGGGTCGGAACTCTTGTTTTAGCATTCATTTATGCTGTGCGGGTTTATTATCTTCAAGGATTTTACATCGTGAGTTATGGTCTGGGCATTTATATATTGAATTTGTTGATTGGGTTTTTGTCGCCTCTTGTTGACCCAGAGATGGAATCTTCGGATGGGCCTTTGCTACCAACAAAAGGTTCGGATGAATTCAAGCCTTTCATTCGTCGCCTCCCTGAGTTTAAGTTCTGGTAATTGCATACAATCATTTATACATTTTGTTTGCATATTGCTACACTATGTGCCATCTTGCTCAAGGTATGGCTATCTTTTTGTACCTTCAGGATGCTATAGCTTATTCAGTTATTTTTTCAGGCGACTTTGTAGCTTGTCTTCATTTTATTCTTTGGAGTTCATGGTTCTGCTTCCTTCCATTTCTGGATTGTTTGATGTAGAAATTATACTTCGAATTTCTGCTAGCTTTTGGAAAATTATACATCAGGACAGTGAAATGTTTGTAAGTGATAGCACACAAAATATTGTGAAAGATATGGTCCAGAAATTATACATCTGGGAAGTTGAAGAGATTTGTGAAAGATATGGTCAAAAATGAGATTCAATGTCATGTACAAGTGATAGCCGAGCCTTTGAACAGTATTACCCTTAATATGGGAAATATGCAGATTGACTAGTAAAAGTTTGTGTCGACGAAGTCTTCACACATCCTTGCAATAGTAAAATATTTTTCAGTTAAAACAATTTACCAAAGATGAAAAATTCACTTGTATGCTAAATTTACGTAACTCAGTATCAAAACACTATGCTCGTTAGGAGGAATCTCTTTCTAGATAAAATTGCATGGCGGTTTGTAAATGTTGTTTTCTTTTCATAATCAAAGAAAGCATATGATGTTTCTTTAGGGAGAATCTCTCTCTAGGAGGATTGCATTGGGCATGAAGGCTTCTTCTGGCATTCTATTTACTGTAATAAAAGGGATTGGCATTTGCTTTTTATATACGTGTGGTAGATAAGCGAATTGCCAGAAATTAGGTGGGTAATCATTGGAAACTATCTGTAACACTTCAATGAAAATAATCTTTCAACCAATAGGGTAGAAAAGTTATTTTTTGGTGAGTAAATGGCCTTAAACTTAAACAAAGCACTAACAGAGTAAGACCAGATGAAAGTCTTGTCATGCTTCGATTTTATAAGGTATCAGCTTCATATGTAAACAGCTTTCCAAAACAATCCCCCGCTTCAATGTCGGAACAAGTAAATTAACCACTACATTGGAGAAATTTCGGACCATGTCTATAATGAAATTGAGCCTTCTTCGGGGAATTAATTTTTCATCATCTTGGGTAAGCTTCATACGGTCTCCACATGTTTATGCCTGAATGACGATATTTGGACTATCTTAATGCTGAGACTATCATACATTTTTCATAAATTTCAATATTTTTTCAAGTATGATTTATTCATAAAATCTGTATCTGTTCCAGTGTTTCTAAACTGTACTTGGGGAATGCATGCAGCTGTCTGACCCCATTAGGTTCTCTTTGCATAGAACACACAGTTATTATGTTGTGGCAAATGTTTATGTATCTTGATGGTTAATTATATTATGCAATCGGCATATGGAATCAGTTGCAGCTTTTACTTGATTTTAGTCCATCTCATGAAAATATTTGTGCTTCTTTTTAGGTAACAAAAGAATTTTTAGTACTTTGTAATGCAAATATTCAATTTTGATCTCCTGATGTGAGGCCTGACTTATTAAAACAATCATCTATTTTCTGATAAAAATGTAATTTTTCAGAATCCTCCAAATAAACACACTTCTTGGGTGGTGCCATAAAAGTCCTCTTTTCCCATCCTTCTTTCACAGATAATAAGTTATTCGGTCGCTATGCATGCAGAATCTTGCAGTTGTTATCATTTTTTTGGATTTTGTGCTTCTTCCAGCTTCTTTTTCTCTTCCAGTTTCAACCCTTTGAGCTGATTGGCATTACAGATTTTGTTCTTACTTAATCAAGTTATCAAATGCAGTTTGAATATCACTTAAAAAGGTCTTAGGTGGGTAAAATTGTAAGCGACAAATGCCTTTTTCTCTTGTCACTAAATACCGAACACTTATAACTGAAAAAAGGTATAAACTTTTTAAAATTTTAATTACAGCTTAAAAAACTTCTGTACTTGAAAAGCTAAGAAATTTTCTAATTATACTCGGTAATTATTTTAGCCTGTTTGTATTCTTATTTTATTTTTATTTTTGACCTTTCTATGCTCGTTGACACGGTTAAGTAGACATGGAATCAGACTTTCTGTGATTCCTATTGCCTGCAAAACCTTTGCTAAGGGACCTATCCTACTAGTAAATAAAATCTTCATATAAATTGTTTCATTAAAGATAAATGATAGATCCTACCTTATATCTATAATACACAGAGTGAGCTGTTCTCTCAGTTACCTACCTTTGCTGGCATGATTACTTATTTTATTTCTAGTTACCTTAAGCGTATGTAGTTGTACTTAGTAAATTGATGTTGAAGCAAAAAGGTGCTTTTCCAAGTAGTGTGTTCAGTCCTTTATTGATACATTCGCTTGAGATATTTCTTTTGATAGATTTTTGTGGTTCCAGGTATTCCATAACAAAGGCTCTCTGTATAGCTTTTGTCATGACCTTCTTAAGCATGTTTGACGTTCCTGTCTTTTGGCCCATATTGCTCTGTTACTGGGTCGTGTTATTTATCCTTACGATGAAACGTCAGATTGTGCACATGATCAAATACAAATATGTCCCATTCAACATTGGAAAGCAGGTGAGCTCCAAGTCCTTTCAGATCTATTTCCCACCACTGCTGCAATTACTTGTACAAGGATCTATTGAATGTGTCATTGTTGTTTAATGTGCACAATTTGCATCCAGGGTGCTTGATAGTAATGCTTGACGTATTTTCTGTTTGTTTTTTTTTTTTGTTTGGCAACAGAAATATGGTGGCAAGAAATCTGGAGCTAGTAGCGGCTCCCGAGCGGACTAAAAGCTCATCTTCTCTACGACTAGACCAACTGGACGAGGATGAAGAAGAGAAGTGAGAAAGGAGACATGATTTTACAAAGATTGATTGGTTTTACCCTGCAGATTGTTAATTTACATTATTATGAATTTGAACATGGAGTGACAAACGTGGTAGTTCACTTGTGCTGCATTGTGGAACATTACCTGCTTGCTTTCTTCATGTTGCAAAGATTTAACAGATTTATTGTTTATACGAATATCACGATTCTTGAAGAAATTTATATATTTATTCATTCATGTATTCTTCTGTTTCCCATTCATGGTAGCTGGCAGTGTAATCTGCTCACCTCTTAGGAACACTTCATCTCTTGGAGTAACTTTTACGGGAGATCTTATAGTTGTCACGTCGGATTAATACTGTTGGGTCTTACAGATTAATCTCGACCATATTCACAAAGTAGATTAATCTCAGCTTGGGAAGATCTCCCGTGATAGATAGAATGGAGAGGATTTTTTTTTGTATACACCAGTGATAGATAGAATGGAGAGGATTTTTTTTTGTATACACCAGTTTTCTCAATTTTAGCTGGCTTGTGGCGTCGCGAGCTCTATGGTATGCTTGCTAATGATATGATTTTGCTATCTTAAAGGATTTTATTTATTTATTTATTATTATCTTTTTAAGAATTACATTTATCTGGATATTTATGTTGGAAAGTATGGGTGATATTTAAATCTGGCAAGTGTTTCTGAGGTGTCTAGTGCATTCTGGTACAACATTGGAGTTTTTGAATCTGTTGCTAGCAATAAGTAAGACCTCTTATGCATCCAAATTAGTAACGTAATTCTTATATTGAAGAGTATAATTATTTCAGAAAACAGATTCAACCACTGAATTACAAAGAAATAACAGGGACACTCTAAATGATTACATGTAACCACTCTTGTACTCTAAGGTTTGGTAGGATAGATTGGAAAGGATTTGGGAAGAAAAGAAATGATAGGATTTGGGAAGAAAAGAAATGAAATAATAGTGTTATATGTGTTTGAATTGACATTTTGAAAAGAAAATAAAGGATTTGGAGGGATAAGCCCAGGGCTAGACCTGAGATTACTAATAAAAATTGAGCCCTAAGTGAGAGAGTAAATATGAGGCCCTTCATAAAAAACACTATAACGAAAATTTTCATTTAAAAATATAAAATATTTTAATATGAAAAACAAATAAAATAAATAAAGTCGCTTTATAAAAAACATGATTTCATTTATATCAAAAGAAATATAGAACACAACTCCGTCACAAAACTCAAAATACAACTATTTTAAAGTAAAAATCATCGTGTTGCATTCGAATAAAGAGATTGAGATGAAAATTATAGATTAGCTCGCGCTCTCCGGAAGACGAGTATCAAAAGATTTGGTGGAAACGAATGGTATAAAATTCTGAAAAGATAAATTGAATGAAAAATTCGTTTTGGTCCTAACCCTAAAACTAAATTAGCTTTGGCCTGACTTTATTGAGTTTATTATTATATTGGGTTGGTTTTTCAATTTAAAGTTATGTTTATAAATTGGGTATTTATTTTTTATTGGGCTAAAACTGATAATTTAAATGTGAGCCTATACTACTAAAAGAGGAAAAAAAAATTTGAGGCCCCCTCAAAATGTGAGGCCCAAGGCGGCCGCCTTGCCGGCCTTCGGTCATGGCGGGGCCTGGATAAGCCTATAACTACAAAATCCTTTGATGTTATCCCTTAAAAAATAAAAAGATTTGGAGAGAAAAGAAATGATAATAACTTTAAGTATTAAAATGACAAAACTCTCTTCTCTAATTAAAAGAACAACTTTATTAACTAAAAGATAAATTAATAATTTAATTATTATTCTTTCTTTTATTTTCTCTCGCTTATCCAAACAACAATTATATAATTTCTTTCATAATCTATCCAAACATAAATTTAAAATATTGCTATTTTTTCTTTTTCTTTTCCTTCATAAATAATGTTATCATTTCTTTTCGTTTTTGTGTGCATCCAAACCAGCCCTAAATGATTACATGTAACCAACAAATATTGTACTCCGTATGATATATATATATATATATATATATATATTTTTTTTTTTGCAAAAATATTGTATGATAACATATGGGTAAAAATGTGAAATTTAGGATATATTAATTGTGCGCTTATATTTTATTAAATCAAATATTAGGAGAGAAATAACTTAATACTCGTATCTAATTACCGAATTTTCATTTCTTTAATTTTTAATTTTTATTGGATATCAAATACACACTTACACACCCACTAGTCAATTTATTTATGTTTTTATTTTTGGACAAATAGACCGTCACATAACGCCTCCATCGTCTAATAGTAAAAACCCTAACCAGACACCCGCCTTGAACCTCCTTATCTCTCTCTCTCACACACACACTGTTCTCTCTGTAAAACCCTAACCCTAGATCGTTCTATCTGTAAAACCCTAACCTAGAGAGAGATGGGGAAGGTGAAGGGAAAGCATCGTTTGGACAAGTACTACTACCTGGCCAAAGAACACGGATACAGATCTCGCGCGGCATGGAAGCTCGTCCAGCTCGACTCCAAATTCTCCTTCCTCCGCTCTTCCCGCGCCGTCCTCGACCTCTGCGCCGCCCCCGGCGGCTGGATGCAGGCCGCCGTCGAGCGCGTCCCCGTCGGCTCCCTCATCCTCGGCGTCGACCTCGACCCCATCCGCCCCATCCGCGGCGCTCTCAGCCTCCAGGAAGACATCACCAGATCCCAGTGCCGCGCCGCCGTCAAGAAAGTCATGGCCGACAACGCTTGCCGCGCTTTTGATCTGGTGCTCCACGACGGCTCCCCCAACGTCGGCGGAGCTTGGGCTCAGGAGGCCACCACGCAGAATGCGTTGGTTATTGACTCGTTGAAACTCGCTACTGAGTTCTTGGCGCCAAAAGGCACCTTCGTCACCAAAGTAACTCCACTGACTTCTCTTTTCTTTAGATGAATATAATAGTTCTCAATTTTTACTGAATTGTGTTCTGTTTAGTTGAATTTATATATATGCATTTATAAGCATTTTGATGTATCGTTTGATATATAATTATACTCTACATGGCTTAGCCAGTTTTGTTCAGATGAATGAAAAATTATGTATAGAAAATCAACTGAACAGTACATAATTCATGTATGATCGAGAATTTTGGGTAGATGAGTTTTTAATTATGTATGTTTGTTGATTATTGTATATTTTTTTAGTTGATATGTACTTTTGAGCATGTATAAATATGGATGATTGGTTTGTTTGCAATTGTTTTCTACGAGTACGATTGATGGCTAACCAGTTTTATTTAGAAGCCATATTTTGTTAGACCAGTTTAGAATTTGGTATATAGAAGCCTAATTTTATATATTTTTTTGTATCAATATTGAAATGTTATTCAGCTTGCATTTCTATGTATGTATGCCGAATTTGTTGCTAAATTCATAACCAGAAGATCTTTTGTTTGTTCTGTAGTATTTTGGCTTGAGAAAAATCCCTTTCTGTGACAAGCTTCTTAATTAGTTAAGACCTTAGTTTGAGCACTTATACTTTCATGTTCTAGGTTTTCAGATCTCAAGACTATAGTGCTGTCCTCTACTGTCTTCGACAGGTAATGTTTCTTTCTTGCATTCTCGTTTAGATGTTTATAGCTGGAAATCTTCCTGATTCTGGAATTTTTATTGCAGCTATTTGAAAAGGTTGAGGTTGATAAGCCTTTGGCCAGTCGTTCGGCATCTGCAGAGATTTATGTTCTTGGTTTACGGTATAAAGCTCCTGCGAAGATTGATGCACGTCTTCTTGATTTTAAGCATTTGTTCCAGGGGGGTAAAGAACCCCCAAAGGTGATTCAAAAATTAGAATTAAAGAAAATTCTCCTACTTTTGTTATGTTTTCCTGTTTATATTATTCCTACATGCTGATATTTAGCTTTCAATTGTATTTTTAATTATTTAGGTTGTGGATGTACTGAGAGGAACAAAGCAAAAGAGGCATCGTGATGGGTAATCTCTTTTTTCATGCAATATTTTGGTTTTTGACAACAATTAAAAACAGCTATTGTAAAATTTCCCCCTAGCCATCAAACTTGAACATGCAACTAGAATAGTTATGTAGATTTTCTTTTTTGTTATTTTATTTGTTGCTGTAATGTCTATTTACTCATAAATTTTTAGCATTTCAGCTCTCAATGTCGTTTAATGTCTCTGTGCATGCTTATGAATGTAAATCAATGTTGTGGTCTGCTGCTTACTAGGTCCTTATTTCAGGTATGAAGATGGTGACACGACTTTGAGGAAGGTCTGTTCAGCTGCAGATTTTATTTGGAGTGATGCACCTCTTGATATTCTTGGCTCTGTTGGTTCTATTAACTTCGGGGATCCTGCTTCTTTGCCTATTAAGGATCATGCTTTAACGACAGAGGAGGTATGCTATTTTTATTCTTTTGTTATATTTGTGAGGAGTTATGCTTTAAGGCCAGCAAGTCTCTTAACTATTTCAAGTGCTATTTTATTGTAAGGTCAAAGCTCTTTGTGATGATCTGCTTGTATTGGGAAAGCAAGACTTCAAGCATATTTTGAAGTAAGGAACTCTTCTTCCTTTCTAAAGTTGCAGTAATTAGCATCTCTCTCTTGCTCGCTGTATTCTATTTTGTTTCTTTATTATTTTTGCTACCATGGAATAGGGTACTGGGGGAGGAAGCATAAAGTTGTATGGGATCCTGTTGGGAAGGAATATTGCTCACAGGAGTCCATTGTTAAATGAATTTGATCAGATCATAGGGCATGATATGTTTCATTTTTTATTCTTAGAAATTGCTGCCCAATTCAGAAAACTGTAACCTCTGATGAGGATTTCAATGTACAAGAGCTAATATCCGAATAGGAATGTAGGCTGTGTCTCAAAGAACCTTTGACCACAATTAAGGCGGGAAACAGGTAACTTATTAGGATTAGTTTCTGTCTCCTATATTGAAATTCACGGATCAATGAAACACATATTTTTATCAAAATATATTCGGATAAGAGATAAAGAATGGTTTTATGAGAGGTTGGTTTCTAGGGTTCTATCACTTGTTGAGTTTGGCCGCTGTATTTTCGTATTATCACTAGTACTCTCTGCTAATAAGTCATATAGGCTATTGCTCAATGTCCATTCCACTAATGCGGGTTCTGGTAAGGTTTGATTGGATAAAAGTGTAACCTTGGGCAGTGTTTTCATAAAACCTGTTGCATATACACTATACTCCACATTTATTCTGGATTAAATCGTTGCTGATAAAAGCACAAAAGAGAGACTCCTTGGTTCCTCAATTGAAATCTAGACAATAAACTCTACTTTTTTAGGATACTGCCAATTTTGATGGGATTTTGAGGGGTACTTCAAAAACCTTGCACTTCGACCACACAATTGAGTGCACTTATTCCTATGAGTGTTATTTGAGGAATTTGATTTTTTTTTTGCTACCATAAGTAAATAAGTTGTTGGGCATTGAATTTAACTTACATCAAATTGCGGTTTAATGACAAAGTGAGTAAAGAAGAAAAATAGAAACTTCTAGAAGAAGAATAAGGGAGAGAGTATATACTGGATGGAGAGTGTCTCTGACTCGTCTTGTATTGGAATATTTAAAAGTTGGGGAGCATAGAAATTTCAGGGTGCCATGCCATCCTAAATTGCATACTGAACTAGCTCCTTGTTATCTGTGCATTAGGGAGTTTGCTAAGTTGGTTTGTCATCAAAGGGGGTACCATTTAACTTTTATTAGCTGATTTGGAAAGTGTTTGGTATGTAGTATTCTTAATTTGGCACAATCGAACTATTTCTACCGTTCCATTATTATTATAACATCATCTTCATCCTCATCATCTTTCCCAAAACGACAGCAGATCTAGCTCCATGAATATATTGGATGACAATTTATTAGACTTGATTCATGCTAATTTTGTCTTATAGGTGGCGTATGCATATAAGAAAGGCACTATCGCCTTCAGAGAAGGCTACTCCTAAAACCACAGATGTTGAACATGAGAATAAGGAGGATGAAGATGAGAGAATACTGAATGAAATAGAGGAATTGACGTATGCTATGGAACGTAAGAAGAAGCGGGCAAAGAAAGTTGTTGCAAAAAGACAAGCGAAGGCAAGTGCTTATCTCCGCCTTCCCCTCCTTCTCTCACTTCCCTTAGTCTCCACCTCTCATGCATAATTAGTATAAAGCAAGCTGATCGATGTTTGGCAGCAGTTATGCTTTATGTCTCATTTCTGTTGGTAGACATTGAAGTAATTTCTGTTATCTCCATAGATAACTTTTATCTACATTTTTGTTGAGGAATTCATTTCTAAAATAGCTAATTGAAACCAGCACAATGTCATGGCTCTACTCTAGTTACTGCGTATTTTACTCGGATATTAGTCTCTTCTCTCTCCACCTGGTTTTGCCAATCCTTTTTTTCAGCAATTGCACCATCACATTGTGGGTTTGACGAGTCTTCCAAAACAGTTTTTTTTTCATACTGCTGTAGACTGTAGAGTTGGCCTAGATACATTCTCATTCCAGGATCTCAGGTGTAACTTTGGCCAAGGCCGGCATGACATCTTCAGTCTGTGGTTTGTCTGAGACAAGCTTGGGCCCATCACAATTGCAGTAGCCAAGATAATATATGCATTATTTAGGCTAGTTTTTTCCCGTTTGGGAATTATAATTTTAAGAGTTGAGCATGATGCTTGATTTTTTGATGATGGCTAGCTAATGTGGCAAATGTATTTATATATCATGCAATAATATGTTATTTGTAATATGAATTTCCAGGAAAAAGCACGAAAGGCCACAGGGATGCAAGTTGATGCGCTGGAAGATGGTTATACTGACTTCGAGTTGTTTTCTCTATCTTCTATCAAGGTCTGATTTCACTGAACGGCCATGCTTTAAATATGCTCAAATAGAATGAAAAAGAAAGATATGTAGATATGATTAAACAAATCCATAATTCACATATTACATTCATTCTGTGTGTCTCTCTCTCGGTACATACAGGCATATGTAGATCTGGTATATTTGTGTGTATGTCACTTGGCCCTTCAATAAAAAATTATGTTTACAACATTTGCATAGGTGAGGATGTTGGATATTAAAGCATTTTTTATGTACTTAATATCATCATAGTATGCTGTTCATTTTTTTCCTGTTGGACATTAGGCAATACGTCTTTCACTTATAAGTGGTCACTTCCGCTGGTGATTGTCATAAATATAGATATACCATTCAAAAAGAATCTAGTTTCTTTTTCTTTTATTTTTAATGTATCAGAAGAAAAAAAGATCGAGTTTCTTAGTGATGAAGATGAGCACTTCAAATAGATTTTCAAAAAATAGTCTGGTTATTTGCACATGTTTTGAAGTGCGAGGATGTGGTTCTCTGGCCAAACAAGTTAATTGTTGGTAGAAGAGTGTCTTGCATGTCAAAGGTTTGTCACTCCACCCAACAGAGTTTTTTCCTATGATAATTGTTGCCCTGTCATTACAACCCAATCTTTGGTGGCTAAATGTGCTACTCAGTTTCTTGAAGTCCCCCTGCCTTGCGTGCGCGGAAGTTGGCTGGGTACTTCCTAAGAGATATTTGATTGTTTCATTTCTTTTAACCCTTTTTTATTGTTGACATTCAGGGCAAGAGCGGTTTGGTAGCTGTTGATTCCACTGAATACGATGACGAAACTGGTGATGTCGGGGATAGCGAAAATGAAGACACCTATAAGGAAAACCCAGTGTATTCATCTAGTGACATTGACTCTGACGAAGAGCGCAGAAGGTAACTCTCTCTTTGTTGTATTTGGTAGGAATTGGGGAACATTTAAGTTTTTATTTGTATATACATACATACATATATATATATATATATATATATATATTCATCCAGCGTATTTTGTTGTTAGGTATGATGAACAACTGGAAGAGTTTCTCGATGAAGCTTATGAAAGGTTTGTGTCTAAACGGGACGGAAGTAGTAAGCAGAGAAAGCGTACAAAGCAGGCCTATTCTGAGGATAACCAACTTCTTGAGGTAATGAGATTCTGGTAAAATATAGATGCATTTCCCCGTCTATAATTTGAATATGATTGTTAGAAAAGATATAGAAGGGTTTTAATTTCCAAATATTTGGACTTGCTTTAAAAAGAGAAGAATTTCATTATGGTGAATCATGTGGGACCTAATGCATGTCCTTCGTTTCTCTCATGTAAATTTTATGTTAATGATTAGGTACTTTAATTAGAGTATTTATCAATATAATAACAAATTGTAATAATTTATATGTGGTACATGGCCAACGATTGTATTATATTACTAGTGTATCGTTCTGAATCCTTGATGTACGTGTTCACTATATACCATATATACACTTCATGTTCTTTCCATGTTTCACAGCCAAGGGGAGGGGGTTAGCTAAGGTGGAAGGGATGGGACCTACACTAGGACTAGTGGGGGGAATTGGTCCCCGTTGAATTTTTTTTTCTTCACAATTTTATTCCCCCACTGATTTTTGTTTTGAATGGTAAAGATGATTGTATAAAAATAAGAAAAGTCTCAAAACCTACAAAATACTTGGTGCAAATATGATAGCCATAAAGCCACCACAAGAAAAACATGATTCGAGAAAGAGCAATAACAAGCTTTCCAAACAAGGCATAACAGCCTCATAGGAGAGCAAAAAGAGAAAACTATCCATCTAGAATCAGAATCAAAGTTTCCACTCAACCCCATGAACTGAGAAGGCCATACAAGAAGAAGAGGCTTCAAGCACTGGATGAACCAACTCCTTTTGTTCACCATAAAAAACAGTAGCAGACCTGCACCAGAAATGAAAAAGCTGCAAGAAAGACAAGCTCCATCTGTCAACCAACCAAGTAGAATCAGACCTACAACAGAACCATCCCAAAACCAAAGGCAAAATTGTAGGGCCTATAATCATAGCACAACCATGAGGTATAGAAAACAGCAGAAGAAGTCCTCCAAAGCCAACTTAACATCCAACCAACAAGAGCCAAAATCCTACAGCAGAAAATAAGGCCAACTCTCCAGAATAGGACTAGGCAAGTCCCACTGTTGAAGCATCTCATAATTAGTAACTGAAGCTTTAAAACTGGACAAAGAAAACAATCTAAGCCTAACAGATTGAACAATCTTAGAGAATTTGTCATTCACAGAACAAAATTCCTCAGAAAAAACCCTTCTGTTCCTTTCCAACCAAATTTCATAAATTGTTGCTGAGAAAGCCAACTTGTTAATAGTATAAGAAAGGGTCTTTCTATTCAAAGCAGCAATTGCCCAGTGTAAAGTAGCATTCCAATCTCCATCAGGCCATTCAAGGATGCCTTTTTGAATGATCACTGATAGATTGGCTTTTCCTTACTTGCATTGCAGGGTGGTGATGGTGATGATACGATTCAATCTGATGAAGACTCTGATAACGATCAGGGTAGTCGTGAAGCAAACCCTCTAATGGTGCCCCTGGCAGATGAAGAGCCAACTCAAGAGGAGATCACGAAGAAGTGGTTTAGTCAAGATATCTTTACTGAAGCAGATGAACAGGAAGATACAGGGAAGTATGACAGTGAAGATGATATGCAAGTGGATGAACCACAAAAACAACTTCCACCCTCGGGCAAAACCATTAACACTGAAATGCAGGTGGATATTCCAAGTGAACAAGTTCCAATCCTGAAAAAGACCAAGAAAGAAAGAGTACAACAAGTCCAAACTTCCAAAAAAGAGGATGATTTTGAGATAGTTCCTGCCGTGGCTACTGATTCAAGTGACTCATCATCTTCAGATGAGTCGGAAGACGAAGATGTTGATACAAAAGCCGAGATATTAGCCTATGCAAAGAAGATGCTGAGGAAAAAGCATAGGGAGCAGATGCTTGATGACGCCTACAACAAGTATATGTTTCATGACGAGGGATTGCCCAAATGGTTTATAGATGAAGAGAAGAAGCACCACCAGCCAATGAAGCCAGTAACGAAAGAGGAGATTCAAGCGATGAAAGCTCAATTCAAAGAAATCAACGCTCGCCCTGCAAAGAAGGTTGCTGAAGCCAAAGCCCGAAAGAAGCGTGTTGCTATGAGAAAGCTAGAGAAGGTTCGAAAGAAGGCAAACACCATATCCGATCAGGCAGACATCTCTGATCGTTCAAAGAGCAAGATGATCGATCAGCTTTATAAGAAGGCCGTGCCCAAACGGCCTAAAAAAGAATACGTGGTGGCAAAGAAAGGTGTTCAGGTGAAGGCGGGCAAGGGGAAAGTCCTTGTTGACCGTCGTATGAAATCGGATGCGAGGGCGCGTGGTATGAGCAAGCAAGGGAAAGGTAGTTCAAAGAAAGGGGGAAAGGGTGCAAAGGGGCAGAGAGGTAAGGGGTCTGCGAAGGCTTCAGGGAAGGAAAAAAGTGGATATAAAGGAAGAAAGACGAAACATTGAATGGTGCAGGGTCGAAAAATGCAGTGCCGCGTCTGAATGAGCGACCATTTGTAAGACTTGCTGCCGACTCAGTTTTGCTGTATTATTGTCTTTTTATACGACTTTGCATTGAGGTTTTTATCTGAGTTTATTATACGATGAGGTAATTTGTGGTTGGATTCTGAAGTTGCGGATTTTACATTTCACCTGATATATAAGCGTATACATCAGTCGTGCTTGTATCCCCATATGCTTTCTGATACATGACTGCTCTGCAAAATACTAATATGGGTGTGGTGTAATTGCTTATAATAGCATAGTGAACTGTTTGAGAAGTATGATGAGATGGTAAGATGTATAAGCAGTGTTGCGATTTGTTGATATTTTGTAAATCAATAACATAGTCATGGTATAAAGGTTAAAATATCGACCACTTGAGACCAAAAATCTCGCATAAAATGGCTCAATAGAGTAAAAAGAAACACGACAACTAATCTGTAAATTTAATAACACAGATCAAAAATCAGAATACTACCAGTAACTGTATCGAGACATAAATTGATTAAGGTACTGAAATCATTGGGTTTACAAATAGATTAAGGTACTCGTCCACGGTAGTGTATTCGACATCAGGATAAAGCTCAGAGGCTTCCACTCCAAACGATGGTTCAATCTCGAAGTTTGTCTGATCTCCCTTCACAAAAGCAGCATGACTGATTGCTAATACCACGTTGATCGGAAATGAGGCCTCTGCAAAAGCAACGGAATGCATAACCCGGATTAAAATCGATGTTGATTACCTCTTCACAGTGCTTTTTAGTTACAAGAATATATAATAACAGTATATAGTTCACATACCCTGAATGTTCTTCAACACTTGCTCTTCTGAAACATGGATCTTTTTAAGGGTTTTGCCAATCTTCTTCTCCCACAAGGATACAAGCTCATTGAAGGAGTAGATGTTGCCCGGAGGATTGATGTAGAGGGTTTTGTTCAAGGTTCTTGGATCGTCCACAGCTTTTATGGTGTAGGTTCCGATGTCTTCTTCCTTGTTAAAAATCGCTGTCATCAATGACTAAATGGTAAGAAAAGTTTAAAGTACTCTGGCAGAATGGTTAAAGCGCCCAACTCATAATTGGCGAATTTGTAGGTTCAATTCCTACTGGATGCACGCCAATGGAACCCTCCAATAAGTCTATTGGAATTGACTCTGTATCAATGGAATCTCATCATCCATATACACACTGAATTCGTATGGTATATTCATATCATAGCATATAAACAGTAAGAACTAACACTCTTATTGAAACTAGGAATTTTTTTTATGTCACCTCCTAAAAAATATTGCATTTATCAGCTGGTTCCACAAATACAGACACATAAAGTTAGAAACACATATTTGTAGAAGTTTGAATTTCGAGAAAGAAAACATTTTGGGAGAAATTGAAGTTTACCTTTTGGATTGCCATCCCCTAGGATGACAATTTTATCTCTGGGTGGAGCTGTGACTCCTGGCTGGGACAATGTAGGAAGGAAATAGCCAGCAAAAAAGTTGGAAGCCACAAAAGTATGGGGAATTCCTTCGGCCTCTACAGCTCGCCGGATTTGAGCCTTCGTCTTGTATGCTGTTTTTGCAGGTTCGACAGCATTGACACGATCCGCGTCCATTCCAAATTCCGATGGGAGAAACCTCTGAACAAAGATAATGCATTCTAAGAACAAGGCATGGTCTACACAGACTCAATCAGCAGTTGCTCTCTCTCTCTCTTTCACACACACACATTTTTTTTTTTTGATAACTGTGGTGTCCGGACCAGTTTATGCGCATCTCGACTAATTCAAGGAATTCGTATAAGGCGACCCCCACACGAATCAGGTAAGGCTCGAACTGTTATCCGAGGTCGTGGCCCTAACGAATTGTTTGCACTTAGTAGAAATCGAACATGAGACCTCATGTTTCTTGAAGCACCAAGTCCCAAATCTTTTCCAACTAGGTCAACCCGCTAGTGTTCACACACGCAGATTTTGCTAATTGCCAAATTATAATGTGCATCAAAAGCTTCAACAAGGCTAAAGCTCACAAAGACTGTAGAAATAAACAATAATAGGAGTTACACTGCCAAAAGTACAGGGTAGATTTCCTCTATTTGAATCATTAGCTTGTTCAATATTGAAATTTACCCAACAATCAAAAACTAATTCAATTACAAAACATAAACATTTCACTCAAGACTCTTCTAGTTGGGCTATATTATTGGCATTTGTCAATTTAAATAGAAACTGAGATTGACAAATATGGAGCCAAAAACTAATAGCATAACAGTACAGTAAAAAGTTTTGCAAGGTGTATTTGATCACTTATGTCATACATGTGGATATGCCTAATCAGCCTATGATTTAAATTTTAAACAAATGAGATAAAAAATCAGCAGAAAGCCAAAAAATAAAAACAAATTTTTTTTGTATAAAAATTATATAAAAAATGAAAGAAATAGTACCTTGACATTACCAGCTTCTTTGATGGCGGCAATGATCTTGACTTGATCTGCTACCAAAGAAGTACCAACTGCCGAGATCACCACATCCACTTGCTTTATTGCCTCCACCAAGCCCTCATGATTGTATATATCTCCCTGTTTATATATATCATCATAAACCAATAACATTTTCTCAATCAACCAAACAACCCTTAGGTAAATAGTGAAGTCCACACAAACCCTAACACTCTGTTTGGTTTCTAAGAAATCGAAGGAAAATGAAAATTGACGAAAACAACTGGAGAAACCAAAAAAAAAATTCATTAAATTCACAATTGGTCTTTTCGATTTTCATTAACTGATAAAAAAAAACGGAGTGAAGAAAATTTTCGTGCTTCTTTGCCTTTTTATTTTCTTCTTCTTTTCATTTGTTTCCTCGAGAAGCAAGCTGGTTAAGAGATGGGGGAAAAAGGGCGGGAAAAGAGTGTGTGACATGGATTAAAGAGATGCCGGAGTTGTTGAAGCTCTGGAGAATCTTGGATTTGGCGGGATTGGAAGCGGTGGAGTCTCTGACCAGAGCAAAAGTTGGATGACCGGACTTGGCGCTTGCCTCCGCGATGAATTTACCGATGTACCCCGTCCCTCCGATTATCAGAATCTTACTTTTCCCGCTCATTTTCTCACAACTTTCTAAGCAGAAATGATTGGCTTTCCCGGCGAGAATTGCAGTGCTCAGTGCTCACCACAAGATATACGTGTGTGTATATATTTATATATATATAGATGTATATATAGAGAGACAGGATTGGGAGCAGATCCTATATAACAGCAGTTAGCAGAGCGGAAATTTTACTTGGTTCGTTAAGTCGCTGATGTGAGTAGCACAAGCAATTTGTGCATTTCCTAAATATTGTTATTATTATTTTTTTTCTAAAGCACTTTCTGAATTATTATTCCATTCCAGTTTTTTTATTTAAATTAATTTCTATAAGTAATATGATAAAGAAGTAATACTTTTCAACCAAAATGCTAATCCTTGAAGTTCAATGTGAAAATTATTTTCGACCTGCATTTTTTAGCAGTAAATGACTTTTCGTATTAAAAAATAATTGAAGTATGAAAATATAATAGTTTTATGGAGAATAACAGATGGGTTCTGCCAATGAATATAATTAGGGTAATTTACACAAAACTTATGAGGTTTCAGCATTTAATCATCAAACTCTTCGTCCCCTAATATTTCAGATTTTAATCAAATATCCTCTCAAGTCAATTTTCATGTCAAAATGACTTAAATGTCTCTCACATAAATTACAATTTCACCCCTTTTATTTGGAGATATTATACTTTCCCCCTTTATAAAAATATATATATAAAAATTTGAAAAAAATATTTAAAATTTGAACAAATATATAAAATTTGAAAAAATATATATATATAATTCGAACCAAATATATAAAATTTGAAATATATATATAATTCGTAAACTATATATTAATTTTTGAAAAAATATATAAAATTCAAAAACAATATATAAAATTTGAAATATATATATATAATTTGAAAAAATATTTATAAAATTAGAAAAATTATATAAAATTTGGAATATATATATAAATTCAAATAATATATATATAATTCGAAACAAATATATAAAATTCAAAAAATATATAATTCAGATTGAATTTCGAAAAATATATAAAATTCAAAAAATATATATATTAAATTTCAAAAAATATATATATAATTCAAAAATATATATAAAATTTGAAATATATATAAAATTCAAAAACAATAATAAGTTTCTAAAAATATATATAAATTTACCCCCATAAAAAATAGAAAGGAAAGAAAAAGAAAATAATGATGCTAGTATCCAAGAAAAGACAAGCAATCAGCCCACCATCTTACTTTATCCCACTTCTTCTTGTCCAACTTTCGCACCTTTACCTATTTTTCCTTTAATTTTTTGTCCATTTAAAACAATATAATAAAAAATAAAAGTTTAAGTACACAACATGACATGGGTTCCCATTCAACCTAACGTGCATAGTCCAAACCATACACTTTGTCACGTGCCACTTACGTGGTGACATAAAAAAATAAATTCATTTTTTGAAATATATATATATCAAATTTTATAGATTTGCTTTGAATTATATATATTTTTTAAATTTATATATATATTCAATATTTAATATTTTTTTGAATTTTATATATATTTTTGAAATTTAATATATGATTTATGAATTTTATATATATTTTTAAAATTTTATATATATATTTTGAATTTATATATATATTTCTAATTTTATATATATTTCAAATTTTATATATTTGTTTTGAATTATATATATATATTTCAAATTTTATATATTTGTTTCGAATTATATATATATATTTTTATAGATGAGGAAAGTGTAATTATCCAAAAAAGAGGGGGGAAAAGTGTAATATGTCCAAATAAGAGAGGTGAAATTGTAATTTATGTGAGGGGTATTTAAGTCATTTTGACATAAAAATTGGTTGAAGGGGATATTTGATTAAAATTTGAAATGTCAAGGGGTTTGACGTACGACAAGGGGTTTGGTGATTAAATCCTGAAACCTCAAGAAATTTTGTGTAAATTACCCATATAATTATCGTACTTTTTTTATTCATGGTGAGGACTTGATCGTCCTAAAAATTAAAAAGTAGAACTTATATGTAATTTTCTTTTTCTTTTTTGATATAAATGGATATAGTTTAATAAATAAATAAATAAAATTGAATTCAATATAGAAATGTGTTATATTTTGATTTCACAAGTTCTTTGTACTACTTTTAAGTATGGTTTGCAATCGGACGATTTTAGTCTTAAAACAGTGTGGATCCAAGAATATGATATGCCTAATAATATGTAATGATATGCCCAATAATACGTAATTTGTTGAATGAAATGAAGAACCTTGCCTTTAAAATGACTCAAATATTTATTTATTTGTCTAAAAAAAGTTCCGCACTTAAAGTTGGTTGGATCATCAATTATTGGATTAAAAAATATAATGACTAAAAGATTCAAAGAAACATTACTTAATTTATGCAAATTTTAGTCTAGTGTTTCACAAAACATTGCCATACAATTCAATTTTTCCCTAATCCGAAACTTTTGTAAACACGTGCGAACAGTTACCAAAAATCAGTTATGCATTTATATTTTATTCTTACCAAAAATCATCCATAGGCTCTTATTAGAAATTACTACATATTAGAACAATCACAATTAATTAATAAGTAAAAAATTAAAGTAAAGTGCATATTTCTTCTCATTTAGCCTTTCTTTAAGAGGTAAGAAAGGGAAGAGCAAAATGAATATTCCAATTTTTCATTAAAAATTTCAAAAACAACAAAGGCAGGTGATTATTAACTCCAAATATCTGAAGGGCAAAAGCGACTTTCCAAATATAACGGCTATTTCCATCTCTCAAAATTTAAATTTGAAACCCATAAAGAAAACCCTAACGGAAAAGCCACCCCCAAACTCAACCCTTTAAGTTGCAGAGACCTCTCTCTTTTCATCCAAACCCTTCAAAGCTCTCAACGTCTTCTTCCACAATCAACCTCGACGCCCTTTCTCGCACAAACACTTTGAGCCACTCCAATTCTTCAAGGTCTTGCTTCAACCTCTCGTTCCTCTGTTTTTCTATTTTCTTTTCCAATGAAAACTAAATGCTTTTTCACATTATTGAACCCAAAATTATTCAAAGCCTTTTGAAACCCAGATTTATTTCTGTTTATCTTAGATAACCCAGATTTTGTTTTCTTTATGATCTTATCTGTTTCTCGCAATTTCTTTGAAAATCATGTGATTTCTTTGTTACAGATCTCTTCTTGAAGATTCAATTCCCGGAAAATCATATCTCCACTCCCAAACCAATCTGTAAGGATTCTACGTTCGATTGTGTGATTTAGCGTAGTGTATATATATATATATATATGTATATGTTCTGTGTTATTCGATTGTAACAAATTGTTTCAATTTAAGAGGAAGTTCAAGGTTTATTTGCAAGTGGGTCTTGGGGAATCGTTTCAAAGATGAATGATATTGTGCGTGCGTGCGTGTGTGTGTTTTCTGTTAATCAAACTGTTTTCTCTTAAATGGAAATCGAAGGTTTCTTTGCATGTGGTCGAATCGTTGCAATTGAAGGATCTTGTGTGTGTGTCTCTCTGTATATATATATATATATGTATATATGTATACATGTTTGTTCTCTGTTATATCAATTGTAATCAAGTTGTTTCCAATTCATTCAAAATTGAAGGTTTCTTTTACAGGCGGGTCGCAAAAATGAATGATCTCATGACGAAATCATTCCTCAGTTATGTCGATTTGAAGAAACAGGCCATGCAAGACCTCGAAGCAGGGCCAGATATCGAAATGGGGCAACTTGACCCCTCCGATGAAACCAACCTCTCAGAGTTCTTTGAAGAAGTGGCCATGGTCAAGTCCGAAATGGAACAAATCACTAATCTGCTTCTTGACCTTCAAGACCTCAACAATGAGACCAAATCCACTCACAGTGCCAAAGTTCTTCGAGGCCACAGAGATCGAATCAACTCCGATATGGTCACTGTTCTTCGCAAGGCTAAGATCATCAAAACCAGATTAGAATCACTTGATGAATCGAATGTGGCGAACCGCAATCTGTCTATTGCATATAAAGAGGGAAGCCCTGTTGACAGAACAAGAATTTCAGTGACTAATGGATTGAGAGTGAAACTGAGAGATATGATGAATGATTTTCAGGCCTTGAGAGCAAAGATTGTTGAAGAGCACAAAGAGGGCCTTAAGAGGAGGTACTACAATGCCACAGGCGAAGAACCGAGCGATGAAGTGATCGAAAAGATGGTTTCGGGAGGTGGGAAAGTTGGGATTTTTGAAGGGAAGACTGATTTGGTGATGGAGAATCAGGAGAGACATGAAGCTTTGAAGGAGATACAGAGGAGCTTGACTGAGCTCCACCAAGTGTTTCTTGACATGGCTGTGTTGGTTGAGACACAAGGTGAGCAGATTAACAATATTGAGCAGAATGTGGTTAATGCCAAAGCTTATGTCAGCGGCGGCGCAAAGGAACTCATTGCAGCTGAAAAGATGAGGAAGAGGAGGGCTTGGGGTTGTTGGATTGGGGCTGTGATTATGATATTATTTTTGGTATGCCTCATTTCACTTCTAGTAACTTGAAGCTTTGGAGAATATAATTTAGTTTTACATTGCCTTGTTTGTGTTGAGGTGGTTTGGTCTTTTAAGTACACATGTTTTGGGGTTTGGCTCTATGGTTTGATGGAGATTTTCAGTGTACATGTCCATTTGAGGGAAGTGTGTTAGATGATATCTGTTCATCTTTCACTTTGTTTATGCTATTGTGACCTGTGCAAATTAGGAGGATTGAGATTCTAAGAATGTAATCTTGTTTCTGTTTTCTCTTCCTTCTGATACATGAATTCAGCAGTAACTTTGTGATAGCCTATATATATAATCAAAGCGGTTTAATTTTCGTATTTCTTATTTTTCTTTTATCCCAATTTGCATTTCGGATTGCTCAATCATGAAGGGGCTTTTATTGTTTGATGATGATTTTCATTTTCATCCAATTTTCAGAAAAAATGTGTTAGATGATATCCTTTCATCTTTGAGTTTCTGCAATTTGAGCTGTGCAATTAGTTATTTTGAGATTCAAAGAATGCGAATTTTAGTTTTGTTTAGATGAATCAAGTTTGTGGTTGCCAATATAATTTTAAAGGGTTTGTTTTGGTGTATTTTTTGTTGTTTTTCTTTTGTTCAAGTTTGCATTTCTGAATCTTCCTTGTCATGTATTCCTTTATCCCACAAATAAAAAACCTTTCTCCCTCATAGTCTTACAACTCAAAACAGGAGTTAGTCATAAGCTAGTCACTCTTTCTCCCTCTGAGCATTAAGTGCCACTTAGAACTTAGACTCTTGCGGATTAGCTATCGACAAATCATTCAAGATGATTCGTAGACGTATTGAAATGAGCCGAGGAGAAACTCATTATACCACAGGACTTATGAACTAGAACCAGACAAAATAGATAGATGTGAAAGAGCTCTGGTGGGAAGTAAAATGAATTTTTTAGGCACATATTCATATAAATCCTGCTTTTTGCAGACATTTGTTACAAGAAAGTGTCAGATTAATTTATACATTCTCAAGCAAATTTATTCAACTCCAAAACAACTAACAAGGTGGAAGATCTTTAGGTGGAGGTAGAATAGATTGATCTGAGCCCTTCCCATTCTCTACCACAAAGGCTGTTTTCAATCCCCAGCTTGTATGAAGTTCCAAGTGACAGTGCATGAACCATACACCTGAAAAAGATATAAAAAGCCTAGTATGAGTACTATGTGTTGCTGAAAAGAAAATAAAGGAGTCTTAGCTGGTTATATTTTCTACTGTACCTGGGTTATCAGCCCTGAACCTTATGGCAGTCCAACCACCAGTGGGAACTCCAACTGTGTTTCTTTCGGGAGGATCGACCAAGTTATACTTTGCAGGGTCTTTCTTAGGATCGAAATTCCCAATACCAGTCCCGACAACAAAGAAATTGTAACCATGAAGATGGAATGGATGGGACTCCACAGTGAGTAGATTGGTGTCTTGTAACACCAGCTCTACCGTAGAATTGAAGGCAATCTTACTTAGTCGCGTGCCTAGTGAAGTCTTGAGGTTGGCAGTAAGTGGCGCACCAGTGTAGTTAAAAGGCGTTGGAGGGCGGTCTGGGAAGTCTGTTTTGAACACACCTTTAAGGTTGAAATAATGAGCTTGGAGAAGGCCAGTTCGGGGCATTACGAAAGAAATGTTGTTCAAGGAAGCGGTAAGTTGAGTTCCGTTTTGGCAAGTTGAACACGGGTTCATCCCCAAACCAATTGTGTAGAAAAGATGTCTATCGACTTTGAGTGGTACATTTGCTGGGAACTTTCGAGAGTTTAGACTACGAAGCTTGGAATTGTAGCTTAGCGCAAAGGCGGTGTCATTGGACGCTGGCAACTGGGGAAGGGTTGGGACTACAGAGCTTGGAATGCCTTTGTATTGTAGAATGGCTGTGGCAGTTTTGTTGTCTATGGAAAGTGGCGCGTCCATGAAAGCCCTAGCTGCCATAAAATATCTTCCCGGTACTTGATTCGCTTGAACTAGAACATTTGTAGTCTGGCCAGGTGCTATTAGTATTGCTTGAGTTGTGAAAGGTTTGTTATAGACAGCATCAATCTCCACTACTGTCATGTTGTGCCCAGCGATCGCGAAGAAAAGCTCATCATTAAGTGCAGCATTGATGATTCTCAGGAGGTATGTCTTTCCCTGCTCAACTTGAATCGCAAACGTATCTGAAAAAAGAGCGATAAGATGACTTAGAAAGTGAAATTTTGGTGGAATCAATTTTAGTTCAGCTTACGTTTCTCGGAACATGGGAAGAGTGGTCCTGGCTTGCCATTGATTGTATGTGCATCTGACATATTTGGAGGCAATCCCAGTTTGTTGCCTTGTTTAACCAGCTCCTCAACATCAGTGTTCCACCATTCCCCTACACCATTAACAAAAAAAATTTAACTTCATTTCCAGAATTCGCGTTAAAATCGTTCAATCTGTCTCATGTCGAACTCACCAAAAACTAAATTAAATTCTGATTTAGGCTGAGGGAAAGGAAAAGGTGTCCCTTGTTTGGGCATGATGACAATAGCACCATACACAGTGGCTCTAAGCCAGAAAATATGTGCATGCCACCACAAAGTTCCTCTTTGTCCTGTCACATTGAAGTCATAGGTGTAACTATGCCCTGTCTTGATAGGACATTGCGTTATATAAGCCGGTCCATCAGCCCAGCCATTACGGAATTGCTTCAATCCATGCCTGCAGAAGAAAAAAATGTTCACATGTCATGACATTTTCGAAAAATCTTTCGATTATTGACACGTGACATGTCTTACCAATGAATGGACATGTTATATTGTGCGTTATTGGTGACGTTAACTTGGATGCGATCGCCTTCTCTGATATAGAGTGTAGGTCCTGGGAACATCCCATTGACAGTAACAATGGGCTTGGCATGACACAACCTGCTTACATTCTTCACTTGAATCTGAGAATATATATATATATATACACAAATATATTTATGAATGAGAAACATATCACTCAAGAAGCAGCTAGGAAATGAATTTGAAGATTGTTAATGATCATATACACTACTCACGTCAAATTGGTACTTCTTCACTGCAGCATCCGCGCGAAGAGAAACGAAACATATGAAACAAATTGCAAAGAAAGAAGCCCAGAAAGAACTATTCACTTTTACCATCTTCTGAGGTCCAAAGTGTTGGATACTTGTGTAGGCTGTGTTTGGATGCAATATTGGAGTCAAGGTCTAGTGGTTTTATAGGGTATGAAGAGAGGTATAGATAGGTGGTGGTATTGATTAGGTGGAGAATGTAAGAGGTGGCACACCAAAGCTTTGAAGCAAAACACTGAGAGGGACTTGAGGCTATGAATACAAGAAGTAGAGAAACCAAGAACAGCTAAGAAATTCCATGTTTATGTATAAAATAACAGGTCTAAAATTAAGCATGAGAGCTACGTAAAGCCAAACATGACCTCTTATTTTTTAGCTTTACCGTTAAGGAAAAGGTATAGAACTATACAATGTTTTTCATTCCCTCCTCTATAGATGTTGCATAAAAATGTAAAAGTATATATGTAGTCATGGTCATAAGTCCTCACTTTAAGTTACTATTGTGTGGCCTAGCTTTAAAATGACCATAGGCATTTTTATATATTTAGCTATATTGTCCTTTGAACTTATGGTAAACTTTCGGGTATGCAAGTGGTCCGATTGAACTCATTAAACCCGAGTCGTGGTTTAATGCCAAAACCTTGGGAAATTTGTGTCAGATCCTATCCATCGCGACTAAGGGCTTAGGGGTTCTAGTTATTTTTTGAACCTGAAAGGTTCAATTTTGTGCCATTAATTTCATTATATTGCTAAATTATCACTTTTTTTATTTGAAATTACCAAATGGTTTTTTAGATGAGAGTTTTAGAAACATTATGTTGAGGAAGTTTGGAGACTATATTTCGCGGTTAGGGGTCAGGACATTCCTTGCTTCTAAGCTTTTGAAACTTCTTATTTCATAGTTGTCTACTTATTTAAATTCCTGAATTTAGTGTTAAGGTTCATCTATCTCTTGAAATAGTAGACAATCCCATACATAAACCAAGGGATAGGTCTTGAAATAGTGTTAAGGTTCATCTATCACTAAGAGTGATCTATGGAGGTGGGAAGGCAAGGGATAGGTCTCTCATACATATATGATATATATGCAATCAAAACCTTTTTATTTTACTAGCTCTCAGACATTACTTACCAATTTGGAGTTCTGATAAATACAACTAGGGTTGCAAATGAACCGAACCGAGCCGAGCCTAGATTTGGGCTGCCCGACTTGGGCTCGTTCGTTTGTAAGCTCTATTTGGCCTTATAATGAACTCTAAAATCTGTGATCAGGCTCGGGTTCGTCATGAATTTGAAAAATTCAGGCTCGACTCGTTTAAGAAAAAATAATAATTAATATAAAAGTAATTATAAATTTTTAATCATTTGCAATAAAAAAAATATAAAAATAATAATTAAGATATTATTAGGCAAAAAAATCTAAGTTAAATATATAATTACGAACTAATACGAGCCGAGTCCACTATTGCTCAAGCTCGGCTCATTTATTAAACGAGCCTGAAATTCGATATCAAACTCTTGCTTAACGAACAAGCTGAGCCCCGGAGCTCGATTCATTTGCAATCCTATAAATACAACAAGGCCAACCTCTTGTCGAGCTAGGAATTATAAGATTGAAATAAGAAGTTTTTGAAATTTTTTTGCATTCATTAATCTAGAGATATTTTTCATAATATTTTATGATTTTTTTTTTTGTTATTTTTGGTCATGAGAGTGACCTCTTTGTACCCTATGAATGTCATTTTTTTTAGTTAATTTTAGTAAACTCCCAGGTTCAAAAAAGATCACTTTGCCTTCCTATTATACAGAAAATTCCCTAAAGTTACCAAAATATATCAACTTGTCCCCCTCTCTATAATTTTGGATCAAAATACCCCTGAAATTTAATTAAATTCAAAAAATCATATAAAATTCAAAAAATATATATACGTAATTCGTAAAAAATATATAAAAATTAAAAAAAAAACATATAAAATTCGAAAAAATATATAAAATTCGTAAAAATATATATAAAATTCGAAACAATATATAAAATTCGTAAAAAAATAGATAAAATTCGAAAACATATATAAAATTCGTAAAAAAACATATAAAATTCAAAAAAATATTTAAAATTCGTAAATATATATATATATAAATAGAAAGAAAACATATAAAATTTGTAAAAAATATATAAAATTCGTAAAAATATATATAAAATTAAAAAAACTTATAAAATTCAAAAAAACCATATTACCAATCAAATAAAATATCTCGAAAACATAGATATCATTTTAATTTTAATTAGGAATAAAATCATATAATTTTATTATTAAATCACATGAATGGGTAGATTATGTTGGACCCTCCATATTAAAAAAAAGGTTAGTTCAATCAGCATTTTGTTTATTGCATGGAAATGAAAAAAAACAATTGACTTCTAAAAAAGCACTTTTAACATCACAAATTATTTTAAAACTATGACTATACACTATTGTGACATCTAAATGTTTTTGAAAAAAAAATCAAATATTATGATTTTCCTACCCCCTATTTTTCTTGGATAATCTTGTTTGAATATACTATATATATATATATTGAATTTTATATATTTTTTATGAATTTATTTGTTTTTCTCGAATTTTATATGTTTTTTTTTAATTTTATATATTTTTAACGAATTATATATATTTATATCGAATTTTATATGTTTTTTAATTTTATATGTTTTTTTACGAATTATATATATTTTGTATGAATTATATATATTTTTTACGAATTTTATATGTTTTTATTTTAGTTTATATATATATTTACGAATTTTATATATTTTTTACGAATTTTATATGGTTTTTTATGAATTTTATATATTGTTTCGAATTTTATATATTTTTTACGAATTATATATATATTTACGAATTTTATAAAAAAATTATGAATTTTATATTTTTTTTTTCGAATTTTATATATATTTTTTAATTTTATATATTTTTTACGAATTTTATGTATATATTTTTGAATTTTATATGTATTTTTTAATTTTTATATATTTTTTGAATTATGTATATATATATATATATATATATTTGAATTTAATTAAATTGCAGGGGTATTTTGGTTAAAAATTATAGGTAGGGGCAACTTAATACATTTTGGTTAAAATTTTTCTTTATCCCTGTAACTATGATTCTTTATTGTCATTTTCTGTCGCATTTAATTTGATATGGAAAAATATAATAAAATGCAACTCAGAATGTAATGAAAATTAATATTAGAACAAAATAGTCATTCTAAATTAAATTTCTTTTTATTTTTTTGAATTGGCAGGTAGATTAGGGATAGAAAGAAAATGATGAAAGGTGTTTTGGGAATATGAAATGAACTCTTAACTTATTTAAAAAATAAACTCTAATGTTGTATTATATATGCCATTGATTGTAATATAATATAAGGGATATTATCAGTAAATTCTCTATAATTTTATTTTTGATCAACTAATCACCTCGAGTTCAGAAAACTCTCTCATGATTATCAAAATGTATTAACTTGCCCACCTCCCTATAATTTTGGACCAAAATACCCTTGGAGTTCAATTAAATTAAAAAAACATATAAAATTCAAAAAATATATATACATAATTTGAAAAAATATATATAAAAATTAAAAAAAACATATAAAATTAAAATATATATATATAATTCATAAAAAATATATAAAATTTGAAAAAATATATAAAATTTGTAAAAATTATATAAAATTCGTAAAAATTATAAAAAAATAAAATAAAAACATATAAAATTCAAAATATATATACATAATTCGTAAAAAATATATAAAAATTAAAAACAACATAGAAATTCGTAAAAATATATATATTATTTGAAAAAACTATATTAAATTTGAAAATATATCTATAATTCGTAAAAAAACATATAAAATTCGTAAAAATATATATAAAATAAAATAAAAAAATATAAAATTCATAATATATATATATAATTCGTAAATATATATATAATTCGTAAAAAAACATATAAAATTAAAAAAACATATACAATTCGATATAAATATATAAAATTCGTAAAAAATATATAAAATAAAAAAAATCATATAAAATTTGAAACAAATATATAAAATTCAAAACAAACATATAAAATTCAAAAAAAAATATATATATATATATAATCCTTTGGCACACTATAATAGAATATTCAAACAAGATTATCCAAAAAACAAAAGGTAGGAAAAATCATAATACAATCCAAGAAAGTGTTTTTCCACTATATTTGATTTTTTTTCAAAAAAAATTTAGATGTCACAATAGAGTATAGTTATAGTTTTAAAATAATTTGTGGTGTTAAAATTGCTTTTTTAGAAGTCAATTATTTTTTTCCATTTCCATGCAATATAAAAATTGCGGATTGAACTAACCTTTTTTTAATAGAGAAGGTCCAACATAATCTACACTTTCATCTGACTTAATAATAATGTTATATGATTTTATTCCTAATTAAAATTAAAATTAAAATGATATTTATGTTTTAATAGATATTTTATTTGATTGGTAGTATGGTTTTTTCGAATTTTATATATTTTTTTATGAATTTTATATATTTTTTCAAATTTCATATAGTTTTTTACGAATTTTAAATATTTTTTCAAATTTTATATGTTTTTTAAATTATATATATATATTTCAAATTTTATATATATATATTTATGAATTTTATATATTTTGTTTGAATTATATATATATTTCGAATTTTATATGTATTTTTACGAATTTTAAATATTTTTTTGAATTTTATATGTTTTTTAATTTATATATTTGTTTCAAATTTATATTTTTTTATGAATTTTATATGTTTTTTTATGAATTTTATATATTTTTTCGAATTATAGATATATATTTTTGAATTTTTATATATTTTTTATGAAATATGTATATATATTTTTGAATTTTATATGTTTTTTTTAATTTAATTAAACTGAAGGGGTGTTTTGGTCCAAGATTATTGGGAGAATGGCAAGTTGATACATTTTGATAACCATAGATTTTTTTTTCTAAATTAGAGGGGGTTAGTTAATTAAAAATAAAACAACAGGGGATTTATTAATAATATCCCATAATATAATTACTACAATTGGAAAAAGATGAATATTTTTATAAAGTAGTCGTGGGATTTATTTGTCAAATGTTATAGGTAATAGGGGCAATTAAGTAATTTGACGCACAGCTCTTGCCCCTGTCATTCTGTTTGGGTTCTCTCTATAAATACCCAGATGAAAGTGAAACCCTAACGATTCCTAGGGTTGCTTCTGAAACTGATAAGCCGCCGCAGTGGTGAGTTTTCAGATGTACGCTCCTGCATGTAGGTTCATATGGTTTCAGCAACGCCCCTATCATATTGATTTCAATATATATATATATATATATATATATATCCCTGTTTATATAGTTCCTATCTGTGTATTTGTATTCTCATTCTATATCTGAAAGAAGAAGGTGCGATGATGAGCTTACTATATCTCGTTAATCTGATGATTTGTGAGGATAAACACTAATCCATTATAATGATTCTGAGCACCTTCTCTTCCATTCAATCCCTTGCCACCACTGCTAATTATTTTTTCCCAATTATTATTGTTATTATATATATTTGTATGTGTTTTAAAATTCGATTTAAGTCTCTGTTTTTTCCCTATTTGAGATTGTAATCTATATAACCTATAGTTTGTGGTTGCTTAAATATTTAATTATATTTACAGTTTTTAATATATTCATTCGGGCTGAATTGATTTTTCTTTTATTTTTCGAATTAAAAACATGTATTTTGAACTAATCACAAAATATGAAATCTAGGAAGTGATTTTAGAGCTCCAGAAATCAAATCAAATATTAGGTGGAGCTGGGTTTGAAAACCTGATAATCACCATTCTGATCTTGAACAAATCGCGTTTAATAAGTGAAGATGAACACGACACTTAATAAACAAGTTATGTGATTTGATTAATTCGTCAAATTTAAATGAATCATGTAATTTTTTTTATTAAACTCTGCAAATTGTTCACTAAAGCAAAATATAAATATAATACTCTCTTCATTTAAAATCAATGATTTGTGTTTGAGTTAATAGTTACAGATTAGTTGTCCAAATTAAATTTATTTTGTTTTGTGTTTTCAAGAGGAAGTATTTTTATTTTTTTTACCAAAAGTTTTTATTGGACAATTAGGAAATGGATTAGAAAAAAAAAAGATAATTTGCATTCACATCCCCTAAATTTTAGGTCAATTACTCCCTTATACTTTCACTTTCCCTTGCATTGACACCCAGATGTTTTTTGGATGATAAAATTACTCTTGTACCTTTTTTTAATACTCTTTTGAGTTTGGACATTTTATAGGGCCAGACTGCCCTTCTAAATTGGCCCAATGAACAGTGTTGTTATAGTTGGGTTTGAAAAGTTTGAATGAACAGTGTTTGAACATTAATACTTATTTTTCAACGGCTACTTTCTGAAGTAAAGTACAATGAACAGTAAACAATGAATACTCCAACGGCTAAAACTAAAATAGTTGTTGCAAAAAGGCCTATATATACCATTCCAACATAAAATTGAAGTTCACATTCAATTGATCAGAAAGTTGAAGTGATTAGCCCAAATATTTTCTAAAGTGGAGATAACTACTGGATAAGCAGCACAAAGAATCTCCCAATAATAAAAAAAAATCATGGAAAAACATATTACACTGTCCACAAATATACTCAAAATGATAGTAACACAAGTTATGATTGTTGTAATATACTCAAGGAGTTTAAATTACATGTAACAAAGGGGATCAAATTATCTAACATGCAAATTCATATTCAACTAAGTGCAAACACCATATTCAACAAAAAAATTATACAGATTTCAGACATAACATGCAAAACCATATTTAACACAACAAGTTCAACTATGGTTATTATACCCTTTAAACAAAGGAAAAACCAAAAAAATAGCATCAAAATTTTTTATAACACATGCAACCCCATATTCACCCCTAATTTCATATTTTCATACATTTTTAACAAATGAAAAACAACATAAATCATACAAATTTTATACAACACATGCAAGTTGCATCCCCAGATTAACCCATAATTTCATAAATACAGAATTTTTAAACAGTTTTAAAACAAATATCATTAAAGGTATTGAAGGTGTGAGAAGTTTCATACCAAAATCACCAAAAATTCAAGCCTCGGAAGAACAGGTCAACATCAATCACAACCCAGCGACGATAACAACCTAAACCCTATTTTTCATGGTCTTTTCGGACACAAACCAAGAAAATAGGGTTAGGTTTCGGTTTTAGATAGATCTAGTGCAGACATCATAGATTTCTAGAGAGATGAGATGAAACCGAGAGTTTTCTAAAGAGAGAAGGGAGAAGTGAAATACTTTTTTAGAGAGAGATTAAAGTGACAAGAAAACGGCGGGTGAAGTGATATGTGGTTAGGGTTGGGGTTAATATATATTTGGGGTATTTTGGTAACTTCACAAGCCAGACATGTTTTTTATGCAATAAGTGAGCACTTTCAAGGACATTTTGGATTTTTCACAACATTATGAAAGTTTAGAGGGGTGATTAACCGAAAAAACGTTAACCGTTTTTTAAGTACAATTAACCTAAAATTCAAGGGTGTCAGTGCAAATTATCCAAAAAAATAATACTTGAGTTCTTATAGAAAAGTTGATCATGTGCGTAAAGCTTTTTAAAATAAAAGTCTAAACCTATCATTCCTTTTACAAATTTAATGTTTATTATTTTTAAATAAATAAATTTATCCACACCCGTTTGGCATAACTTCTGCTTCTGATTTTTCGGAGAAGAAAAAGATAAGCATAAGCTATTTTGAGAAGTTGGTACCCCCAGCTTCTTTAAAACGCTCTTCCAATATCCAAAAGTTCTTTTAAAATTTTTGTCAAACATCGTTCAAAATATTTTTTCCCTATAGGAAGCCAAAAACAACGTTTGAAAAGTCAATCAAAATAGGGCATATAATAAAATAGAGTGAAAGGGTAACAAGAGAAAATACAGATACATAATGAAGGGTTGTTCCGACAAGTTCATTAAATAAAAAAATGTTTTAAAAAATTATGAAAGTCCATTATTTTAAAAACAAGTTTTTATAATGTGTTTTTCAAAAATAAGTTTTAGAAAATTATACCAAGTAAATTTTTGTATAACTTTTTAATTTTTATTTTTAAGTAGAATTATGTAGGCATAGGTATTATTTTAGGGTGCACTCGACTCATAGAGGGGTCTCATTTAGGGTACTGGTCTACTGGGTAGAGCCTTGGCCCCACCCCACCGAAGTTGGTATACGAGTTGACCCGACATCGGGGCGGATTACCTGTGGCAACTCAAAAGCTTTCTAAATGTGGTCCTTTTATGGTAGCGCATTTGTGGAGCTGAAGAGCGTACACTAGAGTAATACCTCCATGGTCAACGGGTCCTGATGATGTAGCAGTCTCATAAGGGTGTCTACCACCATTTATGCATAGCTCTAATAGTATACGCGTGTACTGCGAAGGCTATTGGGGAGTGATCCATTGCACGACTGATCCGGTTGTGGCCACAAATACTGCGTAGCCGTGACGCGTGGACAACGCGACACCATCCTCACATTTTGAAGGGAATGGAAAAAATATGTGACATAGATGTTATGAGTGTAGTCTAGTCATAATAAGGCTCATAATGTAAATTTTACCCATTATTCTTAATGTGGAATGAACTCTCCTTATTGGCCCACATTATGATCTTCATCACTTATTAGAGATATGTGGAACATTGGTAGGACTTGGGGACCACTTCAATTAGGACAACATTTTGAGCAAAGTCACCTATAAATAGGAAGGAATAGTGCATTGCCTAGGGATCGCATCCCCAACCCCATTCTCATTCTTTTCCTTTCTTGGAGGTTACTCATTCAAGACGACTACCTTCTTTTTCTTCTCTTCTTCCTATGTGCTTTAACCATGGAAGCTTGATTTCGCCTTTACCACATCTCACATTTCTTCTCTATTAAGCTTCTCTTCTCCTTTCTCTTGATCTTTAACTACTTTGGGGGTATTTCATTCTTGGAGATTTTGGGTTAGATCTATCAATGCTCACTACCTACTCTTTAATTGTGATGAAGCTACACTCTTTGTTATTCTCTATCTTATATTTTCTCTTCTTTCACCCTCTTTGCTTGAGATTTCGATTATAAATTTTGACCCATATATTCTGACTTGCTAGTGGAGTCTTCTCTCCAGTTTTCCTTTATTTACAATTTTTTCACCCACAAATTATATGTTACAAATCAAGCAAACACTTACTTTCCTATTATTACTATTAACTTTTGGAGTAAATTATATTTTGTCCTCCTGTTATTTAAACATATTATAGTTTTTCTCTTATTGTTTGGATAATTATAGTTTCACTCCTCAAAGTCATCGACATTGAAATTTGGTGGTCGAGAAAAGGAAATTACCTAATTACCCATGATAATTTATTTTACTTTTATTCCAAAATAGTTGATTTATTGTTTTTACTTAACCTAACCCTAATTTTTTTAAAATTTTTTGAAGACTTATTTTTACCCTATATATATGTGTTTATTTATAGGGGATCATAAATGGTGATTTTAATAGGAATGTTCATGAACATGTTATAGAGATGGGGTTTGGTACGGATTTATATATTTGAGTTTCATTTTTTAGGATTTTGAAAATGCATTTTACAAATAATTTGAGTCATCAGAGGTGGAGGCTTGGAGCCAAGAAATGAGTAGGAGATTTTGGTGAATTGAGCTTTTGAAATCATTAATTTTGGAATAAAATTGTTTGAGAAGATAAAAGGAGGATCGCATGGACGAAGAAGAACACCCACAGAAGACCTATAAGGATATTTTTGTCCTTTAAAAAATATAACAGCAGACAAATTGATTTTTATATTATTTGAAGAGTAATATAATAATTTCATCTCTAGACCCGTTTGGGAACTTGGTTTTGGTCTTGGTCTTTGATTTCAAGACCAAACCATGTTTGGTTGGTGGGTTTTGAACTTGATTTTGAGCTTTTTAAAACTAACCACTAAAACCATGGTTTTGGCCTACCAATTTTGACTTTTCCCCCCCTCTCTCTCTCTCTCTCTCTCTATATATATATATATATATATATATGGCCGAAAATATGAATTATTTTGAAAAAAATAATATATAATATTTGGAAAAAAATTAATTTTCGGAAAAAAATTATTTTTTCGGAAAAGAATTATTTTTTTTAAAATTTTTCAGTATATAATAAAATTATTTAGAATTTCATATTTTTTTTTGAATTATATATTTTTTCGAATTTAAGATATATTATTTGAATTTTATATATAATTTTCACATTTTAAAATATTTTTTTCGATTATATATATATATTTTGGAATAAAAAAAAATAAAAATGTCAAATATTTTCGGGAATTTTAAATATTTTTTAATTATATATATTTTTTCATTTTAATATTTTTTTCCCATTTTATATATATATTTTTAATACATATTAGTATATATATATAATTATACCAAGATCAAGATCAATTCCTTAACAAACATTATATATAGGTTTTAGATTTACCTAAAATCACCAAAATCAAAATCACAAGACCAATACCAAAACCAAAACCAAAACCAAAATCAAGTTCCAAAAATGAAAATGTAACCAATATCCAAATGAAAGGAGTCAAATACGTTCAAACAACAGGGGCATCAAATATTATTTTCTTTTGGTAAAAACAACCCACAAAGAAAGAAAAAGCCAAATGTCGACGTATACAATTTCAACACGAAATCCCAAGGCGGCTGAGCAAAAAGTGTGCCAAAACTTGTCAGAGCTCCTCCTATCTGGCAATCATCAATTCCCCAAATAATCGAAAATCAGAATAAGAGAGAAGAAAAATGGAAACGTTAATGGAGGAAGAAGAGTACAACTGCCGGGAAGTGAATCTCCCTTCCCTGATACCGGTGGTACCGGAGCCCGAACTGGAGAGAGAAACCGGCGAGCGACGTCGCGGCCGCGATATCCTCATCGCCGTCGACCATGGCCCTAATAGCAAACACGCCTTCGATTGGGCTCTCGTCCACCTCTGCCGACTCGCCGACACCATTCATCTCGTCCATGTCGTCTCCAGTACGTCTATACGTATACATGTATATATATATGTGTGTGTGTCGGTATATTTATATTCAATTTGGTTTTTATCGATTTTGATTTACTGTGTTTAATTAGGTATGAATAACAACATTGTGTACGAGATGACACAGGGACTTATGGAGAAGCTTGCTGTGGAGGCTTTTCAGATCGCTATGGTGAGTGCCTGTGATTTATTTGTTTTATTTATTGTTTGATTTATTTTTCCTGAAAATAAAAGGAACTTGAAATTAAATATGAATGTTATGATTCATATAGGAGGATTCTAATGAATTTTCTTGTTGTGTATATTGTCCCTTGAGAAAATTATAGACTTAGGTTTGATGAGTTTTAGCTGCTAGTTGTTTATGAATATGGTCAGCTAGATGTAATGGAGATTTGTGCAATTTTTTGGATTTAGATGTTTCGCGAGTCGATGGATTATTGTTATTGAAGAGTTTTTGCATGTTCTACTGGACTACTTGTTTCAAAAATATTTCACAAAAAAAACAAAAAAGGGAAAGAAAGAACAAGAATCTCATGGCATGAGTTCACCGAGAGTTTATTCGAATTTATATGAGACATGCTTATGAGCCTATAGTAGGCGCTTGTTCACGAATCCTACATAAAGCTCGGTTTGTTTGACAAATGATCTCGAGTTTGGCTAATTTGTCTAGTCTGAATAGCTCTATATATTTGCATTTTTACTTGTGAACTATTGGGTTGAAAGAGTCAAGTTTATTTGCACAAGAGAAGCCTAATTTTAAAATTAATATATGACTTCATTTTGCTTTGAAATAAACTAAAGTTGTCCATTAATTGTGTAGAATAGGTGGTAATTCTGCTTCATTCTTGTATGAAGGTGAGGGGTTCATGTCTCATTCTTGACATTGGGTGAGGGGAACAATATATGGCCGGGGAGGGGTTACTCTCCCGTTGTTTAGGCCGAGATGTTGGACTGAAGAAAAGATAGTCATGTTGTCAAAATATCTTAGTTAATGTAGCATCACTTGTTAAAAATAGACTTTTCGTTTTCGTACACTCGAACTTATCCAATCACCTGCTATCTTTAAAGCTTAACGAAGACAATTCCTTAATCAACAAAATGTATTTATTATTTTTCTTTTTTTAGTAAAGGAATTGTAATTCCGAGCAAATGCCATTCTGTTTCATTGAATATACTTAAATTGGTTCTTGTTTAAAAATTATGGCATATTGATTCAATGTGAAATTCTGACCTCCAACTATACTTTTATTAGCCAACAATAATCTTTTACAAGTTGTGTTTTCTAGTTTTATATTATTTGAAGGAATATTGGATGCTATGCATTAAAATAGGTAAAAACAAAGGCTCGGATTCTGGAAGGAGATGCTGGAAAGGCAATTTGCAAGGAAGCAGAAAGGTTAAAACCTGCAGCACTAGTCATGGGTACCAGAGGCCGAAGCTTAATCCAAAGGTCTCTCTTACCCACATCCACCCTCTCACTGCTCACACCCACCCACCCACCCACCCCCACAATCACTGAGTTACAAAAACAACTTTCACACACGCATTCACATTTGGTCCACTTGAGACTTGAAACCCTCTTTTCCCCTTTGGGGAGGAGAGGTTATACCTATGGCTTGGTTCTCTCTCTCTCTCTCTATATATATGTGCGCATATTTCTGTATTTGTGTGTGTTTTTAATCTCCCTTGCTCATGCTTGGTACATTTATCTTCAGTGTACTGCAGGGAAGTGTGAGTGAGTATTGTTTCCACAATTGTAAAGCAGCACCTGTTATAATAGTTCCTGGAAAAGGTAATATGTTTAACCTTAGAATGTTCAGGTTTCTTTTCAGTGTTTTTTTACTAGTCGATGGATACTATATTCAATTGTTGTATGAACTAGCAGAGGCCGGAGAAGAATCGGTGATTTAGTCAAACTAGCAAAAGGTAAGAAACTCTTCTAGTTCTTATGATTTTGCATCTCTATAAACAATCTGTCATTGTAAGTAGTAACAGCGTGCTGTAATGAAGACAAGTTTGCTTTTGTATGATCTTCGTACATGTTGAAATTGTTTTGTTACTCGTGGATATGATATGTGACCATTTTCTTCGGATTTGTTCTATATGATCATTCAGGTGTAGATGAATTGTTGTAGAACTCATTGTATGGTCTCATATATAGTCTTAGCAATCTATGAATTTTAGAAGGAAAAAATGTGAGAGAATGTATGCTTGAGTCATTCAATTCTTCTCCCTGGCCTAGCTGCAATTTCTGTGCTATCTCTGATGCTGTTAAACCGTTCCCGGTACTGTTGCTTATTTGCTTGCATATCTCTCACGACTTTTGGAGTGTATTTCTGATCTCCTGCCCCTTCCACATCAGGATTGAAATAAAACGTGCTATGCTCATTTGATCCCATGCGATAGGTCCTCACCCAAGCCTCGTCTTTGATTGCCCCAGCACCCAAATCATGGTTGCTTTCGATTGGCCAATCTTATAAATATGACAGAATTCTTCATGTTTCTGGCTCTAACTTGAGGTAATGGAGTCTATTCTCAAAGTCGTAAACCTAGTTAAAAACCTTTAATTTAAAAACATTTATTTATATGCTGGCCTTTCAACCAATTAAGCATTAATAGTGTCTCAAGTAACGGCATCCATCTAACTTGCTCATACTCATTTAGGACCTCCTGAACAGGACTACTGCCATGGCTGACAGCAGTGGTGATAGTTGACAATTTTGTCATAAATTGTCAACTCTTTGTAATTCTTTTCATTTTCCCCCAAAATTTCTTAACCTCTGTCCTGATGATATTGATACATAAACTGCTAACTCTATATTTTAAAGTCTAACCAGGAAATAGGGACCAATTTATAAAACTAATGGGTAGCCTGAGTGGTATCTACTGAAACTCCAAAAGATGGAGATTGGTGTTGCAGTTTCCTTGGGACATGGGCTCATCTATACTTTAATAAACAAATAAATAGAAGAAAAAGAAGGACTAAATTGAAAAAAAGATTAACAAAATAACAACATACAAAATTACTGAGACCAGTTACAAGAAAATCATTTTCACCACCTTTGTAGTTTTCAAGCTTTTGCCATTTAGTAGTAAGCACAACGGATACCCTTAATTTCACAACTAGCTGATGGAGTAATGGAAAGAAAGCAAGACATGTGTGTAGGTAGGAGGAGGTGATAAGATGAATTGAAAAGGTAGGTTGGATAGACTGAAGGGTTGAGGAAAGCGAGAGTAATGAGGGAAAGCTGAATATCTGGATTACATATTATATTGGCAAGATCATAACTAATATTAGGAACCCCAAAAATTTGTAAGCATGAAAAAACCCCCTAAAACTAACATTATGAAAGTTAACCATAAACAGAATTAATTTAGAAAAAATCCAAATTCTGTTTATCTTTTCCTCTTTTCAGCAATAGTAGGTGTGAGTCATATGGGCTTCAAGCTCTCGGATTCCCTGTTGTCTGCATCACTAGGCTATAGTTAGTTGGGTCTGCTGTTGAGATTTAAGGCTAGGCCAGTAAGGGTCTCAGTTTTGTTCGTGGAGATTTTAATGGTTCCAAGTTTGGGTTCCTATAACTCAACCCTTGTGCCACTCGGGGCTTGGGCTTCTGATTGCCAGCATGTTAGTTATCCTGTTGGCCCAACCTGACTGGTGGTAACATTTGGTAATGTCATTAAATGCCCCAAGAATACCATAGTTACTATGGGAAAACCTTACGGAAAAATTAAAGCTGCAAATTGGAGTTGAATTTGTTACATTGTTATCTGCCCTCCCTGCCTTTGACGAGGAAAGTTGGTTGATTCTTAATGTTGTGCAGTTAGCAATGATTCTCATTACTCTGGAGCTAATTAAGCATTGCTCCTACACGTACGGGCTACAGAGCTTTGCTAACATTGAACACACCAAGGGATTTTTTTAGGTTTTAGCTTTTCTTCATTGTTTTTTCACTATGTGCAAACTGAGCACAGAATTCTTCAATTCTTAGATATCGAGAAGGGAAAATTGCACACTAATGGGAGTGGGCCTGATCATCTCTCACCATCAAGTGAGGCAGAGAGAATCAATGAAATATTGCCCAAGGATGTGTTAGGGTCCACACTTCTCACCATTACTTATAGCTTGAAAATGAAGGAAAAGTGAGACTCTTGGCGCTCCAAGAACAACAAGATGCAGTGAAGGCATAGGCAACTTTTGGTGGTCCCCTATCCATAGCTGCAACCCAACATTGAAAGGAGCCTTCCTTTAGCAATAAGACACGAATAGATAGGAATGTATGTGATAAGTGTAGAGTGGGTAGCCCACACAGAATTATCTTGGTGTAAGTTAGAGTAGTTATATCTCATTAATTTTCACATTCAAAAAAAAAAAAAAAGAATGTCTGTGCATGAGAGAGAGAGAGTGAGTGGGAAGAGGTGGGGTGATGGTGGAATATACATCCTGTTATCATATCTTTGGCTTTCCCGGACAAGAATTTGTTTGCAACAATTCACAAAGTTTTCAACTTATGCAGGGAATAGATGTGAAGGGCCGCAGTTTGTTACTTTCATTTTATTGCTTCTTTTCCAAGAGGTGGTATAAGGAATAATAAAATATGATATCTTTCAATTTGCTTACGATATAGTTCTGTAGCGAATCGTGTAGATTTGGTGCTTTTATACCTTGAATCATTCTAGTATCCTATAGACTCTACGGTGATTAAGTGCATTTTAACATCTGACCCATACTAAAAAAAGCTTGGTCTTATGAGCTACAACTGTCAATCATAAACTTATCAACACCACTATACTAAAATGAAGATAAGGTTAATGACTGAAAAAGAAAACAATTGAAGATAAGTTCTAAAATATGTGTCAGTGACTCGGTGTCAATGGATACATGAATGTAATTGGCATTATCCTGTTCTTTACCCCTATTATTGTTTCTTCTTTACTAAGCTAGAAACATTACTTTCACACAAATTTAATCTCTCCCTCCTTTTTTATTTATTTACATCTTGTACTATATAGTACAAATTAATAAGAGAGCTGTAAATAGCGGGCGAACTGTTGCGCTCACAACTTATAAAGCAATAAGAAGCCCAGGATCTGTTTGATTGCATTACTCTTTAAGTCAATGTGATCTAAAAATAGCATGAGGATAATCCAAGTTCTGCAGCGCCACAGAAAATTGTGTAATAGAGAATAGAAACAATAGCAAAAATTAATAAGCATGCACTGGTAATATTCTATTATTTACTTTTTTGTTTGCTTAATCACGAGAACAATTTTTTTTTTGGTTTAATGATGTGAACATGTTATTAAATGATATGGCTATGGGACAATTCAAATATATCATATATATACTCTCAGGTAAGCAAATTTTGGAATTTGACTCAAGAATAAGTAGGCCAGAATTAATATTAAATGACGCAGTTGGCCAGCTAGTTATAATTTGTAGATACAATGGGGACTTAAACCATCCCAACACCAATCTAGTTTTCAATATTTCGATTGACAAGTCTCCTGTCCCAAAAAAGAACCACTATGGTCCTCTTGTTGGCTCATGTCCTGTCCATAACGGGAATGCTTAAAATTGTTGTTATGGTGTCATTCAACCTGAGGGACAACTTGTGTCACTTGATCTGTATCGTAGCAGCGTGCCAGAGCGCATTTGACTAAGCCTATTGTGTATTTTGTTTTTAGCAATTTCAATTCCGTGATAGCAATTTTTTTAATCTCCAATGACAGAGCATGATAGTTTAACAATCTTTACCCTAGTTTTGTCTGGTGTATAGGGGTTGCTTTCATAGTTTCATGACAAAGAAATCCACCCTTTCCCACCAATATTATCTGCAGTAACTCCTATTTTATGGATTCCCACATACGTAGTAGATCAATCATACTTACCACAAGTATTGTAACATAGTACTATACACACAATAAGAAGGTTTGGGGCTTAAGGGGATCATATCGCTATTATTATTATTTCTACTTTGCGAGTTTACAAACAAAAATATATGTTATGTACTTGCAGAAGGAGAGAGAAAAAACGAAACGAATCAGGATCTGTGGCATTTGGATCAAACTTGTCCAAGGAATCATATGATCAATATTCCGATTTACATCTCCATCTTCAGGTTATTAGCTTCAATGGAACCTGCAAACCACCAAATTCGTACCTTTAGGTTCAGAAATTTGAGCGTGTGATATATTGTTACATTTAGTGCATAGAATATGTATATGACTAATTGGTTGGGGGACACAGCTAGTGGGAGTTACTTTACATATCTTATATCTGAACTCAAATAGTATGGTTTGTATAAGTGAGACTATTCTTTTTAACAAAGCTTAACAATGTATGTGCTTTCTCTGTTGTTGAATTTGTAATATTCTTATTGTCCGTTATGTGTCCATCAAGAACTAAAATGCATTATCCTTTAATTGCTTTGCTTCTTTGGAAACCAAAAAGTCCTATCAATTTGATCATCATAGGTGGAAGGCTAAGAAAAAGGAAGGGACCTAACAATCAACTTTCTTGATACAATTGATAGTGGATTAGTATGAAAAATCATTTTACATTTGTGGGGTTATCTATGGTCTGTGTTAGGTGATACTCACTGCTTCATTTTCTACTTTTTTTCTCACGGAATGATTAGAAAGAGGGGCTGAAGATTGAGTAGTCGTGTTGGTTTTGTATACCTATAAATTGCTGCGACGATAATGAGGTTGATCCTCCTTGATGGAACTCCACACTGTAGAGGTTTTGTAGATCAGTGTCCCAAGTTGATGTGTTCTGGATTTGCTGCTAGTAAAAAAAAATCTTTATGAGGAACTTCACTTTACACAGTTTATAATGTAAATGCTATAAAGGTAGAAGAAATTACATTGAAACAGGATGGGTCTGAATATATTTCGGGGATGGATAAAGGAGCACTGATTGTCCTTCGTAGTGCCATATCTGGAGAATTTACCCCCAATTCCATCCCAGAACACGAAACTAGTTGTTGCAAGGGATTAAATTGAAGGCAAGCAGGATTAGTCATTTCTGATGATAACCCAATTGTTGGAAAATTGGATCCACAAGCTGGAAATACCTGTTGACATAGGAACACAACTGACTAATCAAACATTTGGTTATATATGTAATACACACGCACACAGATATATATAGATATGTATAGGATATGTATTCTTTTTGCAGTATGCTGTTATTTACCTCTTTGGCAATCAAGTTATCAATGTCGAAGTCGAGTCTTGGATTCGTTGCTGCTAGTTTCATCGACAGGAACTGTTTTGGTAGCAGTAAGAACTTTTTTAGTAAAATTATCATCTCATATTATTACTCTACAAAGAAGAACAGGAATTAAGCTAAGTGCCTACATTGATTAGTGGTTGTGTTACCTCTACTTGTCTTTGAAGAGATTGGACATAGTTGATGATTTCGTCGAGCATTCCTGCTTTCCCTGTGATCTTGTTGCACCCTGGTACTAAGTCCTGTAGATATTTCATTCTCTCACTGATTTTTTCCCTTCTTACCTGCATAATTCACACATATTACAAAGTTTAGCAATATAGACTACACATTGATTCATTTGAAGCTGCAATATTTTAGAAATTAAACTAGGAAATTAGAAATTGATCACTTACTCTTTCTGCCAAGCTGTGGCTGTCAGTGGCTTGGCCTCGACGTGCTCGGACATGAATGTAATCAGGCTTCTGAACCTCAGAAACCTTTGAATTCTCCTTGGAAGTATCAGCAGAAGTTTCCCTGTTAATATTAGTAGTAATGCTCTGTTCTGTGATCTTGGACTCCCCCTCATCTTGAGCACATGCTTTGGTCCTCTTGTTTCTGGTTTCAGATTCTGCCCCTTCCTAAATATGTCAGAAATGAATTTTCATTTGTTAACATTGAAACCAAAGTAGTAGTAAAATTGACATTTATTTTTTTCCCATTTTCTGTTTTTGGGATAATTTGTTAAAATGTCAGTTTCAATTATATGCGCATATATCTATATGTGTGTACATATATGTATATATATACAGGGTGTGCAGAGTCTGCAGACTAAGGATCAAATGCTCACAATTTACTAGAAAAAACGTGCACACACCTTTGGGTTCTGAGTCTCATCAGTCTTCCTTTTTTTGGAGCTCTCTCTTGCAGCTGCAGAACTGATCAGCTTCTCCTGCAAAACAGACTCTTTTCCTTTGGCGTCTGCCACCCCGACCTCCACTTTTGCCGCTGTCATCGCCGGTGAGCAGCTAGTGGTCATCGGGATGACATAGTTCGTTCCAAATCCAGAACCATTGACAAACCCGCATGACCCAAAACCCGAACCATCCCCACCGAACTTCCCAAAATCCGGCCACCCGTTTTCCAAACCCGGATCCATCTTCACCGACTGAGCCACAAACTGGTTAAGAATCGGGTCACAGTTGACCAAACTCTCAAACTGTTGAGCTTGAGCTTCTACAGAGTAGAACTCATTTTCATCAAAATATATTTGTTGTTGTTGTTGCCACTTCTTCCGAACTTGTTGCCTCTCAAGCACGCTCATGTCCGTACAGTTTCCGGGGAGATTAATCATCAAAACAGAAAGAAAGAAAGAAAAAAGGTACTGCTCAACGCACTGTGCTTTATGGAAAGTAAAAGGTGATGTGAATTGTGATGAGGAGGATTGGGCGGCTTAGTGTGCTTTCATGCCTAACCCACTAATCACCATTTACTGTGTGTCATGTTCCAAGTCTCTCTCTGTATGTATAAATATATATATATATATATATATATCTGTGTGTGTATGTATATGTTTTATTTGTTAAGGCAGAGTAGTGCTGTGAGGAAGGGATGAAGAGAGTGTGCAAGGCTAATGAGGAGGGAGGGGTGGGGTATATATTGACACAAAAAAGGTTGCCGGAATCTGACACAACTAACCGGAATAATTAAGAGAGAGAAATAGGGGGTTGATAGATGAGAGAGAGTGACACACACAACTGGGACAGAGAGCCATGGGATGTATCCATAACCAGAGGCTGTGGGTAGTGGTCCCGGCATGACATGACCGCCACGTGGTCTGTCCCTGCGAACGGCAAAACGGAGAGAGAGAGACGGCGTTTCAGGCTGTTGAAGGATGGCGGGTGGGTCTTGCTTCTTTTTTTTTTTGATTACGTCTTGACTCACGTGGGAATGGGGCTACGAGTACACGTGTCGTCCGAGGAACACTTTGGGTCTGACATGTCAGTGATGACGTGGAATGGCTGGGAAACGGCGTTGAGAAGTTGGAGTTGCTAATTTTGGTACCTGGGAAGTTAGAGGAACGCCAACAGAAACCATTTAAGTTCACGCGCCCCTACACTGGTTTTGACATCACCATTACTAGAAATAGAAATAGTGTTATGTATTGATTTTTGGGGCTTTTATTTGGGATTCGGCCGTTATTTATATTTTTGATCATTGAGATAAATAAAATAAATGGATTTTTTCGAAATCAAAGTAGCGAAAACTTCGGATTTCTCGCCATGTTCTCGTCTTTAGAAGGACTGAAGACTGTTAGTGATTAAGTGGTTATTTATGTTTTTAGATGTGGGAGGCGAGAGATTTGTAAATCTAATGTGAAAATCGATGCTCATGTGAGGTAAGTTTATCTGTCATGTCAATTTCTAAGTTATAAATCTGACTGAAAAATCGAACAGTCTGTGTGTTCTTGGATGAGATATTTATATGTTTCGAGCTAGTGAGATGAGATAAAAAAAAAATGTTGTGGAATAGAACAAATCATTTTTCAAGTTCCTAGTTAAGTTTCGTCAAAATTAACTTTAGTACTTCAATTACCTTAAACTCTTCACATTAGTGGAATAGTTGTATGACATTGGTCTTTTAAGATAGTTGCAAGTTGAAACCCAGTTTAAAATTAATATTATATATTTTAAGTTCCACCACTCAAAAACCCAAATGAGAAAACAAATAAATAAATAACCCTAAAAGACCCAAAATATAAATAAATAAACAAAATATCTACCCCAAGTTTTGTTGCCGAGGTGTGTCACAGCCGCGCGTGTAGAGACCCATCATCATATGACTTCATGTTGTAGCGGAAGATTCTGCATGTATTAAGGAATTGTGTCAGCCCTTCTATATATAGTAAATTTCTCTTCAATTATCTCTTCAATTACATCATTGCTTTCCCCTTCTAAAAATAGTATAATTCTATAGAATTATCTTTTCAATTACATCATTTATTTTCCCCTTCTAGAAATTAAATTTATTTTGAATTATCTTTTCAATCACATATTTTCTTTGCCCCTTCTCTGGGGGAGGGTGAGTCTGATTTTTTATTTATCTTTTCATGGCTAAAGGGTGAGTCTGATTTGAGCAAGCATCATTTGGTATCTTTGTCATTAATAGTAGAGTTTATGTAATTAACTTTCTGCTTAAAACCATAAACCTCCCATTTTAGATCTCTGCTATTAATTGAGAAAACTGCATCACACTGTTGGGACCAGAGGCTGCATAATTTTCCATACAATTGTTATCAACAATGAGAGGGAACAAGACAATCAACTATAGATTTAGTTTCATTTTCATATAAACCTTTTATCATTTTTAACCTTGACATTAAAATAGAAGCTCCACCCTCTGTTTCTTGTAGTATGGAGCGAGGAGCTAGGTTCCTCTGTTGTACTCCGCTAGTGTTATACTGCATTCAACAGATTCGACCCCTTGCATATATGGTTTTCCACACGCGTTTGAGCTGAGATCCGTTAAATGTGATACAACACAAATGTTGTATCATAGAGAATCTCAGCTCATAAAGTAAGAGTCTACCACGTAACATTATTAACGTGTTTTAATCAAATGTCTAATCCTAAGAGACATTCGGGCCACTTAAGGTGGCTGAAACGACAACTAACCTAGATTAGGAAAAATGACACCATCTAAAAGGCCGTTATTTGGAGACCGTTATTAAGATATTTTTTTAGTTTTGTTGTCACAAAGCTTATGAAATTTTAAACTTTCATGCAGAAGAACCAATCATTGTCACAGATGCTTCATAGTTAACATAAATGTAACGACATCTTAACGTGTTTATCTTCTAATTGTCGTGGCCTTAGCATTAGCTCTGCTCCACCTCGTATTTCGATTATGGATTACATTGACTTGATGCCTTGTATATAAGATTAGATGTCTTAATCAGGCTTTACTTGCTTTTTTAAAAGGTATTTGTACTGTTTGGGTTATATCTTTAAATAGTTGAGATTATGCCTTAATTGCATATTATGCAGACATTGAAGCTTATGGCAGAAGAATTCAGTGGCTACCATTTAGCATTTGGATTGGGTGGGAACATGTCCAGAGAGGATGAAGGCTACTTCTATTATCAACAATGGCCCAATATCCCCACTACCTCCCTCTACTTTACTAGTAAGTCTCTCTCTCTCTCTCTCACTCTCACTCTCACACACATATATCACCTTATATCAACACTAAAAGCAAATGGGGCCAATCTTTCTCCATCTTATTGCTTCTATCACTTTCAATGTGGGCTTGATCAACAGAAAACTATCCCCTTAGGCACTAGTTTCTGTGGTTTTCTTTTCCTGACTCCAGTTATATATGTTCATATACATGTATATATATATATATATATTTGGATTAAATTAAGGATCCCAAGTTACAGTATTTGTCTTAATGGTTCATTTTTGGGACACCATGGATTGCACATTGGTAGTTTCTCTAGATAGGGTCACAGTACATCTTGATAATTTTGGGAAACAACAGCATATACATGTTAGATTTGTTTGTCCTTGAAAGCCTTTTTCTCCCCCTCTATTTAGTTCTCTACTTCATTTACATTCCCAATAGCAACATCGTCGCTGTTAAATGAGGTTTATTTACATTTTTACCCCACATGGTAAAATGATAATTACATATAAATCAACAAGGTGAGCAGTAAATAGATTATCAAACAAAAAATGACTATTACCTTTTAGTCGTCAATTTGCTCATTTAGACACATAATCATAGATATCGACGTTTGATCATGCCAATAATTCAAACTGTTAAAACAAAAACGCTACTACAAAGATGCCGAATCTTCATAACTTTTGAATGGAGACTAACGTCGCATATTTTTTATCTAGCAAATAAAAGAATTGAAATAAGGTGAGGTCATCGATTATACATAACTCTGTTAAAAATGTGTTTTACCATCTATGCCAAACACTTTCAATTATTTAGCTATTAAAGGTGAAGTTAATATATATTTTAATTTTTTTTGACACACGTTTTGTAGGGAAAAGTTGACTGGTGTTGTGAATAATGAGCTGAGTGGGTGGCAGAAGTAGATTATGGGCAGTCCAAACTTCTATGTAGGTCATATCAACTTATTATTACAAGTCCCAGGAGAAGAGCCCTTAGTCCTTGATATTGTCATACTATAGTTTATATTTAGCCTTCTTATCTTATCCTCCATGGATATATGGAAAATAATAATGGATATCAGAGATGGGAGAGAGAGAAGGCAATCTAGGGTAGCATCAGATCCGAGGTTTAATAGGAAATCTTACTTCCCACATCTCTTTCAATATATATATATATATCTCATTTGTATATCTAGATAAAGAAATCTGAAACACAGAGCAGATATTTTAGGACTACTCTACTGCAGCTAGTTATTATTTGTAATCATAATATCATGTAATGGTATGGCCTCCCATATCTATATATAATGGGTATCATGAGAAGTTTAATAGCTTAAAATAAATGAATACACAATAAGGATTAATAGATTGAGTTCAATCTCTAACCTAGAAAAACAAGTAAGGAAACTAACAATATTTCACAGGAGTGTAATTCCCATGATTTAGTATAGGAGGTTTCTTTGTTTTCTTAACAAGATCCTCAGAGACTTAATTAATAAGATTGCACTAGTGTTCACCAGGTTTAATATTTTTATTTGTTCTCTGTTATAATAATGATAAAAAAAGAAGCATAAATTTTTTTATAGCAAGAGTAGGCTTGTTTTATGCAAGCAGGGAAAGTCTCATTGACTTAAAAATATAATAGTGATATTTTTCTTAAATGTTCTTGAACATTTTCCAATTATCATACACAGAAAAGCGCTAACTTCGTAGATGTTGTGAACCATACTTCCCTTCCTGATAGAACCAGATCCCCTCCCGTGTCGAAGGGATTCTGTGCGCCAAAAATTGTTGGTGCACAAAACACGCACACGAACCCCTCATCTTGATTCCTCTCGTGTGTACCTGAAAGTTATATGATAATTTCAAATTTTATAAAAAAATCAAAATTTATATATTTGTTTCAAATTTTATATATGTTTTGAATTTTATATACTTTTTTTGAATTTTATGTATTGTTTTCAAATTTTATATATTATTTTTGAAATATATATATTTATAATTTTATACAATTGTTTTGAATTATATATATATATTTCAATTATATATATATTTTTTGAATTATATATATATATATATTGTTTGAAGGTGGGGAGTAATGTGATTGAAATTGAAAAGTATAGGGGGCAATCCGGATATATGAGGGGTTAGTTGATTAAATTGAAAATCATATAGGGCAATCCGGATATAAGAGGGGTTAGTTGATTAAATTCAATAATAGAAGGGAGTTTATTGAAATTAAATAAGGGCAAATCTGACTTTTCACAGCCCAAAGGATGTCACTGCAAGATTTTTGAAAGCTCAGAGGATGTCTCTCTGCAAACTTGTGCATTTACTGTTATCTTACTGCAATTGACCCAAACCTCAGGAGGTGTCAATGCAAATTACCCTAATATTTATGTGTGTATGGACGCATTTTTCTTATAGAGCTCCTTTTTATGTGTGTATAAATATTATGGATTGAAGATGCTTATGAAGACCGTTTAACTTTTTTAAGCCTCAAAACCGGAGTCATTTATGTTCCCATGAACCTCTTTATCGATTGCTTTTTTTTTAGAAGTTTCTTCTATGAAAAATTATTTGAAGGTGTGATTCATACTTTTTTTGACACACTAATGAAGGGGCCCATCTCGGAAAACATGGTTTTGATTCTTTTATTATATATTTGTTCACTAACGGTTTTAAAGTGAGTATTAATATTCCATAACAGTATGGACACCTAAAAATATTACGTACATTTTACTGGAGTAACATTTGAATGTTTTGATATGGAAAGCCATTCCTGTGAAACCCTATATCTACTTGCCAAAAAGGAAATTGTGAAGGTTACAAGGTCCTCCCAAGTGGCACCATTTCCTTTTGCCAATTTGCCAGGAGTGCCCCAACAGTGGGGTAAGACAACTGTTTCACATAGAGATGCTCCTTCAGTTTTTCCTGTTCTGGATAGGCCAGAAGTGGGGCCATCGGGGATGGGCTCAGCCCATCAGAAAAGACAGGTGTAGGCCGGAGGGCATCTTTCATCACACTTGATCCATTATGATTACCAATATATAAAAGGAAATAAAATAGGAATACAAAGGACTATCATTAAACATAGAAAGCAAGTGATAGCAATGTATCAATTTTTTGGGTTTGTCTCCCCTTACGAGTAGGGACATTGCCAATATATTTCATGTCAGAAAAGTCACACCTACAATAATTTATGAATCTTCTTATTTATTAATTTTTTTTAAATGGTAAGAAACTCGCTCGAACCCTCACCTTTCTAATTGGGGAATGATGTTATACTATTGCAATATATGTGCATTGGTACTACTACATTGGACAATCTATTAGTTATTTTCTTATAAATAATGTTTAGTTGTTTATTTTATAATTTCGACTTTGTCGTAGTTTTTGGGGACCAATGTTTTTATTACTTTTTTTTGGTCTAAAATCTGTATTTTAATCTTTTGCCATGATTAAAGCAGGTAAGGTCCTGTTTTGTAACGCAGTGGTTTTTCTTTTTTGATGTGACTTTATTTTTTACAAAATGAAAGATTTAATTTTTTTTGCTGTCATTTTGATAGAAAATAAAATCTGTTTGGTAAAATTCATGTGCTTTGGAATTATTGAAAGCATAAAACTGAAAATGTATTTGGTAACGAAAAAAAATTAAGAATTAATAAATTATGAACTAATTATTAATAAAAATTAAATGAACTAATTTAAATATTTATTTATTAATTTTTGTACAAATTTATTTAATTATTTATTACTCAATTTATTAATTTATTATTAATTTTAATTTTATTTACTATTTTTAATTATTTATTACTCAACTTTTATTTAATTTTTATTAATTTATTAATTTTTTATTTTATTTATCTATTTATTTATTTATTTATTTTTGTTTTGTTATTTATTTTGTTATTATATTTAATTATTTATTCCTAATTTTTTATTTAATAATTTTTATTTATTGTTTATTTATTATTTATTTTACTGTATCTGCATTTTGGGGTTTTCAAAATAAAAACTAATAACAAAAGCTTCAATTGAAGTTTCCAAATTTGTTCACAAAATTTCAAAACTTGGCAAATTTTGAAAATTAATTTTGACTTTTAAAATCTAGGAAAAACGAAACTTACGTTACCAAACAACTTTTAAGTTTTGATTTTATTTTTTTGAAAACTAAAACAGAAAACTCAAAATTAAATGTTACCAAACAGGGCCTAAATTTGCAGTTTCTATATTTTGGAGCTGCAAAGAAATCAGACAAATCCCACTTGATATATATAATATCAGTATTTTTATATATTTATTTTGTATAAGTATATATGTTGTAAGTTCCTCACTTATATGTAGGGCTGACAATTCGTGTTTGTGAGTCGTGCTCGTGTCGAGTTGAGATCGGGTCGGGTTGAAATGAGTCGTGTCAAAAAAATTATTAAACAAGTTACTCGTGTCAACCCGTGTAACCCATTTAACTTATTTATTATAATATATTAAATTCAATTTGAAACAATCTAACACGAAACGAACTATGTAACCTATTTATCAGAAAAATTAAATTGAATTTGACACAATTCAATAATAGTTTATTGATATATTTCAACCCATGACTAATTAGAGAAGAGAAAAAATTATAAGTTAAAAAAAATATAATCATATCAAACGGGTTGCTCGGGTTTGACCCTAACCCGACACAAGGGGGTTGCTCGGGGATTTGAATTTTTTTGCTTTTTATATATGGATTATAAGATAAATACAAAAATATGTGTATTTGGCCCCTCCTCTCCAAAATATTTAAGAAAATGCCCAATTAATTTGTGGCCCACTAATCTACAAGATTGAAAAGAGAAAAAAAATAATTTCTTTCAGGCTCCTATAAAAAAAATACCACTTAATTAAAAAAAATAAAATTTCTTTAGTACAATTTGTAAGTGTGACAGTATAGGGGTGTGTTTTCTATTCAATTTTTATTTTTATTTTGATGACTTGCGTTATCTAATTACCTATCTTGGATTGCTTTATACTTTAATGACATTACACTAACGCACAATATCACTAGAGTAATTTGTATTTTTTTTATTACTATCTCTATGTTCATAACAATATAGTGACATAGTTTTATTATAGTGTCAGTGGAGCTGGCAAAATTGGACACGACACGAAAATCCGACACGATCCGACACGAACATGAACACGACACGACACAGTTTAAGGCCTTAAATGGGTTGACACGAGAATATAAGGGTCAACCCGAACACGACACGGATAACCTGAACACGACACGTTTGACACGATTACTGTTCATATTTATCTTTATTTTTATATTTTTCTCTTCTCTAATTGATCATATATTGAAATATATCAATAAAATAATACTGGATCGTGTCAAAATCAATTTAATTTTGTTGATAATAGGTTAAATAATTTATTTCGTGTTGGATTATGTCAAATTTAATTTAAAATATTATAATAAATGGGCTAAATGAATTAGCACATGTATGGCTTAGGCCTTTATTTATTTTTATATCATTTTACCATTCAAAAAAAAAAAAAAAAATTACATAATTTACATGAGTCGACCCGTGGGTCGACCCGAACACGACACGAATAGGACACGACACGAACACGACACGTATAGTAACGACACGATTTCGACCCGACACGATATCGACCCGACACGAACACGACCCGTTGACACGAATTGCCACCCCTAAGTGGTGCACTGGATTATGAGTAGTTATTATCAGTGACATTATATGAAATGAACAGACACATAAGTAAAGTGATTGTTGTTCATTCAAATTTAATTATGATTGTTTTAATTTTAAGTAATTCTTATATATTATATGAGTATCAATATTGAAAAAAACAATTTGCTCCAATTTAATTTCAGAGATTCTATTAACAGGTAGTGTTTTTTTTTTTAATGATTAAATATAGCTTCTTCTTTTTTATTTTGGTATTAGTAAATAGACCAAAGTTTATATAGTTTTTTTTTAATGTATTTAATTAGTATTTGAATTATTTTTTTTACTTCGGACCCCCCGTAAATCCTGGCTCCGCCCCTGCCCGATATTAATATTTTTGTGTCGTGTTTGAATCGATTCTTATACAATTTTAACACTTTTATGATCAATCTTAACCCTTTTTAATTTCATATCATGTTCGTGTGTGGTATCTTCAATTTGCTGGGTCTACTTATACGGGTAGTAAGTGTAGTTGCAGTGACAAGTAGACCTGTAAACGGGTCGGATTCAGATCGGATCTGTCATGATCTGATCCGAATCCGATTAGCATATATCCGATCCGATCCGACCCGATAATCCGATGGATTTTTACTTAATTGATCCAAATCCGAATTTGTTTATTTTCGGATATCCGATCCGATAACCCGATCCGATTAGGTAAAAAAAAATTATAAAAAATTATTAATTTTTTTTTTATTTTTATGTTATTTTTTAAGAATATTAAACACTAAATTATATATTTTACAATCAATACTTATAATACATGACTATAAAAACATAAAAATGAAAAAGCGAAATATTTTTTTGAAACATAATTTAGTATACTATTTAATATTTAGATATTAATAACATAATATATATGTGTATATATAAAATTAATCGGATCGGGTTATTATCGGATCGGATTAGGCAAATCCAAATCCAATTTGTTAAGAAATCGGATTATCGGATTCGGATCGTATTCGGATTATCGGATTTTTTTTCTAATCCAAATCCGGCTAATCGGATCGGATTCGGGTCAAAATCCAATCCATTGACATGTCTAGTGACAAGACACCAATGGAATGACATCTCTAACCTCGAAGTATAAATTTGAACAGAGGAGGATAAGAAGGGCCATAATAGCTGGAGATTTGGTTCCTTTATTATGGGGTGCACTGCATGTATCTATGAATGTTGTTGAATAAGCTGCCAAATTCGATATTCCGGTCAAAGATAATATGAGATCACTACTTTAAGGTGAAATATAACATAAAATAAAATACTGTGGCATAATACTAATACAAATTCATGTATTTCACTTGCTTCATTATGATATTATAATCTTACCCGAGAGTGACCCGAATAATATATATATCGCGTGGGGTATATTGGTAAAATATCAATTGTTAAAGTAAATGCAAACACCCATCACATTATTTCCCCAAAGCTTGAATTTTCAACATTTCTTTTGAAATATGTTTAAATGTATATGGGGAACTCGAATTTTTAACCTCTCTTTGGTACAAGGGAGGAAACAAAAGAGTAAAGAAACTGTCCTCTAGCTCATGTTTTCAGAAGTTTTTAGAATGTGTGTTTTTTTTTGGGTAAATAAATAAATTTATAAAGACAAGAGAGTAAATTTAACATTTAATTACATACAAATTCACTAGAAATCATTTGTAAAGTAAAAAATTTGTCTCTTCGTTCAATGGAATCAAAAGGGTTGTAATTCCAGCTATCTTATTATCTTTTATATACCACCCAATGGAATGAGAAATGAGAAAAATACCTTTAAATTTTAAAAATGTGTCATTCATCATTCCCCTTTTTTTTTTTTTTTTTTTTTTTTTTAAGAAACTCACACACCACACTTACAATGCCTTCTAGGAGGTTCGAACCTCTCACCGCCCCTATACCATTGTAACACATGTGCGCTGGTTCATCATTCCCCTTGACTTTCTATCTATGAAGCATTAACTATCATTGTCAATGCGAATTGAACTCTATAAGATCTAATCTCCCATTGTTCCTCAGTAGCTAAGTGGTAGAGCGATCGGCTGTTAACTGACTGGTCGTATGTTCGAATCCTATTTGGGGTGATTTGATTAATTCTGAACTTTTTAATTCAGAATGAAAGGGTGCACTTTGGCGTTAAGAGTAGGTAACCCGTTCCCTGTTTGTCTCATTCTATCTCATCGTATCAGCCGTTCTCTGTCTGTCTCTTTCTATCTCATCATATCACATCCTATTCTGCAATATTTAAGAATCGTCGTCAATAACTCGGTTTAGGTGCATCTGGGATAATCCTTTGTTTCATAACCCTGAGGCTATTTACAACTAGCTAATTAAGAATTCTCAAACGTACTAATACTAGCTGTGCATCAAAGATGCAGTCATCGATTCTCCCGAGAGGTAAGGTAAAAAAAGGCCAAAAAAAAAAATAGTAAAAAGATTTGATAAACAGACACTAGGTGAAATCATTGGAAAAGAAAGAAAAAAAAAAGGGGGGAATGGCCTTAAGATATGCTCCCACGAACTTAACCAAAAAAAGAAGACAACCCCATTCTGATAAGACAAGTGCTTGAATCTAGATGGCTATAGTCACTTTCTAATTGAATTTATTAGAAAAATTATGAGTTGGGTGAGGAAGGATGTTAAGCTACCAAGGATTCCAATAGAGACATTGTCACATGAGTTTTTGGGGGACACCAAAGACATGAAAAATCCTAAAAAAGTGATTTTGTTGAGGTGATAAACTATTATATATTGTATATTTTGTTATATAATATAATAGATTTATGAGGATAAGAGATTGGGGAAGAAAGGAGACCATGGGTCTGGCTTGTACTGGATCATCCCTCACCATATGGTTGTGTCCAAGTGTTTTTACTCATCAATGGACTCCCCACTTGACCCTTTTGTTTATATGCCCCAACTCATTCTTAGCTTGTGTTTAGTTGCAATCCATATCCATTTGTTGATAGCATTGGCTCCACACCCCTCCCTCTTGTCTATGCCATGTTAATATATTTATATATGATCCATATACAAGTTTTTTTAGTGGCATCTTTTTCAGTCTTACATCGCTTAATTATATAGATAATTGACACTTAAACAAAAGATGTCTTATATATATATATATATGTATGTACCAATCAAAAAATGGAAAATGCATGGTGGGTGATGAATGACGGTGTCTCTTTTATAAGGAGAGAACGTGACACCCTACATACGAATAATCAGATAGAAAATTGACACTTATATATGAATGATGTCTTCTAAATGTGTAATATATCTCACTTATTACAAAGAAAATACTAATAAAAAATAAGAAAAAGGCATGGTGGGTGATGAAAAATGATCTCTTTCATGAGGATTATATCGAAGAAGAAATTGGAAGCCCTAAATTACCAAACATTAAATAAATAAATTTGAAGCCATTGAAGCTTAGCCAACCATTTCATGGAAACAACTGGCAAATGTCTGAGAGACAACTGAGCAAATATGTCCCATGTTTTCAAGTACGTACCCTTTACCAAATGTGTTCAAGACATGAATCATAAATAAAATTGCTACTCATTGTTCCCATGAAACATCGTCACAGGGAGAGAGGGACCAATAATTTAATTAACTTGGAATAATTGAGCTTCAGTGCCATGCAACATTTGATTGTACAAGTCTATAATTGTACTACATTAAAATGGTTCTATTCAATGCAAATAAAAAAATCTACTCATGACGGGTTTTTTTTTTTATTTATTTATTTGAATATTGTGTTAATGTCAATGATCCTTGACTATACCTTGCTTAATGTACCATCTTTTATGTGACAATACTTATATACCACATAATATATGTTTATAGTTAAAGAAGTACCATTAATTAAATAGGATAACCAATTTAAGAAATAAATGACCTGTTTGATTTGTATTTCTGAAAATAATTTTATATTTTTTAAAAGTTAAAAAATCAGGAACTATAAAAAAATATGTTTGGTTCAATTTTCTGAAAATTCAGTTAAAGAAATGATTATTTTCAGATAACTCATTTTTATTGTTCTCATAGAGTTGTTCTCTGTTTTGAGAATTTTTAAGAATAATTTTTAGAAATACAAACCAAGCCCAACTTTTTTATTTTTTATCAATATATTTTACTGTTCTCGACTATTTAAAGCAATATATACGAATATAGGCTGTATAGCTTTTTGAAGAATTGTGTCCTCAATCCTTATTTTAAAGTATAATTTGTTGGTCAATAATAAATATAAAATGATGGTATTTGAAAATCCCTTAGGACCTATTTTGTAATTGGTTTTGGTACCAATTTTTTGGTTTTGGTGCAAAATAGTGGTACCAATCCATGTTTGGTAAAATTGGTGTTGGTACTACTATAGCAAACCAATGGTATCAAAACATGACATTTTTGGAACCATCAAGTTTGATGGTTTGGATGGTGCGAACATTGTAGCAAACCAATGGTACCAACCCATGTTGCACCATCTCACCCACACCAAACCAAATCCCATTTTTCTAATATTAATATATTAATATTATAAATTTTAATATTAATATTAATATATTAATAGTAATATATTTTAATATTATAATATTAAAAAATATATATATATATTGTAATATTATAATATTAATATATTTTAATATTAAATATATATATATATATATATATTAATATTATAATATTATTATTAATATTATAATATTATTAAATTTTAATATATTAATTTATAATATTAGTATATTAATATATTTTAATATTACAAAATTTTAATATTTATAAATAAAATGTGAAACTATCCCAAGTTACCAAACATGGTTTGGTTTCAGAATTTCAACACATACCAACTTTACCAAACATGGTTTGATTTTTGAGCATCACTTTTTCTCACACCAAAACCATCTGCACCAAACATGATTTAGAACCAAAATAAAATCACATCAAACCAAATTCAACTCAACCCAAATCAAAACTAAAATCTAACACCGCACCGTTACCAAACATGACCTTAAAGTGGTTATGCTAGAGCCTAAATTGAAATGGGAAAGTCCTAAATTAAATGTGACTAGCTTCCTCCAACTTCAAAGAGTGGGGGATCACTTTTTCATGACTGATATACTAGTGCTGTTTGGTTGGCTCTAAAGCAGATGTCAATATGATTTCGAGAGTCCTAGCTGTACTGCATCTATTATTGTTACAAAATTAGTGTAGCTTTAGTTCTTATGTATATATATATATATATATATGCATGGGTGAATGGTGCAAATGACTCTTATGATTTCATAAATAAATGTGTAGAAAATTCTCTTATTGGTTTTTAAACACTTACACTTTTCAAGAAGTGCAAATAGCCCATTTCAAGCCTTTTTCGAGTAACTAAGAGGAGGATTTTCTGCACATTTCTGAAATCATAGGGTGTTTTGCACCCATCACTTGAAAAAAAATTCCGTTAAAAAGGTGATCGGAACAGTGTTATAGGGAGTCAAAATACACACTTTTGGAATAGTAGTGAGGCTTATCTGCACAAAATGAACTAAATGAGTTTTTTTAGGGATGTTTTGCGCCATTCAGCCTATATACATATATATATATATACATATATATATATATAGAGAGAGAGAGAGAGAGAGAGAGAGAGAGAGATTTGGGTACTTTTGGTATGGTTTCAGTGTACTAGCAGTCACTCGTGTGGGTGAAGTGCACTTAGAAATGGTTCTTGGTATATAATGATCTGTTTGGTACAGCTAGAAAGAAGGAATAAGGACTCAATTTGATTCGTTTGGGGATAAAAATGAAATGATGAAATTATAGATTGTAGAAGGAAATAATAGTGATGCGAATGATAGATATGATAGGAATTAGATTTTGTTCTTCAGGACATGTATACATGAAATAAATTGTCAATGTCCAACTCATCACTAAAGTTTAACCTAGGAAAATATTAGATTGTGCCATCAACACTAGAAATGACTCTTTGAGACACTTGCACTAGTGATTTACATACAACTGTATACATTTCTAGCAAAAGGTTACAAAGTTAAACCATATTTATTTATGGAAAATTCACACTGCATTTGTTAATAATTCACTACGTAAAATTCACAATTATTAGATAATATATATGTATGTATGTAGTTTTTATTACAATAATAAATAAATTCACCAAATTTATTTATTGGATTTAGTGAAGTGAATGTCCTTTTATTTCTAGTCGGGAAAAAAAAAAAAAAAACAGAATTAAAAGGAGAACATTAACACAAAACCAGGCCTGGATTAGAGAGCGAGAATGGATTCGTAAATGGGCCAGAGTTGAGACGATAAGTTGGTACTTGGTGGACTGAAATTACTTACTTTTCAAGTTTCAACTTCAAAAGAGTGGGCCTGATAAGCCCATAATGACCGTAAGAGGTGCAAAATGGGCCATCTGGCAACTGCATAAGATCATTAAAAAGCCCAGTGGTCGAAACTGCTTTCAACTTTTTATGGCTTAAATTTGAATAAATCAATCAAGAAATAATATGCAGTAGGCTTAAAAATTGATCAATCAATCAAGAAATAATAGGTTGTTAATAAAAATAAAAAAAATAAAAAAATCAAGAAATAATATGCAATATTCGTCTACCTACAACATTAAAATGTAGTAGTTTGACTTTTGTTATTTTCTTTTTCTTTTCTATATATATATATATAAACAATTATAGGTGATATGTCTGAATAATATGGTAATAACTGATAAGTTCGTTAAAAAAAAAGATTCAACCTCAAGTACGGTATCCATGAAATCTAGATCCTAAAGAGATGGTTCTTTGAGGGTGCTACATGGATCGATCTCACAATCTGGATAATATTAAGTCTGAGAGTTGCGGAGGGGCGAAAATTCAAACTCACACTCGGTATACTGAATACGACTTATCGTCTAGGGCTGGGCGTGAAAAGTTGGTTATTGTCCAAATAAAATGTCTAGGTCTCATTTATTGGGAGTTGGGTCAATTGCACTAATCCACGAGCATGTGAAGCGCAAGGACACATGATTGTGAGACCATGAGTCCATGACCAAAGTCGTTATTACTCTTTAGTTTTCCAATCCCCAAAAAGTGAGGTAATTTAGCAGGACTAGCCGTCTCTAATCTTGCCTAATCGTGAAAAAAAAAAAAAAATTAGTAAAATCTTACCTAATCAGGGAAAAAAAAGAAGAAAAAAAGTGTTTGACAGGATGAGTCTCAAGTCTTTCTTCCCAACATTTAGGAGAGTATTTGTGTCTAATTTATTTTTATTTTTTCATAGCGGAGATGTTTGGGACTTTCGCCTCAATTAATCTACTAGATTCGCTTAAAGCAATCCGTCCGCACATTAAATAGAAATCAAATATAAAACATGATACTTCATAAGCCATCAAGCCACAAACTGGGTTAACTCGTTGAGTATGTATTGCTTCTTCATGGTTAGTTTTTTAGTATGGTTTTTGAGAAAAATATATATATTTTCAGAGAACGGTATATTATAATTTTTAAACATGACTTTAGTTTTTGAAGTTTTAAAAACTGTTTTAGAGAATTGAACTAAACCGACTCATCATTATTATTTTATTATTTTCTGAATGTGAACATACCCATTATTTTCCCACAAATTATTGGTACTTGCTCCAAAGAAAGGCAGGACATAGTTTTGTGAGTATCAGTGGGTCTGATGGGTAGTATTTTTCTTTCAGATTCAGACAAGAGTCAAAGTACTAATACTATGCAGAATATTCCTTCCTATTTTATGCTGATGATCTTTATAAACCATGGATCCTTACATCCCATTATCTCAAATGTATATATATATATATATATGGAATTGAAGCCAACTTGTTGCACCTAACCAAAATCTCTAGCTAAGTGGTTGTTTGATTCCATATGGTTGGTACACAAACCTCATACGTCTATCTGCTTATCCTCAACCATTTTCACTCCCATTTCCCAATCTTTCTCTCTCACTTTCTCCAATTGCAATCCAAGAATCTTTCTAATTTGGATCATATATATGTGCTTTTGATTGCATACATATATATATTTGTATGGACCATATATGTTGGAGTGGTGAACTCTTTAGGGTCCTAAAAGGTCAGTCTTGGCTAGCTTTCATGAGTGCCATAAATGACTAAAGAGGCTTGTTTCAATTGAAGCCACCAATGATCTTTTGTAGGGATCTTTAGACTCCAACTTGTGAGTTTTTAGCTAGGGACCTTAATTCCAACTTGTTAGGAAGGACCACAAAGTTTATAGGATAGCTAGTTGAAAGTGGTGTCTTTAGTAAAAGAAAAAAAAAAAGTGGTGTCTTTTAGGTTGATGAGTCTAGAGAGAAAATCAATGCATGGGGTATTTGAAGGACCATTTTTCATTATATATATATAGATTGCTATCACACATTTGCTATCAGCCTCTTATCATATATTGCATATTGAACCCACCCCAAACCTTTTCACCATCAGTGTGGACGCCTTTGAGCACTAAAGTACCTAGCCAACTTGCTCAATGGGGACAACCTCTTTTTATGATATTTGAGGGGTGCTTGTTTTCATGTATGTATGTATGTATGTATGTGTATCTATATATATATATATAATTGAGGGATATATGGCTAATTGTTGTTTGGTTATTTTGGCAAAATTATGGGTTATAAGTGTTGACACCCAAAAAAATCTCAGCTAAGTGATTTCCTACCAATGAGTTATATGTAACACATTTGGAATAAACAAATCTGTCAACACTTCGTAGAAAATGTGTTTTCTTCCAAATCACATGATGGCCGAAATCAACTGACAGAAGGAACTGTCAATACATGGCAAGTACAAAGAAAGTGACAGATCAGTTGTAACCGCCGGACATGTGGCCGAAATCTGGGCAACTTGACAAAGAAGTGAGTGGTTACAATGACACGTGGCAGAGCCTGAAGCAATGCTGAAGACCACACACGTGCACACTTAAATAGGATATTTAGTTCAACATTTGAAGCCCCCCCTCCCCCTCGGCACAACATACAAATTTTCTTATCAATGTCTTTACTTTATTTTGTTATTTACCTTTCCTTGTAATTTCAATTCTAGTCATTTTAATACATGTCTTGTCATTTCAATTATTTTATCTTCTAGCACTTTACTTTCTGCCATTTACTTTCTATCGCAATTTACTTTCTGCCACTTTATTTTCTGTCAACCTACACTTTCAATTCTTTTATCTTTTTGCAACCTTGACACTTTAAGTCATTTTCATTAAGGTATAAAAAGAACCCTCCTAGGAATTTCATATTCCTTCTCCTACACAAACGTCCGACCATATTCCAAAAAGGATAGTCGTTGTCCTTCTATCATCATTGATTCTTCCGGAAATCTGACACGCCCACATTCCATTCCACAACAAAAAATTTAGCAACAACAATAAGAGAAATGATTAGTTTGAACCAACCACCAATGAAATAAGTTGTAAAAAATTTCAGTAAAATGTGAAAAGGTAAAACTTAAATATTTATTACAAAAAGTTCTCCATAAAGTAGGAATGACAACTGGTCGGGTTTGTGACGGGTTTGGCTAAACCCATTATCACCCGTTAGAAAATTACGAATATCATTACCACTTCAAACCCGCATCCGGTTTTAATCAATAATACCATAATCACCCCGTCGGAACAAACGGGTTCTATCTATACCTACTAAATTTTTAATTTTTAGTGAAGCAAGATCACACACATAATGACTATTTGATTAATTTGTCATAACTTTGGACACATCATGCCCATTGTCCATTTGAGAAAACAAGTTAAACAAATAGGGCAACACAATGCATCATAATTCCAACTGTAATAATGACATTATTTGTATTTTCAACAAAATAATACATCTATATTTTTTCAAAGCTTCTTATTCAAGTATTCATCATAGATTTCTAATCACTTGAACGTGTTTTCTCTAAATCTAACTTAAAATGATATCAGAAATCTAATTTTAAAAATATATTAAAAATTAAATAAATAGTAAATATTAAATTTATATATATAAACCAACAGGACATGGTCGGGTCGAGTTTTAAAAAAAAAAAAACCCATCCCAAACTCATTCAAAAGAATTAGAGTTGGAGCAAGTCAGATTCCAGATCCGATTAAATTACCATCCTTAGAAAGAACAACTCAATTCGGAACCCACCCAACCATTATATAATACATGTATATGATATATATATATATATATATTGTGATAAATAGCTGTGTATATTATGCTGCCGATACGCTTGATGAGGTGTACAGCTAGAAGGTTTTTGGAAGGTTGTTACTGCATAACAAAGATCCGAAACTCAAGTTCCAAAATCTGAAAAAAAATACTGCAGAAATATTCTTTCTCAATTGGCTTTTACTTCAACATATTCAGAGGTGCCGATGCAATATTTATCCATCATTGTACATAAAACATTGAATACCGCATGCGTGAGAGACAATTTAAAGTTGGTGTCAGACACGTAAAAGATACAGCAAAATGAAGCAGGGCAAACATCAGCATCTTCTATGCCCATCTATATACATATAGTGCTTATTTGGGAACCGGAGCGGTACGGTATTGGTTTTTTTATTTTGGTTTGGGTTGGGTTTGGTGTTATTTTATTTTGAACTGAAATCATATTTGGTGCGGATGATTTTGGTGTGAGAAAAAATAAAGCTGAAAAATCAAACCATATTTGGTAGAGTTGGTATGGACTGAAATTCTGAAACCAAATCATATTCGGTAACTTGGAATAGTTTGACATTTTATTTATTTATAATAACTTTTTATAAATATATATGTTTTAAAAAATAAAATATATATAACATTCGAAAAAATATATAAAATTTCAAATATATATAAAATTCAAAAAATATATAAAAATTAAATATATATTGTTTATATATTGTTTTCGACTTTTATATGTTTGTTTCGAAAATTTACCATAATTGTACAATAATAATTGAGTAAACAATATTCGATTTTGGCAGAACAATCATAAATATGGTGTCTAAGGGCATACAAATATAAATTATAACCATCCATGTTTTAAAATTGATATTCAAATTAATATTTATTTATAATATTTTTATTATTTATTTATTTTGTTTACTTTATTTATTATTTTTAAATATTTATTACTCAATTTTATTTATTATTAATTATATTCTATTATTTGATAACTTTTATTTAGTTATTTAATATAATTAAATATGTTTTTTAATTAAATAAATATATATGTATATGGTTTGGAGAATTGGAGTTGATTTGCTTGAATAGTACCACATCATCTCAAAACCATGTCTAGAGATGGTGTGAAAAACACACCATTTGGTACCAATTTTGCACACCATTTTTTGGTACCATTCAACCATCCCACATCAACCAAACATGGTTTGGGTTGCAATTCACATTCCACACCAATTTTTTGGTACCAACTCCATCTACCAAACATGCACATAATTTTTGACACATGATTAAATTTTTTTAAAAAAGAAAGAAATGGACATAATATCAATAAAAATAGGACTTAACTTAATTTTTTTTTTATTAAAAAAATATTAAACACGTGTTCAAATTATATTAGACAACGTGATAGAACCAAGTATACTTGCGAGTAGGACTTGGGTACAATAATAAATTAGTAAATTTATTTTGACCTCTGGATTGGTGTCTGAATCAAATAAGAACTCTCTTTGTGGTGGTAAAACTGCATATATATATATATATATATATTTGATCCACGTCAAACAAAGAAGAAAAAAAGATGTGAATATTCGTGTATATTTGTGGTGATATTACAGATTTAATTGAAATAATATATTACTATAAAAATAAATATGTATGTGTATGTGTGCATATACAATATATATATAGAGAGAGAGATATTGAAAGAGCTGGTATTTGCTTTCTTTAATAGATACTGATTCCCCTCACTGGGCTCTTGCAGTTGCTTGTCCTAGCTACATCGTCATCTTGTGGTTTCAAAGTAGCCGAGTCACTCCACCTTCAATCCCGCCAAATATAGATTCGCCAACTGTCTCCTCTTCACCACCCTTCCTCACTAACTCTACCTACATATATACCTATATATATATAAGCATCAACCATGAAACTCCTTAAGCTCATTCCATCCCTTTACCTTATCCTCTTCTCTCTCTCTCTCTCTCTCTCTCTCTCTCTCTATATATATATATATATATATTCACCCAAACAATCCCTTTTTTTTTTCTCTTCATTTATCCTTACCCCTATCAAGAAGTATAAACCTCACAAGTCCTTATTCTCATCTCCATATAACATATATATATATATATAGTGAGTATGGCATCAAGCTCTATGAGTTCACGTAGGTCGGGGTCATCGTGGACAGGTCAGCAAAACAAGTTGTTTGAGAGGGCTTTGGCACAGTACGACAAGGACACGCCGGAGCGGTGGCAGAACGTGGCGAGGGCAGTGGGTGGTGGAAAGTCCCCTGAGGAAGTCAAGAGGCACTATGAGATTCTCCTTGAGGATCTCCGCCGTATCGAGTCCGGTCACGTCCCCATCCCCAAATACAAGGCCACCTCTGGACGCAACGGCAATGCCGATGAGGAACAAAGGTACCTTGCCACTTAATTATTCCTTTTTATGTATATGTACATGTATCTATCTATTTATATATATCATATAAAGTATGGAAATCTTATTAACCGGTAAGTAAAAATTTTATTTACACCAAATATATTAATAGTTGGATGCGATGGAGAAGAATAAAACAATTAACTACCATACACCAGTCGGCAAATGATCATTTTTGATAGACGGCATATCTATAAATTCATAGATAATACTTTGGTTCTCCCGAGGATGAATTTCGTCCTCCCCATAATGTGATTAAATAGTACTTGGACATGTGAAAAAATTTAAAATTTTATTTTCATAATTTTTTGTTTTTAGCAAGATAAGTATTCTTACTTTTTATATTTACCATTTGATATAATTCTTAAATTTTAAATGATAATTTTTTTATTTATGTCAATCACATCAACAATATGAAAAATGAATCTGTTTACCTAGCTTCCCAGAAAGCAAGATATCATTTTCGTGTGTGTGTATATATATATATATATATATATATATATATATGTATATATATATATATGTATGTATAGATGTGTGTAATTGTTCCTTGCACTTTTGTTACTTCATATATATCTTTAAGATAAATTAAGAATCTATCAACATTCCTTTCAGCTTTATCTTGTCCAAGTCCACATGAATCTCATCCTACTAGATCTGGACTAGACATTTTATATTACAACACAACAACATAAAGCCTATTTTTTTTTCAGTTCTGGACTAGATCATCCTATGTCAGGCCCAACTTATTTTCCTTTTCCTTTTAGTTGCCTCTCTCTCTCTCACACACAAACACACATGTTATGATTGGGCTAAATCTTAATCTATCCAACTTTTTCATATATATATGTATTGCATTAGATGACCATCAACATATAAAGGTTCAAATTCAGCTCCATGTGCCATTGTTCATGTCTACATGTAAATAGCTATTTTGAAGTTACTTACAAATTTTTAGTCTTGTATGCTATTTAATTTTGTTTCATATCTTTGTGGAGGAAAAAGAACTATTAAGTTCAAGCTGGCAATATAATCACACAGACAGTCAAAATTTCCACCACAGCCCAGCAGGACACCAATGAACATGGGCCATGTACAGCCCACTAAACCACTGAAGATGGTCTTTTAGCACCCTTCAGCCCAACATAAACTGCCTAATTTATATATAGATATATGTATATAAATACACACACACCTCTTCAGTAAGTAAATCGTACACTCTTGTCCATTAGCCACTGCAAACACTTTAAAAATAGATTTATGAAAAGAGAGAGAAAGTGGTCAAGCTAGCTTTGCATAAATAGTTTTTCTATTGTAGCAAATTTTGCTTCTTATAGAGAATTTGTCCATAATGTGTCTTTGCATAATATTGAACAAAAAAATATATTAAAAAAATAGGATTTTGTTTGTAATTATCTTATAAGGTAAGGTTTGCTCTATGACTGTATTGCTTTTCAGGCTTCTGAAGTACCTTAAACTGCAATGAAGTTCAAGCCCTTCTAATCTTTACCAGCAGAGCAATTGCGATGAGCAAAAGTCAGACATATATATAAGTATATGTAAATTAATCTCTCCCCTCCACTTATTTTTTATTTTTTTTTTTTTGGATAACCAGTGTGATAAGTTTGTTTAAGCTGCAATACTATTGTAACGTACGTACCTTCTTATTTTCAATTCATCTTATATCAACTTCACTTCACAGGGTCAATGGAGTAATATTTAGTGAATCTAAATTCTCAATGAATGAAGTGTGAGTCTATCCATTGCATAAGCAAATTCAAATGCAGATAATTTGTTAATTTATCTCAATCACTATTATTAAACTTTTGAATTTATAAATAAATAAAGTATAATTTACTTTATTTTAAAATTTAAGCTTTCAACTAAGACTCATAACTCTAACTTCTTATTTCAGAATAAAGCTGAGGTTCATGGTTCGCCGTATCATCCGATATGTTATGTATTGACTGATTTGTAATGTTTTTTTAAAATGACCGATATCGTTATTTAACATTGATACTTATTTTTAAGACAGATATTGTCCGAATTCTTTACACTGGTACCATGACCATTTACAAAACCAAGTTCATTTCCGCGAACTATGGTTGTCACTTATCACAATAATTAAAATAAGGAAGGTGAGTCAAGGATCTTGCTCTCAACATTCTCGAGGCGAATGGATCTATCTTCACTTATGCATAAATAAATTAGTAGTGGGCGAACTAGAATCCTTATGTCAGATTTGTTGTGAGTTGAAGCAGAAATTAACACGAAATCGCAACTCGGATTTACAAGCCACAGAGACCTAAATTATCATTAGACTCGTTCCTAAGCTTGCTTCTTTCTAAGGACAGTATTTTGCCGCCTCAGTCAAATGAGGACAAAACACCTATCATATTTTACAGTCATAGCAGCAAGCAACCTTTGAGGACCACGACGTGACAACCTTCCCCATTAAATTATAGGAAAAATATCACTTGCCTCCCCTAAGGTTTGATAATATTCACGTAATACCCTTTAGTTTTTAAATATATCAATTACCTTCCTTCAGATTAACTCCGACTATCACTTTCACCCCTCCGTCCAAAATCAATGTCGGTCAACTCTGATTTCATGTGTGATTTTACCTAATTGCCCTTCATATTATATTATAATTTTATGATTAATTTCAATAAATCCCCCTAAACTATTGAATTTCACATTGCCCCCAACTTAATGGGTAAATTATAATTTCACCCCCTAAAATTCAAAAAATCATTTAAAATTTAAAATATATATATATATATAATTCAAAAATATATATAAAATTTTGAAAAACATATAAAAATAGAAAAAATATATATAAATTTTGAAAAACATATATAAATTTTGAAATATATATATAAAATTAGAAAAAATGTATAAAATTCGAAAACAATACATAAAATTCCGGAAAATATATATATATATATAATTTAAAACAAATATATAAAATTCAGGAAAAATATATATAGATTTCCCAAAACATATAAAATTTAAAAATATATATATAAAATTTTAAATAGCAAATGTAAAGTATAAATTAAAAAAAATTGATGATTCAATCTTCTAAGCAAAATGATGCATAATAGTTAGCAGAACCCATCAGATCTATTAGAAAAAGAAGTGCTTAGGATTTGATAGACTTCTCACCCTCTGCACAACAAACGTTGGAATTTGAATAAAGTATAAATTAACATCTTCATGTAATGTAGCCGCTACAAATATATCCATGTTTGAATTTGCAAAATCAATATTATTTATTATCTTCAAAGTGAGTAAGTACACACACAACCGGAAAAAAAAAAAGAAATTTTGCAAAATCAATATTATATATTTTTTCTGAATTATATATATTTCTAAATTTTATATTTTTTTCAAAATTTATATATATATATTTTGAATTTATACATTTTTCCCAAACTATATATATATATATATATATTCGAATTAGATATATATATTTCAGTATTTATATATGTTTTTCAAAATTTATACATTTTTTTGGAATTTTATATATTTGTTTCGAATTTTATATTATTTTTTCAAATTTTCTAATTTACCCATTAGGGTGGGGGGCAATGTGAAAATTTAATAATTTAGGGGATTTTATTAAGGGTCATTTCGTAATTTTACATTCTAGCAGGAGAGCTTGGATTCATACAAGGGAGGTAACTGATGTATTGAAAAATAAAGGAATACCACGTGCAATATGAACAAATTCAGGGAAAGTAAGTGATATTTTCCATAAATTATACCACTTTTTCATATTCCCACATGCCTATGTTGATTTTGTTTTTCTTACATTATGATTCTAACTGACGAGAGTTTTAAACAACAGTGTTCGAACATTAGTAGGTTGAGAACACACAAAAAAATAAAAATAAATAAATAATCAAATAATTGCAATTTATTTAAGGATAAATTGCACAAAATCCCCCTCAACTACAAAAAAAAAACCTTCAACTATCAATTGGGTGCAATGTACCCCCTCAATTCGTAAATGATACATTTACCCCTAAATTAAATTTTTAAAAATTATATAAAATTCAAAAAAAATATTAATTCTGAAAATATATATAAAATTAGAAACAAATATATAAAATTCGAAAGAAATATTTTAAATTTATAAAAAATATATAAAATTCGAAAAAAATATAAAATTCAAAATATATATATAAATTTTGAAAGACATATATAAAATTCTTAAAAAATATATAAATTTGAAAAAATATATATATTGGTAGAATGTTATATTTTTTCTAATGAAGTGAATCAAACTACTTACCACCAACATCAATTAGTGATCTTTTTTTATATATATTTTTCCAAAATATATATATATTTTATATAGTTGTTTCAAAATTTATGTCTTTTTTTAATTTTATATATTGTTTTTAAATTTTATATATTGTTTACGGATTTTATATATATATTTCGAATTTTATATATTGTTTTCGAAATTTATATATTTTTTTCGAATTTTATATATATTGTTCAAATTTTATATTTTTTTCAAAATTTAATATATTGTTTTCCAATTTTAAAATTTTTGCGAAATTTAATATATTGTTTTTGAATTATATATATATATATATTTCGAATTTTATGTATTTGTTTCAAATTTTATTTTATTTTTAAAATTTAATATATTGTTTTTTTAATTTTATATATATTAATTAACCCTTAAAATAATTTATTTTATTTTTGTAAGGGTAAAATTATAATTTTGTAATGGGGATGGGGTAAATTGCAACCAATTGGGATGGTTGAGAAGGATTTTGTGCTCATTGGGCAATAGTTGAGGAGCGTTTTATGCACTTATTTAATGTCATAAAGCTAGTGCACCCCGACCACAACCAAATACTCTCTCTATCTCATTTTAAGTGTTCATTTTGCGAAATCTAACTTTTTAAGAGGATGACTTTTAGTATATTTTAGGGTTAATTTCAGTAAACCCCCCTATACTATTCAATTTAATCAACTAACCCCTACTGTGTCCATTTTGCCTCCTATACTATTCAATTTTATCAATATGCCCCCTCTCCTCTCAAAATGCCTAAACTACCCTCAATAGTATAAGGAGTTTAGTGAAATTAATAGTATAAGGGGGTTTAGTGAATTATTTCGGAAAAAATAATATATACTTTTTGCAAAAAAAAAATTTCGAAAAAAAATCATATTTTGTTCCAAAATATGAATTTTTTTTTCGAAAAATATTTTTTTTGCGAAAAAGTATATATTATGTTCCAAACTATGATTTTTTTCTGAAAAATAATTTTTTGCGAAAAATATATATTATGTTCCAAAATATGATTTTTTTTTTCCGAAAAAGTATATATTATGTTCCAAAATATGATTTTTTTTTTCGAAAAATAATTTTTTTGCAAAAAATATATATTATGTTCCAAAATAAGAATTTTTTCTAAAAAATATTTTTTTTGCGAAAAAATATTTATTATGTTCCAAAATATGATTTTTTTTTCAAAAAATATATAGTATTATGTTCCAAAATATGATTGTTTTTTGAAAAATAATTTTTTTGCAAAAAATATATACTATTATGTTCCAAAATATGATTTTTTGTATAATAGTATATATTTTTTGCAAAAACATTATTTTTCGGAAAAGATCATATTTTGAAACATAATAGTATATATTTTTTGCAAAAAAATTATTTTTCAAAAAAAATTCATATTTTGGAACATAATATATATTTTTTGCAAAAAAAATATTTTTCGAAAAAGTTTTCATATTTTGGAACATAATATATACTTTTTCGCAAAGAAAAATATTTTTCGGAAAAAAAATCATATTTTGGAACATAATATATATTTTTCGCAAAAAATTATTTTTCAAAAAAAAATCATATTTTAGAACATAATATATATTTTTTGCAAAAAAAATATTTTTCGAAAAAAAAATTCCTATTTTGGAATATAATATATACTTTTTCGCAAAAAAAATATTTTTCGAAAAAAAAATTCATATTTTGGAACATAATATATACTTTTTCGCAAAAAAAATATTTTTCGAAAAAAAAATTCATATTTTGGAACGAAATATGATTTTTTTTCGAAATTGTTTTTTTTTGGAAAAAGTATATATTATTTTTTCCAAAATAATTCACTAAACCCCCTTATACTATTAATTTCACTAAACCCGCTTATACTATTGAGGGTAATTTAGGCATTTTGAGATATGAGGGGGCATATTGATGAAATTGAATAGTATAGGGGGCAAAATGGACACAGTAGAGGTTTGTTGATTAAATTGGATAGTATAGGGGGGTTTACTGAAATTAACCCTATATTTTATTGTGTGGGTAGTACATGAATTGTCAATTTTACCCATAGTGAGGTCCATGGTGATGTGATGATTTATAATGTAGACTTTTATTATTTTAATGCATGAATGTTAAATTTGTAAATTGACAAAATAAAGTACTATGACTTTTCAAATATGGACACTTATTTTAGAACAGATAAAAACATTAAAATGAAGTATCTTTTAAGGGCTTCCCTATAGCTTGGATTCATGTTGTAGTTCTATAATATTTAACGTAGCTAGAGGTCAAGCACGCAAGGGTATGAGATGAAAATCGTGAAACAAATGTTTTTTGAATTGAATGACGAGTTTAGCAGATATCAGCTTAATCTGAAGAAAGTTTAACAGAATTATTATAAAGCTATGTTTATGATCGAAGTTGTATACTCTATACAAAGTCAAATTGTTAATTGATTGAAACTTCAAAAATGTCTGATTTCTTTTGTCCTATTTTATTATTTTTAAAAAGAAATAAATGTGTTTTTTTAGGGGGAATAGGGTTTATAAAAAACAGGATGTATCTTAAAAGCTAATTTAGAGATGAGTTTTATAAACTATCAAAACCATGAATAAATATACAACACAAGGTGTTAAAAACACACACACATGATGTTACTATTTATTGAAATATCTTTGTATTCAAACTCAGAATTTTCAAATACCATAACAACAATACATTTTATACAACAGTGTCTATCTCCATGTCATATATATATATATATATATATTACTTTATATGTACTGGATATTTGTCAATGCAATCAGCCCAAGGACTATTAGGAGAGGGCTTCACATTCCTTAGAGCTTCCCACACTGCACTGTTACACTTGAAACCACTCCCAAAAGCAATCTGCCAAACACGGTGTCCCTTCCTCATCCTCCCCTTAGCCTCTGTGTACCCTAATTCATACCAAATGGAGCTCGATGAAGTGTTCCCGAATCGATGCAGAGTCATCCGAGAAGCCTCTACGTGTGTTGACAAGAGTTGCAAGTTCTTTTCGAGCTCATCTATCACTGCTCTCCCACCAGCATGTATGCAAAAGTGCTCGAAAGCGAGCTTGAAGTCGGGTATGTAGGGCTTCATTTTCGGGTTGATTAGCTTTCGGACCACGAGGGAGGCGAAGAAGAGGAGTTGTTCGCTGATTGGGAGGACTAGCGGCCCCAATGTGGTTATGTTTGCTTTCAAAGCTCCTCCGGCTATCGCCATTAAGTCTTTCGATAATGAAACTCCCGTCTTACCTGTTTGAAGATATAAATATTTAAGTTACATAATAATAATAATAATAATAATAATTTTAAACTCAAATTTTATCTAACAATATTGAATATGTTTGACCTTAGTAATCGGATTTGGATCCTTTATGAGCATCTCCCATTATCATAACTAACTGTGTTACACCATCAATTTTACAATTATTCATTAAATTTTTATTCTATATCTTACTTAATCGAATCAATAGACAAAAATTGCGAGGTGGGTTTGAGAGAAATCATTCAAATTTTAGTTCACCTCTTTGATGAAAATCACAATGATCTCAAACCATTTAATAATAATCACAATGTGTTTAACCCATAAAGATACTATAATTGATAATTTTGCCTAAAACGACATGTCGTATGCAATTAATAGTTGATTTACTAGTCCTGAGTCCTGACTCTTTTATTTTAATACTACTTTTTTATTTATTTCCCTTTTAGTATATTTTCAGTGATAGATAGCGAATTCATGAGAGTAGTAAACTCAGAATATAAATCATGAAAACTCTTTTTGAGAAAGAGTTTAACACTAAAACTCACAAAAAATTAAATGACATAGATTAATCACAATTTTTGCAAATCATAAAAATATTTTCAATAATAAAAATTGTCAAACGAGCTATATATTAATGTCCAATAATTTAATTAACTTGTAAAAGAGTGGGTGATCAACATTACCGTTATTGTCCTGCTCTTGATACACGCACCGAAAGGCGGTATCATCACTCCCACGGTGAGTCCTCACTACATGGACGAGCTTATACTTGGCCCGCCGTCTCTCCGCTGCCCTGTTCGTCAACAGCATGGCGGCGCCTCCCACCCGGAACAAACAATTCGGAATCAGCATCGACTTCTTGTTTCCGAAATACCAATTCTGTGTAATATTCTCCATACTCACCACAATCGCATACGTATTCCTACGCACCTGAACCAGTGACAGATTTAAAATTTTAAATAAGGAGACAAATTTTTTTAAAAAAAATATATATATATATATATAATACAGGTGTTGATATAAAATATCAATCACAAATAATAAAATAATAAGAATCATAAATAATAAAATAATAAAGAATCAAAATTCACATAATTTATCGCGGTAGATCCACCAAAGCAATCTTTGGACTCAGTGTTGTAATTTCTTTTCTAATCATAAGACATAACCTAACATATAAAATATACTAAAGGGTACCAAAAACACTCTCTCTTGGACTTAGACTCTAAGGAGATGGTTGTTTAAAAATATTACACAAACTCGCAGCATAACTGATATAACATTAAGTCACGCAACTGGTAAAATTCGAACACGCGCTAAAATACATAATCACAATATATATATATATGTATGTATATATATATATTCCAATAGGGCCACGCCCCAATGGTCTTACTATAAGTCTGTGCCTGACCTGAAGCATATCTTTAGCCAAATCAATAGCAATTACACCGGCACTACACCCCATCCCGCCCAAATTGAAGCTCTTAATGTTCCCTCTCAGCTTGTACCGGTTCACGATCATGGCAGACAGAGACGGCGTCGGATTGAACAGACTACAATTAACAACCAAAATTCCGATATCTTTCGGATTGATTTTCGTGGTGGCGAAAAGATTGTCTAGCGCGCCAAACATGACGTCCTCGGCCTCGGCTCGGGCGGCGGCCATGGTGGGCTGGGGCGGGACACAGTGCATCGCTGGCGGGAGGTAGGTGTCCTCGCCGAGGCCGGAGCGTTCGAGGATTTTACGCTGGAATCCGAGGGAGGAGGCGTCAAAGTCGCCGGTGAGTTCGGAATGGTTGATGAATTTGGCGAAGGGGACGCGGAGGGGGGAGGCGGGGCGGTAGCAGGAGTAGTCGAGGAGGTAGACGGGACGGGGGCGGGTGAGGAGGTAGGCGGTGGCGGCGAGGACGAGGAGGGCGGCGGAGGTGGCGACGGTGAGGAGGTTATAGTGGAGGATGAGGTAGAGTTGGTGGATGTCGTTGTGAGTCATGTGAGAGGCTTTTGCGAGTGTGATGGTGATAAGAGGGAGGAGTAACAGAGTCAACAGGTGGGTCATTACATAGTGGTACCCCAATTTCACGTACTTGAGTTTTTCATTTTTGAGAAAATCGGGCAGTTTTTGGGTTGGGGTGGTGGTGGCGCCGCAGTTGGTGGCGGTGGAGGCAGGCTGTGTTTCTGTTGTCATGGTCGCCGAGGTGGAGGAATACGGAATTGGGAAGTTGAGGAAATACAGACTACTACGGGGTGGGGTGTGTATGTAGGTGTGTATTTATATATACAGGAAAATGATATTGCGCGGAATTTAGAGTTCATGACTCAGTCCAATTAAAAAAGATTTAATTTTATTTATACCCCTGAGATTTATTTTATTTCAATCAGACCCTTTCAAGTTTGAAAATCTTTATTTACACTCCTTATTTTTTTAAACCCACATAATCTATACTGAAACTGCCCTCAATGTTGAGATATGTGGTATTTGGAAAGAAGGTTTGTTGAGATAGGTGATGTTTGGAAACAAGGTTTACTACTCTCATATTTTATTATCCAAACAATCTATTAATTTTTATTTATTTTTTAATGTTAAGAAACTCACACGCCACACACCCACAATACCTCCTAAGAAGCTTGAACCCCTCACATTCCCAATTGGGGGATGAGATTATATCATTGGACCAAAGGTACGCTTGTAGGTATTAATTTTTTATTTTGGCATAAATTTAAAAAAAAAAACAAATTCGTTTATAGTAAAATATTTACAAAACAAAAAAAAATCTCATTGATAGTTCGGAATTAATTTTTTTATATATTTTACAATAATTGGTAGTTCGGAAAAATATTTTGGAATTATTTTTTTATTTTGGCACAAATCTAAAAAAAATCCGTTTATAGTCAAATATATAAAAATATATATATTTTTTAAAAATCTAATCGGTACTTCAAAATATTTTTTTATATTTCGTACTTCAATTTATTTTATATTTCGTACTTCAATTTTTTCATGGAATATTCACCTTGACAAGAAATTATCTACATGATAAAATATGTATCACAAACACTAAAGGCTATAGCTCAGTTAGGTAGAGCACCTCGTTTACACGTGCGCCAATGTTTTTCAGGAGAGTACATCATGCAATCAAAATAATTGGTCTTATTACGAAATTGATGTCTTACTCCATAACTTTGAGGGAACAGTAGCCTGACAAATGGTTCGGTCCGATTCGGGTGCCCATTTAGTTATCAAACCGAACCCATCGTTGATTTGAGATATTGATAAGGTGAATAACCAATCTATTCAATGCTAGGCATAATGAGTATAAGGACCTCAAAAAATATATATTTTCGTCCTATGAACTTTAATGTGTATGAAGTTTCATATTTGATTTTTAAGCAGAGCGATAAAGACTTCATTTAACTTAGATTTATCTAGGTCGGAGGCAGACCTACGTCAAGATAACCCTTTTTTGAAACACTTTGGTAGTGCTCCTGGATCAGAATCCAAATACTGAATCAGAGCACATGGAGCCATCTCCTTATCTTTCTGTCAAGAAAAAATATGGCAAACTAGCTGATATTTATATCAGTTAATGAAAGAGCCCAATGCAAAAAAAATGCATGTTGGGTCTTTGAAACAGTTCGTATCATTTTGATAATAATTAGTTTGATCTGTTTTACCGAGAAAGTCTACGGTTCGAGTCCGTATAGCCCTATAAAAAAATAGTATAATTTTTATTTTCTTATTATTGTTTGTAATGGTCCGGTTAGTTTATCGAAAGAAATCATCCCTCTAGGCTCACTGATGGGGATCATTTACACTAATTAGTAGTTTAAAAAAAAATTGGCATTAATTTTATTTTATTTATGCCAAAATAAAAATTAATGCCGAAATATCTTTTCTGAATTACTAATTATTGTAAAATATAAAAAACATGATGTCTGAAATATAAAAAAAAAATATTTCGAACTACCATTTAGAATTTTTTTTCGTTTTTTAAATATTTTACCATAAACGAATTTGTTTTTTGATTTATGCCAAAATAAAAAATTAATGCCTTGTTTGGATAATAAAATTTGAGGGTAATAAATCTTGTTTTAAACACCACATATCTTAGTATTGAGGGTAGTTTAGGTATTAAGTGGCATTAGTGGGTGTAAATGATGTGAGTTTGAAAAAATAAGGGGTGTAAATAAAAATTGTCAAACCTGAGGGGATCTGATCGAAATAAAAGCAAATTTCAGGAGTGTAAATGAAGTTAACCCATTAAAAAAATAAAATAATTAATTAAGATATATATATATCCATATATATTAGTAACTCCCAATCTCAATCTTTTGATCTATGAAGCACGGACACTTCGTCTAGGGTTGTCGTATTCATGTCGGACACACATGTCCGTGTCGGACCCGCGAACATGCCAAAAATACGTGTCCGACACACCAAAAACGTTTCCTTGATTTTTTTAAAAAAATTGGACACTTAGTGGACACCCGGTGAGTCGACTGATTCAATGAAAGATAGAGGTCTTATGAAACCGATAACTTAATGGGTCACTTATGGAACTTCAACACCTCTAATTCAATCTTTGGCTTTGAATATACTTGAATATCTTTATTCCTCCTCATCTTGTGAGAAGAATTATAGCATAGATTCATTTATCCACTATTTGAAGAGGAACAAAATAACATCACAAATAGCTGAAGATTTAGTATTTATACCTTCCAATCTTTGTCTTCAATTAAGAAAATTTTCACAATATAACGAGAGAGAGACTAAGATGACGGATGTTGGGGAATATGCATTTGATTCCTTGGATAATAGTTGTAAGAATGGAAATGTCCAAGCCCACTTAAGTCCATCAGGCACCAGACCCAACAGGCTGATGGCCCAATAAGATTTTTATAAGTCCGGTAACTGGGCCCATTTCATTTTTGTATTTCTTTGGAAAATATAAATAGTGACATCATGGTGATGTAATCAAGGTGGTATTGCCCTAATGGGCCTAAAGCCCAAAAAGAAAATGTATATAAGGAAAGTCCAAAGTTAATAAAATGATGATTGTTGTGTTGTGCATTTTTTGACACTAACACTTTGGCGCCGTCTGCGGGAAGTTGTTCAAGGAGTTCCTGATTTTCCAAATCTACCCTTTGGGATCTGTAAAATTGCCTCATTCTTCCCATCTCGTTAAGTTGAGTTTGTTTGTTAAACCCAAAGATCTTTCACCACCTTCTAAAACATTCACTCACTACTTCTCGGGCAAAGATGTCAGTCACTCGTTCGCAAGCAGACGTTCCAACCACTGCAGACAGTCATCAGAAGATCCCCAGTCTATGGAGCAAATCCTTCAACGCATGATAGCTGCTGAGGAACGTAGCCTGACCCTGGAAAAACATAATACAGAGCTCATGGCGAGGTTAGCTCCACCAGCGGCTGCTCCTCCGGTAGTGGCACTCGACCATTCTCTAAACCAGTAAGATAGCGACAGACCGGAAGAGCACGCCGAGTCTTCCCAGCGCTCAGGAAAGGCTCCCGCAGCCGACGAGTCCATGACCCCCCAAAAACTTCAGGCGATGATGGATGAATTCCAAAGAAAAGTCCTCGGGGACTTGAGGACCCGGTCTACCAACGACATGTCGTCCAAGCATCGACCGAGTTGATATAGTCACCTTTCGTCCCCGAAATAACCCAAGAGTCTTTCCCAAAGAAATTTGTTATGCCTCAATTCACCCCATATGATGGCACTAAGGACCCCGAGGAACACATTTATCAGATCCACCAGAAGATGACCATGTATGCCGAGAACGAGTCATTGTTTTGCAAGCTGTTTTCCACAAGTCTTGCTGATGCTGCTCTATTATGGTTCAGGAAGCAGCCACCCCGATCCATCGGCAGCTGACAACAGTTGACCAGGTTTTTCATTGCCCAGTATTATGGGAATAAGAGACAGAAAAAGACCATATCCTGCCTCTTCACCATGATCCAGGAGAAAGGAGAGTCACTGAAAAACTTTCTATCCCGATTCAACATCGAATCTTCTTCTATCGATAACTGTGACTAGCACTCTGCTGTTGAGGCCTTATGGATGGCCCTCATTCCAGGGACTAAGTTCCACCAATCTCTGGTAAAGCGCCTTCCATCGGGCATTGGAGAGTTAAACCCTAGAGCTCAGGGGTACTTGAGGATCGAAGAAGAGGAAACCGTCAGACTGAAAAGGGCGGCCTTGGTCAGCGTTGAAACTCAGTCAAGGGATCGAGCAACCAATCGAAAGCGTCCGATTTCATCAAGATCATCAATTCCTTTGGGATCATCAGCCCCGAAACCATTCAAGCGCTCCAAATTTGAAGAGAGAACGACGCCCCTGAAGGTCAGCCTTGTGAAGCTCTACAGGAGAATAAAACTAAGAGAATTTTTCAAACAACCCCCAACCATCAGACAACTACTTGACCAAAGGGAAAAGTCAAAGCACTGTGCTTTCCACGGTGATTTTGGGCACATCACAAATGAGTGTTGTAATCTCAGGCAACAGATGGAGGCATTGCTGATTCGCGGAGAAGTCCGGGATTACGTCCAATGGGACAAACCGAGGACCAATCAACGTGCCCCCAGCGCCTCTCGGAACCCCTAAGACGCATAACCGCTCAGGATCATTAACATGATTTATGGTGGCCCCTCCTCCAAAGAAATGAAAGGATCATGCCGTAGTCACATGCGGAAATCCCACAAGATAAGAAGAATCAATGAGATCCACCACAAGGCAGGAGAAGCGCAAATCATTTTTTCGACGTTGGACTTTCGGGGTGTCCAGACCCCACACAATGACCCTCAGGTTATGACCCTGATGGTAGCCAACTGCCTTGTGATGAAAGTTATGATAGATCTTGGGAGCAGCACAAACATCATCACCAAATGGGCTTTTGAAAAGATCGAGATTAACCCAACCAAAATTATGGCATCCCAGTGCCCCATTGTAGGTTTTAATGGAAGGCAAATCGAGTCGATCGGGGAAGTCCAGTTACCGGTATCTGCTGCTCAAAGGACCCTGACTGAGACATTTGTTGTGGTGGATGCCAAACCTTCGTACAATCTGCTCATGGGAAGGGGATGGATTCACCGAGTGCAGGGTGTGCCCTCGACCCTGCACCAGGTCATGAGATGCATGAGCCCCGACGGTCTAGGTACCGTTGACATCAAAGGTGACCAGGTGGCCGCCAAGGAGTGTTACGCGGTCACCCTAAAGGAGATCCGGAAGGGGAAAGTCCCAATGGCGTCCCACTCCAAGGAACAGAGTCCAGGCTCCAAATAACAATTAAAGGAGGGGGATTCGGGTACCCCAATTGTGGTCGAACCATTGCAGCCAGTCTATGTTGTACCCAACAGCCTGAAAAAAGTTACTTTTGTAGGTACAAATCTCACCGACCCTGAATTGAAAGAACTAACACAATTGTTACAGGACAACTCTGATGTCTTCGCATGGGAGCATACAGACATGCCGGGGATCGATCCTGATATTGCCTAGCATTCATTGCATGTTGACCCGAATGTAAGACCAATCAGGCAAAAGCAGAGGCGCATGGGGGCACATCGGAACCAAATTATAGCAGATGAGGTATCCAGATTGCTCCAAACTGGTTTTATCAGGGAGGTCAGGTATCCCGAATGGCTTCCCAACGTAGTGGTCGTGCAGAAGAAGAATGGTAAATGGAGGGTTTGTGTTGATTTCACTGACCTGAACATGGCATGCCCGAAGGACAGCTTTCCACTGCCAAAGATCGACCAGATGGTTGATGTTACCGCTGGCTACGATCGTCTAACTTTTTTGTATGCTTATTCATGTTACAATCAGATAAAAATGAACCCGATGGACAAAGAAAAGACCTCCTTCATTACTGAAACATGTACTTATTCTTTTAAAGTTATGCCCTTCGGGACTGAAAAATGAAGGTGCCACTTTCCAGAGGTTGGTCAACAGGATCTTTAAGGGGATGATGGGCACAGTAATTGAGGCCTATATCGATGACACTGTGGTCAAGAGCAGGAAGAAGGGAAACCATCTTACCCACCTGCGCCAAGTGTTTGACACCCTCGGGTCACATGGTATGAAGCTTAATCCGGAGAAATGCTCTTTTGGTGTATCATCCGGACAGTTCCTTGGGCACATTGTGGACCGAACTGGGATCCAGGCCATCCTGGCACAAGTCAAGTCCCTGATGGAAATAAGGGAGCCCCAAACACATAAAGACGTTCAAGTCTTGATAGGAAGAGTGGTTGCACTTAGCAGATTCATTTCATGACTCACTGATCGGTGCAGACCATTCTTTCAGGCAATCAAGGCAAATGAGGGAGAAATCTGGGGTCCTGAGCAGTCTAAAGCCCTAGCAAAGTTTAAAAAGTACATGACCATGCCCCCGATCCCATCTACACCGACTCCCGATGAAGTCTTGCATATGTACTTAGCAGTATCCTTTGTGTCGACCAGCGCAACCCTCATCAAAGAGGATGAAAACCTTCAGATGTCAATCTTCTACACCAACAAATCCTTGGCTGAGGCAGAGACCAGATACAGCAGGCAAGAAAATTTGGTTTTGTCACTAGTGAATGCCAAGAGACGACTAAGGCATTAATTTGAAGCTCACCCAATCATTGTCCCGACAGCCACGCCTCTACAGGTTATTATGTCAAAGCCTGACCTCTCAGGCAGAATCTCCAAATGGGCCATCGAATTGGGCATATACGACTTGACGTACATACCCCGGGTTTCCATCAAAGGACAGGCAGTGGCAGACTTTTTACTTGAGAGTGAAAATGAAGAGCCAGACCAGAAAATTGAACCCGACACCTGGAAGCTTTTTGTGGACGGATCGGCCAGTTGTGTCGGATCAGGAATCGGTTTGGAAATCTTAACACCCGATAGGACACGCCTTCATATGTCAATGCAACTACAATTCCCAGCCACGAATAATGAAGTTAAGTATGAGGTCGTCGTATCTGGCTTAAGGTTAGCCCGAAGCCTCCAGATTCAGGCCCTAGCAGTACACAACGACTCTCAACTGGTCATTCGGCAGATCAAAGACGAGTACGAAGCAAAGGATCCGAAAATGGAGTCTTATCGGGCACTCGTGTTAAAAGTAATAAAAATCTTTCAAAAAGTAACCTTTATGCATATCCCGAGGATCGAAAACTATGTAGCTGACCACCTAGCATGTCAGGCATCCTCAACCGGAGAAGACCTGACCCGAGTTGCACTGGTGGATTTTATAATCAGGCCGAGTATTCAGGAGCCCGAGCAAGTGATGTTTATCCCATGGGAGCCCAGTTGGATGGATCCCCTGATGGATTACCTACGAAGTGGAACATTCCCAGATAACAAAGTTGAAGCTCACAAGATCAGGAGGAATTATGCCCGATATTTAGTTATAAACGGGCAACTCTATCAAAAATCATTCTCAGGTCCTTACTTTAAATGTATTACGCCATCAGAGTCGAGAGCAGTGATATAGGAGATTCATAGTGGAGCTTGCGGGAACCACTCCGGAGGTAGATCCCTTGCCCACAAGATACTCTCCCAAGGGTATTTCTGGCCCTATCTGTCGTGGGATGCCGAAGAATACGTCCGAAGGTGCAAGTCATGCCAAATGCATGGAAATGTTATCCATCGGCCACCTGAGTTATTACATCCCACCATAGTACCACACCCATTCACCCGATGGGGGATGGATATAGTAGGACCTCTCCCGAAGGAAATCCGGTCAAATGTCTATGTCCTTCTGGCCACTGATTACTTCACCAAATGGGTGGAAGCTGAAGCCTATACCACCGTCAAGAGTGGCCACGTCATCAAATTCATATGGACCCACATAATATGCAGATTTTGGCTACCAAAAACAATCATGATGGATAATGGGACAAATCTTGACAACAAAGAGGTGAGAGCGTTATTTGCCAAGCATGGTATCAACCAAAGTACATCTTCCCTCGGATACCCACAGGGGAACGGACAGGCAGAAAGGACAAATCGAATCATATTCAACACCCTAGCCAAAAAGCTTAGGAAGCCAATGGGGCCTGGCTAGAGAAACTACCTGAAGTACTCTAGTCATACAGAACAACTCCCAGACAACCCACTGGGGAGACCCCCTTTGCTATGGCATACGGCACTGAGGCTGTGATACCAACGGAGGTCAGGGTTCCAACCCTCCGGAGCTAGGCCTGGGTCGAAGGGCCAAATAACCAGCACTTGGCTGAAAACCTTGATCTACTAGATGAAATAAGGGAAGTCGCCGGGATTAGGCTGGCCGCCTACCAACAGCGCGTCCGGAACCACTTCAATCAAAAAGTCAAAAGAATAAAGTTCTAGGTCGGAGACATGGTCCTTAGGCGAAAAATCAGGCTCGTAGGCAAGCTCAAGGAGCCTTGGGAGGGCCCGTACACTATTACCGAGGTCATCGGTCGTGGGGCATACCGCGTCCGAAGGAATATTGATGGCGGAATGGAACCAAACTCCCAGAACGCCTCTCGCCTGAAGAGGTATTACCCGTAAAGGGCCAAGTTTTGCTTTTATTTTGATCTTGTAAAAAAAAGGCTATAACGCTCGATCAATTTAAAATCATTTCTATGGCAAAATAGCTTATAAATATCCACAAATTTATAAAAAATAAACCAAGTTTTGCATTGTCTATCGTATGGCCTGAAGTGCCCGAAAGACACAACACTGATCCTGAAGATATCACAAATTTGCAAAAAATAAACCAAGTGTTGCATTGTCTATCGCATGGCCTGAAGTGCCCGAAAGACACAACACTAATCCTGAAGAGATCACAAATTTGCAAAAAACAAACCAAGTGTTGCATTGTCTATCGCATGGCCTGAAGTGCCCAAAAGACACAACACTGATCCTGAAGATATCACAAATTTGCAAAAAAAAAAAAACTAAGTGTTGCATTGTTTATTGCATGGCCTGAAATGCCCGAAAGACACAACACAAATCTTGAAAAGATCAAAGTTGGCGAAAATAAATTAAGTGTTGCAGTGCCTATCACATGGCCTGAAGAGATCCTAATATTGTATAACAAAATAATATAAATATTGAAAACCTCAAATAGACAAAAACCATGATCTTTCATTCAAATATGGGCCCCGATGGCTAAGGCTTACAATGTGATTTAAAAAATAAAAAATCCTAAGTATCAGCACCAGTGCCCGCGGCACTGGAGTTCACAGGAACAATGGCCCCCTCGGGAGCTGGAGGATCGGAGTCGGACATAATACTCATCCCCGGGAGAGCTTTGGTCAGGAACTCACAAAAACAAACATCATCAGGACCTCCAACCGGATCATCGTACGGTGGTGCGATGCCCAAGCTCTCATCCAATTATTCCAATGAGGCGAAATCCCTTTCCTCAACGGGTTTATGCATGTCATTGAAGCATGACCTTCATCCAAACCCGATTCGGTACTGGGAGGTGTCACAGAAGCGTTTATACATCTCATTGCCACCCCGGTGACACATCTCCACCGTTGACCTCTCCACCGCAAGGAGGTTCTCGGTCTCAGCTTTCTCCTCAAGAAGTTTCGCCTTAGAAGCCCTCAGGCCCTCACTCTCAGCCCTCAGGCCCTCACTCTCAGCCCTCAGGCTTGCATTCTCAGCCTTTAGGGCTTCCGTTTCAGAAAATAGGGCCCACCGTACCGCCTCTATCTCCTGGATCTGATCATGAGCAGCCCGAAGTTGTTGCTCTACAAGGATTGTCGTCGTTGTCTGAACTTCTAATTTTTCATTGGATATTAATAATAAGGAGGCAACCTTTTGCCTGACATCTTCCTTCACCTTCAGGAGCTCATTAGATTTATGAAACAGTTATCATCCTCCTCCATCTTCGCATTATAGGCTTGGGTCAGATAAAGCATCTGTCAAAAGAATAAGTGTTAGCTTGATAAGCCGATTGATTTGTATATTGAGAAAGTATGACTGATGAGACAGTATATTGAAAAAGTACCTTCATGGCACTCTCCGGACCAGTCAAGGCCAGTTCTTCCCGATTAATCTGTCTCAGTTTATTTCTGTCCGCCAGAGTCCAAATCTGGGAACCCATTGCCCGAAGGGCAATGTCATTGTCAATGGTCTCGTGTCCCCTAACCAAAAATCCGCCACCTGGAAGTGTTATCTTTGGCGCCCATGGGACGGGTTGCTCCTTTTCAGTTGCAGCCCCAGTCTCCTCTACTAATTGGAGACGACGTTATGTTCAGACGGGGCCTGACCGAGCGGTCGAGAGTAACCTCCTCAGATCGGGGACGTTGTGTCCCCGTCAAACTAGCCTCTCCCTCAATCAGTCAGGATTCAAGAACGGGAATGTCTCCTGAAGGAGGAACGAAAGGTGTTCCGGCAGTACCAGATCCTGAAGGAAGGGGCGGAGTAACCGGAACGTTTCCCATCGGGGGTGGAGTCACCGGAATGTTTCCCGCCAGTGGTGGAGGAGCAGTCCCAGATACAGGAGTCGGAGTACTTTACGTCCGCTAACCGTTCTGACCCTCCTCTGATACTGAAGAGATCGCTTGAGGGCCAGGTGCCCGTTTGGTCTTCTTCTTAAGCACAACTTGAGGGATTCTCAACATTTCTGATGTGAGTGCCTGCAAATTAGAACCTGTCAGGAAAACACCACACATCATCAGGGGCTGCCCCCAAATTTTTTATTTAAGGATATCAAATCGGGACTTTATATATTTTGGAGTTTTAAACTGGTCGGGAACTCCCAGAAACTCCAACACATGATGACCCAACTTATCATCGCATTGTTCACAGTAGCAGGACCCTCTATGGTAAGGCTTGAAAGAAGGGAATAGGGATCTGTCAAACTCACTGGGGACTTTGAATCCAGCTGAGCCAGGAAGCTTCCAATTCCCACTCACCAAGATCATTATCTCCTTCCACTCCTTATTGGATTTCTCGGTGCCGTCACAAATCTTTCTCCCACTCAAGGGAAAAAGATTATACCGACCCCTATAAATTATCTTGTAACAGAACAGAAGCTCAGCTAAACCCAGGTCAAGACCCAACTCCCAATTAATTATCAGGAGTATAGCCACGATCCTGAAGAAGTTAGGCCCCTCCTGAAGCGGGGCCAGACCCAAAGTAGCTAAGGTGTAAAGGAAAAAATGATGGATCAGGAATTTAAGAACCTGAAGGTGGAAGGATGACAGTAAAATCTGATGGTCCATAACCCCATCACCCTTCCTAAAGTCGTATTTCTTGGGATAGTTCTTAATGATAACCCCATCAGGTATCCCGCACTTGACCCTTAATATTTTCAATACTGTTTCTATCCTATGTGCAGGAGGGAGGGGGTCAGCATAGAATTGGTCTCCCGAACCCCCTGCAGCCGGATCCCCAACCGCTGCAACGTTTTGATTGACCTCTGGAGGACTAGACCAGACTCTCCTAATCACCTATACTGAGGGAAAACTAAGAGAAACATCTGGGTCCACAGAAAAGGGGAGGCGGTCGCTACCTGGTCGGGTATCGTCACTATCGGACATATTGAAAAAAAGACACGAAAGCTGAAAGAAGAAAACTTACTCTAGGATGAATCCCGAAGAGGTTTCGGACGCTTTCTTGGAAAAGAGAATGGATTCTGGAAATGATAAGCAAAGAGCTCAAGTGCAGAGAGTATTCTGAGAACTATAGGTTTTGAAATAGAATGAACACTCAACATATACAATGGGTATTTATAGAAGTCTTTGAAATGCTTGAAAAGTCGTGCGCTCGGGAAGCGAAGCGTCGCATCGTTTCACGTGCACCTCCTCAGCCCCCTTCTCGATAATCGAGGTCACCCGGACCGTAAGTTTCAAATATTCGAATGATAGTACAGCCGTCGCATTAATTGGATCTGCCACGTCACCCCGACAGGGGTCATGTATCTTGTTTTCCACTATTTCTTCTTTCTAATGGGCCTGACCGCCCGACGGTTCATCATAAAGAAGCGGGCCTATGTAAGAGTGAAAATGTCCAAACCCACTTAAGTCCATCAGGCACCAGACCCATCAGACTGATGACCCAATAAGATTTTTATAAGTCCGGTAACTGGGCCGATTTCATTTTTGTATTTGTTTGGAAAATAAAAATAGTGACATCATGGTGATGTAATCAACGTGGTATCGCCCTAATGGGCCTAAAGCCCAAAAAGAAAATGTATATAAAGAAAGTCCAAAGTTAATAAAAGGATGATTGTTGTGTTGTGCATTTTTTGACATTAACAATAGTAGAATAAATTTTTTTGAACATGTGAGATATTTCATTTAACTTATTTATTTATTATTATTTATAAGTTTATTTGATTCTCATTATTTAAGTGATAAATGAAGTATTTATGTAATATAATATATATATATATATATATAAAAGAAATTATAATTTTTTATAGACGTGTCGATGTCGTATCGTATCTTAATTTTTTAAAATTTATCGTGTCACTGTGTCACGTCGTATTTGTGTCCGTGCTTCATAACTTTAAATCAAACATTAAATTATAGAAAAATTTATGCAATTATATATATAAGAAGACACATGATGGATGCGTATGTAGAAAGAAGAGAGAAATTAATAAAGAGAGAGTGATGATGATACGTGGGGGAGACGGATGTGGAAATAGAGAAGTTGGTTGGGGGTTCGGAAACAGTAACTACAACTGCGACAACGACCAAAGGAGAATTGGACAGGGCTGGAAATTATTGACTGGGTTGGTTTAGGAGTTATGGGGTCCATTACTCTTTTTAATACATAGCTTCAAGCTTTGGGATATTTAGATAAGCTACTTCTCTTCTGGAAATGGTGTAAATATACCACAAACTCTCAGAAAGTGTGAATCCCATTTGGAGTATCAACCTTGATGTCATAGAGGTTAATTAATTTCATTCACATAAATTATTTATTTTGTCTTTTTTTTCATGAATTCGTATTATAAATTTAATCTTATCATCTTATTTTTGTCTTTGATTATTACATCTTGAAAACATGCATTTCACCATATTGTGTCAAAGGTGGTTTCATGTATTGGAATTAACACATTCACTCACATCATTCTTGCATATATACTATAGTTTTTGGTTTTTTTTACTTCAATATGAAACTTATAAAGTTCAAAATAAAAAGTAACGGAAGTCACTTATTTCTCAAACCTCAATATATTAGGGAAATCCAATGTAGAAAACATATTTAAATTTAGCGAAACTACATATGCATGTAACACTTCCACTATAATTATTTTGGTCAGAGCATGTAAAGGTAGATAAGTTTAGTTGTTAAGGGCATGTTTGGTATCCGATTTGGTCTTTTAAAAATATAATCTTAGTATGTGTTTTGGATGAACAGTACAAGACCATGTACTGTTTGGCCACATTGGTTTGGGTTGAATACTACCGCACGAATGGTTTCATTTTGGACTATGATATGTTTCTATTTAAGAGAATCAAACCAAACCAACAGCCTAAGATTTTGCTTTTGGTTGAAGCTTTTAGTCTCAATTTATAAAAAAAGATAATTTTACATATACCGACATACATATACATATATATATATATATATATGTGTGCGCGCATATATAATGCAATTTTTTTGCAAAATAATTCCTTCTTTATTTTTAGATCAAGCAGTGGTCTGACTCTTTTTTTTGTTTGTTTGTTTTTTGTGAAATGAAAGGTACATGGTAAAAATGATTTAGTCCAAATATTAATTCTTTAATTTTTATAATAGTTATGTTCTTATAAATTTTAATCAATGCACCAAAAAGGATTCGATCATTCTCAAAAAGAATTATTTATTATTATTTTTTATTTTAATACTAATATGTGGGTCTTTTTCATAAAAGTTCTTCACTCTTATATATATTCAAGCATAAATTTCAAGTATAAAAACCTCAAATTTTATTGTCGAATTTTTTTCAAATGTAAAAAAACACATTGCATTTTCAAACTATATATGTGAACCAATTGGATAATTTGTGCAATATAATTTTATTTTGATCCAATATTATAGTTTTACAAAAAAATTAATCCTTAAAAAAGAGGAATCAAACATTCCTCAATAATTTTGTGACAAACTATTTAACAAATATTTAAATATCTTTTTATTTTTAAAACATATATATCTATTAAATGTTGTTATAAAAAAAACCCAGACCATTTCAAGTCACCAAACATGGTCTGGGTTCATCAGCTTTCATTTTTCTCAGACCAAAACCATCAACAACAAACATGCTTCAAGTTCAAAATAAAATCACACCCGACCAAGACCACATGGTTCAGCTTTCAACCAGACCAAGACCATGAATCGCGCACCATCTCCCAAACGGGCCCTAAAAGATAGCATATTAGGTTATGTTTAGTACGTACAAATAAAATATTCTTTTTAATTATTTTTTAGTTTGATATATATTTTAAGTTTCAAACTTTTCTAAGAAAATTAAAAAATAATTTCATACTGCATTCAATAATGATATAATCCAATAATATAATAAAATTTAATATTTTATCATATTCTCATTTTATTTTATTTTTTTCCTATCAATATATACATTAAATGAATGACAGATCATATATACAAAGCATTTTGGTGCTCCTTAGAAGCTACCTAAATTCAAAATGTTCTAATTTGATTAGTGAATTATATTACTTATCTCGAATGAATCATTCCTTAATGTATTTTCATGAAAATAATATATCAATTTCAAAAAATATGAATTTTAAAAAAAACATATAAAATAAAATATATATATATAAATTTTGGAAAAAAATAAAATTTGAAAATATATATAAATTTCAAAAACAATATATAAATTTTGAATATATATATTAAAAAATATATAAACTTTGAAAAATATGTATAAATTTCGAAAAGTAAAATCAAAAAATCAAAAACAATATATAAATTTCAAAAAAAATAAATTTCAAAAAAAATATAAATTTCAAAAACAATATATAAATTTTGAAAATAATATATAAAATTCGAAAATAATTAATTTCAAAAAATATATACAAATTTTGAAAAACATATACATGATTAGGTTGTTTTTCAAAATTTATATATATATATTTATATATTGTTTTAGAAATTTATATATTGTTTTCGAAATGTTTATTTTTTTTCAAAATTTATATATATTTTTTCAAATTTTGAATTTTATACATTTTTTCAAAATTTATATTTTTTTTTGAAAGATATATATATTTTTTGAAATTTATTGTTTTCAAAATTTATATATATATATATATATATATATATATATATATTAAATTGATATATTATTTTCAACTGTTATATATTATTTTCGAATTTCATATATTTTTTTCAAAATTTATATATATATTTTTCAAAATTTGTATGTTTGTTTCAAAAACAAAAATTCAATGTTTATATATATATTTTCGAATTATATATATATATTTCAAAAAATATATATATGTTTTGAAATATATATATTTTTTTCGAATTTTTTTTTATAAAAAAAATCGATTTTTATATATTTTTTTTAAATTAACCTTTTATTGTTTTAATATTAAATATAGAGGGGTAACAAAGTAAATTCACCTCTTTTTTAATAGTGTTATGATGGTATGAGACTTTTTTATCACAATTAAATTTATAGGGACCTGTTTGAACATGTAGGGGCCGGTTTAATGCACATTTGCCAAACTATAGGAGTGCTTTATGCCCTCTACCTTATATATAATGATGAAATATGTGAAAGAATACATGAATTGACACACATTTATTATAAAAATAAAAATAAAAGATTAATAAACAAAAAACATAAAAATAATGAGTAAATTTTATTACTTTTAAAATTATTTTCACGAGGTACAAAAATGTCATCACCATAACTCTGTCATCATTTGAATATATATATATGGATGAATGACGCAAAATTCCCCTATACTATCCAAGATGTGAAGAAAATTCTCATTTGATTCAATTTGAATGTCATTATGTAAAAGCTCAGGGGGATTTTTGTCTTTTCGTAGTTAATCTGTATTTATATTAAATTATAAAATAATATTTTAAGGGTATAAAAGTAAATGCATAACTTCGTAACCCAGAAAATGACTTCAAAGAGTCAAAAACACATATTTTACAAAGTATAAGAATGTTTTAAAACCTGAATGGGCTTTTCTGCATATTTTGGATAGTATAGATGGATTTTCCGCCATTCACTTCACCCTCACTCATGTATATATATACACTCATATCAATATTCTATAGATATTAGAAAGCGTGAGCAATCAACATGCACGTGTAGAAGGCGCCGCCTTCCGGAACCAACTGACGTGGTGAGGTTTCCTTATGCATTATTAATTATGTGACATGTGCCCTACCACTTCTGCTTATGCATTATTAATTTCAATTAATAGATTTTTGTTGAGCTGAATTCAAACTTTAAAATCGAATTCAATTGTAAAATTCATTCCAATTTTTGTTGTCTTAATTTATTCATAACTGTTTTTGATACGACAAATCAATGCTATTTCCGAACAAACTTAAGAAAATAGCAATTAACTTACCAAACCAGCAACTGCATTCACATGATTCTGTATGCATTGTTAATTTATAGGAAATATAATACAGAAATTGCGTTTTGCATGTTGTGAAATTTTTGTAGAAATGGTTATGGAGTCATCCTCTTAAGACTCGTACTAGTACATGGGGGTGCGCAAGAAATCCAACTGAACCAAATCATTTTTTTTTATTCGGTTCCAGTTCTTATTATCATCTTTAAAAAAAATTAAAAACGTCAACTATTAAAATATAATACAATTATAAATTAAATTAAATAGAATATCTCAATTATTACAAACCCAAAATCAATTGTATAATTAGTGAAATGAAAATGAAGTAATTATTTCAAAATTACCTCTCCTAAAATTATATTCTTATAACTATTGACTTATAACTTTTAAATTACATAGAAATAAAAAATAATAATACTAATTAATGAAAAATAATAATAATAAGAATAAAAAAAATAGTTCAATTCCTAACTTCCAGTGCTGTTCATTTTTATTTTATGGTAATTAAATAAATGTATAACAAAGAGAGATAAGTACAGTGAGAAAGGGGTAGAAAGAAGAATACCCACAATATTGTGGGAGGGGGCAAAAAGTAAATACACACGTGTCGTTTGTTTCTACATGTTTAAGAACCAGAACTGAATCTAAAAATTTCGGTTTTTTAATTTTCGGAACCTAAACCGAACCGAACCGTCGATTCCGGTTTGGTTCTTCGGTTGTTTGTGCACTCTTGCTTGTACATTGTTTGGTTGATAGAATGAAAAAATAAATCAAGAGAATAGAAGGAATATTGGACTGCATATTTGTACCAAAAAAAAAAATCTCTTTCTTACCTTTTGTTTTGTTGAATGAATCACATAAATAAAAGAATAAAATAATAAATAAATTAACACATTTTTATTATTTGATTGGAAGAAGAGGATTCTAATATTTATTTTATTTTTAAGATCCCTTCAATTTAAAAACAAATTATTATGAAGCTTAGAAAATATCATTTTGTTTCTTTTAGGATTGTTAGTGTTTTTATAATCTCGTTTTCAGTCCAAATTCGGACTAAAAACGCTATGCTTCATAAGAATAAAATCTTATTTTTCGTCTCATTCATCCATATTCAAATATTTTCTCCAACCAAACATAATTAATGTTGGTGACCTATTTTAAATTGTCAAAGCGAGAGAGGAGTGAATTAATTTAATTGTAAGTGATATGGGAAAGACGTAGGGAACCATTCATGAAGAGTGTCAACTTCCAGCTAAGTATATCACAACTGCTCGTAATATATATATATATAGAGAGAGAGAGATCAGTTGGTGGTGATATTGAATTAAAATCACGACCGCTAGCTTTATGCCTGTTGTCCAAACTTTTATCAGCCAACAACCTATTGATAGTGGTGTTATGAATTGCGATATTTCATACATCATGGTGTATTGTTTTTTCTCAGTGCTATTAAATTTAATATCTGTAGTTACGTATATGTGTATCACACAACAATTAATACCGATAGGGAATTAAATATGATTAAATTGAGGACTCAGACATATGTAAATGCAAGTGTGTACTTTTTTTGGTTATATAACTTATATATACTTTTTTTGGGTAAATAGCTTAAACCCCCCTCAAGTTTACTCTCTTTTTCTACTATACCCCCTCAACTAAATTTAGCCCCCTAAACTTTCATTTTTTTGCACCATGAGCTTGCCCTCCAAACTTTTTACCCAATTGCCTTCCAAACTTTTTATATTTCCACCTTCCATTTAACCCTCTTATAGGGTAAAGTGCAAAAAATCAATTTGCCTCAATTCTATTCTAAAAGATTATCATGCATTTACTATTATATTTCTTAATTCTTTAAATTACAAAAATATTATTTCTTTTAGTTAGAATATTAATTATACCATTAACCTTTAATGTATTAGACTAAATATACTTTCAAATGCTAAAAAAAATATATATATATAAATTTTAATTATTTTATTTGTAAATCAATTAACTTGTTATTAAATTTTAGTTTGATTTAAATCATAAAACTCATTATCCTAATTAATTTTTTATGCAAAATGAAACTTGTTTTTCATAAATAAATCATAAATTACTTAATAATAAACACTTGTTAATTTTCTCATGTTATATATATATATATAAGGATGACAACGGGTGCGGTTCTGGGCGGGTGTACCCTGCCCCATCCCAACAACCATTAAGAAATCTTCACCCCATCCCTGCCCAAAATCGGCTAAACGGGGTGGGAGATCACCCCGTCCTCGTCCCCGTTGGGTTTTTTAAAATTGATGGATGCTCGTGGGTACCCGCTAATAACTGAATTTTTTGAATATTTCACTTTAAAATTAAACAATTCCACAAAATCATATACCTAAAACACGAAATTCAAGATATAGAAACTAAATAAACATCAAATTATCTAATAGTCCAAATTATAATACATTTTACGAAAAATAACAACAACAAAGAAGTTTGTCCAATATTATGTTCACTTCAATCTAGACAACAACAAAAATAAAATTTAGGATTAGTGGGTTACACTTATTTTTTTATTCTAATATGTCTAAACGGGGCGGGGACACCTAAAACCGTCCTCGTCCCGTTTATGTGAGGGTTTTTTTCCCAACTCCATCCCCACCCATATAATATAAACGAGGCACCCAAAACCGTTATAAACGTGGCGAGGCGGGGCAAATTGTCATCCCTATATATATAACATGAGAAAATAAGTATACCGAAGATTTCTACTCCAAAAGCTCTTATCGATAAGTCTCTTGTTATTTGATACTAGCTTTGGCTTTCTGGGTTTTAGCTTCTATAGTTGTTTAAAGCAATTGTCTAACTGGGTTTTTCTTTTTCTTTTTTTTGTCAAATTTAGCTCTTACTGAGAAAGAAAAACCATTACTAAAACACCAAACAATTTTTTAGGAAATGACTTTAGTGCCTTTGTACACACAGAAATAGACAATAAAATGGTGGTTGCAAAAATATTATTTAAATATTTAAAATTTTAACTCGTATCCCTTTAGTTGATTTTCTATAATTATTTAGGGGAAAAAAACAAAATCTAGTGTTGTATAATTTGGAAGATGATAGACAGGGGATGTGAGAGGAACAAGATTTAGGTCCAATTACATGATATGATTTTCAGTATCTGGGGTTTCAGATTTTGATATTATCATTTTTTTAATGTATCTGTTTTCTTTCCGATAATGAGTTTTATTTGCTTCTTATTATTTGGGTGTTCATTATTTTGTGTTGGATAGGAATTTGGTAGATTTTTTGGTTAAATATACAATTAGGACATTTGAGTACATGTTCATACATTTGGTAGGTTCTATGAAATTTTCAAATTTCATATGCATTGCTAAACTAAACTATATATATATATATATATATATATATATATATACATAACATGAGAAAATTAACAAATGAATTATCAATATATATATATATATATAGCATGAGAAAATTAACAAATGAACTATCAATATATATATATATATATATATATAACATGAGAAAATTAACAGGTGTTTATTATTAAGTAATTTGTGATTTATTTATGAATATATTTTTATGAACATAAAGTTTCATTTGGCATAAAAAAAATTAATTAGGACAATGAGTTTTATGATTTAAATCAAACTAAAATTTAATAACAAGTTAATTGATTTACAAATAAAATAATTAGAACTTATAATTTATTTATTTTTAGCATTTGAGAGTATATTTAGTCTAATACATTAAAGGTAAATGGTATAATTAATATTATAACTAAAAGAAATAATATTTTAGTAATTTAAATAATTAAGAAATATAATAATAAGGGTAAGATAATCTTTTATAATAAAATTGAAGCAAATTGGTTTTTTGCACTTTATCCTATAAGAGAGTTAAATGTAAGGTGAAAATATAAAAAGTTTAGAGGGCAAGCCCATGGTGCAAAAAAATGAAAGTTTAGGGGGCTAAATTTAGTTAAAAGGGTATAGTAGGAAAAAAGAGTAAACTTGAAGGGGGTTTAAGCTATTTATCCTACTTTTTATGGTTTAAGAGACAGGGATGGCTGCATGTGTTGTAGTATTCCTTTTAATATCACATATTTTAGGGTAAATTGCTTAAACTCCCCCTCAAGTTTACTCTCTTTCTCTACTATACCCCCTCAACTAATTATACTCCCCTCAACTTTCATTTTCTTGCACCATGGACTTGCCCTCAAATTTTTTTACCCTTTTACCCTCCAAACTTTTTGTATTTTCACATTACCTTTAATCATATCTTTACTATTATATTTCTTAATTCTTTAAATTACAAAAATATTGTTTCTTTTAGTTAAAATATTAATTATACCATTTACCTTTAATGTATTAGACTAAATATACTCTCAAATATTAATTCTTTTTTTATAAGTTCTAATTATTTTATTTGTAAATCAATTAACTTGATATTAAATTTTAGTTCGATTTAAATCATAAAACTCAATCATAATTAATATATTCATAAATAAATCACAATTTATGAAAACAATATATATATTTTGAACAAAATATATATATATTGGAAAATGATATATATTTCGGAATATATATATAATTCGTCAAAAATATATATTTTCCGAATTCTTTTAAAAAAATATGATTTTTTTCCGAAAAATAATTTTTTTGGGAAAAATATATATTATGTTCCAAAATATGATTTTTTCCGAAAAATATTTTTTATGTCATTTACCTTTAATGTATTAGACTAAATATACTCTCAAATTTTAATTCTTTTTTTATAAGTTCTAATTATTTTATTTGTAAATCAATTAACTTGGTATAAATTTTAGTTTGATTTAAATCATAAAACTCAATCATAATTAATATATTCATAAATAAATCACAATTTATGAAAACAATATATATATTTTGAACAAAATATATATATTTCGGAAAATATATATATATATTGGAAAATGATATATATTTCGGAATATATATATAATTCGTCAAAAATATATATTTTCCGAATTCTTTTAAAAAAATATGAATTTTTTCCGAAAAATAATTTTTTTGGGAAAAATATATATTATGTTCCAAAATATGATTTTTTCCGAAAAATAATTTTTATTGAGAAAAATATATATTATTTTCAAAAATATGATTTTTTCCGAAAAATAATTGTTTTGGGAAAAATATATATTATGTTCCAAAATATGATTTTTTTCCGAAAAAATAATTTTTATTGAGAAAAATATATATTATTTTCAAAAATATGAATTTTTTTCGAAAAATAATTTTTTTGAGAAAAATATATATTATGTTCCAAAATATGATTTTGAGTCATAATACCTAAACTACCATAAATAGTATAGGAGGATTTAGTGAAATCAAATATTCAAAAAATTTATTTTTCAAAAAAATATGTATATTTTGGAATATATATATATATATATTGGAAAATGATATTTATTTCGGAATATATATATATATATATATATATATATATATGATTCGTCAAAAGTATATATTTTTCGAATTGTTTTAAAAAAATATGATTTTTTTATGAAAAATATACATTATTTTCTAAAATATAAAAAATATATATTTCCGAATTATATTATTTTCGAAAAAAAATCATAGTTTGGAAAATAATATATATTTTTCTCAAAAAAATTATTTTTCGGAAAAAATAATATTTTGGAACATAATATATATTTTTCCCAAAAAAATCATATTTTTTTAAAACAATTCGAAAAATATATATATATTTGACGAATTATATATATATTCCAAAATATATATCATTTTCCAATAAAACTTAATTTGATTTAAATCATAAAACTCATTATCTTAATTATTATTATTTTTTGCCAAATGAAACTTTCTTTTAATAAAAATATATTCATAAATTGTGATTTATTTATGAATATATTAATTAGGATTGAGTTTTATGATTTAAATTAAACTAAAATTTAATAATAAGTTAATTGATTTACAAATAAAATAATTAAAACTTACAACAAAAAAAATTAACATTTGAGAGTATATTTAGTCTAATACATTAAAGGTAAATGACATAATTAATATTCTAACTAAAAGAAATAATATTTTTGTAATTTAAAGAATTAAGAAATATAATAGTAAGGATAGGATTAAAGGTAATGTGGAAATACAAAAAGTTTGGAGGGTAAAAGGGTAAAAAAAATTGAGGGCAAGCCCATGGTGCAACATTTTATGAAAGTTTAGGGGGTTCTAAGCTCATTTCATAATTGAGGGGGTATAGTAGAGAAAGAGACTAAACTTAAAAGGGATTTTAAGCAATTTACCCCCATATTTTAGGAATTAAATACAATATATTTTGTGGTGTCATTGCATCTCGAAATAAATGTATTTCAAAATAAGTGGTTACGGACAACAAAATTTGTTGGGTCTTAAATTTATGTAGGTCTCTTTTAAATTAACTAATGATATGACATAAATTCATGCATGTGTTGCTTTTTGGTAACATATTTTATGAACTGAAAACAATATATTTTATTAATTGCCTATATATTTAGAGTGACTAGATAGGAAAATAATTTCCCTTCAAAGTTTTTTTTTTTTTTATTGGGCAAAAATCTTAAGAGTTGCAAGACAAGGCAAAGGACTCCAGCCAAACAAACCCCAAGGAATATAATCTATTACAATTTTGGGCTATAAAATAAAACCCCCTAGTTCAGTTTTTGATCAAATACCCTCTATTTTTGTCTCAAAATAACGTAATTTTAGAGTAAAAAAAATGTTAAAATTGTATTGTTTAGAGTTAGAAGAAAGGGAGGTACGTGAAAGATTTTCATAATGGAAGGAGTAATATGAAACCTTAAAGGAGCATGTGATGAAAATCTTAAAGGATTTTATGTTAATAGGCCTAATTTTATTTTTTACAAAGTATTCCCCTATATAATATTATTGTACTAGTTAATGAAATTAAATAGTTCTATTTTGAAATAACTTTTAACCCAGCTAATTTTTGCACCACTATAACAAACATAGCATAATAGTCCTTTTCTAGTTAAAATTACTCTTTTTGGTGTCGTACAGCTTAAAAATGCAAAGCAATTAAATAATTTTATGTCTGTTTCTTCACTACTGATTACTCAATCGCTGATATTTCATATGATGGAAGCTTTTTGGACACATCCAATTGTTTCCAACCCTATCTCAACGAAACAAAATCAAAATCTAACCCAAAATCTTCAAATATACATAAGCCAATTTTGAGATGAAAATGATGTCAAGGGTATTAAACATATATTATTTATAATGAAGAATATAATAATATACCCCCAATATTTAATTGAACTGGCTAAATAAGGGAATCCCAATATTGTGTTCTTTGTGAACATCATCAAAATGTATTTCATTATAAATTATAATCATTTTATTATATATATATATATATATATATATATATTATATAGAGAGAGATGGAATTACTTACATTAATTATCTTTTCCAAAAAAAATTTAGGGGAAGGTCTCTGTAAGTGTTAATTTCAAGAAACCCCATATACTATCCAGTTTAATCAACTAACCTTCACTGTGTCCACTTTGCCCCATATACTATTCAATTTCATCATCATGCCCCCTCACCTCACATTTTGAGTCAAAATGCCTAAATTACCCTCAATAATATAAGGGGGTTTAATGAAATCAACCATTTTTAGAAAATCAATTATATTTTTCTCAAAAATTATAAATTAAAATATATATATATATTTTTCGCAAAAAAATTATTTTTCGGAGGGAGTATATTATTTTCCAAAATATGAATTATTTCAGAAAATATAATATATATTTTTTGCAAAAAAAAATATTTTTCGGAAAAGATCATATTTTGGAACATAATATAATATATTTTTCACAAAAAAATTATTTTTCAGAAAAAAATCATATTTTGGAACATAATAAATACTTTTTCACAAAAAAAATAATATTTTGGAACATAATATATATTTTTTGAAAAAAATTATTTTTCTGAAAAAAAATCATATTTTGCAATATAATATATATTTTTCGAAAAAAATTCATATTTTGGAACATAATACTTTTTCGGAAAAAAAATCATATTTTGGAACATAATATATATTTTTCGGAAAAATTCATATTTTGGAATATAATATATACTTTTTCGCAAAACAATTATTTTTCGGGAAAAAAATAATATTTTGGAACATAATATATATTTTCGCAAAAAAAATATTTTTCGGAAAAAATTCATATTTTGTAACATAATATATATTTTTCGCAAAAAAATCATATTTTGGAACATAATATATACTTTTTCGCAAAAAAATTATTTTTCAGAAAAAAAATCATATTTTGGAACATAATATATATTTTTCGCGAAAAAAATTAATTTTCGGAAAAAATTCATATTTTGGATCATGATATATACTTTTTCGCAAAAAAATTATTTTTCGAAAAAAAATCATATTTTGGAACATAATATATATTTTTTGCAAAAAAATATTTTTCCGAAAAAATCATACTTTCCAAAATATATATATTTTGAAATTTATAGTTTTTACGAAAAATATAATTTATTTTCGAAAAATAATTTTTTTAAGGGTTGATTTCACTAAACCCCCTTATACTATTAAATAAGAGTAGTTTAGACATTTTGACTCAAAATGTGAAGAGAATGGGGCATAGTGATGAAATTAGATAGTATAGGGGGCAAAATGGATACAGTGAGGATTAATTGATTAAATTGAATAGTATATGGGGGTTTCTTGAAGTAAACTCTATCTATAATCCAACAATTAAACTTTGCTCTTTGAAAGCATTATCACAATGTGTATGTATTTATTTGTGATAATAGTCTTCTAAACTCATAGACATAAAAAGTTTTTATCATTACTTAAAATAGTATTTTGCTCTATTTGTTTGTCCTCGTTGGAATTGTTTGCACAAATCTTCTCCAAATTTAGTAAAGTGCGGGCGTGCCAGATTCAACTTGAATCAAATAGTGAATTCCGAGAAAACTGGAGACTATTTCCTTGGAAAATGATTATGATCAAACGATTGCAAATGGGTTCTTTTTTGTCTTAGTCAAAAGGACTTAAATGTTAAAGTTGAAAGAAAAGGGATAAAAAATTTGAGAATGAAAATTGGTAGAAATATATTTAAGCTGGAAGAAAGTAAATTGCTGGAAATTGAGTGCTGGAAGATACGTAAATGGCAGAATTGAAAGTGCATAAAGGAAAATGAATTGAAAACAAATGACTTGTATTGAAATTACTGGAATTGAAATACAAAGAATTGAAAATACATGATAAAGTAAATGACAATTTAAGAAAATTTCATTGTAATGATTTGTGTTGTGCCTTGGGGAGGCGGGGACTTAAAGTTACATAATGTGTTATATTTATAGTCTTAATGTATTTGTGTGTGTAGTATTCAACCTTGCTCCAGAGTGTGTCAAGTGTCCATAAGCCTACCCACTTATTTACTTAATTATCTCATATTCTGTCACATGTCGGTAGAAGTTATATCTTCCATTGGCTGTTACAACTGTCATCTTCCAACTATTCTTCTTTCATTATGCCATGTGTCAGTAAAAGTTACATTTTCCATTGGCAGTTACAACTGTCATTTTCCAACTGTCTTTCTTTCAAGTAACTTTAACAGTCGCCTTCTTCCACCTTCCAAGTTATCAGAAATTGTTTCTTCCAAGTAACTTTAACAGTCTTCTTCTTCTATCTTCCAGGTCATCAGGAACTGCTTTATTCCACATAACTGACTTCAATTATGCCATGTGCATACCACGTGGTCGAATAATAGGCTACCACATGGTATGGAATTTTTGGGTGTCAACATGAATCACACCCTCATTTTTTGTAGTGTGATTTCATTCATGCCAAAAGGCTAATTCCGCTAAATATGTTTTGGTTTCTTTAGCTTTATTTTTTCTTAGACCAAAATCATCAACACCAAACATGGTTTCAGTTCAAAATAAAATCAAACCACACCACACCACACCAAACCCAAACCAAAAACCAAAACCATATCATTTCCCAAACAAACACTAAATGTAGTTATTGCTTGGTTCTCGTATTATTGAAAGCATAATTCAAAAAATTGTTTAGTTTACCATGTATGTCTCGCCACAAGTGGAGGCATGTCTTGAGCAACATTTAGGATATGGACAAGTTAAAGAAGCATGAAGTGAATAACCAAACATAGGAATGACAATGTAGAGCGAGGATCGCACTCCCCATTTTCATCCCCATTTTATTTTTCTATTCCATACCCGCCCCAAAATCGTTTATTAACTAGGACAAAGTAAGATTAGGTGGGAGCGGGGTGGAATTTTACCATATAAATATTTTTTTCTCTTTGATGCATTTGATTCCAATTGGAACTTTTAACATTATGTTATTGTAAGATCATCAAAGTAATACATGCAATTTGTTACATAATTGAGATTAGATTAAGGTAATAAAAGTGAAGATGTAAGGAGGTTAGGATTTGATATTAGGTGAAATGTGAAAAAGTTATTTTATATATTAATAATATGAAGGGTACAATAGTTAATAAATAATCCGTATGGGGTGGGGCGATCATCCTCCATCGCTGCCCAAAAATCAGCCTGATTTTTTTCCCATCACATACCCGCCCCCATTTATTTAACAAGTTTTCCAAAATTGTTTAAATCGGGGAAGAGTGGGGCTGTTTCCCACCGAGACGGAAAATTTTGTCATCCCTAGTGTCACAGGGGTTATCTTTCAATACGAAATTTTCACCCTATGATAACACTTGACACCAATCAAGTCAGTCAATTCATACACAGTCTTGCACAAATACATACACACTGTATATGAAATGCAATAAAATAACAACACCCACAAATTTATAAGCAACCACAATCAATGGTTCCCCAACCTTCACTATTAAACACAAATAGTACAAGGATTCTCTCTCACTCAGGCCACACTACAGCATTTACAAGCACTATCTCTCTCTGAAATTCGTCCCTGTATAAAATGCTATACATATGTGCCTATATAGGCCAATATACAAAATTATCTATATGTGTGGATGACATCCCCATCCACTTAGGCTGTGTTGGCACCAGTCAGAGGCTGCCAACACTTGTCACACAGTTGCATTCTTCAACTGCATCATGTTGTGGCATCCTCCTGTAATGCCACATACCCCTTGGTGGTTTATGTGCCATTAAACTGCCTAACTGCGTGTTTGAGCCACACCTAGCCTTGACCATCCTTCCATATGTCTGAGTCATGCTGCACCATTATGAGCCATCTATGCCAAACATATGTCAACACTGCATAATATTTGTCTTTGCTGAGCCAAATGCCTTATCCCAGCTCCTCTCAAGCCTACGCGCACTTAAGAGCATTACCAAGCCTGAACCAATGCCTTCACCATCGAGCCAGCACCTAGCCATGCCCATGTCTTGGTTCTGTCAATGCCTTGGCACCATAGGCATGCCTCTTCATGCCCATATCTTGAACCAACTTGCACCAACCATTGCTTGTCTTAGTGTCACAACATTTCCCCAAGGGCAAGTTGGCCTAACCAAAGCTTGGTGTGCACATGACTTGCCGAGCCAAATGCATTACATGCACACCAATGCATGCCAAGCTAAGACATCACCTTACCAAAGGCAAGTTGGCACACTCTTGGGCATGCACACATAGCTTGCCAAGCCATGCGTGCTCCAGCACAACCCACAGTGTCTAACCGTGCCACCGAACGTTGACAAACAATGCCTTTACAAGCCAACAAGCTTCCCAATACATGCCTTAGTCAAAGCTTGCCCATGGCCTTACTAAGTGATTGAATGCATACTTGGGTCAAAGACCCACTCCTCCCTATATATGCATAATCCACAACTACAGCTCTGACCAGAACATATATCCATGCTTGAGGAGTCATAATGACTTTTTTCGAAGTTCCCGAATTCCAAATCCGAATTTTCTTTGACATGTCATCTTCTTATGATATAAAGCATCTCTAATTAAATTCTCATAATTTTTCAATGCTCCTAAGTTTGACTTCCAAAGTTGGACTTATTTACCAAACTTGCCATTGTGCCATCCTCCCATGTCAACTTACTTCAAGACTTCACCGGGTAACACTTAGGCAGGCATGATGAAAAATGAGAAGTTGATACGAAAGAAATTTTATAGAAATCTTTAGTATTCTGTTATTTATTAACTGTCTACTATTTAGACCTCGTCGCCGAATAAAATCATCCATTTTATTTACATTCTCCACCAATACTCAATTCCCTCAATTAGATAGAAATGTGATTTGATTTTAGCATTTTTTTTTCCTAGGTACATGATAAATATTATAAAAGAAACAAGAATTTATAGGTGCTTTTAAAGAGTTACAAGACAAAAGGTCCAAAAAAAAACAACTTTTTCTACTTTAAAAATTTGGAAACTTTATTATTTACCTTTTGGGTTGGTCCTCTTTTGGCTAAATTGGTCATTGCTGGGTTTCAGCTTGTATTGTGTTGTTGGGCCTCGTATCTTATTAGATAAATCATTAAAGTGTAAATTAAAAATAAAAAAATAAAAAATATGGATCTTCAGGGAAAAAAAAAAGCTTCTAGTATTTACTAACTTGTTCCTCACCCCAAGCCACAGAGGACGGATTCAGTATTCTATCCCCCACTAAAGTTTCACTACGTGGCACAATTCTATTGGTTTTCATTAAAAAAGTCAAAGTCCTATAATTTTATCCTTGACCACCTATAAAATTCTTCCAATAGGAACCCAAGTTCACGCCCTAATCCTATCCGTCGCTACACTGAATTAGACTGTTCATACAAACATACACACATAAGTATATATCTGTATATATAGACTATATAGAAGAAACAAGAGAACCAAAAAGATTTTCGTGTAAGAATTTCCGAGTTTTCTTTCAATTCTCCTCCCTTTCAATCTCAAAAGCGTCGATCAAGGTAAGTCAACGTTGTTTGTGTTTTTGTGTATTTTCTACTAATTCTGAGCTGATTATCTTCAATTTAATTTTCAGTTACAATTTCATTAATCTTAGTCTCGATCTTGTTTGAGTAATATCATCTGGTTTGTCCAATTTTGTGATCCGGAAATTTCTAATTGCTATTGACATCGATTGTTTTGATCTATCTAGGGTTAATTTCATAATTCAATTGTATTTATTGTTTTCGCAAGAAATATGTTAGACGCTATAAGAATTAGATTACTGTAACAGAATCAATTTAGAAATATTAACTAGGGTTTGGTTTTGTACTATGGATGTTATTATGGTTATATACAGCATTTTGGGTGATAACTCTTTTTGGGACATTTGATCGAATAGGTGGGATGCAAAGTGAAGTATAATTATTTGGATCACCATTTTCGTTTCTGTATGGATTATTTTTGTACTGATGAAACGCGCGCAACTAATTAAATGATTTGTTGATTTGTGATGTTATGTTTTGAAAAAGATGCAGGTATTTTTTAATTTATGAGGTGAGGAATTTTATTGAGTGATATTTGATTATTCACAAGAGTAATGGAAGGGTTAATAGTGTATATGGTGACATATATCTAATTTTATTTCTTCTCCTATGTACGAATTTCCGAAATAAGTTGCTTACGCCTTTGAGCTGAATTAGACCGACTTGTTGAAATTGGTAGCTCGGTATGGTTGCAAGGATATGCTGTGCTCTTTCTTTACCCATGTATTTATTTTTCTGTTTTCAAGAAATAAGAAAACAGTTGTGATGAACTGCGCATTTTGTTTGAAGTTGGCTTTATTTTTATTGTAGTCACTTAGTGGAAAATAATGATAAACGGAGTGTTTATCTTGAAGATGACGACTGGTGATTGAGATGGGGAACCGTATCCTACCCAATCCAATGAAGTTAAACTCTCAATTTCATCTCGCCCCGTCCTGACTTCCACATTACAGGTCTATCACCATATAATGTGCATCTTTTACCAATAAATTTAGTACTAGTTATGTTGATAGGTTCCTAAGGGAAAATATGGGGGAAAAAGTATAAGTGATTCTTAACACTTGTGTGTATGAATTTCATGACTTGGTACTCAGAAATTTTAAGGATATTGAAGAACAATGCAAAGTAAAGAACTAGTATTAGATTTGGTATTATTCATCTGTTAATTATTTTTTTAACTAATTATGATTTCGGGGTCAAGATTGTTTAAGCAGTATTAACGATCTAACGGTCGGGAGTCAGGCTGCTTGAGTACTAAAACAAAGAATACTATTATAAGAATAAGCTGACTTCTTGTAATTGGAAATTAATTCAGTTATTTGCCTACTCGTTTAGTTCTCTCCACACCCACACCCACACACAGACACACATATATATGTTTTTCATGGATGTGTTCATGTGCATATCTATGGTGTATATGTGATTTTGGTGTAAAATCTGTAAGATAATGGGTCCGCTGTATATTTTCACTGTAGAAGTTTAAAAAATGGAAGAGAAAGGTAGAATGCTTTTTTAAATGCAACTTTGCTTTTTTTGCTAAGTTCATGTGCATTATTGCTAATTCAAAGTTGTTCAAGAATTGTTTAAGTTTTCTGGAAATTTTGTGAAATTTCTATCCCTAGAAAATTCATAATCGTACTTGATACTCAATGCCACTGTCCATTGCTATATGCACAATGGATGAATTTTTGACCTTCAATGGATAACTCTTGTTCGAATTAACTGTCTATTTTTATACCATTAATCTTTTAATTCTCCTTTCTGGTCTAAGTGGGATGTAGTTCATTATAGTTGTTTTTACTTCTGTTTGATAACCTGTGAGCTTCGGGTTCAAGACCATAAGAATTTGGTATGGCGTTTTATAGTACTTTTAATATATCTCTGAATTGTGCATCTACTCTGTTAGTGGGAAGAAAGCCAAAATTGGTGTAATTATGCATCTATGGTGGTTATATTAGTTTGTGGGAGATCTGATTAGAGATATTTTCATTAGCTCCACTCTTGCTTTCTACCTTTAACTTGGAAGTGCAAAGCTGGGTTTTGTGGCCATTATGTGCTCCTGAGGCAATATGTCCCTTCTAGAATTTATATTCTCACTATGCCTTTGAAGAATTTAAAAATATTTAGCTGCATTTTTGTTAGTGGACGAGTATTGCTTTTGTGGTTTGTTAAGATCTTCACGCCCCTGTAATCAACTCATTGTATTGTTATTGCTTTAGTTTCATGTAACATAAGATGACTTATGAGTGATTGCAATATGTTGAAGCAAACCTATTGATGCTACAGGGTAAAAGTGTTTCTATTATTACTATGCTCTTGTATCAGGTTTTAGCAACAAATGGCAACAGAAACAAGTCAATCCGAAAAGCCATCATCTGCTGCCCCAAGTCCTGCAATCACTTCATGTCGAAAGAAGAAGTCGGAAAGTGGCAGTTTCTTGGAGGATGTAAAGGACCACATTGATGAGTTTGTCCATGCTTCTATGGATGAACACAAGACTTGCTTTAAAAAGACCATTCAAAAGGTTAGCGCAACTTCCATTCGATTTCAGAACTTCTACTTGACTGCATAATCTGTCATTGCTGATCAACTATTTCGCTTGCATTTTTCAGATGTTTGGAATGTCAAAAGTTATTGCAGAAATGAGTGCTAACACCAAGGAGGTCGAAAGTTCTTTGTCGCTTCAGACAACTGTATCCAAGTAGAATGTCTTCTATCCTTTGATAGCTTTGTTATCATAGTCTTAGAACCGTACCGTATTGTCAAGCTAATGGATTACAATTTTCGGCATGTATTATGAATCTATACGTATAGGATTTTGCTGGACGTTTGTTTGATCATCATATATCCCTGCAATTTTGCCATGACAATCTTATCGACCACTGAATCAATGTGTGTTGACACCCTAAATGAGCCAACACATGGCAATGGAAGCGGACCGAAACTAGGCAAAAAATTGGGCAGAACTGAGCTGTTTTCGGTGTGAAATCTGGGCTGGAGTTCGGCCTAAACTGGGCTGAAAATTGGGCATAACTGGGTTGTTATTGGGCCGAAAACTGGGCTATTATTGGGCTAAAAGTTGGGTTGCGAAAATAGGTTAGAAAATGGGTTGAAAATGAGTCATATTATGAAGTTGATTAAGACTAGAAGATTACAAAGTTTGTGGAGTATTGGACATTTTTGAAAAAGAGATGTAGTTGAGTTGGTGAAAGTGTTTAGATATAATTAAAATTTAGGTTGTTTTATCTTTTATTTTTTATTTATTTATTTCTAGTTTATCTTTAGGCTATAAATAATATACGTATACCTCTGTTACAGAGGTCCACGACCAAATACAAATTGTCCCTGCTACAATGACAGTTTTTCATTCTATTTTATTTTAGTCATTTATTTGCTTTCTTTCAATACCAAATTTACTTTCCTGCAAATTTTTCATTAGAACCCTTCACGAGAGTTGAGTTCTCTCTCTCGTAAATCGCCTGATTCTATTTCACATGTTCAAAAGAGACGAAAATTCGTTCCTTTTGAACCGGTTGAATTCCGTCACCGGTTATGGCACGCCCGCACCTTATAGATACGAAGAATATTATCGGCCCTACTATTAGGCCGATGATTATTATTTTTCAGAATTTCACGAAAATCAAGAATATTATCGGCCCTGCTATTCGGGCCGGTGAATATTATTTTTTGTCGCGAACAGTGTGACATCATGGATTGTTTATGTTCATATGTTGACATGGAATATAATGCAGAATCGTTAAATCCGTCCATGACGCCACTTTTAAGATTATTTTAGCAACAATGCTAAATGGTTGTTTTTATGTATTTGTAAGTGATTATACAAAATTGTATGTGGGATGAATTTTCTTCTTATGTTATGGTCCCTAACATATTGTGGTGCTTCATTATCGAAATTAGGCAAACAGATCTCTGGTGGTATGTTTACGTATTTGATTATCATTAGTAGCTCTTGTTTAAAGAGGAAGTCGTGGGGTTAAACTCCTTGAGGTGGAATCTTACAACCATTCAACTTTTTCACAGATTTTTTTGAAAAAATTGCTCTTTTTAAAAATTCTACCTTTTATTTTGGGTTAAAGTCCAATCGTTGGACTTACAATTCTACCTTTTATTTTCTTTGTTTGACAAGAAGTGTTTCTTCAAATATGTTTTGAAAGCTTGTGTTCGGTTAATATTTATCTTTATAACCTATAATTAGATGTTAGTTTCTTTGTTTGAGTTCTTTTTTTTTGTTTGACCATCTTTAGTAGGTGTTGGTTTCTTTATCCATAAAGGCCTCTCTTCACTTTTTTTTTTTTTTCCTCAATACATATCGTTATGCTTTTGTTCTTATTCTTAGGTCTGTCTGCATAGTTTTCGCTTCTGGTTTTCGTAAAAGAAAAAGATAAGCAAAATATGTTTTGAGAAGCAGGTACCCCCAATTTTTTAAAACATTCTTTCAATGATCAGAAACTCATTTGCGAAATACCATTCAAAACAGTTTCTCATTTCAGAAAACTAAAAATAACGTTTGAAAAATCAATCCAAATAAGGCTTTCATACAAAATCCATTTTAAGAAGAATTTTTTTTTCAATTTTCACTACTGTAACATTGGCTGAATGACATTTAAATCTTAATTTGAGTTGCTTAAGCTTATAATCAGCAGCAAAAGAATAGTGTACTTCTCTCATCTTTACTTACAGATGGGAAACAGCATGCATCACACATGTGCATCCACTATTTTGTGAGAGGTAGCTCAACAAACCCGCACCTAACGGCATATACCTTGATTGGCTCACTCTATTCGATGCACCCAAAAACCATAATAACCACAATTTTTAATAGCTTTACTTAGGCCTTAATGAACGCAAGAAGATTAGCAACCCAAACAGAACCCAGGCCTTAATCTTAATTAATAATAAATGTTTTCGCTTTTAAGGACTTTATTGAGAAGTGGTCATTCTTAATTAATTAATTGAGGACTTGTATGATGAGCCCTTCATTTCATATGTCGTTTTATGAATTTATGTTAATTCTTTCCATCAGTGGAGATTGGAACATATTGAATGTAGAGACTAGAGAGGGTAGGTGGGTAGAAATGGTACTTGGATTTGTGCCTGCCAATTATAGCTCTCCTAAGCTTTTTAATTAAATGTACAAATTAGTATGGTCCAAACTCCAATGGAATTCTCCAATTTTAATGAACCACTTTCTCATATATTTTAATTCTATGCTTTAAAAAATATAATAAATATAAACTATTTAATAAGGAAAAAATAAACCCTTTTAGCTAGTTTTACTCTAAAGTCCCATGTGTCACTAGCATAGATGTATCCATTTATTAACAAACAATTAAATTATAACTTAGCAAAGTTGCTAGGTGTTACATGATGTCCATTTATCCCATATTGGATAAATAGTGGAAAGTGAATGGGATTTAAATGGATGAATGTTCGTCTAACTCATTGACTTAAGTTTTTGGGTCGAACCACAAAACATCCATCTGTTATAGTTGGTATCAAAATCCAACCCGATAGGGTGGTTTGACTGCAATGAAGGCATTACGCGGGTTCGGATGAAGAAGAATGTTACAGGGTGCCTATTTTGTCCCACATCGGATAAAGAGGGAAATGTTTAAGATTTTGAATCAAACTGCGAACCGGAACCAACCGAACCAATTTTATTTTTAATATATATATATATTTTTACCAGTGTTATATTTTTACATTTATATATATATATATTAGTGTTATTTAAGGTATATGCATTTTTTTATTAGATGCAAAGTGTAATTTTAAGTTTGTAATACTTGAAAATTTAAAATATTTTATTTTATTTAATTTATAATTATATTATCTTTTAATATTTGATATTTTTTTAGTAATAATAAGAATTGGAACCAAAATCAAAATTTCAATTTCAATTTCAATTCCATTTTTAAAGAAAAAAAAAACCGGTTCTATTCCTGTTACTCCCCTAAAAGGAGCGTGTTATTGACTTATTTCACACTGGTTGAGAAAAATAAGTACGGTAATTTGGTGAAATATTCAAATAAATCAATTTCCCCCCTTTTTTCATTCTATCTTCCCCTTTCGCGGTGACTCTCTCTCTCACACACATACTTGAAAGTGCTAAGCTCGCATTTCTTACGATTCAGTAGGATCTGAAGTTCCAAACGTTGAATTCAGAGGTCAGAGATCTCTAAACCCTAAATCGACTCTGTTATCTTTATTGTTTCGAACTTGGATTTCAATTTTGCACTCTCGTTTTTGAATTGTTCAAGAAGAAGATTGCAATTCTTGCTAAACAAAACACAGTAATACACAATTTCAATTCATATAGGAATCATTACATTGGACATAGTAGAAAGCACAAATCACAGCTCACAAATACATATTTCACAAACTAATTAGACAATAATTACCACAAAAACAACAGATAATAAACAGCTGTGATTCTTGATTTACCATATGCATATATATATATATATATATATATATATATAGATTCTGGAAAGGAGAAGAATAATGCAACTTTATTCCATCATCTTCGAGCTTGGACTTCGAAGGAGCTTTAGATTTTTCATCCTGCATTGGAAAGAAGTAAGTTCCTATTTAACTTGTGATACTGATGTGTGTTTGTTAATATTTACATGAAAGTTTCTGGATATATATATATGTATGTATATATGTACTGTATTGATGGAATTACATCAATGATACATGTGGGTTAATCTTTGTTTTTGAGATTTATGGGCATTATTGGGTGTAGCAATAAAATCCAAAAAACAAAATAACAATGAGAGCACATGTGAGTAATCAGCAACAAATGTTAACATCACTACTACTATAGGGCTATAGCTACGTGAAAAATATGGTATATAGAGGTCCAATGGGTGCATAAATTAGAAGAGAAGAAGGATTTGATTGGCCTGACTTTGTTGCGGGCGATGTTTTCAATTGTCTAAAACTAGTCTCTATTGGAAGAGAGTGCTAAGTCGAAGGATCTAGAAAAATAGGATGACAAGACAATACATGTAACTAATTTTCGAAACTATTCGAGCACAAAGATTCGTTGAGCTTAGTGTTTCCTATTAAAGTAGATGGAAGATGCCAAGAGTAGCAACATCTTTGTAGCTTTAGCTACCTATGGTTGTAGTTGGTGGTTCAAGAAGGAAAGGGTGTTTAGGGGGGAAGCATGACAATGAAATCAACATATGAGGTGATATATGTATGTGTGTGTATGTATACGTGTCATGATTCATGGGTCACTTTTATTCTTCTTCTATACGTGAGAGACATATAAATATATATATATATATATATATATATATATAGTTTATACCTCGAGTGTTCCTGTACTTGGGGAAGGGCACTTGGCCATCCTCGATATGCTTGACATCCTCCACAAGGATTTCAAAATGCCTCTTCACTTCCTCCGCTGTCTTCCCTCCAACGGCCCTGGCAACATTGTGCCAACGGTCAGGGGTCTCCTTGTCATACACAGCCAGAGCCCTCTCAAAGGCTTTGTTCTGCTCAGCAGTCCAATAGCCAGAACCACGCGATGACATTGAGCTGGATGCCATTTCTTTTCCAAAGGAAAGGGAAATAATTGTTTAAAGAAAGCAAATGGAACAATATCAGGTTTATGGAAGAATGGCCTTAGGAAATTGATGGAAAAAAGGTGAAAATAAGAGGAAATGGAATGGAATAGCCTAAAGAGGGAGAGAGAGAGAGAGTCAACAGATGAACTCTTTTAGTCAAGGGCTGATATGTGTAAAGAGGTGGCAATGCTGCTCTTTATAAGCTCCATGAGTAGAGGGCTGAGGTGGGGTCATGCCAGTTGCCCTATAAAAATTAGGCAAAAAAAAAAAAAGGATTTTTTATGATTTGTCTCCTTAAGAACCACATACTGAAGGAGGACAAAGATCAACAGGGGTAGAGGATCAGTTCAGTATCTCCAAGAACTTTTTAAAATTTCACTTCCTTTTAAATTGTATAAAACTGTCTTTTTCTTACTATTGACTATATATGTCAGATTAGGTATAATCTTTTCCTTACTATGTTATAAGGATGTGGTTCTCAAGGTAAAAAGTCACTAAAAGCTGATAAATCATAAATTCCAATAATAAACCCACAGAAGAAACTTCCTAGAGTTTTAACATATGTGGTTGGGTTCATTGCAATTGCCCCACTATTCTATAATTAGGAAACTGTCAAAATTTTTAGGAGGATAAGTATGCCACTAATGAAAAAAAAAAAACATGTTAAGTTAGGGAAATAACACCCTTCATATCTCATGATCCATGCAATCATGAAATCTCATAATGGACTCAATTCACCCCATCTCCTGATTAATCCGAATTTGGAAGTATACGGATCATTATATGCATTTAAAGTGCTTATTTGCCTCGGTTCGTTAGCCATCTTTACACAACTTGATACTCATTCGATATTCTCTTTTAAAATGACAGTAAAAAAATACTACTACTAATTATATGAATTGCAGTAAAAAAAATTCTCACGAGAATTTCATTTATAGTGGTCAGACGATCCCTCCTTGATTGATTTAAAAGAACGATCATCATCTTTTCCCTGATATTGGGTGGGCCCATATCCAATGGCCGTACAAAAAACATTCACGAGGATGCCGCGATCCGGTGTTTATTCATTTCAGCTTTGAGTATCAAAGATAGCCTTCTTCTCTTCAAATGATCTTTGTCTGTACTTTGTCCTGAACAACATTACAAGCTTACTTTCAAAAAAAAAAAAACATTACAAGCTTTCTAGCTGGATAGCTGAGTCCGTACAATGATTATATTGTGTTTTTGTTCAAGAAAAGGTCAATACGTGTTATCTAATCTTTGCAATGTGGGTCCCTTAACTGAATCTTGTGTTTTCTAGCAACCCTCGTAGTTATCTCTCTCTCATTTACTGTGTGTGTTCACCTGGGCTCAGCAAAGTTTCTAGTATTTCTCTTCTGCAATAATGCCACTGGACATGAAATGTCTTTCAAATCCGTGTCGAATATACTATCGTCACATTTTTTAAGTACTCATACGCACATTTCACGCATTGCCCACGATGGGACTCCCTCGTACTAGTCTCGAATCTTCAATATTGCTGATTGGGGTGTAAATTACCATGTTTCCGGGTGGCATAACCTTGGATTAGTTCAAGGAAAAGGTAAAATGGGAACTGGGGACCGAGTAAGGACTTGGTCTTTCATGTGTGGAACAATCTAGAAATACAAATAAATAGAAACAACATGCCATATCACTATATATATATTGTTAGGGTTTTTACACCTGCCCAAGAATACTGTTAGAAGCCGCGTGTACCTGCAAATCAGAAAACGCACACAAACCCACACCAAACAATGGATACAAAGATTTATAGTGGTTCGGCCAAAATAAGCTTACGTCCACTGAGAGCACCGTTTCACTATAATCAAAGAGAAGATTACAAAGTGGTTGATCAGCAGATCAAACACACGCACATACACAGTGTTATTCCTAACTCTCACCAAGAAGAATACTAGCATTTGTCTCTTCTATTCTCTCTCTCTATTTGTGCACACAATATAAAAAGAGAGACCCTATATTTATATGAAAGGATATAGAGGTGGTTTTGCCTTTTAGTCGATGTGGGACAACTTTCAATACAAAATAATCACCCTTTATATATAATAGTCTCCTATTTGACGACTTTGCCACCATCAATCAACTCCATCAATGATCAGTGCAGTACGGTGCCCTCATTTATGTCTTCAAGCTTGAAGACCCACTAAAGTTGCACACAACTTCAGTTTCTCTGTTGTCACCACTTTGGTCAACATGTCGACCGGATTTTTGTTTATTTGAATCTTCTCAAGAGTCAAAACTTCATCCTCTAATAGAGATCTGATGAAGTGATAACGAAGATCTATATGTTTCGTCCTCGAATGAAATGCTGAATTATTCGCCAGATGTGTAGCACTCTGACTGTCACTGTGCAAAACACTCTTATCTTACTCAAATCCCAACTCTGCCAACAATCCCTGTAACCAAATCATTTCTTTGCTAGCCTCTGTCACGGCTACATACTCAGCCTTTGTAGTAGATAACGCTACGATTTTCTGTAACTGCGAAACCCAACTGACTGTTGTAGTACCTATTGTAAAGACATAACCAGTAATGCTTCTTCTGCGGTCTATTTCACCTGCAAAATCTAAATCTACATAGCCATGTAAATTCACTTCACCTTTTCCAAAACAAAGGCATCTGTCTGTGATACCTCGTAGATATCGCAATATCCACTTCACTGCTTCCTAGTGAGTTTTCCCTGGATTGGACATGAATCTGCTGACTGTTCCCACTGCATATGTTATATCTGGTCTTGTACAAACCATCGCATACATCAAAATACCAATGGCTGAAGTATATGGAATACTGGCCATGTTGTTCCTCTTTGCTTCTGACTTGGGAGACTGCTCTTTGGATAATCGGAAGTGACAAGCCAAAGGTGTGTTAACCGGCTTAGCATCACTCATGTTGAACCTCTTCAGAACCCGTTCAACGTAGTCAGTCTGAGACAACTGTAAAGTACCCTTCTACTTGTCTTTGTTGATTCTCATACCAAGAATTTGCTTCGCTGTGCCTAAGTCTTTCATCTTGAACTCATTTGCTAACTACTTTTTCAACTTGATGATTTCTGCAAAATCAGACCCAGTTACTAACATGTCGTTAACATAAAGTAGGAGGATGATGTAACTCGTGTCAAACCTCTTGAAGTAGCAACAATGATCAGCGTTGCACTTGTTGCAACCATGTCTCTGCATAATTCCATCTATTTCTTGTACCATTGTCTTGGAGCTTGTTTCAGACCATACAAGTTCTTTTCCAACTTATACACAAGTTTCTCTTTTCCTTTCACTGGGAAGCCTTCCGACTGCTGCATATAGATCTCCTCATTTAGGTCACCATGGAGGAAAACAATTTTAACATCTAATTGTTCTAGGTGCAAACCCTCTGCTGCAACAATACTAAGAACTGAACGAATGGTATTCAGTTTCACAACCGGAGAAAATATGTCACTGAAGTCGATTCCTGCTTTCTGCTGAAAGCCTTTTACTATGAGTCTCGCCTTATACCTCTTAGAACCATCATGTTCTTCTTTGATCCTGTAGACCCATTTGTTATGAAGAGCTTTTTTTTCCCACCGACAACTTGGTTAGCTTCCATGTCTTGTTGGAGATAAGAGACTTTATCTCATATTTCATTGCAAGCTCCCACTGGCTCGCATTTGCTGCACTGTATGCTTTATCGTAATATTCTGGTTCACCTCCATCTGTGAGCAGCAAATAATTCATATATCTCCTGCTCGGCACATGCTGTCGTGAAGTCCTCTTAGGTATAGGAATAGGAGTCGGAGATTGCGGTGTATCATCCTGTTGAGTAATGTCATCTTCAATCTGTTCTTCTGACTTTGTAGTCTTACTGTCTTGAACATCATCTAACTTAACACCCACAGGATCACTCTGTGTTGTAGGCTCCGAGGTTGTACATCACTTTTTCATTGAACAGTACATCTCTGTTTCGGATCACCTTTCGGTTTTGATCATCCCACATGCGGTAGCCATACTCATCACCGCCGTAGCCAATGAAAATACATTTATGTGACTTGGGATCAAGCTTATCCCTCACATTATCACTAACATGTACATATGCAACACAATAAAAAACTTTTAAATGTGAAAATGTTACCTCTTTACCGCTCCATACATCTTCTGGTATTTTGTGCTCCAATGGTACTGATGGACCTCGGTTGATTAGATATGCTGCTATACTGACTGCTTCTACCCAAAACTGTTTCGGCAACCCTGCCTGAATACGCATGCTTCTGGCTCTCTCAGTCAATGTCCGGTTCATACGTTTTACTACGCCATTCTGTTGGGGTGTACGTGGAACAATTTTTTCCAATCTGATACCGTTCTCATAGGAAAAGTTTTTGAACTTGGTGTCTTGATATTCTCCACCATTGTCGGATCTTAACCTCTTTATCTTCAAACCCGGAACACATCGTACACCTCAGATTTATGTTTCAAGAAGTAAACCCGTACCAACCTGGAATGGTCGTCGATGAAGGTGACGAAATAGGACTTTTCGCCAATAGATGAGACATTTGCTGGCCCCGGACATCAGTGTGAACCAGCTCAAGTTTCTCCTTTCTGAGATCTCTGCCGCTTTTCTGAAAACTAACTTTCTTATGCTTACTGAATACGCAATCCTCACAGAAGTCGATATCAATCGAATTTAGGCCTGGTAGCTTTCCCTTTGCAAGCATAACTTTGAGTCCCTTTTCACTCATGTGATCTAGCCTCTGGTGCCACAAATTGTGATCTTCCTTGCTTTCTGCAATTGCTATCAACGTGCTAGCTTTGGTGGTAGTGTACAGCGTACCGCTCTTCTTTCCTCGTGCTATAGTCATAGCCCCTCTGGAAACTTTACACTCTCCTGCATTGAAAGTGGTCACATTACCTTCACTCGTCAACTAACCTACTGAGATCAAGTTCTTCCTCAAGTCTGGAATGTGTCTGACATCCTTCAACTTCCATATCGATCCGTTGAGTCTGATATGTACTTCACCCTTGCCAACTACACTGCAGGGCTGATCATCGCCTAAATAAACTTTGCCAAGGTTTCCAGGTGTATAGCTCTCGAAGAGCTCTCAACTTGAGATGGCATGGAATGATGCTCCAGAGTCTAAGACCCAAAACTTTTTTTTTTGCTCTACAAATAGCATATCAACGCATCATCAGCTTCTTCTAAGACAATGTTTGCCTCAGTCTTGTTCTCCGTTACCTTCTACGGGGATCTGCACTGGTTCTTGAGGTGACTAGTTTTGCCGCAATTCCAACACTTAATCTCTTTGGAATTTTTGGGACCTCGAGACTGTAATCTTCCAGTGGTCTTCCCTGTCTCGACTTGGAACGGCCACGCCTTTGGTTTCCGCCTTTCTTCCTGTTCGAACCTCTGCCTCTGGTGTCGACATTCAATGATGAGCCACTGTTAGAAAAGATTAACTCACTCTGTCTTCTGATATCTTCTGTGAGTATCATACTCACTATGGAATCATACTGTAATGGTTCCACCCTTGAACAGTTACTGATTGCAGCCTTTGTAGCGCTCCAACTCTCTGACAATTGGCTTATAAGAAAATCCGTTTTCATTTTGTTAGTGATTGACATCTCAACTGATTCTAACTGCTCAACAATTTTATTAAGAACATTGATGTGTTCACTAACCTTCCCATTCTCGGACATCTTCAGATTTGCCAATCTAGTGATGAGATGTACCGCATTCGCTCCAAACGGCTGTTCGTACATGTTAGAAAGAGCATCCACGAGAGACTTTGTTGTCTTCTCATTCTTGATGTTGAAGGCGACGGACTTTGACAACGTCAGTCTGATCGTACCAAGAGCCTTTTGATCTAGGATTGTCCAATCCTCGTCTTTCATCGATTCTGGCTTCTTCCCTTCTAATGGCAAGAATAAATTTTTCTGGAATAACACATCCTCAACTTGCATCTTCCAATAGGCGAAGTTTGCACCGTCAAACTTGTTGATCATTGTCACATTTTCTTTTCCCATAGCTCCCACTGAGCCTATATGAGGTGTTTGGAGTCAAATTACGCAAAATCGATTGCACGGTTGCATCTGGAGCGGTCCAAAACCTTAAGAATGCCTTTGATCGCGTAAAAAATGGGTCAAAAATGACTCTAAACAGGCCAAAACAAATTTTTACACTAAAAGACGAAATAGTTCTAACGTGGCAGGGGAGATGGCACTATTGACGTGGCACTTGCTGACGAGGCTACTGATGACGTCACGTGCTAACGTGGCGTCGTCTTCTCTGATTTTCCGGTGACCGGACTGGTTCACCGGTGGTGACTAGTTTTCCGGAGAAGATGACCAGCGCCGAAGATGGTCGCCGAAAGTTGGCCGAAATTTGGAGTTCGCCGGCCGTCGGTGGTCGGCACCGGAGAGGGTTACCAGCGATTGGAAGCTCGCCGGAGATGGTGACCGGCGACAGGAAGATCGTCGGAGAAGATGATCGGCGAGATCTTGCCGGCGGAATATTCCGGTAGTCTTCTCCAACACCGGCTAAGGTTCTGGCAAAGATCGTTGAAGATGGCGCGTCTGTATATGGGGGCTCGTGAGATCTGGTCCGCTCCTTCCAGCGGCACGTGAAGGCTCCGATTGGCCTTCGCTTTATATCGCCGGCTTCGTCTCTTCAAGCCGGTCCTCCTAGTATACCTGAGGCTCTGATGCCACTTGTTAAGGTTTTTACACTCGCCTAAGAACACTGTTAGAAGCTGCGTATACCTGCAAATCAGAAAACGCACACAAACCCACACCAAACAATGGACACAAAGATTTATAGTGGTTCGGCCAAAATAAGCCTACGTCCACTAAGAACACCGTTTCACTATAATCAAAGAGATGATTACAAGGGGGTTGATCAGCAGATCAAACACACGCACACACACAGTGTATACTCACGCCTGTATCACCGGAATAATGTAAGCCTATATTATTCCTAACTCTCATCAAGAAGAATAGTAACATGTATCTCTTCTATTTTCTCTCTCTATTTGTGCATACAATATAATAGGAGAGACCCTATATTTATAGGAAAAGATATAGATGTGGTTTTGTCTTTTAGTCGATGTGGGACAACTTTCAATACAAAGTAATCACCCTTTATATATAACATATATATATATATATATATATATATATAAAACATGGAATACTGTAGATGAACTTTTTTCTTTGTTGTTAGCTGTTACTTCAGGATGGCGTGTTCGGTGCGTTAACATTGTCCTCGTCTGGCAATGGCCTAGTTGTGCTTTGAATTTTAACTCACCATAGGATGGGATTCTATGGATTGATGCTTTTGGTCATTTCTCAAGAAATTATTTATAGTAGTTTGGAGTTTATTCTTTCTTGGGTAAACATATGGTTGAGCTTGGATTGACCCATACATCTGTTTTACCAATTTTACTTGTTGATGGTGAAGATCTGCATTATGTGCCTCTGCTGATATCAGCTCAGTTATGGGCAAGCTGATCATAATCTTTTAATAGAATCTTTTTTTCGGTCCTTCCTCTTCTTTTTATGTTTGCCTCAGATTTTGTGGTGGAGGCTCCATTTTGGAGATCATAGTCAGTGTATTCAATGCATCGTGACTCAGCCTTTTACCTTCCTTTTGTTAATCATGGATCATCCTAATACCAACTTTCTTAATACAACAATCGCTCTCCATTGATTGATTTAATGGTAAAATTAGTACCCCATTAGTGAGATATATCACTAGGTGCTTAATTAAGGCCTTTTTAGATGGATGACATGCCATAGTTTCTGGAACATAAATATCTATCAAGATTCATTTTGAATTGCTGGAGTATCATCTTTTTGAGGTTGGCGGTGTGATAGCATATGCTTTCGACTGCAAGTGGACTAGAGTAGCCCCAACCTATGGGCCTATGTTGGCTATAATCTTGCAACCGGACTCCATTCGATTCCACATATTCTAGGATCCACAAAAAAATTCTTTGAAAATGAGATATTAAAAAGCATAAACATATAAAAATTTAAAGTAAGTAGAACTGAAAGAATGTGCAGGTGAACTTTTTGTAATAAGGAGATGCATGACATTTCTTCCTTAAAAGCTTTGTTATGCCAATGTCTTTAGAATCTTTGAATCTGGCTAAGTTAGGGGAAAAAATGAATGCTATGTTGTGCTTATCAGGACACAATGGCAATAGTTCAAGTGTGAAACTTTAGATATAATTACCATGGTATGTGTATGCTTCAAGTGCTAGTCAATCTGATCTTTCATCGTCTTATCATTTAATTAACTACAAGTGAGACTTTCCCTTTACATTAATTTATGTCATTTTGCAGTTTTTGTTCACTCTCATTATATATACATTACAAGATAGAATTTCTCATTAAACACCAGCAATTACTCTTTCTTGTTAGTCGAACTACTGTGAATTTTTGGAGAATTTGGATGCGTGGCCAATAGAGTCAAGTTGCACGAGTGTTGTTGGTGAGATATCAACCACACGCTAATGGGGCTGCCAATGATCATCAGTTGAAAGGTACGGCTAGTTAATTTTAGTCATCTGATATCTCATTCATCAGTTAAATTGATCATAAGCGAGATTTTCCTTCACGAGTTTTCATGTCATTTTGCCATTTCATTCATCATTTAATTTTACTATAAGTGACATTTTTTCCTTCATAAGTTTGCCATTTTCTTTTACTATCTTAGATATGCATTACCAGATAGAATTTCTGACTGTAACACAAGCTATGACTATTCTTACTTACTGCAACCATTGTGATTTTTTCTGAAAATTTGGACTTGTGGCCAGGACAATCAAGTTGCACGAGTCTTGTTGGTGAGACATCGACCACATGCTAATGGGGCTGCCATTGATCATTACTCATTAGTTGATAGTTACCTGTAAAACTTTTAGAATCCGTACGTAAAGAATTGAAGCTTTGAGATTAGGCCTACACCTCTACCCTATTATGTGGAATCTTTTATCATCCAGTATCTCGTATTGAAAGTGACATACGGAGATTCCTCCCACCTCCTCCTCCATGGGGGTTTCTTCTCCCGTGGTCCTGTTTCCAAGATGGAGAAGATGGGTGACCTAGGACTCGGTGGTCCAAGTTGATCATGGAGCGTTTAATGAGCTCAAAAAGTGTTGCATTGGGTGATTACTTAGTGAGCTCTTTGGTACTTGGTTTTTTTGTCAATTATTACCCTTTCATTTTTTGAAGAAATTAAGAGGGGTAATTTGGAGTATGTCACGGAAATGATCTCTTAAGAGGTTAGACTAAGCAGAGGGATTACATAGTTGCTATGAAAGAGGATCGCTCATACACCTAATTAACTAACACCTCTGTTAGATTTCCAACTAGTACTGTCAAAGTGTGAATCTATTTTCATATTCTCCGGAAAAATTCGGAAGCCATACAGAATGACTTGTTAAGATGATAACTTATGTGTGGCTTTAAGTAAGTAAGTTGGATAAGATATGATACTCAGTTGGAGTTTTGAGCCAAGCGAAAAAAAGGGAAAATTTAGAATCAATTATAGAAAGTTGATGGGGGAGTTTTGAGTGGCACCAATCAACAGAACTTTTTCCTTTCGGCTATGCCAAATGGTGTCCCAAAAGATCCAAGTTGTTAGAGGACCATTGTCTATGATGCGAATTCAATGATTTCTCTCTAGGTCCCCAGCCTAGCACACTCCTACAACCGACATTGATACTAACGTCTAACGTTTGAAGATACAGTGAGATGAGCAAGATGTTGTGGGGCATTTGCTTCTCTCATTTCCTGATTCTGTTTCTTCTTGTCGGGAAAGTGCAGTGCCCGGTCAATGCTTTTTTCCTTGTCCCTTTGGAGCAATTTCTTGGAAAATCATGCACTTGAGGGCTGAAAATTAGTTATTTAGCATCCTGTTGTTACTCTCTAATCTTTTCTCGCTTGCATTTTAGCGTCTGATTACCAATTTAATTTGAACATGTATATATAAATAGTTTTATAAATCTCAAATGACACTTTTCTCTTATCAAATATATGTATATATATATATATATAACATGCTAAACCATGATTGAAAGGATGGAGTTGTAATTAGTTTGATGGATCCCGCTAACTACTGCTGAATTATTGGATTCGATTATTCTTATATTATCCATTCGGGTGATTGGTTTCTCGTTATTTCTGTTCCCATATATTCAATGGGTAAGATGAAATGTGTGTATGTAATATTGAATTTATTGTGCAAAGATTAAAAGCATGTGTTATAACGTTTTCTAATAAAATAGATTTGCATATTTAACTGTAAATAGTGAAAATTAACGGGCCCAATCTCAATTTGTAAAGACCAATGCTGGCTAGGCCCATGTATATATAAATAGTTAAGTAGCCCATGATTAAAACCTATGTAATAAAATGAGTTCATCATTACCTTACAGTCTTTTAAAAATGGGAAATAACAATCCATTACCAAGAGGTAGTGGGTAGTTACTAATCGAGTGGATCATGACTCCGTGTGATTGGGAGCATGATCCTATTAAATAGGAAGAGTGGTATGAGGTTAATGTATATATATGGCCATTAGAGCCTCAATAGTGATATCTTTTTTTTTATGTGACTAAGTTTCTACACTTACATTTGGCGTCGTCTGTGGGAACCGATATTATTTTCCACTTTTAGAACACTTTCATTCTTATTCGGCAAAATATGGTACCTACTTGGTCCACGAACAATGAAGTCAGGTTCGAAGAAGAAGTCATGAGGCGATTGGAAACTGTAGAGCAGAGAAATGCTGCCCTTAAACAGCAGAATGCTGAGCTAATCCATCGAGTGGCTCATGGCCCTTTTCCCCTCCGAAGTTCCAATCCAACAGATGGTACAGATCAACCATGGAATGATGAGCCAGAGCCCTCTAATTCTCATTATGGGCGAAACATATCGGCCACTCGAGCAGACAAAGTGCCAAGGGAAGAAGAAAAGTCCTCCCATCCCATAACAAGGGAGGTCCCGACGATGCATGTCCCGACCCTGAATGACCTGCACGAAATGGCTGCCAATATCCAAAGAGATGTAATGAAGGATTTAAAGATGCAGATCCCTGATGAATTGGCCATCCATGCAACAATAGATATGACCCAATCCCCATTTACAGAAGAGCTTGAGGCAACTGACTTCCCGAGGAAGTTTGTGCTCCTAATTTTTACACTATATGATGGTACGAAGGATCTACTCGACTACATCTATCAAGTACAGACTAAAATGACCGTTTATGGGAGAAACCAAACACTTCTGTGCAAGGTATTTTCAACCAGTTTGACAGAAGCACCACTTCTATGGTTCAGGAAGCAGTCCCCCGGGTCCATCAGTAGCTGGAATGACCTTTACAGGCGTTTCATCGGTTAGTACTTCAGCAACCGAAGGCAGAGAAAGACGATATCAAGCCTTTTCAATGTGACACAAGAGAAAGGAGAGAGCCTCAAAAGCTTTTTATCCAGATTCAACGTAGAGATGTCTTCTATTGATGACTGCGACCAGCTGTCAGCAGTAGAGGCATTCTGTATGGCGGTCATCCCTGGCACAAAATTCCATTATTCGCTAGTAAAACGACCCCCTATCAACATCGGCGAGCTCAATTCTAGAGGGCAAGGATATCTCAGAATAGAATAAGAGGAAATAGTCAGGCAAAGAAGGGCCTCACTGGTAACAGTGGAGGCAAAATCCAAAGAAAGGATGAAGGATCAGAGGCCTCAATGACCCGGACCATCCCAACAAACCTCATAATCCAAACTACCAGACAAGCGTCAACGGATAGAAGAGAGAACAACTCCGCTCAAGACCAACCTGGGAAAACTCTTTCAAGAAAAAAAAAACAAAGGAATTTTCAAACCACCTCCACAGATCAGACAACCGATGGAGTTGAGGGACATGACCAAGCACTGCGCCTTCCACAGTGAGTATGGGCATCATACAAATGATTGCAGAAACCTCCGAAGGCAGATCGAAGGGATGATCGTTAAAGGGGAACTTGCAGACTATATAATGAAGGATCAACCAAGGCCAGACAGGACAAATCGGACACCACAGAATAACTCTACAACAGGACAACCGGTGAGGGTCATCCACATGGTCCAAGGAGGTGAAGAGGATGTTGAGTCCGAAGGAAGCCAAAGGTCAAAGCTACGAAAGGCACATAAACTCAGGCGTATCGGTGAAATTTATCAAACAACCCTCATCCAAGGAGAGTCAAGAATTACGTTTTCAAAGGCCGATATGCAGAATGATCAGACACCCCACGAAGATCCCCTGGTAATTATTCTTCTGGTAGCTAATTGCTTGATTAAATGTGTGATGATTGATCCAGGAAGCAGCACCAACATCATGACCAAGTGGGCTTTCGATAAAATCGGGATCGATGTGTCGCAGCTATACCCAGCTCAGACACCTCTGGCCAGTTTTGACCGACGACGCGTTGAGCCAATAGGAGTAATCCAGTTGTCAGTATCGGCTGCACGTCGAACCTTGAAAGAAAGCTTTGTAGTGGTGGACGTCAAGCCATCATACAATTTACTGATGGGACGAGGCTGGATCCATCGGATGCAAGGAGTTCCTTTAACTCTCCATCAGGTTATGCGATGTCTTGACCCAAATGGAGTGGATGTGACAGATATCCCGGGAGACCAAATAGCAGCAAAGGAATGCTACTCAATAACTCTGAAGGATCTGAATCCTAATAATAAACAGGTCATGGAGGCATTAGAAAAGTCACTGTACAACGAGAAATAGCAATTACAGTCAGACCCTTCCTCTGAGGGTCAGGAAACTCAGGCAACCACGGAGCCCCTAGATGAGGTGAATGTTAGTCAGGAAACCACACCAAAGTCACATTTATTGGCTCATACCTCCAGAAAGAAGAAAATAACAAGTTGATCCGCTTCCTCTAACTAAAATCAGACATATTCGCCTGGTCTCATCTTGATATGCCAGGCATAGATCTCTCGGTTGCTCAATATAACTTAAACGTTGATCCAAAGGTCAGGCCGGTGAGGCAGAAGCAGAGGAGGTTCGATGTAGAAATGAACCAAATCATATCCAATGAGGTGGGAAAGCTGCTAGAAGCCAGATTCATAAGGGAAGTGAAGTACCCGTCATGGCTATCAAATGTGGTGGTAGTCAGAAAGAAGAACGGGAAATGGAAAGTCTGCGTGGACTTCACCAATTTAAACAAATCCTGCCCAAAAGATTATTTTCCTCTGCCAAAAATTGATCAGATGGTTGATGTCACATCAGGATATAAGAGACTCTCATTTCTTGACGCATACTCCGGTTACAACCAAATCCCGATGAATCAGGCCGATAAGGAGAAAACATCATTTATTACCGAAGAAGGTACGTACTGCTATAAAGTAATGCCTTTTGGACTTAAAAATGCAGGTGCCACTTATCAGAGGCTTGTCAGAAGGATATTCAAAATTCAAATGGGGGTAACAGTTGAAGCCTACATAGATGACACAGTGGTAAAAGGCAGAAGGAAGGATGACCACCTTAGGCATCTCGAAGAAGTATTCGATGCACTCAGAAAGTATGGGATGAAGCTTAACCCTGTTAAATGCTTATTCAGAGTGTCATCCGGGCAATTCCTCGGTCATATCGTCAACCGAACAGGAATCGAAGCCATCCCCTCACAAGTCAAGGCTCTGATAAGCTGTGAAGAGCCAAAGACGCAGAAAGAGGTCCAGATCCTGACAGGAAGAGTTGTTGCACTGAGCGAATTTATATCCCGACTGACAAATAGATGCAAACCATTCTTTCAAGCAATCAGAAGAGGAAAAGGAAACATATGGGGACCAGAACAAGCTAAGGCCCTCCAAAAATTGAAGCAGTATCTCCAGAATCCGCCAATCCTCACCTCACCGAGCCCTGGAGAGGCATTACATCTATACCTTGTAGTGTCAACAGCTTCAACCAATGTCGCATTAGTGAAGGATGATAAAAAATGCCAGAAGCCAGTCTTCTTCAGCAGTAAGTCCCTATCTGATGCTGAAACCAGATATACTACGACGGAGCGAGTCGTTCTCTCGCTAATCAATGCAAAGAGATGCTTGAGGCATTATTTTGAGACCCATCCAATTGTGGTACCAACCACCATGACCAAGCCAGATCTGACTGGAAGAATCACCAAATGGGTGCTAGAACTCGGAACATTCGACATCACGTATGTACCGAGAACATCCATTAAAGGTCAAGCTGTAGCTGATTTTCTCCTTGAAGCAGAACCAAAGTCAATTTTGGTTGAGCCAGATGAACCCAAATGGACACTATATGTAGATGGATCAGCGGGTTCAGGAATCGGGCTAGAAATTATAACACCAGACGAAACCTGAATCCAACAGTCAATCCGTTTGGAATTTCCTGCTACCAACAACGAAGTCAAATACGAAGCACTCCTAATCGGACTACGATTTGCTCAGAGCCTCTGCACCAGGAGACTCCGTATATTTAGTGACTCACAACTAGTGGTCAAGCAAGTTCAGGGCGAGTATGACGCAGGGGAGAAGCTGCAACCCAACAAGAAGCTGGCTCAGATGGAGTTAGACAGATTGGAGCAATATACCCTCAGTCAGATCCCTAGGGAGCAAAATGAAAATGCAGATCGACTGGCTAATATGGCATCCGTCAATGATCAGGATTTGACAAGAATCGCCCCAATCGACTACCTTGATGTCCCCTGCATCCACTAGCCAGATGTTGTGTGCGTATTACCATGGGAGCCAAGTTGGATGTACCCATAACAAAGTACCTCAGGAATGGCATCCTTCCTGACGATATGCCTTGTTGCACGGACAACTTTATAGAAGATCCTTTGGTGGTCCATACCTTCGATGCCTCACACCTTCGGAGGCATCGACCATCATGAAAGAAATCCATGAGGGTTCATGCGGAAACCACTCTGGAGGACGAGCATTAGCCCATAAAGTCCTAAGTCAGGGATATTTCTGGCTCTATCTCTCTCAAGATACTGAAACCTATGTCAGAAGGTGCAAGAAGTGTCAGTTCCATGGGGACTTCATCCATCCACCACCAGAGTTACTTAATCCCATCTTTAGTCCACACCCATTTGTACAATGGGGGATCGATGCAGTATGGCCACTCCCAATGGCCCTCACATTAGTGAATTAAGCGCTAATAGCTACTGATTATTTCACAAAAATGGGTCGAGGCGGAATCCTATTCCACCATCACTCACAAACATGTAATCAAGTTCATATGGACAAACATCATCTGCAGATTCGGGGTGCCAAGGGTAATAATAATCGACAACGGAATGAATCTGGATAATCAGTGGACCATGCAGTTCTACAATGAACATGGGATTTAGCTAAAAACATCATCAGTCGCCTACCCTCAAGGAAATGGTCAAGCCGAAAGATCCAACAGAACAATACTGAATACCCTGAAGAAAAAGCTTGAAGATCTTAAGGGTGCATGGCCAGATAAACTTCCAGAAGTACTTTGGTCCTACAGGACGACATCAAGACTCCCCACAAGAGAAACACCATTCTCAATGGCTTATGGAACAGAGACAGTTATCCCAATCAACAACTTGTTGATGGGCTGGACTTGCTCGAAGATAAACGAGATCAAGCCGCTATCAGACTAGCGGCCTATCATCAGAGGGTCAGAAACGCCTTCAACAAGAAAGTCAGAAGGTGTGAATTCCAGGTGGGTGATATGGTTCTAAGAAAGAAGATCGGATTAATTGGTAAGCTCAGGGAGAATTGGGAAGGATCGTACACAGTCGTGGAAGTCATAGGACGTGGGGCTTATCGCCTCAGGCATAACGATGGCTACATGGAACTCAATTCACAAAATGCCTCACGGATGAAAAGGTATTATCCTTGACGAGTTCATTTCATTTTTTATGAATAAAATAAATAGGCAGAGGTGGTCGAGCCTAGCCCTATTCGTGTGTTTTTAAATTTTCCAAGTCTGTTAGTCTGGCTGAGTCAGATGTTGTTATTTTTGTAATTTCCTTATTATAATAAAAGATGATCAACCTTTCATTCTACAAATAAGTCGAAATAGCCTGATTCATAATACTAGAAGACCTTAAATTAAAAATATTTCTTAAGTGTTGAAATGACAGAGGCTCATAAGCCTAATTCACACTTTCAGATGATCATAATTAAAAATATTCCTAAGTGTTGAAATGACAGAGGTTCATAAGCTTCGTTCACACTTTCAGAGGATCATAATTAAAAATATTCCTAAGTGTTGAAATGACAGAGGCTCATAAGTTTGGTTCACACTTTCAGAGGATCAGAATTAAAAATATTCCTAAGTGTTGAAATGAAGAGGCTCATAAGCCTGATTCATACTTTCAGAGGATCATAATTAAAAATATTCCTAAGTGTTAAAATGATAGAGGCTCATAAGCCTGGTTCACACTTTCAGAGGATCAGAATTAAAAATATTCCTAAGGGTGCGTTTGGAAAGCCTATTTTTTGTATTTGTTTTCTATCTTCAAATATAAAAACTGTATTTGTATTTGTCTTTATTTTTTTTCAGCAAAAAACTAAAAACATAAAAACGTTTGGATCAAAATTTGTATTGAAAAATAAAATGGTATTGGTGGGCGGCGGTGGTGGGCGGCGGCGGTGATGGGTGACTGGCGGCGGTGGCGGTGCCCGGAGGTGGTGGGGGCCGGCGGCGGTGATCGGTGGCGGGAGGTGGTGGTGGTTGGTGGCGGCGGCGATGGGGGCGTGGCGGAGGTGGTACCCTAAACAGTGAAAAAACTCAAAAAATAACAAAAAGTTGTATTTGGTGTTTTCACCATTTTTATCCACTATTCACAGAAAACAGTTTTCTTGAGAAAAAAAAAGTGAACAGTAAACGCGTTTGCCAAACGTGTTTTTATTTTTGAAATGGATGAACACTAAAAAAAGAAAATTGTTTTCTTGTGAGCCAAACGGACCTAAGTGTTGAAATGACAGAGGTTCGTAAGCCTAAATCACACTTTCAAAGGATTAAAATATAAAAAAAATTCTAAGTGTAGAAATGACAGAGGCTAATAAGCCTGACTCATATTATTAGAGGAATTAAATATTAAGTGACATAAGCAAATAATCTGAAGAGATGGCAAAAGTGCATGTCTGATTAATAAGCAGAATTGTTGTCTTGTGAATATTACAAAAATTGTCCGAGGGACATAGTACAAAGTACAGCATTACAAACAAAAATAGAAAAGCCTAAGTATGGCTTGGACCACTGAAGTCATTTCCTAAGGAATCTACATGTTCAGTCTGAGGGAAGAACTCTATAGAAGGGTTGAGAGGGTCAGCAGGCAGATATCCTTTGATGAATTCTGTAAAAAGGTTCTGAGCATGACTGGGTTCAGGGCTGGCATAAGGCTTCTTCACCCCTAGGGCCTCATCCATGGCATTGGGGTCCTTAATCTTCCTCTTTGCTGGGTCTTTCACTCCAGCATTGAAGCCTTTTCGCCAGCATTCCCCAGCCATTATTCGGTTGATCCTTGAATAGTGCTCATACATGTCAGTTCCTCTTTTTTTACACATCTCCAGAGCAGATTGGGAGATGTCGAACTGATGCTGAAGAGCTTCCTGATCAAAGGCAATCTTGTCCTTCTCACTAGACAGTATGGCGTTCAGCTCCTTTGCCTTTGCAAGTTCATCCCCTAGTTTAGTGACCCTGGAATGAAGCTCCCCCAGCTGAGCCCTCGGCTCTTTCTCTTTTTCGTCCCTCTCGGCCAGATCGAACTTGAGGCACTCAATCTCCTTAACGTTATCCTCATGATGCATACACAAGGTACTCGTGCTAAAAAGAGCCTAGAAAAATATTATAAGGGAAAGTGCATCAGCAAAATGTGTTAAAACAAAAAAAAAAAAATGACTTAGAGTCAGGAAAAACATACCCCCATTATCAATCCAAGAGTCCGAGCAACAATGTCGTCAAGATTGGTTTCCCTTTGGACCTTAAGCTCCTCAGGCGTCCAAAGATCTTTTGCCCGAGCTATCATCGCAGCCATTGAAGTAAGGTTGGGGGCAGTTTGACTAGAGGACCCTAAGTTTTTGTTACCCTTATGCTTCCTCCTCTTGGCGGCTCTGTCCTCGACCACAGGTCTAGTTCGAGTAGAGGAAGAATTGAGTAAGTCGGGGATAGTGGTCTTCACAAGGGCAGACCCAGATGCTTCACCCGCCACTGCGACTGTCACAGCTGGAGCCTCAGAATTTAGAGGCACTTGTTCATTCTCCGTTGGTGGCACAATCACTTCTTCCACCTCATCATCATCGTCTTCGAATACGGGTCTGATCAGATTCAACATCATCCTGAAGTTGACGCTTAACCTTGATATACCCTGCAAATTGGCATAAGTAAGCAGGTCAGTGCACGATTTACGGTCCGACCAGACTTTAGTTTTCAGTAAAGCAAAACGGGCCTCTACATCCTGAGCCACTATATCCCTATCATCATAACCTAAAAATTTATATACAAAATCCATTCTAAGTTGGTCACACCCAGATCAGAGGCATGACTCCTTATGTATAAAAGAAAATGGAAGAAGGGCCAGACGCCCAAAAACTCTAGGAATCGGCCATTGCTTAGATTGGGGATAGAACCATGCCCCTTTCACCAAAACCATCTTTTCCTTCCAATACTTTTCTGTTTTTTCTGTTTCGTTGCAAATGGACCGACCCTTGAAGGGGTAAAAGTTGTACCTCCCCTCACAATCCTTTAGATCCACAATTTTATAACAGAGTAGCAGATCTGCCATACCCAATGACAGTCTCATGTCTCTGTTTATCAAGATCAGCATTGATATTATTCGAATGAAGTTTGGGTTGACCTGCAGAGGGGCAATCCCTAGGGTAAAGAAAATGAAATGAAATAGAGGATGAAGAAGGAACCGAAGCTGTGACACCCCCAAATTTCCATGCATAGGTTGGCCAGGCCCATACACAGAAAACTAGGAGCATCAGTAATTGATAACATAAGCACAGAAGAGAAGACATAAAATAGAAATATAATAATAAGAACAATAAAAAAATAAGGATACAACTTATACATGAAGAAGACCACTTCCAATACATCCTTAAATAAAATAAGTCACACACAGTACAACTTGGAAATCCCATTAACATGGACCCCAAGAAACACACTTATAAGAAATACAACATATGACATTTATCGGATCCTACCCTGGAGTGGAAGGAAAATATGATAGAACCGGACGGATAGATATGAAGTCCTCAACCCTGCTGGTGAAACTGCCGAAGACCTGAAACAACAAAAATGTGGGTTAAACCCACGAGCAAGTACAACTCTACATGATCTCAAGCAGAGTACCAAAATCCATCCCCTTTCCTAATGACACCTAATCCCAAAATTATATTATAAAATAATAATATATTTAACTATAACTATAGTCACTAATATACCACCATTTAATATATTTATGTTTATAAATTTCTTACATTAATCTGATTTTTCCATACAACATCCAATCCATGCCCTACCATAACCACGTACCCGACAACTCACCCATGCCGTGACAACTCACATATGTCCTGTGGTACTAGTTAGACTGCAGTAATAGTCAGTCTCCTTGTGGTTCCTTATAAATTTCCAAAACATGGCCTTTTAATTTAAATCTTATGATTTTACGAATTTAATAATTCATTCGTAATCTTTATTCGGGAACGTATAACAATTTATAAGGTCGAGCCTGGGGGGTCCAGGGGGGAACGTATAACAATTTATAAGGTATACGGTATTTTATACGGTCGAAACTATTCATTTATATGGTCGAAAATACGTAATCCAGTATAATTCGTTATACACATAATAACAATATAAATCAATGTCCAGAGTCTGATAACAAAGAAAATAGAGAAAAACAATTACATAAATATGCAATATTTTTCTAATAACAGTTTTGAAATCTTTGTTAACATTGAAACCTAAAATATTTATGTATTCAGATATTTATACTAAGTTCCAACCATATACACATCATCAGAATCATACCAACAAGACACATAACTACGAATCCATACATGTATAGCTACACATGGTAAAAACATATTTGTATGTATAGCTAGATATAAACATAGTCTCATGCATATATCAATATATCACCACAAATCTCTATATATATACAAGATCTATACATATAATCATGGATTTGTACATATATGTATAACCAGAATATAAATCATCATATATATATATGAATATAAACATACTTTAACAGATTTGTACATATATGTCTATATAAGTCTACTAATCTCTACCTATATGCAAGATCTGTACATATGATCATGGATCTATACATATACATATAAACAGAATATATATAATCACATAAATAAACATGAATATGAACATACTTTAACAGATCTATACATATATGCCTATATAGATCCACGAATCTCTACATGTATACAAGATCTATATATATACTTACGGATCTATACATATATGTATAAATAGAATATATAAGTCACATAAATTAACATGAATATGAATATACTCTAACAGATCTATACATATATGCCTATATAGATCCACGAATCTCTACATATATACAAGATCTATATATATACCTACGGATCTATACATATATGTATAAATAGAATATATAAAAGTCATATATGAACATGATTTACACATACATATACATATATGAAAAATACTATCTAGCAGATTATAGATGCATAAAGTAAATGCTACGAAATTTCAGTACAAAGAGGAAGAGTAGAACATATGTCTTACCTGTAATGTAGAGCTGAATCCACCACAAGTACAGATCCAAACCAATTCTAAGCTCTCAACCCTCACAATTTCGGGTATAATTGATGAAGAAGAAGAAGTAGTAGAAGAAATGAGATGGGGGCTAGATCTGAAGTTAACGATGCTTATATAGAAGATGCTAGGGTTAGGAAAATGTCCAAACTAACCTTGTATTATGCATAAATCACCAAACTACCCAAACACTAATGACAACCTTGTCCCCCTTCAGATCACAAAATTTCATTATAACCTACTAGAGTTAAAAAGACTAAGATAGCCTCATTCAATAATTTAAACACCCAATATACCATCCAAAATAATTAAGGAAATAAATATCCATTAAATACGGGGTATTACAGAAGCGCTTTGATCAGAAGAGCAGAAAACAACACCTCGTCCGGACCCACTCCGTCTCCCATCCTAAAATCGTAGGAAAGGTTATACTCCTTCAATATCACCTCCTTAGGGATCTTACAATCCCTCCTCGGACTCTTGATATTCACAGTTTTCCTCTTATGGGTTTCAAGAGGTTCGGCCATAAACGGGGCTGATTCAGTGGTGACCCCAATAGTGATTACTTCAGGTACCTCAACCCCAACAGGATGAGTAGAAACGGAAACCCCAACAGGCATATTAGTAGATGCATCTGCCCCCTTGTGCGTATCAGAGACAGAAATTCCCTCAGGATTATCCGGCACAGAAACTCCTATGCTAGGTGGGTTCGGGCGACTAAGTATGGGCGAAGAGGAAAAAGGCAAAAATGAAGAAGATGGGTCCGAAGAAGGGGGGCTCGGAACATCATACACTCCGTATTCCAGAGGAATTGCCCCTTTGGTCGATTTTGAAGTATTACTATTAGACATAGTGAAAAGAAAATGGCAACTTACAGAGAATGTACCGGTGAGAAAGTCGAAGAAGCTCCGGCAGCCGAAATATGAACGACGGTGAAAGCTTGAACACTACTGCTTAGAACTACACACAAGAATTGAAAAAATGAGAGTAAAAAATGAAGCCAAGAAGAGGCTTATATACACTCAGACATACCAACAACCGTCATTAAATGGTTGAGGAGACGCATCGGTTCCCAATGCCTCAAACACGGTGAAAGAGGAACAGGCAGCCGCTTTTCTGAACTTCAAAAACCACACGCCTCTTCGCAATAATGACGCTGACATCATCATATACAACTATAAACAATCACTTCGGTTAAATTCGGGTCAAGCCCATGAACCCGTATGCCCATGTATATATAAATAGTTAAGTAGCCCATGATTAAAAGCCTATGTAATAAAATGAGCTCATCATTACCTTACAGTCCTTTAAAAATGGGAAGTAACAACCCATTACCAAGAGGTAGTGGGTAGTTACTAACCGAGTAGATCATGACTCCATGTGATTGAGAGCATGATCCTATTAAATAGGAAGAGTGGTATGGGATTAATGTATAGATATGACCATTAGAGCCTCAATAGTAATATCTTTTTTTGATGTGAATAAATTTCTACACTTACATTAACTCATAATTAAATTTACCATTTACAACTTTGGGTAAAAATGTTACTTCTCTTTTCATATTTTATTGTGTTTCCTTATTGCATCGTAGAAGTTGTTGATTACTAGTGATTCTCTCCTATTTATAATTATTATATCTATATCTTTTCTAAACAAATTTATACTATTTTATAAAACTTAACCATTTTTTAGAATCTCCTCGGTCACATTTCTTCTAAAACATTTTGTGTATTGTAAAAATCTGAAACACTCTTCTAATGTCAAGAAGTTGATTGTTACTAGCCTATCTTATATTCAAATGGAAAGATGCAAGAAATAGAATGTAAATGTGATCAATTCTTTTCATGTTAAATGGATTCTTTTGATATAGAAAGTATAAACCTCAATACTTGTTAAATTTGAATGTAAACCTCACTAAAAGCAATAAACATTTAAATTTACTAGACAATATTTTTTTGACAAGGTTAAGTGAGGTTTTGGTATAAGCTAAATGCAGTTTCGAACCAAACTTAATATCCAAAGCACAGCCTGTTACCGTATGCATGGACATGTTTAAATGCTTGATGTAATTTTTATATTTCTTTCATTTAAATAAAACATTTTTTGAAATATGATATTGTATATTGTTGGAGTGAGGTTTGATGACACGCACATCTTCGCACTTCTGGGTGGGCATAGATCTAAGGCAACAAACGGTATTTAAAGGCTATTTTGAAAATTGTAAGCACTCACAAAGTGTGCAAAACGAACTATAGATGGTATTAGAATTGTTGTTCCTCTACGGGACTTAAATAAAAAACCTCACACACACAAATTGTGGGCAACTATTATAATATATATTCATTTATGTTCCATCTGTCTCAAATTAATTGTTCAAGTCTGATTTTTTAACATATTTTTTTTTGTTATTTTCTGTTTTTAATTTTGTCTTTTGATAATGTAGTAGAGAACTAGAGATGTAGTTTTTAGTGGGGCCAATTGCTTTTTGAAGTTAATGAAGATGGATAATTTGAAAATATATAATGTCATGTTTGGTATGAAGGAATGAAATGGAATGTTCATTCCATGGGAATGAAAATTCATTCCATTAGTAAACATATGGAATGGTCATTCAATTCCTTAAGGAATGTTTTTAAAACATAAAAATACTAAAACAGCTCTACCACATTTCAAATAAACAAATCACCCTCACCAACGTGTCACCAACTTCTACCACCACTACCGTCATCACCACCACCACCTCAATTGTTCGCCACTACTATTTTTGTTACCTTGCACCATTTTTTGTAAAAAAAATATAAAATAATATTATTTGATTAAAATTATATATTTCACACTAAGATGGATATTTTTTAGAAATGTTATTTTAAGTTTATTCCATTCCTAAAGTATTTCCTAGTTACAACCAAACAATAAAATGAGAATGATTATTCCATTTCATTATCATTCTCATTTCATTTCCAGATGCATTCCATTTCATTCATGTGTACCAAACATAGCGTAAGATTACACTCCATCCGTCCCAATTTAAGTGTCCACATTCACTATTCAATCTATTCCAAAATAAGTGTTCCAATTGAAATGTCAATGTACTTTATTTGATAAATTTACTAATTTACCTTTCAAGTTATAAAATATCTAAACTACAAACTGATTATCATTTGGTGGGACCAATGATAAAAATAATTTTTTATTCATTATCCCACCAATAAGTCATCATTTTAAAAAGTTGGATTCCCTCGAAGGGACTTATAATTTGAGACATAGGGAATATTATATTGGAACTCAAAACTAAACAAGTATTTTATGACAAGGAATGTTGAGAAAGTGGACAATTAATATGGGACGAAGAGAGTATGTTACTTTAGAAGGATGATTAAGGCCCCGTTTGGCAAAGCTTTTGCTTTTGACTTTTCTCAAAAGAAAAAAATAAGGAAAAACTGTTTTAAGAAACTGGTACCCTTAGCTTCTTCTAAACGCTTTTTCAAGGCCTAAAAGTTATTCTAAATTTTTTGTCAAACACCGTTCACAATAACTTTTTTCTTCTAGAAAGCCAAAAGCACCTTCTGAAAAACCAATTCAAACATAGCCAAAGAGTTGGTGGTATGCATACAATTTGAGGGCATGTTTGGAGTCTTCACAAAAATTGGCAACTTTCTCATAATCAGCCCAAGTGGTCCTACCATTAAAGCCCAACCCAGCATAGCTGTATAACCCATTAACAACTCGTACCAAATTTTTTTAGGTTAAAGTGCAAAAAAAAACCTCACCTATTCCCTATGTGTAAGAAACCCCTTAATTATTAATTTGGTGCAATTAAACCTTCTTAATTCGTAAAAGATATATTTATCCCTAAAGTAAATTAAAAAATCATAAATTATATATATATAATTCAAAAATATATAAAATTCAAAACAAATATATAAATTTGAAAATATATATATATATAATTCAAAATATATATATAAAATTCAGAGAAAAAAATATTAATTTGAAATTTATATATATAATTTGAAATATATATATAAATTTCAAAAAATATATATATATATTTCAAAAAACAAAATTCAAAAAATATATAAATTTTGAAAATATATATATATTGGTAAAATGACATTTTTTATAATGAATTAAATCAAACTACTTACCACCAACATTAATTAGTGGTCTTCTTATATATATATATATATATATATATATATATATATATTCAAAATATATATATACATGTTTCCGAAATATAAAAAAAAAAATCAAAATTTATATTATGTTTTCAAATTTTATAAAAAAATTTGAAATTTATATATTTATTTCAATATTTATATATATATTTTTTCAAATTTTATATTTTTTTTTCAAATTTTTTTTTTTTTTTCGAAGTTTATATATTTTTTAAATTTTATATATATATATTATTTTTGAAAGAGTAAAATTGTATTTTTATATTGAAAAATCTTGTGAAGGTACATTGCCGTTAAATTGATAGTTAGGGGAATTCTTGCACTTTACCCTTTTAATGTGGATAGTTGTGAAAAATTGCAAGGAGACGTCTAGCAACAAGGACTCATCAAATAATAAGTTTGAAATTTATTTGAAAGAAAACTAGAGGACGGGCTTGACTAATCAAAAACATTTAAATGAGATCTTATAAGGTCTGCTTGATTTAACTCTCAACACTAATATCTTTTGTGACAATTAACACAACACTCGCCATCTAAATGATAAATTTGATTTTTATTGAAGAAAATACTTGATTGAAGCGGCCCCATTGCTCCATATTGTCCAAAACACATCTAAAATTGAAGCTTTTTTTTATGGTTAAACACGTCAAAGACTACAATTTTTGTAATAAAATTTATAACAGAAATTGTTTAAAAAATAATTAATTATTTAAACATCTTTTTTTTTCATTTGAGAATATACTTACATTAATAAAATTAAATAAACAAAATTAATAAAAAGATTCAATAACATCTGCTTCAAAATGCTAGCAAAAGCAGAATTTTTGAAGTCGTTTTATAATTATGCACAATTTTTTAAAGTCTAGTTGTCGGTTTTTTAGGGTATTTGACACTACAGGGCGATCAAAGGCTATAAATCTGGAATGGACCAACCGGCATTCCATTAAAATATTCAGTTATAAATACAATTTATGCAATATTCAGTATATATGTCGCAATTTACCATTTCTGCAATCTTTAGTATACAGTCACAATTTTCCAGTTTCGTTAATCTTTTCATTTTTCTATTGAAATGAAATTGCACTGATCAACCATACAACATTCACTACTAATGACTTCGTAAAGTTGAACTACGTGACACCAAATTTAAAACACATAATTAAATAAATAGATCTTCACTTCACTGTTTGATCCATTAGAAACCAAATTTAAACAGCAACACATAAATAGATCTCATTTTACTCTATTTGATCCATTAGAGAACACAGAAACAGTACCGATTAACATGGCGAACCAGCGGTCAAAAACACAGCAACACACTCAACTCACATAGAGAACCCATAAATCCATGAAACACACTAAAAACACGCGCAATCACCCTCAATACTCCCAACATGATCCTACACCCTACCCTAGCTCCTCCAGCTCCCTTCTGACCCACCACCTCCCCTCGAGTAGCCACCGCCGCCACCATACCCACGGTCACGTCCACCTCCGCCTCCATATCCACCGCCGCCGCCATAACCACCACCGCCTCCACCGTACCCACCGCCTCCTCCATAGCTGCCACCACCGCCTCCACGACGTCCACCACCACCACCGCTGCGGAATCCTCCGCCGCCACCTCCACCACCGCTTCCACGGGACTGAGCCTCGTTGACCGTGATGTTGCGCCCATCCAACTCCTGCCCGTTCATCCCTTCGATTGCGTCCTTCATCGCCTGCTCATCTTTGAACGTCACGAATCCAAACCCTCTCGATCTGCCTGTTTCGCGATCGTTGATGATCTACAAATTCAAACAACAATCAGATCTGAAAGTTCAATAAATCAGAAACACACACGTACCTAAAACCAAATAAGCATATACTATATATATATATATGCTAATCGTTCAATCAGATCTCCAAGTCCAATCACAAAATACAGTGATTTATATATATACAAATATATATACATATGACTGAAGCCTAAAATGATCGATCCGTCGTCTTCCGAAAGAGAACGTACCATTTCAGGAGATGAATAAAAGTAACATATAGAGACAGTTAACAGAGAGAGAACACAGATCAACACAAAAACCAGAGTAACAACAGAGAACAACAGATCAGCAGTCGACAAAGCCGAATCGATTCGGATCCGATCTCTGCGACCCGGCTAAACGGACCTTCGATTCGAGAACTTCTCCATACTGTGAGAAGGCCTGCTCAAGGGTCTGGTCGGTGGTGGCCCACGCGAGCCCACCGACGAAGCATCTGAACTCTACATCTGACGCCGCCATGGATGAGTTCTAGAGAGAGAAAAGTACTACGAAACCCTAGAGAGAGAAAGGGTATAAAGTAAATAGAGAGAAAGGGTATAAAAGTAAATAGAGAGAAAGAGGGGGACTGAATTGAACCCACCTCTGAGAGAGCACGAGAAACAAGAGTCGACCTCAGTCGGGTTTTATAGGAGTTGATTGTGGCGGGTTGGGCTAGGGTTTTAGTTAAGGTGATCCGTGTGCGCATTGCGCTCTTGTTCTTTTTGGGTTAACCATGGTTGAGTTAGGTGAAGCTTCCGAGTAAGTTCATTCCTGTTTGGTTGCCGGTGCAAGTTTTTCCATTATGGGATTATTTTTTTTCCTATTTCCAATATTGGCCCTTAAATTATGCTATTCCGGAATAGGAAAATGTTCCTCTGACAATGATACTGTCGCATTACTTTTTTTGGTATAATAAAGCTTTTTCATTTTGTTTTATTAGAAATTCATGTTGTGTCATAAATAGTAAATTATAGTGAATTAGCAAAGAGTCGGTACCTATTTGGAGTCCTTTAAGTGATTCTGATAATTTTTCAGTAATTGCATGTATATCAAGTAGAAGTTTGGAATAAATTCACGTGGTATCCAAATTAATAATGAAAAGAGGTGTAATACAAGCATTGATTCTATCACTTATGCGTGATAGACATTAGTTATCTTAATTGGTTTGTGATATCACGCAAAAATTATCGTAAGGGTAACCAATAATTTTTCCAAATAGAGATGTGACGAGATCAAAGAGAAGTCGAATTTATTTTCACAGCATTTCAATTAACCAAATATGTTTTTTTCTCAAATTTTCAGGAAAAACAGACTTTGCCAAACGTGTTTTATTGTTTTTGTTTTTATAATTTTCACATAAAAAAATCCATACCAAACATATTTCTTGTTCTCGACTCAAAGAAAAGAAAAGAAAAACATATATTGTGTTCTTTAAACTCCACAGAACATAAACAAAAACGTTTACCAACAGGCCCGAACCGTTTTTCTTTTCTGTTTCAAAACAGTTGTGAGATAAAAGATTTAGGTAATTTCAAGTGTGATTTATGAAGTATTTTGAGAGTCATTGCTACTGTTATCAACAAAAAGTATCATAAATACAATCACACATGTGTTTATTCATGACACAACCATAACCACCATAATACAGTATTTAACGTGGTTCGGGCCCAATTCGGCCTCCGTCCACAAAGAAAAAATTCATTATGAAGACATTACATAGGTATCACTAGGCATGGTAATGGGGCGGGGTGGTGATCGCACTCCCCATCCCCGTTTAACTTTGTCACCCCTATAACCAGTTATTAAACAGGACGGGGGTGGGGTAAAACTAGGCTGGAGCGGCGCGGGGCGGGGTGGGGTGATTTTCAACTTTTAAAAAAAAAATTGTACAAATAAAATAATATTTAATTTCTTAATTAAAACTTTAACTTAATATTATTGTACAAGTATCAAAATAATACATGTAATATTTTACATAGTTGATATGAGATTAAGACGAGAAGAGTGAAAAGGTAAGGAATTTAGGATTTGGTATGGGATAAAAATTAAAAATAAATAAATTAGGAAACTAAGGTTACTTGTGGATATGTATTTATATAGGTATACAAGTGTGATATATATAAATTAATAAGAGTAAGTATATAATTTACTATGTAAGTGGGGCGGGGCAATATAATCGGGTCGGGGCGGGGCAACCCTCCCCAAAATCCTGCCGGATTTTTTCCCCCTCCCCCATACTTGCTCTCATTTATTTAATCGAGTCCCCAAATCCGCTAAAATTCGGGCGGGACAAGACGGGAATTTTTGTTATCCCTAGATACGACACCATCTCTTAGGGTCCGTTTGGATACCCTGTTTTTTATTTTTGTTTTTTTACTGTTCACAAGACTAAAAAAAAAAACACGTTTGGCAAACGCGTTTACTGTTCACTGTTTTTTTCCTAAGAAAACTGTTTTCTGTGAATAGTGTGTAAATGTGGTGAAAACACCAAATACAACTTTTAGTTGTTTTTTGAGTTTTTTCACTGTTTAGGTGGTAAAAACAGTGAAAACACCAAATTCATAAAATACAATTTTCACCAAATAAAAGTGGTGAAAATACCTTCATCCAAACGCTTTTTTGTTTTTAGTTTTTTCCTGAAAAAAACAAAGACAAATACAAAAACAGTTTTTATATTTGAAGACAGAAAACAAATACAAAAAACAGGCTTTTCAAACGCACCATTAGTGTATATTGCACCCCTCTTGATGTCCTTCACACCCTCGCTTCTCTCTTCCTTATAATATTTTTATTTTCTCTACCTTACATCTTCAACATTCACTTATATTTATAGATGATGTTTCTGCTGCCTCATTTTTACAGCATTTATTGACTTCCTACAATTCAATATCAATTTTGCTTCATTCCGCCACAATTGAAACAGTTGACCACCATTGTAGACATTAAGAATTTTAGTCAACCTAAAAAAATATAAGCGAGATAGTATAAATTTATATTTTTTTCATACTGTTACTTGATAATAATTTAAAAGAATATATCAAGTGTAAATAACTGTTCATAGTGTTTTGAATAAAAAATAATAAAGGTCCAACCTAAAATGTGTCAAATTTGAAATATAAATTTAAAGTTATATTAGCTTAAATTATTATCAACAATGATTTTTCTTTTTGAATAAAATTATCAAGAAATCCCTGAACAAGATTAAGAAATCATCTTTTATTCATCATTAATTTTCTCAGCAGATTTATTTACTTTTGTACAAATATTGAGAATCGACTAAATTTAGTGGTCATTAGATTCATAATTCTTATCGTGAGAGAGTTCATAATGACCTTACTTTTCCTTGAGTAATGGTTATATATTTTTGGGTATTCTTTTTTCACTTTTTTGTCACATATATATATATATATATATATGTTAAGGTTCGGAGGTTGAAGACGGGAGTTAGGGTTTGGAGATTGAAGATGGCGATTAGGGAATCTGCAATAATTAAAAAAAAATTTGCTGAGAACAAATAGTGCCGAAAACAAAAAAAATATCATTTTGGTGTTCTCAAATTTTAAACTAAGAGTGAAAAAACAAAAACGGAAACATCAGTTTCCAAACACACCCTATGTCCTTCACTAACACTGGCCGGCCATGTAGGATCCGGATACGGATGTTCTCGTAACCAAACAATATGTGGGTTTGTTTTAACTCGGGTTAAAATTGTGACGAAGGATATTTAAGTGAGACCCACAGTCATGTGGATAGTTGAAAAAATAATAGATATTTAATTTGGGGGTAGTTGGATAGAGTTGAGGAACTTTAGATCTTAAAAATATCTGACAGCGTTAATTACGGTTGTGTCCCTTAGTGATTGACGAAATCACGTTAGTTGCCCTAAATTGGTCTGTCTCCAATCCATATCTGGCCTTTTTCTACTGACCGCGATTGTTTCACCTTTGGATCATCCGTTCTTTGGAAAGTGAGATACAGGCAATGCTTGCATTATGCCATATAAGCATGAGGTTGTCCTTACATTTTTCATTTTAGGTAGTTCAATAAAAAATATACATATGTTAATAAAAATAAAATAAATTTTGTTAAATTATATTACAAAATTTTCCCTTCTCTCTCACAGACGCCCCTTTCTCCTCTTTTTTTTTTTTTTCCTTTAGAAAACCTAACCTAAATTCTTCAACGGCTCCCATCACCACCCAAGAATTGAATTGTCAAGCAACATCAATTCGCATGTGTTGAAATTTAAATATTTGTGCAAGTTATTCGAAGTCATTGATTTAGGGTTTGCATTATTATCATTGTCCAATTAATTGTTAGATTTTTACATAGAAAGGTTTCTGATTGTTTGATTTCTATGTAGAGAGGTTTCCGGCGTAAACGATTGATTTCTGATTGTTTGATTTCTAGTGTTGAGATACATGGTTGCTGCCAAGAATCAAGGAACCAATCTGCTAATGCACCATCTACTGGTTTATTTTATATTTGTATAAATATTCATATATAGATACAATTGCTTTTATTTTGCTTAATGGTTTCTTGAAAATTCCATACACTGTTGCCAACATTATTTGATTTGTGTGTGAGAGACAAGTTAGCTACAATTAATTAGGTTTTGGAAAGGAAAAAAAAGGAAGAGGAGAGAGAGGGGCGCGTGAGGGAGAGATAAAATATTTTGTAATATAAATTAATAGATTTTATTTTATATTTTTATAAACAAATGTATGTTTTTTATTGGGTCAACTAGGATGTAAGGAGGAGTCTCCTACTTACATGATCTAAAACAAGTATTATCCCATCATATATATTACACAAATTATATTTTTTATTAATTTGTTTTGAGATCTGTGATGTTTTCAGTAACTTTTAAAATGATTTGTAAATAATTTTTTTTTTTGAGTCTTTTTAAATGAGGCGGAGTTTATCTTCCCAAAAACGTGAAGATATTGGCGACTCGGGATAAATACACGTCGTACCCCAACCAATAATATAAATGCACCACTTTTTTTAATTACTTGTGATAGTATGTTATCTTTATCCATGTAGTAATTTTCCCATGTCATGAGTCTAGGAACAAATTATCCTATAAAAATACAAAAAATATAAATGAAAATGCATTTCGCCAAGCAAGACTGTGTTGTTTGATAAAACTGAAAATTTTAATATTTGAATTTTTAATATTAAATAGTTAAGTGATGCTTACAACTTCTTTTATATATTTTTGTAAATTTACAGACTATAAATTTCAATGTTAAGTGGTAATCATGTTACTTAAAATTTTATTTTATTTTACTTTAAATGGTCGTGGCCGTTAATATTTTCAGTGATGTTCAAATTTAGGCAAAAGTGCAAATTACCCCCTTCAACTATGTTCAAGTGAGCAAAATACCCCATGTACTACAAAAGTGACTAAATTAGTCCCTCAAGTTCTCAAAATTGAGCAAGTTGCCCCTGGACCCATTTTTTGAATATCAAATTACAATTGTACCTATTTTTTAACCTTTTGTTAAAAAATAAGGCAAAAGTGTGTAATACCCCCTGCGCTTTGGTGCAGTTGCAAAATATTTCCTTGTGTTATTTTTTGCCCTAAATCACTATCATGTGTTTTTCAAAAGTTGCAAAATCCCCCTCATGCTTTGCTTAGCTCCAAATCACTACCTTGTGTTTTTCAAAAGTTGCAAAATACACCCCTTGGTTATGTTTTACACAAAAATATTGATTATTGTACCCCCTTGTCTTGTAATAACCCATTTAGTATTTTGTTTTTTTTTTCTCTTTTTCAATAATATAATTAATAATTCAAAATTTCACACATATATTTATTTATAAGGGTATTCAAAACTGATTCGGTTCCTTAAAAATAGGAATCGGAACCGAACCGGAACAAAAATTTCGGTTCCACTTTCGATTTGTACTATCATTTTTTTAAAAAAGAGTAAAAAACATCAAATATCAAAAAATAATATAATTTTATATATATCAATATTTTGGTTTGAAGACAGAATGATAAAAAATGAAGAGAAATAAACAAGGAGAGTTAAGAATTTAGTGAAATTCGTAATTCAATATAATGTTACTTATAATTTAACAAATTTATATGTATGTATATATATATATATATATTTGGTAGTTATTCACAAAAAAATTTGATAGCTCTTTTACTTATATTTTTGGTAGCTTTTTTTTTGTTGCTTTAAATAGTTTTTCACGAATTATATATTTTTTTCATGAATTAAATATAGAAAAATATATAAAATTATATTATCTTTTGATATTTAGTATTTTTTATTTTTTTAAAAATGATAATACGAATCGGAAGCAGAACCGAAATTTTGGTTCCAGTTCAGTTCGGTTCTGTTTCCTATTTTTAAGGAATGAACCAATTTTGAGCATCCCTATAAATAAATATATGTGTGTGAAGTTTTGAATTATTAATTATATTATTGAAAAAGAAAAAAAATTAAAAAATAATAAAAATGGGTTATTACAAGGCAATGGGGCAAAATTGTCAATATTTTTGTGTAAAACATAATTAAGAGAGGTATTTTGCAACTTTTGAAAAACACATGTTAGTAATTTGGGACAAAAAATAACACAATGAGATATTTTACAACTGAACCAAAGCTCAAGGGGTATTATGCACTTTTGCCAAAAAATAAAAATAAATATAATGTGTAAAACGACTAAGATACCATCATTAGTCATATGTCCATTTGTTATCCAAACACCACACTTGAAAAGTGTATTTTGCAATTTTGCTTATGTAATATTATATTTTTTGGATTGATTAAGATTAAAAATAAATAAATCTATTTTATCCATGCTAAACATGAATAATTTATTTTTAAAGTGCATAAAACCCCCCTCAACTATTCCAATTGGGTGCAATTTACCTCATTCCCATTGCAAAATTACAAATTTACCCTTACAAAAATAAAATAATTTATTTTAAGGGCTAATTAATATATATAAATTTCAAAAAACAATATATTAAATTTTGAAAAAAAAATTAAAAATTGAAACAAATATATAAAATTTGAAATATATATATATATAAAATTCAAAAACAATATATTAAATTACGAAAAAAATATAAAATTCGAAACAAATATATAAAATTCAAAAAAAAATATAAAAAATTCAAAAACAATATATTAAATTTTGAAAAAAAATATAAAATTCAAAAAAATATATATAAATTTTGAAAACAATATATAAAATTCGATAAATATATATAAATTCCGAAAACAATATATAAATTCAAAATCAATATAAAAAATTAAAAAAAGCCAAAATTTTTGAAACAAATATATATATTTTTCAAATATATATAAAAGAAGACCACTAATTGATGTTGGTGGTAAGTAGTTTGATTCACTTCATTAAAAAAGATATGACATTCTACCAATATATATATTTTTTCAAATTTTATTTTTTGAAATATATATATATTTTGAATTTTATATATATTTTTTTCAAATTTTATATATGTCTTTCAAAATTTATATATATTTTTTTCGAAGTTTATATATATTTTTTGAATTTTATATATGTTTTTCAAATTTTATATATTTTTTTGAATTTTATATTTTTCTTTCTAATTTTATATATATTTTCGGTATTTTTTTTTTTTGAATTTTATATACTTTTTCAAAATTTAATTTAGCGGTAAATGTGTCATTTACAAATTGAGGGGTACATTGTACCCAATTGATAGTTGAGGTGGGTTTTGTGCTCCTAAGCGATAGTTGAGGAGGTTTTGTGCACTTTATCCTTTATTTTATGTAATACTAATTCGTACACTTTTTAAAAAAAAAATCAATTACAAAACAAATTCAAACATGTCAATTATAAATTAGTTCTTATAATATTTGAATTATATTTTTAATTTTTTTTAAAAGAATAATTATCGTTGAATTCATTTATTTATTTATTGTGATAGTTCAAAAAAATTATTATTTTGCTCAACTCCCTCTAAAATAAAAATTATTTCCGTTGTTACCCTAAAATAATTTTCTAGATCCCTCATTGTCTATTTGAATACATGTTTAAATTTCTTTTGTAATTGATTTTTTTTAAAAGTGTACTAATTACTAGTAGATAAATTAAAAAAATAAATTATTCATGCTTAACACGGATAAAATAGAACTATATATATATATTAATCTTAATCAATACAAAAAATAAAATATTACATAGACAAAATTACAAAATACACCCTTGAAGTGTGGTGTTTGGTTAATAAATGAAAATATGACTAATGAGGTACCTTAGTGTTTTTACGTATAATATTTATTTTTATTTTATTACAAAAGGTTAGAACATGGGTATAATTATAATTTGATATTCAAAGAATGGGTCCAGGGGATACCTTACTCAATTTTGAGAACTTGAGGGACTCATTTGCTCATTTTTGTAGTACACGAGGATATTTTGCTTACTTGAGAATAATTCAGTTGGGTATTTTGCACTTTGAACCTGTTCAGATTTAAGTGATAAATAAGTGTTATTATTAAACACGGCGCTAAGCGGCTTAGGGTCTCTTGCCTAAACATAAATAAATTATATTCTAGGCTTAAATAAAAAATTAAATCTGATTCAAATTATAATTACAGTGCATGGGTGTTAAACATCTGGTTGGATAAGGGTTAATAGCAAAACACCCCCCTAAACTATACCTTCTCTCTTACTAAAACCCCCTGAACTATTTTTTGTGCTGAAAACCCCCCAAACTATAGTTTTTCCTGCACAGTTATAACACCGTTAAGTGAAATTATACTGGGATCCCCTGAAGTTCCTATTAATTTCACTCGCGCACTAAAATTTTATTTTCTTTGCAATGACACCCCCTTGAAGGGGTGAAATGACCGGAATGCCCTTGTTTTGTCTCTCCTATTTCATGAGATAAATATCTAGGTGGTGAAATTACCTCCATGCCCCAAGATTAGAACCCTATAATATTTGAGGATATTTCCAAATATTTTTTTCAAAATAAAAGTTAAAGAAAAGAGGTTGGAAATATTTCAAAACTTTTAAATAATAATAATAACTAATTAATATGCATAACTTGAAGTGTAACTCTAATGAATATTTCAAAAGATATAGAGTAAGGGGTTATAAATATTTTCATATTTTTTAAAAATATTAATTAATTAATATACATTAATTAAAATGTAACTCTAATGGATATTTCATAAAATATAGAGTAAATATATAAGACAAATATATTTCGGCAAACAACAAGTGTTAATCATTAAGACCAAATTTTGTGATTTCCTATTCCAAATCTTCAACCTAATAATTACTCACTTTCTAAGAACTAATTTTTTACGACCGCATATATATATTGAAACTTTAAGGTAACAATTTTGCCACTCACTTGAATTTCTATGTCACACATTGCTTCTAGTAAGGCTTCAACTTCATTTAAGGAAAATATTTTGAACAAAATTTAGTCATATGAGATTCTCTATAATGATTGTGACTTGTTGCTTGATGAAAAACAACTTTGTAACTAATAATAATAATACTTACAAGAAAAAACCCATTCAAAAATAAAATTTTGAATGAAAACTAAGAAATAAATGATCAACCTGCAATTTCCATCTTCATAAATATTCGAAAAACTAGACCATTCAATTTTAAATGAATCCAGGGGTTACAAGTTCTTGACAATCTTATTTTAAAGGGTTAATACTTGTTGCTTGCCGAAATATATTTGTCTTATATCTTTACTCCATATTTTATGAAATATCCATTAGAGTTACATTTTAATTAATATATATTAATTAATTATTTTTTTAAAAAAAATATGAAATTATTTATAACTCCTTATTCTATATCTTTTGAAATATTCATTAGAGTTACACTTAAAGTAATGCATATTAATTAGTTATTATTATTATTTAAAAGTTTTGAAATATTTCCAACCTCTTTTCTTTAACTTTTATTTTGAAAAAAATATTTGGAAATATCCCCAAATATTATAAAGTTCTAATCTTGGGGCATGGAGATAATTTCACCACCTAGATATTTATTTCATGAAATAGGGAAGACAAAACAAGGGCATTCCGGTCATTTCACCTCTTCAAGGGGGTGTCATTGCAAGGAAAATAAAATCTTAGGGGGCGAGCAAAATTAACAAGAACTTCAGGAGATTCCAGTGCAATTTCACTCAACTGTGTTATAACTGTGCAGGAAAAACTATAGTTTGGGAAGGGGTTTTCAGCACAAAAAATATAGTCCAAGGGGGCTTAGTGCATACCAGAGGGTTTAGTTAGAAAAATGATACAGTTGAGGGTGGTTTTTTGCTATTAATCCGGTTGGATAATTTAGTTGAGGGTTTTAGTTATTGACTTTGTAGGTAGGTAGAAATTTAAATATGAGAGAAATGCAAAATATTTAAAAAGAGTGAATCAATTAGATATTTGATTTTTAGTTAAAGAGATAAAAACATAAAGATTGTAAGACAAACAGTAAGTTAGAAAAGATTTAACACATTGAATAGAAAATTGTATAAAAATAAGAGTTGGTGTAAATATATATATATATATATATATATATTGTTAAATTTAAATCAATTGCATCAAATTAATCATAGTTCACATTATATTTTAGGGTAAATATCACTTACACCCCTTCTGATTTGTCTATATTCCAGTTACACCCCCTCTACTATGGTATATCCCAGTTACACCCCCTTGTCATTAACAGCGTCAGATTCATTGACGGAAAAGCATGAAATGACTGTTTTGTCCACCATTATATTATTAGTTTTAAATTAAAAACATAAACATTTTAAAAAGACATAATTACCCTTAAAATGTATATACATGGATATATATATATCATATATGTATGCACATGTCTACCAATCTCTGCACATGGATTCATTATCCACCAATCTCTGCACATGGATTCATTTTCCACCAATCTCTGATTCTCTGCACATGTATATGAATCCATATACATATATATATATATATCATATATGTATATACATGTAGAGAGAGATCTAGGATTTGGGTGTTGCTTCCACCTCGTCACCGGTGCCGCCTCCGCTTCCACCTCGTCATCGGCACCGCCTCCGCTTCCTCGTCGGCGCCGCTCTTCCTTCCTCGCCGGAGACCCCTTCGCCAACGCCATCTCTGCTTCTTCACCGGTTACATATGTATATATATATAGATGTATATATACATAAATCTATACATATATATAGATAGAGATATATTATTTAATTTAAATTAAAAATTAAATAATAAAAAGTTATCTAATTTAGAAATTAAGTTAAGAATGTATATATAGAGATATATTATTAAATTAAACTAAAAATCTAAAAAATAATTTTTATTTTAAAATTAAGTTAAGGGTATATATATATATTATTTAGTTTATTAAAAATTTAAAAAAGTATTATAAAATTTTCTAATTTTAAAATCTCAAGGATATATAAATTAATTATTTAGTTCAAACTAAAAATAAAATAAAATTAAAAGGTTTTCTAGTTTTAAAATTATGTTGGGTTGGTTGGAAATTTTAGGAAGGCAATGAGGGTTAAAAAGGTCATTTCAAAGCTACCAAGGATAAAATGGACAATTTAATACCATGACGTCATCACATCACAACTGACATCTAACGGCTATTTAACGGAGGGGGGTGTTCGATACACGGAACTAAATTTGAGGGGGTGTAACTGAGATATACCATAGTAGAAGGAGTGTAACTGGGATATAGAAAAATCAGAAGAACATGTTTCTATTTGTGTTTTAAACATTAACCTTTTTTAATGAAAACTTCTCACTTATATATTTTTAACATGTGAATTTTTAAGTATAAGAGGCCTCACTTTAAATTGTTCATTTGATGCCTCTAAAAATTTTACAAATCTCAGGATCAATCCTGAATAAGACACAAATTTTAGATACCAAAATCCCAGTATGCAACAATTCCAACAACAAATTTCAAAAACTAACTCAAACTCTGAAGAAATATTCTACGATAATTATTTGAACATGAACAATAACTTATATATGCGAACAAGGTATTAGTTTTTAAAGATTGATCGAACAAGAATTTATCTTTAATCGTGATTATTTTGGAATCAAAAATTAGTTTTGAAGGGAATACACCCCAAAGGCAATATGATATTGTACAATTTTTTTATTGTATTTTATTTAAGAAAAGAAAATAATTTGATTTTTTTTTTATATAAAAAATATATGTTTTTGAGAATCAGACAATTTGAACATTATGACAGTATAAAATTATCATTTTTAATATATCTCATTTTTACCAAATCCAAAATTTAAGTAACTAAAAAACTCTATGAAAGAGAGCATTGTAAAAAAAACAAAAAACAAAAGAAATAAAATTTTACGGAGGGACGGAGCCAGTGTTTTCTAGTATTATTTAAAAATAAGGAATATTTATTTATATTCAACATGGCTTTACTTTATCTGCATCCAAACACACAGTGAGTCGGCAGCTGAAGTACCCACTTTCGTAGGACCGAAGTGGCGCGTAGATCGCACGCGCTGTAACCACTCTTCACCAGAGGCTGGTTTCGGCGCGCATTGTCGACATGATACGAGCGGTGATAGTGATCAACGACCAAGGCAAGCCTCGACTCGTCAAGTTCTACGACTATCAGGTCATTATTTTCCCTTTACCCTCTGTTTGGTTGGTCAGAAAACGTAGGAAAATTACTACGATGCATCAATTCCTCACTGTTTTAGGGCATAAGAGATTTCAACACTTAAATTTCTTTCATTTTTGAATTATTGATCAAATTTGTGGCGTTAATTGTGCTTTTAGTATTCATAGTAACTTCGATTAATCAATCATGTTTGTGATGTTGATCAATTGTGATTTGAATTGTGATTTTAGCCCGTGGAGAAGCAGCAGGAGCTGATTCGAAGCATTTATGGAGGTTTAATCCCTCTCTCTCTGTTTCTGTCTCTCTCTCTCTCTCTCACACACACACACAATTGATTTATGTTGATCAATTGTGATTTGAATTGTGATTTTAGCCCGTGATATATATATATATGTAAGTATGTACAAATGTATATATATTTGTTGAAGGCAAGAAACCCACTTACCCTTTGCTCTTATGGAGACTTAAACCCTACTTTGGGAGATAAAGGAGATATCACTTAGTGATTATATATTGGATCTTGTTATTAATTTGAATTCGTTATTATGGCGGAATTCTAATGTCTGAAAAAGGATAGTATAGCTCTCAAATATTGTTCACTGAAGATCTGAGTTCTTAACTTGAACTAAATACTAATATAGTAATATGTAATTTATGTTTTGACACAGTTCTCTGCAGCAGACCGGAGAATGTGAGCAACTTCATCAAGGCTGATTCAATTTTTGGACAAGTATGTGTTTTAATCCCTTTATTACTTTCTTTTTTGGTCAATTGGGTGGGTAAATAAATATGTCCCTTGTTCTAACTTTAGTCATTTGATATGCTCGAGTCATAACATTACTCCTGTTGTTGACCATCATTGGTTGGCTTAGGAGAAATTGATCCATTTTCTATGAGAGAATATGTCCACTTGTTATGTATAACCTGTCTAGTTACACCTGCGTTTCGTGTTCGGCAAGACTAATTGCTCCTCAGAACTCTGTCTTGGGTAAAAACGAAAACTAAATGAATTTATTCTTTGAACTATTGGTGTGATATTTGATTGTCGAATGGCTGGAAAAAAAAAATGCTAAAACCCTGATTCTGGATAGATCAGAGGATATCTTATTTTTTTCCAGAAAAAAATAATAGTGTATTTTCCTGCAGTTTAAATGGTAATCAAGTTTGACACAAATCATTTTTTTCAAGACACATTAAATTCCAATTGCAGCCTTCACATTAACCTCTGAGACCCTGATTAGCTTGTGCTTCTTTTGATGGTTATCTTAAGTTGGACCATAAAATTTGTGAACTTTTTGCTTCAAAGTTACGCCCTGTGATTGCCATTGCTTCTTTTCCAATCATTGCTCAATATGAAGAAGTAGAAAAATTCATAATGATATCTTCTGCCTTGCAGGATGCCAAGCTTGTATACAAGACTTATGCCACACTATACTTTGTTTTCGTATTTGATAGTTCTGAGAATGAGCTAGCAATGCTGGATCTCATGCAAGGTACATCAAGAATCATTAATTACTGGTCATTAAGATGTTTAATCCTCGTAGCCTCAATATTCATGGTAATAAGCAAGAGAAAGGGTAATACAAGGCTGCAAATATGAAAAAAGAAAAAAAAAGGAAAGAAAGAAAGAAAAAATAGCTCTGTGTATATACTAAAGGCACATCGAAACAGCTACAATTATTATATATACAAAAAACCCATGTCATTTGCCAAGATATTTACATATAATCAATAGAATGAAAAGAGAGGAAACAGAAAAAAATGTTTCTACAGTTAGATTACACCTGACTTTTAATTCCTTTGGAAGCAAACCTGTAATTCAAGCGAATTCCTGAAATATTGATATTTACTTCACAGAAAAAGGAGTTTCGAGGTGTCCCATTGGAAAACTGAGTGTGTGAGTGTGTTACCTACAAAAATAAAAGAAAATATTTTCTTCAGTTATAATAGAATTTTTTAATGTTCTTTGTGAGGAATTCCTTTGCCAGTTGAATAATCTGAACACTGAAAATAATAGATCTTTCTTTAACATTGCTTCATGCTGCTTATTCATTTGGCTCTAGGTTAGCCGGATATGTTCCTTACTGAGTTTGTTAATCAGACCTCACTTGCCTGATCTAGTTGAGTGGTTTATAACTTAAAACTGTGATGTTTATCAAGCAATTTTGTATAAAGTGCAGAGGTTTCAATTGTAATGAAAGGCACTAAGTTGGTCATTTGTATCTCTTGTTTGAGCTGAATAACATTGCAAATTATGCTTGTAGTCTAATGTAAAATATCCATACAGATCATACGTATTTATTATATTAAGATTTTCCAAATAGATATTTGTTTACTTGAGCCCTTGAATTTCAGTTTTTGTGGAGACATTGGACAAGTGTTTTAGCAACGTGTGTGAGCTTGACATAGTGTTCAATTTTAACAAGGTCAGCCCCCCTCTTTTTCTTGATTCAAGTTTATAAGGAGAATATAGTAGCATAACAGTTGCTGCAAAAGCATCTTACTCTGGTTATACTATATTCGACATGCTTATGATTTGATTTAACAAAATGTAATAATGTCTATGAGATGGTGAATGGTGATCAGAACAAAGTGGAAATTTGTCGTCTATGTTGCATGGACTTTGCTATGTACAGTGATTTGGGTGTGTTCCAAGTGTCACACCTCCTGTGTACTTCCAATCTTCTGATGTGGGGATTTTAGTTGTAACGTGCCCTAGAGTTGAGTCTGTGAATTTAGATTAAATGGGATGTAGTGGAGGAAGGGAGTTTCCATTTATCTTCGAACCAGAGAACCTTTCCCAGATATTCTATTTGAGTTTCTTCATTTTTCATCATCACCTGCAGAGGAAATCTTTATTGATGTTTGTTGAGGGAAATGGGTGAGTGCATGTATATTTCCATTTGGGGTAGGGGTTACCTTTGGCTTGTCATCATAGCACATTAAGATTAAAAAGGTTGGACTCGACCTAGAGCAATCCATCAATTCCCAAGCTATAAAAATAGTTTTCTTATGAAAATCTTTAAATTTCTATTATGGAGAGATCCAATAATTTTCAATGGGCCCAAGCTCACAGAGTTTGCGAGGTAAGAACAAATGTCTGAAAGAAACGTAGTGGTAGAAAATGCTCACTGGCTCTTTGAAAACATTCACACATTATATCTCGTGGATTACGAAAATAAGCTCCAGTCTCTGTGAAGTCTAAACAGAGTGCTACTACTTTCCTCATGCAATTTCTAATTGTATAGGGTACTGGTTGAAGTTTTTGTGGTATTTTCTTTTGTACCAAGGCTGGTGGGTTGGTAAAATTAGATGTTCTCGCCTGGTATGTGTCGCTGTCAGTTTAGCCGAGTTCGATTACTCCTGTTATATGCAATACAGTGGTGGATGCATGTGTGAACTCGCGTTTCTTTATCCGAGCTTGTACCACTTTCAGCTTTCAATGAACTAAGATAAGTTTTGCAGGTGCATACCATTCTGGATGAGATCATTCTGGGAGGTCAGGTTCTTGAGACCAGTTCTACAGAAGTTGTAAAGGCTGTTGAAGAAATTTCAAAGTGCTCTCTCTCTCTCTCTCTCTCTCTCTCTCACACACACACACACACACATTGAGCCATATAATTAATGGCAGCTACTTGTTTCGTGCAGGCTGGAAAGGGCCTCAAATTCAATCACGCTCGTCCCAAAATCCATGTCTGGTTGGCAGCGTAGGTAGGTCACAAGGAAGATTTTTCAAAGGTGGACTCACAAGGATTTCACTCATTAATTTAAATATGATATAGAGTTGAATACCTGAATTCTCATGTAACCCACAAAGAAGATTGTTCTCGTGCTCAACCACACTGATGTACATTGAAAGACTAATTTTTAGTGAGTTTAAAGTTTACATTGTCAACATAGAATGTGTATATAGCAACCTGTGATAGTGTCTGGAAATGCTGGTTTGGTTATGGGTCTGCGTAGATGTGGATTGTATAATGCTATCAAGAAAACTCCTCAGTGCGGAGAGTCCATGTTTATGACTCTGTTAGGTAAATCAATCTGAAATGAAATTTCAAATCTCATTTTTACATGAAATCAGCATTCCTTTTATGGAATATTGACTCAAGTTTCACATGTGGAGGACAATGACTCGATATAGGTCCTTAGTTCTTTTTTTTCTCCCTAAAAAAGTTACTGTGCACAAAAATGAAGAGAAAATATAAAATAATAGCAATAGTTTATGATGAGAGCGGAGTTGCAAACATGGTTCGCTCTAGCTGTGCTAAATAACATTGTCGGTACTTTCAGCGTCGGCACTTTTCAAAATTGTTCAAAATCGGTGCTAAGGCACTTTTCAAAATTGTTCAAAATCGGTGCTAAATAACAGTGTCGGCATTTTTCAAAATCGGTGCTTTTTTCAAAATCGGTGCTAAATAACAGTGTCGGCACTTTTCAAAATCGTTCACGAAGGATGGTTGCATAACATGAAATATGGATGTCATTATTTATGAAGTCTAGATTTATGTCATGATTTTCAATCTGAATCCACATATAATATACTACTGTTTCTTTGTAAAAATTGGCAAATTATACAGAAGTTTTACCCTACAGTATACACCATCTGAAAAATTATCAAGTACCTAAAAATATATAAACTCGCCGCCTGAAAAAAATTGAGTTACCTATAATTAAACAAAATAAATATGTAAACATAAACACTACAAACCATTTATTGGTACATATGCAGCGCGCGCACACATATATATACAACAATAATGCCAGTGAGTGGAAAGTTGAAACTGTCCTCCTCCTGGCGCCACTCTATCCAATTCAGAGTGGCGAATATGTTATCTTGTCCACACCACTCTCACCTCTCCCTCAATCCTTCCCTCCATTTCCAAAATCCCCATAACCCCAATTCAACCACCGTCCTCCTCCACCTCTCCACCACCCTCCGCCACCGCCCCTCCACCAAAATCTCCTCCTCCGCCACTCCCCACCACACCCACCACCACCAAACCACCCCAAACCCACCAGAAATCAGCCGCACCCACAACGCCAAATCCACAACCCTCCTCCTCCGCCACCTAGACCCAAACCCACAACCTCCCCAACAACACCAACCCATTTCAGATGATGACAAAGTGAAGCTCGTGAAAATGTCGCTGGTCAGAAAGCGAACCCCTCAATTCCCAGGCTCTATTTACGCACAGTCCTCCACCGACGCCGACGTCAACTCTTCTTTGCCGCCACTGGAGCGAGTGATCGGCGGCGGCGATGATGAGATGCTGATGAAGGCTCTTGAAATTAGGCGCAATGTGACCGTTGAGATCTTCAAGGAGGCTATGAGAAAGGGCAAATTCGGGATCACTTACTCTACCAATTTGGTCTCCTATTTGTCTGATTTTATTGATTATGTGATGATTGAAGCAGCTTCCATGAAGAAACTGCCCCAATTTGCGGAGTCTTCGTTCAATGTTCGCGCCAAGACCTTCATAGATGATTCTGGTGTTGTCCCACTAATCAGGTATTGGGACTGAACGCTTGGTATGTTTGATTTTGTTGATTCAATATGGTGTCAATGATTTGCATATACATTACTATATTTTATTGCTTTTATTTAAAAGAAATTCTCCATCAATCTTAATTTATTTTCACCTTTTATCTATGCACAAAGAAGACCCAATTTTATCCATGACATTTTGATGCCAATTGATTTTCAAATTATCACCCTTCACCAGTGAATTTATTTTAATCAAAGAAGGGTACAGGGCATGGCACTTCTAAGTTTGATTTGTTAACTTAATGTGGTTTCAAGAGTTTGCCTTTTTTTTAAAATGTTTTTATTGCTCTTCATATCTTATACTAACCACTTTTAATTTGTTTCTAATCTTATGTACGCAAAAACAAAATCCAGTGATGCGAAATGACTTCCACATTATCAATATCACCATGCGCTTTAGAGTAAAAGGTTAATAATAATTGAATGAAGAAAGACAAGGGCTTATTGGCTTGGTTGTGTTTATTGAATTTTATAGGTGGTTGAAACACAATTCACTGACGTATCCCCGAATTGGGAAGATTATATGCATGTCAAGAGGCAATATTAATGCCATAAGACGTACTGCAAAGTGGTTGACGTCAATCCATGTGAAGGAGAGATTTATTGGAGTTGCATTGTTGAGAGCAGGAGGGAATATATTGGAGCGTAGTACGGAAGAACTGGAAGAGATTGTTGTTTATCTGGAAAGCAATGGAGTCAGGATGGATTGGATGGGTTGTGTCATGAGCCGATGTCCTGAATTGTTGTTTTACAGCATGGAAGAAGTGAAGTCCCGCGTGCAATACTACTTGGATATGGGTATGAATGAGAAGGATTTTGGCACAATGGTGTTTGATTATCCAAAGGTGCTTGGATACTTCTCTATGGAAGAGATGAACCAAAAGGTATCCAACTCATTTTGTGCTCTTTAGCAAGTCGAATTTCGGGTATTTAAATGAGAGTATTAATAGTAGTGTACTTTAGTGCACCACTCACTTTTTAGTATGCACCCTTTTTAAGTTTAGCAACATATTTCTAAATGCCATGGATGTCCTCAATGTACAAAGTTCCTGCTCAATTTGGGATTATTTGCAGGGTGGCAAACATGGTTTGGTTAATAGGTGAAGGTTGTGTTCAACCTCTTATGTCTTAGACTCAACATTGTCAATCTTTGCTTCTGTCGGTTATGTTGTTGAAATACTCAGTTGCCATGCTGTATAGTCACCAGGAATGCTCTTGTTAATCCAGGTTGCTTATCTGAAAGAGTTTGGCCTCAGTAATGAAGACATTGGGAGATTATTAGCGTTTAGGCCACAACTGATGGGCTGTAGCATTGAAGAAAGATGGAAACCTCTTGTCAAGTATTTTTACTACCTTGGGATTTCCCGAGATGGTATGAGGAAGATTCTTATCACTAAGCCTATGGTTTTCTGTGTTGATTTGGAGAGCATCATTGTGCCAAAGGTATGATTTGTTTATTGTACTATCCGTTTGTGATGCAAACTTTACTGATAATGGCAAATACCCAAAGAGCCAACTTGTACAATTTACTAGGAAATTTTTCATCAGCTTGGACCCTCTTCGGTTGGACTGCTGTTGCCTACAGAATGTTCTTCCTCCATCTCTTAGTTTCTTTTTCTTATATTTTGTTCCGCTTACAGATCATACTCAATAGAAGCCCCAAATATTTTACACAATAGTAATGGCCATATGACTCTACTTCAAACATTAACAAAATTTTGTTTTACATGTGAAGGTGCAATTTTTGCGGGACATAGGTGTTCAAGATGATGCCATTGGCAATATGCTTGTCAAGTTTCCTGCATTACTAACATACAGCCTCTACAAGAAAATTCGACCAGTGGTTTGTTCTTTTATCCTGTTTTCTTTCCTTTCATATCCAATGTCTGCCACAATGATTCTCTGATTTTTTCTTTTAATTTTTTTTTGTCCATGGAGGTTGTAGATGTTACTTTGAATCTCTTTAATAGTAATTCTATTTTTATCCAAGCTGGTGAATAATAGATTAACCAAAATTTCCTCCAAATCTATTGTGACCTGATTTATCGTGCGCACACACACACCGCCACATATATGGACATTACATATATTTATATGTATGTATGGGTTGTTTGTATAAAATGATGGACTAGATTGAGGAGTTGACCATCTTTTTATATGCTGCACCAATGGATATCGGCTGTGACCTACCAATGGGGCATTAACCCAATGGTAATGCGAATGGTATAACCTCCCTACCAATTCGGGCGAGTACTTACCTGATGAAGTCCCTCTTGACCTATCTTCTGCTCAGATAAAGTCTTCTTTAGCCCAGAAATGTTTGTAAACTTCTAACTTGCATTGATATTTTGTGCTGTCTAAATGTCTTTCAGTACCTACTGTCTTAGTGGATTAATATCATCATATCAGATAGCTCATTTAGGAAAAGCATCATTGAATCACTAAATTGCCCATTCAAGTATGATGAGATGTGGCTTAAAAGGAACTGGTTGAACCACCTTTCGGGATGCAATTGTCACTAGCAAGTTGTTGGATACCCTTTTGATTCGTAACTGTTTAGACATACCCGTTTGATTTGCTTACAGTGATGAATTTGATCTCTTGCAGCAAGACACTGACTATTTTAGGCTATTTTCTAAATGTAGTAATATTAATGCCTCATATCAAATTGTCCGCCAACTAAAATTCCTGCCTCTACAGGTTATATTCTTGTTGACAAATGCTGGAGTCACCAAGAGGGATATTGGGAAAGTGATAGCCTTGGGACCAGAACTCTTGGGATGCAGCATAGCTAATAAACTGGATGTTAGTGTGAAGTATTTTCTGTCACTTGGCATCTCTCTCCGACAGTTGGGTGAGATGATTGCAGATTTCCCAATGCTACTCCGGTATAATATAGATATCCTTCGTCCCAAGTATAGATACTTGAGGAGAATCATGGTCCGTCCTTTGGAGGATCTTATCGAGTTCCCAAGGTACGCTTTGGAGAAATTTGTTCCTCCTCCATTTTTTTTTATTTAATAATCCCTTTGTCCCAAATTAGTTGTCCAAGTCTGACTTTTAAACATTTTTTTGGTTATTTTGTACTTCCTATTTTGCCCTTTGACAATATTTGTATAATTGTAGTTTTTAGTGGGGCCCATTGCGTTTTGAAGTTAATGAAGAGGGATAATATGAGAAAGTATAGGATTATATTATATTAGGATTCGAAACTGGACAAACATTTTGGGACAAGTAGAGTTGAGAAAGTAGACAACTAATGTGGGACGAAGGGAGTAACATATTTCTGGAAAGAACCTTGCCCTGTTTTTTTCTTCTTTTTTTGGCAACATTTGTATCTTGCTTAAAAATAAGTCCAGTGCTCGAGCTAAATACTAAAACTGGCAAACTTTCTTGTTTTTAGCAAGGCGTATGAATTGAACGAAGTCTCTCCTATACTTTACAAATGCAAGAAAAAAAATCCTGCTTTCGGCCTTAAAGAATCTAGTATTGTCAGTTATCAGAGTGATTATTGTGATGATTTCCCTTAAGGAATGACAATATCGGTAAGCACGCTTATAAAATAATATTAGCTGGTTCTTAGTGTACTCTTCTCACCATCGGTCACAAATTCATTTACAGATTCTTCAGTTATTCTCTTGATGGCCGTATAATTCCCAGACACAAGGTTCTGATGGAGAACCGGATAAATTTTAAGCTGCGATACATGTTGGCAAGCACTGACGAAGGCTTTGATCAGAGGGTTCAGGCTGCAGTCGAAAGGCGCCAGCGATTTGAATCTGGTGTGGCGGATGAACACCGGTCAGATTCTGAAACTGATGGCTCCATGGAGAGAACAATAAATGATTTTTCCGGAGATGACTATAACAACAGTGATTCTCAAACAACAAACTGCTCAGTAGAAAGAACACATCTAAATTAATCTGACTCTGGACTATTCATATTAGATGATGAACTTTACAATTCCACTGTGAATATATTTCCTTTCTTCAGTTTTGTACATATGACTGCAAATTATGAATTAGCTTCATATTTGCGAACATAAACGAAATTTTCACTGTATCATTCGTCGACTTTATAAATGCTCTTCTTTCTTTTTTCTTCCAGTCATTTAAGTTGCCAAATTCTGAAGCATGGCAAGCTTCAAGAAGATGAGATAAAAGTATTCACCATCTATACAATATAATTATATAATATATGGTAATCAAAACATCTATCTGAACATTCTCTAACACAGACTTCAAAAATATATGCTTATTGCCCTTTGGAGAGTTTTCTGTATTTTATGTGTGTTTTCATCTTTAATCACACAGGCACAGGGAACGCAAATGAAAAGAAAATTCATAAGAGGCTCAATAAATGCGAGAATAACTGCTGGTAAACTCTCAGTAACAAATCAAATGTTATTACAGATGAAGATGCTTCCAAACCCTAATTGTTACCACCAAAAAGGACCAAAATAAAAAAGAAAGAAGAGATATAAGGCAACTTATTTGGTCTGTAAATCTTTCCATGAAACCATGAAAATACCATCCACCAAGTCGATGAGAAATATTAATCACAATTGCCTAGAAGTTCCCAAATCAGAGTCACACCTCAGAGTTAGCTTCAATGGTAAAAAGATACTCAAGCAGTCGTCTTCAGCGTAGGAGTTGCAGCAGTTGAGTAGACAGGGTGAAGCACATGGCCTTCCTTGGGTTCGACATGCACCCACTTGCGTCCGCTTAACTTGTGGCGTTCAAATTTGACACAGCCTTCTTTTAGAGCGTACAAGGTGTGATCTTTTCCCATACCAACGTAATCTCCTGGATGGAAACGGGTGCCTCTTTGACGAACAATGATATTCCCAGGAATAACCCTCTGCATGATGAACAGAAAATACAATAAATAACGTTCCGTGGGCAATATATAATATCAACTACACTTCTCTTTTCCCTTTGTTTTCTGGTTTCTTTTTGCAACTGAAGTAAAATCTTCTCACCTCTCCACCAAACTTCTTCACACCAAGATTCTTAGGCTTTGAATCTCGCCCATTCTTTGTGGATCCTGCTGTCTTTTTGGTAGCCCATCGCCTGAAAATCAGACTCAATCCTCCTCCAGATACATCTAAATCAAGTATAATGGAAACATTGTTAGACCAAACAAACTAAAAGCCAATGAAATACTGGAAATACTGTTCAAAACGAAAAATTAGGACATCTTTACCATTAGCAGTGCTGTAGACAGGAACCTTTGTGACCACTTCACTGAGATTCAATCTTCTACACAGTGATGTTGCGAGATTCATTTTGTTTTTCCAACTGAGCAGAGAGAACCAAAAAGGAACTCCACCTCAATAATTAAGACACTGATTAATATTAAATTGAAGAATCTGTGGTTCAGATTTCTGAGTGTAAACACTATACGTACTATGCCAAATATACTACTCATTTCACCCTTGATGGACAAATATAACAAGTAAGCAATTTGCTATTTTGTATTTCTTTCTAAAGCAACACAAAACAACAAATCTAAAAGCTTTTCAAAAACCTTCCATTATTTTAACCTCTCATACTGAGCCGGGGCTTCTTTCGGTCATGTAATGCCTTTTTGTATCTCTTCATTTAAAATACTGCCACTTGGCACAAAATGAGATATCAGGATGACAACTCAAAATGCACATAGAAGAAGAGATACTAAAAGTGTGTGCTACCCACTAATTACATAAGCAAAGAAATACATATATAACCTAATATTATCTTGCTATTCACTGAAATTTTCATCTATATTCGAGCTTAAAAGAAGTAACTTCTTAGTATAACTCATTGGTCAGTTTTATACGCATTATTCAACTAGGATTCAATTGTCAGATTTGGCAGGATATGTCAGTGACAGCCAATATCTACTTTTATCTTGTTGGTCACCAATCTGTGGAAAGACCAAACTCAGCAAAGTCTTATCCTCCTCATTTGAGATTTGCTAGATGAATCAGGGTTTGGCCACGAGCACACCCTATTTCAGATCAATCCATGTCGAAACCTAGCATATCAGTCCAATTAACCTTACTGACTAACAAAAAATCATATAAATAATCCTAGATGAAGGGTTTCAGTAATATCTAACAACAATCCTGTTAATGAGCTATCTATATAACATTAGATGGATAATTTATAGTCCAGTCCATTTTCGGGGGAACTACAACCGAATCGTTTGCGGGAGTCCAATCTCCACAAGTTGACCGAAGTAGAGGATTTTCTAATGACAACCCATATGGCTGTGCCACACTAATATGATCAAAATTGGCACTATTACCTTCGTGGGCACTCAGAGCAACAGCAATCACTCACTCAAAAATGGGCTCCTTTCAAGGAGGTTTAGTGTGGTTTCAAAATGCATATTTCTTACGGAATCCGAAAATTCAAATGAACAAAAGCCACAGAGGTATGGATATAGAGAAGGGACCCCAATGAAAGAGAAATGTGTAGACACAAATCAAAACAAACAAAAATCACCAAAGAAACATATAATCAAATAGGTAGAGAGCATCAAGATTAATCAACCAGATTAAGAAGTTGAATCCAGTAGTTCCATTTCTCTCCATACACATATTACAATAATTGCTCTGCTAACAACTTCAAAAACATATTTCAATCAGTAGCTCCAATCTCAGTGTATGTTGTTGATGAAATGAAGTGTGTGTGTGTGAGATATATAGATATACAGATATATGTAATTGGAAACGCAACGAAAACCCTAAATCCCAAGAGTAAAACCCTAAAAGAGAGGGAGAGGAAGAGGGAGAGCACAAAAGAATACCTGTGAGAAATGATTGGGCAACCTCAATCGTTCAAGTCCCTTTACACACACTCTCTCGCTCCTAAATATAAAGATTTACAGTGCGATTGTACACGGAGAGAACTTTTTTCTTAACCGAAAATATAATGAGAAAATGATTTCCATTTTTCATGTTCATTTTATTATTTTGTTTATCTATCTATTTTATACTGCTTAGCCTTTTTTATCATATTTTTTTTAATGTAAATATACTATTATTTTAAATACTTAAAAAATCATAAGCGACAATTATATTTAAACGTTTTGTAATTATTATTTTTACATATATATTATTATTCTAATATTTTATTATTTATTTCATGATCGAAAACAATTATTTTTAATATTATTTTAATCCCAACCACCTCTCAAAAAATCTTCAGTGAAGTATCATTGCTCAATAATTTGAAAATTCTTTTTCACATTTTACTAAAAAAAGGGAATGAATTTGGCATGGAAAAAGAGAAATAAAATGCTGGCAATTCCTGAAATGAGAATGGAATATAATAAAATAAGCATTCTCATTTTATTACTTAATTTGTTATGTAAATCACTCATGCAATGGAATCAAATGATAAGGGCTTGTAATAATAAAACTTTTCTTTTCAAATGTTTTGAAGAAATGGAATGCTAATTACAAAGGTGGAGTTTAGTGAATTCGTATCAGTCTCTTTAGTCTCATAAAAGAAAATTGAGTCTTCATTCTCACACCAAAGGGAACTCCATTCACTTAACCTTACCCCATAACAAACAAAATAACTTGTTGTATATCCAAACATTTCACAGGAAAAAATTGCAGTGACAGGTCGTAACAAAGGTACCTCAAAATACAACTGATTGGGCTGTCCACAAATTAAATTTTTTTTTTTTGTGGACCTCCAATAAATAGTGTCCAACAATGACTTGACAGTATAAGAGAAAAACTAGAATCTCTCCTCCTAGGGCAAGTTCATCTTTTTCCATCACTTGAATGTGCCATCCTATTTTTTTCAAGTTCTCAACTGGTGATAAGTTATAAAAGAACCATTTTGGAGTTAGATATGAGAACGGGACACTCCTATTCAAGTCCGACAGACAGGATTTCTCTTGATGAGACTGAGATCAACCTATTCAAGTCCGATACGACATATAGGGTTTCTCTTGATGAGACTGAGATCAACCTGCAAAGGACAAACAATATAACAATCAGAGAGCTGCTGAAGTTTTATCGAGGAAATTTAGCCATCTTATGAGGGGGAAAAAATGGATACCTTGTGACCAAAGAGATCTCTGATGTTGTCGATATGATACAATATCATGGTTGGTCTGGTCCAAACATACAACAAATTATCAACATCAAACATTATATCATCAAGAAAAAAAAAATCAGAGTTCATCTATAATCCTTCAAAATGATACTCCCTCCGTCCCAAATTATAGGTCCACTTTGCTCTTTTCAGTTGTCCCAAAATAAATGTACAAGTTAGAATCCCAATACAACATTTCTTCCAACATTCCCATATTACCCTTATATTTTTCAAAATATGTGGGCCTACAATATATTCCTACACATCAACAAGGGCAAAGTTGGTATAAAATAACATAAAACCAACTTCCTTAAAAAGTTCATTTCCCAAAGATGGACCTATAAAACAGGACAGAGGGAGTATTAAATTATAATCGTCTCCCACAAATCAACATGAACAATGACATTCGGATCCATCATTTTATTACATTCAATATATAATAACAGCCTGCTTTACCTTTCAAGGGATAGGCCCCATGCAATAACCCGAACATCTTCTGGGAGTCCCATAGGGAGTAACATCTCAGGCCTAAACATACCAGAATTTCCGATTTCCACCCACTTCTTTAAGCCTTCATGATAACTGCCCAAATGCAAAATGACTAATCTAGTTGCTGATTACCAACAGAAATCAAACCACAGTAACAATAACAATAATCTAGTTGCTGGCTTCAAGAAAAGAGATAACTGTCTTATGTGATTACGATTTGGTACCCGAAAATTTCCATGCTGGGTTCAGTATAGGGATTGTAAGCAGGCTTGAAACGAAGCTTGGACATACCTGAGCATAAAACAAGTCAGAATATAAAATCTGAAATGTTTTGCTGCTGTTACTTATTGTCTTCTCAACATTTCCATTTTTGTAATTGATATCTATTATTCATTAAAATGAAAATACTGTGGAATTACAACGTTATATGTTACTTCTTCATAAAATTTTGGGTCAAAGTTACTCAAAGCTGAAAAAGAACATAAACCAAAGGTCGATAATTAGATTGATGAATTACCAAGACGAGCAAAAAAATCACTTAGAACTCCCTTCAGGTCACCAAGAGTAAGTCCTCTGTCACATACCAGCCCTAAATACCAAAAAGATGTCCAGACAAGTTAAGAGAAATCGTCAAAAAGCATAAGAAATAAATTAGAAGGCCTTTATTATCCCATGGAAATTGCATTCTTCCTCTTTTACAAGACATTATAACCAAAAATTCGTTCCCTAATTGGTTCCAAATGTCAATGCCCCAACCACAATGACCCAGGATAATTGTTAACCTTGATGAAAAAAACATGTAACAGAGCAGAAAATATTTTATTTATTGTTAAATACCTTCTATCTGGTGAAACTCAGCAAGATGAGTACGATCGACAGCTTCATTTCTGAAGACACGATCTATAGAATAGAACTTTTTGGGGGCAAAAGGTTTCTGGGAAAAAAGGTAAATTAGTTAATATCAAGAATGCACGACAAAAACAAACCATCAACACGCCCCCCACCCCCCTAACACACGCACGCACACTAGAGAGAGAAAGAGAGAGAGCATTTATACTCGCAGTGTATTAGGTCAACTTTTTAAGAAAAAAATAAAAGATAATACAGAACTGTTTCGAAAAAGGATTGACACACTTGTTGAACCTGAGACATCAACTTATACAAACTCCCTAAAACATGTAAAACAAGAATGAGCTGCACTATCAGAGGGGAAAAACTGTATCCGGGTAAAAACAAACAAGAATGAACCTGTGCAAGCATGTAAAGCATCCTAGAGGAAACAGCAGTCGTATGAGTTCGTAGTACGTTTTTGTTTGCTTCTTCTCTTTTCCAATCATATCCATAACTACAAGAAACTGATGTTATTAAAACCTCCTGTTGTGGTAGAAAAACGGAGTTGAAGAACAAAAGAGAAGTAGCATACCCTCTGGAACCGTAGCCACCAGACTCATGGACACACTTCACCCGCTCTACATAATCTTCAGGCAGCATCTTTGTTGTCGAAGGAGCTACAGTAAGTAATCAAATGACTATCAGAATGAAACTAGTTTTATTGTGAAAATCAAGTCAAACTAACCTTGCAGGAAGAATGTATCGTGAGAATCTCGAGCAGGGTGTTGTTGTGGCTGGAACAGTGCATCAAAATTCCAGAAGCTGCAATGGCAACCAAATAAATAAATAAAAAAAAGATAGAAGTTTATGACTATTTATTACTTCCAGCAATAATAGCATTAAAAGAACCATTGAAAACACTGGAACAGAAATGGTCAAAGAGAACAAGGGAAAAAATCTATAAAACAAGAAAGCAGCACCAAGTTCATTCCATCTAGCAAACCATTTTTAGTAAACACTAGCTTTGGCAGAGGTGTTTGATGCATATCATTGTTTTGTGAGCTGTGGTAATATGAAACGAAGAATAAGAAATTTAATAGAAAGAGTTGTCAAGTATTTGATGCTGTAATATGATAAATTTTACTGCCTAGTTGATGATGAAAGATTACAGGCACACATGCTTCATTGGTTGTCCAATTCCAGGACTAATTTGGGTAACTATAAAATTTGGTGCACAAATGCCTTAATTTTGTAGCTATTTAGCGACTACTATATCAACATACAAGTGATTAAATATGTTATCAGAAGCTACAACAAAATTATATACATGACTATTCCAATAATGGGAGAAGATTCACCTGCTTTCAGCAAAATTGTTTGTTGGCATCTCCTCAAATCTGCATACATTACACAACAAATTTTCAATAATGTCAAACACAGAGTTTGATAGATCATATAACTGTATGATGCAGAGTTTTTCTAACTTCACCATTATTTATCACCATTATTGCTTATATTATTTTGTTAATTATCAAATATGCATCACATTCTCCATTTTGAAACAGGTCGAGTAAATTTTCTACACAATTAACGGTCAGTGCTGGTTTTTTATTATCTCATGAAGCACATAAACATATAATACATTAAACCCATTATAGCGGTGTATGCATGTGCGTTTTTAGTAAAAAATCTGAGTGTCAACATGTACTTTATTTATTTCCGGAAACTGTAATAAAGACTAGAAGCAAAAATGAGGTTGCAAGATATAATCTACAGATATTCAAGTGCATACCCAGCATGGCCAACACAAATAAATGATATGAAAACCTATCTAAAGATTATTTTTTTGCAGAGTTTCTCTTCATTTTTCACGAAGGTATAGCACGGACCAGCGTCCCAAATGGCAGTCGAATCCATCATATCCCTTTGGAGTGGAAGGAGGCCACTCAAGCTAACAGTTGCTGGTGTTATGGACTCATGGTGCAAACTTACTACCTTTGTAATCAATATGCCTACACACACATTTATAAAGGTGTAAAACAGAACGATCATCAGTCTTACCCCATTTGAAGAAAAATATTTTGCAGTTGTTGTCGTACCTGAAATGAAGAGATGTTCAGAGGCAAAACTCTATTGAACAATTGAAAACATGTGAAAGAATAAATAAATAAATAAATAAAAACAACTGAAACCTCACCTAAATTTTGTGGTCATGTATAAAATGCAGGTGATAAAAGTATCTCTGACCATGACATAGATCGTCTTTATGCTATTATTTAATTATTCAACAGTTGTCATCTATGTAAGCTAGTCAGCTAGATACCCCACAATCAGATCTACACCTTGTCCCCCAACAATTAGGTATCATTTGATCAACAAATCTTAACAGAATGATTCTATGGACATTTCCACGCATACGTGAAGTGAGAAATAGTCAAGACCAAGTGCCTTGTGACTCACAACAATGTGAGGTTAAACAACTTCCTAACTATGTTGTAAGTCCAGCAACAATCAACATCGTGAAGAAATAAAAAATATAAAACATAAAATGATATCCTTGCCTTGAGCAACGGATGGAGATGGCCACCTTCGACAGGCTGACCTTTGGCACTGAAGTTATACTCTTTGAACTCCAATTCCTTCCAATCACCCCTTGAACCAAACAAGCAAAAACAAATCGACAAGTAACTGTCAGCCAGACAAGCTATATAATTCATCTTAAATATCTATAAAACAAAAGGACAACTGACACATATGCTTTACTTTCCAGACTTGCAACTGCGCCCCTTACTATACTCCTTTCTTCAGTGTGTGACACAACTAGGATATATATCACTCAACTAAATAACTCAACACATGAACTGTCAAAACAAGAGTAAAATTACAAAAAGTAGCATAATCTTGTTTTATATTAAATAAAAATATTATAGAGCCTAACTGACATGTTGGGACTGATGATGATGATCATATCAAAAGTTACATCGTTAGCAGACCAATCAATTTTTTTACAGGTAATAAATGAAAACCTGTGAATATGCTTTTGTGAGCAGTAGAACTAACGTCTCAAGAGTTTCCCTCATTAGACATCACTATTTCTTTATTGTTCACATCACAAAGTGTGTTTCTCCAAGGAAGCTATACATCAAAATATCTAAATTACCTTTGAAGATTATCTCGAGTCAAATCAGTAGCTACTTTTTTCCTTTCTGGAGCGTAATTGGCACCTTTTCTTACTGAGTAACCCTTCCATGTCCTTCAAATAAACAAAAGAAGTTTCAACAAAACATGAAGAAAACAAGTATACATGATAAGAATAACTTAAGAAAACATCTCTAGTTTGCTGAGTAGAAACTCCAGTATGAAGAATGACTACCACTATTCAAAAGAGCTTCAAGATTTACCAAAAAAAAACTACCACTATACAAAAAGGATTCAACAAATACAAATATATAGACAAATAACAAGAAGACAATTACTGAGGAGCAATGAGCTTTCTTCTTTTGAGAGCGTCAATATCTTCTGGGTCGATGGCCTGAAATCACAATCAGATTTCATGGAACAACCAACTCGAATGAGTAAATAAGAATTAAGTTACTTCCAAAATTGAATAGAAAAGGAACTCTATAAAATAAATCTCAAAAGCTAGCTACAGCAGTCTTTCTACTATATAAACATGGTTCTTTTCATAAAACATATACATTATTATATGAAATAATAAACACAACGTTACATTTGTACTACCAAATGGAATTGCATCAAAAGCTCTGAGGATGGTTCTTGTGTAAAATCACTATCACTGAAACTGTTGAAACAAATTTATTTTGTTCTATTCATGGAAAAGAATTCAAAACTATTAGAGAATCTCACATCTGAAAAGTGAAAACATTCAACAACTCAACTGAAAGAGATAATACAAGTGTTGCAATGGTATAACCTCACCTCCCAAATGGAGAGGTGAGGGGTTCGAGTCTCCTAGGAGATATTGTGGGTGGTGTGTGAGTGTGTATTTACCTATCAAAAAAAAAAATGCTAGTGTGCAAGAAAATCAATAAGAGAATTGTGCACCTCTCCATCTTCTACTCGTATTAGCAGATTTTTTACTTTGTCTTCTACAGATGGAACCTACAGCAAGAAACCAGCATCAGAAAAATAAAAACATATTGGTGCACTAGACATAATCCCTAAGTGGAAGACACCCAGCCTTATTAAGCTCACGTTCTGGACATGCATCACCAAGTATGTAACCACATAATGAATTCAAGAGAACCATCTCTCTTAGATTAGCAAATAGATACCGTAATTGAAATCAATTAGATTAAACAATTCCACACTATGCAAAGGACTAGAAGGGAATGGATTAAAATGAGATTGTTGTCAAATGCAACTTCATTTCAATTTTACAAAGACAAGACTCGGTAAGAAAAATGATAGATTTAACAAAGTCTACCCATAAAAATTACATTAAAAAAATAATGGAATAGATGTACCAAATCCCATCCACATGGCATCCAAGTGCACAGTTAGATTGGACAACTGTTGGAGTATGTTGGAACCAAACAGATCCTAATTGGAACCAAACAGTTCTGAGCTTTTACATCCTACAATCTACTAAATGTGTAGTGGACATTAACCTATTACCTATTACATCATTTTATCATCTCTTATATCTATCCCTTTATTGTCCCATCTCTATCATATGTCATAGCTCATCTCCTCATGTCATCTCCCTATCTAATCTCATTAACTCGTCTGATTATCATATCACATCTCTCTCTCTCTCTCACACACACACACACACAAAAAAAAAAACAGTTAAAAAGCAAGAACACAAGACCAAATTGCAAACAGATGAAAGAAGGCATTCTGAGAAACATTGTTAGTGTATAAGATATGCGCAAGCCTTGGTGCAACAGTAACATTTTTCAAAGTCCACTATGACCAGGAAGTAGAAGGTTCAAAACAGAATTCATTGGTTCAAAACAGGAAATAACTTCTGTTTTGAAGATAAGACTGTACAATAAACCTTTTCCAGAACCCCTTTCCTCAAGAAGGTTTATTGTATGCAGTCTCTAAGAGATCTAACTAAAAAACAGAAGTTGGTACAATTCTTGAATAGAATTGTACAAACTTCTGGGTTTTTTTTCTCGACCTTTCAAAAAAAAAAAAAACATTTTCTTGATTGTATATAAGATACAAACCTTCACTAAAACCGCAAATTTACAATTTAAAATTACAAAAAGAAATGAAGTTGAAGCTGCAAGATAAAGCAGGTTCCTAAAATGTAAATTACAAATTCTATTCAAGAATTCCTTTCTACTTAGTACAATATAGGAAGTCTAAAAGATCTAACTAATCTGAGATTTTCCATTTTATGTACCTTCCTGCCCACTCGTTGCTTCCCCATCTCCACCCATTGATTCTTTACGGCCTGTGAGCGGCCTATTTTGAAAACTGAAGCATCGAGTTTTCTCTGCAACCACAAAGGTCATTTTGTCAGCACATATTAGACAAACTAAAAGTTGCTCACAAATATACCTTTTACATTCCTAAATCATTAGTTAAGAGGAAAACAGAACACAAATTTTATAACAGCACAATATCTACATGATGCTACTACACCAGTGACAATAATTTGAATTTGAAATTCAATCACATGAAACCAAAATCTGACAAATTACACCAAATATACCCATAAAGAAGCAGTTTTTAGTGTAGAGCTGATCCAGTTCACAAATTTGCAATGAAACTGAAAGTGAGCATACTAGAATTGGAATTCCATATGAAACCCAATACGGTTAAGCTAATGCAGCTTTACTAAATATCGGGGATTAAAATTAGGTCACAGAATGCCACTAGAGTACTGCATTAACTTACCCCAATGGAAATCCTGTTACTTCATGCAATGCACAATCCCAACATTACCCAAAAATCTATATCTAAAGGATGCAAACCTGCAATTCAGCTGGTGGGATTCCCTCTGCTGGTATAGCCAAGAAAAACTGCACTTCAGGTGATCCTGCAGCAGCATACGTTCTCCCTTCATCAGTAAGTACCCATTTCTCCCGTTTAATGTCCTGCACGTTTCCAATAGAAAATCCAATCTACAGATTACCTCACAAATTCAGGGAATAAAAAACACTAGTTCGTCCAAGAAAAGCGACAATGCTAAAGGATTGCTGTACGATTACATGCGTGTATGAGATTATACAGTTCAATATACGTTTCTCCGCCTTAAATAAACATTATCTCCAATTTTTACTTTTTCTGATATGTTAAAAATTTGGGGTGAGAGAGGCTTGAACTCTCTCACCCCAAATTTTAGGAATTTCTTTTCTGAATATCCACACAGCAATTTGTTAATGGTAGTTTAATTTCCTAAGCTCTATATGTGTGTGTGTGTGTCTGTGTGTGTAAATGCAAAACTACGTTGTTAAATGTTGTGGATTTTTGCTTTTCGTCTGTACACCAAACTGATTGAGATATTAAATTTCACATCATGTGTGGATTGTTATTCAGGTGTTGACAATTGGCTGTATAGTCCACAAAATATCAATTATGGTGGTTAATTTTACTAAGTTCAAGAAATATTTATATATATATATATGTATTTGTATGTATATATGTACATGCAAAACCATGTTGTGTTTGAATGTTTGGGTTTTTGCTTTTGGCCTGTAGCCCTACAACATTGATTGGCAAATTAAATTTCACTTCGTGTGTGGGTTGTTGTTCTTGTCCTGATATTTGGATTTGTAAGAAACAATGGATCCATCAGAACTTAGGTACTTGGAAGATGATTATGATATAATTGATATTCCGGCAATGAAAACGATAAAGGGGTGCAAGTACAGGTCCAGTATATATATATATATATGTAAATGTATATATGCGTGTGTGATGGGTGTGAGAAGAGAAGGGTGTACCTGAGCATCGACGAATCCGAAACCACGGAGGCTCTTGATGACGTTAACGATGTCATCGTGATCGATTCCTTGCTCGGACGCGAACTGACCCGAGTCTGCGATTTCCTCCTCCTCCTCCAGGTATCCCAATATGGCCTTTTCAGCCATTTTTCTCTTTCTCTTTCTCTTTCTCTCTCTAAACCCCCGCTCTCACTCTTTTTATCTCTAGGGCTTTGGTGAGCCTATGGCCCGGCCCGACTTGATTGGCTTTTGGGCTTCATCGCCTCATTTACCCCTAGTGGCTAGTGATAACTGTGATATAATTAGACCTGTCAATGGATTGAATTTTGATCCGAATCCGATCCGATTAGTCGGATTTGGATTGTAAAAAAAATCTGATAACCCGAATATGATCCGAATCCGATTCCTTAACAAATTGGATTTGAATTAGCCTAATCCGATCCGATAAAATATACATATATATATATTTATATATATGTGTATATATTTAATATTGTACATGTATATAAATGTTAGTTGTTAATTATTTTATTATTTATTAATAATGATTGATCATAAATACAATTATTAAAAGTGTGAATAATTTTAGTGTTTCAGTATTTATTGATTTTTGTATTTTTTTTAATTAAATATTCAGATCAGATATTCTATAATGAAGAAATTCAAATATGAATTAATTAAGTGAAAATCTGTCGAATTATCGGATTCGGATCGCGGATTGGGAATTTTTGTCATCCTTATCAATAGACTTATCAATAATTCGATTATGATCCGAATCCGATATTAACCGGATATGGATTGAAAATAAAATCCGATAACCCGATTAGGATCCGAATCCGATAATCCGATTTCTTAACAAATTGGATTTGTATTTAACTAATCCGATCCAAATCCGATCCATTGACAGGTCTAGATATAATGATATTGTTTTTTGCTTCTTTTTTTTCACTCGATATCTTCGGGTATGTGCTTTCTTCTCAGTATATGGTTTTTTTTTCCAACAATAAAAGGAGAGACAAGTAGGAGTATGCTATTATTTAGTTTTAGATCAATTATTAATTTAGCTGGTTAAAGTTTTGAGAAAAAATAATAAAAGGAGAAACAAGTAGGGGGTATGGGTTTTTTTTGGTTTCTATCAAATTTTTTATTTAGGTGCTTAACTAATAAAAGTAATAGTAGGAGCGTATTTTTTTTTTCGTTTCTAATAAATTATTTATCAACCTGGTAAACTTTTACAAGAAAATGGCAGGGCACTCTCAGAGTTTGCCTCCGATTATCGATTACATGAGAAAATAACTTTGTTTTGTTTATAGCAAATTATTTATACAACTGATTAACTTTTTCAAAAGAAAAGAGGAAAAAAGTTGCAGAGTTTCAATTATCGATCAGCAGAAATGAAACGTAAATTCTAAACTTTCAAAAAAAATTAAAATTAAAATCAAATCAAATCTCCACATTCTTGCTATGACCTTCACAAGCAAATGCAATGGAAATTATCAGATCCTACACATTTTAGTGTCTTTGCGTCTAGACCAAAGCGGAGGCTCAGTACAAGACTTTGGTACCACTAATCGTACAATCAATATCGATAGATTCAAAAAAGGGCAACAATTTTAGCCAGTAATGAGTCCAGAACCTTGGCGAGTATGCATAAGAGTAAATGATGACCATAAGCACTCATTAATGCACAAAACTTAACAATCACAGTTGTTTGATAAACAGTAACTCCTTCAGCGCTCACTGCGCTGAGAAGGAACTGCAAGATGTACTGCAATAAACAAAACTTAATCACTTTCCTCGCAGGGTCATCATTATCATCCATACACAAAGAATGTCGGATAGATAAGTTAACACAAGGTCGGCCAATGTTCATTAAAATTAATAATTTGAGCCCATGAACTGATCTTTATTTATCAAACTCTGGATAAAATTCATGCAAGTTCGGCATGAAATGATAAGGTAAATCATTGGAGCAATCAACGATAGAGGCTTTCAGATCTGAGATTCTCTGCGATCTCAGTTTCCCATCGATCTCCATTCTCGAGCAGCTTCTCTTTATCATACAGAAGTTCCTGCAACAAAGAGGATTACATGATTTGCTATTCAGCAGACAAGTATAGCAGCTTGTTATCCAGTAAGAGTTGCCAACTAACCTCGTGAGTTTCTGTTGCAAACTCAAAGTTGGGTCCCTCAACTATGGCATCAACAGGGCACGCCTCTTGGCAGAATCCACAGTAGATGCACTTTGTCATGTCAATGTCATACCTATGAAATCCCATTATAAGAAAGAGATACTGGGCAGAGAGCAGAGTAAAACTCCTAAGCAAGATCTTTACCTGGTCGTTCTACGGCTTCCGTCTTCTCGTTCCTCAGCCTCAATTGTGATTGCTTGAGCCGGGCATATCTGTCGTACAACAACATTATGAGATAAAAGCAACCTACGCAGGGCATAAAATAATTTTCACTAAATCAGGTATTATATATATCTCAAGTCTTCTTTTGGAAGAAGCTCCAAGCTTTCTTTTACCATTCCAATGATATTAAAAGACTTAATTCTTTACATGCTGGACTTATCTAAGGACTGGGATGTATTAAATACCTGTTTGAAATAAAAAAGAAAATCATTTTTCAACTCTGAAACAGTTTGTTGGCTCATCTGATATACAGAGGCTGGGGTTTCGAATCCAATTGGGACAATGTAGATGTTTTACCAATCAAAACACAATGGGGGAAAAATAGAAGGAGAAGGACAGACGCCACGACAAACTTGTTATAAATAGACTATCTCAACTTGATCGAGTGTTCTATTAGTATGTGGTTGTATTGGGTTTATGTTGTATAGCAACCTCATTCTCAACTCCAACCCAAGTACTTGAGATTAGCCTGGACCAGATAAACACAGCTCTCAGGCAGTCTGCATTGCTCATTGACATCCCAGGAGTGTATATCACGGACATCCCAGGAGGTTTATCAACACTTAACAGTCTTTATAGTAAAATTTATAAGTAGTAAGCAATAAGATGGCAATTGGCGTTCACCCGAAACTGTCCTGCTCATTTTTCCGTTTCTCAAGATTCGATTTATATTATTTGATCTGAATGACAATAACAATATTGAAATCTTACAGCTTCGCAGAGTTTACAGGCAATGCACCGCTCCTCTCCAGTTGGATAGCGTCGAAGGGCATGCTCCCCACGAAAACGAGGGCTCAAAGGACCTTTCTCAAATGGATAGTTGATCTGAATCAGAAAATATAGATTCAGATTTTAGCCCAACGGAAATATGCTGAATAGTAAGTAAAGTAAGACACTTACAGTGACTTTCTTGTCAAAGAAGTACTTGAGTGTCAACATCAGCCCACGAACCATCTCAGTGAGAAATAATGTATTTATGCTTCGCTCAAAAACTGCAAATAGTCAGTAAGCATCACTAAGAATCAGAAACTACATCTGCTGCATAAAGAGAAAAGCAGTGCTATAAATCAACATGTAAAGGTTAAAAAAATGGCAGAATCACCCATCAGAAGGAATTACCAGAGCTCCAATCCTTGGAGATCTCTCTAGCAAGCTTCTCTCTTTCTTCATCATCTGCAGTTTGCAGTTTGTAGACAATACCAAAATTAATAATGATAACAAAGAGTTCTCATCCATTAACTTGTGCTAAAATTAAAGTTAGCACTCCAGGGGTATCTGTAATTGCGATCAACAACCGCCCCATCAAATCAAAAACAGTACTCGAGAGCTATGGATAGAGCATCAGAAGCTTAGCAGTTTAGTGATTCTAATCCTGAAGTGTTGACAATGATTATTGATATGAAAAATTGATTAAACTAGTTCATAAGATGAGGATAGTTATACCAATATAACGAAATAATAGGTCCTATTACTGAAAAATAATACTGCAGGAGTAGTGGGCAGTTTAAGGAGGTTCCATCAGCTACCAAGGGCTTGTACATGAAACACAATAAATGCCAATAGAACCAATAATTGAATGTTAGATCCCTTTTGTTTCTTAGAATTTAATAGTACAACACATGAATGTGCATTAATGTCATGGTTGGAACGGTGGAATGTAATGGAATGAAATGGAATGCCCATTCTATCCATTCCTTTGTTTGGTATGACATCTTGAATGAGAACGACTATTCTCAAGGAATGAAAATCCATTCCATTACTAAGCCTATGGAATGACCATTCCATTCCTTAAGTAATGCTTTTAAAATATAAAATTACTTAAATAATCCTCTCATACGTTAAATAAACAAACCACCATCATAGCCACCGTCATTGCCTTCCACTTCCTCCTCCACCACCACCACCACCACCTCCATTGCTCGCCACTACAATTTTTCGTTACCTTTCACCATTTTTCTTTTTGTAAAAAATTATAAAATAATATTATTATATAAAAATTATATATTCATCACTAAGGGGCATTTTTGAAATATTTTCTTTTAAGTTCATTTCATTCCTAATGTGCTTCATATTTACAACTAAACAATGGAATGAGAATGGTTATTCCATTCCATTCTCATTCTCATTTCATTTCCACTTACATTTCATTCCATCCATGCGTACCAAACATAGCCTAAAGGGAAGAAAAAAAAAAAAAAGTTTTTTCCTTTTTTTTTCACATATTAAATTGCACGACAACAGTCATATAAACAAAATAATTGTTTCCATAAAAGAAACTGGACCCCTTGGGTTGTAAAGGATGCCAAAAACAAGTAAACATTGTTACATCAAATGAGGATTCCTCTTCGTGTCAGAATGACCCTGTGAGAATTGGGGATATGCCACTTTCAACCAAATTCATGTCCGATGTGACAAGACCTCCTTGTAATCAAGAACCACATGATGATTGAAGCATACTAAGTAACTACGGTATCATCTTTCCCTTGCTTATTAGACGAATAAATGCACACACTTTGCAATGAGTATGGCCTACAAACTACTTTTTTAAAGACAGGCCAAATTCTTCTCCTAATATGCAAAACTAATATATAATTCTAATTGTGAAACTGATGTAGCCATGTTAGAATGTGGGATAAAACATTTGAGACTTATAGTGCGAAAGTAGAATAGCAGTTCTAACTTGACAAATAAATGCTTTGGAAGCCAAACAATAATGAAAAAGTTCCTCCCGGAGAGACGTTTCCGGTAGGTCTTGTTGATAAATTTGAAATAAATTCAACTGTAGACGGGAGCTGAAAACCATGTAAATAGCGTATTTGATTTGACTATCAATAGACCAATAAGTAAAAAATACAACGAGGCTAAGTATCTAAATTCCATCCCGATGATGATAACCTGATAAATAGTGCAACCATCGTCCTCATGTATAAACATGTATTTAAGAATGTTTTGTATGCATAATACCAGTTGGACAAAGTTGTTAACAAGTGCAAACCTTTATCAGTGGAAAATGATTGTTTGGTGGCAAAGGAGCGTGTCATGAACCCTGCCCCATAATAGCTTTGACTCTGCAACGCTTGTCCCGACAGAGCCTAGAAAGTTTGACCCACAAAAGGAAAGAAAGAAAATTAGAATAGAACTTTATTAGAATCCAATATCCCATGGACACAGAGAAGTGTCCTTTCAAACTTAGCAATGGTGGATATATGACTTGGTATTAAACTCTCTCACATAACTATGAAACAAAATGAAAAAGGAACAATGTAGACAATGGCAGCAATTAAAAACAGGTATGATGCACAATGACCATAAATATAACATCAAAATAACAGTAGAAATAGCAAGAGATAAAAAAAAAATTGGAGATACATACATCAAGACTTTTCTAATCCTAGTACTTCATTGCTCAGCCTAACAATTATTCTAACATCCCTCATCGATTGGGCCAGAGGTTGTTGGCACTTATATGTATAGACATCTCCTAACTGTGTAGATGCAGTTTGGCAGGTCCTGACACTCACAATACCACTTAGCTCTAACGCTCTAACAAAGTTTCTGTGTTTCTCCTCTCTTTCCATTTCAGATTACAATTTTTTTTCATCTCATACGTGGAGAGATTCCTTTGAATGAAATCCCGGGATTAATGAAACGAAGCCCCAAACACCCGATTATCGAAGAAAAAAAAAGAAGCTATTGTATCATGCCTGATATGAACAATTTTGTCGGAGTGCCCGTCATACATACCAACGGTGGCAACCCAATATTTCCGAATCTTATAGGAAACCATTTTTCCAAAAATTAATCAACACCCCACCGAAAGCATAAGAAGTAGTCCGAATTCACAGAAAGGTCAAGTTACAGCTAATCACAATCCTTAAACGGTACATGGCGTTGAGTTACGGGTTAATCATATTGAAAAAATACCTGAAACCCTAAAAATCAAATTCAAACTCAAATTGACCGGACACGGTATAGATCGGGGAAATGATTCCAGAATCAACAAATTAGGGTTTCCCGCGGGAAATAAATTGGGAAAACAACACTTAAAACTAATTATATTTCAGCGGATGCATACATGTGTGTTTCGAGATATATGCATTTATATATATATATATATATATATATATATATAATACATCGATATAGATAGATGAGAAGAGAGCTTACGAGCTGACGAGAGCGAAGCGCAGAGAGAGATTTACGAGCTAAGATCGCAGCCATTGGCGATTGATGGAGGACTATTTGATTTCCTGAACTCAGACAGTGCTTGTGAACAACACACCACCTCCAATTCCAAAACTCGAACCCACCTCTCAATGAAGAGAGACAAATAGCATTAGCCACCTCATCACTCACCAATCACCACTCGTCGCTTAAGTCGCGTGCTCGGCATACAGCTTTACACCTAAACGGTGCGCTTATATAATTTTATATATATGTATATATATATATATATATATATCTTTTTGGATAAAGCTCATCTTCTTAATTTTAATTAATGTGACTCAATAAAATTAAAATATATGATTGTATTTCTTATATATAAACAAACTCACCTCAATTCTTTAGTTTGTTTTCGTACCTTTTGAATTTGATAGCTTAATTTTAGGTGTTCCTCCTTAATCTATAACACCTTTTTTGTAATTGATTAAATTTATATTATGCCATTTATTTTTTCACCTACAAGTTTATTTATTTTTGCTTGAAACATATTCTTTTATTTTAATTTTATTTTAGATATTTTTTGAGATTATTTACCAAAAAGAAAAATAATATTAATGACGTTGAGATTAAAGTAGTTTTTTGGGTTAAGTGCATTAAACTACCCTCTTCTTTCTTCTCTCTCAACTAACCCCCTGAATTAAGGACTGCCCCTTAAACTATTTAAGTGTTGCATTTAACTCCATCCCATCATAAACGTTAGTTATAATTAGGGTAATTTGCATTCAGATTCTCTAAGGTTTCGGTCAATTACACTCGCCCCCTAAGATTTCACTTTTCTTGCAATGTCATTCCCTGAAGGGGTGAAGTCCCCATGAAATGACTTTTGCGTCCCTGCTTTAGTGTAAAAGATATGTTGGCTAAATTAATGAACCAAACAACCCTTGTGTCTTAAGCTCAATTTGAAAAAAAATTCAAGAACTTTTGACACAATGATTTTTGAAATATTATCACATTTCTTTAAGTTATTTTTTAAAAATTGTCATTTTTGTAATATAAGCCCCAACAGTTTTTGTTTTTAAATTTTTCCCTAAAACTAATATTGTGACATTTTACATTAAATAATAATAATACACTTTATTTATGATAATATATATTTTTTGTATTTTAGAAGGTGATACATGTATAAAATTAATTTAATATTTATTATTATTCTTTGTGTAAAATTAGTTTAAGCCCTTACATTGTAAAATAATAACAAACTTTACTTATTGTAATTTTTTATATTTTTATAAAAATATGACAAATGGTTTATTATTTATTAAAAAAAATTAATGTTAATTTAAGCCCTTACACTTTAAATAATGACAAATTTTACTTATTATAATTTTTATAGTATAAAATGTGATAATGAATCGAAATATTAGACAGTCCTTGTGTTTTTATTAGTAATATATAGATAGATAAATAAATATATACAGATTTTTGTATTTTAAGTTATATTATTTTTCCTTACCGAAATATATTTGTCTTATATATTTATTATATATCTTATGAAATATCCATTAGAGTTACATTTCAATTAATGTATATTAATTAAATAATATATTTTTAAAATATATGAAAATATTTATAACCCCTTATCTTTTATCTTTATTTTATATCTTTTGAAATATTCATTAGAGTTACACTTCAAATAATGCATATTAATTAATTATTATTATTTTTTAAAAGTATTGAAATATTTTCAACCTATTTTCTTTTACTCTATATCGTTTTGACATACTCCATAGAGTTGCACTTCAACTAATACATATTAATTCATTAATTTTTATTTTGAAGAAAATATTTAGAAATATTCTCAACTCATATTTTAGAATAGTTGTTATAGATATATATATACATTATAGGGTTTTCATCTTGGGGTATGGAAGTAATTTCACCACCTAGAAATTTGTTTCATGAAATAAGGGAGACAACACAAGGGCATTCCGGTCATTTATCCCCTTCAGGGGATGTTTTTGTAAGGAAAATGAAATCTTAGGGGGTGAGTGCAATTGATAAAAACCTCAAGGGATGTGAATGCAAATTATAACTAACGGTGTTATGACTGGAGGGAGTGAATTGTAAAAATCATGATAGTTTGGGAGGTTTATAGTCAAAAACATAGTTCAAGGGATTAGTTGAGAGAGAAGAAAAAAAAGGGGTTTAATGCCCTTAACCCTATTTTTTTTCTATCCCGTGAAAAACGCAACGACGTCGTATTGCCATATTTGTGACAGCGCACCTAAAATGATAAACAATGCTGTTACTTGGGTAGATATGAAATGTGTTTGTAGGGTTTAAGCCCTCATTATCCCCAACTTCCATAGACTTGGATGGCTTCGGCGTGTAGATCAGCTGTATTTGCAGGGGCTAGGTCCCTCACCTCCCGATCCAAAACCCTAATTCCCAAAACCCTAGCTCCCAAATCCATACCTACCTCTCCATTCTCTTCTCCCACCATACCCATTCATCGTTCTGCTTCAAGGTAAACCCCCCTACCTTCTCCCAAATGCCCTTTAATATACACTATTAGCTATATACGTATATATGTGTATGTTTATATATATATATGTCTATTTATATTCATGTATGTTCTGTTTTCAGGGTTGTTTCGGTGCTGGGAAGTGTCGAGTCTATGATGCCACTTCACAGCGCCATTGCCTCGGCTCGTCTCAGGTCCAGTATCGCTGCTGATTCTAGCTGCTGGAGCTGGCTTTCTCAGGGTATTTCTCTTTCTCGATGATGTTATGATTGATATATATATATATATATATATATATATGTATATGTATGTATATATATGTATATGTATGTATTGTTAGATATAATAAGCATTTAGCGTTGTTATTTGAATCTACGAGAAGCCCTTTCTCAGTTTAGTTGTTTTGACTTGATTTGTGCTGAATAGAGTAGCGTGAGAGTGGATTGTCATCGGATGACATCGATTGCAATTCAATTATGTCGGGTTTGCCTCTGATAATAAGTTTTGATTTTGGTCTGCATTTGGATTTGAATAAAACTCAATGTAATTGTAGTATTTTGCTGTTTAAATGTGTTAATGATTTAGAATTTAAACACTTAGTATCAGGCAGGGACCCAGAGATTGAGTTGAGTGGGGGCATAATTGCACTATTCAAACTTTAGGGGTAGGTAAAGGTAAAAAAAAAATTCAGTGGGGGCTTTAAGGGATTTTTACTGGGGCAAATTCATATAATATCTGAACTTAAAGGGCAAATTGGCTAAAAAAAAAACTTTCAGTGGGAGCGCCCGCCCCCACTCACTTGCACGTAAGTCCGTGCCTGCTTAGTATAGTTCGTTTTGCAGGATTAAATTGGTGCACGAACCTTTATTCTGTTGGTTTTTGGAACTGGTATTTGAATCTAGAAAAGGTATTTACCGATTTTACTTCTTTTAATTATAGATTGCATTGAATAGAGTGGCCAAGTTGAGTAGATTGATATCTTATATCATCGAAAGGATTTCAATTTCCTAGGTTTCGCTTTATGTCTGTTGTTTAAGTGTTGTTTTCTAGTCTGCATATGAAATTGAATCCAGAAGTTCAGTTTAGTTCACTTTGTTAGATTGTAGTGGGGGATGAACCTTGTTTTGTATCTGATTTGTGCTCTGACTAGTTCTTCTACTTTCTGTATAGGATTTGCAACACCATTGTGACAAGTTTTGCTGGACTTTTTCTCGGAATAAGTGCATAGGACTTTTTTCTATATCGTTTTGTGAAGGGAAATGTCCAACTTCTGAAATTTTTAGACTTTGAAATATTAATTTAGGTAGACTTTTATCATGTATAATGTGCGATGAAATTCTCCTTAATTTTCTCAGTTCCTGTTCTAATGTAATCAGGAGACATTTTTATGCATTTGGTTTTTTTTTTTTGCAAAGTCACTAGTGCTATACACATTTTCTCAATACCTTCAACTACTATTAGTTGATTGGTTATTTTTCTATTACTAAGCTAGCTCTGTTAGTGTGCGTGGTAAAATTTAGTGAATGATCTGGTTGTTGTGTGGTTTTGGACAAAGCTAAGCTTGAAGTAGTGTGATGTGATACTAGACTCAGTACTTATGTATGAAGTCATGTTATTGATTTCTGTGAAGTATATAATTTAGTTTCTAAATTGTGCTTATTTTTTGGCTAACAATCAGTCCCACATTTTTATATTGTATAGTTTAAATGTGCTAGCAATTATTATTCACTTTTTTTCTTTCATATTAATGTCTCCTATTACAATCAGAAGATGTGTTCATGACTTTTTTACAAAGTTGCAGGCCTGCCTAAGTTTTTTCCATGCCTTAATTGCTTAGGGATCTTTCTATTTTAACCTTGGGCTGTTAATGTCACGTGGTAAATTTGTGAGTGATCTGGGTGTTGTAAGGTCTGGCACACAGTTATGCTGCTTACACTGCTTAAGCATCAGCAATCCCATCTTAGTATAGATAGGGAAATAAGTAACCTTATTTTGATATATACGCATTCCAGCAATTTAGTTAACGGTATTATTTGACTACCTGGGGAATTATTTTGTTGTTGAACCCTTTTATTGGCTCAATGGGTTTGAGGTCTTGATCATTTCGGCGCCTTATGACGTACATTTCATCTTTAACACCTAATATACTTTACTAAAATGAGCTTATCGATCTTTCTTTGGTGAAAGCTTTCATCTGCTAATTATCTTAATTCTTTGTGGTCATTCCCTAGACTTTGCAGTTCCTCGGTGATAGAGACTTTGGATTGCTGTCACTTCAAACCAAATCAGATTTTCAGACCAGTGGTTTCTCACTCTCTCTTCTACTCTATTTCCTCCCTCAAGTACACCAAATCTCAACTGTTTTCTTTCCATTAATGGCTATTTTTTGGTGTAAGTTATTTCCCTGTCAATAACATCCTACATGTGAGAAAAGACTGTTTTGCCATTGCATTTTTTTGTTGTACGTGGTTAGCGCCCTACAATTGCGATCTAATTTGGTTAAATTTTCAGTTTTCTTCTGTGTACCTCTCAATAGAGCCCATACCATTTGGTCAAGAACCAGGTCCCCTTTCTTGCAAGTCTATATAGCATTTTGTCACTTGATTCATCATATGCTTGTATATGGAAATAGAGTTTGTATTACCATCCAATGAGTTCTACTTGTCAGATTTATGTTACTAGTATTCTCGTTTTGAACATTTAAAGTTAAAGCATTGCCGAAATTATTTTACTAATTACTTTGCCATGTTAGTTTTGACATTTTAATACTGGAAATGATACATCAAATGGTAATCTTTTGTGATGCTACAAAGAACTGGAGAAAGTGAGAACAGGCACTGTGGTAAGAGTATTTGGTTCTGGATTAATTTGATCAGCATATTCTAGTTGCCATGTGTGGCTCGACCTTGTGGGCGAGTGCAAGTAGCACTGGCAAGCTACCACACTTGGCGAGCTACAGGTGCACACAATCCCACATCGCCTGGGTAGGTAAAGTTTCATACCCTTCTATGGCATAACACGTCTTAAAGCCGTGATGGTTGTGAACCTACTAGAACTCCATGGTTAAGCGTGCTTGACTTGGAGTAGTCCTAGGATGTATGACCCCCTAGGGGTATAGGGGAAACCGATGACTACTGAATTCCCATAATATCATTTCCATTAAAACAAGTCACTGTGGTTGCAGATTCAGTTCATTTATTTTAATCCTTTTCCTGCATATTTATTGTCATGCTTAGCTGTTGGTTTTACCAAACAAGGATGTTCTATTATTTTCACTGGTTTTTTTATTTTATGCTATTACATGTCAAATTAGCAGAAGTCCCATGTCCTTGGTGCATGAACACGAGGTTAAGGCAAAAAATATAGCTCAGGTTATATGGTCAAATGCTGTGGTTGAATGTTGATTTGGCGAAGACATGGAAATTTTACCTGGTTCAACGCTGATCAGGCAAATACTGGAATTATTGCCTTGGCATATATGGAATATACATATATGAAAGTATATTAGCTTGTGATGTGTGCATTTCAATTTGAAATTCATGCATGGGTGTTGGTATGTTTGGTGAACAGGAAAAGCTGAGCTCAAGATTGTGTTTTCATATTTAAATTTGGATTTGTATGGCGTGTTGGGGTGTACCAAAATTAAGAGATGCCCAATGTGTTAAGCTATTTTTGTGTGCATGAAAACTCAAGCTATGGAACTTAGAAGGACAAAAGCCTCCCACAGGCTTGCTTGGCCATTGGTTTCTTTTGCTTCTTTTTTTTTCCCTCCAAAACATAAATGGTAATCAGAGATATAAAAGTTATTGTAAAGAAATTGCAAAGATTTGTTAGTGAAATAATGTTATATGAAATAAAGTGACTACTTTGGTTTTTTGGGGTGTGTGATAACTAAACAAATCTATTGTATCCAATAAAATATTTTAGAATTGGAATGTAAAAATATCAAATTGATGTTTTGACGGTTGTTCCCAATTCATGAAACAGTCTTAACACATTGCTACCATACCTGTCGAGAATAAAAAATCACTATACAAAAAGATTATCAAAAAGCATACTACTCTTCTGTGACACTCCTCTATATTCAGTTATCTATATCCCCACAACCATGGTATATTGTATTTATATATGTATATATGAATTGATTTTTGTAGTCGTCCGTGTCACACACCGGCGATACAGCATACGTGACTATGTGCATCTGGATTCAGCTATAAGAATGTAGTCCATTTTACGTATATATACACGTAAATACACACACATATTACACATATATATTAGGAATTTAGGACCATGTGAATATCACGTGGAGAGGATAACTCAGTCAGGTTGTTTTCACGTGTCCTTTGTCCTTCTGAGTTTCCCAAAAAAGGCAAATTTAATACCGGTAGAAAATAACATGGCTCTGTATGACCATACTGTTTGAAATTTAAACCATTTGTTGTCACTACCAGAGAAAACAGGCAATCAATATGTTTCGGAAGTCCTAGATGTAATGAATCATATGGTTTGATGGAAAGAAAATACAAATACGTATCATGTGTATATGTTACTGTATATATATATATATATATATATAGTTCAGTGATCAATCACACGGATCACACCTATAGTACTATACAGGCAGTTCAATAGAATCAATACTTCTTATTATCCCTTTCAATTCCTACAAATACCACTTTCTTTCAATTCTGAAAATTTCAAATTAAATGTTGTCAATTTCTATAATAATAGCTTTTAAATTGACAATTACTAAAAATGTATTAAAATATTTTCTGACCTTGTTTGGGTTGGACGTAGAAAAACATAAAATTTGAATTTCTCCAAACTGAAATTATATATGCTTGTCGTTCCTTTCTTACTTTTTTTTATTTTTTGTTCCTTTGTTTTTATCTTCTTTAAGAGAATTTAATATATATTTTTCTAACAGTTAGCTAACTCTCTAGTAGGGATTAGACAAAATAATAATACTAATAATAAAATGCACGTTAGATTTCTTTTCTCCCTGTGTATATGTTTTGTGGTTGTAGAGAATTATAATTTTCAAAAAAAAAAACAGAAAAAGTGGTTTACTTGAAATTGCCTCTTTTGCTTGGGCGTCAATTGATGCATATGACCAAATTCTCCACTATAACACTCTGGCTACATAATTGGACCACAGACTTCATATAAAAAATATATATTTATTTTAGATCATTAAAAAAAAAAAACTCTATTGCCTATAATTTGAAAATACTCCTCCTAAAGTATTAGATTTTTGCATTTGATATTTTTTTTACTCTATTTTTTACCATTTTACTCCGCCCTACATAGGATTTATTTTTATTTTTTCATTCTATTTCATTTGGGTTGTAAAATTGAGAACTTTTTCCATTGTGTAATTGTGTTGTGCGCAAAGGGTGTCAAGTAGAGAGAGAGAGAGAGAGCGTTTGGAGGATATTAATGGTCTGTTTGTTTGTATATATATACTGACTCTAACACTAGTGTTTTATATATGATGTATATTATATATAATCTTTTGCCGGTGGAATATGTGTTTTTTTACACTTTGTCGTCCTCTTCCTTGTACTACTATTAATCACACTACACTAGCAATACCTTGGGACTTTTTTTCTTTTTTTTCCATTAATAATCAAACATACATGCAAGAGAAGAAAATTAAAAGTGCTTTTTCTCTGGTGTATGTGTGCTGGTACGTTTTGCTGTTCTTGAATTATGTATTTTTTTATTCTTGTTGCTGTGTGTGGTCTAATTGTTATCTTCAATTTAATTTATGGTTAATTTGTATCATCAAAATTTAAAAATTGGGTGTAAATCAGTATGGACATAGACAGACAAATTGTTATGATATTTTAGCCATAAAGTTCTTATAGTTTTGGATTTATCTTTGTCTAATATTTCTTCATCCTCTTATCCCAACTCGATCTATTATTTTCTGACTAAAGTTGTCATCTTTACTAGACTGGTTTTGTATATTACTTGTTTGTTCTGAGTTCCAATTCAACCCCAAAACAGATGTTACACCCAAACATTTAATTCTTCTGCAAAATTCATTGTCCTGGTGGGTTTCAATTTTTATTTGTTTCTTTGTTATCAAAATTGAAGTAGCTTTCTTGTAGAATTTTCTGTTTGTAGATTTATTATTTCTTTTTGGGGCTTTCAGTGTCTGAGTAGGTTTATTTCATTTACTTTTTTTTTTTGTTGTTGTTGTTGACAATTTAACAGGTTCTTACCATATAAGTCTTGCTTGTATAGTTGTATGGGTTTTACTTTCCCCAAGTCATCATCATCATCTCAGTTAGTGCTGAGTTTTCTGTAAAAAGGAGGATTAATTTCTTCGATGGCCATGGCGACTCCTCACCGGAGAGTGAACGGATATGGAACGGCCGAGGATGGTCACAGCATTATGAGGCACACTCCTTACCAGCCCTGCATTAAGGTAGCATCACTACATTGGCTTGATTTAAGAGTTTTTTATGTGAGAGTTTCCAAATGTGAGATTGATGAGTCAACTCCTCAGAACCTCACACTAAACCATGTCCCACTGAATCAAGACACCCTTCTTGAGGTAAATGGTGTGAGAACTAGCACCTATTCTGACGGCGTCACAACCCTTCTTAGAAGGGATAGGTTCGATAAGAAATCCGAGGAAGTGATATTTGTTAGTACTGATGGTATAAGGTTGACAGGGAGTGTGAAGTTTGAGGTTTTTAGTAAGGATGTGCTAATGCTATCTGGGATATTAGAATTGAGTGATCATGACGGATTAATTGGACATTCGAAACATTATGGTCAGCGATGGAGCATGAGTTGTGAATTGGATACAGTTGTTGGGACTGGGTTTTTCAAGGGGAAACGTAACACGGGCCTAGAGTCGACTTCCCCCACGATTGAGGTTTATGTGGCCGGTTACTTCTCAGGTACACCGATTGTGTTGACTAAGACTGTGCAGCATAGTTTTCACAAGAAGCAGGCGAGGAAGGGAATGCTTAACGGCATACCAGAATATGAGGCAACTGAAAGCCAGAAAGATGTTCCGTCTGGGCTCACATTGCAGGTACACACTTTGCTACTTGACTTTTAAGTTTTGGATGTAATTATGAGCGTTACTCTTTTTTCAAGTCGAGGATGTGTGGTTTGTGAGAGAATTGAAGAGAGAAAACAAGAGGCGGCTAGGGTTTCATTATAGAACCACAATACTTTCAATGATGGTACACATAGGAACTTATATACACAAACAATGAAAAGACTACTTTACCCCTACAACTAAAGCATAATACAATAATAAAATTCTATTATCTAATATCCCCCCGCAAACTCACGATGCAGTAGCAAGGAGCATCGAGAGTTTGTCAACAAAAAATTGAAATCGTTGAACGGTTTGAGACTTCGTAAAGAAATCTGCAACTTGCATGGAAGAGGAGACAAAAGGCAAAGTAATCGTTCCACACTGAAGGTGATGCCGAGTGGTATGACAATCAATCTCAATGTGCTTGGTCCGCTCATGGAAGACTGAATTGTGAGCAATCTGAATAGCACTCTTATTATCGCAATAAAGAGGGGTAGGAGTAGAAAGAATAACACCCATATCTGCTAACAACCAACGCAACCACACAATCTCATTTGTAGTTGATGCCATCGCACGGTACTCAGCCTCTGTGGAAGATCGAGAGACAACTTTTTGTTTCTTACTCTTCCAAGAAATGAGAGAGCCACCTAAGAAGATGCAAAAACCTGTAGTAGACTTACGATCAGTCGGATCGCCAGCCCAATCAGCATCAGAGTAAGCGCAAAGCTCCAAAGAGGATGTGGAAGGAAATACAAGACTCTGGCAGAGAGTACCCCGAAGATAACGCAAAATGCGAAGAACAGCAGCCCAATGAACTGTAGAGGGGGAGGCAATGAACTGACTAACAATGTGGACAGCATATGCAATGTCGGGGCGAGTAATAGTGAGATAGACTAAGCTACCAACAATAGTCCGATACAATGTGGGATCAGGCAAAGGAATACCATCTGTAGGAGCATAACGTGCATTAAGCTCAATAGGAGTATCAACAGTCCGAGTATCCGTAAGACGAGCTCGCTGAAGGATGTCCGCTGTGTATTTGGATTGAGAAAGGAGATAACCCTTAGGTGAAAATGCTACCTAAGGGTTATCTCCTTAGGTTAGATAATAGAATGTTATTATTGTATTATGCTTTAGTTGTAGGGGTAAAGTAGTCTTTTCAGCCAAAAGTTCACTTACAACCGCATCAACAGGCGGATGAGGATTACGATGCAAAATATTTCCCCTAAGTCCCTCAAAATCATCACGAAGAGCCATCAAAAACTGAACAAGACGTTGTTCCTCTCTACGAGCAAGGTAGTCAACATGGCTCTTAAGGGATGGTGGCTCAGTGAGAGCCAGTTGATCCCAAAGATCAGACATGATGGAATAAAATTCCTGGATAGTCATATCCTTTTGCTGCACTGCTCGAATATCAGCTTCAAGTTGGTACTGTTTTGCAAAGTTGGATTGTGTGTACAATCTTGCCAAGTGATCCCAGACCTGTTTTGCTGTGTCATATTTTGCTAACTGCATACCAATGGAGTGTTCAACTGAATTATTGATCCAAGTAATAATTTTTGAGTTGTTTGCTTCCCAATTATCAAGCTGATCATCTTTAGGTTCTCCGGGTTTGCTCACCGCACCACTGACATAACCCCACAATTTTTTTTCTTTCAAAAAATTCCTCATTACATAACTCCAATACGAGTAATTGTTGCCATTCAATCTTACACTAATTGATTGTAGAGAATCATCTCTTTCACTAGCCATTGCAAATATACGGACAACCGAAACAAAAAATTCAAGAGCAATATGCCTACCACGAGCAGATAACTTCACAAAAACAGAATACTACAAAATCTGACCTGTATTGACATGAAACAAATTCTGCAACCAGCAAAGGGAAATCAGCAACAAACGATTCCAAAATAATTTTCAGCAGCAAAATGATTAGCCCAGCAACGATTCCAAAATAGTTGTCTCATGATCTGCTCAACTGAGAGGTGATATCAATGAAGATGTCGTCTCTGCAGGGAATTGTAAGACAACTTTATTGCATATGGTCACAATTTTGTAAAGTAGTAGTCATCATTATCATGTAAAAATTGAGACAACCAAGTACTACTGCACTCATCAGCAAAGGCATTTCAGAGATGGAACCACCAGCAGCAACGATTTCAGAGATGGAAAACAACGATTTCAGAGATGGAAGTTTGAGACAACCATGTACTAAAATTCAAGAAAGAAACGTTGGGAAGGATGATGCAACCATTGAAGAAATTAATGTTGCTGCTATGGGACTGCTAGAAGTTAATGCTGATGCTATGGTGCAAGCAATTTCAGAGATGAATGTTGCTGAAGTTCATGAAAGCTTTGACGCTATGGCAGCCCCCTGCAATTCTCCAACTGGAAAAACAGTGCATAGTGATTGGAAAGCAAATACAGCCTCCAAGAATACGAGTAAGTGCAATGGGTTAGTTCAGCAAAGCTTAGACGCCATGGCAGCCCCCTGCTCTGGAATTCTTCAGCAGTTATGGGTTAGTTCAATGCCTGCTCTGATACCATGAGAGAATTGAAGAGAGAAAACAAGAGGCGGCTAGGGTTTCATTATAGAACCACAATACTTTCAATGATGGTACACATAGGAACTTATATACACAAACAATGAAAAGACTACTTTACCCCTACAACTAAAGCATAATACAATAATAACATTCTATTATCTAATAGTTTGAATGTCGGAAAAAGAGATTACATGCGGACGACTCTATTCATATGGGATTAAGGCAATGATGATGATGATAATGTGTACTGTGTAATTTTGAGCTCTAATCTTTTTAAGTTTACGGAATTATCGTGTGCAGGGACGGAGCTGCATTATAGGGAGGGCGCAATTGCCCCCCAAGACTAGATTTCTTTGTTTTTGTGAAAGGTAGGAGATAGTACTGATTTTATGTTATTTCAATTATGCACCTATGAAATCCCCCTATTGTCCCTCTGAAATTATACCAAATATTTACCATTGCCCACCTCACATGCGCTGGGTCCGTCCCTGGTCGTGTGAATGTTATTATGAGCTTTGAGCTTTCATACCAAGGATGTGTAGGTCATCTCTTACTTTAGCGACGGATGGACCTTAGCCCTCCCTAATGCTTCTTGTCTGGTGAGTCCTCTCGGTGCACTTAGTGCTTGATGCTGTGACAAGCATACTTAATCTTATCATGTTGATGAATAGTACAATATTACCGTTGAGGCCTTGTTTTTTTGGTGGTTTTTCGCTTTCTTCCCCAAACAGGACCTTACAAGTCCAGTATTATTACATTTTGCAAATTATGTAGTTTACCTATGTATCATACACATATGACATAACTAGGGAGTTCTCGGTTATATGCTTGATCACTTCCTTATCCTGTCTACTAATGTAAGAACTACTATTTGAGGTTGTAGTTCAGAAAATTGTCCATGCAGTGACCATGTTACGGGTTATCACCTTTATATTTAACTTCTTCAGGGAAATTTTCTGAGACTCTTGGTATAAGTAGAATATTTGAATCATTTTGGAGGTTAAAAATCTAGAAAATTGGATGAGGAGAGAAGTTTGATGTTATAATATGAGAAGTTGCAGAATCATTATTTTGAGGAGGTAAAATTTACATGTTTTTCTGGCACATTAGAGAAATAAGAAGATATAGGGGATCTGTTTATGTGTGAATATGAAAATTTAATTGAGGGTCAGTTTGAACTTTGAATATAGAAAATCTGAATTTGGCTACAACCTATTTTTCTTTTTTTCTTAATGATAATATATTAGTTTCTGAATGTCAAGGTATGTGCTATCATAAGCGTGAATATCTGAATCTATAAGAATACATAGTACACCACAATCCTACATTGAACATCATTTTGCACTAAACATGCTGTTCCTTATGCTTTGATCCTTACAGGAATCAAATTACCCAACTTACAAACTAGAAAACAAAGACTACAGCAGCTTCTATTCGGAGGCAGACTGCATAGAATGTGAAGATGGAGAGCTGTCATGGTTCAACGCTGGCGTGAGGATGGGCGTTGGGATCGGCCTCAGCGTTTGCGTTGGAATCGGAATAGGTGTGGGCTTGCTGGTTCGAACCTATCAAGGAACCACTAGAAGCTTCAGAAAGCGGTTGCTTTAATTCATCAGGTCTTTCTCTGCCTTTCTAACCCGAAACAATCTTTACTGCTCCTTCATAATCTAAAAGATGGCTAATTAGAAGTGTTCTCGACTTATACGCTGTTACATCTTCACCAGTTAACAACAAGGTATGCATAAATTCTGAATTTCTCGGGTTTGGTTGGGGGCATTCGATCCTTTGACATGAATAAAACTAAGATTCCGAGGCTCCTCCAATGAATTCCGGGATTTTCTTGGCATTTTCTGAAACTTAATCTTGTAGGAAATAGTTTCTTGTAATTAGTGCAGTCTGATGTGGTCTCTAATAACAGTGAACCTCTCTTTCTTGTTCTGTTTTTGTTTAGTAAAAAACTGCTTATCGCAATGAGTTTTTGTAATGGAAAGATATTTATGTACCTTTAATGGGTTATTACATCTGTGCTTATACATACAATGGCAGCTTTTATATATGCTGTTACAAATAGTCTCTCAGAGCTCCATCCGTAGTTTGAAATAATCACACTATAGTTTCTGATAGTTTGTAACTTGTAAGCTGTTAAGTTCCATAGTTAGGGTGAATATTGCATAAGAGATTGAGATTTGACTCAAAAAATTTATAAATCTCAAAATATATATATATATATAATTCTTATAACTCTTTTAACCAGAATATAAGAATCAACTTCTCTTGAAATTAAACTCACAACCTGAGAGACAATGGAATCATCATCCAAACTGTTTATGTTTGACATATCTTCTATTTCTAACTTTACAAAAAAGAAAAAAAAGAAACAGAAGCTGGTATCCCAATTTCTTTAAAATGTTATTCCAAGGATCAAAAGTTCTTCTAAAATTTTTGTCAAACACTGTTATCTCTAGGAAGTCAAAAACAGTTGTGGTGCATTCTATTTGCTATATTGGGCTTAGCTTCAATTTGCTGTTGTACAGGAAACATTTGATTTAATTCACTCCATGTTTTTAAGAAATTTCAAGAGTATATAAGAAAATTTGAAATATCTAACCACCTTTGGAGCAGATATTTATAACTTTAAACAACCATCAGAGATGCCATTTATTCTACAAAGTTTTTACACCGTATGTACATTGCCATAGCACAAGCTTCTCTGCTGTTCTAAACAACCATTACCTTCAATCTTACAACTCTGGTCAACAGTTCATTTCAAAGGCATCAGAAACACCGTTCCAACCCCGAATATGTACATAGTTATCAGTTTTGCTGCTGAATATTAGTCTAATATGCATAATATAGCACAACCCTACACACAATCAGCAGTGATACGGTCCAAATCTAAACACAAGTTGCAGGCGCAACTAACAAAAGTTGTCCGGTTGCGGGGGCTGAGTTGCACGTCGAAACCATGTGGTGAATGCACTGACCAAGTGAGGGCAGTCGTCAACACTTCGAGTTGAAAAACTGAGACAACACTGCAACAATTCCTGTGCATCTGAAAGGGGCAGCGTGGAGATGATTCTTAGGAACGTTTCCTCAAGCTCGGGATATAGTGATTTGTAACTAGGAAGCATGGGTTTGTCTTTGCATACAATCAGCACTGGAAGCCAATCTCTTACCAGATTCCTTCTAACCTGTGGCAGGAAATAACAAAAGAGTGAATTCTTCGTTTCTATAAAGTAAAATAAACAAATAAATAAATCATTTCAAAAATAAATCATTTCAAAAGAAACATCGTATGTCATTCTTCTGCTGGTCAATTTTAAATAAAATAAAACAAATCGATCTCAAACATAATTGACAACCTGAAATGACAAAGCCAACTAATGCTATCAAAAAACAAAAAAAATAAAAAACTAAAAATGAGTTCCTGGGGTCAAGCCTGACTCGTTGCTTCTCAGGGCCAGCCATATCACAAATAGGATGGTTCAGGATGAACTCTTTATTTGACCCATAATCAACCAACAACCTGTATAAACAAACTGCTTACCTTCTCTAAACCTCAATTTCTGCTTTTTAAGTTGTTTAAAGTGTGAGAAATGAGAATGGTGAGGAGGCATCACAAAAGATTGTAAAGAACTCAACATGATAAGATACTTAAAGTTACAATATCACTGGAATATGCATATGGAACCAACTTAATACCAATTGAAGTTCTACAGAATTCAAATTTCATGAAGGCCACAAACATTTACCAAGTAGAAAGATCAAAAAAGAAAGGTGCAGAATATTCCCCATAGGAAATAAGTAAAATATGAACCTTGTATACTTCGAACAGATACACTTACTAGTAAAAAAAAAGTAAAATGTCATACACGAAATGGTGGGGAATTTGGCAACTCACTTTGTTGTGCCCCTGTTAAGAGTGAACTTGGTGTACTCTTTATCAAGGCAAGGGCATGTACCAGCTTTAGGCCAGGTAGAGTTTATCATCACCACCTGATGCCACCTAAAAACTCAAGTTATTGTTCACTCTCAATATGTATTACATATAGCGACTTCCATATCTGTTGTATTTGAAAGAGATGTTTGATCAGAAGGGCAAACGCATGAGAATAAAGACTCCCATTATGGTGAGCCGTCTTCATCCCTTTGCACCACAGCCCATATATCACCTAAGATTTCTACCCTAGCCAATCAACATCACTCTCTATCTCTGTGGAGATTCTTAAATCAAATCTATCATACAAGGGCATAGTTGTCATCAATATCATAGAAAAAAGCTCATCAAAATGTAAAGTCTACCCAAAGAGTAATGTAGTTTCCTTATTTGGCAGTTCAATCACATCTTGTTATATGTAACAAGACATGCTGCCACTATCTTAGCTCAATGAGCATAACTTATGAATGGTTAAAATCAGGTACCTTATTAAACTTACACATTCATCACCATGCCAAAAATAAACCCCTTAAAACTTGAACCTGCAAACTACTCCTTTTTTCCCTGTTTTAGACGATTATAGTATAATTGTGCACACGGTCCGGTTCTTTATAGTGATATTCATCCCAATTCTTACTTTTCAGTTTTATATGTAAGTGAATTGCAGTTCTAGCACCCCTCTTCCCTGTCAAATCAATATTTAAAAAAAAAAAAAAACTCACTTTCCCCTTAATGCCATGATAGTCTAATCAAGCAACTCCAAATTTTTACCTTCAGATCAAAAGGAACAACTAGTCAATAAGTTGTCGACATTCAAATCAGTACGAGACCATCCTATACATACCCAATGTGGGACTCAAAAAACATGTCCAGGCACCCGCCACATGCTCCCAAAACCAGAAACTTGTGCCTTCATAAGAGGGATCCACAGTTACATGTAGGAACCAAGAAACACTTCCCCCAAGCAACATTGTAAAACCCTCTAGCCAACTCTAACACCATTGTCACTATGTCCTTTTCACACCGAAAATGACTAAACACCGATTAATTATGTGGGCAGCATATATATCAAGCTCAGGTTGTGCAATGGTCTTTACTTTTGTTTTTCTACTAAAGCAAATTTAATTTGTTAATAATCTGTTCATAATTTTTAATGTTCCATCTCATAACAAGAAATATGAGCGAAATGAACAAATGAAGGGACAAAACTCAAATACCAATCTGAAATAAATCCCACATCTTGGAGTGGCCCAAGTGGGTATTCTAGAACAAATATATTATTAAGGACAATTTTTGTTCAGGTGATTCAAATACCTTTTATGCATATTCGATGAAAGTAAGAGTTTCTAGCTCCCACGAAATGATTCTCAATGATATTCCAAGAGTGTTCATAAGTACATTACATATAACAATAATAATAGACGATTCTCTGTGTGATTGAGATTAAAAATTTCGAATTGGGTAAGATATCCACTAAGTATATTTTAGCATTTTCAACCCCCAAGTTGAGACACTGAATTTTCATTATATAATCCTTAATCACAACAGCAATTTCTTGGAATTCCATAGACTTTAGCCTAACCCTATGAGTTGGGACTCACTGAAGTTACTAGATAGCTTGAATCACGACGTTTCAGCATCGTCCATCATTTAAACTAATTAAACTTGATCCTTGATCTGGACAGTTGGAGAATTGATCAGTTATCCCCAAATCGGAACCCACCGAATAAATATGAAAACAGAAAAAAAGAACCTTCAAGAGACCCTATCACAAGTCACAGGAACAAATTAACAAGTGTCAAATAAGTTCACTCAAACCCATATAAATTCCATTACTAACATCACCATAGACTATAAACAGAGAAAGTCTACGAACATAACGCAAGAGAAGCATACTAGAACAACTCCGAATTCGTTATTCAGTTTCTACACCCATGAACACAAAACAAAAGCAGCACAATAAACAAACAGCTAATCCACAAAACAAGCATTAAAACTCACAAATACCCTGTACATTCTCAGCAAAATCCAACTAAAATAACAACAAAGTTGAAAGAAAGACCTGTCTGTCAACCAAAATAACCCCAGCAGCAACAGCATTGGCAAGCTTGCAAGTGCACCGAAGAATAACAACAGGAAGACCCGGCACAATATTCTTCCACATATCATCCCGAAACGCTCTCTGCAAATTCGTGGTGAACGAAATCTGATCACTCCACTCTTTCACCGCCGTATCCGCCACTCTCAGCTCAATCATCCTCTCAATCAACCACAACAAGTGCCTCCCATTAGTCATCGCCGTATGCAAATTTAACCTCTGAATCGCTTCCGTCTCATTGTGATCGCCTCGAAAGTCAGGACTCGAATATTCCTCCAACGAGTCCTTCACAATCTTCAAACTCGCCTGGAACGCACGGTCCAGTACTCTCCGAGCCGATTGTCTCGACGAGAAGTCCCTCAGTAGCTTCGCAACGAAAGCCTTCGCGAACGCCATGTTCGGATGGTTGTGAATTGCAGCGAAAATCAAATCGTGTAGCATTTCCTCTAACGAATCGTTCTTTGAAGGCGAAACCCTAGAGAGAAGCTCTCTCGATTCTTCCTCTCGGAGAAGAGGGATCAAACTCAGGACTCGCTTCTCTTCCTCTTCAGTCCACGGCACGGCCTCGAGGAATCGAACGCAAGCCCTAACGCAATCCTCGAAGAGAAGTTCGAGAGCCACGGGAAGGATCGAGAGAGCCCTAGATGCGGAATTGATCGCGTTGGAGAAATCGCTGGTGTAGAGAAGTTGCAGAACCGTTACGTGATTGTTGATCGATCCGTTGGAGGCCGCGACGCCCAAATTAAAGCGGTGGAGATGGCGGGAAGTGTCGGCGTCGGTGTCGGAGTCGTCTCGGTGCCATCGATCGGACAAGAGTGCGGAGAAGTATTTGGAGCGGTGGAGGACGTCGGAGTGTAGGTAGATCTGGACGTCGGACTGGTCGACGGCGTCGAAGGCCTCGGCATCGTCCGAGTGGAAGGAGGAGGGCTGGTCGATGTAGAGTCGAAGGAGGACGTCGGCGGTGGCGGAGTCGTTAAAGCCGCCGGGGGGGAGTTGGGAGTGGGAGGCGGTGCGGCGGAGGGAGGAGGGTTTGTGGTGGTTGGAGGCCTCCGTTAGGGTTAGGTCAGGGCGGGCAGAGTCGATGACGCCGACGGTGGAGGAGAGGCGGCTGTTGCTTCCGACGCGCTGTCTCTTCTTCGACCCACCACCACCACCGCTACCTATCATTGTGTGTGCGTGTTTTGGGGTGTTGTGTGTGTTTTGGGGTGTGTGTGTGTGTGTGATGATTTGGATGGTGCGTTCTATATCATTCGGAAATTTTCTGTGTTTTATCCAGGAGTGCTAGGTTACACCTGTTTGGATGGAGAGACATGGAAGTTGAAAAGACAAAAAAAAAAAAAGAAACAAAGAAAATTAATTACATATAATATATGTGATTAGCTTAGGCAACATATTAGCCTGCCCTCACTGAAATTACATATAATATCTGTAGAGTTTATATACACTAAAATATAATTTATATTGACATGATTACTAATTATTAATAATTATTTATGTAATAATGATTAGGATTATTAATTATAATAGTTGATGAAACAGAGTATTATAATCTATTTAGGACTAAGATAATTTAATACAATTAAAATTTAATTAGATTTAGAAATAGAATTTATACATAAATAATTAATAATGATTAGGATTATTAATTATAATAGTTGATGAAAGAGAGTATTATAATCTAACCGACTAAGATAATTTAATTAAATTTAGTAATAGAATTTTGATACATAATTCATACATAAATAAGTATTGGTATTTTCGAATAGGATTCTATTTAAATTGGAATTATAGAATTAAATTAAATTTTATAATTATAGTTTCAGTTCAAATTGAATTAAAGTTATATATTTTAGTGTAAATCCAAATAATTAAGGATTGCGGATCAAATTTTTGTATAAATATGTCATAAGAGCTTGGGTGCATTAAATTTCCTGGACAATTTTTTCTCTTTTAACTAAACCCCTGAACTATACTTTCTACACAAAACTCCATAAACTATCACAATTTTTATAATTCACTCAACTCCGTTATAACACCGTTAATTAGGTTAATTTGCACTCAAATCCCTTGAGGTTTTGGTCAATTGCACTTGCCTCCTGAGATTTTATTTTTCTTGCAATGACACCCCTTGAAGGGGAGAAATGACCGGAATGCCCTTGTGTTGTCTCCCTTATTTCATGAGACAAATATTTAGGTGGTGAAATTACCTCCATGCCCCAAGATGAAAACCCTATAATGTATATATATATCTATAACAACTATTCTAAAATGTGAGGGGTTGTGAATATTTTCAAACATTTTCTTCAAAATAAAAATTAATGAATTAATATGTATTAGTTGAAGTGCAATTCTAAGGAGTATGTCAAAACGATATAGAGTAAAAGAAAAGGGGTTGAAAATATTTCAATACTTTTAAAAAATAATAATAATTAATTAATATGCATTATTTGAAGTGTAACTCCAATGAATATTTCAAAAGATATAGAGTAAAGATATACGACAAAAGGTTATAAATATTTTCATATATATATTTTTTAAAAATTAATTAATTAATATACATTAATTGAAATGTAACTCTAATGAATATTTCATAAGATATATAGTAAAGATATAAGACAAATATATTTTGGCAAGGAAAAATAATATAATTTAAAATACAAAAATCTGTATATTTATCTATCTATCTATATACTACTAATAAAAACACAAGAATTGTCTAATATTTCAATTCATTATCACATTTTACAATATAAAAAATTATAATAAGTAAAGTTTGACATTATTTAAAGTGTAAGAACTTAAATTAACTTTACAAAAAAATTAATAAATAATAAACCATTTGTCATATTTTTATAAAAATATAAAAAATTACAATAAGTAAAGTTTGTTATTATTTTATAGTGTAAGGGTTTAAATTAATTTTATACAAAAAATAATAAATTATAAACCATTTGTAACATTTTTATAGATTTATCACTTCTTACAATACAACAAAAACTAGAATTAAAATGTATTACTACTTGTTTAAATTGTAGGAGTTGTATATTATTTATTTACAAAATAAATTAAATTATATGAGCTCACGAATATTTTATACATGTATCACTTTCTAAAATATATATAAAAAATATAATCATAAATAAAGTATATTATTATTATTTAATGTAAAATGTCACAATATTAGTTTTAGGGAAAATTAAAAAATGATAACTTTTTGGGCCTATATTACAAAAATGACAATTAAATTTTTTTTTTTTTAAAGAAATGTGATAATATTTTAAAAATTATTGTATTCTAAGTACTTGAATTTTTTTTCAAATTGAGCTTAAGACACAAGGGTTGTTTGGTCCATTAATTTAGTCAACATGTCTTTTACAGTAAAGGAAGAGCATAGAGTCATTTTATGGGATCTTCATCCCTTTTAGGTGGTGTTATTGCAAGAAAAATGAAAATTTAGGGGGTGAATGTAATTGATCAAAATCTTAGAGGATTTGAGTATAAATTATTTTAATTTAATATTGAAATGGAGTGAATTGTAAAAATTAAAATAATTTAGAGAATTTTGTGTAAAATGTATAGTTAAGTTAGTTGAAAGAGAGAAAATAGTTGAGGGTTTAATCCACTTTACCCTAAGAGCTTTAATAAAGACATTCGAGACATTGGAGTGAGGGGCAAGAAATGCATCAACATGAAGCTTCCCCGTCCAACCAGAGTGAAGAACAAAACTCCGGCGCCGATCTAAATCACTGCCGAGAAAATCCTCCGCGAAGCCCGCGAACGGCAGGAGGCGAAGATCCGACCGCCAAAGCAGAAGATCACCGACCCCACCGAGCTCGCTGACTACCGCCTCCGCAAGCGCAAGGATTTCGAAGACCGCGTCCGATGGAACAACGACGTCTTGACCAAGTACGCCCAGTGGGAGGAATCCCAGAAGGACTTCCCGCGCGCGCTCCGTCTGGGAGCGAGCCCTAGAAGTCATTACCGCGACTACAAGTCCTAGATCATGTACACCGAGGTCGAGATGAAGAACAAGTTTATTAATCACGCGCGAAACGTCTGGGACAGGGCCGTCACTTCGTTGCCTAGGGTTTATCAGCTCTGGGAAAAGTACATTCACATGGAGGAAATGCTCGACAACGTTGTCGGTGCACTCCAGGTGTTTGAAAGATGGATGAGCTGGGAGTCTGACCAGCATCGTTGGCCCTCCTACATCAAATTCGAGCTCCGATACAACGAAATTGAGAGGACGAGAGTGATTTTTGAGAGGTTCGTGCAATGCCACCCGAAAGTGAGTACTTGGATTAGGTTTGCCAAGTTTGAGATGAAGAATGGGGAGGTTGGGAGGGCGAGGAATTGCTACGAGAGGGCGGTTATGTACATGTAGTTTTCTGAGGGTATTTATTAGTTACATTGTCACGCCCCAAAATCTAATGAGTCGGGGGTGACGTGAAGAGAAAAGAAAATGCAAGGAAACCTGAAACAAAACCGACAATATCACGACGACCTTGTACACAACGGAAGGAATGGAACATGATAAGTGCATAATTCATACACGATTAACCTCCAAAAATATATTTTTTAGTCATTTTTTTTAATTAATATTTGTGTTTTTATATTTTTATAGGTTATTGGTGATTTCTGGTACAAATGAGTTAAATCCATCTAAACAAGCCCAAAATCTGTTTAGACCACGTCTTAGTATTTGGACCATATATTTCAGCCCGTTGTTCGGATTTGTGTGAGCCCAGTGTTCCTAGAAAGCTGATTCAATTTAAAGAATATTGATATTTCACATAGAAACCCTAATTCTGAAGTTTAGAGGGCGAAAAAGACATTTTAAATCTGACATACTATTTTGTGCGAAAATCAACATCAGCTTGGTAATATAATCACATATTTTAAAGGAACGATCAGAATGGAATGAAATCAAGGGTTGTGGGAAGAGGACTTGATTAACAAGAAAAGAGTATCTCACAAATATCTTCCAAATTTACTCTTCAAATTGGTCAAAAGTGGGCTGCAAGATATCACCAATTAGGAAAAGAAATATGAAAATATTGTATTCTCTTATTTACTTTCTTAGATGAAACCTTGAGGACTCCTATAAATATGGCATATATGGATGCACAAAGGATGATCGACGACCAAGAAACAAAAGCGGAAAACCTGTGCGATTAACGAAGAAATCCAAGATGTCTTCCATTATGATTTCGGGTTTGATCGTTCTTGTTTTATTTTTCTTGTTTAGTTAATTCGCTCGCCCAAGGCCGAGAGGAAACCCTAGTCATGTTCAATATTATAGTTTTCAATTGTAGACATTATTGAATATTTTGGTTAATGAGTTCTTTTTCTTATTATTATATATATGTTAATGCTTTCGATTTTATGTGCTTTAACTGAGACTAAAATTGAACGTATTTCATTCGTAACATATAGGTTACTTGTGTCTGACCACGAACATGTAATCTACTTGGCAATTTAAGAAGAAGATAATAAATTATAATTGTTTATGCCTGACCATGGATAGATAATTGTGATTTATATTTTTCTTCAATGATTTATTTATTATTTTTAGCTAAGATAATAAAATATTAAGTTGAACCTATGCCCTAACCCGGATAGACCATCTATGAACGTAATAATAATTATTATTTAGATGTGTGGAAATTAATTGGATATTTAATGAGTTTACAATTGAAAATCGGATTTGTGATGATTAGTGGTGGAATCAAAGCCTTGGTATTCCTTTTGTATTATTGTATTTATATTATTTTTTCACAATCATCAATAATTTGTTGAATTAGTTAGATAGTAGTTTTTAGATTTAATTTGTCTTAATCAATCTTCGTCGGAATGACCTTGCAATACTTGTACTCTTTACTACTATGATTCGTATACTTGCGAGTAAAATTTGATTTGGGTTAATCTATCTTTTGGGTTGCTCTAAATTTCACAACAGAACACACACAAACTTTAAGGGCTTGTTTGAAAAGGGGTTTGTCTGGTCTTGTCTTGTCTGGTTTTGGCTGGTTTGATTTTGTCTGGTCTTCTTTGGTCTTGTCTGGTCTTGTCTTGAATCTAAAACTCTGTTTGGTAAGCGGTCTGGTCTTTCTGCTCTAGTTTGAGAAAACAAAAATTTATATATATATTAGTTTATATATTATTTTATGTATATAACTTTATATATTATTAAAGATATATATTTATAATATATTTAAAAATATTATATATATATATTTAATAAAATTATTTTATATATTATTATAAAATAATAATATATATTATTCTATATATTATTTTTTAATTTTATATATATTATTTTTGAATTTATATATTATTATATATATATTTAATATTATTTTATATATATTATTATAAAATAATAATATATATTATTCGATATATTATTTATATATACATTATTTTTTAATTTAATAATGTTATTTTATATATATATTTAATAATATTATTTTATATATTATTATTATTATAAAATAATAATATATATTATTCTATATATTATTATTTTATATATATATTATTTTTGAATTTTACATATTATTTTTGAATTTTATATATTATTTTATATATATTATTTTTGAATTTATATATTATTTTTATATATATTTAATATATATATGTTTAATAATATTATTCTATATATATTATTACAAAATAAAAAATATATATTATTCTATATATATTAATATATATTATTTTTTAATTTGTATATTATTTATATATATATTTAATAATATTATTTTTTATATATTATTATAAAATAAAAAATATATATTATTCTATATATTATTTTTTAATTTTATATATATTATTATAAAATAAAATATATGTATATATTATTCTATATATATTAATATATATTATTTTTTAATTTTAGTACATGAATTATATATATATATATATATATATATATATATATATATATATATATATATATATATATATATATAGGAGAGAAAGAGAGAAAAAGAAAGAAAAGTAAAAAATTGTGGGCTAAGACCAAGAAATACCAACTTTTTTTTGGTCTTGGTTTTACTTTATTTTGAACCAAATCCAAGACCAAAGTTTTAAGTGGTTTTGGTTTTGAATTTAAAAACTAAACCTACCAAACAAGTTTAGTCTTTGAAAACAAAAACAAACCAAGACAAAACCAGCAAAAATTGGTTACCAGACAGGGCCTAAACATCCCCACTTGGAGATCAACAAATAAGACACAAGAAATACCCGGCACCCGAAAGAGACCTAATAATATGCAAATAAATTTGATAACATATTGAACAAAATCACCATGAATCACATGGCAAAAAGGGGAACGAAACATAGTCTGAAAAGACTGTTGAAAATCACTTAAGGTGATTAACATGTCTAGGATCAATACAATATTGAGATAACAAAACTTATATTTCAAAACTCACATCTTCAAAATACAAATTATTTTATCTCTTTTTTCCTTTTTTTTCTATGCTCTAGCTTATAATTAACTCAATGTAATACAACTTCTATATATAGTACTGAAATATATTACATGACAAAACACAAATCACCATTTGCCGTCATTCTTGACTTAATTCGGTGGATTTGAGCATGCAAAATCTTCACGCATACTGTTGGTAGGTTTAAGCATGGTGTTTGGTGCAACCAACTTAGACCTTTGGTGCATGTGGATGAGTTTCAAATTTATCTTTCAACAAAGACACTATTTATCATCCGAAAAACACTATATCAACGTGTGTGCACTAAACGAGTTTAAACCGAAATCACATAAACCTATGAAATAATATAAATAAGATGCATACAATAATACTACTCCGAGGTTATGGGCACTTTATGTGACTTCCACTCGGAGAGTCGATTTGTAAAGTCCCTTAATGCTTCGTTCATTAAAGTTGGTACCGGTACTTGGAGGGTCGATTTGTGAAGTCCCTTAATGCTTCGTTCATATCCCTTGACAACCACTACAACATTTGTACATGAGAAAAATCCATAACCTAACCCTAGAGAGAGAAAGCGGGTCTTAAAAATATAAAAATTTACAAGGATGGAGAAAAAATACCAAAGTTGGTACCGGTGCATGGCCCTCGACGCGTAGAGCAAACCTCTAGTTCACCCCGAGATTAAATTCCTCTCCGATATGGCCTGAAAGCTAGAGAGAAGGAAGAGGGAAAAATAGAAAAGAGAAGATGAAGAACACAGGTCTCTGGTCACGCTGAAGCTACTGGCCAAGTGATTGAAAAAGTGTTCATTAATGAAACTATGCATAAATTACGCAATTGCCCCTCTAATGACCCAATATAGCAAAGTGACCTCAAAATGTGACATTGGAAACTCAAAAAAATACGGAACACTACCAAAAAGAAATAAATGACAGGGAATAATTCCTGAATACCGGACTCACCCGGCCCTACTTTTGGCCCAAAAATGAAAATTTCCCAAATTGGAGGAACGGACCCAGAAACTCCGACTATGACCGATGCAGAAGCATAGATCGATATATTTAAGAAGTATATCGAGATAGAGTTGTATCTTGGTAACATAGATCGATGCAGAAAGTTGTATGAGAAGTATCTGGAGTAAGTACGCAGAATTGGAGAAATCCTTGTGTGAAACTGAGCGAGCGAGATCTATTTTTGAGCTTGCAATTGCGCACCTGCATTGGATATGCCAGAGGTGTTATGGATATAAAGTTGAATTGTTTTTTATGGTATAAGTTTCTTAGTAAATAAAAACCAACTTTTACTCGATCAATGTCCCTGGTGGTCGTGTTAACTTGCACGGATTATGTTTTAAATTAATAAAGGCATTCAGAGTCTTAAAATATGACGAAGATAATATAAGTGACAACGGTTTTACTCTTTGACGTGGAACCTTCATCCACCACACATCTTGATTATCTATGTGGTGAAATCATCTTTGCCTGTTTCTTGAACTTTAAGAAAAGGTAGATATAATTTAGCTGTACAAGCCAATGTACTAATGATAGAGCTACATGTGACAATCACCCATGCTGGATTTTACCCTGGTGTTTGACTTTGACAATAAAGGCATGAGAATATGACATTTTTTTTTAGATATTTGTGGTTGCTTTTTCATTAGTTTAATTTTAATTTTCTTCTATGACCTTAGGTTCTTAACTTTTTTTGGGTACTGACTTTAATCCCCTATTCCGCTCCCCCCAACCCTCGTCTGTCTGTTGTACTCTTATCTAGTGTGAAGGTATGTTTGCAGTTGTTTTCTGTTCTGGTTTTCTTTGTTCGTGTAAACAACGTTATCCATTTTTGGAAAGAAAAAGTACTATTACCATTACAATACTTGTTAATCAGTCGCCATTTATCTGGTACAGGCGTACATTGACTTTGAGATATCAGAAGGCGAGTTCGAAAGAACTAGAGAGATCTATGAGAGGCTTCTAGACCGCACAAAACACTTAAATGTGTGGATCAATTATGCAAAGTTCGAGGCATCTGCCATGGAAGAGGATGGTCAGGGTTCAGACTTGACAGAAGATGCTGATAGAGAGTCAGTTCGTGTGCAGAAGTAACTGAAAACCATGCATATTGTAAGTTTCCATATCCCATGCAACTTTCAGCCGTATGTGTACAAACCACATGTGAAGCTGCCACATACAAACAACAGTCGCCAGCTCTACATCAACATCATGCAAAGTCAAGAAACTCAAGCCACACATGCTCTGAGTCAAGACAAGAATAGCATTTAAGTTGTGATCACGCTTGAAGACTACACAAATCCCACGCCTGTCCAAGTGGATATTTGTCTGTATCATATGCCTCTGCCTATATATGTAATGTTGCAAGGTTGTAAACTGAGAGAAAAGAATTACAACAGAAAATATAGATATAGAGAGAGAATGATACATGAGTGTAACCACAGATAGAGTCTGTGATGTTGTAAGGAAAAATATGTGAGGTAAAGTCGATAGATAGAGTGTTTGTATCCTCCCTCCAATCTCGGTTTCGTTTCGAACCGAAAAAAAAAATCTCTCTCAAAGTGGACGTACCCATATTTTTGGGGAACCATTATATATTTGATGTCCATTGTGTGTGTATGTTTGCATTTGATCTTGGTCTGGTCCCAACACATATACTATGTCCTTAGTTTGATGTGCGATAGGACTCTTTTCACTCTCACAGTTCCTTTTGTTTGATTCATTGTGTTCGAGACTCCTTTTAGCTGCATATAAATGGCTTGCCAGGAAGAACTGAAAAGAAAACCATGCATATACTATGTCCTTCGTTTGATGTTTGTATGCCTATCTATATGTTAAATCTTTTTTGGGTTCTTCAAATTTGCAGATATGAGGAGTACATAGACTATCTCTTCCCTGAGGAAACACAGACCACAAATCTCAAGATATTGGAAGCTGCATACAAGTGGAAGAAGCAAAAAGTTGTTTCTGATGAGGATTGAAACAGTTCTTTCTTTCTTTCTTTATGTTAGTGGTATCTTTTTTATTAGCTTGAGTCTGCCCTTCTCGTAAGGAATTACAAACTATTTTGCACCTCAGAATTAGCAAAAAATTGTTGGGTTATTTTGTGTTTTTCATTTGTCCTTTGATAATATAGTATAATTATAATTTTTTAGTGGAGTCACTGTGTTTTGAAGTCAATGAAGAGAGATAATTTTGGAAAGTATAAATTATATTGTATTGAGATTTGAAACCAGACAACTATTTTGGGACAACTAAAGTTGAAAAAGTTGACAATTAATATGGGACAGAGGGAGTATTCGTTTTGAACCCTATGTAATTTATGATATTTTCTCATATAGTTAAATTCATGCAATCATTGAATTTAGTACTAATTTTGGATCAACTTAATAAAAAATTGTCATTTCTTATTTGTGTGTAAAATTTCTTTTTTTTCAATTTTTCATTAAGAGGTTCTCACAAGAAGAATATGTTTGTATAACTACAAGATACAATGAATTGATTATAATTGTGGTATTTAACTGAAAAAAATATCGAGGACACGAGAACAAAGTTCTCGTTATTCAACACAAATGGTGTATATTTTTGTGCAGTTGCGATGAAATATTTCACATATTTGTAATGTGTTAGTTTAAAAAATTGTGTATTTTGTTATTCTCTCCCTGATAATTTTATCAATATTAAAATCATTTAATCACCTTCATAACAATTTAAACCCAGTTTAAGCTTCAAGGCTAGTCTCATACATAGTACTGCACCTCCAGGTCCTCCACTATCCCATGATTTAATTTAAATTTCTTAATATATACTCCACCCTACCAAATTCTAATTTGATCCAACAAAATAAAATCGCACAAGTTACTAAACGCCTGCCACGTGTCCTATCAAAGTTTCTAAAATTGATTCCGTTATACTCCACCAAGAAACCTTGTAACTATTATTTTTATTTTTGTTTTGAGAATAAAAAAATAAGAATAATTCTTATTTTTATTTAAAAGAATAAGAATAAAAAATATATTTGAGGTAAAAAAATACACATATTCTCACACAATTTTTTCTCTCTATCATAATTCTTTTTTTTTGGAAAATTCCAAAAAAAACAAAAAAATAAGTTTTTGTTTCTACTATTCACGAAAATAGTTTTCAAATTGAGAACAGAACAAACAATAAAAAATATTATCAAACATGATGTTATGTTATCTTGAACAGTGCCAAAAAATAAAAATAAAAAAAACAAAAACATGATTTACAAAGGGGGCCAAAAGCTTGCTTGTTCTTTCGGCGTTTCAAAGTAAAGAACACCTCAAAAAATAATAAAAAAACACGCACACTTATATATACACACACATATATATAAAAACGTTTATGTATGTACGTACGTGTATATATATATGTGTATATATTATGTGGGATAGAAACATAACAACAAAGAGACACCAGATCTGCTCTGTCTGATATTCTAGAGAGTGTGAACGATGGAGGAGAAGCTGGTACAGAGGTTGGAGTCGGCGGTGGCGCGGCTGGAGGCGCTCTCCGTCGGATTCGCCACTGGAGCTGGAGGTTCGCCGGAGAGCGGCGGAGATGCGGCGGCTGTTTTGGATCCGTCTATCATAGCATTTGATGATATGATGGCGCAATTTATGGGTAGGGTTTTGAGTGCTGCGGAGAAGATCGGAGGACAGGTTCTGGATGTGACCAAGGTTCTTCAAGAGGCGTTTTCTGTTCAGAAAGAGCTTCTCATCAAGGTCAAGCAAACTCAGGTTAGTTCTCTGCTAATTGATATTCATTTTCGTGCTATCTGTTTTGGAGATTTGTTAATTTTAGTTTGGGTGAAATTCGCGCCACAGTTAGTAGAGTTATATATGTGCACACTCATATTGATACTTGTTTGAATATCACTAATGTATAATTCTTGATTTGAATTTGACTTTCTGTTGTTCAACTGCAAGACTGTAACTTTGATAATAGGGCTCATTCTACAGGAAATTATAGCAAATTAAGTGAATTCGACTCTGATCTAATCTAATCTAAAACAAGACAATTATTTCATGAAATGGGTTTGCATTGATCATTTTCGTCGGATGGAAATGATAAATGGATAGTGTAAGTTCAAATGTTATTCTTATCAGATCCGTTGGGGGTAGAGTATTTCTCCAGTGATGTTGATAATTATGCCAATAAGTGAAGCTAATAAGGGAATTTTCTTTTGAATTTCATTAATTCAAGTGTTGGGAAATAATAAATAATAAATATATTTTTCAAGTGTTGGGAAATTTTCCGGGTGGTTTAAGTAATTGAACTGTTGCAGGGGAGGTGGGATGATAAATTTGATGGAAACTAGAGCTAGGATTAATTTTTTCTGCTCATGTGTGTCCAAGTTTTGTTAGTAATAATATTTTGAGGGTAATATACAGTTAGGTGGTTGCCAAGGTTTTGTGTGTGCTAGTGCTGAGATGTTGAAGTGTTTATATTTGTCGTACAGAAACCTGACATGGCGGGGTTGGCTGAATTTCTCAAGCCGTTGAATGAAGTGATAACAAAAGCCAATGCAATGACGGAAGGGAGGCGGTCTGATTTCTTCAATCACTTGAAGGCTGCTGCTGACAGTCTGACGGCTCTAGCATGGATTGCATTTACAGGCAAAGATTGCGGTGAGAGAAATGTTTTACTGTATTCTTGCTGGTACCAGATGATTTTGTTTCATGCCAGTTTGGTTTCATTATTCTGCGATCTCCCTTTTCAGGTATGAGCATGCCCATTGCACATGTGGAAGAAAGTTGGCAAATGGCCGAATTTTACAACAACAAGGTACTTCAATTAGTTCTTTGAAGCTAACAATATATATTTTTCTGAGTACTGCCACTTATGATGAGTAAGATATATCTGCTGTACACGAATCAAGACAGAAGGGAAATGATTGCGGTGCAATTTAATTTTACCTGTTAATCTTGCACTATGTTTTATCATTCTTTTTTTTTTTCCCTACGAAAAATGCACTGTAAAATTGTAAATGTTTTTGTTGATGGATGAGGTGGTACACCATTGAGATGAAATATTTCTAAGATACATCGTTGAAGTAACCTCAGGTAAAAAGAAGCTGTATGACAGGCATGGACGTGTGGTTCCTAGAAATAGCATCCCAAAATAAAATCTCTCTCTCTCTCTCGCTTTTGTACACACACACAGACAGCACATCCCTTTAGTCACAGAGTGGGAGCGGGAATGTGGAAGTGGCAAAATCTAGGTTACACATAGAGGGAGCGGGGACGGGAGCAGGAGCGATAGCGACATCCATTTAGAAGAATCGTGTTACTTAGCTACCCACCCGGATGCCCATTATCGGGCTCAACCACCCTCACATCCCTTCTAGAAGAAATGGTTATAGCACTTGGGTTCCTGGGCTAATTGCCCCGATGGTGGAAGAATGGTATAGTTGTGTTGCAAGAAGAAAGTAGGTTATGTTTACCCCTGTTTTTGGTGGGGAGAGGTGTTGAAAGGGAGAAAATACAATACATAATGATGCATCAGACCATGGTGCAGATGCAGGTGTTTTCATTTTGAACTTCACTTCTCCTAGCTTTTGGTGGTTGCACCAGACCAGTACTATCTTGAATTTTACGTGTAAAAGTTACCAATGTACTTTCCTCCTTGCATTATATTTTATATCTGATGCAGTAGGATCTGTAGTTCATCAGCAAACTCTGTTTTTGATTGGAAATTGATAATGTGTTGTGTTTCTAGATTCTTGTAGGGTACAAAAATAAAGACCCTAATCACGTGGAGTGGGCAAAATCTCTAAAGGAGCTTTATATTCCTGGTTTGAGGGACTATGTGAAGAGTCACTATCCATTGGGCCCTGTATGGAGTTCCTCAGGGAAAACCACTGTACCTGCTCAACCAAAGGCTCCTATTAAGAGTGCTCCTGCCCCCCCACCTCCTCCACCAGCTTCACTATTCAGCTCTGAATCTCCTCAGCCTTCATCATCACGCCCAAAGGAAGGGATGGCTGCTATTTTTCAAGAAATTGGTTCAGGGAAGCCAGTTACTGCAGGTGCCTCTCTCTCTCTCTCTCTCTCTCTCTCTCTCTCTCTCTCTCTCTCTCTCTCTGTGCTTTCTTTTCATTTCTTATTATTTTCACTTATATTAAACTTTAATTTGTTGTTTTTGCCTTCTAGGTTTGAGAAAGGTCACAGACGATATGAAAACAAAGAACCGTGCAGATAGAACTGGCGTTGTTGGTACTAGTGAAAAAGGACGCGTCAGTTCATCCTCTTTCTCTAAAATAGGACCTCCAAAATTGGAGCTTCAAGTGGGTCGCAAGTGAGTATGTGTTTCTTGTTGTCTGCTTTTAGATTTGTGTAAGATGTTGATGCCACAGTTGTAGATTATTTGAAGTCACTATATTTTATGGTGAATACGTGTTCTTTATGCTTTTTGTATCCTTCATGATTTATGGAATATAATGGTGCCAGGATTCAAGTTGTTTATTGTCACTATGTTGTGTCATCTGGCAGGTGGGTAGTTGAGAATCAAATTGGGAAAAAGAATTTAGTGATTGATGACTGTGATGCAAAGCAATCGGTGTATATTTTTGGATGCAAAGATTCAGTTCTGCAGATCCAAGGTTATATTTGTTACCGTTCAAGCAATATTGTTGAATTTTGCTTTGAAAAGTTTGCTACCAACCAATGGGCAGTGTTTCTTAGCGTATTTTCTGTGTAGAAAGCTGTGAGGTGCTTATACCCATGCTTGATAATGTGCAGGGAAAGTAAACAACATAACTGTTGACAAATGCACCAAGATGGGGATTGTGTTCACGGTCAGTAAGGGTTTATGCAAAAAAGATGCATATTTGTTGATTTCCAAAAGCAATATCTTGAAAGGGCTATAAGCTCATCTTATGATATAATTTTGGAAACAGGATGTTGTGGCCGCTTGTGAGATTGTAAATTGCAATGGCATTGAGGTGCAATGCCAGGTAAGTGTTCCTATAGTGCTTTTCTTAAGCATTTAATACGTTAGATTTCCAAAGTTGATTCACTCTCAATATTTGCTACTTGCCACTAGAAAGTGAAAAATTTATGACAGTTCCCTGATTCACCTTTCTCACGGCCTTCCAGGGTTCAGCTCCAACAATTTCAGTGGACAACACGGCAGGTTGCCAACTATATTTAAGCAAAGATTCTTTGGAGACTTCTATAACTACAGCTAAGTCCAGTGAAGTCAATGTATTGGTACCTGGTGCTGGGCCTGATTCTGATTGGGTAAGTTTCATGTTTCTAACTGGTTTTGTGGTTGCAATTGATTCTCACCTACACAAAGTAAACAAAACCCTGCACTTACTGTACTCAAGGATTGCAAAGGGTTTTGGAAGCGTGATTGATTAACACCCAGATAACTTTGAAGGTTATAAATATAACAATATATTAATATGTTTATAAAAATTGTCATTTCCATGTGTGTCCCTGTCAAGTGCTACATGGCTCCACCTGGAATTTTGGGTGAAATCTTCTTTTGATTTTTTTTTCTTTATAAGTAGGGTGAAATCTTCCTTAGATATTCCATCCTAACAAGCTGATTTTACATTTCTTCAGAAATATCATGTAAATAATATCTACCAAAACAATTCTCATGTAAATAAGTGTCTTTCTTTTGGACGGAAGTCTTGTAATATTTTCAAGCTTCGAGTAATGAGTTGCTATCACTAATGCAGCAACTAGTCCATTGCTATACTTTGCCTTCCAGTGGAGCAGTATTATAATTCAACAGTGCATTTCATAACTCATGATTGTGCAATCTGATAGACTGAATTCCATAGTCCCATACCACACTTGTCACCAGAAAATGATTCAAGGATGCTGGTCATTTTTCTCTTGAAAATGATTACATGTATTACTTGCATCACATGTTGCTTGAATCTGACAAACAAAATTGATAAGCAGAATTGATTAGATGTTTTCAGCATTTAGTTGAGTATATATTCTTTTGACTATGGATTTTCTGAATCAAGTATTTGAAACAATAAGATAGTGTTGATATTATTGTCTGCAACACAGGAGAAGCTAGCTTTTTATGTTTGTACTGAAACTGGACGTCTTCTGTTAATAGATTACGTTTCTTACGATTAGGTAATTTATTTTGGCCGGCTTGTAGACTAAAAGCTTGCGAGCTTCATTGTTATTGTGCCACCTGTAAACGGAGAAACACAAGTCCGAGTCGTGCAACGTTATTGGGTAAAACATCTGGAAAATGTGGAAAATGAGGAAGAACTGATTTGGTAGGTAGAAAAGAAAGATGGATCTACCTGTAGTGATCATGGCCGAAATTCATTTTATTCCTTTGAGATCAAATAAATGCAGCCTTCTTCAAAGAATCACAGATAATAGCTGCAAAACTTATGTGCATCAAGTCGGTGGCCTCTTAATTATGATTTTCCCTTTTTGGAAATGAGTAAAATTTAATTAGTGAAAATAATTTATGAAGTACATAGTAGTTTATCCCTATTAAAGATGAAATTTAATTAAGCTACTTAACATCTGATATTTACTTGATTGGAATTAGAAATGGGAATGTGATTTTATGTTCCTCGAGTTAATCGGAATAGTAACTGTGTGTTTTTGTTGCAGGGGGAGCATGCTTTGCCTCAGCAATTCGTTCATGCATACAAGGATGGCCAGTTTGTCACAACTCCAGTCTCTCACTCTGGAGGGTAATAGGCGAAATTTTCACGATTCAGTTGTTGTTGTGGATTTATTAATTTTTTTCTTTCCTTTCTCCAAATTCCTTGGAGGGTTCACGGGTGGCTTCTCAATTTTTATTTTTATTTTTATTTTGGAAAGGGGTTAAAAAAAAAAAAAAAAAAAGAAGAAGAAGAAGAGGGAAAAGAACAAAAGTGTGTTCAAATATCAGCATTTATATTTGGTTTCCTCTTGTTGATTGTTTTTGACAAAATATTTATACCTGACTTGTGGTTCTAAATGAGGAGTTGTGTGGTTCTTGCATCTATGTCTGGGCCATTTCTATGAAATGTTTTTGTAATGCATTGTTTTGTCAATGCTGTATGAACTTATATATTTATAATGTATTGCCATATCAGCATTTTGTTTCCTATGTCCCCATCTTGTTATGTATATTTTCAAACCATAAAGTTTATTAGGGTCAGTTTGGTTCGTATTTGTGAAAACTGTTTTCGAAAATTCTGAGAACATGTTACAGTTTTTTACCATCTCCCCATTTTTTGGTAAAATATGACTTGCAAGAAATAGTTGCCCTTCTTTTCTTTAAGGTGTTGCTGAGTACTTTTATTGAGGTTTGTGTTTTATGCAGCAGGAAACTATGATTGTCAGTTTCTGGTAGGAGAATGTGGTGGACAGTGAAAAAATCTTTTATAAATCTCGGGACACACGTGTTCGATTGATATAAAAATTTTAAATTGAACAATTTGAATTAATACGGTTTACCCTATAGTATTAAAAATATGAAATTGACCCGACTCTGACGATGACAATAATAGTACTATATCAATCAAATGCTCGGACACTTCCACAAGTTGGTCCAATGTTACACCTCCCTTTTGAAAGCACATCGACTTTGAGTTCTACTTTCTACAGGGGTAGGTGGTAGTTGAATGAAGTCATCCAGAAGGATACATGTATATTTTCATACCATAAAGTTTATTAGGGCCGGTTAGGTTCTTATTTTTTAAAATCGTTCTCGAAAATTCTGAGAACATATAATAATTTTTTTAGAATAATAAAAATAAATTATCTGAAAACCGACATTTTAATAATTGAATATTCTGAAAATTATTTTCAGAAAACTGGTTTAGTTTTCTGATTTACTTTTATCATAAATACAAATCAAACATGTGGTTAGTGTCTCAATTTTCAAAAGCCCCAATAATATACACATGCTAATTGGCTTTTCAAAAGCCCCAATATACGCATGATATTTGGCTTTAATTGGCTTTTGCGTGTGGTACACTTGCAATTCGGGTTAAAGTTTTCTAAAGCATTCTATCTTACAATTCTGGGTAAACTTGGGTGGACATGCAATCTTTCCCATAAAACTTGTTAGTCCCTTTAAATAAAATTGCCAAGTATTGACCCATGATGTACATGGCAAAAGTTTTTTTTTTTTTTTTTTCTTTTCTCTTCCTTGCATAACTAAACTCAATATTTAAATCATTTTGTTTATTCTATTCATCGCTATTTTTTATTTTATTTTTTTAATGATAAGAAACACACATTTCACACACTTATTCATACCCACATGAGCTTCACGGGCTCGAACCTCTAACCTCCAGTTTGGGGAGGAAAGATGATATTTGGTTATTCATGGCTATTTGACACACACATAACAAACAAATTATGTATTTTTGGTCATTCATTATCGTCTATGAGAAGCTTGTGATTCAAATATTTAAATTGCACCAAGTTTTATTTCCCATGTCATTTTCACTTGTACTTTCAAGTTCGACATCACCTCAGTAGAAATTGAAGCACATTCTCATGTCACAAAACATAGCTGTACATTTAATTTCTCTGGTAAATTATGTTGTTTTAGGGGAAAAATTAGGGTGATTTACACAAAACTTATGATGTTTCAGGATTTAATTACCAATCCTCTCCATGCTGTTTGTCAAATCTCTAACATTTTAAATTTTAATCAAATACTTCCCTTCAGCCATTTTTTATGTCAAAATGACTTAAATACCCCTCACATAAATTAAAGTTTCACCCCTCTTATTTGGACCTATTACACTTTCCCCCCTATATAAATATAAATATATATATATATATATATATATATATATATATAATTCGAAAAAATAAATTTTGAAATATATATATATATATATATAAAATTCGAAAACATATAAAATTCTAAAAAATATAAATTCAAAAAATTATATAAATTTTCAAATTTTATATATTTGTTTTGAATTATATATATATTTCAAAATTTATACTATATTTTTTCGAATTTTAATTTTTTTGATTTTTTTACTCCCTCCATCTCAAAATAAGTGTCGAATTTAAAATTCCAATACAATATAATCTTACACTTTCTTAACTTATCCCTCTTCATTAATTTCAAAAAATTATAAATCCCACTAAAAACTAAAACTATACTACATTTCAAAGGGCAAAATTGGAAAAACAAAATCCTCGAAAAAACTTTGAAAAGTCAAATGTGGACACTCTTTTTGGGACAGATGGAGTATATTTTTTCGAAATTTAATATATAGTTTACGAATTATATATATATATATATATTTCAAAATTTATATATATTTTTTGAATTATATATATATATATATATATTTTCAAATTTTAAATATATTTTTTGAATTTTATATATATATTTTTTATAGAGGGGGAAAAGTGTAATTATTCAAACAAGATGGGGGAAAAGTGTAATCTGTCCAAATAGAGAGGTGAAATTGTAATTTATGTGAGAGACATTTAAGTGATTTTGACATAAAAAAGGGGAATATTTGATTAAAATCTAAAATATCAGGGGATCTGACGAACGACAGGGAATTTGATGATTAAATCCTAAAATCTCGTAGAATTTTGTGTAAATTAAACTACAACTATTTTCGCTTCATATGAAGTAATTTTTTTTTTTGCACTCTGAAGTATATGTTTATTTAATTCTTTTCATAATGGATTCAAAACTAGTACTCAGATTTCAAATCAACCACAAATGACAAAATGTAACGTATGGCTATGCAATGATGAAATATAATTTCAAAATGTATGATTCTAAGCGTCCCGTTCCGCAACGTTAAATTGGGGTATTGGATTTGGAATTGGGAACTTTAATTTTAAATTTATTATTCGAATATAACCAAATATTTTAAAATTAAAACTGCATTCCAATTCTAAATTCACCAATTTTTTAATTTAAATTCCACATTGAGAAGTTGTGATTTCCAATTTCAAATCTTTTTCAAAATTTTTAATCTAATAAATATTTTCTCTCTAATAACTATTTTTTCACAAATATAAATATACATATGTATTCATAAAGACCTATATATATACATATACGCCTATATATACAAATATATATACCCTCATATATATATATATATGTATATACTCATAGATGCATATATATACAAATATAAATACATATACATACACATAAATTCACACATATCTACATACATGTATATGTATATTTATAGTTTCATACATATATTTACATACTTAAATCTATCAGCATTGTTTAATTTAATTCAAGACTCAAGTTGAATTTAGGATTAAAATTTATATTTAAATTGTGTTTGGATTGAAATTCAATTAAACTTGTCCGAACAATGTATTTGAAATTACAATTCCATAAAATTATAACTCCAATGCAATTCCAAAACGGAACAACCCGAGATTAGGAACTTAATTGGTATGATATTTTTTATGCGGACACAGACCTTCCGTTTAGCAAACAACATAATTACAAGGAATTTAAAAAGAAAAACAGAGATAGGTAGAGTAGGGAAATTTTAGTTCTTAAACCCACATAACACTAGACGCTCACACGTGTATTTATATATGTAGATGTATATCTAATCACAGAAACTACCCATAGAAAAGCCAACACCACCTCAAGAAGGCCACATGTAATCTAAATGATGCGCTCTTAATTGCATAACACTGCAAGTATATTCATTCCATATTGGCCTTTACCCTTCTTCATACCAACCTTCTATTCTCTACTTATTATTATATAGACAAAACACAAACAGAGAGACATATATGCATATACATACATTCATATATTTATATACACCATATTTCTTCCTTGGATAACCGTTTTTCTCACATCCTGCAAAGTATATACCAGGAAGCTGATCGCAAGGACAACTTGGTCCCACTCCACGCGACCTTCATTTTCATGTTAGTTCAATGGAAACCCGACAAAAATTTAATACTGTTACAACTTCCACTTTCGTTCTTATATATATACATATATGTGCATAAATTTATATGTATACATATAAGTTCAAATATGTTTTAATTGTCATAGGTAATCAAAATCAATCATAGCCATGGCGGTGCTTTTAAACTCTTCACTATTCTTCTTCCTTCTTTGTCTGTCTCTGCCATTCTCTTACTTTGCAAGTAAGTCCTGCTTTCAATTTTCTATTTAATTTCAGTTTCAGAGTAAATTAATTCAATTACATGTCTTAAGTTTCCCGGAAAATTTTACTTTCCATGAGATTTTTTTTAATTTTTTTAAAATTTAATAATCAACCGAGTCCAAGGATTGATAATTCCAAGGGAGCAAAATTTACTATTCCCAAGGCGTCGGATGGAGAAGAATAGTCATCTGAGTCGACTCGGTCCGAGTCATCTAACTCCGGTGAGTTCCCAATTGTTGCAGACTCGCAGTCGTTCATCGGAATCAACTACGGCGAAGTCGCCGACAACCTTCCGCCGCCGTCTTCGACGGCGAAGCTACTCCAGTCGACCACCATCGGAAAAGTCAGGCTCTACGGCGCCGATCCGGCGATCATCAAAGCTCTGGCGAACACCGGCATTGGAATCGTCATCGGCACCTCCAACGCCGACATCCCTTCCCTCGCCGGCGACCCCAATTTCGCCGGTCAGTGGGTTGGCGCCAACGTCTTGTCCTACTACCCTTCCAGCAAGATCATCGCCGTCACCGTCGGTAACGAGGTCATGACCTCCGGCGATCAGAACCTCATGTCACAACTCTTGCCCGCCATGCAAAATGTCCAAAATGCACTTAACGCAGGTTCAATTCCCCACCAATTTTCAATACTCTCTTCACTTATGTGTGTGTGTGTATTTTGTGCATAGTTAATGTAATTTTATGATTTTTTTTTTGTTCCTAAAAAATACTTAAATTTGAAAATCAGCTTCTTTGGGTGGGAAAATTAAGGTCTCGACAGTACATGCGATGGCCGTGTTGACTCAGTCCGACCCGCCCTCGTCCGGGTCTTTCGACCCCGGGTTTGGTGACACACTGAAGGCTATGTTGGCATTCCTGAAAGCTAATGGCTCACCCTTCATGATCAATCCATACCCTTTCTTTGCATACCAGAGCGACCCCAGACCCGAAACGCTGGCGTTTTGTCTCTTCCAACCCAACTCGGGACGAGTCGACTCGGGGAACGGTATCAAATACACCAACATGTTTGATGCTCAGGTGAGTCTAATAGTCCCACACTATTTTATCTGTATATGTATAAAACTCATACACAATCTATCAATTATGATTAGTTTTAGAATTTGTGTGGTGAAATCAATAGAATAGATTACATGAAACACGACCAAGATGTGACTAGTTTTTTTTTAATGTAAATTAACAACTCAAATAAAGTGAAGTTGCTTTTGATAGCATAATAGTATTATGAGTATTTATCTTTTGGAATTAAAATTGAAAGAAAATTAGCTCAAAGATTTATTCCTATTTAGCCTTTTCTTGATTTTTTTTATAGGAAACATGAATGTTGTGTGTATTGATGATATTAGCCTTCTTGATTTTTTTGGTATAAAGGGGATACTGGTGCCTTTTGATTTTTATTATACCTAGTATGACATATTGTTTCCCCCCAAACCCTGAGTTATAAATATCAAAGCGGAGATTAAGGATCATCTTTAATCTTTCGATGTGCTCCGTTGTTTGTTTGTTTTTTCGTTTACAACTCGATTCTGAGAGAATTAGTCTACATTACTGACATTTTTGAGGTTGCATCTGATCCACTTGTGAGCGTCCTGTCTGGGCTACATCTGGTTTTTATTCTAGATTGAATGTTACACTTGTGCTATATGGCAAGCATAGTTGTATATTAGTTGCACTTCGTATATATTTGATCCACGGAACACAATCTGTGATGATTATCAGTTCATGGCAATCCAAAAATCTATGCTTTTGTCGAAATTTAACCTGGATGTAATTTATATGTGTGCGTTGTTTTTCTCTGTGATGATTCAGAAATATACATGTATGCATCTGTAAATGCCCTTACACTAGATTGGGAAATAGTCTTCTAGGAAATCGTTTGTTTCCTCTCTCTAGGACTTATCCTACATTTTTTTGTGACATAATTGCACTTGGTGGCATCTAATTGTGACTCGCCGTGGTTGGTGATAGGCAGTCCACTCCAATAATTGTAGATGAGTCAATTCCCATTTAGTGATTTGGGTTGCTTTGAAAACTAATTACAATTTCGACTAAGGACCACATATGTGATCCTCCATTTACCGTTGTCCAGCGCAACTATGTGGTTTGTTGATCAATGTATTCATCCTTTATTTCACAATAATTTTCTGCAGGTTGATGCTGTACGGTCTGCTTTGAATGCAATGGGATTTAGCGACGTTGAGATTGTGGTGGCGGAGACAGGGTGGCCATACAAGGGTGACCCTAGTGAAGTTGGCCCCAGTATTGACAATGCAAGAGCCTATGTTGGAAATTTGATCAACCACCTCCGATCAATGGTTGGAACACCACTCATGCCTGGAAAATCAGTGGAAACTTATATTTTTGCTCTTTATGATGAGGACTTGAAACCTGGGCCGGGATCAGAGAGGTCGTTCGGGCTCTTCAAGCCCGATCTTTCCATGACTTACGACGTTGGTCTTTCAAAGAATGCACAGGTAAGAATTCGTTTTGTCAGCAGTTTTATTTACTAGGACGAGGGTTGTGGTGGATAGGGATAATTATATTTGAAATCACTTCGGATTCAGTATTCCTATGGGTTGTGGAAAGAATCTGAAGATGGAATCGGATAGGGATAAAACTTGATTTTTTATGATTTAAATGATCTCGATTTATGTCAAATGACGTGGAACTCATCTATGAAATTTAATGATATGATGTATCATTCCTTAGTAGTATTAGTATTTTTTCGGTTTGGTAGGCATTTTGAGCTCATGTGTTGTGTGTTGTGGAGAATATGTTGATTTACCAATGACTAATACGGAAATTATCATTTTTTTCGTTCATTCAATTAACTACTGCTGAATAAAATCTTCATTTTCTTGGTTAATCTGCTCCTCTAGACTCCCATTGCTCCTGTTACTCCATCTATCCCCACGACTCCAGTTGCTCCCGTAACTCCCACTACCCCAGTGGCTCCGCCGGCTGGTTGGTGTGCGCCCAAGGTTGGCGTTTCAAATGCTCAATTGCAGGCAAATCTGGACAATTCTTGCAGCCACGGCATTAATTATAATCCAAATACCGTGGCGTCACATGCAATGAATCTCCTATCCCAGACTGCAGGCAGGCATCCCTGGAATTGCTATTTTTCGCAAACAGCAACGCTCGCGTCCACTCATCCCAGTAAGCTTTCTCAGATACATCTTGAACTGATTTGAATACATAGCAATTTGTAGATATAAAAGAATGACCACTTGGTGGTCTATATGCCCATGATGTTTCTCTCAGTCTAAAGATCGCTTTGGCACCAAAGGCCTAATGGTCAACCCGTATAGGACCCTAACTCTCAAATGAGAGGTCCAGGGTTCAAGTCTCGATGGAGGCAGGTGTGTGAGTAATGCTGAACTTCCAAAAAAAAAAAAAAAAGATCGCTTCGGGGTAAATGGCACTTGGTCAGTATTTCCTTATATTGTTGCCATTTGATCAGTACTATCTAATATAGTTGAAATCAATGAATGGTCCCTGTGCCTAAATATGGTAGTTGGGAGTAGTTTCATGTGGACATAGAAATACTTTTCACACCATGGTGTACCATTGCTGCTAGTCTTGCGCCGTGGAATTTGTTAAACATGAGAGAAAGACAGCGAGAGAGAGGACCACATGATGCATAAGTTTCATGAAGTGGACATTCTCATTATTGGTTTCTTGTTCCCACTGAATTATGATAATCTAGAAGTTTTTCGGTGCTTTATTGCCGCCTCTTGGATTGATTTCTTAGTTCATAGTGTCGTAATAAACAGGTTGTTATGGTAAATGCATCTAGAGAGACAGAGTTGTGTTTTCATTGCTGTTTTTAGCTCTTCTCCATTGTATAATCAATCCATGTAATTAATGTATCTACTTTCCACATTTGTTTTATTCATGTTTGTAGAGAGTTATTCAACTTAAGTTAGTAGTTTGCATTGCTGTGTCCTGTGTCCTTAGGCTATACTTGATTGTCTAATTGTGCAATTCACAGTGGCAAAACATAAATCTAATTTGTGCAAACTACCGGATTTTCAAGACACATACACACACACACATATATATATATATATATATATATATATATATCACTCTCATTTGCAGTTTCTTATTTGAAGTAACTTGTTTTGCAGGGTGGATTGTCAAATGGGGGCACACTTCCTTATCCTTTGTTTGTTTTCTCCTCACCAGATTCTGGTTCCAAATAATGTTTTTGTTTGTTTGATGTAAATTAATTACAATACATTTTACTATGCTGTGTAATTGTAAATAAAAAATAAGTTGATTCATGTATAGTTTACTAGGAGTTATTGATTAATGCATGTTTTTACTTCCCCTATTGTTCGTATATTGGTAAATTGAACTTTTTGGTGCAGTGCTGTGAGACATATTATTCTAAGGGTTCAAATCTGTTATTTTGGACTTTATATATATATATATATCTCAGGGCTATGTACTATCTAACTCGGAATGATAATTAGAGTATGTCAAAACAAAAAATATATGTCACAATATTTTCCTTATAAGCAAAAGCTTTAAAACATGACTTGATTAGACAATGTTCCATAATAGGAAATTCCTTTTAGTGATAATATTTGAATGTATATAATAATTTGTATGAAATATTCAACATTCCATTGTCGTCCAGCGGTTAGGATATCTGGCTTTCACCCAGGAGACCCGGGTTCGATTCCCGGCAATGGAATACCTTTTTTACTTCGTCTTCTGAATAAATAAAATTTTTCATCTTCTGTGCATTTTTTTCACTAACAAAAGGAACTTATTTTCCTTATACATTTTTATTCCATCTACATACAAATATCTTCCACTGTCACCTCATACTTAAAAATATATCCTTATTATAAAGAGAATTAAATTTTTATATTGTATAGTGAATATATATAATATGAGTCATATATAAAAGGATGGTTAATAGTCATTTCCAACCATACTTAAAATACTTAAATTCTTATAATGCACTGTGGTGGCAAGAAGCCAGTCCATGTATTAGTATTAATTAGGGTAATTTGCATTGACACCCCCTGAGGTTTGGGTTAATTGCAGTCAGATGACGATCAATGAAAAGTTTGCAGAGACACCCCTTTAGTTTTCAAAAGTCTTGCAATGACACTCCTTTGGACCATGAAAATTCAGGTTTGCCCTTATTATAAATATGGTTAATTTCAATAAACCCCCATCTACTATTAAATTTAATCAACTAACCCCTCTTATATCCAGATTGTCCACTGTACTTTCCAATTTAATCAATTAACATCTTCTATATCCGGATTGTCCCCTATACTTTTCAATTTCAATCACATTACCCCACACCCTCAAACAATATATATATAAATTTTCAAATATATATATAAAATTCGAATATATATAATTTAAAACAATTATATAAAATTAAAAATATATATATATTTCGAAAATAATATATAAAATTCGAAAAAAGTATATAAATTTTGAAATATATATATATAATTCGAAAAAAATATAAATTTTGAATATATATAAAATTCAGAAATAAATATATATATACATATATAATTCAGAAGAAATATATAAATTCAAAAACATATAGATTTATAAATAATATATAAAATTTGAAATATATATATATATATATATATATATATATATATAAATTTCAAAAAATATATATTTCGAAAAACAAAATTAGAATAAATAAATAAATTTAGAAGAAAAAAATATATATTGGTAAAATATCATATTTTTTCTAATGAAGTGAATCAAACTACTTACACCAACAACAATTAGTGGTCTTTATATATATATATTTCCAAAATTTATATATATTTTTGAATTATATATATATATATTTCGAAATTTATATGACGTTTTTCAAATTTATATGATGTTTTCAAATTTTATAAAAAAAATTCAAAATTTAGATATTTGTTTCAAATTTTATATATGTTTTGAATTTTATATACTTTTTTTTAATTTTATATATTGTTTTCAAATTTTATATATTATTTTCGAAATATATATATTTATAATTTTATATAATTTTTTTGAATTATATATATATTTTTGAATTTTATATATATTTTTTGAAATTTGATATATATATTTTGAATTATATATATATATATATATTGTTTGAGGGTGGGGCTAATGTGATTGAAATTGAAAAGTATAGGGAACAATCCGGATATAGGAGAAGTTAGTTGATTAAATTGGAAAGCATATATGGCAATCTGGATATAAGAGAGATTAATTGATTAAATTCAATAGTAGAGGGGAGTTTATTGAAATTAAATAAGAGAAAATCTGACTTTTCATGGCCCAAAGGAGTGTCATTGCAAGACTTTTGAAAACTTAGGGATGTCTCTGCAAACTTGTGCATTGACTGTCATCTTGATGCAATTAACCCAAACCTCAGGGGGTGTCTATGCAAATTACCCTATTAATTATTATAAATATATCTAATCCATAAGTACAGATTATGACCATAAATTTCCATTATACCAAAATTAATTTTATTTGAGTATTTTATTTTAATTTCAAATAATAATCTAAGTTAAAATTTAAATCACATAAGAGAGAGTGAACTTCAAGAATATACACAGAGCAAACAAAAAAACCCGGGTTTAAAAAACGGGTGGACCGGCCCAAAACTTCACATTTCTCGGATACTGTATTTAACCGCCAAAACCTCTGCCGAAGCGCCAACCCCACCCCCCCCCCAAAACGCAAAAATACACACATACACAAACAGTGTGTGTGTAGAGGTAATCTGGTAATGTCGTCTTCGTCGTCACAGATCATCATCGTCGTCGGAGTAGCCACCTCCGTTGCCGCCGGCTATCTCTTTCTCCGGCGACTCCTCAACTCCGGCGACAACAGGTTCGTCCGCATTTACCGAATTTGGCGGGAAAGCCCCCATCTCAGTGTTCAATCGGCTGAAAACGCTCGCGTCGACGTCGAGATTCTCCTCTTCCTCCTCCTCCGCCGCTCGCGGGCTCGGCCTCTCCTCCCCGATCTCCTGGACGACATCGAATCCGCTTCCACCTTGTACAACTTCCTCACTTTGCTCCTGCTCGTGGGATTGTGGATTCGCGCGTAAATCAGTAGTTGATGCTGTACTGGACTGAGTTCTAAAATCCCAAATTAGGGTTTGGTGTTTTCAGGTATGACATTGTAGAGTTCTTTTTGCAAGGTAACCCAATTGAATTGTATCTACTAGCAAAGTTTCTTGATTCTTTTTTCGAATTAGGGTTTGTACTCTGTACCATTCTTGTCTATTCTATACTTTAGTAGTTGACGCTGTAATGAATAGGACTCCAAGGACGTCAAATTAGGGTTTGTTGTATTCAGATACGAATTTGTAGAGTTGTGATTCTTTTTTTTTTTTCTTTTTTCTTTTACGAATTATCGTAAATTGTATTCCAATGTTCACAATTTACTGAGAAACATGAATACTACTACCTAAGTTTCTTGATATTTTCTGAAAGTTAGGGTTTGGACAATGTACCATTAATTGTTTTCTGAAATAATTGTGACTGTCTTCATTAGAAAAATGCTAAGCAATCTGTGGATTGTTCATCACTGTTTTCATTAGCCCGCCAATAAATTTGAATCATCCGATCAGTAGTTAATGAATGATGCATACAGATATATATATATATAAAATTAGGGTTTTGGCGTATTCAGGTATGAACTTGTTATTTTTTAAATAAGGTTGGTTGATGCTTGTCAGAGACCTTGTCCTTGAAAAATTATTGAACGGCTGGGATTGGAAATATAAGATTGTTTCGAATTGAATTATTTCAAGAAGCAGACAGTTATGAGCAGAGTATTATTCAGCTATAGAGAAAGTTTCTGTAATAGTTTGTGAGATCTAATATATATTTCACGCTTAAATCTATTTGTATTTATGTAGTTATTCATAAACCTAAACGTGCTTTCAGTATATTAATTTTCATCATTCCCCTCTACTAGTCTAAACATCTCTTCTGTAGCATTTCCTTTATTGCTATAATCCACTGCCCCCATAATAGAGGGTCATAAATCAAAAATCTACTTTTGTATTTCTGAAAACTATTCTAAAAAATTTTAATAACAGAAAACAATTTTCTGAAAACGATAAAAATGATTTCTCTGAAAACCAGACACCATTTTTATAACTGAACCAAACAGACTTTTATACAGTTATCTGATTTTCAGTTTTTAAAAAACAAAAAACTGTTTTCATAAATACAAAACAGGCCAAATATCCAAATCACTGTGTTTTACTCTACAAAGAGTGAGACTTTTCAATTTGCATTACAAGTAAAAGCCATCCTTGCAGCATTAAAGACTCAAAGCTGTAAAACAAAAACGACCAACCTGTCGAATTCACACCGCCCACGCTAGTTACCTAGACTACATGCATCTGTGCTTCAAAAATTAAATTCACATACATGATCAGCGTAAACAAAGCAAGGCTTGAATGAAGCTACAGTTTTTCCTCACTTCAGAAAAAAAAGATGATTTATATAATAAACAAATCCCCTCAGCACGCCAACTCCAGCTACAGATGTATTTGCAGCCATGTATCATCTCATTTATAAATGCAAAATCGAACAGAAGTGAATGCATAATTCTCCAAGGTCGAACTAGCCGCTTGCTACAATTTCATGGATGGCATCACTGACAGATTCATCTTCAGATCTAACAGCCAGTTTCATTGCAACATCTGATGGCCCGTCAATTCCAAACGATAACCGAACAAGCACCTTTACATTGCCTAGGAATACACCTGACAACAAACATGTGTGCGATCTCGAGTTGCTTGGAACTACCTCTGTGCCCTGAAAACACAACGAAAAATAAATGGAGTGTTCACGGGAAAGATGCACAAAACATATGCTTATTTATCACTGGGCGAAGGACTTCTCAGACATAAGAGACTTGGAAAAGATGTTGCATATGTGTTATCTTTGAGAATCAACGGAAGGAAGATGAACCTCACTTCAGGCAAGTGGACAGTGGAAACCGTTGTAAAAGTGACACTATCTCTAGATACCTCAGAAAGGGCACTATAGTTCTACTTTGAAACAGGAATGAACTTCTAGATACCTCAGAAAGGTCACTAAGCTAAAACTATACTTTGGAACAGGGTTGAACTTTCATTGTGACATCTTCATAGTGTGAAGACATGGCAGCACCAATGTGTGCATGAGCGCAAATGACCAACACAACAAGCTGCTGTCTATATTTTCTTTTTGGGGGTTACAATTCATAAAGGGGAACATTCTACTCAGAAGAACCAAAATTCTAGCCCTCCGCATTTTTTGAGATAACATTGCAAAGGATTTCAAAATAAAGAAATTCAAAGGTCCTAACTCAGCAACAGTCGCTTCTTTCTGGCGACTAGCTTCTCAAGTGAGTGGCTTGGTTAGCAAGCCTTCGGCATCGGTAAAATCCCTATCAATAATAGGCCGGAATGGCCTTAAGGGCTAGGTTAGTCAATCCGGCCCGAGACGCGTTCGTTGACAAAACCGCCGTAGGAAAAAGAGGCCCTACTCACTACAAATCACTACAAACGAATACACGACAAGATATATTGCAAAATGAATCACACTAACTTACCTCACAGGGTTGCATCCCAAGAAGACTGATGACAGCACTCACAGCAACTGCCAAGCTATCTCTGTGTCCAAGACCATACTCATCTACCCGCTCAAAATCTGGACCCATGCTTTCCCAAGCATTCCTAAAATTAGAGACTCCAACTTTTAAAATGTAATCAGCTGCAACAACCTCAAACTCCTCCAGTCGGTACTCGTCTTCCATACCATCTTCATCAGCTTCCCCAGTTGTAGGATCAACCTGGTATTACCAAATATAAGCAAGGAATATAATTAATGACTATGTTTTCAGCTGGGAATTCTATAATAAGGTTACTTTCATATCACAAGAAGCAGGAGCAGCCATTCCACAAAACTATAGGTTAACATAGTCTAGCTACAAAAGTGTCTAAATGTAACAATGGAATTGGTAGAAAGTCTGTGTGATCGATCAAATGTCACCCATGTTGTCAAGGTAACAATTCAGGCACAAAGACACCATGTTACTTGGGTTTTACCAAATATAAAACCAAAACTGAAACGAAAAGAGAATATGCCAAAAAAAATTAAGGGAAAAAAGAGCAGGCAGTACTTCTTTAACAATGTACTTCAACGTGTTTGAGAATTTTCCAACAACTGGAACACCATCAGGTTTCTCAAACACCACAAATGTCTGTCCAGGTGAGTCATATGGAAGGGATCTCAAAGGCTTGGTTGCTACTTCAGAAAAATCCTCAGCTTCTGACCCATCAACAATAACAGTGACCTGGCAGGAGGAGCATCAAAATTCAGAAGAAGTCAAAAGTAAAATATGAGTTACTGCTTTCAGAAACTGTTATTACATTTTCCAGTAATTGCTCAGGAATTGTATTGGTGCAGTTGTACTGGAAGACAACATGGCTATCAAAAATGTGCTTGACAACATTGACTGCATATTCTGTTCCACCTTCTGTAAGCTCCACAGGTGCCGAGGACTGGCAATAAATAATAAAGAAAGAATAAGTAATTCCTGAATTAGTAAACTATCAAAAACAAATCATAACAGGCATGCACATGGAGGCGGATCCAGTCAAAAGAACCTTGAAAATCTTCCCATAGTTGGCGAACTCGGGGATAGAGGAAAACAGCTTCTCATAAGCATCAACTGTGGATGTGGGGCCAGGCGGAGGTGCATCCAAGCCAGTTGGCTTTTTACCAGGTGCTTTCTTCTCAGCAAGTGGCTGAGACTTAACCTCCTTGGGTACAGAGTTGATATCAAAAGAATTTCCTGAAGGCTCTTGCATCTGTATCCAACAAACGTGAGTAAGATGACTTTGACAACAAAAATGCAAAGAGACAGAAATTCTTCAAGAATACTCACATAATTCTTCAAACTCGTCTCCAGGTTGACCAATGGAATATCCAGTGACCCGAAGAGGAAGTCTTTCACATCTTTATCAGTTTCAACAACTGAGCCATCACCTCCAAGAGTATTCAAATATAGTGTAGCCCTATCACGCACCTGCAAAATGATTGATACAAAAGGCTTCTTAGGGTTGAATGATTAGATAACTAATCCATAACTAAAGGAGTTTAACAAGTTACAGTGTCAGCTAAAATACTTCTGCCACAGAAATTGAAAAACTAATCATAAAGCCATTTTAATTTACACCAAAACATGATTCTCCATTGGAAAAGGAGTATCATAAAAGGTACGTAACAAATGGATAAATCATCAATTCAAAGTTCTGAAAACAAAATTAATAATCGATTGGTACAATCGCAAAAAAAAAAAAAATTGATGCAGTATCCTGTCTTTCAATTTTCAGGATATGGATATAAAAAACTGGGGTACTTAATCCAATCATTTGGGCACCACACAAGAAGTTGGCCAAAACCATAATAGGGCAAATTCTCAAAACACGCTTTCTAAGTACATGGTGAGAAGTTTAATCTAAAAGATAAGTCATGCAAAGATAGCTGTGCATAAAGCCTTCCAAAGCCCTCTCAAATAGACCAAAAAAAGAAAAGAAGCAGAAAGAAAAAGGGAAAAAAGAAAAAAAAGAAGCAAAGAGGTACTAAGACATAATTTGTCAAGTACAAACACCAGAACTATGTGATGAAATATAATATAACATATAAACTCACCTCATCGTCACTGTCAAATAGACAACGCCTCAACAAAATAAATATACGAGGCTGCAACCCAATTTAAAGAAAGATGCCCCAAGTTAGTAACATAACTTGCCTAAAAATGATAAGATAGAAGAAAAAGTAGGTAATCTTACCTTCAGCGAATCGACCATAGCACCAAACTTCGCCAATGTGCTCACAGCACTGGCTCGCACAGTGGCATTTTCAAGTATCACTCGATTGTATATATACCGTATATATTTGCTAGGATCTGAAGTCTTAGGCCCTTCGATTCCAAGAAAATGGAGAATCTAATCATGCACCAAAAAAAAAAAAATTAAACAATACAGTAGACCACCCAAAAAAATGCAATCAAAATCACTGTGTAGTAGGATAGGACCTCTTAAGAATATACAAGCTATGAAGCAATAAGACCAAAGAGAAAAAATGATTACCTGTGTTGAAAGATATGTAAATTCACAATCCTCAATGAATTCACATAGGTGAAGCAACCCACTTTCTTTTGCATCTGGGATGTCCCTTATAAGGATCACGACTGAATCAACAATTGCCTTTTTGTACTCAAATCCACCTTCTTCCCTCAAAATATTGCTTAAGAAATTCATCCTTTAAAAAAAGAAATAAGAGAAAATGTCAATAAAGCAATCTGACCAAAATAAATGTAGAATTGTTTGTCTGAGAAAATGAAAATCTGACACCTGAAGGTCAAAAAGCACATGAAGCTGTGACATGTCTATTCAATTTCTAGGAAAAGGCCAAGATAACTTACAAAGATCTGTACTTGAGGGGAAATTTCAAACACAACGATCTAATTGCTTCCACAACAACAATCTTGAACTCATCAGCAATGTCAGACATGAAATTGGTAATTTGTTTCATCAATCTATCGACACTCGACTCATTGCCAGTTTTTAGCAGTGTTGTGATGGCAAGAGTGGCTATGCTTCTATTTTGGTCAGAAATCAAGCTCTCCATATCTATATTGCAATTTGTTACAGCCATTGGATGCGTCATGGCCACCTGCAGACATTACACATGTAAAATCAATTACAAGGATAACCCGATTATATTTTAATACAGAAATAAAATGACTGTAAAGAATTGAAGTCAAGAGATGTTAATCCCCAGATAAAATAGGGAAGGAGGAAGAATGTATAAAGAGTGATCTGTAAGAAATTTACAACGAAATAAAGCTATAAATAGATATATTCATACATTTACAGAATATATTTAAGGGTATTCGTAGTGCTGGTGTCCTGCAACTGTTTGACAAAAACAAGGGAAGTCTCTGAAAGTGTCCGTGCTGCTTAAATTATCACTATAAAATTGCAATAAATCAATTTCCATTTCTGATCCAAAAAGCCTTGTACGAAAAATAAATAAAGAAAAGGCCAACAAATTATATAGAGATTGGCCCCACAAAAGAGGAAGACATCAAGCACTGAAGAGAAAAGGTGAACTGCAAAGAAACTATAAATATGATGAAGCAACAACATACAAGAGAAACTTTTCATTTTCCTACTTGTAGGCTAGAAAAATGTAACCTTATTCAAAGTGCGGACTGCAGCAAATCGAAGCACTGGCTTTGAAGAACTCAAGAAGAGTTGTAAAACAGTAATAGCAGGGGTCAGTTCTCTACTTGTTACACCACTCAACTCCGTAATCGCCCTAGCTGCTTCGAAGATAACCATCTCCGCTTTATGGCGGAGACAACCCTCAAGATAATCATAAAATGGGCGGTCCCCGGTTTGGCTGTTTACACTTGATTCTCTGATAACCTGGAAACATATATGACACATTGTACTTGTTCAGTAGAAGATAAACATACAAACAGCCACCCAAACAAGAATCACTCTCTTTCAGCAGAAGAAATGCACCTGGCTAGTATAACGAATTAAGAGACATTGAGCCAAAGGCGAACGGACAGTCCCCCTAGTCAAGCTAGTAACTAGCTTGCTAACAGCTAATCTGTCATTCTGTCGTATCTGCAAATTGGTAATCAAATACATTACATGCATGTCAATGTTATTTGGTATCAATTTAGCCCACACGCAATAAACAAAGATAACAAGAATAGTTCCAACATGGCTAACAAAACAAAAACATATATTTTCCCTTTATGAGAATGATTACGATGTGTCAAGAGACTCAAGACTTGAAACTGATTGTATAACAACTACAATCAGACAAATGGTAATGTATCCAAATGGAAAAAAAAAAATCAAACAAAAAATGCGAAGGACCTGTCTTTTGCATTGAAATGAACTACCATATTTATATGTACAAAGAAAGAAGGCTATAAAGTGGTAATCTGCAGTTGAGGTACACTTCCATAATACCCCAAATGCAACTAACACTCTAAATCAATTTGTGGTGGAAGAAAAGAGGAACAAGCGAATGCAATTCACATGATGTTCAGATCATATGCCACCATACATGCAAGTCATAACCAAAACTATACATACAAATGGGAGATTTATGGGCAAAGGGACAATCAATCTCGATCATCCAGATAGGCAATGTCCCAAAATAAGAGACTTTAAAGAGTCAATATTGATACTTTCCTGGATTATTGTTCTTAGCCTTTAAAAACTTTCCTATGTTTTCAATCTATAGGTCTCCATATTTGGAGAGTAAATTTGACAATTTCAAATGGAACATTCATCTAAGCATATCTGTTGAAAAAGTTGGGATTCCTTGGAAGAGAAACTTATGTTGGAAAGAAATAAAGCATTAACTGCTTTAAAATACCTATGTGCCACCAGTATATCAAGTTTTAAACCATCTCTCAAATCAGTATTTTAGACAAAAACCTCAACATCAAATAGAGGTCTTTTGTACCTGATGGAGCAGAGCAAGGGCATGGAACTGTACAAGTGCCGCCCGTGATTGAACAGCTTCTTGCACCTCATTACTCCACCTTTTCACAATCTCTGGGTTTGTCTGTCCAACGAATAGCAGATCATAAGATGATAATTCTAACAAAAATGAAATTAATGCTAGTTATTTGTAACAATTTGACAATACCTGGAGTAAATGGATTCCACTAACAAGGGCTGCACTTGCAACCACGGGGTTTTTGTCAACAATGGCTTGTTTCAAGTATCTCTCAATTTGTGTGAGAAGCGTTCCATCCGTGATCCGACAAAGAACACGGATGGCATTTGCCCGGTACATATCAGTCTTGCTATTCATGTCCTTCATAAGGGAGCTTGTGACAATAATGACCTTCCATGAAATGTAAAATGTCATTCTCTAGCTCTCCAAAAAGCATGGTCTAAATTTTAAACAAATAAAAGAAACCAATGAGTATATAACCTCGTCGGCAGAGGGAGAGAGTTCTTTTATTATCAAATAAACCATTCTCCTCAAACCAATATCTCTCGACTGAAAAAGCTTTGTGACAGAGAAGAATACTTCTGTGGCTTCAACCTATAAATTTGAAGCAAAAACAAATGAGTCTAAAACAAAATAACAAAGTCTAAAATTATCAATGAACTAATTCTACGAGTTCGAACAATTAATTTGATGCAAGAAAAAATGAGTAAATATAGATCCAACCTAATGAAACGTATATTTGAAACAAATGAATATTTCTATTATATGCATATGTTTCTATAGCCATGCGTTCACGGCCATGGTATTTACATCCCTAGGAAAGAAACCCAACCTTTGTAAATGTCTCCCCCTGATTCAGAAGATACAGAAGCTTTGTAATGACCTGAAAAAACAGAACAACACCCATAAATTCAATTTTGCTTAGACCAAAGAATACTAACATATTGGATACAGATAATAAGGTCGCAGAAAAACAAAAGCACCTGCGAACATCTCCTCGAATCAAGCTGTGGGTCATTGAAGACCCTCGCTTCTTGAAGGACCGCCCCCTTCTCGATCCCGAGAAACGGAGAGTACTCGGCTGCCAAATTAGAGGGACGGAACCACAATCAATCTCACAATGTGATTTACCAATTAATCAACTGAACCCATAACCATATTGACATAGCACCAAAAAAACAGATCTCAAACAAAATTCATCAATCTAATAACATCAACGAACCAACACCCAATTAAACTTCTATAATCAGAAAAAAAAGACTAGTTATAAAAATCTATAACTACACTAATCTACGCACAACTTCAATAGTAACAGATCAATTATGATGAACTCTTCTATATGAGTGCCAAGGATTGATCTACAACAATAATGGTTGATCTTAATACTCAAATCCTAATACATCAACTAAATTGAATTAAAATTTAAACAAATGCAGATCTGAATCTTCGATGTGAATAATGGAAAATTAAAAGCGAAATGGAATCGATTGAAGAAACAAAACAGATAATTTCAGTAACTGAACTAAGAGATTCGAAAAAAACAATCGAATTATCACATACCTTCGTCATCGCGATCGTCGTCCTTCTTCACAAGTGGCTGAGCCATTGAAGAAAGATGCTAGGGCTATGCGAGATCTGTGATGTGTCCACTATCACACAAATGAAGAGAAGTGCGATGGTGAAGAAAAGCGTGAGGAGTTCAGATCTCTGTCTAATATATATATGTATATGTAGTAGATATATATATATATGCACAAGTCGAAGAAGAAGAGCAGATCTGGTACCTGTAGGTAGAAGTGAAGTTTCTGAAGAGGGGCTATAAGGTGAATTAAGAGAAAGTTTGGGTTTTTTATCGCCTGTGACGGCAGTATGGTGCTTCCGTGAACTCACCAAAGGAAGAAATTATTCATTGCAACAATAAAATATCACCAATCCAATAGAAATCAATATTTTTTTATACCTATAATAGTATGTATTTCTGAAAATTATTTTCAAAAATTTTTAAGGGCGCGTTTGAAAATTACTGTTTTTGTTTTCGTTTTTTATCTCTTGAGAACAAAAAAATTTATTGTTCTTGTCCTAAAGATAATCCGGAAACAAAAACACGTTTGGTTGAAAATTGTCTAAAAACTTTTTGGGAACCAAAAAATAAAATAAAATTTGGAGGTTAGAGTTTGGAGGTTGAAGATGAAAGTTAGAGTTTGAATGTTGAAAATGAAGGTTATGGAATCTGCAACAAATTTTTTTTTTTTTCTGAGAACAAACAGTGCTGAAAACAAAAAAATACCATTTTGGTGTTCTCAAATGCAAAAACCATCAAAGGCTCTCAAACGCGTTTTTGTTCCCGTGAACAGTGGAAAAAATAAGAACAAAAACGGAAATACCCTATCCAAACGCACCCTAAGCTTCTTGATAAATATTTTTCTTCACTTTCAGCCTCAGAATCCTTAATTTCACAAAAATTTCTTCAAAATTGCACCAATTCATGCTTTTTTTTTTTTTTGGAAAATTTGTTTAATTCGATTATCAGAAAGGGGAAAAAGAAGAAGAAATGCAGAGATAAATTTGTAAAAATAGGCCTACAAGTTGCATGTAATTAGTTCTTGTATGTACAGAACTACATGTACATGTGTGTACCAATTCTTATACAAACAATATTTATACATAATGGGTGCGTTTGGAAAGCCTGTTTTTTGTATTTGTTTTCTGTCTTCAAATATAAAAACTGTTTTTGTATTTGTCTTTGTTTTTTCAGAAAAAAACTAAAAACAAAAAAATATTTGGATGAAGGTGTTTTCACCACTTTTATTTGATGAAAATTGTATTTTATGAATTTGGTGTTTTCATTATTTTTACCACCTAAACAGTGGAAAAACTCAAAAAACAACTAAAAGTTATATTTGGTGTTTTCATCACTTTTACACACTATTCACAGAAAACAGTTTTCTTGGGGAAAAAACAATGAACAGTAAACGCGTTTGCCAAACGTGTTTTTTTTTTTTAGTCTTGTGAACAGTAAAAAAACAAAAACAAAAAACAAGGTATCCAAACGGACCCAATAGGTTTTTTGGTTCTTTCTTCTGGAGAGGTGAACTTGTACCATCCAATCCAATGGCATCATAATCATAAGATCATAAAAATTACAAGTTCCCAAAATAATAATAATAATTAATGTCATAGTCGAAAAGAGTCAGTCTACAAGTTTGCATGTAATTTGTATTCGCAAATGTACATTTCTTTAGAGTTTGTCCAAGTCCATAAATGTATATCTGTACAAGTTCTATACATACAATTGTAACAACAAAGGAGACTGAACAACAGAAGAGTTACTTCTACCAGAATGAGAATAAATTAATAGATAAATATAAAATATATGATTCTCCTTTTTTTTTTTCTTTTTTTTTTTCAATATAATACCCTCCACAAAGTTTTTATAACAAATAAAAATATGAACAAACCCCAACAATGTTTAGAATGACTCCACTAAATATAGTTACAAAACAATAAATTTCAATGTCATATAAAATCATCCTGGCAGGTGCATGCATGAGTTTTCTTTTTTCCTTTTCTATTCACCACAAACTATTTTAATCTAAAGCACATTTAGGGTGTGACACACCTCAACAATATTGAAATTCCCCTGAACTTCTGTAATACCCAAGAGAGTGCATAGTGTTAAAGGTCAAATAAGCCCTTTTACCATCTATGCTTCTCTGGACTGCAGCAAAAAAAGAAGAAGAGAGCAGGCTTTATATATATAACTTTCATTAATTTTCAGGGTAATAAGAGATTGTTTTGCTCAAAGGGTGGGCTTGCTGGTCTTATCATTGGACTCTTTGCCTTTCACAATTTTAGGGTTGATGGTGAACTCCCCGGTGAGCCCTTGCTCGCCACTGCTCGATAATTCGCTCGACTCCTTCACCTTCTTGAACTTCTTCATGTCCACACCAGTTCCGTTCCCATCGTAATCAGAGTTGCCGCCCGAGCCAAAGATGCTGCTATGCCCCGGTTTCACCCCCTCGTTCAAGTCATCCAGCGAGACATCTCCTTCCAGTGCACGCACAACCTGTTTCATATATATCGAATTTAAAGAGTCGGTAAGGTTGCTCCATTATGACCCGAAAGTATTGGGAATGACAGACACAAGTCATGCTTGGTTTGTATCTCTGAAAACTGTTCTAGAGAATTCTAAGAACAGAAAACAGTTTTCCGAGAACAATAATAATGAATTCTTTTTTCTGAAAACAGTTTTCAGAAACAGACTTTTTATACAGTTTTCTAGTTTTCAGTTTTAGAAAACAGAAAATTGTTTTTAGAAATGCAAACCAAGCAGACCCTCAATCTAGACCTGGTCAATAATAAATTCTACTATCCCAAGAAAAAAGTTAACGTAATATGTCATTCTAAGATTACATTACTCTCACGGAGCTTAGGCATGTTATTTCTTGTCAGTAAATCATCCATACCATGTAAAGACACCAACTATCTCAAAAGATTCCAACTGTTGAGAACTGTAAAGACAAAAAAGGTAGAAAATTATAGAAAGGATTCCCTACCTGGCTCATTTTCGGGCGCCGCCTAGCAGAATGCCTAATGCAAGCAGCAGCGCTCACTACCATGCACAGCATCTCATGGGGCTTGTAGTCCTTTAACTTCGGATCCACCATCCCTTCGTAGTCTCCAGTATCTACAGCGCGCAGTAAGAGAGGCCTTGCCTGTTCATGCATAAGACACAAATTAAATTAGTAGCAAATTGAGTCATTAGAGTAGGGCTAGGTAGTTCTCCTACCCAAAATATATACAAGACTTGTGTGTGCATGCGTGTGTGGGGTACTGAAGTAAATGAAAAGCAACTGATAGATGAGAGTGAGGATTCAAACCCAGTCTACTAAGGTGTCATCCATATCGGCCTCAATATCCACAGGTCTTCGACCGGTAATTAGTTCCAAGAGCATGATACCATAGGAATAAACATCAGATTTCTCAGTTAGTTTGCCACTTGATGCATACTCAGGTGCCAAGTATCTGCAGTCGCAAACCCAAAAAGAAAATTAAAAAAGAAAGAAAGAAGAAACAATACTTCCATCAAATTTTCTTGTACTTGATTTCTTAATGATGGTTTTTAGAGGCGGATTGTGCCGAAGAGCAAAATCAATTTGTAAAGTTCCCAAAATGGCAAAATAGAAGAGAAAATGGTGTTGAAGAAATACTTGCGGAAGTGACTAGCAACTCTAATGTTTAAATCCTTCAATAATATAGTGGGCTTGATTTTCTTACCCGAATGTTCCCATAATACGTGTTGACACATGAGTGCTGTTGTCATTAGAAAGCTTGGCCAATCCAAAATCTGCCACCTGAGCATAAGTGGTAGAGAACCGGCTCAATTATCTTATAAAACTGAGAGAAGACTAAAAATATCAAATTACTGATACTGCAAATTAATACCTTGGCTTCAAATTGATTGTCGATTAATATATTAGCAGCCTTGATGTCTCGGTGGATAATTTTAGGGTGGCCTGCAGATAGTGATAAAAAGAATCTTAAAAATGATGGAGACAAACAAATGGAGAGAGAGAGTGTCTGAATTACTTACAATCTTCATGAAGATAAGCAAACCCTCTCGCAGCTCCGATGGCAATCTTGAGTCTTGTTGGAAAGTCCATTGGGGGACGATCCTTTCCTGACAATTGGAATGTGCAAGTGACATTAGAATAGGAAGAACATGCTAGCTAGGTGTGCTAAAAGTTCGTGCGCTTGAGCTATGTTCTTCTAGCACAGAATTGGTGCCTTCAAGTGAGAATTAGAGAAAAACTAGTTTAAACTTCAAAACTTGTTTACTCGAATTTCAATTTCAAAGCATCAATTCTATGCTACCAAACAGAGCATTAAGACATTAAAATTTCAAAGCTTTAACTGAGGATCTCAGCCCCAGTTGCACATTTTCTGTGAGCTGCGTAAGAGTCCACACATGGTTTAAACACACAGAATGACCAAAATTTATTTACAAGAAGGCCATAGTAATATAGTCATGAAATACAAATATTACCAAAGAGTAGATATGATCAAGGAAACAATTTGAAAGTGTAGGTCATACCATGCAGATGGAATTCAAGTGTGCCATTCGGAATAAATTCATAAACCAACATCCTCTGAGACCCTGTAATGCAGTACCCATAAAGCGACACAAGATGGCGATGATGGACACGACTGATAATATCAACTTCAGCCTGGAATTCACGCTCTCCTTGTCCACTACCATTTTTGAGACTCTTCACCGCAATATCCCTCCCATCTGGCAACACTCCTTTGTGCACATACCCAAACCCACCTTGTCCCAACAGTTTAGACTTGGCAAAGCCTCCGGTTGCAGCTGCTAGGTCATCATAGGTATAGGAGCTCGTGTTAAACCCAAGAGCCATGGCAGGGTGTGGAGGTGGCACAGCTTGGTATGGACCAGAGAAATTAGATGAGGCCATGTCAGTGCTCATCAATGGAGGTGGAGGCGGCGGTTTTCCCCAAACTCCGTGTTCACTCGGTGGTGCATGATGCATATTGTGATGTTGATATTGATCAGTATATTGGGGTGGCTTGTTGTTCCAATTCCCATGTTGTGCACTGTTGTAATAGTCATTAGCTGCATGAAACCATTTATTAGAATAATACAAAAAATTATATCTATTGTCATCACTTTTTTTGTGTGTGTGTGCTTATACCATGATTTAATGTTCTAAACTAGCTCTTTAAAGTTGTCCACTTCAATAACTGTAATGTGTTCAAGTATTGATGATTGCCAAAAAAAAAAAAAAACTTTTTCCCATCAATTTAACACGAGATGTTTTGTCTTAAAAATTTGTAGAATTGGACACAAGAGATTGCAAGTTATTCAGAACAGTCAAGTATAAGATTGAGTTTACATATTTTTTTTTTAAGAAACCAAAAACAAACCGTACAGGAGTGACTTTAAATGCATGCATGTATTAAGTGTGCATAAACTTTTATGTATGATGTAAATAAGAAAAATAAACTCTTAGGAAAGGAAGGAATTCAATGCAAACAAAGAGTTATGTTTGATTGCATAGGCGTGTTACCTGCAGGAGCACTATAGTACTGCATCGGAGGAGGCTGCTTCTTCTTCTTCCTGCAGCAACAGAGCAGGCAGATTATAAAGATAAGGATCAAAATTATTCCCCCCGTCACGGCTCCTCCAATCAATTCCATTTTCTGGCCTGAACTTGCTGCTTTACTTTCACGACTTGAGGATGTTGATGAACGTTGCAATGGTGGAGGTGGAGCATGATAATTATTACGAACAGCTGCGGGAGGTGGATGATATACTGAAGGGGTTTTGGGGGAGGGGGGTGAACCTTTGGCAGAAGGTGGAGAATTAGCATTTTGTTGTGAAGATGGTGTTGTCGGGGTGGATTTTGGTGGTGGGGATGAAGGAGAATCCGAAGACTCAGATTGGGATTTTGGTGGTGGGGACGAAGGAGAATCCGATGAATCAGAATTGGATTTTGGTGGTGGGGACGAAGGAGAATCCGATGACTCAGAATTCTCGTTTTTCCTGGATACTTTGGTCATGATTTAAGTCGCAATCCACTCCACCAAACAATGACCCCTAATCAAAATTAAACAAACAAAGGGAAATACGAAATTACATTAATACCAATCATATCATATTTAACCTGATGCAAGCACATAAGACGGAAAATTCATTATCCTAACTAGTTAGCCATGAATTTTGTAAGAAAACAGACAAGCTTAGTGATGGTCATTTCTAATCATCACTTTTCCTTTCGGAGAAAAGTAAGGGAATTAATTCACAATAGGGTTCTTGTTTATACGAGAGAAGTGGAGAGGAGGAAGATGAGAGAGACAGAGGGAGAGGGAGAGGGAGACAGAGGGAAAGGGAGATATTTACCTTTGGTAGAGGGGGGCAGGGGGATTGTCAAAGAAAGCAAACAAAAGGGATTTTACATGGTAATGTTTCAACAAAGAAACTGCAAGACATCCTTACATTCCCATACACCTCCTACAAAGTAGGGAATTAAACTACTCTCCAAAATCTATTTTTGGGCAGTGTTTCCTATTATTGGCTGTTGTGTACTACACCCTTCAATCAAGGGCACTTATGTCAATTCTTAAAAAAAATCAAGGTTGCAAAAGTAGGGTCAATTTTCCCTCTCACATAAATTTGGCACCCAGTCATTGGACACCCCATGGAACTGTAAAAAGGGACCGAATGAGGTGATCCTAACCCGGAGTCAAAAGGCCATCTGTTACCTATTTTTGTTATGCTTTGTTGGGCACCTTAGTTCCAATTTGAACCTATATTTGTTGTGCATATCGGGCATCTTAAGATTTTGGGTTGGAAGTGAACATTTTCTGCTATTCTTGGCATGTGGATTGTAAACGTATATATCACCTAATACCAATTTCCTCCTTAGTTATTAACGGCCTAACAAATGGCTTCACTTCCACCCTTAAAGCTCTTAAAACAATCATGATAGTGTGACCGCAGATTTCAATTCTGCATTGAAAGTTGTAGTACTAGTTTCTTCCTTCTTCTTTTTTTCCACAAAATGATGTCCTTAGATATGAAGCTTTATGGGTCAAGGTCAAGTTTTGAAGTTTTGAGGTTATAAGCAACAGCAGCCCAGTTTTCCCCTCCTTTTTCTGTCTTCTTTTTGGTCATTGGCTGAGCAATGCAAAAGAAGACTATTCACTTCGTCAAACATAAGGTTACAAACCAAGCAGAGTCCGGTTTGTTACTGTTTGGGCTGGAACTCAAGCTCGAGTTGGATTGTTGAGTTTGAAGTCGAGCATTAGCATAAAATGAACCCATAAAAAAATTATTAAGATTGATTCCAACATTATTTGTCAAGTTTGAGTTGAGTTTGTTCCAGTCAAGCAATTCCCAACGAGACAAATCCAGTTATACATAAATGAGTCTCATTCATGAGTCTTTTCATCAAATTTGTTCACGAACACTTGTCATGAACATATTTACGAGTTTAACGAGTCAACTAACCATGAATTCCTTTGGCTTGCCTTGACTCATTTATCAAACGAACTTAAAATTTAAGCTCGAGACAAGTTAGTCAAATCAAGGTTGATCTATACATCAACACCTCACCTCATTTGCAGTCCTGACCAAGCATAACCTATGAAACTCAAAACTCAAAATATTGAAATGCCACAAAAAAGGTCGATAGCTTTATTCACCTATTATTATTCAGGTGAGGTACATTTCATGTTGGAGCCAACTATCACTCTAATTAGTTGCGAGCCAACTATCAACTAGCTACTCTCTAGAATTTATGTCACCACTTGATAATGTTATAACTAGTACGGAAAGTCAACCTTCATCAAAAGTGAATAAAAATTACACGTTTACCCGCGGTTAAACAAAGTATGCACAGCACTACCTAACCAATAGTAGTCAGATTGATTGTCCTTGATCAGCTTAACTGGATTAAGCTCAGGTTGCACCAAATCAACTAAATCACTACTAAAGTTTAAGTATATTTTAACACTTTTGGGCTTCAATTAACAGTGCTGATCAATCAAATTCTTAATATTATTAAGTAAAATTAATAGATTGTCATCTCTCTCTCTCTTACAAATATATATAAGTGTCTTTTATTATAATTGTGTCAGATATGGTTATTGCTCTAAAATTAGTAACACACTAACTACTAAGTATTATCATTGACAGTTTTACCCCTCATTATTGTTATTCTTCTCTAATTCTCCGGTTTCTTCTCTCTACCATCCATATTCTATTTATTTCTCTACTCTTATTATCTTTCTAGCCTATATTTATACTTGTCTAAGTCTAGAATTTGGGACGTTGTGAAGTCACTTATGTCGGGATCTTATAATGTCATTTCTTTCATCTGTCTTGCCTCCCTCTTTTTTCCTATATGTTTGATATTCGAAGAGACATACTAACAAGTAAAATGTTATTTTGACGCCCAAAAATCTAACCTAACAGGATGACAGAAGATTTAGGAATGGTTAAATGGATAAGTATGAATATATTTGGGTCTCAAAGTCATGCATCATACGAATACTATTTTTTGAGTCAAACAATTGTACTTGTGTGTTCGGTGATTATCACGTCACACCAACCTAGAACTAACTGGTTCTCCCCGAAATATGTTGAGGCTGGACATCTAAGGCTCTGTTTGGCATAACTTATGCTTTTGGCTTCCTGTAAAAGAAAAATAGAAGCAGAAGCTGTTTAGAGAAGCTGGTATCTCCAACTTCTTTAAAACGCTCTTCCAAAGCCCAGAAGCTCTTCTAAAAATTTTGCCAAACATCATTCAAAACAACTTTTACCTCCAGGAAGCCAAAAGCAGCGTTTGAAAAGTCAATCCAAACAGGGCCTAAGAATAAAGCATTTTTTCGGGGCGGGCAGTGAGAGCAAACCCAATTAAGGCAAACTCTGAATACTACATATGACTTCAAAATAAAATAACAACGATCGTGGTCGGTCAGTGAGACGATGAGGGATATGGGTAATTGTTCAGTGGGGAACAACCCGGATAACCAGCTAAGGCCCCTAAATGACCACTCACAAATGAACTCTTCTAACAAAATACTTTCGCTTCTCTTTATTTCTAAGAATCTACTCTCTCTCTCTCTCAAAATCATGCTACTCTACTCAATAATTTCGTCAGCCACTCGAAAAACGGTTCTCAGAAAACTGTTTTGTTAGCAAACTTAAAAAGCCCATTATATGAAAACAAAATCAAAGAAAACTAAACCAAGGGCACATAACTTGTCAATGTCAAATTTACGTTTTGCCCTTTGAATGCTTGAAGAACAGGATCATAATTTGCTAATATTGACTATGTTGCTGTCCTATGCATATATATATATACACACACAAACACATGAATTAACTATTATAATGAAAATTATTAAATGTAAATAAAAAAGTGAGAAAAGGAACAGACCTAGAGGGTTCGAACCCATGAGCAGGAGAAAGAGAATAAGGTAACCCTTTTTCATCATGAAATTGGAAATGGCGTTGCTTCCAATTGACATACTGTGTTTTCAAAACTTGTTCTCACTCTCTCTCTCTCTCTCTCTCTCTCTCTCTCTCTCTTGCAAAGGTGTACATGGGTTTCTTATAGATTACACCACCTTTGAAAATGCGGTTCCACAGAGGAAGAGGATACACTATATAGTTGCAGAGGTTTCTGAAAGTCGGTGGAAAACATGTTTACCAAAGTGATATTTATACAAAAAAAAAATTTATTTTAAAACAAAAAAAAGGGCCAATATACTTCTTTTTTTTTAATGTTATAAAATAAAATAATTCATAAATGGTGAAAATTTTCTTCAAATTCCCCACTTCGAACCCAGGTCTCTGAAAATGTCTTCAATTGGAGTTTGCTATGGAAAAAAAAAAAAAAAAGCAAAAATGCATAAAACCCGTCGAGCTTTTAAATGTTATAAAATACCTTCTTATATTATTTTTCATTCTAAATTGGTTTCTGGTCTTTGAAAAAACTAGCAAATTACACCATGGGCTCACTTGAGACATCTTTCCAATTGTTATGTATGCCATTTTATGACTTTACCATCCTAATTAAATAGTTTAATATAATAAATAAAAAATTATAAAATCAAATATACTATTTTGTTCCTTATATAATTTTAAAAATATATACTCATTTGGATTCTCAGTCATGGGAAGGTTTTGTTTGTTTGTTTCCTTAATGAAAAATGAATAATGAAGCAAATTTTAACATGTTTTATGTATATAAATGATATTTTAAAATTTTATTTTATTTTGTTACAAAATATGTATTTTTAAATAATAATAATTTTTTAAAAGAGACTTTTAATGCCACGTTTAAAAGTTTGAAATAATTATATATCCATGTGTGTACTTATAAATTATTAGTTACATTATTGAGAAAGAAAAAAAAATTGTAATTGTAAAAATAAATTTTTATAAGACATATAATTAGGGTCATACTTTGGGGTAGCTTGATCATATATCAAATTAAACAAGTAATTCTATACATGTCAACGGATAAGTGGACTAAAAATATATCGGGTAATTTGCTAGTTTTTTCAAAAGTTTTGAACTAATTTGAAGTGAAATATAATATATGAAGGTATTTTGCAACTTTTTAAAAGTAAAGGAAAATTTTATGCACTTTTGTCAAAAAAATTATAAAATTTTATCACACTGTTTTGATTTTCATTTGAACCATGTCATTTGTTTAAAAAGATTCTTTAAATGTAAATAAATATTTTTAAAGAGTGAAAGACAAAAATGAAATTACAACAACTTTTTATTGATCCTAATGACATTTCCCAATTTCTATAATAAAGAAGTGGACGACAAAGTTAGAAAAAAAAAAAAAAAAAAAAAAAGAAAAAGGAGCTGACAGACTGACAGTTTCCTTCTATTGAAAATTAATTTTTAAAACGTTTAAATCAAATAGGGTTAATAGCAAAAAAAAAACCCTCAACTATACCCTCTTCCTGACTAAATTTCCTGGTGTGCACTAAGCCCCCTGGATTATACTTTTCGTGCTGAAAACCTCACAAACTATAGTTTTTTCTGCGCAGTTATAACACTGTTAAATGAAATTGCATTAGGATCCCCTGAAGTTCTTGTTAATTTCGCTCGCACCCTGAAATTATATTTTTCTTGCAATGACACCCCCTGAAGGGGTGAAATGACCGGAATGCCCTTGTTTTGTCTCCCCTATTTCATGAAATAAATATCTAGGTGGTGAAATTACCTCCATGTCCCAAGATTAGAACTTTATAATATTTGGGGATATTTCCAGATATTTTTTTCAAAATAAAAGTTAAAGAAAAGAGGTTGGAAATATTTCAAAACTTTTAAATAATAATAATAACTAATTAATATGCATTACTTGAAGTGTAACTCTAATGAATATTCCAAAAGATATAGAGTAAGGAGTTATAAATATTTTTCATATATTTTAAAAAATAATAATTAATTAATATATATTAATTAAAATGTAACTCTAATGGATATTTCATAAAATATGGAGTAAAGATATAAGATAAATATATTTTGGCAAGCAACAAGTGTTAATCCTTTAAAATAAGATTGTCAAGAACTTGTAATCCCTGGATTCATTTAAAATTGAATGGTCTAGTTTTTTCGAATATTTATCAAGATAAAAATTGCAGGTTAATCATTTATTTCTTAGTTTTCATTCAAAATTTTATTTTTGAATAAGTTTTTTTCTTATAAGTATTATTATTATTAGTTACATAGTTGTCTTTCATCAAGCAACAAACCACAATCATTATAGAGAATCTCATATAGCCAAATTTTGTTCAAAATATTTTCCTTAAATGAAGTTGGAGCCTTACTAGAAGCAGTGTGTGACATAGAAATTCAAGTGAGTGGCAAAATTGTTACCTTAAAGTTTCAATGTATATATGCGGTCGTAAAAAATTAGTTATTACAAAGTGAGTAATTATTATGTTGAAGATTTGGAATAGGAAGTTACAAAATTTGTTCTTAACGATTAACACTTATTGTTTGCCGAAATATATTTGTCTTATATCTTTATTCCATATTTTATGAAATATCCATTAGAGTTACATTTTAATTAATGTATATTAATTAATTAATATTTTTATAAAAATATGAAAATATTTATAACCCTTTACTCTATATGTTTTGAAATATTCATTAGAGTTACACTTCAAGTAATGCATATTAATTAGTTATTATTATTATTTAAAAGTTTTGAAATATTTCCAACCTCTTTTCTTTAACTTTTATTTTGAAAAAAAATATTTGGAAATATCCCCAAATATTATAGGGTTCTAATCTTGGGGCATGGAGGTAATTTTACCACCTAGATATTTATCTCATGAAATAGGGGAGACAAAACAAGGGCATTCCGGTCATTTCACCCCTTCAAGGGGGTGTCATTGCAAGGAAAATAAAATTTCAGGGCGCGAGCAAAATTAACAGGAACTTCAGGGGATCCCAGTGCAATTTTACTTAACGGTGTTATAACTGTGCAGAAAAAACTATAGTTTGGGGGGGTTTTCAGCACAAAAAATAACTCAAGGGGGTTTAGTAAGAGAGAGGGTATAGTTCAGGGGTGTTTTGCTATTAACCCAATCAATATATAGAAAACAAAACGTTTTTTTTATAAAACATGTTGGAAAGAAAAAGAAAAACATAAAACAGAAACAACCCCTAGATTGCCGCAAACCCGAGACAAAAACCCCCCACAGCTTTCTCGGGTCCTCTCTAGTCTCCTCCACCTTTCTCACTCTCTCTCTCAAATCCGTACGATGCCTTCCCGGAGAAGAACGCTTTTGAAGGTCATAATCCTCGGCGACAGCGGGTCAGTGATATATATATATATATATATATATATATGTCTGTGTATATATATAGTTATATAGTTATACACACATATGTCACTCTAATTTTGATCTAGGGTTTTGAGATGACATTTTGTGATCTCTAATTAATCTGTTTCAGTAGATGTTGATCTTATGGTATTTGTGGTTGATCTCTCTCTTTCTATACAGTCGCGCAATTATTATGTATAGACATTGTTGCAGAGTCTGTTGTGTATGAATTGTTTGTTTTTTCGTGTGATTTGCAGGGTGGGAAAGACCTCTTTGATGAATCAGTATCTTTTGAGTTTGTTTAGTACTTCAATTACTGGAAATAATTTGAAAAAATAGAGAGAGTACATTTAAATAATATATACATGTTTATATGTGTGTGTATATGGTTGTGGAATTGTTTTCCTTGAATAATTGATTTTTAGATATGTAAATAAGAAATTTAGCAACCAATACAAGGCGACTATTGGAGCTGATTTCTTGACAAAGGAAGTGCAATTTGAAGATAGGCTCTTTACTTTGCAGGTTAGTGGTCATGCTTAATGATTTTATTTTATTTTGTCATAATGCTAATAAATAATTGTTGCTGAGATATTATCAAGATTGATTGTGTTGATTTTTGTCTGTTGATGGAATAAAGCCAATGAAAATAAATTTCAAGAAACCTTTTTTTTTTTTTTGAAGGTACATTGAGTTACTATGTTCTGTTGCAATGGCAATAAGCAGAGAAATTAAATGGTAGATTGGGAGAAAAAAGAAGGAAATTTGATAGTCATAATATTCAACTGCTATTTTCTTCATTTGCAATTGATCCCTATTACTATTGGTTAAGGCGATTATTGTAGGCTTGGAAGAGTATATACATTATCATTTTATACAATCAGAAACTTTTGTTGCTCTTCCAGTTCAACAGATAAAAGCGTCGTTGTATTATTAGGAAACACACGTTTTTGTCGTCTGAAATCCTTAAATGGAACTGGTAATGGAGTCTAGCATTTGATGATTAAAAGGATCCACTTAATGTTAAATTTGCAAGTGGTCCTCTAAATTTTGAGGAAAAGTGGAAGTAAAAGTATAAAGTTTTTATTCTGAATGGTATTATATCAGTATATTTTCCTTCTTCTCTAATTGCTACTTAATTCCAGGAGCCTTCTTCTCTATTTCTCTCTCTCTTTGTGGCATCCATTTCATTCATTGGGCTTTTAAGGAGTTGTTCTTAGGTTTCTTAAACACTTGTTAACTGACTGAGTTGTTGATAATTTGAGTTAATCCTTTGTTTTTCCAGATCTGGGATACAGCAGGTCAAGAAAGATTTCAAAGCCTAGGTGTTGCTTTCTATCGTGGTGCTGATTGCTGTGTTCTTGTATATGATGTTAATTCGATGAAGTCATTTGACAATCTAAACAATTGGAGGGAAGAGTTCCTTATACAGGTATTCTCTTTATTAGTTAGGATCTGCATTATCTCAGTATTTGTCTCATCTTTATTGTTTATCTGCACCTCAAGAGCGAGAATTCACATCTTCTTTCTTGTAGGAGAATTGTTTCTGTTCTTTTTATTTTTATTATTTCGGTTTCCCTTGTACCCTTTTCCTTTCATCAAGTGTACAGCTCTGGAAAGAGCTGAGTAGGAAAAGAGGTTTCCTAGGCCATCCTTGAGGTGGGATTTTCTGTTGAGTTGAGTTCCTGTTTTGCTTTTCATCCCTGTGAACAACAATACTAATTATTCAGTGTTCTTACTGGTAGTACTTAAGAAATTGCTGGATTCTGTGTAATTTATTTATTGTAAATGGAATGATAAAATGCATTATGCCTGTGACTGATTTAAGAATTTTCATTCAGGCCAGCCCTTCGGATCCAGAAAATTTCCCATTTGTTGTTCTGGGAAACAAGGTTGATGTTGATGGTGGAAACAGTAGAGTGGTAATATTTCACTTTGTAATTTTGCTAGAATTATTTATTTATTTTTTGAAATGATATGATTCTATTTTGACGTCGGTAGTGAGTTGCTTCTTTTTCTTGAATGACTACAGGTTTCCGAGAAAAAGGCACGGGCGTGGTGTGCCTCCAAAGGGAATATTCCTTACTTTGAGACCTCTGCCAAGGATGGCATCAATGTGGAAGAAGCCTTCCAGTGCATTGCAAAGAATGCCCTTAAGAGTGGGGAGGAAGAAGAATTGTAAGTCAGAAAAAGCAAAACATTCATAAGCTTATTTATAAAATATATAATTTTGTGGGTTACTAAAGGATTTTTTTCAAAAATTGGGGGGGGGGGGGGGGGGGGGGGGGTTAATGAGGGTTAGGAATAAAATATATATTTTTGTGGGCAACTAAAAAAATTTGTGAAAATTTTGGGTGGCCCATGGCCCCCGCCAGACCTAACATAGCCCCGCGCCTGATTTTAAGACGAAGTGAAGTTAAAAGGCTCTAGTTGGCATTAGAGAGATACATACAACTTGGTTAGGTATTTGGCACATTAGGCCCCTTCTAAGTTGAGGTTCTTATGTCTTCTGTTTTAATAGGGTGATATGTCATGTTAGTCTGCCTTGAATATATATATATGCGTGTGTGTATATGTCAAAAATCTGTTTATTTTAACAGACTAGTAAATCAGTACTGATCATAACTTTGCTGAAAGAATTTTTTTGGCCATTATTCACATTTTAGTAATCTATATATCTGCATAAGATAAAATCAATACTTAGGTTATCTTAAACAAAGTATATTTGGTGCCATAGAATGTTTGTGTTCATACTTGATTTTATAGGGCCATATGCTCATCTTCTCTGCAACTATTGTGGATAGAATTCCGTTTTCAGTATGTGTTATCATGCAATTAGACAATGAAGACAATTGCAAATTCTGTTGATCATATAGTTGGAGGCGTTTTACGTTTTTTAGTATATCCAATGCAAATTATACTAACAGAGCTCTTTATATTGTCATTTTCTGGTGGGAAATGAAGATACTTTCCGGAGACCATCGATGTTGCAAATAGCAGTCAGCGGAGATCCACTGGATGTTGCTAAACATATCGGGTTTTTTTTTTTGAGTAGTGACAAATATCTGCAGAGGTTTTACAAAGCAGCAAATACGGCTGCAATTTGTCATTTCTACTAGGCTGTACGATATTACATCTAAATGTGTGTGTTGACTCGAGGAGTGTCTATAAAGTGATTGTGCTGTATGGTTCCTTTTGTAAGTACTGCTTATGATCTGATCAATTTTCATTTGATTTAGCCACAGGCACAATTCGAATTCGAATGGTGTTGGAAATTGAACTTGATTGTATGCTTCAGTATTGTGGATATTGGTTGATATGATAAATTTGTATTTGATTTGAACCAGGGCACCAATCTATTATTTTCCAAAATCAACCCTTTGTATTTTTGTGCTCTCCATGCTTGCTCATTGCTTTCCATTACCAACCTTGGGAGGGCTCTATATATTTTGGGTTCTCTGGCCCGAAGTGACTTGAATGTTATCTTCAGTCCTTTATGAATGTTGAATATTGTAAATTGACTTTCGCTTTCGGTTTAGTTGGTATATCTGAAAATTATTTTCGAGAATTGTGAGAAGATATTACAAATTTATGAGAATAATAAAAATGAGTTATCTGAAAACAGAGGTATTATTATAACCGACCAATTTTTTTAAAAAGTGAATTAAACACATTTATGTACAGTTTTTAATTTTAAAAAAACAGAACACTATTTTCAAAAATACAAATCAATCATTCCTTTTTTTTGTTTTATTTTTTTCTTTGCATACGTTCACTGCCCGTGCTATATCTAGTATTCTAGATAACTTAACTTTGGATGTGTTGGATGAGATGACATGAGAATCCGGATACATATCTACATAACTTGTTCCAGTTAAGCTGTCAGATTATCAATATTCATTTCATGTCAAAAGAACTTCAATTTGCACTAACCATAAAAATTATAATTTGCATTAAGATCCAAATTCGAGTACAAGCTAATCAGTAAATCACAAACATTTACCTTATATATGTCTGACCAAGTTGATCAGTCCTGCCAAATTTTATTTTATTTTTTCAATTAAACTTTTAGCTTCACGATCTTTTTTGCAATAACTTCTCCCATCAATGGTGTGGAAAATCAGCAAATAAATATAAAATATTCTGTTGGAATCTAGTAGTACTATCAATTTCAGCAGAAAGAAGTATAATTTCAGTCCGCCCAAAAAGCATCTAAATATTCAAACCAATGATGAACCATAGTCCATATGCACTCTTTAACACTATCTATATGCAAATAAAATTACAGAAAACAGAGCATTAAATTGCACATATTTTGGTGAAGTTACGGAAGATACAGAGCTTCGCGCAGATATCATTGCAGCCAACTACAAATACGATCTCGATAAGTCAGAAAATGGTCAGACGTCATCTCTAACCCAAGCCATAAATTACAAAATTTGGCTCTCTCCCATCTATCCATCACCATATATATATCACCTTATAAAACAATGGCAACTGCAAGGAGGTTGGTAATCAGATGCCAACACTATTTGCAGATACAGGTTGTTGGTCTTTCGGTGCCACATAAGAACATACTTCCATTTGCGATCTTCAGGATTCCAACATATGTCTGTAGAAACAACAGAGAAGCTAAATTTTGAATCATTAAGAAAAAAGGAACAAAAGGAAAAGAAACAAAAAAGAAAGAAAAAATCATGGGAGAGAGCATGGGGAAGACAAATAATTGCATGAGAAAAAAAAGCGATCCACCTTGTTGTCCATGACTTCAAATTTCAGAGTTCTATACAAAAATATAATAATAATCAAATAAATAAAAACTACGGTAAGAAAATGGCACCATAACAGTAGAGAAGTCTGAGATCAACTGCTAATTTGTGAAAATGATGAAGAAATAATCTTGCTTTATCCCAATACCCCCTTATCTATTCCAAAGGGGCACGTCTGCTCAATGAAGCAAAAAAGGTCAATTACCTGTTCCTTTAACCTGAAGAAAACAGGTGGGCAAATTGTTAATTACATTGATACTACTATCTAAAAGAAGAAGAGCGTTCACTTTTGATGAGGGTATTTTGACTCCAGGGTAAAGACAGGGAGGACGCTTTTGTATTCTGAGCAATTGCTGATAAATATGTGGTTTCAGAGAGTAAAAGCAAAAATATTACGCAAGTTCAAATGACATGCAAATGAAAGTGCAGTGATTTAACTTTGACTCGATATGTACGATTCCCCAACAGAACAACAACATGCCAGTATCACATGCTTGGTCCCCAGATCTCTGGTTCAGCACCCAACACCTGAATGCTTCCACCGTAGCCCAGGAAACTTGCAAACTCCAGAGGTCAAATTGTGAAAGAGTGTCATATAAATATATCTTTGATATAGCCGTGTAACTTACCATCCTCAAGAATGAGAATCTTGGTCACAAAGGATTTTTTCAACAATAACTGCCATTTAACCTACAAGACATCCTGGGACTACAAGAAGTGCGTTAAGATGTGCAAATGAAAAACCAATTCTTTCAGGCTCTCCAAGAAACTCAAATTTAATGCCAACTAGGTTCAAAGTCATTTAATTCTTTTTCACTAACATTGATTATTCTCAACTTCTGTGTGGAAACTGGGTATTCCAGAAAACTCTCTTTCCCACTCCCCCAATTCCCTTCTCGACAATTAAAGCTTAAGCAAATTGGACAAAGCTGTATTCAGCTGGCTGATTTTGGGTATGTCCAACTTCAAACAAATATAATAATTATTATAATAAATAATGCTCACCTGGTGAATTTATTTGCGAAGCACCACTGTAAAAGCATCAATGAGGTTGTACATGTTCTCAGGTAAATATCACTTCATTCCAACTGATGAAAGTTTGTCCTGAGTCGAAGGCCGAACTGAATTTTCCGCCGTTGCAGCAGGCACAAATGGATTTGAAGTGGGAGGACTCGATGTCATCATAGGTCTAGAAACTGGTGGCCTTTGAGAGGTGTTGTTCATTGGGGGTCTTGGTGCCGCATTAGCATAACCCATTGCAACTCTGTTGATAGGTAAAGCTTGTTGCATGGGTTTGGATGAGGAAGCTGGTAAACCAAGTCTAGCCGCGATTATCTGTGCCCGCTCATGGTACAGCTTCTGCCTTGACCTGTCCATTTGTTCCCGAACCCTCATCACCAGATTTTCCATTTCAGAAAAGAAAGCTAACTTGGTCTCCAATTTGTGCAACTGCATTAATTAGGAACTTCTGAAAACATGACACTCCTAAAACCCACAAGAGATTCAATCATCAACGCTTGGTTGGTTATGAAAATACCTGTTTTTCAACCAACAATGTAGCAAGTTGTTGAATTTGATCTTCTTCTTGGTTTGCAAGGATCTTCGCCTTTACTGCTGCAGCTGAGATTGCAGTAACCGCAGCACGCTTCATCTTATCAACACTCTGGTCATTTTTGGTCTCCGAAGGATCTTCATTTACCTTCTTAATGTCGGAAGGGTCTTCATTTTCCTTCTTACTGTCGGAAGGGTCTTCATTTGCCTTCTTACTATCCGAAGGGTCTTCATTTGCTTTCTTACTGTCCGAAGGGTCTTCGTTTGCGTTCTTACTGTCTGAAGGATCTTCATTTGCCCTTTTACTGTCTTTTGCTTCTTCCTCGCCTGCATCAAATAAATTAACGAGTCAATCAGAAAAGAGAAGGCATATCCCACCACAACACAAACTCAAAATTTATCGCAGTTCTGTGTATATAAAAATAATGTGCATGAATTTTGCCGTAATTCCCTCAAGTCCAGATGTCCAGCCAATTAGATTAAAACTCCTAAATGAGTAAAAGTTGCTTCTGCAACATTTGTTACGCATAAAAATATACACTAATTTTTAATGTAAAATATTGCCTTGCCATAAACAATCAATTGCTAATAACTTGACAATATTCCTAAAATTCCACCCAACAACCAAATTATTCTCCTTTCTATTATATAAAATTACAATACAATGTATCATATCTAGGAGAAACATCTGAAAACGAAACCTGTATTTGCTCCATTTTCAACCATTGAATTTGAAGTCACCACCAGTTCCTTGGGCTGTTCGTTTTCTGAGGGCACTGCATCTGCATCCTTTGGAACCTCTGCACGTTGAGAGGTTTCACACCCTGAAGCATCCGACTCCTTTACAGAACTTGAAAGTAGCTCATCATTTGATGCTCCCATAGCACTCGGAGCCTGGTCCTTTGACAAATCAGCATTGTCAGATTCATTCAAAAGAACAGGTGGAACCTCCGCACTACTATCTACTATATTGGGTTCTTTTACAGCATGGTCTTTGTCTATACAATTGCCGCTAGGAGAACCCAAATGTCCGTTTTCTTCTGTAACAGGATCCTTATCTTTTTCATTGTTGTGATAATTTGAGGTATCACTGCCATCCAAAACTGAGTTGGACATTTTCTCTTTCTGCTTGTCATCATTCTGTTTATTGTCTCCCTCAGCAGCCTGCTCAACCATTTCCGCGACACATCTGCATATAATATATTTTGGCATCAAACACCACACTGATGAACTCTTGCAACTTTAAACTACATATAAGTGAACAAAACCTCTCAGAATCAACTGATTTCTTCTTGTCCTCAAGTGGATCTTCCAGAAGAAAACAGTGTCTTGCAGCCAGATGCATGCCAGAGGAATTGCTAGAAATCGTTTTTAAAGAGTTATGGGCCGAGGCAGTAGCAACATTAGGGTCCACCAATCCTACCAGGAATGCGGCCTGCAGAAGAGAGGAGAGCAACATGTTGCACATCAAAGATGAAAGAAAGTTCAATGAATGTTCAGCACCAACTTAGGAACTCGTAAGTAAAAATTCCGCTAACATTTCTTTTGACCATGAGATTTGTCAGGGGACAAAATCATCCTAACGATCATGCTATACCGGGGGGTGGGGGGAAGGGGGAAAAAGTGAGTTCCTCTTCAACAGTTTAAAATTGAATTAATTGATTGTATATCATTTTTCATCAAATTAGAATCCAACTAACCAACATCATAACAGGGTTTGCAGCTTCGGCAAATGAAAGCTGATCTCCAACTGTAGGAAAAGAACCTACAGCTTCAAATGCTTCCTTGAGTGCCTTAAGTGCCAAGTTCTCACTAGTATCCTTACTGTCTTCCAGTTCACTAGCATCTTCTGGCTTTGGAACATCCATCGGTGAGGGTAGCGTCTGGTTTTCATTGGCATCATCTTTACTCTCTGTTGTTTCAGGGGTATCTTTAGGAGCCAAAGAATCATTATCGGCTGAAACTGGATCGGCATTAGCTTTTGAACTCGAGTCAATTTCATCATCACAGTCCAGAAATGTATCCTCAATTGGCATTTGAATGAAGTGCAATATACATTGAGCTTTAGTTTTCGTGGCAACATGCTCAGCAATCTCATTCCAGTTTTCTTTATAAAGCTCCAATGCTTCAAGGAGGAGGAGAGTCTCCTGATCTGTCCACTTTCCACCACTTACACCAGGAACCTCAGCAGGTTCCATAAGAATGAAATCCGATGGGGACATATCAGAGCCAAACTTTCCATTATTGAAGCACTCGCTACATAAATCAAAATCTGCCTGTGTAACAAGAGCAAAATTAGCAAAAGAGTATGCTTTAATAAGGAACTAAAGATTAGGGAGAACATACCAATGTATCATCAATTCCAAGCCTGACACTACATTAAATGAACATTTATTCAACACTAACCATGCAAAAGTAAATGAACAGACAAACACATTGATTGTCCAATTCCATTAGGCCAATGCATACTCCATTCTTCTTTGTGCATATTGAAATGCCTTAGTATACTAAAAATGATTGGTAAATCCTTCGAGCTCTTGGTTCTAAGAAACAAGGCTTGAATTCTGACTTCGTTACACTTTCGACCTCTCTCTAGGTTCAGATTGCCATCCATTTCGATTTCAAATACCTTTTCAACTAGAGAACAAGTTTATATATAGCAAGCGAAAAATTGTCTTACACATTTAATTCAAGAAATGAAAGAAATATGAAAATGTAGAATCGTTAAATTTTCAAAACCACATCAAATCAGCTTAACAACAGGGGGAACAAAGAGAAAGAACTTTGAGTCGTAAGTAATATGAATGTAGAGAAAAGGCAGAAGGAAGTAAGCCATCATGTCTATAAAGCAGCAAAAGTGTATTTCGAAGTGGTTGGTAGATATATGGTCTGCTTAATTTGGTAACCCTGACCAAAAATATTTTGAGATCCTGCTCTCCGATTTATTATATGCTTTGAACTTTTTTATTATTCCTCATGTCATTTACTCAGATTCTAAGAATAATAGAAATTGCATTGGACATCCAACTTTGGAATATAGAGCTACTCTAGTTCTTTCTCACTAAATCAATCGATAAATAGAATACAAACAATTGAGCCTCTCTCTCTCTCTCTCACGCACACACACAAAATAGAAGGGGCATTCAAGAAATTTTAGGTATGGACTTATTATCACTTGTAAAACAAAATCAAGAATATTCTTCTTCATTTCTCTAGCTACTACAAAATGGTATACTGGTATCTCGTTTATACATGGTATTAATAAATTTCCCAATTAGACACAGGGGGAGATCACCTAGTTTCTTTACATTAACTTTAATAATCTAATCCGTAGGATATTAGAGAATTTCCATTTACCTTACACAGCGAAGTTGGCAAATACAAGATTTATACGAAGGTCATTACCAACTGTTGGTTCCTTTTATGTGAATCGTTGGAGAAAAATACTACACATAGATGACATTTACAAAGTGATTGCTCCTACTCTCAATCATCCATCCACACACTTTGCACCAAGACCTTGGTAATTCTGGAAATAAATCTATGAAAATCTTGAAAATATTGTAGTACCTACTTTTTGTATTTGAAGTTTAAAAAGAAAAATGAAGTTTAAAAGAAAGACCAAAGTTATACAAGTATTGAAAAAGTATGACACCATTACGTGACTTTAATTTATGAGGGAGCTGATTGCTTAGGTTTTTTTTTTTTTTTGATAAGTAAGAAATGAAATAAAAAGCACTCGAACGGGGAGCGCATCCCAAGTACAAAAAGCCACTAAGGGCCAAGAGAAGCCAAAAAGTCAACTTTCTCGACAATAGAAGTACAAGAACGGCCCTCAACCCAACAAAACAAAGAAGAAATGATGCGATCCTTGATAGCCTCGATAGTAGATTCATTCCCTTCAAAGCAACGACAATTCCGTTCTAACTAAATGATCCACCAAAGGCAAAGGGAAGCGGTCCTCCAGAAAAGCCGGGCCTGAGGCTTAACCTGAACCACTCGCCAAATAGATAGCACCTCACGAACCGACCCCGGCATCACCCAGGGGACCCCAAACAGACCAAGAATAAGGCACCAACAATCATAAGTCACAGGGCAATGAAGAAGGAGATGATCAACAGATTCCGCATCCAGTTTGCATATGAAACACCGGTTAACCGCATAGACACCCCTCAAACGCAAAGTGTCAAGGGTAAGAATGCGCCCCCAAGCAGCAAACCAAGTAAAGAAAGCAACCTTAAGGGGGGCTTTAGAGCGTCAAATCGCCTTCCAAGGAAAGTCCTCCACCACCTGAGGCGTCAAACAACCATAAAAAGAAGACACCGAAAACATCCGTGAGGGGGAAGGAGACCAGATCAAAAAGTCCGACCCAAAGCCCACAGCCTGCCTGTATAAAAGCTTCAGAAAACCGCAAACCTCCTCAAGCTCCCAATCCTGAAAGGATCGCACAAACTGAACATCTCACACAAGCCTACCGATATCAAGATGATAACAGTCAACAATTGAGGCAAGACGATCACGAGCAATCCTAAACAAACGAGGAAAATAGACGGCAAGAGAAGCCTGCCCACACCACCTATCAGACCAAAAACGGATACAGCGGCCATCCCTAACCCCAAAGCATGTGAAAGAGGCAAAAGGATCCCATCCTCGCCTAATGTCCTTCCAGACCCCCACACCTCTCCGAACCTGGACCCCCCAAGAACACCAACCACCCCAATCCTCCCTGAACCGACAAGCAATAATCCTCCTCCATAGCCGGTCCCTCTCCATCCCAAAACGCCAAAGCCATTTTCCCAGAAGCGCTTCATTGAAAGAGATCAACCTACGGATACCTAAACCACCATTCCGAAAAGGACGACAAACAGTCTCCCATCGAACCAAAGACACAGGATGGCCCTCTCTATTCCCCCCCCCCCATAAGAACCGCCTCTGAATCATCTCAATCCGCTGAGCCACTCCACGGGGAATCCGGTAAAGAGAAAGAACATACGTTGGGATATTGGATAACGTACTCTTGACCAAGGTGAGCCTCCCACCTTTGGACAAATACTGACGCTTCCACCCCGCCAACCGCTTCTCGACCCGATCAATCACAGAATCCCAGCAGGCTTGCCTCTGACCAGAAGAGCCCAACTGCAACCCCAAATATGCAGTCGGAAGCTGGCCCACCCTGCAGCTAAGAGAAGAGGCTAGAACATGAATATCATCCACCGCCCCAATCGGAATCAACGAACTCTTACATGTATTGATTTTCAACCCCGAAACAGCCTGAAAGCAAATCAAAATGCACCAAAGAAACCTCAACAGAGACACATCCGCATCACAGAACACAAGAGCATCATTCACAAACAGGAGGTGCGAGACCTCCACAACATGCCTCGCGGCATCCCCAACCCGGAAGCCTCGGATCCACCCTAGATTAGTAGCCCGAGACATCATCCGACTAAAAGCCTCCATCACAACCAAAAGAAGTAAGGGAGATAGTGGATCACCTTGCCTCAATCCCCGGGAACAGCCAAAAAAACCTGCAGAAGAGCCATTCACCAGAACCGAAAACCGGGCAGAAGAGATACAAAAACCGATCCACCTACACCATCGTTCCCCGAAGCCCATCCTCCTCAATAGGTAAAGAAGAAAATCCCAATTCACATGATCATAAGCCTTTTCCACATCCAGCTTAACCAACACCCCCGGAGAGCCGCTCAAAAGACGCGCATCCACCACCTCACTCGCAACAAGAACAAAATCCATAATCTGACGGCCACCAATAAAAGCATTCTGAGAATCGGAAATAACCCCATTCAACACACCGCTCATCCGAAAGGACAACACCTTAGCAATAAGTTTGTACACACAAGGAGGCTAATGGGACGGTAATCCTTAATGTCTTTCAGCTACCCCTTTTTGGGGATGAGAGAAATGAAAGAAGCATTAAGAGACTAGACAAAACAACCCTCCTCAAAGAAGGCCGTGAAAGTACCCATCACCTCATCCCGAACAATAGGCCAACACTCCAAGAGGAACCGCATGGTGAAGCCATCAGGGCCAGGCGCACGATCACCACTACACAGCTTCAAGGTCCTCAGAACCTCGTCATCAATGAAAGGAATCTCCAACCGGTCCCTATCGGCCACCCCAATAGCATCAAAAGGGATACCATCCAGCCCAGGCCTCCAACACTCAGGCTCGGAGAATAACCGCTGATAAAAATCCGGAATTCCCACACGGAGGGCATCCTCCGAGGAGCACAACGAGCCATCAATGGTGATATGACCAATAAAATTGGACCTCCTACAAGCATTCGCCACCCGATGAAAAAATTTAGTGTTCCGATCCCCATCCTTAAGCCAAATGGCTCGGGATTTTTGACGCCACGAGATCTCCTCCTGAATAGCAACCTCCTCAATCTCAACCAAGCACTGCACTCTGCGAACCATCGAAGCCTCAGAAACCCCACCACTCAAATCATCTCTATCAATACTCTCGATCTCAGACATCAACACATTTCGGCGCCACGTCAGATTCCCAAACACCTCTCTGTTCCACCTAATAAGAGATAGTTTCAAAGAACGCAACTTGGAAACCAAAATGAAACTCGGATATCCGGAAACAAGAGCACCCGCCCACCACTCAGCAACCCTGGACTGGAAGTCCGCAGCGCGAAGCCACATATTTTCGAACCGAAAGGGTGATTTCCTCACTAATAAGCCCCCGCAATTCAGAAAAATAGGAACATGATCCGAAGTAAAGCGAGAAGCAATCGTCTGGACAACATCAGGAAAGTGCTCCTCCCAGTTCCCAGAGACCAAAAACCGGTCAAGCCGAGAAAAAGTCGGGCAAGCCCTACAACTGGACCAGGTGAAAGAGGCACCGAAAAGAGGAAGATCCAGAAGCAACTGACAATCAATAAAATCAGAAAACAACTCCATAGCTCTAGTGCGAGGACCCCCCGTAGATCTCTCCGAAGGCACACGAACCACATTAAAGTCCCCTCCCACACACCATGGAAGGGGCCACAAAGATCTAACATCCCCAAGTTCCTCCCAAAGCACCGGCCGCACACTGTCATCCACAGGACCATACACACCAGAAAAAACCCAGTCAAAGCCATCCTCAACCAAAGAGAAATAACAAGAAACCGAAAACAGACCCTTCCGAGAATCACGCAACACTGCCCACCTCTTGTCCCACATAATCAGAATGCCCCCGGAAGAGCCCACAGAATCCAGATGCACCCAATCCACAAAACGGTTACCCCATAAACTCCGAACCATCCTATCATTCAGACGTTCCATCTTCGTTTCCTGCAAACACACAATGTGAGGACTCCATTTGCCAAGAGCCATCCGAACCACCTTCCGTTTGTCGGGGCTGTTAATACCCCGCACATTCCAAGAAATTAATTGTAGCTTCATTTATAAACTAAAACAACCCCTTCCTCTCTCATCCTCCCTCCACCCCTTCCACCCTCCCTCAAGGCAGACCCCCCCTTAGCCCCATCGTAATTAACAGTACAGATGAGGCACCTCAATTCTCTTTCCCCCTTCCAGGAATAAGGCGGGCGATGAACCACCAGCTCCTTACCCTTCAACTTATCCTCCTCACCCTTGTCCATTGCCAAAGCCAACAAAAGCTCATCCTCTTTCTCCTTACAATTGCCAAATGAAAGGCCTAATCGATCAGAAACATCAATGATATTATCCACCACCCACTGTTGCTCATTAATATCAGAATATTCCACCTCCACTGGTCTTGCACCCTCATCAACCTCCAATAGAGCTAAAGTATCAGCAATAACATTCCTTTCAACCCCAAACCCACCTCTAGCATCACTACCCACAGTCTCATCAACACCCAAAGCACCAACAACAACAGTAAAACCATCACCCATCAACTCACTCACAGTCACGGGAAGCAATCCCAAATCCTGAATGCCACAATCCATACTATCAGAACAAACGGAAGAAGAGCACGGCCCCCGCTCCGTTACCGTACCTGAACCACTTCCGGCCAAAGGAGTACCCCCAAAATCAATAGGCAAACACACCCCACTGGCAGAGCCAAACTCTTTAGAACACATCACCTGCTCCAGATGAGAGGGAACATCCGAAATACAGCAAAGCCCTTCCTTCACACCTGGAGACGAAGCCTTAACAGGCGTAACCAGAGACACATCAACAAACCCTTTACCTTTCTTCACCCAACGCCGCCTCTGACCCAGTCGCTGGAGAAAAGCCCTCACCGAACCACGGCGAACCCCTTTTGGCCATCGCGAGGCACCCAAAGACATGGGTCGACGACGTCGCGTCACCACGGTGAACCCATCCCCATCCACTAACATAGGGACCGTCGTTACAGAGCCCTGCACCAAGGGGATACACACTTGAGAAGAAGACCCGCTTCGATTTCGCCCCAGACCCGTAGATCCAGTACGCCCACCAGGTAGATCCGAGAACTGCAACCCAGGTTCAGAGAGACCCGACCCAGATGAATAAGCATGACCACCCGTAAATTGAGAAACAAGCCCACCATCAACATTAAAAGAAGAAGCAGAAGGAGAGGGGCGTCTCGGCCCAACAACGCGAACAGGCCCACTAACACGGGCCCAAGCAGGCTGCACAGGAATCGGATTGGGAGATGGCCCAAAACGGATAGGCCCATCAACAGTAGCAGCATGAAGTCGGCCCAACCCAACAACACGACCAGGTCCACATACTCGAGCCCAAGGAGGCTGAGCCACCTCACGTGAAGACCGCACGTCGGTGCGAGAGAATTTAAAATTTGAAACAGGTGGGATCCACCCCCACCTACCTACACCACGTGGAACATCCCCAGCCACACACGTCGCGCCTTTGGCCAACTGTAACCCTCCACCTTGACCAACCACCCTGGTCACACCACGTGTCCCACCACCGTTGAACCCGCGCACCACCGTAGGACACATCATCACATCCTTTCTTCTCCCATCAGAAACGTTAGACCCAGGCCTAACACCCCCAAGCCTCGCCGGAAACAATGGCGAACAAGGATCATGGCCCGCCGCCACCCACCGCCTTAACGTCAACCCATCATTGTACCCACCGGAATGGAGTGACATCCATTCATTCTTATGAAAGAAAAGCGGGCCAAAACCCCCTTCCAAGCTCTGCGCCGTCGGCACCACCGAGGAGGGCAAATCATTCAAAATGTGGACCTGGTAGCATATGGCGTCGTCATGGATGAACACCACCGGCGGACTATCGACCCCCGATTTGACCCAAATCCCCACAAGATCAGGCCTCGCATTATCATGTAGATCAGTTCGGATAAACCCTCCACACAACTCCCCAACCCTCACATACAGATCAGAGCAACATAAATGGAGGGGCAAGCCCCGCAAAAAAATACGACGCTCTCCCTTACACCCCCAAGGTTCCACCATCCCCACACCAGTAGTCCAAGCATCCAAAGACAAAACCCTGTCACCCCAAAGTCTAGAACCCCTGTACAAAACATCCAACGCCACCTCCTTAGACGGGAACTGAAACAGGAGGGAACCATCACTCAGAATGGCTACAGAGAGCCCATCCGCGACCCTCCAAGCCCTCCTAGCCCAACATTCCACCTCCGAAATATCCCCCACCCTACCATCGAACCGCCCAATCAAACATGAGCGCAGAAACAGCTTCCGTAGGTGAATGGACTCAGAATCGACGTACAACGACGGGCCTCGAGGCGGCGAAGCAACCAGAACCTTCCCTCCATTGAAACAGTTTAAATAACTTTTTGTTTCACTTTCCATGTTTCAATTGCAATATTTCTTTCGAGCAGTGTCAATCCAATGAGTGCTTACGTAAAGCTTCATTCAAAAATTAGGTGTCATGAATTAGCATGTTTTACAAGCCCTGCTCAATTCAAAGAAACCAAATAATGTCACTGTTAACTATCCATTGGCATTTTACTTTCAACTAATCCTCCACATTTATCACAAATTCATTCCATGTATATTGTCATAAGTTTGACAGTACAGCTCCCAACTTCTAATTTAGTTTTTCACCACCCATATTTGTAATCAACCTAATCTGAAAAATGTCTCTACAATTTCTCTGAACACTGTCTCTACAGTAAGTTTAACCGCCTTAAATCACTACAATTTCTTCTTAAAACTGCCATCTAATTTGAATGAACAATAAAAAAAAACTACATTAAAAAAGCACATGTACAGACACCAAGTTTGGTTTCACAATGGTAACGTGCATCTTTAAACCGCATAAATTTATTTTACGAAAAATTTTCTCTATTCAAAAAAATATTCAATATTAAAACCCCATGTGACCCCACAAATGACAAACCTGCTTCTGGCAATGGTAGCGCTTGCGAGAGCAATCTGCTGAGCAAGAATTGCAATGGTACTCAACCGCTGGCCCCTCAGGTTTCACCAACTCTTCAGCAATAGCTGACTCCGGAAACAACCTTGACGGAACAACTGGTGCTGCCACATTTGTCCGAGGAACTGGTGTGCATGATTGTTCCGTTTCAAAGCAATACAATTTTTCAACTAAAGAATCCATCTTTGCTTCTCCATTGGCATTGGCATCCGCTTCCACCATTACAGAATCGGTCTCTTGTAAGGGGTGGAAATTAATCAAACCCCAATGGTCCAAAAACTCCATCACCTCTTGCCTGGCTTCCAACTCTCCAACTGAGAGCTCCAACAAATCTTTCAATTCAATTTGCGTATTCGGATCGGCATGATATTTATTCATGATCCAATTTCGTATTTCCATGTACATCTCCGGAGTCAATTTCTTTGACTTCCCATTGAAAAATGAAGGCAATGTCCTCTCCTCCAGTGGATGAACTTTCGTCCAAGAAAACCAACCTACAAATCCAAATGTAAACAGAGAAATCTCAAATAAAAATTCTACATTTTTTATGCTCTCGCTGTGTATGTGATTTTTTGTGTTTGTGTGTGTAAGAGAGAGCGATTGATATATATATATATACATGCACGTATATCAATAGAGAGAGAGGAGTTGAAACTGCAAGCAATTAGTTATAGAGAGAGAAAAATCTGGATTTGGAGTGGAATTTAACTCAAATTAACAGATTTGATTCATTTGAGGAGCTTGAGAAAGAGCAAAATTGTTCTTTTTTACTTCGAATCAAAACCCTAAACTAAAGAAATAACAATCATCTTCCCTAAAACACTACACTTCTATTTCTACACCAAACCAAATGCACAAAAAACTAAGGTTTTATAAGGTACATTACAAATTTTCAACTCACCACAATGAATCGGAACCACATGAGCATTAGTGCCACGCGATCTAACAATTTCATATTCGGCTTCAATCTTCGCCTCCAATGCCTCAAAATCCTCCTTCGCGGCTCTCAATTCTTCCTCCGCCGCTTTCATCGTCTTCGCTCCACCGAACTCCGGCGGCGCCACCGCTCCCTGCTCACACTTCACCAGCGCCGAAGACGCCGCCGCCGCGGCAGTGTTGGGGGACTGGCGAGCTCTGGTGCAGGGACCGTTGTGGATCGGAGGGAACGGAACCGCGGAGTGCTTCTCTCGAGCTTGGCGCTTCGACGACGCCGCTCCGGAGTTCGATGCGTTCCCGCCACCGCTGTTGTTCCCTTTCCTCTTTTGCCCTCTCCGCCGTGAAGAAGGCGGCTCGGACGCCGCCGCATCGGCCTGTTTCGGCGGTGTCGCGGTGGTGAATCCGGCGGCGGATGTCGCCGGCGGTTGGTGTCCGGTGTCCTTGCGTTTCTCCTCCATCAAGGGCTTGCTTTGGAGACTCAGATCATCGTCTTCGAAGATATATCATATGCAATTATATTTCTGTATCTATAGGTTTTCCTATGCTTCGGCGGTCTATACTTGTTAGCGTGAACATCCAGGTCAATCAATCTACACTGTTGCATTGTATTATCATAACGCACCTGAAAGCATCTGACGGTTGAAAATATTTACTTTTTATTTTCTACGGTTCTGATTGGAGATTGTAAAACGCGTGATGGACGGTTTCGTTGTGTTCAATCTCACGCATTATGAATTTATGAACAAAAAAAAAAAAAAAAATTATGAACCAAATTGATACTGCCCAGGAGATATTCAAGACGGTACAAGTAGCTTTTAAGAATCAACACAGGTAGAAGGAAAATTGTTACAGAATTTGTGTGCAAGTATTTTTTTTTATACACATGAAAAAATTAAAAGACAAAATATATTTTTCGTAATTTATTCAACTCATTAGCATTTAAATTATTAGTATAAATAATTAAATAACTAATAAACATGAGACTTATGAATTACACTTTATTTCTAATTCATGTTGTTGTGTGTGAAGAAATACTTAAAATATACATATAAATTACACTTTATTTCAATAAACCTTTGCACCTCTCTTATTATCTTTTGGTGAGTCAACCCAAGAATGTTCCTTCATACCTTTGGTAAATAAAATTTGATTTTGAAAAAACCATTATGCAAAGGAAAATGTTAATTTAATGTAAAATGTCAAAAAAACAAACTCCAATGTAAAAAGTGAAATTAATTTAATGTAAAATGTCAAAAAAGTACGGCTAAAAACTTAATTAAATCATTATGCAAATTAGATAACTCTTTTGAATTAATTGAATTATGATTATTTTGAGATTAATTAAGGATGTAACAAGATTTAAAAATATGATCTTGCACATTGTATAAAAGAAACATATATGTGCAATCTTGCCCAAATATATTTTGAACAAAAAAGTAGTCTGAGTCCACTTGTTGCTTCCCTATCATTTGCCCATTTGCCCATCTAACTACACACTAGAGAGTAAAGTGCAAATTTTGGGTGAGCAACATGAATAAAGTCCACACCCTCTGCACCATGATCACTTTTGGTGGGCTCTCCCCTTATTAGGAGAATAAAGATTGAAGTTGTGAGGTCCACTAAATTACTTTTCTTTGATTAACAATATATATATATATATATATATTTAAAGTTAAACAATTCACACATTTTGCCTATACCTAAGATCGAACCTTTTATATTCCATTTGGGGTTTGGTGACTTCTATCTGAATATGAATTCTTGTTTGATAAAATTAAAAATTAAGTAATAAAAATTTTAAGATTAAAATTTTTAAATGATGCTTAAAATAATTATATTTTAAGATATTTTTTTAAAAAAACTAGTTTTAAGGCTTCGGTATTAAGTGGTAACAATGTTACTTAAATTTTTATCTCATTTTAAGTGTCACTTAATACTTTCAGTGATGCTCAAATTTTTTGTCAAACACACCGCTAAATTTGTTCGGACTTAAATAATAAATAAGTGTTATTAAACAAATCCAAAGTATTTGTGAGTAATTGCTATTTAAATTAGTGACAAAGATTCAATTTTATGAAATAAATATAGTATCAAAGTCAAAAATTAAGAATTCAAATCTACGACAATTAAATTGATAATTTATGAGTTAGAACAAAACAAGAACACACCCTCACGAGTGACTAAATGTGCTTACATATATTTGTCATCGTCCTAGTATATGTAATGAAACAAAAAAATCATTTTATTTATTTAGGAATGCTCTAATCAAACAAAAATATGAGAATAATTCATTTAATTTGGCGTGCATTTTTGTATCCTATCAACATCACACACACTCCTTCTGAACAAGCCAAAGCCTTGTGAGGTGCATCTTTGGATCCAATGGTTTGATGGTTCATGTGAGTTACATTAATTGAGATTGCTCTTCTATACATAAATATCAAATAAACAAAAATTCTACTTCTATTCAATCAACATCACAAACTCCTTTTATTCAAACCAAATAAAACACCAATACCATCACACACTTCTTTTTTTGGTATGTAATACCATCACACACTTGACAACACACACAAACACACAACACTTCTGATCACAAAGTTTTTTAAAATGAAGTGGAGACCAATAAATACACATTAACCCTAACAAAAAGCAGTGAGTTTAGTATTGTCGCAATAGACTGTGGCATCAAATGTCTTTTATATTTTATTGTTTCTATTTTTTGAGTTGTATGATAGCTGTTATAACCTAATATGTTCATATTTTTCACGATTTATAGATAAGTATAATATAATGAAATTTTAATATGATTATGGATGAGAAATAGATTATGGACAATACTTAGGTCCTGTCCCATGAGGATGCCCCATGAGGATCAAGTTTTTCATTCCCGCTGATGTGGTCCAATACAAGTTGGATATGTGGCCAAATTTTTTTAAAAAAAGAATTGACATTTATTTGTGTATTTATGTATTTTATGTCCAATTTTTTTTAAAAAAAAAAAGATTTTAACCATATGTCCAACTTGTATTGGAGCACATCAGTGGGGAGGACGGACTTGGTTCTCATTAGACAAGACCTAAGTATTGTTGTCCTTAGATTATTACACATGTGGCAGGATTTAGGATTGATTCACACAGAAAATCCACCCAAATTCGCCCGGAAGAACACCTTAATTGTGACAGCATAAAACTTATGAAATATTTTTGGGTTTTTTCATATATTTTTTTTATCAACAATTATTGATTGCATGTTCTTGTACTCATACAAAGGGTGGTTGAGTTAGTTTTACATAAAACATGAGTGTGGTACGATGAAAGGTTTCCCGTTAGGGTTTCCGAGTCCGTCCCTTCTGGTCTTCGCCTACCTGTGGAAGACGGGAAGTGCGTGAGTATCAACTCTCTCGTGCGCCTTTCCCGATTAATTAGAGAGGCCCTCTTTAATACAATAAGAAAAGATGTTTACGGGGGGCCAAAAAGACTAGACCATAGAAACTTAAAGAACAAACAACTCACATCCCATTATTTCTTTTGATCAACATTAACACAACTAAGCATGCACGAGCTCATGGTACGTAGATACCCAATTATTAATACAAGAGGAATACGTACATAGCTATCTAGATCAACTTAGGCATTATTAATTGGAACCCAAATAAGATTATTCCACGGAAGGAAATGGCACACTGGGGAGGTCCCGGGTTCGATTCCTAGCACGCGAAACGACATATGGCTGGGGCTCCATTGAGAGGTATCCAAGTGACAGACAACAACAGCTTCCACTCTATCTCCATCTTCACCACCTAGTAAAACCTCAAACACCTTGCTCTCACTAAATTGGCTGTGGCAGTAAAACACCAGATAAGGATAAGGCATGGCATGACAAGCCACCATCTTAGGAGCTGAGATCTCTTGAAGCATCCTCAAGACAGTGTAGTTTTGTGTACTACTAGTATGTGTTTTAGTGAGCTGCGTAGTTGATAGAACCTTGAATTGAGTCTCCAATCCAAAAACGCCGCGTGCGAAATCAAGCATGGACTCCAAGGATGTGGCACAGTGCTTGACCTCTCCTTTCATGGCCCTACTGTCACATTTTCCAAGTGTGTCTTCCATGGCTATGGCTTGACGCGAGCCTCGGGAGAAAGAGAAGTATTGAAGAAGTTGGGTGAGTTGTTTCAACGAGAAAGGAATCGAATCGGCTTCTTCTCTAGGCAAGAAGTGAGGAGATGAGGAGAAGTCTCTTTCAGGGAAATAGAGAGGCATTGTTTTGCCTACCTTTAGATCCTCCAAAACCAAGAACAAAGTCGGTGAAGAATGAATGTGATCCATGTGGGATGATGGATGAGCATGGACATGCTCTGTATCTATATGTATTTGTTTGTCATCACCATCCATGCTACCGAGGCGCAAGACATTTGTCCCTTCCGCAATACCATCATCCATGGGATATTTCAGACCATCTCTTGCTCCACTTCCATGACCACAGTACTGCAAATCAATACTCAGTAGCATCAAAGCTAGCTAAAAATCAGTTCACTAGTATGGTTTAGTTTAACCAATGAAATATATATATATATATATATATATATATATACATATGTATATTTGTTTTCCAAGTTTGATGATACAAAGTCCTTCCATTTTACATGATGGATTAAAGCATTTTCATTTTACATTGAATTAAGTTCAACACAAACAGTTCCAGTTTGGACAAAACAATAAAAACACAACTACTACTACTTTAAGTCACAAGTAAACATATGGCAGTATATATATATATATATATATATCAACAGTGCCATGAATTTCAATAGGTATTAGACTTCCGAAGTATCAATCTAGTCCTGGTGTTGTTGAATAAATGAAGAATATTTAAAAAGTATTATAGATTACCATCAGAAGCAGTATTGGAAGAAAGATGCTCCATGAAGCAAATCTAAGTGCCATTGATCTCCTTTTTCTTGAGACTCCTTTCAGCTTCCCTTTTTCCTTTCTCTACAAGTAAAACAACAAGGTCTATTTAATAAACTCAGAGGGGACGAGTATACATAATTTTAAAGGATTATGGAGCAATCAGGCAATTAGTATTAGAATATATATTGACTAGCTAGGGATTCCAATGTTCAATCTGGTTCATTTATTAAACCAACCAAAAATTTGTGATCGAACTCAATTTATTGGATAAACCAACCAGCTCGAGCCAAACTTAAATTTTTTTTCTTTATAACTGAGTGGGTATATATATATATATATATATATGCTGATATATATATCATATATGTTTAGGGGTATTCAATAAGATTCCGGTATCCGATTTCGGTTCCAAAAATCAAAGAACCAAAATTTAGGTTCGGTTCCGGTTCTTACCCCTTTGGAACTGAACTGAACCGGAACCGAACTGGTTTTTTTAATTTTTTTAATATTTTTTTAGTGTTATATTCTCACCTTTATATATATTATATTTAAAATTATAATTTATAATTTGATATATGTTAATTAACTTTGGGTTCGTAATAATTGAAATTTTGAAATACTCTTTTTAATTTAGTTTATAATTATATTATTTTTTTATATTTGATGTTTTTATTTTTTTAAAATAAATAAATAAAAGAAACTGGGGTGTTCGGTTCCCCTTTTTAAGGTAACTAAAATATTATTAAAAGAACCACGAGAACAAACCAAAGCATGCCATATATATATATATATATATTCGTGCTCCCCGATAATGTGGTCCAATACAAGTTATACACGTGCCAAAAATCTTTTTAAAAAAGAATTGACCTTAATTTGTGTATTTATGAATTTTATATCTAACTTTTTTAAAAAAAAAAAATTTGCCATATGTCCAACCTGTATTAGACAACATTATGATGAGAACGAACTTGATCCTCATATAGCAAGATCTAAATATTGTCTCATATATATTTGTATATCATTGCTCGGTTCATCACATGATTTCCAATTCAAAGCATGTCAAGTACTGGTAAGGGTTGATGAAAATAACTTCAATACAGAACCAATTTTAATTAAACACTCGTATAAACCTTTATTATATATATATATATATATAAATTTCTAGTTATAATTTTGTTTTTGTAAAGCGTAATAAAAACTGAAGTCATGTGGGCTCCCATTAATTTAAAGGACATAAATGTCACAAATTTGGCACCGATTATATTGGATCAATAATGTCAATAATTTGCCAGAAAACAAAATAATTGATTGCCTTACTCCAATATTGTCACAAAAAAGATAAGATGATAAGAACATGCCATACTCCTATAATGAAGAGCCCATACCATGCATGATTTTATATGTCATCAATTCAGAGTTGTTGTTTTTTTGCCATATATATATATATATATATATATATATATATTTGTGCTCCCCGATGATGTGGTTCAATACAAGTTATACACGTGGTAAAAAAAAATTTAAAAAAGAATTGACCTTAATTTGTGTATTTATGAATTTTATGTCTAACTTTTTTTATAAAAAAAATTTAGCCACATATCCAACTTGTATTGGACAACATTATGGAGAGAACGAAGTTGGTCCTCATGGGACATCCCATGATCTAAATATTATCTCATATATATTTGTATATCATTGCTCGGTTCATCACATGATTTTCAATTCAGAGCATGTCAAGTCCTGTTAAGGGTTGATGAAAATAACTTCAATACAGAACCAATTTTAATTAAACACTCGGATAAACCTTTATTATATATATATATATAAATTTCTAGTTATAATTTGGTTTTTGTAAAGCGTAAAAAAAACTGAAGTCATGTGGGCTCCCATTAATTTAAAGGACATAAAGTCACCAAATTTGGCACCGATTATATTGGATCAATAATGTCAATAATTTGCCAGAAAAAAAAATTGATTGCCTTACTCCAATAATGTCACAAAAAAGAAGATGATAAGAACATGCCATACTCCTATAATGAAGAGCCCATACCATGCATGATTTTATATGTCATCAATTCAGAGTTGTTGTTTTTTTGCCATATATATATATATATATATATATTATTATATATATATATATATATATTATATATATATATTTGTGCTCCCCGATGATGTGGTCCAATACAAGTTGTACATGTGGCAAAAATCTTTTTAAAAAAGAATTAACTTTAATTTATGTATTTATGAATTTTATGTCTAACTTTTTTTAAAAAAAATAAAATTAGTCACATGTGCAACTTGTATTGGACAACATTATGAAGAGAACGAACTTGATCTTCATGGGGTAGGATCTAAATATTGTCTCATATATATTTGTATATCATTGCTCGGTTCATCACATGATTTCCAATTCAAAGCATGTCAAGTACTGTTAAGGGTTGATGAAAATAACTTCAATACAAAACCAATTTTAATTAAACACTCGGATATACCTTTATTATATATATATAAATTTCTAGTTATAATTTGGTTTTTGTAAAGCGTAATAAAAACTGAAGTCATGCAGTTCTCAATCTTGCCATCTCCTCTGTCCGAGAGAGGCTTTCATGTTGCTCTGTCAAGGACACTTTGGAAGCCAATCACATTGTTGTTGAATGGGATTTGCCTGAATCCTTCATTTGGCCGCCTCCCATGCCTCCTGATTGAACTTTCTCCTTGCCGGTGATCGATTACACTTAGTCATTACCGGATCAAGCTTCATCAGAATGGTTGTAACTATTAATAGTTACTTGTATTGGCAATTGCCTCTAATTGTCCTTGGACCTGTTTCTTGTATGGGGCTTGATCCCATTTCCCATTCCCATTTCGGGCTTGTACATTATTTTCTTCTATAATATTTATTCTTAACTTTCAAAAAAAAAAATGTCAATAATTTGCCAGAAAACAAAATAATTGATTGCCTTACTCCAATAATGTCACAAAAAAGATAAGGTGATAAGAACATGCCATCCTCCTATAGTGAAGAGCCCATACCATGCATGATTTTATATGTCATCAATTCAGAGTTGTTATTTTTTTCAATTTTTGAGATTTCATTTTCACATGAATAATTCTATTAAAGGAGTATCAAACAAGCCTTTCTCATCACTAGAGCCTCAAGGTTCCTTCTAATTTAACCAATTGAGCAGAGACGTTTTATGAAGTATGTGAAAAGTTTAAATGCATCAGATTAAATAAGAAAAACTAGTAACTCTCATCATCAATAAATTATTTTTCGATAGTTTTACTATTTTTCATGCTAAAGAAAAAAAAAATACTTTGAGATTGTGAAAATTAGAAAACACGGACAATCTATATATTGACTGAAAAATTATTGAGTATCTGGAGAGTACACCAATAAGTATTCACTATTTCCCTAGTTCACAGTATCTATTCAACTTGGATGTTATAATATATAAAATATAAAAATATAATTCACGCGAATCGATCTTACGGTTGTGATTATATCCTAGGGATAGAAATATATATATATATATATACCCATAATATTTGTTTAATATGCAGTAATATAATAGTATAAATAGGAAGAGCTTGTAGAGCTTCCATGCATTGAGAAAGTGAGATTTTCAGTAGTATTGTCAAGACATGGAATCATCTATTGCTTTCTTCGTTATCTTCTCACTTGTCCTGGTATGTACATGCATTGCCCTTATGTAGAAGTAGAACATGCATGCTTAGATAATACATATGTATAATATGTGTATATGTTTATATATGTATATATATATCTTTTTCTCATTTATCACTCAATTGATCATTTTGTCTTAGAAGTTCTCCCGATCGAGCCAACTTGTATTGAAGGAAATCAACTTAAAAAGTGGCACAATTCTCATAACAATTGAGGACCAGCTGACTCTTGAGACCTGAAAATAATATTACTAATGATTTAACATGCATGCAGATAAACTTGATCAACAACGTATATACTTTGGAATTAATATGCATGGTTTAACATGATCAACTCTCTGTATACATATAAATATTTATATAGTACTATATTTGTTGACACAATATATATATATATATAAGCTCTAGCTAATTCAATTTGCTTTTTCCATGTTGATCATCAGTTTGCCACAAGTAGTACAGATGCAAGGAAAGACAGTGGTGAATATTGGCAAGGCATAATGCAAGATCAGCCAATGCCAGAAACAATTCAAGGTCTTCTCCATAAGGACTCGGTAGTAGTGGTGCCTCTTTCCAACAAGAGAAGTGATTGTGATCATGATAAAGAGCAGTCGACTTTGGTTAAGGACGGCGTCGTTGAGCCACAACCAAGTGCCACAGAGAAGGCATTTGTTAAAGATTTTGATGAACAAGGGCCTAACATTCTCTTTTACACTTATTCCAACAAGAGAAGTGATGGTGATCAAGAAAAAGAGCAGTCGACTTTGGTTAAGGTTGAGCCACAACCAAGTGCCAGAGTCGTCGTCGTCGTCCACGATGCCAAGCTCACACAAGAGAACCATTCTGTCAAAGACTCTGAGCCAAGCCCTAGAGTCTCAAAGAAGGCATTTGTTAAAGATTTTGGTGTACAAGGGCCTAACTTTCCGTTGTACACTTATTATAATTAAGCTAGACTTGATGTGTATTTATCATTGGTCTCCACTTCATTTTAGCTATGTGAGAAGTACTGTTCTATGTTTGTGTGTGTGTGTGTTTGTGTTGTCAAGTGTGTGATTGTATGGGTGTTTCTATTTGGCTTGAATAAAAGGAGACTGTGATGTTGATTGAATACAAGTACTTCTTTTGTTTGTTGGATATTTATATGTATATATACAAAGCAATCTCAATTAATTAATGTCAAATTCACATCCACCCTCAAAAAAGCTTTGGTACTAATGTCTCAGCTTACGGTTACCATGACGACCGATGACAATGTGAAAGAGGATACATCATCTGTAACAGACTCTAATGGTGCTGGTATGAAAGAGAAGGCATTTCTTAAAGATTTTTCTTTCGGTAACTGTGATTTTCGGGCTAGCTTGCGTGCACCTCAACAAATTTTCGGGGCCCTGAAGTTAACGACTGGGTAAATCTCTAGTGGCCCAAACGGAATTGTAGTCATTGGGAATCGAACATGTAACCTAATAATTCTTGAGGCATTAGATCCTTGCATTTTCCCAACAATGCCACTTGTTCGGGTTCATTTGTCACTATACAAGGATTATCATATCCATCAGCACTAAGAAGTGCTGGAAAAAACAAACAAAACCGTCGGCCAATATATCACCGGGGATTAATAATTTCGCTGATAAATCCACTGTCGGTAAACTTTTCTAGCACTTCCTCTAAACCGCCACTGTCCCTTTCCGGCACTTCGACAACAACCGCCGGTGAAAAGAAGAAAAAATTTCAAGATCTAATCAGGTGACCCACAACACAGCACGGTTCAACCCACACCATCACCCACTATCATAAACTATTACCCTCCTCCATCGAAGGATCACCAACAATCGTCACCAAGATCGTCCTCCATTCTAATAATGATTAATGATTCTTGCTCCCTCTCTCAATCAATATATACCTACAATCTACATATTCTTTCAAGCGATGTGGGACAATTTCATTTCAACAATTCCTCCTCCGGATCCGTCATTTCCGCAGGCAATTCAATTAAAGGGCAGAGTAAAAAATCTCTCCAACGTTAGCAAATAATATGACTTTTAGCGACAGTTCTTTAGTGACACTCTTAATAACGGTCCCTAAAGGCCTATCTTTTAGTCACACTCATTTTAGACCGTGCCAAAAGCCCAAAAATTTTGGATGCCAAAATTTGGGCTTGTTTTAGCACCATCCAGTACCGTCAAAAAGGCTAAAAATTAAGAAGAAAAAAAAACTAGCGCCAAATATTACCGCAAAAATAAAATAAAAAATTAAAATAAAATAAAAGACATTATATGGATGAGAGAACTCCACGTTATTCAAACACTTATCAACACTTCCTCAAATTAAACTCATCTGTATCCTTGTTCTCGTCGTCAACATAGAGAAAACCTACCCTCATGGCTCGTGTCAACTAGCACACCCCTCACATCTCACGTCCATCAACACACCCATCACCTCTCACGACCTTTAACACACCACCAATCACGTCGCCTGTAGCTCTGGCAAAGGTCTCCGTAAAAAAAGCAAACGTCGCGGCACACAACTTCAGTCAATGTTCAATTAGGCAAAGGTCACAAGTTTTGTTTGATGCCTAGGGTTTGAAATTGGGTGGAGCAACAAGAAGAAGGAAAAATATTCGTTAATTTTGAAGGTCCACTGCTCTCTCTCTCTATAGATATAGATATATGCATATATATTGTATGTTGAAGATTATGTATATAGCTTTGATTTTATACGTTTTTTTTTTTTTTTTACTTTCGTTGATTTTGAAGGTATTTGTACTTACACATAATTTAGCATTACATATATAATTGGAATGGTATAAAGAAAAATCTTGATGGAATGTGGTGGATTTTAGGGAACTAAGTTGTAACACCCCGTGTTATTTTTCAATTTTCTGAATTTATTTTTGATTTATTTTCGGTTGTCACGTCACTTGTTCATGACGTCATGGTTATTCTTGGTATCTCACGTATAAATTTTTCACGTTTACGTCTGGATTCGACATGACGACTTGACGATTGTCTCTTTGATGACTTCGTGGAGTTTCTTTGGTGATTATGGGACTTGACGGTGATGTTTAGTGTTTCAAACTTAGTGAAATGTTTACATGGGTTCTTGTGTCGACTATGTGGTTCCGTTTCGATGTTTAACATTTAGTGCTTTAGACTTGGTGAAACGTTTACGGGAATTCTTTATGTCGACTAAGTGAATTCATTTTGAAGCTTGATGTTTGGTGCTTCGACTATGTGGTGACATGCCCAGTATGTCCGACGTTGAAGGTTTCGACTCAGCTGTTCGAGTTCGGCATTTAGTACTTTAGGGGTTCGACGTTTTGTTTTCCCTTGTAATGGGATTAGTATAAGCTTTATTTGATTAACGTGCTCTGTGTTTATAAGTGTGTGCCCCTAGGTATTGTTTGACTTGTGTGCTTAGGGGTATTTGCGTTAGCTTGTTGTTTTCCCGTATTTGTACTTGTGTGACGTGTATTTTTAGATTTATTGGGTTAACTTTTGGCATTTCCTTGTTTTAGGAGCTCTGATGGGTTAGTATGTTCCCGGTGTTTCGGTGGTTAGGTTTTGTACCCCGGACTATTTATCTTAATTTATATTATTTATTCAGTGTTCCATTTATTTTTTCGGACTCGTGGGATTTTATTTAAAGGCTCCCGTTACATTTTTATGGACTTTAAGTGAACGGATTATTTCACTGGTTATTGTGGATAAGAGGACAAGTTTGAGTTTAGAATTATGAGAGTGAAACTCTCTAGGAATGATTTGATAGCGGTGTTGTGTAGGCGTTGTGGTTTAGTTGTGGGCGTGATTATGGTTATTCTTTTTCAGTATTCTTTTTCAGTAGTCCTAAAGAGTGACATATTTACCTCCTAGGAACCTTGAGTGGTGTGCTCGGTGTACGGTGTGATAGATAGTTAGTTATTATAGTATCTCTAGACAATAGTGTGTATTAGACTATTGTGTATGTTATGCGGGTATGATTAGTTATTTACGGAATTTTAATGGTGTACATGTTTATATTTATGTTGTTTTGACCTGTGTTTATGCGTTAGTGATATTTCTATTACTCGATGCTTTATTGTGATTTTTGGTTAGGTTTGAGATTGTGGTGAGTTTATTTTGGGGTCTCAGTTTGGCGTGGGTGCCAAATGAGATAACTGACCGACCTAGGATAGATGCATGCACCCGGGATGGTTAACATTTCCTAGACGGCTAAGAGTGTGTTATATAGATATTTTTGGTGAGCCCCCGAGGTTGTGCTCACCCCTACACAGATTGCAGGTGTATGCAACACAACGTGTTCAACGACGATGGTACGGGTGAATTGAGACGCTTTTATTTAGATTTGCTCATTTTATCCGTATTTATTCTGGTGTATTCTTATTTCTCTTGGGAGCCAGTCTGTTGGCATATTCCCTTTCGTTGTATATTTCATTTCGGGTATTTGTTGATTCAGGGTGCCATTATACCTTTTCGGCATCGCCATGTGACTTTCTTTATAATTTCATTTGAGCATTTGGGGCTCTATCGATTTTAGAGGGGTTGTGTAGAGGTAGCGGTGTTCTTTTCCATTACCTTGGGCCTAATAGGTTTTTGGAATGTTGGGTTGCGTGCCATTATTTCTATTTCTATTGTTATGGGCAGGTTATTCTGTTGTGTTGATTTTGGGTTGTCCGGATGTTCCATTTACAAACGGAATTCTGCCGAATTTTTGTTATAATTCACTTCTGAGTTTCTATCAATCAGGTGGCATGAAATACTTTATTGTCATTCTTATTCCAGGTATTTTCTTGTTATCGTTGATTATAGTGGTCGTTTTCAGTGATGTCATACATCGGGATTCGCTGATTCTCCGAATGGGAGTCTCAGGAAAAACGGGGCGTGACATAAGTAATGATAATAATTTAGGTATGTTAAAATTTGAATTTTTTTGTTCTTTATTTTGGGGTTTTTTTTTTCCTGCGTTGTTTGATGGTAATGAATAATTTTCTTTTTGGTTAAATTGTTGAATTTACATATTTAAAGTAATTTGGGTGACTCTGATAGGTTATCAGCTTAATACTCTGATGGGTTATCAGCTGGTGTTGAATTTGTCCAAGATAGGTCTTTTTTCGGTGAATATTGAGCAATTTTGCACCTCAGTTCGGCCGTGGATGGTACACTACTACAGGTACTACTGAAAATTAATCTTTCTGCCTTCTTAATTTCTTGAGTTGATTTAGCACATGGTTTTGCTTCTACACACCAACAACCAATCCTTTTCCTCTACTAGTTGCGGTTAATTGCTTTAAAACTATGCTTATGTTTACTATAGGTGTTTCTCATATTGATGATAGCTTTTAACTTTAATTAAATTATTATTCTGAATTATAAGGTTTTGTTAGTAGTTGTGCATTCAAGTACTAAGTTGAAGTTTGTTTTTACTGGATTAGTTTTGGCTACTCTGTGACCTTCTTTTTATAACTTTGTGGTTATAACTTATGATCACCCAAAGCTCAATTTTTTTAGTATTTTAATTAATTTTATTTGGCATAGATCTTAATGGGTCTTGGGATATTTTAGTTACAAATATGTAGATTAGTATTTGTATATAACAATATTAAAAAAAAAATCGGTAAATTATCTCTATATTATGTTAAAGTTTGTTTATTGCTGGATTTGTGTTTGGTTAAGTTGGCATATTTGTTTTATCTTTCTATTGTTACTATGTAGCCGAGGACTGTTGGATTGATGAGTGTCCCAATTATGAGAGTATTAAAAGTTTTATGTTGTGTTCCACCTTCAACTTTTGACGAATTTGTGTGCCTTATGTTCTTATTTTGAAGAAAAATAGAGATGATATTAGATAAATAAATAATTTTTTTTATAAAATTAATATTCCTTGTTTATGTGGTGAATTTCTAATTGCCCAACCATATAATTTCTCTAAGTAGCTCTAAATTAATCATTCCAGGTGTTGGGTCCATGAATTGATTATTGGTGTTTCTGTGCATTCCAACTGCAAATTGCAGCATCCATTTTTTACTATTGTACAATTCAACTCAACTTTTACTTAACCAGAATATTTAATATTGAAGAGGCTCTTCGCATATAACATTGTTGTCCTCTTACTGGAAATTGGCCTTGGCTTTATTGCTGTGAATGGAATCAATCAGTGTCTTATAAACTTGACTCTGGCTCATGTGGATTAGCCGCACATGATTAGCCGTGTGGGGCGCACATTCATTTTAGACTTTTATGCGATTTCACAATAAGTTTTACTTTATCATTTTTAGCCAAATTATTCAACATCTGTTAAAGAGAATTTCCATTGCAAAGTCTCTCTCTGTTTCTCTCCAAAGCCAAATTATTCAACATTTGTGTTATCATTATTATTTCTACTAAAGGTCTCATAGACATAATGACGCGCTTTGCAAATACAGGTTATCAGGATTCAATTAGTTTCAGAGGATGTGTCAGGTCTGATTGAGCTGTTGATGACTTAATTGATAAAGTTGGATGAGATTTTCGCGGAGGGGATGTCAAATTGCAGAGAAAACTCCAGATACAATTGACTTTAGTTTTGGGTTAAAAAAATTTCTATTGTAACATTGAATCATTACTTAATAGATAAATTAAATTTCAATTATTACTTCCTTGCATTATTAGTGGCCTGATGGAATTGTCAATTACCAATTCATTGAATAGCTAAACTAATTGAATAGTCAATTAGCACTTCACTGAATATTGCGATTACTTTGTTGATGAATTAAATTGTCTATTTGCATTAGTAAGTAGTCCGGTTGAATGTTTACTAATGCTTCATTGCATTATTTATTGGACTCATTGAATTTTCTATATTGGACTAAATGAAGTTTAATTTATTTTCTTCAATGAAAAAAGTGCAGAAGTATGCGGAAACCCTTGATGAGTTAAAAGATAAAAACTAAAATGCCAAACAACCATGGAAATAAAAGCCAACAACAACATAAAAAACAAAGGCACTCAAATGGTTTATTACATTCACCAATTCAACAACTACAAGCATTCGCCTTTGCAAACAAAGCAGCATCGCGGTTCTAAAGGCCGTCAAACCCGGGGGATTGCATTCTTTTCTTCTGTAATTTTATTTTGTTCTATGTTAATGTCACTACAAGTACTTTATTATTTATATATATAAAGCAATTCATTTTTTTTTTTAAAGGTAAATGTCAGTGAATTGTTTTCATGATTAATGGTGATATGTATTTATGTGGTTATTGATTTTTTACATAATTAAGCGATTTAAAAACTTTGTTATAAATTTGGAAAATAAGTTAAATTAGCACAAAAAAAATGGAAAATACTAATTAAACGGCATAATTAATGCAAAACCAAAAAGAAAAATGGGCTTTTAGTGACAGTTTATATAGTTTTAGGGACGATTCTGAACTGTCGCTAATCACCCGGTTTTTAGGGACGGTATAACTGTTGCTAATACTTTTTTTTTTATAGGGACGGTCATACCATCGCTAATAACCCTATTTTTTTGTGACGGTTACCTTCAACCGTCGCTAATAACCCTATTTTTTTGTGATGGTTACCTTCAACCGTCGCTAATAACCTTTTGTGACGTTGTTTTTAGTGACGGTTTGAGGAGAGCATTAACAACGGTTTTTTAATTTATTTTTTGCGACAGTTTGGACTGTCCAAAAAACCCAGATTTCTTGTAGTAAACGTGTTTTTCGGCCTCCTTCAAATCCCCAAACCGCTACCATCATCACAATCGCAATTGAAACATTCGAAACCCTTTGATTCGATTTTGGATTAGAATTGTATAATTTGATTGTTGCATAGTATTTTCGGGGAAAAAGAATGAATATATATAATATTATATATATATGAATAGAGATGGAGAGAGAGAGACTGATTATGCATTGCCAATATTCACCAGGGTCTTTTCTTGCATCTATACTTGTACCAAACTGATCAACAAGAAAAAAGAAAAATGAATTACAGATCAATATATAGTATCAATATTAATAGGATTAATTTATATTATGGAATTGATATGCATATTAATTAATTAGTATCATTTTCAGGTTTCAGTAGTCAGGTCCTCAATTGTTATGATCAGAATTGTGTGACTTTTAATTGATTAGCTTGAATTCAAGTTGGCTCAAGAATTTCGAAGACAAAATGATCAATTAAATGGAAAGTAGGAAAAGATATATATATATATATTATATATATATGTAAACGTATATACATATATCTATATATTTTATATATATTTTTCGAATTTTATATATATATATATTTCAAATTTTATATATTCTTTTCAAATTTTATATATTATTTTCGATTTTTTTTATTATTTTCGATTTTTTTTTATTGTTTTCGAATTTTATATATTATTTTTGAATTTTATATATATTTTTTGAATTTTATATATATTTTTTGAATTTTATATATTGTTTTCGAATTTTACATATTATTTTTGAATTATATATATTATTTTCGAATTTTATATATTATTTTCAAATTTTATATTTTTTTTTCGAGTTGTATATTTTTTTAGAATTTTATATATTATTTTTGAATTTTATATATATTTTTCGAATTTCATATATATTTTTAGGAATAGGGATAGTGGATGTTTGAGAATAGAGATATTTTTAGGAATAGGGATAGTGGGAGTTTGGGAATAGGGATAGTGGGTGTTTGGGTAAGGGCATTTTAGTCCCAAAAGTGGTCAAGGGGTGTAAATGATGAGAATCTCAAACCATAAGGGGTGTTTTTGAAGATACTCAAATATGAGGGGATGTGATTGAAGTTAGAACATACTTGAGGGGTGTAAATAAAATTAACCCATAAAGGATTGAAAGCTGTGCGAACAGTAGTTACATTACACTTTCCTGGACGGGCTAGCTTAATGGGCTATCAGCAAGCCCAATAGCCTGGTCTAGGTTTGATGAATTATATATATATATATACATATATATAAAAGAATTAACACTAGTTTGATACTTTGATGTACTAAAAAATCAACACTAATTCTAATTTTCATTTTTATGTGCAGAAATTAAATAATGATTTTGAATTGTTTAAGTAAAAATAAAAAATTATTTAAGGAATTAATTTTTATTATTTAATAAGTTTTTATTTCAGGTTAAATGATTTAAAATCTACGATAATAAGTTTCATTATTTAAATTACAGCTTAAATTATTAAATTAATTATTTTACAAATAAAGTAGTTCCAACATTCATCTAATTTTCTCATTCCGAGGGAATTTTTATTCTAATAAAATTAAAGTAAATGACAAAGAGTTGTACTTCTACTCAATCAACACCACTCCTTTTATTCATGCCAAATAAAACACCAATACCATCACACACACTTCACACACAGGTGAAATAAAGTGGACACTAATAAAAACACATTAACCCTAGCTTATTCCTCATAAACAGAAACATTAGGCCTTGGTTCAAAGTCTTTAACAAATGACTTCTCTTTCAAACCCTAGCTTATTCCTCATAAACAGAAACATTAGGCCTTGGTTCAAAGTCTTTAACAAATGACTTCTCTTTCAAACCAGTACCATTATCATAAACTGAGACATTAGGCCTTGGCTCAAAGTCCTTCACAAATGACTTGTCCTCTTTCACTTTGTCATAATCATTGTAAGATGAGACATTAGGCCTTGGCTCAAAGTCCTTCACAAAAGATTTATCATTTTTGAGCTTGGCATCGTCGCGATAGACTGTGGCACTTGGTTGTGGCTCGAAGTCCTTAACAAAGGCTATGAGTTTAGCGTCGTCGCGATAGACTGTGGCACTTGGTTGTGGCTCGAAGTCCTTTTCAAATGACTTCTCTTTTTCATGACAATCATTTCTCTTGTTGGAAAGAGGCAATACTAGTGAGTCCTTATAGAGGAGGCCTTGAATTGCTTCTGGCATTGGCTGATCTTGCATTATGCCTTGCCAATATTCACCTGGGTCTTTTCTTGCATCTATACTTGTACCAAACTGATCAACAAGAAAAAAGAAAAATGAATTACAGATCAATATATAGTATCAATATTAATAGGATTAATTTATATTATGGAATTGATATGCATATTAATTAATTAGTATCATTTTCAGGTTTCAGTAGTCAGGTCCTCAATTGTTACGATCAGAATTGTGTGACTTTTAATTGATTAGCTTGAATTCAAGTTGGCTCAAGAATTTCGAAGACAAAATGATCAATTAAATGGAAAGTAGGAAAATATATATATATATATATTTGTAAACGTATATACATATGCATGTTCTGCTTCTGCAGGAGGGAAATGCTTATGCTTACCAGGACAAGTGAGTAGATAGCGAAGAAAGCAATAGATGATTCCATGTCTTGACAAGTGACAACACTACTGAGATAATTTCAGCTTCTCAATGTATGAAAGTTCTACAAGCACTTCCTATTTATACTAAATTACTACATGTTGAAAAAAATGTTATGTATGTATATATAATTGAAAACTTAGGATTTACCGCTTTAACATTCACTTTGGTACGCAAGCTACTATGTTCTGTAGGAGAAATTTATGGTAAGCAAAGAAATAAATAATGTAACGTCTACGTGGAATAGCAAGTGATTTTTCTCTATGAACAAGGGAAATAGTGAATAATTATTGGAATTACCCTCAAAATACCCAATATTTGTTTAGCCAATAGATTCATTATCGCTCCAAAATTTTCACAATTCCAACAATTTCAAAGTTTTCTTTGAAAAAAGAGTGAATTTATCAAAAATAAAAATCAAAATTCATGTCTCTGTTCATACTCAAAATAGAAAGAGCTTGAGGCTCTTACGATTAGAGGGCTTTGATAGCGTTTTTCGTGAGATAAAAAAAATAGAGAATAACTTGTATTGAAAACTTGGATTATAGTGACAGTTGCTCTGTCCCACAACTTCCACTTGATAATATATAAAATAAGGTATGGAATCTTCATTATATGAGGCAAGGGTGATCAATTATTTTGTTTTCTAGTATATAATAATAGCATGGTATGTTCTTGTCTTCTTTTGATGATATTATTGTTCCAATATAATTGGTCAGCTAACCTTATCCCACCAGAAAAGCATGTTGCCCTGGTCGGTTCACCAGCACGACGCAAAAATTGAGATCAAATCATGGTTAATGGTGTAACATATTCGAATTATATTATTTTAAAATAAATATTAAATAAATATCGGTATTTGATAATAGTTTTATCATCTTCTAAAATTATTACGAATTAGGTGATACGTAATCAGACACGAAGTCAGGTCAAAGCATTGGGGGCTACTGTCCCCCATGAATTATTATTTATTTTTTTGTTATTTTTAATGCTAATTCAAGTATTTTTAAGAGAATATATGGGGAAAAAAATGAGATTTGTCCCATATTAAATTTTGAATTTTTTTAGCTTATTGACATGCCATAGATTCTCCCCATTACCAATTTTTTTGATAAGTAATGTATCGGACGATAAAGACCAACCATTGATCTAACCTTGAATTTTACATGACTCTTATATCAGAAAACTGGAAGAATATGAAAATTTTGAACTTCTCACACTAGGTTTAGTTAAATCTGCTAGTCGGGCCTATATTAATGCATTAGAAATTTTTATATATCTCATTGTCTATTTCAATTAAATTTTTATTTCAAGAGTTCTGTATCAAATCTGATTTTACTCAAAAGTTGTTTTGAAGTGGATTTGATATTATCTGTTTTGATGAGATTTTATGGTATAGTGAGACCCAAAGGTGTGAAAAATGTGGTGGAGTGTTAGGTGCTAAGAATCAACCATCATATCTGGTGTCCATTTCAGTATACAATTTTTTGTTACCTCTGAAAATGATGTCTATCACTTAAATGGAAATGAGTGGTTGATTTTGCATTAAACATATCGAAAATGAAGCAGACTGGTGTTCAAATTTGATGACATTTATGTCCTTTCAATTAATGGGAGCACACATGACTACATTTTAAAAAAAAAAATTACAAAAAACCAATTTATAATTAGAAACTTGTAATACAGTTCAGGTGAGTTTATTTTCATCAACCCTTGAACAGTACTTGACATGCTTATAATGCAAAGCCTGTGATGAACAGCGCAAAGATAAACATAATGAGAATGGTGAGTTAACATGATATATATATATATATATATATATATAACCCCAAACCACCAGCCCAACCCATTTACCAAACACCCCAGGATTTCTTGGATTGGTCATGACTTTATTTTCTAATACTAATTGCCTGATTGCTACATAATCATTTAAAAAAAATTATGTATATTTACTTTCTTGTCCCCACTGAGATGATAAATTAGACCTTGTTCTACTTGTTAGAGGTAGGAAAAAGGAAGCTGAAAAGAGTTTCAAGAAAAAGAAGATGGCACTTAGATTTGCTTCTTGGAGCATCTTTCTTCATATACTGCTTCTGATGGTAATCTCTAATACTTCTTAGTTCTTAATTCATTCTTTAACACCAGGACTAAATTCATGGCAATGTTGATATGTATATTGCTATAATTGCGACTTGGAAGCAGTAGTGGTCATTATTGTTTGGTCCAAATTGATGTGTTGTAATCGAACTTCAATGAAAAATTGGAAACTCTTTACACCATCATATAAATGAGAGGATTTTGTATAATCACACTTGAACATATATCTATATCTATCTATATATATATATCATTGGTTCAACCATTCTAATGAAGTGATTTTAAGGTTTAGATACTACTAACTTTTTTGCAGTGTGTTCATGGAAGTGGAGCAAGAGATGCTTTGAAAAACACCATGGATGATGGTATTGCGAAAGGGACTAACGTCTTACGCCTCCATAGCATGGATGTTGATGACCATGTTCACAAACAAGTACATACTTCACATCAACATGCCATGGTAGATCATGTCCATGCACATCCATCATCCCACATGGACCTCATTGATCCTTCATTGATAGTGTTCTTCATTTTGGAGGATCTAAAAGTAGGCAAAACAATGCCCATCTTTTTCCCCAAAAGAGACCCCTCCTCTTCCCCTCATTTCTTGCCTAGACAACAAGCCGATTCGATCCCTTTCTCGTTGGACCAACTCACCAAACTTCTCCAACACTTCTCTTTCTCCCAAGGCTCACCTCAAGCCAAAGCCATGGAAGACACACTTAGACATTGCGAGATTGAGCCCATCAAAGGAGAGGTCAAGCACTGTGCCACCTCATTAGAGTCCATGCTTGATTTCACACGTGGCGTCTTCGGATTGGAGACTCAATTCAAGGTTCTCTCAACTACCCACCTCACAAAAACACATAATAAAAATACCCTTTTGCAAAACTACACTGTCTTGAAGATGCCTAGAGAGGTATCGGCTCCTAAGATGGTGGCATGTCACACCATGCCTTATCCTTATGCTGTGTTTTACTGCCATAGCCAAATGAGTGAAAACAAGGTGTTTCAAGTTTCACTAGGTGGTGAAAATGGAGATAGAGTGGAAGCTGTTGTGGTTTGTCACTTGGATACCTCTCAATGGAGTCGCAATCATGTGTCGTTTCGCGTGCTAGGAATCGAACCGGGGACCTCTACTGTGTGCCATTTCTTTCCAAGGGATCATTTTGTTTGGGTTCCAATTGCATAATTTGATCTACATATATAGCTATATATGTAGTGTTATTGTATTAATTTGGGGTGTAGCATGAGCTCATGCTTATTTGTGTTAATGTGAAAAGAAATAATGGGATGTGAGGTATTGTTCTGTAATTTAAGAGTAGGTTATGTATGAAACCAACTCGATCATTCTGTGTGTACGAGTATAAAAGAATGCAATAATTTTTTATAAATTGAATTTAAAAAGCACTCAAACAGATTGCATAAGTTGTTGTCACAAGGTGTTCTTCCTGGGTCATTTGGGTTGATTTTCTATGTGAATCAACTCTAAAACCTGTAAGAAAAAATATGTCTCTATGAATTGGGCTATATTTATTTTTATTTATGTTTGTGATAAAGTGATATATACAAATCAGTTTAAAATATTTATTGATTGTAATTGATAAGGAAAAGAATTCCTACTATTTATCCAACTCTGATGGAGAGAAGGAATTATAGTGATAGTGGGGAACTGGTTCTCTCTCTACCTATTTATTTACGTAAGTTCCATCACTTATACATATATATGACCGATATAATGCGTAAAAGGCTAGAGAGAGAAAGTAGTTCCAGTACATGGTTCTAAGAGATTTGGAACGGATTGCAAACCTACACACGTCATGACAATCAATCGAGGTATTTCGATTAACCTCTCTCAATATTTGTATATAGTGAGCAGAGTTTTACGATTCCTGGATCAAAGGTTATTTATGTCTAATTGCTCCATTAAGATTATTATTGAAAGAATCTCTGTTCACTGTATTTATATTGAACATTATATATATATATATATATATATATATATATATATATATATAATTGTTATACGAAATATATATATATATATATATATATATATATATATATATATATATATATAATTGAAAGATTTTATTTTTATGGGTTAATGGAATACTGGATATTGTATATGTTATTGCATTTATATATAGTCACATAACATACAGGCTTTGCACTTCAATAAATTAAATGTGATTGTATACACGGCTACTGTGCAATTAATTGATGTTAGCTTCCATGGTTTAAAACTGCATTCAATTGTTCTGAGGAATCTTCTAATCCCGATTTATGTGCAAAAGTTTTCTGTGCATATATATGAAATTGTATGCCATATATTTCTATATGAGGCCAAGTGAATTCAAGCATTGAATTCAAGTACGGCTGTGAGATTCCAAAGAATTACTCTAGTCCTGATTTCTGTGCTTGAATATTTGTGATACACATGCTGGAGCGACTGATTGGTGCAACCGATCAATCGATAGTAAGTAACCGATCGATAAGGATTGAGAATTTTAAATTGCTTTATGTATATATATATTACTACATGTTTTGGGATATAGTAGGTTACCGATGGATCCAACTACCGTGGATTGTTTCAAAGAATTTAGGTAACTTAATGCCAAAATAATTGTATGGCTTGACTTGTGAATTTTTATCAACTCATAATTATTAAGTTTCCCAATTTATAATAGTGATTGGGTTATCTTTTAATGAGAGAAAAGAATTGATTGTATGGTTTTATTATCCGAAAATTAAGTTTCTAATCAAATCATATAATATTAGTAAGAAAAAAAAAAATCTTGACCCACTAAAATACATACATCATGATTTAATTACCGAAATTCAATTTAGGAATTTAATAATATTTATGCATTGATATTTATTTATGGAATTTAAATATTTATTATTGTCATAATATTTTGCATAAATATATATTAATTATTGTTTTACTTCCTAAATTATTTATGGTGTGTATGTGGGTATTTGATGAGTCACTATTTAATTTAATATTTATATAATAGGGTTAGTTAGCCGCCAAAGTGGCCTAGCCAAAAAATAAATAAATATTAAATTAGTGGGACACTAATAGCAATAACTAGTGAATTATTGATGCTTATTAATTTGTAAATTCATAGTTATTGAGTTAATTTAATCATAAAAAAATAAATTAACATAAAGGGGTTATTTGTATATTTAATTGACTAGGTATAGGATGTCCAAAGACAACTTACTTAGTTTAATTAAATAATACAATACCCATTAAAGTATAAATATAAATACACCTTAAGCATCATTACTTATATTTTATGATAACTCCAAAGTAGTATCATAGTTATATGTTGTATATATATTGTTGATTGATTAAATGATGTGTTGTAAACTCGAAGCACTAAATCTTGAGAAATCCACTGTTATTACTGATGCAAGCAGTGAGGATGATAAGAGTCCCTTTCAAGCATGAGAACGATCGAACATGTTGAGCATCATGTTTATGCGAATGCATGTTGCACCTAATATCAAAACTACCCTCCCACACACCCAAAAAGCCTTGGAATACATAAATAAAATTAGAGAACGTTTTCGCACCGCTGATAAGTCTCTAGCGGGGAAGTTGATGGCTGATCTCACTAGCATGCGTTTCGATGGTACTCGTACCATGCATGAGCATGTTCTTGAGATGACAAACCTTGTTGCGAAACTGAAAGGTTTAGGATTGACTGTGGATGAGAATTTTCTTGTCCAATTTATCCTAAACTCATTGCCTCCTCAGTATGCGTCATTTCAGATTCACTACAACACTATTAAAGACAAGTGGGATGTGAATGAATTGGCTAGTATGTTAATTCAAGAGGAGGAAAGACTTAACCAGCAAGATAATGTTGTTCATCTCATGACTCAAAAAACTGGGAACAAGTTTGGGAAAGGGTCTCGAAAGGGCAATAAGCGAGATGCACCCAAAATGAGCGACTCCGATCAATCTAAACCAAAGAAGAAAAGAAAGAATGATAGGTGTCATTTCTGCAAGAAAACTGGACACTATCAGAAAGACTTCATAAAGCGTAAGCAATGGTTCGAAAAGAAGGGTAAGCCTTTGGCTTTTGTATGTTTCGAATCTAATTTAATTGAAGTTCATTCTAACACTTGGTGGATTGATTTTGGATCTAATGTGATACAGGGGGATCCGAGTCAGACGATGCCGAGCTGTCAGATTGCTCATTAATGGCGCTGGATTACCTGGAGCGGGAGGATCAGCGCAAGAATGGCAATAAATCGTAATCCAGCCTAATTGGGGCAGTTTCCGTGCACGTGTCGGTTTTTTGACCATAACTGGAGCTACGAGTGTCGGATTCGCGCCCGTGACCCCAATTCGGAAAGCTAATCTCGGCGCGGACGTCGTGGCCACCTAGCTACGCTCGGTGCACATCGTTTCGAGCCCCAAATCCGCTGTTTTCCTTTTCGATTCTTTATTTTTAGTTATTTTTTGCTACTTATGGTAATTTTTTATTTGTCAATTAGGAGATGATTCTGAACCCGATTTGGGCCAGATTTTTGGCAATCTTTTTATTTTTTTCCATGTTTTGTTTTGGTAGGACTTTTAGGGTTTTGCTATTTTTGGTAAAAATCCCATTAGGGGTCGATTTTCAGCTATTTATACCCGGTTTGTGGGTTGTTTTTATTCATTCTTGATTATACATAATTATATAAAATTCCAGAGTGTTCTCTGAATTTTGGGTCGAATTTCTCCCTTTTATTTCTTGCAAATTACCCGTTGCGCTAGCCTACAGAATAATCTCTATTCTGTTCCGGCGTCAATTGGTATCAGAGCTCAGCATCTTCCTGAGGCGGTTTTTTTCCATCAGTTTTCGATGGCTAATTATCGTGGTCGTGGTCGTGGTCGTGGTGGTCGTCGTGGGCAGGTTCCGATTGAGGAAGTCCCGCACCGTGATCGTTATGTTCAGGATGTTACGATTGAGGATTTGCAGAGACAAGTGGCAGAATTAACCCAGCGCCTGGCGGCGCAGGAAATCGGTAATCATGATGTGGAAGATTCTGATACCGACAATTCCACCTTCGAAAATCCGTATCACAATCAATACCGTCATAGAGATCTCGGCTTCAAAGTAGACCTGCCCGAGTTTTCTGGTACGTTACAAGCCGATTGCTTTATTGATTGGTTGAATGAAGTAGAACGAATTTTCGATTATAAAGAGGTCCCGGATCGTGTCAAAGTGAAATTGGTGGCCATCAAACTCAAGGGTCGAGCATCTGCGTGGTGGGAACAGTTGAAACGTTCAAGAAACAGGCAGGGCAAGGCCAAGATCACTGATTGGGAGAAGATGAAGAGTCACTTCCTTCCATTTGGCTATACTCAAACCCTGTTTCAGCGACTTCATTCGTTGAGGCAAGGGATGAGATCCGTGGAAGATTATACAGAGGAGTTCTATCAGTTGATCGCTCGGAATGATCTAACCGAGACAGAAGAACAGATGGTAGCCCGATATTTGGGGGGTTTACGACAACCTCTGCAGGATGCCCTCAGCCTTCACTCACTGTGGACAGTTTCTGAAGCCTACCAGCGTGCCCTTGCTGTAGAGAAACAGCAGAATAGACGACCCATCATCAGAAACGACCAAAGCAGTAGGCCATCTCGCCCCCAAGAATCCCGTCCTCCCCAGCAGCCACCAAAGGGTAACCCTAACCCTACTATTAAGTGTTTTCGATGTGGTGAACAGGGGCATAGAGCAACCAATTGCAGGAAGCCTGCCAATCAGACGGGCAAGAATCTACTGCTTGAGGAAGACGAGACTGAGGAGATTGGAGAGCCAGTGTATGACGAAGAGGAAGATGAGGATGTGTTGTATGGAGATGGCCATGAGACCCTGGTCATTCTTAAGAGCCTCCTGACTCCCAAAGGCGATTCCGACGATGATTGGTTGAGGACCAATATTTTCCACACAACCTGCACCGTGGCCGACAAAGTCTGCAAGATGATTATTGACAGTGGCAGTTGCGAGAACGTAGTCTCTGAAGACGCTGTCCAGAAATTGCAGTTGAAGACAGATCGTCACCCCAAGCCATACAAACTGTCATGGCTGAATAAAGGAAGTGAGGTAACAGTAGATAGACGATGTTTAGTGTCTTTTTCTGTTGGGAAGAAGTATTTCGATAATGCTTGGTGTGATGTAGTGTCCATGGATGCATGTCATATACTGTTAGGCAGGCCTTGGCAATACGATCGAAGTGTAGTGCATGATGGACGGAAAAATACCTATTCCCTTAGCATTAAAGGGAAAAAGATTGTGTTGGCACCGCGTCGGGAAGGACCCAATCCCACCCCAGTTGTCAATAGTAACAATCTGCTTTCTATGTCCAGGTTTTTGGTTGAAATTGAGCGTGAACATATAGTTTATGCTTTACTGCCTTGTGGGAATAGTGCAGCAGGTGAGGTTCCAGAATTACCCACGGAGGTCCAGCAGCTGCTTTCGGAATTCTCTGATTTGATGCCAGAAGACCTTCCTCCTAGATTGCCGCCTATGAGAGATATTCAGCATCAGATCGACCTGATCCCAGGCTCGAGTTTGCCCAATAAACCAGCATACCGCCTCAGCCCAAAGGAAGCTGAAGAGTTGCAGCGACAGGTAGTAGAGTTGCTGGAGATGGGCTACATCCGTGAGAGTATGAGCCCATGTGCCGTTCCAGTCTTGTTGGTACCAAAGAAAGATGGTTCCTGGCGTATGTGTGTAGACAGCAGAGCCATCAACAGAATTACGGTGAAGTACAGATTTCCCATTCCCCGCCTGGATGACATGCTAGATCAACTGTCCGGTTCTAAGGTCTTCTCCAAAATTGACCTTAAGAGCGGATACCACCAAATCCGAATAAGGCCTGGAGACGAGTGGAAGACGGCGTTTAAGACGCCACATGGGTTGTATGAGTGGATGGTCATGCCATTTGGACTGTCCAATGCGCCCAGCACATTCATGAGATTTATGTATCAGGTTTTACGGCCTTTCATGGGGAACTTCGTGGTAGTCTACTTCGACGATATCCTTATTTATAGCCCTACATGGGCCTCCCACTTTGATCACCTCCGTGCAGTTTTTGACATGCTCAGGAAGGAGCGGCTGTTTGTTAATCAGAAGAAGTGTTCTTTCTTCACTACTTCTGTAACCTTTCTAGGTTTTGTTGTATCTACTGATGGTGTTCATGCAGATCAGTCGAAGATAGATGCAGTCTTGGAGTGGCCCCAGCCAAAAACCTTGCATGATGTCAGGAGTTTCCATGGGTTGGCATCTTTCTACCGCCGCTTCATCAGAAATTTCAGCACTCTGATTGCTCCTATTACAGAGTGCCTCAAGGGACGTGATTTCCACTGGACTAAGGAGGCAGAAGCCAGTTTTCAACTGGTCAAGCAGAAGATGACAGAGGCACCGGTGTTGGCACTCCCTGATTTTGATAAAGTGTTTGAGTTGAATTGTGATGCATCGGGAGTTGGCATTGGTGGTGTTCTAAGTCAGGAAGGGCGACCCATAGCTTTTTTCAGTGAGAAACTGTCGGGATCCAAGAAGAATTACTCCACCTACGACCTGGAGTTCTACACCATCATTCAGTCTTTGAGTCATTGGCGTCACTACCTTGTGCATAAGGAATTCATCCTTCTTACTGATCATGAGGCCCTGAAGTACATAAATGGTCAACACAAGCTGAGCAGACGGCATGCCAAATGGGTGGCGTACTTGCAAGAGTTCACTTTTTCCCTGAGGCACCTATCAGGGAATTTGAACCGTGTTGCAGATGCCCTCAGTCGTCGCACTTTACTCCTCACCACTATGAGTACCCGAGTCACAGGATTTGAGACTTTCACTGATTTGTATGCCACAGATCCTTCCTTTGGAAAGATCATTCAGGAGGTAACATCTGGTCATCGTCATGATTTCCTTTTACATAATGGTTATTTGTTTCGTGGGCTACAATTGTGCATTCCAGATTGTTCGCTAAGGCAACAGATTATTAGTGAGCTTCATAATGAGGGTCACTTCGGGCGAGACAAGACATTGGCCCTTATTGCTTCTGATTATTATTGGCCCAAATTGACCAGTGACGTGGCTCACTTTGTGGGACGTTGTTATGTATGCCAAAGGTCCAAGGGTGTCCTCACCAATGCAGGCCTTTACACCCCCTTGCCGGTTCCTGAAGCTCCTTGGTTCGATGTCAGTATGGACTTCGTGTTGGGCTTACCCCGTACCCAACGGGCCTGTGATTCTATTTTAGTTGTGGTTGACAGGTTTTCCAAGATGGCCCACTTTGTACCTTGCAGGAAAACCATGGATGCTGCCCGAATAGCCCATCTTTACTTCAGGGAGATTGTGCGTCTCCATGGTGTTCCTCGATCCATCACTTCAGATCGAGACACCAAGTTCATCAGTAATTTCTGGAGGAGTTTATGGGGAAAGCTGGGTTCGAAGCTAAATTTCAGCAGCGCTTATCACCCCCAGACGGATGGTCAGACCGAAGTGGTGAATCGGAGTCTAGGCAATCTGTTGAGGTGTTTAGCAAACACTAAACCCAAGCAGTGGGATCTGGCATTACCTCAAGCAGAATTTGCCTACAACAGGTCAACGAGCAGGACCACAGGAATGAGTCCTTTTGAAATTGTCTATGGTCAGAATCCATCTGGAGTACTGGACCTAGCGCCCATTCCACGTGTGGGCCGTTTGCATCCTAAGGCAGATGAGTTGGCCCAACATCTTCGAGGCATCCATGAGCAGGTGAAACTGGCCATTCACGAGAGCAATGCCAAGTACAAAGCTCGAGCGGACAGTCATCGTCGTCAGGTACTTTTTGATGTTGGTGATTTTGTTTGGGCTGTATTAACTCGTGATCGTTTTCCTGTTGGCGAGTATAATAAGCTTAAGGAACGGAAGATTGGACCCTGTGAGATATTGCAAAAGATTAATGACAACGCATACAGGTTGCGTCTCCCTAGTCACTTGAAGACTTCTGACGTTTTTAATGTGAAACACCTGACTCCTTGCTTTGCGGATTCTGCTGATGCTGCCATGAACTCGAGGACGAGTTCTTCCCAACCCGGGGTGACTGATGCAGGGGGATCCGAGTCAGACGATGCCGAGCTGTCAGATTGCTCATTAATGGCGCTGGATTACCTGGAGCGGGAGGATCAGCGCAAGAATGGCAATAAATCGTAATCCAGCCTAATTGGGGCAGTTTCCGTGCACGTGTCGGTTTTTTGACCATAACTGGAGCTACGAGTGTCGGATTCGCGCCCGTGACCCCAATTCGGAAAGCTAATCTCGGCGCGGACGTCGTGGCCACCTAGCTACGCTCGGTGCACATCGTTTCGAGCCCCAAATCCGCTGTTTTCCTTTTCGATTCTTTATTTTTAGTTATTTTTTGCTACTTATGGTAATTTTTTATTTGTCAATTAGGAGATGATTCTGAACCCGATTTGGGCCAGATTTTTGGCAATCTTTTTATTTTTTTCCATGTTTTGTTTTGGTAGGACTTTTAGGGTTTTGCTATTTTTGGTAAAAATCCCATTAGGGGTCGATTTTCAGCTATTTATACCCGGCTTGTGGGTTGTTTTTATTCATTCTTGATTATACATAATTATATAAAATTCCAGAGTGTTCTCTGAATTTTGGGTCGAATTTCTCCCTTTTATTTCTTGCAAATTACCCGTTGCGCTAGCCTACAGAATAATCTCTATTCTGTTCCGGCGTCATAATGTGCATATTTCCAATATGATGTAGGGATTTCTTACGACCCAAACTACAAATTCAAGAAATAATTTCATTTATACGGGGAATAGAGAAAGAGTATCAGTTGTAGCCATCGGGACATATTGTTTAATTTTAGATAGTGGTTTTCATTTGGATTTGTTTCAAACACTTTATGTTCCTTCGTTTTCTCGTAATTTGATTTCTATGTCCAAACTTGATATTGATGGCTACTCTTTTAAATTTGGGAATAAATGTTTTAGTTTGTTTAAAAATTCTCAATTGATTGGTTCTGGTATTCTTATGGATGGGTTGTATAAATTAAATCTTGATACTATTTTTGCTGAGACCTTTTTAACCGTGCATCATAATGTTTAAACTAAGCGCAGCTTAGTAAATGAAAGTTCATCTTTCTTGTGGCATAAAAGATTAGGTTATATATCTAATGAAAGAATGAATGGATTAGTAATGGATGGGATTCTTCCGAATCTAAACTTTATTGATTTTAATGTGTGTGTTGATTGCATTAAGGGTAAGCAAACTAAACACACATAGAAAGGAGCCACAAGAAGTACAAAGCTTCTTGAAATAATTCATACAAACATTTGTGGGCCTTTTGATGTTCCATCTTTTGGTGGAGAAAAATACTTTATCACATTTATAGATGATTTTTCATGTTATGGTTTTATCTATTTATTGCATGAAAATTCTTAAACTGTTGATGTAGTTGAGATATATAAAACCGAAGTTGAAAGGCAATTAGATAAAAATGTGAAAATTGTAAGGTCTGATAGGGGTGGTGAGTATTTTGGAAAATATGATGAAATGGGACAACACCCAGGTCCATTTGCAAAACTCTTAGGAAAGTATGGTATTTGTGCCCAATACACTATGTCAGGTACGCCACAGTAGAATGGTATAGCTGAGAGGCATAATCGTACTCTTATGGAAATGATTAGGTGTATGTTAAGTAATTCTTCATTACCCGTATCGTTGTGGATGTACGCTTTACGAACCGCAATATACTTATTAAACAGGGTTCCTAGTAAGGCAGTTCTAAAGACTCCTTTTGAACTGTGGACAGGAAGGAAACCTAGTTTAAGGCACTTGCATGTGTGGGGTTGCCCAACGGAAGTTAGGCTTTATAATCCACATGAAAAGAAGTTGGATTTTAGAACAGTTAGTGGGTACTTTATCGGTTACCCAGAAAAATCCAAAAGGTATAGATTTTACTGTTCTAACCATAGTACAAGAATTGTTGAAACCGGAAATGTCAGGTTTATTGAGAACGGCGACATTAGTGGGAGTGATAAAAATAAGGATGTGATCATTCAAGAAGTTGAGGTACAAATCCCTTTACCCAAAACTTCTGAAAGGATAATTGTTCCTCAAGATGATGATCCGCATAACAATGAATAACAATTAAATGATCAACAAACCCATGTGGAACTCCATAATGAAGTTGTCGAACAAGTTGTAGAAGAACCACAAGAAGTAGTATTACAACGATCTAAAAGAGAAATGAGGTCTGCTATTTCGAATGACTATGTGGTTTATCTACACGAATCTGATTATGATATAGGGATGTGTAAGGATCCGGTTTCTTATTCACAAGTCGTAAGTAATAATGATTATAATAAATGGATCAATGCTATGAATGAAGAGTTAAAATCAATGGAACAGAATGAAGTCTGGGAAATTGTTGAATTGCCAAAAGGTTTTAAACAAGTCAAGTGTAAGTGGGTCTTTAAGACCAAACGTGACTCTAAAGGCAATATCGAACGATATAAAGCTAGAGTAGTAGCCAAAGGTTTTACTCAGAGAGAAAACATTGATTATAAAGATACATTCTCTCCTGTGTCTAAGAAGGATTCTTTAAGAATCATTATGGCATTAGTAGCTCATTATGATTTAGAGTTACATCAGATGGATGTGAAAACAACTTTTCTAAATGGGAGTTTAAAAGAGGAAATCTATATGGACCAACCTGAAGGCTTCGCACTTAAAGGAAATGAACATATGGTCTGTAAACTTAAGAAATCAATATATGGACTTAAACAAGCTTCACGACAATGGTATCTTAAGTTTGATGATACCATTATTTCCTTTGGGTTTAAGGAAAACATTGTTGATCGATGTATTTACTTGAAGATCAGTAGGAACAAGTTTATATTTCTGGTTTTGTATGTTGATGATATTTTGCTTGCTAGTAGTGATCATCTTGGTTTATTATTTGAAACCAAGGATTATCTTTCTAGGAACGTTGAGATGAAATATATGGGAGAGTCATCCTTCGTGATTGGAATAGAAATATTCCGTGATAGATCATGTGGATTGTTAGGATTGTCTCAGAAAGCATATATTGAAAGAGTTCTAGAAAGATTTGGTATGAAAGGTTGTTCAGGCAGTGTTGTTCCAATACAGAAAGGGGATAAGTTAAGCTTAAGTCAATGCCCTAAGAATGATTTGGAACGAAACAAAATGAACAATATTCCTTATGCTTCTATTGTGGGTAGTCTGATGTATGCACAGGTTTGCACTAGACCAGATATTAGTTTCGCAGTGGGAATGTTGGGGAGATACCAAAGCAATCCAGGGTTAGATCACTGGAAGGCTGCAAAGAAGATTTTGAGATACTTGCAAGGAATGAAGGATCACATGCTTACATTTAGGATGACTGGTCATTTAGAGGTTATTGGTTACTCAGACTCAAATTTTGTTGGATGTGTGGATAGTAGAAAATCCACCTTTGGTTATTTGTTCCTTTTGGCTGGAGGAGCGATATCATGGAAGAGCGCGAAGCAGTCTGTCACTGCTAAGTCAACTATGGAGGCTGAGTTTGTAGCATGCTTTGAGGCTACTACTCAAGGTTTATGGTTGCGGAACTTTATTTCAGGACTTGGAGTTATGGAGTCCATTTCCAGGCCGCTGAAAATTTACTGTGATAATGTCGCTGCTGTCTTCTTTTCTAAAAATGATAGGTATTCTAAAAGTGTTAAGCACATGGAGTTAAAATACCTTAGTGTTAAAGAAGAAGTTCAGAAACATACAGTGTCTATTGAACACATTAGCACACAGCTTATGGTAGCAGACCCGCTAACAAAGGGATTACCACCCAATAAGTTTATTGAACATGTTCAAAAGATGGGTCTAGAATGCAGTCATTAATTAGTGTTATTTTGTTGTGGATGCTCACGTGTTTATTTCTTTGACATTTGGATATCAATAAATGTGTTTCTGAAAATATTCTGTCTACTTTTGTATACATGTATATTTTGGATAATGATAACAGGAATAGTCTCGAAAGAGACATTATTGGACCTTTATGTAATTTTCCAATTATAGGTCATGATAAGTAGGATATTAGTATTGTAGTGCATGGAAGGGACTGTGTCCAATTTAAGTGGCACACAACCGTTATGACTCGAATTAGTATTTTATTTACCATGATAATTATGATGACAGATTTATGAATTTAATCTAATTTGCTGTGCATTTATGACTATTTTACTTATCACCAAAAAATTCATATGGTCCAAGTGGGAGAATGTAAGAAAAATATGTCCCACATGAATTGGGCTATATTTATTTTTATTTACGTTTGTGATAAAGTGATATATACAAATCAGTTTAAAATATTTATTGGTTGTAATTGATAAGGAAAATAATTCATACTATTTATCCAACTCTGATGGAGAGAAGGAATTATAGTGATAGTGGGGAACTGATCCTCTCTCTACCTATTTATTTACGTAAGTTCCATCACTTATGTATATGACCGATATAACACATATTAAGTGTACGTAAAAGGCTAGAGAGAGAAAGTAGTTCCCAGTACACGGTTCTAAGAGATTTGGAACGGATTGTTAATTTCACGGATTGCAAACCTACACACGCCATGACAATCAATCGAGGTATTTCGATTAACCTCTCTCAATATTTGTATATAGCGAGCATGAACAAAGTTTTACGATTCCTGATGATGATAGGTTATTTATGCCTGATTGTTATAGCATGAATACATACATATATTAATGTTTACAAAACCTCCCACAAGTGTAGTCATTTGATTCTTATTCATTGTTATATGAAAAGCTTTCATTTTTATACACATAAATTATTGTAGAACCTATGGGCTGCTTGGTTTGGAATAAGTCCCATGAAGTAAAAAAAAAAACATAAAATTTATTTATCTAAAAACAAGTCTTTTTTTTATAACTCATCTAAGCAAAACTCTCATATATGAATGTATCTCTGAGGTTATTCATTAAGTTTAAAAATTAATCTCATATACATGCATATATTGTTCTGCTATATATATATATATATATATATATATGTGTGGGTAGATGATAGATAGATGTTTTGGGTTTTAAGTTTCCCACATCGGAAATATAGAAAAGGAGTAGAAGTAGGGAGGCTTGTATAATGGAGTGTATTGCCCAATAAATGACTATAGAAGGGGGGTGAATAGAGTCTTAGCTTAAACAATGGAATTTAATTCGAATTTATATTTAATAAATTTAATTGCAATGCTAGATGATTTAGTATAAAAACACAAAGCAATATAAATCAAAATAAGAGTAGAGAGAGAAATATAAATACTTGGACAAACGATTTTAGCGAGGTTCAGAATACCCTTGATTCCTACGTCCTCGGCTCAAGGTTCTCTTGAGACTTCCCAAATCCACTATGACTTCTCCTTACGGGTGGAGAGCAAACCTTCACAAGAAGCACACCACTTCTCCTACCACTCCTCCTTACGGGTGAAGAGCAAACATTTACAAGAAACACACCACTTCTCCTTACTAAGAGAACACCCTCTCTTAGCTTTAATTTGGGTCACACCAACCCTTTGATTACAATGAACTTGTACAATAAAAATATCTCTCAAAGATTGATTTGTACAATTATAGCTCTCTTGCTCACAAGACTAGAGTAAGAATTTGAATCAAGATGGAAGCTCTAGACTTTGAAAATATATGAGTAATGATGCAAAGATGTGTATGAAAGTGTATTTTTGATATTGCAAGAGGTAGTTTTTGTAGAAAGAGTTTAATCCCTTTTTATAACAAAGTTTGGATGTTCTTCTAACACTTTAGATCATATAAAGTGCAATATAGTCGTTTGAAGGGAGACAAGTCCGTTAGAAAAGAAACACAAAAGTCAAGAGCCGTTGGAAACTCATTTTGTGTTATTTTTAGGCAAGTTAGGCTATCTAACTTTGAGAGTTAGGCTATCTGACTATTTAAGTCAGGCCACTTGACTAATTAAGTTAGGCTACCTTACTTTCCTGAAGAAATGATTTGAAACTTCTGTAAAACTTAGGCTATCTGACTTGTAAAACTTAGGCTATCTGACTTGTAAAGTCAGGTTACCTTACTATTCAAAAACATTTTAATTTAGCTTTAAAAATGGTTTTGTGAGGTGATGCATGTTTAAATCAATTTTCTAAAGCTTCAAAGATAATTCAAATAATTACTTTGACAATTAAATCTTAAGCACTCACCAACCTATCTACCCAATCTTCAAGTAGTGGTTGATCCTCTTTGAAATGATTAACTTTAAGTTTCAACCTTTTTGTTCTTGATCATCTTTGAACTTCAATATTTGATATTCTTGTTCGTCCGCTTTAAATGGTAACGCCATGATCTTTTTGTCCGCGTGATCCATGATATGATTTTCCTGTTTCTACAAGCTTGGAAAAATACTCATTGTAACCATTAGTACAAATACACCATTAATGATTTGTTATCATCAAAATTACGGATTTGTCTTTAGATTAAAATCTTAAGGCCAATAGAGTGAAAGCGTTAGAGCTAGCATATTTACCTGGACGGGGTCTATGGGCGATCAAGAAGGCCCATGGCCTAGGTTGGAGTACTCCATTGCACTTAGGAGGGCTCTATCTGAGGTCCGTCCAACTGACGGAGCCTACGTCATAATTTGTGACAGAGGGGGCCTACGTCCGCGCGGCCCCTACAATTTTGGTTCTAAATATTTTGTTATTTGTATTAATGACTATTATGTAGAATTAATTACTTTGATTACCTTCTAAGCTTAAAAAAATATTCTTGTTATTTTAAAATATCTATTTATTTAAACAAAAATTATGCTAATATTTCACCAAAATTTTATTTTTTTTATAGATGGCTAAAATCTTGTTAAAAAGTACGGACCTTAAATTTATGTCAAATAGATGAAAACAATAAATATACATAGTGATTTTTTCAAATTAGTAAATAGTATCTGTAGGAAAAAAACAAGTAAATTCCATGTAAATTACGTACTTGTTTGGCATAAGGGTTTGGTGCCAAATTTTTGGTTTTTGGTGGAAAGTTAGTCCAACTCATGTTTAGTAGTTTTGGTTCTGGTGCAACAGTGTCAATTCATTGGCACCAAATGAAGCAAATTAGGAACCATCTGAAGACATGATTTTGGATGGTTCGGTTACTATTCACAACCTATAACCATCAAATTAAAACAAACTCGCAAACCCAAATTCATCATTGGTGTACCATTCCATTATCAACAAAAATCAACATTGTTATACTTATCATTTTATTAAATAAATAAAATAGAATTAAGTAAAATCAAATAAATAATAAATTTTTAGTAATTAATAATAAATAAATAAATAATTGAGTAAAATATTAAATAAATAATATAAAAATAATTAACAATTAATAATTAATAATAAATAAATAAATATTGAGTAATAAATATCTAAAAATAATAAGTAAATAAAAATGATAAATAGAATAGAATTAATAATTAATTAATAATAAATAAATTAATAAAAATTGAGTAATAAATATTTTAAAATAATAAATAAAGTAAAACCAAATAAATAATAAACAAAAATAAAATGAATAAATAATTAATAATTAATAATAAATAGTTAAATATTAAATACATTTGTACAAAAAATAAATAGTTAAATATACATATATATTTATTTAATTAAAATTTTGATTTAATTAATAGAATAATAAATATTATAAAACAAAATAAATAATATACAAAAATAATTAATAATAAATTAATAAATATTTGAGTAATAAATATTTAAAAATAATAAATTGGTAAAAGAACATTGAAATTTCAAATGAAAAAATATTATAAATTTTCAAACTACATATACGAACCAATTGAATAATTCTTGCAATATGGTAAAATATTATTATCCAATATTAATATTTTTGTAAAAAAAAATCATCCTTAATGTATTTTATATTTTTTAAAACATATATATTTAGAAAATATTATTATAAATAAGTAAAATGTCAAACCATTTCAAGTTACCAAACATGGTTTGATTTTAGAATTGCAGCTCATACCAACTCTATCAAACATAGTTTGCTTTTCCAGCTTTACTTTTTCTCACACTAAAACCATCTACACCAAACATGATTTCAGTTCAGAATAAAACCACATCAAACTCAACTTAAACCAAACCAACAGCGCACCGGTTGCCAAACAGACACATACATGTACATATATCCATATATTTTTTAATTTTTTAAAAATTAGTAAACAAACAAAAGTAAATTACATGTACATATATCCATGGAATTTATTTGTTTTCATATATTTGGTTATAATTAATTTTTTTTAAATTAGTAAATAATATCCATTATATTATATGGTTTTTGAAGAATTTGGTTTACAAAAAAAAAAAATACTCCATTTGTCCCAAAATAAGTGTCCATTTTGAAAAACGAATGCATTTTATTTTGTCAATTTATCAGTTAACATATACACTATAAACTATCATATCACTATGATGGAACCATGAGTAAAATTGATATTTCATCCATTAACATTACAATAAAAGTCATACAGAGGGAGTAAATAAAAACTGAGAATAACATTCAAGAGAAGATGAAAAAAGCGAAAATCTGTTTGATAACACTTAATTGTCACTTGAATCTGAATAGATTTAGATCTTATTCAATTATGTGTGTTTGATAAAAAAAAATTAAACACCGCTTAAAGCATTAAGTGTAACTTAAAATGAGGTAAAATTTTAAGTGATAGAGTTATCACTTAACATTGAAGTCTGTAGAGTGAAAAATTACAAAAATATCATACTACCTTTGTCCCACAAAGGTTGTTCAATTTGGACTTTTCAACATTTTATGAATTAAGGTTATAGTGTGTGCAATTTTTATTTTTGTCCTTTCATTTTTTATTTGTTTGAAGTTAGTGAAAAAAGGGTAATTGGGAAAAATGATAAGTTATATTATATTATTTGAAACTAAACAAGTATGTTGGGACAAGTAAAATTATAATAATAGACAACTAATATGTAAACTATAAAATTTCCTAAATAGAAAAAAAATGAAAGAAAATTTGTTTTCTAAGAAAACAAATAGGAGGAAAAAGAGAGTTGAAAGTTTCAATATGAGTTGTAAGAGATGTAATCATCGTTGGTTGTATCGCTCATGTTGTTCCGTTTATAATATTTTCAGAGAGTGTTATATTATCTTACGTAATATTAATACTTATCTAATACCTTTTAAAATTAATATTATCCTAATCTATTAGACCTTTAAAGAATTGAGGTTGTAGTGTATGAATTTTTATTTTTGTCCTTAATAGTATAGTATTATGGTGGAGTTCGGTATTTGTTTGAAACTGGTGGAAGAATGGTAGTTGGAGAAAATGATAAGTTATATTGTTTTGGAATTCAAAATTGGACAAATATTTTAGAACAAGTAAAATTGTAATAGTAAACAACTAATATGGAACGAATGTAATAAACTATAAAATTTTTAAGCCGTGTGTAAAACTTTCATTACTTAAGATATTAAAGATTTTCAGTACAGCAGAACTTAATTTTCAATTTTATCCAAATAAACATTTATGGATTATATTGGGCAAAGCCGAAGTGCGGTTTATGTTGGGTCTCACAGGCCCGCACATATCTCAACAATGGTGTGATATTGTCATGTGGGACTTTAGTCGCATACTTAACAATCCTCCCCTCGAACAAAGGACTACATTTCATGGTCCGAGTCTCCCCTCAAACGATCATCCATCCGTTCATCGTGAGTTAATCCGAGGGCTCACCTTCCGTTCGACTACGACTTGACCATTACCGGCCTCTGCCGCCACCGCTGGTCGATACAACGCTAGCCCACTCTGACTGGTTAACACCACGAATCGCAACCTGGGCTCTGATACTAATTGTTGGGCCTCAGAGGCCCGCACATATCTCAACAATGGTGTAATATTGTCCGTTTTGTATCAGACTCGCACGGATTTGCTCTTGAGCTTTCCCAAAAGACCTCACACCAATTAAAATATGTACATCTTTTTATATGCTCTTGATTCTTCCCTCTTTTAATCCATGTGGACTTTGGTAGGATATTTAACACTTTGGACATGAATAGAGTGAGTACTAAAGTTGGGTTTTTCCCAACCCTTATTAAATACAATGCTATCTAAGCTCTTCGTCTTCCTCAATCCCCTCACAAGTCACAACCTCTGTGTGTGTGTTTAGTGTGTGAAATGGTAGCATCAGCTATTTCAACGTCTTTACGTCTCTCCCTCGCTTCTACACACAGAGCTTCGCAGCTTCCCTTATTTTCTCACAGGTAAATTCTGTGTATATATATATATATAGCTGCATATACATAGAGATATGGTCTGGTTATAATTGATTTTGTCACCGATTTCTGTTAAAATTATGTTTAATTATTGATTTTGATAATTCGTAATGTTTACTTTGCACAGATCACCAACGAAATCAGTAGTATCTGCCTTACCAAGTCCTTACTGTGATTCCTCACCTATTGGTACAATTTAGTTTTCCGATTACAAGCTATTTTTAATATTTTTTCGGATCTTATACTACAATTATTTACTGAATTAATGAGAACTTGGAAGTTGGAACTCAGCCAATGAGTTTTATTGGAGCTGAATTGAGTTTTGATACCCTAAATAGGCTAAATTTAATCAGATAGTGATTAATTTGAGTCAATTATCCTAGTTTAAGTAAAAATAAAAAATTATTTAACGAATTACTTTTTATTATTTAAGAAGTTTTTATTTCAGGTCAAATGATTTAAAATTTACGATAATAAGTTTTATTATTTAAATTACAGCTTTATAAAATTAATTATTTTAGAAATAAAGTAGTTCCAACATTCATCTAATTTTCTCATTCTAATAAAATTAAAGCAAATGAGAAAGAGTTGTACTTATATTCAATCAAACATCAGAGATTCCTTTTATTCAAGCCAAATAAAACACCAATACCACCACACACTTCACAAAACATTCTCACATAGGTGAAAATAAAGTGGACACCAATAAAAACACATTAACCCTAGCTAGCTTATTCCTCATAAACAGAAACATTAGGCCTTGGTTCAAAGTCTTAAACAAATGACTTCTCTTTCAAACCAGTACCATTATCATAAACTGAGACATTAGGCCTTGGCTCAAAGTCCTTCACAAATGACTTGTCCTCTTTCACTTTGTCATCATCATTGTAAGATGAGACATTAGGCCTTGGCTCAAAGTCCTTCACAAAAGATTTATCATTTTTGAGCTTGGCATCGTCGTCGCGATAGACTGTGGCACTTGGTTGTGGCTCGAAGTCCTTAACAAAGGTTGTGAGTTTAGCGTCATCGTGATAGACTGTGGCACTTGGTTTTGGCTCGAAGTCCTTAACAAAGGTTGTGAGTTTAGTATCGTCACGATAGACTGTGACACTTTTATATTGTGGCTCAAAGTCCTTAACAAAGGCTGTGAGTTTAGCGTCGTCGTGATAGACCACGGCTGTGGCACTAGGTTGTGGCTCGAAGTCCTTAACAAAGGCTGTGAGTTTAGCGTCATCATGATACACCACGGCTGTGGCACTAGGTTGTGGCTCGAAGTCCTTAACAAAGGTTGTGAGTTTAGCGTCGTCATGATAGACCACGGCTGTGGCACTAGGTTGTGGCTCAAAGTCCTTGACAAATGACTTCTCTTTTTCATGACAATCATTTCTCTTGTTGGAAAGAGGCAATACTAGTGAGTCCTTATAGAGGAGGCCTTGAATTGCTTCTGGCATTGGCTGATCTTGCATTATGCCTTGCCAATATTCACCAGTGTCTTTTCTTGCATCTATACTTGTACCAAACTGATCAACAAGAAAAAAGAAAAATGAATTAGAGATCAATATATAGTATTAATATGAATAGGATTAATTTATATATGGAATTGATATGCATGTTAATTAATTAGTATCATTCTCGGATTTCAGTAGTCAGGTCCTCAATTGTTCGACTTTTAATTGATTAGCTTGAATTCAAGTTGGCTCAAGAATTTCGAAGACAAAATGATCAATTAAATGAAAAGTAGGAAAAGATATATGTATATATGTAAACGTATACATACATCAATATGTGATCTATATATGCATGTTCTGCTTCTGCTTACCAGGACAAGTGAGAAGATAACGAAGAAAGCAATAGATGATTCCATGTCTTGACGATACTACTGAATAATTTCAGCTTCTCAATGTATGAAAGCTCTATAAGCACTTCCTATTTATACTAAATTACTACATATTAAACAAATGTTATGTATGTATATATAATTGAAACCTTGGATTCACAACCTTATAAGGTAAGTTCAAGTTGGTAAGTATAACAGGTAGATGTTTCGCGGTTCGACCCAAAAGATTAAGTCAATGGATTGGGCTAACATTCACCCATTATAAATTCCATTCACTTTCTCATCTTTATCTGATGTGGGAGCTCTGGGTCTAGCCCGCACGGTTTTGGTCTTGGGCTCCTCCTAAAAGGCCTCATATCAATTGAAGACAACACTGCACATATAAGCACATTCCCATACCTTTATCCGGGCGATGTGAGACATCACAGGCACCCTCTAACAGTAAGCGACTATGATCAATAGGAGAAATTTATGGTAAGCAAAGAAATAAATATTCAAATAGAAAGTGTTTTTTCTCTATGAACAAGGGAAATAGTGAATAATTATTGGAATTACCCTCAAAATACCCAATATTTTTTAAGCCTATATCATTATCGCTCCAAAATTTTCACAATTTCAAAGCTTTCTTTGAAAAAAGAGTGAAGTTATAAAAAATAAAAAATAAAAACATATTTCAAAATTCATGTCTCTGTTCATACTCAAAATAGAGAGAACCTCGAGGCTCTTACTATTAGAGGGCCTTTGATAGCATGTTTCATGTGATAAAAAAAAAAAATTTGAGAGCAACTTGTATTGAAAACTTGGATTATAGTGACAGTTGCTCTGTCCCAACAACTTCCATTTGATAATATATAAAATCAAGCTATGAAATCTTCATTATTTGAGGCAGAGGGTTATCAATTATTTTGTTTTCTAGTATATAATAAGAACATGGTATGTTTCTTATCTTGTTTGATGATATTATTGTTCCAATATATTTGGTCAGCTATCCTTGTCCCACCAGATAAAGCAAGAAAAGCATGTTGCCCTGGTAGGTTCACAAGCAGGACCAACAAAAATTGAGATCAAATCATGGTTACTTGTCGTGGTTGCTATTGCGATAACGGTATAACGAACTCGAATATTATATTATCTTAAAATAAATATTGAACGAATATCAGTACTTGGTAATAGTATCATTATCTTCTAAAACGTTATAAATTAGGTGATCCATAATCAGGCACAGAGCCCGGGCAAGGCAATAAATTTTGAAATTTTTTAGCTTATTGCCCTTAATGTCATAGATTGTCTCTCATTACCAAATTTTCTGGCTCCGTAATGTTTTGAACAATAAAGACTAACCATTGATCCAACCCTGAATTTTATATTCTATATGACTCTTATATCATAAAACTGGAAGAATAGGAAAATTTTGTACTTCTCACACTAGGTCTAGTTAAATCTGCTATTTGAGCCTATACTAGCATTAGAAGTTTATACATCTCATTGTCTGTTTCAAATTAAATTTTTATTTGAAGAGTTCTGTATCAAATCTAATTTTACTCAAAAGTTGTTTTCAAGTGGATTTGATATTATCTCTTATGATGAGATTTTATAGTATATCACTGTGTGCCATTTCTTTCCAAGGTATCATTTTGTTTGGGTTCCAATTGCGTAATTTGATCTAGATATATAGCTATATATGTAGTGTTATTGTATTCAGTAGTGCCCAGCCCCCACTGAAATTTTATCTTTTATACTCAAAATGTGTGATATTTATGATTATACTCCCACTGAAATTTTATATTTTTATGATTATGCCCCCACTAAAAGTTAATTTATCTCTTATCTACTCTCATTGTAAAATAAATTTCAAAATATGTCACTGGTATAAATTTCTAGGTCCGTCAATGAAATGTAGCATGAGCTCATGCTTATTTGTGTTATTGTTCTGTAATTTAAGAGTAGGTTATGTATGAAACCAACTCGATCATTATGTGTGTATGAGTATAAAAGAATGCAATAATTATTTATAAATTAAATTTTAAAGCACATAAACAGATTGCATAAGTTGTTGTCACAAGGTGTTCTTCCTGGGTAATTTGGGTTGATTTTCTATGTGAATCACCTCTAAAACCTCCCACAAGTGTAATCATTTCATTTTTATACACATAAATTATTGTAGAACCTATGGGCTGCTTGGTTTGGAATAAGTCCCATGAAGTCAAAAGAACAGAAAATTTATTTATCTGAAAACAAGTCTTTTTATAATTGAGTTAACGTCATGTTTGACATAACTTCTGTTTCTGGCTTTTTGCAAAAGAAAATGAGAAGCAGAAGATGATACCCCAGCTTCTTTAAAACGCTCTTCTAAGACCCGGAAGCTCTTCTGAAAAATTTGTCAAACACCGTTCAAAACAGTTTTTCACTATAGGATGCCAAAAGCAATGTTTGAAAAACTAATCCAAACAGGACCCAAGTAAACTCTCATATATGAATGCATCTCTAGGTTATTCATTAGGTTTAAAAATTAATCTCATATATATACATATATTGTTCTGCTATATATACTAGCATACTATGCTAATGAGCAATGGCTAAACTTCTATGAGTTGGCTCTTGATTATCTCCATAACGAAACTGTACCTGTTTAACAGTTGCAGTTGCAAAGACAAATACACTAACATATAAATCAATATTTGATAGTAATTCATTATAATCCTATGTATTGATTATGCGTAGATCAAAGAGAAGAACATTTTGGGATAAGAGATCCTCCATGGAATTATTTGTTTTCATATACATATTTGGTTCTTGAGGTCAGAGATATATGTATATATATATATATATATATATATATGGAAAGATGATGGATAGACGTTTGGGTTTTAAAGTTCCCACATCGGAAAGATAGAAAAAGGAGTAGAAGTAGGAAGGATTATATAAAAGAGTGAAAGCACTAGGGTTGCTACAATAACCTGGACGGGCTCTGGGCGATCAAGAAAGCCCATGGCCCATTGCACTTGGGAGGGCTCTATCTAATGTTAAAAGTATGGACCTTAATTTTATGTCAAATATATGAAAATAATTAATATACATGGTGATTTTTTTCAAATTAGTTAGTATCTGTAGAGAAAAAAAATAGTAAGCAAAAAAAGTAAATTCCATGTACATATATCTTAGTAAACAAACAAAAGTTAACTACATGTACATATATCCATGGAATTTATTTGTTTTCATATATTTGGTTATAATTGATTTTTTAAAATTAGTAAATAGTATCCATTATATTACATGGTTTTTAAAGAATTTGGTTTACAACAAAAAAAGAAAATACTTCTCCGTTTCAAAATAAATGTTCACTTTTAAAAATCAAAGCACTTTATTTAATCAATTTATCAATTAACATATACACTACAAATTATCACATCACCATGATGGGATAATGGGTAAAATTGATATTTCATCCACTAACATCACAATAAAAGTCAGACGAATGGAGTAAATAAAAACTGAGAATAACATTCAAGATAAGACAAAAAAAAGTGAAAATTTGTTTGATAATACTTAATTGCCACTTGAATATGAATAGATTAAGCACTTATTCAATTACATGTGTTTAATAAAAAAAATTAAACATCGCTTAAAGCATTAAGTGTCACTTAAAATGATGTAAAAATTTAAATGATAAAGTCACTAAATTCTGTAGAGTGAACATTTACAAAAATATCATACTACCTATGTCCCACAAAGGTTGTCCAATTTGGACTTTTCAACATTTTATGGATTAAGGTTGTAGTGTGTGCAATTTTCATTTTTGCCCTTAATAATACAGTATTATGGTGGAGTCTGGTATTTATTTAAAGTTAGTGAAATAATGGTAGTTGGGGAAAGTGAAAAATTATATTGTATTGAGATTCAAAACTGGACAAGTAAAGTTACAATATTGGACAACTAATATGGGGCGGAGACAATAAACTATAAAAATTTTAAGAAGTGCTTAAACATTCGGTACTTAAAATTTAGATATTAAAGATTTATGATACTTAATTTTCAGTTTTATCAAATAGTATCAAAGAAACGTTGATTATATTGGGCCAAACAGAAGTGCGGTTTGGGCCTTAGAAGAAGTGGCCCATGAATAGAGCGAGTACTAAAGTTGGGCTTTTCCCCAAACCTTATTAACCGGTTTCTCCCACTCCGCAAAACAAAAGTGCTATCTAAGCTCTTCGTCTTCCTCAATCCCCTCACAACCCGTGTGTGTGTGTTTAGTGTGTGAAATGGTAGCATCAGCTATTTCAACGTCTTTAAGTCTCTCCCTCGCTTCTACACACAGAGCTTCGCAGCTTCCCTTATTTTCTCACAGGTAAATTCTGTGTGTGTGTATATATATATATATAGCTGCATATACATAGAGATATGGTCTGGTTATAATTGATTTTGTCACTAATTTCTGTTAAAATTATGTTTAATTATTGATTTTGATAATTCGTAATGTTTACTTTGCACAGATCACCAACGAAATCAGTAGTATCTGCCTTACCAAGTCCTTACAGTGATTCCTCACCTATTGGTACTTTTCCCAATTTAGTTTTTCAATTTGAAGCTAATTTCAATTTTTATTCAGATCTTATACTATAATTAATTATTGCATCAAATGAAAACTCGGAAGTTGGAACTCAGCTAATGCCTTCAGTTGGAGCTGAATTGGGTTTTGATACCCTAAATGGTCTAAATTGATTCAGATAGTGTAGTAATTTCAGTGTATCCTTCCTAGTTTTGATATTTGGTGTAGAACGATTTAACCCTTTTCCCCAATCACTATTGTCATAGACAAGATTTGTCTTCCACTCTTCACTCACACTGATACAATGTTTGTTGTGTATTTATGTTTGTTATGATATATGCGATTGTATTGACAGAGGAATTATTTATTTTATATTATGCTGTTAACAGGATTATCTAGTAAAAGATTTGGACTGCCTTTAAAGCATGAGGAACAGGATTTCCGTGCTACTATTAAACCAAGGTTTTCGTTCTCTCATTCTACGGTTTTGTATATTACTTGCACACGGTCTTATATACTTGTATACATACCTTTAAAAAAATTATCAAAATTATGCATATGGTGTTGATGTGCTCAATAACCTACACAGGGGTGTGTGCGTGTGTGTGTGTGTGTTTTGGCATTCTGTAATCTATAATGGTCGGTAGGGATTGGAATGCTGCCATCATTTTGATGTTCTGGGCCAACTGGCTAAATAAAGAAGGATCAATTAGTAGAATATAGATTTACTTGAGGTGAATGCCAAAATTCAGGTTCTCTCAAATAAAATTTACATAAGAAACAAGAAAGAAAAAAAAGAATTTAAAAGCTCTAGATATATATATTTATTTATTTTAAATCTCAATTAAACAGAAAAACCAAAGACATGGATAACATAATGCTGTTTTGAGCCAAAATTGCCCACTACCTTTCATATGCTTTGTCTTGGTTCCAGAAAACTGGTTTAGCCCCTGGATTTAAGCAGGAGTAGGTAGGACCAAAACCTTATACTAATTTTATACTAGGTTGACTTTTGTATTTGATTTCTCTCTACATAGCATGATTAGTTCTCATCTTCCAAAAGAAACTGTCTGTTAACGAAGTTTATGATGGGGATTGTTTTAAGTTTCAATATTGACTTCCGTTTCGCAAACAAAAGAGGTTAGACTAATGCATGGTAATTTAAGGTCATTTTGGAAAATTATAAGTTTGAGAGTTTCCCCCAACAAGGGATCTACCGATTAAGGCTGGATATCTTCTCTGTCACTCCGTCGCCTGTCGAAATTCCAAGTTTTTGGTCTAGATGGTAACCCAACATTAAAATTTTCAAAGAACACTCTTTGAAGTGTGGCTTTATATAACGGACTGTCCATTGAAGTGCTTGTTTGGTTACTTAATTTGGTCTTTTGGACATACAAGTTTGATGAATATGAATAGTTATTGGTGCTTTCTTTCATTCAGTCTAGTTGCCTATGGTTATACTCAGGTTAGTATATTAACTTTTCTTGCTCAAGTATTTTTCTAAAGAAAGTATTCGTTAGACACTCAATGACATGGAATATATGAATACAAATAATTATAATAGGTTTTGTACTGAATATAGAAATGAATAAGGTTTATATGAAAATATTGCAGCTATGCTTTATTTTACCTGTTCAATATATCTAATCAATTACACGATCACTGGCATCCAGCTTCTGTTTACATCAATATATCATAGTCCATCTTCTTTCAGATATGCAACATCCTTTTTGTTTATTTGATAGATTATCATTCTGTATCACCAAGCTCAGTAAAATGAAAAGGTTGGTTATGTTTCCTTTTTATAAACAGCTATGCTGCAACAATAGAAGCCAAAAGGGGGAATCCACCCATGATGCCAGCTGTCATCACTCCAGGAGGCCCTTTGGATCTTTCGACTGTATTATTTAGGAATCGCATTATCTTTATTGGGCAGCCAATCAATGCACAAGTGGCTCAACGCGTTATATCCCAACTTGTGACTCTGGCAACTATTGATGAGAATGCAGATATATTGGTATAGTATATTTTGATATATAAGAAACATTACTTTTTTAGTTCAGATATTGAGGATACAACTGAATAGGGTAGCTGTATTCTTGAAACTTATAACCATTTCTTTTACTGTGTCAGGTTTATCTGAATTGCCCTGGTGGGAGCACCTATTCTGTGTTGGCGATTTATGATTGCATGTCTTGGGTGAGGATGCAAAATTTGTTCATTTAATTGAGTTATGTTCGGTTGTTGTTGCTTAGATAACAATATTTAGTTTCAACTACACATTTGTTGCAAGTATAAATGTTGGAGGGATGTGATGTAAACCTCCAAATGCAAAATATGGTCAATAGTTTGTTTGGATTTTTCCCTCTTTGCTGTTATTTACAAACCATCTTTAGTGTTCAGATAAAACCGAAGGTTGGCACAGTATGTTTCGGAGTTGCTGCAAGCCAAGGAGCAATTCTTCTTGCTGGTGGAGAAAAAGGAATGCGATATGCAATGCCAAATGCACGTATTATGATCCATCAACCGCAGAGTGGATGTGGGGTATGATCTGACTCTTTGGTATTGGTTACTGCATCTTTTTGGAAGTAAACCTGTAAACAAGTCAAATTCATTGTGGTAGTGACAAAATTGAATTCCAATCCAGGTCTGGTGTCGAATATACAAGAATCCTAAATAATTAAATCATCTTTTAATTCAATATAGTTTGAAATTTCGAAATTGATTCTATCTTGAGACAAATCTAAGTGATTATGGATTTAAAATATAAGTCAATATCATGTTTACAAATATCTTATTAGATATCAAAATATCCACATCAATGTATATATGAAATATACAATTAAAATATATGTATAAACTCATCGGTCCCCATATGGTAATTAGATTGAATATCATAATCCATTTGTCATTTCAGGCTGATTTTTAATAAGATATGCTTTGCCCATACTGGCATTTGGCATTTTTCTTTTTTCTATCTCAAGTATTAACCAAATTTTGTCACAGATAATGCAGTGAATTTGAGTTGTCTATGAAAGGGCAATGCACTCTGACATTCAAAAATTATATCTTCAAACTAATTCCCAAATGGCACGTACTTTTTTTTTTCAACTTGCTATAATTCATCCACTTGGAGTCCAGAGTTGGTTTGTCTGGCTTTGTTTTCTAAAGGTTTTTCTTTTCTTTTCTTTTTCTTGCTCTAAAATAATTAATGCTTATAGGGTCATGTGGAGGACGTGAGGCGCCAAGTGAATGAAGCAGTTCAAACTCGCCATGTTAGTATCTCTTTCTAATTTTGTCTGCATGCATTGAATTGTCTCTGGACATATACAATGCCAACAACTAACTGATTTTCTCTAGTGGATTTCAAGAAGTCATCAATATTGTAAAATGTAACAATTTCTTTCAACTTCATTGACAAAACTTGTAAATCACATTATTCTTTTAATTGCTTTTGATTTTTGAAAGTTTACATTTAAGCAGTCCTGGAAAGTTAGACAAAACCTACATTGCAAAGGAATATACACTTATATGTGGCGTTACGGAAAGTGATATGATTTGGTAATGAAGCTTTTACAAAAATAAATCTAAAAAATCAAGGATCTTGGCTCCTATACCTCACCCTTGCCCCCCTTTCAAGGCAAAGGGCTGGGTACCTGTAGTTCATAATGGTGGTTAACATCCCACTGTTCTCAAATTTTATTTTTTATCTTTAATTATTATACTTGAGTATAGTCACAGTCATTAGGTTTCAGATCTCTTCCAAGATTGAGGATTGAAACCTCACTTTTGAGGCAAAAAACGTGCTGAGTTATTTATCAAACCAAAAAAGAACAATGATACTCTCCTTTTCAAGACTCTGTTTTCTGTTAAAAGAAGCATGATTTAAGTTTTATATATCTCAAATAAAGAAATAATATCAGGATTAAAAGAGATGTGTCCTCACTGTTGGGCTGCTATATATTGTGATTATCGAATCAGTGGGTCATATTATTGTAAATGCGACATTGAACAGGAGGAATCAAGCTGTTCTGACTGAGCAATTTCTGTAAAATGGCACAGCAAAAGTAAAAGTAGGAAAAAATCAGTTTATGATTTTAGGAGCGTAAAGTTGTTAGCATCAAGAACAGATTATTGCACTTCAAACACCAGAATAATGGAGATAACTCCTTCATTACTGAGATTTTGAAATAATCTAGTGCGATACCCATGGTTTTTTGGAATTAGATGAATTTCAGTCCCCTTGACAACAGTTCCTCTGTGCCTTTTTACTTTTGGAACTTTTCATTCTTTTTTTTGGCACAACTGCTGATTATACTAGCATCAACATTTGTTTGATCCTACCTCAACCTTGTGGTGTAGAAAATTGATAAGATGTATTCGACCTTCACTGGCCAACCTATCGAAAAAGTGCAACAATACACAGAGAGAGATCGTTTCTTATCTGTTTCAGAGGTAATGGTACTCAATATTTCTTATCCGATCTGAAATTTCATGCCATCTCACTAACGCATTATGGATCGCACTCTTTTACCACATTTTTGCAGGCTATGGAGTTTGGTCTCATTGACGGGGTATTGGAAACGGAATACTAGACTCCGAATTCATCAGCCAGAGCTAATTTTGGTTGTAGAACCTCATTCGCCAAATTGTTCAAGCAATTCTCCATTAAGGCTCTGCAGTTGTAATGTTGCAGATGATTTATGATGTACTCAACCAGAGCCTACCAATTCTTTGAACTTCTGGCTGATGAGTGTAGTTTATTTGATTGTAGGTTTCCTCTATAAATTGCAGATGTAATACACAGCATGTGTCCGTAAGTGACCTTAATCTGAATCCTTAATTTAATGTACAAACATGCGATTTTTCATTTCGCTCTCCATCTGTCGGAACTGCGGTTTCCATCTTTTTACTGGGTTCGTATCTTCTTTTATATTCTGATTACAGTGACAATTTGTTCAAAAACTACTAGTTATTGAAGATGAGATAGGCATTTTTTTTAATGGATGAGCTAGGCATTTTTAAGTTGCAATATTATTGAATATTTGTAAATTAGTGACTAGATTCTTACTAGGTACTACCGTACTAGAATCCAAAAAAAAAAAAAAAAAATTACGTATAATTGTAGATAGTTAGACAATGAATTTCATTCTTAAGTAACACGGGTTACAACTTTCCCACCTTCAAAGATTTCGTCCTCAAAATCAGGGTGTATTTCCGAACTCTTTGCAGTGCTCTAAAGCTAAATTAAAAATAAAAGGGTTATTTGCAATGAGATTCTCTGAACTATGGATCAATTTCACTCATAAAGTATTTAACGTAAGTGTTGGCCACTTGCCCCCTCAACATTCATTTTCCTTCCAATTTCACATCTTGAAGCTGTGAAAAGTTATGAATATCCTTGTCTTGTTTAAGTTATTACATGACATAAAATATATTTTTCTGAAATGTCTTGAATGCCCTTAAATATATATAAATTTTGAAAACATATATATAAAATTCAAAAAATATATATTAAATTTTGAAAAATATATAAAATAATTTGAAAACATATATAATTTCAAAAAACATATATTAAATTTCAAAAAATATATATAAATTTCGAAAAAAATATATAAAATTCGGAAAAAAATATATAAATTCAAAAGCAAACTTGTATTTTGACTCTTTGAAGTTTTAATTAATGTATAGTTGTCTAGCCTTTGTTTATGGTTTTTTACTTTCTTTGACTTTAAATATTGTTTTGGTGTATTGTACTTTGGTTACTTGTATTTTTTATACTTATATTTGCACAACTATTTGTCAAGTACCAACTTGCTTTTTCAAAATTTATATTTTTTTTTCCAATTTTTTTTTTTTTTTGAAATTTAATATATATATTTTTTCAAAATTTATATATATTTTTGAATTTTATATTTTTTTTCAAATTTTATATGTTTTTTCAAAATTCATATATATTTTTTGAATTTTATATATATTTTTAAATTTTATATATATTTTTACAAATTTTATATATTTGTTTTGAATTTTATATATTTGTTTCCAATTTTATATGTTTTATAATTTGCACAAGGATTGTTTGGTCCTATAATCTAACCAACAGCGGTATAAGAGTAATTTCAAAACCTTTTACATTAAAGCAAGAGTACAAGAGTAATTTTAAGTGCCAAAAACTCCTACATGGGTGTGATTGCAAGGAAAATGAAAGTTGGGGGAAGGAAAATGAAAGTTGAGGGGGCAAGTGGCCAACACTTGCGTTGACCACTTTCTGGAATTGACTCATAGTTCAGGGCTCTCACTGCAAATAACCCAAAATAAAAAATCAATGTGCCAAAAATCAGGAGTAAAGCCGGGCCTTAAAAAAAAACATTGTCATTACCGGTAGAGAATAGGTCTAGTCCCATTTAATGGCGCACAAACAACAATTATGGAATAAAAATCTTCACTTAAAATTGACCAACATTACCACTAGTTATCCATGAGAACCCTTATGTAGCAAGCAGTTCAAAGATTTAAGGGGAAAAATCTGCTTTAATTTCAAACTAGAACCACAATACATATCAACCCATCAGTTTACAAACAGTCGATAAATCTATAATTTTTATCTGGTAAAATATTTGGGCTCCACGTTTTGTTGTATTCTATACAAAATATGTTGTACGAGACAGCATCCACCGCGTGTAAAATTTGCTCATTTACCTGATGCAACCAAGAGATTATAGAAAAAAGCGTGTAAAATTTTCAATTTAGCTGAAAGATCACCTGAATCAAAAAAATCACAAGCAACCAAATTTGAACTTCAAATGAAACAAAATGGAGAAATAATTAGGTCTTCATTGCAATTGAGGGGGAAGGAAATATGTGTGTGTGTCTCTGGTGGAGTGGTGGGGGGTAAGTCCTCATCGCTCCATATAATTCAGAGCTAGGTTTAGATCAGTTGCCATCACTAACCTTAATTAATAGTTTTCCAGTAAACCAGATATCGAATACACAAATATAAAATCAATCGAGAATACAAAATATTAAAAGGAGTACATGACTGGATACGAATGGACAACTATAGTACGCGTAAAGTTCACTATATAGATGTTGCCCTTCAACTAGCACAGTTCACCTTCGTGAGGATTAGCGAGAATTAAGGTTGGCCACTAAATATAGTCTCATAAAAGAATTGTGAACTCCAACATGGCCTTTGTCAAGGCACTAGTGCACTTACACAGGTTCTAAAATAAGGAATTAAGAAAAAGATACATGAGAGAATATAAGGGCATACGCACCATAGTTCTGGCGCACCATCGTGAATTTGTGTATGGCTTTTATTAGAGAACCATGTTTCATCTTCTTCAGCGGTCCCATATGTCTGTAATAAACAAGTAAGATGAAATTCAGCTCCCCATTACTGCAGTTCAATATCCCTTACTCATCAAATAAAGACATATTCAAGAGTTCCACAGTTCTAAGGTTATAAACCAATACGAATAGGAAAACACAATTGATGGAATGCAAAGTATTCCATTGGAGCAGCCAAATCTTAGTAGAGAAAATGTCTATTAACAACTTTCCGGGTGCTTTCTAGTCATGCTGTTAATTTTTTTGACTGCTCCTTCAATCCTTTGGAACTGTTATAATAATCCAAATCCCCTGTGAAGGGTTCTTTTTGGCTTCCATAACTAGGCACCGAATAGTAAAAACCAGAAGCAAAAATTTTTTTGTTAAAAACAAAGATATGGATGAAATTTTGTTAACCCGAAGACATCTTGAGCATTACTTCTGACTTCTAGATATAAAAGGCAAGCTGCATATGCTTTATGGGATTTTTTTTCTTCGCGATTAACACACAAACACACAAAAGGAAAATAATAATAATTATAAATAAATTAATTAAAACACTAGTTTTAGCTTCACAGAGTCACAGCAGCTATGAAGTTGCTTCCTTTTTATCAGCAGTCAACAAACTAATTCCACAGCTAAACCTAACCCAACCCCTCAATGCCTCTCGTCTAGGTGCAAAAAAGTGATAGGTAATGGATTGAACTCGCAACCCAGAACAGTGAGGTACAAACGATTGCAATGCTCATTAAGGTAGCGAACTAAAACACAAAATTTCTGTGATAAAACAAACCCAAAAGAACCAAAAAAAAAGTATATGACTCTATTCAGAGGAATTCAATCTCTCTCGAGAACAAAAACTCACATAATCTCAGTGTACCGAATTCTCCATGCAGGGAACCCCATGTGGCATCTAGCTTGCCCATAAACTAATAGGAGATCAGGATCTGGGTCTCCAGAACCTAATAGTAGGTGAGCATCAATAACAATAAGGTTCAAATAAGAGAACTCTGATAAAACTGATCTGTAGTCCAATGAGTAGATCTGAGAACAAATAAAAATAATAGTCAAACCAACCAATAGCTCTTAGTGCCTCAGCAACATGAGTTTCTGTAAGGAATGGCTTCTCCTGATCTCCACCCAAGTAATACTTCACATAAAGCAAGTTAGCTGCTTTAGCTACTGCTTCCTTTCCATCAGAAAATGAAGCAAATTCCAGACATAATTGTTTTTTATCAAGTAGCGGATCAGTTGTGGTAGTGTCCTGCATGGAATGGATGCAAAAATGGGTGACAGGGAGAATAAAGAACAACATTCAGCTGGTTTAAGAGCACAATATCGTCAATATCTGATATAACCAGAACAAACCACCTTAAACAATGTTAACTTACAAATTTGTTAGGACGATGCATGTAGAGTTCTAAGAATGCAAACCTCGTCTAGAAACAAGAAATGAAAATGAACGAAGAAAAAGAACAACAACAACAACAATCACCCAGAAAGGAAAATGGCTTCAGAAAAATTCCAATTTCCACAACTTCATTGGACCCAGTAAGCCTTTAACACAAGGGGAATGAGGAACGAAAACAAAACTTTCTGAAAGAAGAAGCCTAAAATTATTACTCTGAGCTGAAGAATGCAAAATTTTCCAGATAAGTAAGCAATATTCTAACACAAGGATGGCTGGATCACAAGTACTAAAGGCATGAAAAGCATCTTCAAATGTGAGAATCCTGTATATGACCAGTGGTGAGTGGAGAAACAGAGACGGTAAATCTTGATTTAGAAGATGATACCTTGGATAACTTAACATTGCTTGATCTCTCCAATATGGCTTCCTGGGATTTCTTCAGCACTCCTAAAGCAGTAAAAAAGTACAATCAATCTTTACTTGTTACACAAAATTGAAAAACACATTTTTATGATACAAGGACGAGTTAGGCCAAAAATGCACAACCATTAGCCAATTTCACCAAGGCACCCATACCTTCAGTGTCATACAGGCAGACATACTTCACACCAATAGCTGCCAGCCAATGCAAAAGTTCTATAATTTTTGCAGTTGTATGAGCTTCTTCACTGTCCACTACAATCGCCAGGTACTGGACTTTGCCGATGTTAAGGGATTTGTATCTCTTTAATAAACCAGCAGAGATAATGTAACTTTCAAGAGCATGAGCTATACCCACTATGAAGTACCATATGCTGATGACAAAATGTAGGATGTGCCAGAGTATTACAAGCCCAGTATTGCCGATCTGCAAAAAACTTTTAAGACAAGCTAAGCATCTAAATTGGACTTTTGAATAGCATATGTTTAGAATGTCTTATGCAACACTGATGTAATGTGCCAGGGCTTGTCCCTCCTACTCAAAAGTGGCCGAGAACCATGGGTGGAGCTAGTGGGGACCATGGCCACCGCCCAAAATTTTTAAAATTCTATTTAGTAGCACCCAAAAATAACTATTTTGTAGATTAACCTACTTTATGGTCCCAAATTCATAAGAAATTCCAATTGCACCCCCCTCCAACCAAAATATTTTGGTAGTGCTTATTTATTGTCCAAAAATAGAGGGTGAGGAAAAAAAATTTGCTTATGTCCCCTTGAAACTCGTAAAATTATTGAAACCCAAAACAAAAAAGATATATCATCTAATCAATGATAATAAAAAGAAATTTGAAACTACTTACTTGCACAGGCCAGTAAAGAACTTTCTGCATTTCGTCTCCTATATCCATGATTCTACAAGAATAATAAACTATTCCATCATACCTAATTCAACCACCCAAGTACAAGAAATATCATACAAATGTTCTTTTAGACAATTGCAGAACTTTTTCATATTCCACACGATCTGATATGTAGATGCATAAATACATGTATCATTAATAAGTTGAAAGAAGGCAAATATTGGATTCTATCAAATTGGTTGTGATAATCATATGTTACAAATTATGTTTTAGCTTCTTTGATCAGTAACGAGCCTAAAAAAAACATGGACAGAAAACCAACAAGAGCCCACTGAGATCCGTAAAATTTACATTATTTTCCTTCCCTTCACTTTCTTTTTCTTTTCACTTTCCGCAATCCATTTCCATCTAATCAAACAGACCCAGGATGCAATTATTAAGTTATCATATCTTATCAGTTGTCATGCACAAAATCAAATTTGTCCCACGTTTTGACAGATCAAGAATGAACTATTTAATTCAAGGGACCTCCAATTCAAGGTCAACTCGAACCTATTATGATGAATTCAATAGAATTCTTGACAAGCATGAGCAATTTCAAGCCACAAAATTGCAAATTCAACCCACACCCGATCCAATTAAACGTATATACTCTATTAAGTGTCTGCGTGTGTGTGAGAAACATATATTCAAAATAACAGACACACGCGCATATATATATATATATATAGATAGATGTCTGTGTGTGTAAGGATATGTGAAACCAACGTCATCGAGGAGGGTGAGTTTTGTGAGTGGTAATAGCAACAGGAGTACTAGGGTTTCAGCACTCAATCGTCACTACCCGTTTTTTTGTGCGTATGTGTATATCTATCTATCTATATATATATATATATACTCACTAGACAATAATTTACAAAATCTGAGTGATTTGTTGGACTTGGTGGTCGGTGGTTGTGGGCGTGGGGTGAGAGTGACCATGAAGTGAGACAGAGCAAGAGATGTTTGTGAGAGAGGAGAAAGAATAAATCGAACCTGGGAGATCGCCTCCGGTAGCAGAACGACCGCCGGGGAGAGGAATCGCCGGTGAGCTATGTCCAGTCTTAGTCAGGGTTTGAGTATGAAAGTGTAGTGAAATTGTGTCTTCTGTGTCTTCTTTTCTTCAACCCACTAATAAATTACTTTTTGAGTTCATTTTCTTTCATTAAAATTAAAAATAATAAAATAATAAAATATATATCTTTTATTTTGTATAGGATTTTGGACAAAATTAATTTTAATCCACAACAATGGTAAAAAAAATATATATTTTCTTTAGAGGAATATATATATATATATTTGTATAGGAAGTTTTTAGAGGAATTACTTTTAGGTAATGTAAAAAAAAATAACTAATTGTAATTTTCTTTAGAGAATTAAATTATTTCATATTATGATATAATTTATTAAGTTTTTTTTTATAGGATTTTTAGACAATTAGATGAATTTAGATTTTTCATTAAAAATAGGGATATTATCAATAAACCCCCCTATATTTTAATTTTTTATCAACTAACCCCCTCCCGTTCAGAAAACCTCCCTATGATTAGCAAAATGTATCAACTTGCCCCCTCCCTATAATTATGGACCAAAACACCCCTGGAGTTTAATTAAATTAAAATATATATATAATTCAAAATATATATATATAAATAAATAAAACATATAAAATTTAAATAAATTTCGTAAAAAAAATACATATAAAATTCAAAAAAAACATATAAAATTCGTAAAAAATATATAAAATTAAAAAACATATAAAATTTGAAAAATATTTAAAATTCATAAATATGTATATATGATTCGAAAAAACATATAAAATTCGTAAAATATATATATATATATAAATTTCAAAAAATATATATAAAATTCGGAAAAACCATATTATTCAAATAAAATATCTCGAAAACATAAATATCATTTTAATTTTAATTACGAATAAAATCATATAAGTTTATTATTAAATCACCTGAATGGGTAGATTATGTTAGACCCTCCATATTAAAAAAGGGTTAGTTCAATCCGCACTTTGTTTATTGCATGGAAATGAAAAAAAAAAAAGCAATTGACTTATAAAAAAGGGTTGAAAAAAAATCAAATATAATGGAAGAGCATTTTCTTGGATTGTATTATGATTTTCTAAAAAATCAAATATTATGATTTTCCTACTCCTTTTTTTTTATATAATCTTGTTTGAATATACTATTGTAGTGTGTCAAATGATTATATATATATTGAATTTTATATATATATTATGAATTTTATTTGTTTTATCGAATTTTATATGTTTTTTTCGAATTTTATATATTTATTTCGAATTTTATATGGGTTTTTTATTTTATATATTTTTGTTATGAATTTTATATATTTATATCTAATTTTATATGTTTTTTACGAATTATATATATTATGTTTTTATTTTATTTTATATATTTTTTACGAATTTTATAAGTTTTTTTTTAATTTTATATTTTTGTTTACGAATTTTATATATTTTTTTGAATTTTATATATTTTTTACGATTTTTTTTTTTTTGAATTTTATATGTTTTTTGTAATTTTTATATATTTTTACGAATTATGTATATATATTTTTTGAATTTTTTATATATTTTTTGAACTTAATTAAACACTATGGTTATTTTGGTCCAAAATTATAGGGAGGGGGCAAGTTAATACATTTTGCTAACCATAATGGAGTTTTTTTGAACTGGAGAGGGATTAGTTGATCAAAAATGAAACTATAGGGGGGTTTACTGATAATATCTCTTAAAAATAAAACTTAAAAGATAAATACTTCATCCGTCCATATTATTAGTCCACTTTTCAACTTTATTCTTCCCAAATTCCAATACAATTGAATTTTATATTTTTCCAAATTACATTTCATTAAATTCAAAACGAAATGAAGCACACTAAAACCAAATGTATAATACTTTATGGGCTATTATCACAAACCCCCTATGATTTTCAAATTATTAAAAAAAATCCTATGATTTAAAAAAAAATCTATAATTTTTAATTTAATCAAATACCCCCTGCCCCTCTATAAGATTACAAAAATGCCCCTCAAAACTCAAATTTAAATCTAAATTAAACTCTAATTCCTTTCATTTATCACTAACCCCTTTTCTCTCACCCATTTACTCCAAATCTCTAATTCCTCTCATTTATCATAAACCCACTTTCAATTTAAATTCCAATTTTAACCCAAGTCAACTCTAATTTATTTCATTTATCATTAACCCAATTTCAATTTAAATCACAATTTCAATTTATAATTATATCTCTCTATCTATATCGCTATATATATATAATCATATATACACACTTATTTATACATATACAATTATATATACGTACATATATATACAATGATATATACATAAATATATATATTATTCACGTAAATATATATACGTAAATTGTGTATATATGATTATATATATATAGTAATATAGAGAGAGATATAATTATAATTCGAAATTGGGATTTAAATTAAAATTAAATTTGTGATAAATGGAAGGAATTAGAGTTTTAGAGTAAATGGGTGAGAGACAATGGATTTGTAATAAATGGAAAGAATTATAGTTTTTGAGTAAATGGGCGAGAGACAGTGAGTTTGTGATAAATGAAAGGAATTAGAGTTGAATTGGGTTGAAATTATAATTTAAATTGAAAGTGAGTTGTGATAAATGGGAGGAATTAGAGTTTTGAAGTAAAATAGGTGAGCGAAAGTGGGTTTGTGATAAATGGATGGAATTAAAGTTTAATTATGATTTAAATTAAAATTGTAATTTAAATGAAATGAATTAGAGTTTTGGAGGGTCTTTCGTAATCTTATAGAGGGTAAGAGGGTATTTGATTAAATTGGAACCATAGGGAATTTTTTGAACAATTTAAAAACTACAAGGGATTTTTTTGACAATAGCCCATACTTATTGTCCATGGCAAAAATGAAAATTATCCTAAATTCTTAAAATATTGAAAAGTCAAAATGAACAATGTTTATGAGACAATAGAGATATAGTTATATATATATATATATCTAATAGAATTGTAAGAAAGGGTTAATTTTAATTAAATACTGAAATGCATTTCACATTTATTAATAGTATAGACATAGAGATATAGTTATATATATATTATAAGGGAAAATAGCATTAAATCACCCTCAACTATACTCTTTCTTCCAACAAACCCCATCAACTATGTTTTTTACTATAAACCCCCCAAACTATTATGATTGTTACAATTCAGTCCCTCTCGTTATAACACTATTAGTTAAATTTAGGGTAATTTGCACTCAAATCCCCTAAAGTTTAGGTCAATTGCACTCACCCCTTGAGATTTTATTTTCCTTACAATGACACCCCCTGAATGGGTTAAGACCCCATGAAATGACTCTTGTGCCCTTGCTTTAGTGTAAAAGGCATGTTGACTAAATTAATGGACCAAACAACCCTTGTATATTAAGTTTAATTTGAAAAACTTTTCAAGTACTTTGGATACAATGATTTTTGAAATAGGGATATCTACATATAGGTAGACATAAGGATCACTAATTATGTGACACCCCCAAATTTTCATGCATAGGTTGGCAGGCCCATACATAGAAAACTAGGAGCGTTGGTAATTGATAACATAAGCACAGAAGAGAAGACATAAAATAGAAATATAATAATACCAACAATAACAAAATAAGGATACAACTTATACATGAAGAAGACCACTCCCAATACATCCTTAAATAAAATAAGTCCCACACAGTACAATTTGGAAATCCCATAAACATGGACCCCTAGAAACACACTTATAAGAAATACAACATATGACATTTATCGGATCCTACCCTGGAGTGGAAGGAAACTATGATAGAACCGGACAGATAGATATGAAATCCTCAACCCTACTGGTGAAACTGCCGAGGACCTGAAACAACAAAAATGTGGGTTAAACCCACGAGCAAGAACAACTCTACATGATCCCAAGCAGAGTACCAAAATCCATCCCCTTTCCTAGTGACACCTAATCCCAAAATTATATTAAAAAAAATAATATATTTAACTATAACTATAGTCACTAATATACCACCATTTAATATAATTATGTTTATAAATTTCTTACATTAATATGATTTTTCCATACAACATCCAATCCATGCCGTACCATAACCATGTACCCGACAACTCACCCATGCCGTGACAACTCACCCATGTCCCGTGGTACTAGTTAGACTGCAGTAATAGTCAGCCTCCTTGTGGTTTCTTATAAATTTCCAAAACATAGTCATTTAATTTAAATCTTAGGATTTTACGAATTTAATAATTCGCTTGTAATATTTATTCGGGAACGTATAACAATTTATAAGGTCGAGCCTGGGGGGTCCAGGGGGGGCGGCGCGACCATTACCTGAGCGCCCCCCTGGCGGGGTCTGGGGCAGCGCCCCAGCGCCAAGGTATACGGTATTTTATACGGTCGAAACTATTCATTTATACGGTCGAAAATACGTAATCCAGTATAATTCGTGATACACATAATAACAATATAAATCAATGTCCAGAGTCTGATAACAAAGAAAATAGAGAAAAATAATTACATAAATATGCAATATTTTTCTAATAACAGTTTTGAAATCTTTGTCAACATCGAAACCTAAAATATTTATGTACTCAGATATTTATACTAAGTTCCAACCATATACACATCATCAGAATCATACCAACAAGACACATAACCACGAATCCATACATGTATAGCTACACATGGTAAAAACATATTTGTACGTATAGCTAGATATAAACATAGTCTCATGCATATATCAATATATCACCACAAATCTCTATATATATACAAGATCTATACATATAATCATAGATCTGTACATATATGTATAACCAGAATATAAATCATCATATATATATATGAATATAAATATACTCTAACAAATTTGTACATATATGTCTATATAAGACTACTAATCTCTACCTATATACAAGATCTGTACATATGATCATGGATCTATACATATACATATAAACAGAATATATATCATCACATAAATAAACATGAATATGAACATACTCTAACAGATCTATACATATATGCCTATATAGATCCACGAATCTCTACATGTATACAAGATCTATATATATACTTACGGATCTATACATATATGTATAAATAGAATATATAAGTCACATAAATAAACATGAATATGAATATACTCTAACAGATCTATACATATATGCCTATATACAAGATCTATATATATACCTACGGATCTATACATATATGTATAAACAGAATATATAAAAGTCATATATGAACATGATTTACACATACATATACATATATGAAAAATACTATATAGCAGATTATAGATGCACAAAGTAAAGGCTACGAAATTTTAGTACAAAGAGGAAGAGTAGAACATATGTCTTGCCTGTAATGTAGAGCTAAATCCACCACAAGTACAAATCCAAACCAATTCTAAGCTCTCAACCTCTCAACCCTCACAATTTCGGGTATAATTGATGAAGAAGAAGAAGTAGTAGAAGAAATGAGATGGGGGCTAGATCTGAAGTTAAGGATGCTTATATAGAAGATGTTAGGGTTAGGGAAATGTCCAAACTATCCTTGTATTATGCATAAATCACCAAACTGCCCAAACACTAATGACAACCTTGCCCCCCTTCAGATCACAAAATTTCATTATAACCTACTAGACTTAAAAAGACTAAGATAGCCTCATTCAATAATTTAAACATCCATTATGCCATCCAAAATAATTAAGGAAATAAATATCCATTAAATACGGGGTATTACAAATTACAAATAGGTAAACTTTTACCTTTCAATTACTAATACATCAACTTAACTAAACTAATTACAAATGGGTCAACTTTTTTGTTTAAAGACTCAAATACCTCCAAAAAACTTCAATCTTCTTTTTCTTCTTCTCTCTCATTCCAAAATCCCCAAACACTAAAAAATAAAAATAAAATGTTTCGGAAAAAATAAAAATATTTCGAAAAAATTAAAATATTTCTGGAAAAATAAAATATTTCGAAAACAAAATGAGGAAAAATATATTTCGGGAAAAAAAATATTTTGAAAAAATAAAATATTTTTGGAAAAATAAAATATTTCAAAAAAATGAGGAAACAAAATATTTTGAGGAAAAATAATTTTTTTTGAAATATTTTTGTTTATTTCTTTTTCACTTTTTTTTCTTATTTTCAACGAAATGTGTTCAAGCCTTAGACCTCTTGGTGATTACAATGCAATATTTTGGAGTCAAGTGTGTCAAGAAGTATCAAGAATAAGTTGATTGATTTGAATTTGTTTTGAAATTTGGTGGTAATAAATCTTAAGTGAGTTACATTTAGATAATTTATTTCAATATGACAGTGGACATAATCTAAATCTTACTTGTTTAGTATGAATTGTTTTGAATGCATGTCATAAAATATTTTATTTTCCAAAATATTTTTTATTTTCCAATTTTTTTATTTTTCCTGAAATATTTTATTTCCTAATTTTTTTTGAAATATTTTATTTTACCCAAAATATTTATTTTTCCCGAAATAGTTATTTTTTCCTAAATAGTTTATTTTTTCAAAATATTTTATTTTTCCCAAAATATTTTTTCCCTCATTTTGTTTTCGAAATATTTTATTTTTCCATAAATATTTTAATTTTTTCAAAATATTATAATTTTTCCGAAATATTTTATTTTTATTTTTGAGTGTTTGGGGATTTGGAATGGGAGAGAAGAATAAAAACAAGATTGGAGTTTTTTTGGAAGTATTTGAGTCTTTAAACAAAAAAGTTGACCCATTTGTAATTAGTTTAGTTAAGTTGATGTAATTGAAAGATAAAAGTTTACCTATTTTTAATTAGTGATCCTTATGTCTACCTATATATAGATATCTCTATTTCAACAATCCTTGTATCCAAAGTATTTGAAAAGATTTTCAAATTGAACTTAATATATAAGGGTTGTTTGGTCCATTAATTTAGCCAACATGCCTTTTACATTAAAGTAAGGGCACAAGAGTCATTTCACGGGGTCTTAACTCCTTCAGGGGTGTCATTGCAAGGAAAATAAAATCTCAGGGGGTGAATGCAATTAACCTAAACTTCAAGGGACCTGAGTGCAAATTATCATTAATTTCACTAACGGAGTTATAACGGGAGGGACTGAAGTGTAACAATTTCATAATTTGAGGGACCATCACTTAGTTGAGGGGGGTTAGTTGGGAGAGAGAGTATAGTTGAGGGGGGTTTAATGCTATTTACCCATATTATAATAATAAAATTGTAAGAAAGGGTTAATTTTATACTTTTAGAGTTGCAGAGACATAAGAGAGAATGTGTGAATGTTTATTGTTATAGGTGTAGACAAATAAAACCCAACAAAGAAAGTGATTAATTGTCTGTTTGGTAAATGGAGTTGGTGCCAAAATTTTGGTATGGAATGTGAATTATAACCCAAACTATGTTTGGTTGGTGTGGGATGATTGAATGGTACCAAAAAATGGTATGCCAGATTGGTATCAAATGACATTTTTTCACACCATCTCTAGACATGGTTTTGGGAAGGTGTGTGTTGGCTTTGAAATTCCATTTCAAGCAATAAATCTTATTTTGATATTAACAAAACATTCAAAACCGTGTTTGGTACTAATATGGCTTTGAGCTAAGTGTTTCAGCAAGTACAGGTAAATGTTTCGGGAAGATCGCTAAAGCAACAAGCGATAAGGAAACTCAAGCGCAAACTAGAAAAAGGACAAAAAGATCAAAGAAAGAACAAAAGCTGGACTCAAGACCTGGGGTAGATAGGTCGGGGTGAGAATATTGTAACAAGGTATCTTATGCGTTGATTAATCTTATAAGCTCAAGTAATTAATCAAACGAACTCAAACGGATCAAAAACGGACCTTGAAAACAATTTTTGGAGTCACCCAGTCGACTGGCCTGTCCAAGGCAGTCGACTGACTGTGACCCAGTCGACTGGCCCTTAAGGACCCAGCCGACTGGATGAACCAGTGAGTTATAAAACATTCTAACTGCATGAGGCAGTCGACTGGCCTGTCCAAGGCAGTCGACTGACTGTGACCAGTCGACTGGCAGTTAAAGACCCAGCCGACTGATTGGACCAGAGAGTTTCGAACATTTTTGATTGCCTGAGGCAGTCGACTGACTCATGAGGCAGTCGACTGGCCTTCTTGAGGCAGTCGACTGACCCTAGCCGTTGGGAAAAAATATTTCAAATCTAAGCATGGAGGCAGTCGACTGGGTGCCGGTAGGCAGTCGACTGGGTGCTTCAGGATTTTAAGGAAAAGTATTTCTAAACAATATTGTTGCCCAAAAAGAAATGATTTTGCTTGCAGATTTTCAGGTCCTATTCTCCATATTGTCTAGGGTGAGACACACTCTCCAAACCCTAGTGTTCACTATATAAAGAAAGAGATATGGATTAACAAAGTAGGTTCTTGTGTGAGAAATTTTCCAAATATTGTTCATCTCTAATTTTCTCTCAAGCATCTTCTGAAAAATCTTTTGATAGCAAAAATCTCGCTTTTCACTCTTATCATTTTGAAGATTTAAACTCAAGCCTTGAGCCTATTCTCCTATTAAAAATATATTGTGAGAATATATATATATCTTGAGTTCTTGAAATATCACCTAAAAACACTTGAGCTTATCTTGATCTATCATCCATAAAAACCTTAGGGTTTTGAGTGTTTTTTGTTTCTTGAGTGATATATTGATTACATACACAAATTTGTGATCTTGGGTGAGTGAAGCCCATTGTATCAAGGGAGGATTGTTCTCTTGATTGTGTGAAGAGCTAGTTAGCTCTTTTGTAAAGGTTTTGCTATTCCACCTATTGAAGGAAGAGCCATAGTGTGAGGATTGGGAAAGTCTCAAGGAAGGGGATTCTTTGAGCCGAGGAGTAGGAGTTACCGAACCTCGTAAAATTCACGGTGTCAATATCTCTATCTCTATCTCTTTACTTTATGTTCATGCATGCTTAATTTATATCGTGGTAAATAGCTTGTTGAATTTAAGAGAAATCATTCATTGCATATTTTACCTTGTAAATTAATATTGAACCTTGTTGCATGTTTTAGTAAGAATAAAAAAAATAGTTAGAAATTATTTTAAAAACCCTATTCACCCCCCCCCCCCCCCCCCCCCCCCCCCCCCTCTAGGGTATTTTAGTGACTAACAGTGTGGTACTGTTCAAGCAAAATCAACTCCAATTATTCAAACCAACTTCAATGCTCAAGCCCCACGTGTTGGTACCTTGGTGTGTGTTTTGTGTGTTATGTGATATATATATATATATAATTATATACACAAACACAAACACAACCATATACATATATATTTATTTAATTAAGATTTTTATTTAATTAAATCAAATAACTAAATAAAAGTTATCAAATAATAGAATATAATTAATAATAAATAATAAATAAAATTGAGTAATAAATATTTAAAAATAATAAATATTATAAATAAATATTAATTTGAATATCAATTTTAAAACATGGATGGTTATAATTTACATTTGTATGCCTTTAGACACCATATTTATGACTGTTTGGCTAAAAGATAAGGACACCAAAATCGAATATTGTTTACTCAAGTATAGCTGTACAATTAGGGCAAACTAGGACAAACTTTCGAAACAAATATATAAAAGTCAAAAAGAATATATAAATTTCGAAAACAATATATAAACAATATTTATTTAAATTTTTATATATTTTTTGAATTATATATATATATATATTTTTGAATTATATATATTTGAAATTTTATATATATTTTTGAATGTTATATATATTTCAAAAAATATATTTTTTCAAATTTTATATATATTTTTAATTATATATATATTTGAAATTTATATTTTTTTGAAATTTATATATATTTTTGAAATGTATTTTTATCTATATATATATTTTTAAAAAACATATATATTTACAAAAATTTATTATAAATAAATAAAATGTCAAACTATTCCAAGTTACCAAACATGATTTGGTTTCAGAATTTCAGTTCATACCAATTCTACTAAACATGATTTGGTTTTTCAATTTTACTTTTTTTCACACCAAAATCATTTGCACCAAACATGATTTTAGTTCAGAATAAAACTATATCAAACCCAAAACAAAAACAACACCGTACCACACCGGTTGCCAAACATGCACTAAAATGACTAAACATATGACCCATCTAATCACAAGCCTGTTTCCGTGTTTTCATAAAATTCGAAACACTCTTTATCTTGAATTTATAAAGCAATTGATGTTATATTTGGTACGCTTGAATGTAATAGAATGCAAGTTAGAATATAATAAAATAACTATTTTTATTATATTATTTGGTTGTAAATATGAAACACTTTAGGAATAGAATGACTTTGAATTTGTTTTTCCACAAATACCCCTCTTAATGATAAATATATAAGTTTAACAAAGTAATATTATTTTTTACAAAAAATGGTGAAAGACAACGGGAATAGTGTTGATAAGCAATGATGATGGCGGTGGTGGTGATGGAGAGATGACGGTGGTTTGTTTATTTAAAATCTAAGAGGGTTGTTTTAGTCATTTTATGTTTTAAAAATATTACTAAATGAATGGAATAATAATTCCATATGTTTAATAATGGAATGAAATTTCATTTCAAGGAATAGATTTTCATTCCTAAAGAATATTTATTCTCATTCAATATATGGCATCAAACAAATGAATAAAATGAATGAGCATTCTATTCCAATATACTAAACATGCACTGAGAGTGATTATGCTATTCCAATTAATAGAATTACAATATTAAAAATGACCTAAGACTTTGTATGGAGCACATAAGCCGTGGTGGTGTTGAATGAAAAGGCACAATTTACAAGTGACATGGTTGTTTCATTTTTTTTTTCTTTATCAATTTTCTAAACTTAAGTCATTATGTAATAAATAAATGAAAAGACCGAACGGAAATATATTAGTTTTTTGAAAGAGAAAATAAAATAATTAGAGTTAAATTTTGATTCATTAGCATAAAAAAATGGTGTTTTAGATTTTAAAGATCAATAGTACTTTTTCATAATATTTTGGATGAAAAAAATGGAATACTTTAAGGTTAATATTTGTAAATCGAGTATAATAGGCGGCTTTATTATGTAATCAAATTATAATAATAAGTTAATAGTTGAGAAAAAAAATTATTGGGTTTTCATGTTTAGAATAAATCAGTATCAACAAAAATTATGAAAATTTTGGTGTGGTTACTTTGGTATAGCCCACAATAAGATGGATGGATTTTTATGTATTTATGGTAATTGGAAAAATATTTATGTAATATATTTTTCCAATTACCATACTTGGTTAGACTTAAACGGTAATTGATGACTCGTCACTTAAAATTTTATAAATTAATTTAAAATCAAATACTAAATTAAATCATTAAAATAATACACATTATTTATTCTAAAATAATAATTAAAAGATACTCACCTTTTATGATATTTAATTCAGCTATATCTGTTTATTCCACTAAAAATCTCTATATACTTTAACAAATAGTAAAATTCAACTTTATTACATTGATTAAAAGATCTTAATAGTATTGAAATTTCTACTTTAAAAGAAGGATCCAAATCATACATAAAACCTAAAAAATACACTACTTTAATAAATGACATACATCAAACCTCAATAGTTGGTCATGCGGCCAAGGAATGACAAATTATAGATGGAACATTATTGTGGATGTTATTCAGGATTTTCTTGGATGTTTTGAAGTCTCTTTGGTCTCCTTTACTATAAGGGGAAGTAATGGAGTTGCGGACAAGCTAGAAAGAGAGGTTTCAGAAAGAAAGAGAAATTCATAATTTTTAAATTATATCTCTTTGGGTGCGTTTGGATATGTGGTTTTTGCTCTTGTTTTTGTTTTTTGTTCTCTAATTAAGAACAAAAACATGTTTGGTAATGAAAATTCCAATTTTATTTTCATGTACAGTAAAAAAACATCACCCTCATTTGACTGAAAAATGAGAACATCAAAATGATGTTCTTTGTGTTTTTTTGGCACTGTAGATAACATTTAATTGAAGACGTGCTCTGAACATATTTCTGAGAAAAGAAAAAAAATTCCCAAAACTCACTCAAGAACACTCGCCTCTCTTCTCTGCCGACAAACTCCATTCCTAGGGTAAGGTTTGGAGGTTAATCTTTTCATACCCTCTCGAATCGGCCATGAAATCGTGATAGGTTCTCAAATCCATCTCCCAAAACTCTCTTGCCAATTCATTTCAAAGCTCACACCAAACACAAGTTAACAACACAGCGCACCCCATGGGCTACAGACGCTTCGCACAGCTCGCCACCAGCGACGACGACGACGCGTCATCGCCACCACGGAGGGCGCCGCCGCCGACGATGATGAAGACGACCAGCGTAGTCGGAGGAGGAAGAAGAAGAAGAAGCTTAGAGAAGTGGATGAAGAGAAGGACGAGGGAAGAGGAAATCGAGAGAAGAGAAACAGTCGGTGAGCGCGGGAGAGGAAGAGAACAAGGGGAACCGGCCGCGAATGAGAACGCCAAACCCGTCGGCGACGTCATTAGGGTTTCTGGTAAGGGCCGAGGGAGGCGCAACCACTTTGTGGGGTTCGAGTATGACGGTCTCTCCTACGATCTCGTGAGTTCTGGCTTCTTAATCTCGCTTGCATTGCTTTTGATAATTGATTATTTTCGTTGAATTTTACTCAAATGTGTTGATTACTTCACAGGGTTTTAGGTTTTGGACTCTTCTTGTTTGGTTATAGCATGAAATCAGTCTTCACTTGTGTTTTGGTGATGATATTTGTACGCATTGTCTGATGAATGAGTTTCGATTCATGGTGTTTGTTAATGTATTTGGAGGAATTTAGGGTTTCAGTTCTGTAATTTACCTCTGTGTGTGCGTGGAGACATATTTAGCTACTTATCAAAGGTTTTATATAGAGATACATGCATTGCATTTCAAACAATTCAGGGTTGATCAGGTTACTTGTTTAAAATTCTGGGACTTAGGTTGGCAAATTTTGTCACAAAAGCTGAAGTTTATAAAGTAGTTGCAACTAAGTTAATTTTTGAAGATTAGTTTAGTTAGTTTGCCTTGGAGTCTTTATTTGATTCATGGACCTTAAAGATTATGAAGATCAAGGAAGTAATTTTGCCTCATGAATTATGTACCAATCATGGTTGAATTTCAGAAATTTATTTCTTAGACTGTGTTTAGAATGTGCAACATGCGTTATAGAAGGTATGTATGAGTTAGGAGGTCGAAGAATTAATTTATATTGATGTGGCTATACTCAATTCTTGAAATGGTCATTTAAGTAGGCAAACTTGACACTTCTAGTTGCTTAAGGGGTTGTTTGCGTATTTGTCTAATAGTAGATACTTCATTGAGAAGAGTGGTGTTCATGTACTTCATTTGGACTTATTATGAATGGGTGTGTGTGCATTATTATTTCAGAAAAAATTGTTTGGGATGCTTGATCTTTGACATTGCTGGTCTATATTTGGAAATTTATATGTCCAATTCAGAAATTTTGATTTCCGCTAACTACTTGATACTTTAGAAAGTAAACAATGATTTACGCGATAGTTTTTTCTTATTTACTTGCTGGCATTACTGCCACATTATTGCTTTTTCTTATAAACAATGATTTATGATTCTTATAGTAGGGTATGGCCAACTTAATTGTTACATTTTCCAATATCTTTCAAATAGCCAAGTTGGTCCTTAACATATGGTGATTCCAGTTCATCTGAAGAGCGTTATAGGCTACAACAATTGTTTATGAATCTGTTTCAGCCATGCTGTTTAAACTTATCATTTGATCTTCGTTACCTAGGCTCTTTTGTCCTCCCTTACTAAATATAGGTTGCCTGGAATTGGTGGTGAGGGTTGCAGGGTTTGTCAGATTGATACGGAATTACAGATTCGAACTCTGATGCAGGACAATATTCTATGTCTGCACTTATAAGATAGATGCTTGACTCCAAATTTTCAAGTTCCCTAGAGCCGCAGATCCACTTGATGCTGAGAAGTGGATCGAGGACTGACAGAAAAGTGCTTTGAGGTGAGGGACTGCATGGAAGTGCAGAAAAAGGAGGATAGTTGTCTTCTTCTTGTTTGGTTGTAGCAGTCTGTGACTAGGATTGTTGGGAACATTGCAACTTTGACTTGTGATGAGTTTAAGAAGTAGTTCTTGGACAAACACTTCATATAGGCTATGAGAAAAAGATGGTTGTCATGTTTATGCAATTACAACAGAGAAATATCGTGATTGTCAACCTGTATGAGGCCCTATGTTACATGGACTCGGGAACGAGTGACATACATGGGTATGTATCATGGTATTGGATGTTTTAGTCGAATATAGTATTCAAATTAGATATTTCACTCATGTAGTTCCATCTTAAACCATTGAGAAACCATACCGTGCAACATTTAAGTGCTAAAGTGCGAAGATTTGAGAGTGTAGAAAGGGGTAGAGGAAGGGGAGATGAAGGTTGGGGAACAAAATAGTGCGAAGTTCTACATCTTAAACCATTGAGAAACCATACCGTGCAACATTTAGAAAGAAAATTTAAACAATGTAATTTATTAAAAAGGTTTTATTAATTCTCTATTCTGATTGATAAATAATTGAAAAATCTATGTCACATACAGTCACACTAAAATGCTCTCTTCTTAAAGTAGCTTAGATACAAAGATTCATGGGGGATTATATAATAAATTTTTTTGTCATAAACAAATTATTGAATGATGTGTTTTTAACTTGGTTTCATGAAACATATTGCTTCCGTAAGTTGCTTTACCAACTTGAATCTACGAAAAATATCGCTTTGTGCACCTTTGTTCCTACTGCTAAGGAAGTTGTAAATTTTATGCAGGCACCTTACTCTGACCCGAGAACCACCCTCCGTTATGCTAACACAGGTCTTCAAGCTCATAAGATCATTTCCTAATGACTATGTTCAGAGGTATCTCGCCCTTAGAAATACAGCAGTTGTTCTGAAGTAATTTTTGACAAGTGAGGAAACCGGAGGCTGCATTTCTGCATAAACTAAAAAGCTAATTGAAAAGCGAATTTATATAAAGTGGGTGATATTTGATATGCTCTTGGGTTGCTAATATGTATTTCTAGATAGATGTAAGAAATCGAGAGCATTCTTCTTTAACTTAAACTGAAGCCTAAAGAGTTGTTATTGGCGGACGAATCTGTTTTTGTTGCAGTTCATGTAGTTCCATTGTTTCTATCCCATCAATGTATGGTTTCATCCTATATTTTCAGAATTTTAAGCATGGGAACGTGATTTCGCGCTTTAGAGCAATTGCTTCGGGTTTGCTTGGTTTGCATATCCGAAAATAGTTTTTTGTTTTTTGAAAATTGAAAACCATAGAACTGTAAAAGAAGTCTGCTTGATTGACTGTCACAGGAAAGTGTTGGTGAGATCGTCCCAATTGTGGATCTTCTTTGGCACAAGTAGGTAGGCGGTGCTTTATTATGATTTATAACTAGTTTTTAGAAAACTCAATTATTAGAATGTCTCTGTTTTTTGTTAAAACTCTTTTATGGTTCTCATAAATAGTTCTCGGGATTTTCCATTTTCAAAGTTCCTTTTAGAGATACAAACTAAGTAGACCCTTCATTTCCATCCAGTCGGACCAAGTATGACAACGAACAATGCATTTTATGTGGTTACTTTCTTAAAGCCTACTTTGGTTAAGTTATAACAATTGTGAAAGGAAATGAAACCATATAAATTCAAAATTGAAATTGCATGAATTAGCAAATGTTTTGTTTTCTTCTATATGAGGGTAGGACAAGGATGATGATGTCAAGAGACATTTTGCAAAAATCATTTTAACGATGAATGTATTACATGAAAGCGGATAAAAAGAAGTCTTCATATCCATTTGATTATTCATTTACTTACTTCATTAAAAGTTGAATACTTGTCTAAATTAAGTAAATTGGTCTAATGAAATTAAATCTCATTTAAATAGACATAATATCAGATTAATGACATTAAACTTATCACTGAACAAAAAAAATATCTAAAAAAACATATTAAAGCCAAAATTTCAGTAAAATCTTTTTAAAAACAATTCAACTCTGCCAAACATGTTTTTCTGTTTCTGTTCTCAGAAATTCAGGGAACACAGACGCTGCCAAACATGTTTTCCTGTTTCTGTTCTCAGATATTCTGAAAAAACAAGGTTTGCCAAACGTGTTTTTTATTTTTTGTTCTCGAAAATTTTTTAGATAAAATTTCCAACCAAACATGTTTTTGTTTCCGGATTACCCTTAGGACAAGAACAAGAAAGTTTTTTGTTCTCAAGTGACAAAAAACAAAAACGAAAACACTGGTTTCCAAACGCACCCTTTATGTTAAGAGGATGTTATTCAAACAAATTTTATCTGTCTAACTTCATTCCTCTTTGTTCTTGAAAAAAAGAAGTAAAAACCTCAATGATACACAACTTTAATAAATGACATAGGGTGCGTTTGGAAAACCTGTTTTTTGTATTTGTTTTCTGTCTTCAAATATAAAAATTGTTTTTGTATTTGTCTTTGTTTTTTCAGGAAAAAATTAAAAACAAAAAAGCGTTTGGATGAAGGTGTTTTCACCACTTTTATTTGGTGAAAATTGTATTTTATGAATTTGGTATTTTCATTATTTTTACCACCTAAACAATGAAAAAACTCAAAAAACAACTAAAAGTTGTATTTGGTGTTTTCATCACTTTTACACACTATTCACAGAAAACAGTTTTCTTGGGGAAAAAACAGTGAACAGTAAACGCGTTTGCCAAACGTGTTTTTTTTTTTAGTCTTGTGAATAGTAAAAAAACAAAAACAAAAAACAGGGTATCCAAACGGACCCATAGGTAGCAATGTATTTTAATTTTTACCCAACTTGAATGAGTCGCAAACTCAGACGAGTCGAATCGGTCTTATGAACACAAAATCAAAGAAAATAGTGACGGAAAAGTAGAGGGGTTAAAACAAAAAGAAAAGAAGTGGGAGAGGCGCGAGATGCGCCCCGAGTCCAATTCAGACACAACTTTGCTTAAAATGGGACACCACCACAACAGCGACAATTCAATACAGCGACCAACCGCATGAAAAACCACTACACCCATCGTCCCTGTAAACCCTAATATACCTCTCTCTCTCTATATATACATATATATATCTACACTATACACTTTATATAATGTATGTATATGTATATATTGTATTCTCTCCCTGGATTTCTCATTGTCAGCGAAGCTTTGATTATGGACATTGTTTCTCTCTATAGATTTCGTGTGTTATAGGCATGGAATCATTGATCGTGTTCTTTTACTTGATTATTTAGGGTTCTGTACCCGTGGAAAGATTTTGTTGACATTTTTGTGCTTTCTCTCTCTAGATTTGGCATTGAATTGACATGGAGGCTTTGATCGAGCTCTGCGACTTGGTTGCACAAAACCCCGCGCAATTCGCCGACAAACTCGCCTGGATGTGCGGCAGATGCCCTCCGCCGGAGTCTCTCATCGCCGGATCTCCTAGGGTTTCGCGCTCTCAGCTCAATGCCGTGCTCGCCGTCGCCAGATTTCTCTCCAAATGCCCTAACCACACCGATCTCCGCCCCAATTCGGTGGTCCTCGAGTTTCTCCGCGCTGTTCCCGCGTCTTTCAGTCAAAATTTCTGGCCGCAGGCTTTCGGGAAGGACTCGATCGCTTCGTTTTACCGCGAATTCTTGGGGTACGTCTCGAAGGCTACGGACTCGGCTCCGGATTTTGCCACTGACGTTGCCGGATTCATGGGAGGGATTGTGATATCTGCTGTTGTCAATGGGAGTGGAGAGTCGGCCATTGTTTCAGCTTTTTTGAAGGCTCTATCACAGAGTTTTCCACCCATTGTTCCTTCTGATGCCGATAAATTGGTCCTGTGTCTGCTCGATAACTTTGTGAGTTACGCCCCGAGTTCGCCAAGGGAGCTTGTTTCCGCAACCCCCGAGGCTTCATCTTCTCAGAGCTCGCCGCTCACTGCAGGCTATTATCGGTCCAATGAGGGCACTAGCGCCGGAAATGAAGCGAGCAATGTCTCTGGTTCCTCAAGAAGTGAGGGTTCAAGGAATGCCGATGATGCAACAACCTCTGCGTCGTCGAAGGGGTCGGTGATGAATGGGGTGAGCACTGTGGGGAAGAGCAGCATTGATCAATTGGTTATGAATATTGGGTTCAATGATGGAGGTGGAGGTTCAGCGAAATACCGGCAACAGATTGCTGCTTTTGAGGAGGAGTCTGTGGAGAGCCTTGAGAAACAACAGATTGCATTTAACTTGATTGGGCACATATTGAGTAAAGTCAACATTGATCCCAAGCTGTTGGAGCAGGTCAGAAGTATTGCGAAGGAGCAGCTACAGTCAATGTCCATTTTTCTAAAGGTAATTTTTGTGCATATTGAATATCTGATATTGGCATGTGGTTAGTAGGAAAGCAATTTAAGACATGCTTGATTTGTAACTCCGAAAACAGTTTTTATGAACTCGGAAGATTTTTTAAAAACATTTTTTTCAGAAAAATGAACCAAGTAGAGTGATTTAACAACTTTAAAGGAAGGGACAAAATGGAAGGTGTTGGTTCAATGGTTGGCTTTTGTGGGCAGATAAGGAAGCGTGACTGGACGGAACAGGGGCTGCAATTAAGAGCTAGAATCAATACAAAATTGTCTGTTTCTGAAGCAGCCGCTAGGTTACAAATAAGAAGTCTTAGGTTCCTTGACTCGGATGGAAAGTCGGCAAAGAAGTTGTTGCAAATGGCTCTTGCACTGTTGATAGATGCTGCCGAAGCATGCTTAGTCTCCGTTTGGCGAAAGTTGAGATTTTGTGAAGAGCTTTTTAGTTCCTTGCTTGCGGGTATTTCTCAAATTGCAGTTACTCGAGGAGGTCAGCTACTGCGTGTTCTTCTCATTCGTCTTAAACCCCTTGTGATTGCTACATGTATGCAGGTACATTTCTTAAGTACTCCAGAACTGGCTTCTCCGGGTAAGGTACATTATGATAATCTGTTTTGGCACAATAATTTCCAAACAGGCAGACACTTGGGGCAGCAGCCAGGGAGCAATGTTTGACAGCGTCTTGAAGACCACCTGTGAGATAATTGAATATGGTTGGAGCAAGGACTCGTCGCCTGTGGACACCTTTATTACGGGATTGGCTACAAGTATTCGTGATCGAAAGGACTATGAGGAAGAGGTTTGTATGTTTTGTTCGTTATCAAATTAAAAAACCTGTACTCACAACACACACACACAGTTACTTGCAAACACAGACATGCATATACATGCACACACGCGAACACAACCCCTTGGCGTGTTTGTGAATGCCAACAAATAATTTCCATCCCTTTCTTATTGTTGTATTTGGGATTATGTTGGCACATGTATTTACTGAAAAAGTTATGAGAACTATAAGTGATATAACTACTTCTCTTAAGTGAACAATTGGAGCGTACTGGTGTTATATACTGGTCTGTTAGTCTTGCAGGAATTATAGACATCAATCGTTGGGTTTAGGCTGTTGTTCAGTGCCGCATATTACACAAAACACAATCAGTTAGGTCTTAAGTGTCCAACTAAGGCCATCACATACTCTAGTCTCACCGATACTGGGTGCTAAGAATGAGAGTTTGAGGTAGGGTGCATATTCTAACCCAAGGACTTAAAGGTTGTTCAAGGTTTCAAAATTATGGGCAGGGGCTTCCCTTATCAACTCATCCTTTCCATGATTGTGGTGGATGATTTTGTTAACATTTCTTAGAACGTGATGCATTGTATCATGATATGGATTTTGAGATTAACTAGAATAGAGTGCAAGTTAAGCTTTCCCATTGGCGACTAAAGTAAAATCTTTAATCATCAATGTCTGTCTGTTAGCATCAATAAGAATATGAAGTCTATCAGGGGAAATGGAATTTGATTTATCGTTTTTCTTGAGTTGTTAGCTGTATTTCTTAGTAGTTGGTCTCATGCATTTCAGTGTTTCCTTTGGAGTTATTATTTATGAATGCTAAATTCTTGAGGTTTTAGATGATTGTGGTGAGTGAAATATTGACCCTGTGGTTGAATGTTCATGTTACCTATGTTGGTTCAAATTGCTTTGGTGCAGTTGTTTTCGGCTGAAATTCTTACTACTAGTTATAGATGTTCAAACTCCAGTAAATAAAACACTAATATGTTGAGAACGTTTATGGGAAGAATAGAGTGTGTAGTGATTTGGTCAATAGTTTGTCTGCTGAAGTAGAACATGGGCCTACATTTCATAATGTGAGTTTTTGTTATGTGGATTTTCCATCCAAGATCACAGTGGTCTGCCCTCTAAGCATTCCATACTGGGAAATTAGTCTATGTGCAGATCTTTGATGGGGATTTTTCTTTGCAACTCCATAATAAGCTAATTATTGTCTTTGGGATTCCTCCTTAATTGTCCATTTGGTCAGCTTTAGCTTGGATACTCGATTCATATGGTATCTATTAAGAAATTTGTTTGATTTTGAGATAAATTTAAATATTTGACTCCAGTTTGTGCTTATATCGCCTTACATTTCAGGATGGGAAAGAGAAGCAGGCTGTCCCTATAGTGCAACTTAATGTTATACGGTTGCTGGCTGATATGAATGTTTCTGTTAACAAGCCGGAAGTGGTAGACAGGATACTGCCGCTGTTTATTGAAAGCTTGGAAGAGGGCGTTGCTTTAACTCCTGGATTATTGCGACTCCGGGTATGAAATTTTCGTTTCGGAGCTTGCATTTTTTATGTAGTTGTAGTATCTCCATCCTTTAATGAACTTCAATCCTTTTTCTCTTGAATATATGTACCCAACTAAAATAGTTGTTGCTCTCATTTATTCTGTGCCGTTGTGTCTCTACTTGTTTTTATTGAATTACTGCAGCTTCTTGATGCGGTTTCACGTATGGCGAGTTTAGGCTTTGAAAAGTCCTATCGTGAAACTGTTGTACTGATGACAAGAAGCTACTTGAGTAAACTTTCCAGTATTGGATCTGCTGAGAGTAAAACACTGGCACCGGAAGCTACTACAGAACGTGTTGAGGTATGTTCTATCTCTTACCATCTGAACAATATGAGATATTACCAACTTTGGTGAAAATTCATTCTATTAAATGGATGCTCACTGGTTCAATCACATTCTAGACAATTCCTGCAGGATTTCTTCTGATTGCTAGAGGTCTTGGCAATACCAAATTACGGTCAGACTATCGTCACCGCTTGCTATCTTTGTGCTCAGATGTAGGCTTGGCTGCAGAGTCTAAAAGTGGAAGGTAGGCTCTGCTACTATGATATATTTCTTATAGTATGTCATAATTAAAAAATGTGTGGTACCATTGTACTTTCTACGAATATTATTTTCCTCCAATGTAATCGACTATCTGCTCAGAGTTCATAAGATATACTGGAAACATTTGCAGGAGTGGAGCAGATTTTCTCGGGCCTCTACTTCCTGCTGTTGCTGAAATATGTTCAGATTTTGATCCTACAGTAGATGTGGAACCTTCACTTCTTAAATTATTCCGTAACTTGTGGTTCTACATTGCTCTTTTTGGGTTAGCACCTCCCATACAGAAAACCCAGGTTCCGATTAAGTCAGTTTCCACTACGCTGAATAGTGTTGGGAGCATGGGTACAATTGCCCTCCAAGCTGTGGGTGGACCATACATGTGGAATGCTCAATGGTCTTCTGCTGTTCTACGCATTTCTCAAGGGACCCCTCCCCTTGTGAGTTGATATAAATGATTATGTTTCACAATTGATATAATAATTAAATATTATTTCTTTCTGCGTATGGGACTGAGATAAATGCTGCTTGTTTATAAATTGGATTGATGCACCAGACTACATTTATTGATGTTCTACCTACATATCTATACTACATGATTCATTTGTTTCTGCTATTAATATTAGCTTCATTTAATGCTTCTGAAGGACCATACTAGAAAAGTTTGTACTTTTTTTTTGGTTGAACTTGCCTGCTCCAGTCTTAAGCAGCCACCACTGATGTGGCCAAACAAAACTTGAAGTGGAGCTGCTGCATAATACAAATTAGATTAATTGAAAGACACGGTTTTATCTTTCTTTAACTGTTAAACGAACTTTATAAACATCATTGTTCCTTTTCAGGTTGTTAGCTCTGTGAAATGGCTTGAAGATGAGTTGGAACTGAATGCTCTTCATAACCCTGGCAGTCGTCGAGCTAATGGAAATGAAAAAGCTGCTGTTACCCAAAGAACTGCTCTTTCTGCTGCTCTAGGAGGGAGAGTTGAAGTTGCAGCGATGAGCTCAATTTCAGGTTCAATGATTTTATTTTATTTTTTGTTTTTCTGATTGGCTTGCAAGTCAAAAAAGGTTGGCTACAAATTTTAAGCAAACTAGTGGTTTTGGACTTGCTTGGTAGATGTAGTTCACTTAGATATTGAAGTAAGAGTTCTTGGTATATGCCTTTGATGCCTGGAGTACTGCGTTCTGTTTCTTCTGACTTCTTCAGGCGTTAAGGCAACTTATCTGCTTGCCGTTGCTTTTCTGGAGATTATTCGATTCAGTAGCAATGGTGGTATCCTTAATGGTGGCCCTACTTTGACTGCTTCTAGAAGTGCTTTCAACTGTGTCTTCGAATATTTGAAAACTCCAAACCTCGTGCCTGCTGTACTCCAGTGTTTGACTGCAATTGTACACCGGGCTTTTGAAACAGCAGTTTGGTGGATGGTACGTGTTCGTTTCATATTGGCCTTGTTAAGCAATGCCCTCTCCTTGTATCACAATCTCACTTTTATAAAAAGGCATGTCTTAGAAGATTATAGTATGTCAAACTATCAATTGTTTCACACGAAAATTTAACTATTATTTAAGGTTGCCGAACTTTTCATCTCATTGCATTTGGAGGTCTTTTTTTTTTTTTTTTTTCCGAGTTTGTATGAGACCTTTGTGATCCATAAATATCCTGTGCCGGCCTAGCTTGATTGAAGACTATTACCACCATACTACTCAACCCCATGGTCTTCCTAACACGTACTTGATAATCCTGCTCTTTGTATAAAGAATCATGAAGTTTTTTCAAGTATTTTGATCATAGTAGAACACCTTAAATTCCAAATCTAATTTAAAGCTATAATAAGATGAGAATCAATCCGAAATAGCCCGCCTTTCAACGTGGTTGATCATTAATGGCTGGACTCACTTAGCAGCCTGCATGGAATCACTCATTCCGTTTGTGGAGGAACTTCTCAACACATCAACATTATCGGTGATATTAATAAATTTCCAGATCAAATTATATTTGATGTGGTCCACAATGAAGTGCATTTAAGACATAAATATATGTAAAATGTTTATAATTGAATCGGAATTTTTTGTTTAGCTACTTATTTGGATTAAAGAACCTTAAACTAACTAAGTCAACAAGCTGGAAAACTATAAATGGCACTGTAGATCTGTATTAATGAGATGATGAGCTTTCGCTAGAGCGCTTGATGAGCTTTGATGGATTTTTGTTACGTATTGATGGGCTGGGCTAATGGATGTGGAATCGAAAATTTAGGACTTCTGAGTTTGTTGCTACAGATTACCTAAATAAACTTTAGGCTACCTAAATAAATTTTGTACTGGTCGCATCTTTGTTATTCATCTTTGGTCTTTCGTAATAAGTTTACCAATTTTCTGAACAAAATTAAGCCCTAATTATTTAATTTATTAAGTAATCTGACTAATTGAAGCACTCTGTGTGTGCCTAATTTTTATATAGCTCAACTCTATGAAAGGTTACATACCTGGATGAATCTCATGCGCTACTAGGTAGTAGGTACTGAGAAGTTGATTGCTAGATAGGGAATATGCAAAAGACTACCTTGGGTTTTCCCAGAGGTTGCAAACAATATCTGGTGGCAAACTAATTATGTACTTTCAGGTTTTCATTGGCTGCCTGTTCATTCAAGACTTGTCCAGAATAAAAACAAAATGAGTTGGCTATTTTATAACTCAGAGTGGCCGCTTCTTAACCTTGGCATCGATATGCCTACCAAAACTGTTTCTACATCTCTGTACCACTTGACTGTGGTTTGTTCAAGGGCATTTAATGTGTTTCATTATATTCTGGGTATGATGTTGACACAATGAAAAGAAAGTAAGGGTTTTTGTGGTCTCGAAGCATTTCTTGAATTCATGGATGATCATGCAGTCAATCATATTGCATTTTTTTATGTTTAAAAGGTTACTGCTGGATCTAGATCTTGGATTTTCATAAAGCATGGATCTCTTTCGTCAACTTGAAGTAGCAAATGTCTAGTGTGTTGTGATAAGTTCTTGGCTCAACATCTCTGCCACACACACACACACACACACACACACACACACACACACACATTATCATAACCTTTATTGAAAAAGGAAGAAAAATCAAAATTTTAAAACTTACAATTGTCTTCTATGGAAGTTCTGAATAGTATGAAGGTAGATTTCTTTTTTCCTACTCTACAATGTTAGTTTGCAAGTCTCTGCTTTCTAGACTTGTGGAGAGCCTTGATAATCTGAAGAACTGGGTGCAGGAGGATAGAACATCTGAGACAGGCAATGAAGCTGAAATTAGAGAGTCTACTCTTTCCGTCCATGCATGTTTTCTCATAAAAAGTATGTCCCAGAGGGAGGAGCATATACGGGATATCTCTGTCAACTTGTTGACTCAACTTAGAGATAGGTTTCCACAGGTAAACAGTGATTTATAAAATACATTCTCTTTTATGTTCCAATATCGATTTCTCTCTCTCTCTCTCTCTCTCTCTCTCTCTCTCTCTCTCTCGTTTTCTGTTTTTTACTTTTGCTTTTTCTGGTTCAATATTGAAACTTGATTCTAAGTTATTGACTATGCTTATTTTACCCAAGTAAAAGGATTACGTTTTTGCAGATTTTGTGGAATTCTTCTTGTTTGGATTCTTTGCTGTTTTCAGTGCACCATGACCCGTCTTCAGCTCTTGTCAGCGATCCTGCTTCGATAGCTAATGTTCGCTCTCTATACCAAAAGATTGTTCGGGAATGGATCATTATTTCACTTTCACATGCTCCATGCACTAGTCAGGGTCTTCTTCAGGTTTGTTCTCATTGCTGATGTCAATATGGGATCTTCCAATTGTTTCACTGGTCTCTTTTCTTCTCAGTTCTGCCTGGATTTCACTAGCATGGTAATCAGCATTGGGTAGTTTTATATTAATTGTCTTTCATTGAGAAATGTACTCTTGAGTTTGAAATTATAAGTGGTATCTGTGTCCCCCTTTTTCCCACAGAGATGGAACTACTGGATTGTTTCACTTTATGAAAGCACTATAGATTTTATTCTTGGACACATTTTTGCCTCTTTTGTAGTGTGTGTTTTCCTGAGATCTGAATGATACATGTAGATATGTTACCATTGCTTCCTTGTGCAACCTGGGTTTTGTTCGTGTGGCTGCCCACCCATTTCTTTGGATACTACCCATGCCTCGATAAAAAAAATCATGATGATAGTTTTAGCTCGCCAGCACAGTTCCTAATTAATGTGCAGCACCTATCTAATCCACTTGGTCAAATAGCCAGCTAAATGCTCCATATGACTGTACACCTATAGATAGGGACTTCACTTGTGTTTCTTCGTTTGGAGTCTAGATCCCTAGACACATATTGCATCTGTCTAGATTGCCCTAGAGTGTTATCCGGGTCCTTATCTTATTTGTACTCTCTTTGGCAGAACCTATGGTACTATTTGAATAAAGTCAAATGGTCCTTTATACATGTTCTTATTGCCTTCTCCCAGCCTTTCCTTTTCAAATGCTTGTTATATGTCACCCATTATATGCTTCTTCTATCACTTTTATGATAACTAGGCTATTAGTTTGACTTATCTGGTACCTACTTTATATCTCTTTTATAGAATGTGTTGCCTTTTCTTCTTCTAGGCTATTAATAATAATCTAGGCTATTATCTTCTTGTTTTGCTAATGCTTATGGCCCCATGTAAAATTCTCCGCATTAGTTTTCAAGTAGGACTAAATTATTATTTTGGTATATCTATATCCTACTGTTCTCTATTTTTATGTGTTGTTCTTTCATGCTGTAGATAGACTTAATTTCTGTATCTTCCTTGTTCCCAATCCTATACTTCAGGAAAAGCTTTGTAAAGCAAACACTTGGCAGAGAGCACAACCTGCAACGGATGTGGTTTCTCTTTTAACTGAGATAAGGATTGGTACGGGTAAGAGTGATAATTGGACTGGCACACGAACTGCAAATATTCCTGCAGTTATTGCTGCTGCTGCCGCTGCATCTGGTGCAAACTTAAAATTGACAGATGCATTTAACTTAGAGGTACTTAGTACTGGTATAGTCAGTGCAACAGTTAAGTGTAACCATGCCGGTGAAATCGCTGGCATGAGAAGGTTATATAACAGTCTTGGTGGACTTGAACCTGGCACTGCACCAATGGGCTTTGGGATTAGTCTCGGCCTTCAAAAGTTGAGATCTGGAGTGTCACCTCCACAACCACCAGAAAATGATTCATTTAATGAGCTTTTGCTCACCAAATTTGTGCGTCTTCTTCAACAATTTGTCAATATTGCGGAGAAAGGTTTGGAAGTGGATAAGTCAACATTTCGTGAAACTTGCTCCCAGGCGACTGCTTTGCTTCTTTCCAATCTGGTAAACGCTCAGCTTTCTTCATATATATATTTTTTCTTTTCTCTTTTATTAGTTCTATCAAATATATTGCTGCTCCATTTTCTTTTTTCGTATTGAGTGTTGCAATAATCTTCTTTAGGGTACAGATTCGAAACCCAATGTAGAATGCTTCTCACAACTGCTGCGTCTTCTTTGTTGGTGTCCGGCTTACATTTCTACACCTGATGCAATGGAGACTGGTGTCTTTATTTGGACATGGTTAGTTTCTGCTGCTCCTGAGTTGGGGTCTTTTGTCCTTGCTGAGCTTGTTGATGCATGGTTGTGGACAATCGATACGAAACGTGGACTCTTTGCATCTGATGTGAGGTGCTCTGGACCTGCTGCAAAACTGAGGCCTCACCTGGAACCTGGGGAGCCAGAGCCGCAGCCTGAAAAGGATCCTGTTGAACAAATAATTGCTCATAAACTGTGGCTTGGTTTTCTTATTGATCGGTTTGAGGTAACGACTTTTCTATCTTTCAACACTCCTCTTCCTCTGTTGGATTTTGTTCTGTTACATTGTTAAACATAATACATATTCCAGACTCTACTAGGGATAATTTTGTGTAGCTTTTTATAGTTACAGATCTTAAGCATTTTATGGTAATCTATAGCAAAAAAGGAGCAAGTTGTTTCCCATTTGACTTCCAATAGTATTCATTTTCTTTATTATCTTATTTCTAGGTTTAATTGAAGGCAATTATTATAATTTAATTTCAACATTTAATGCAACCTTAATGTTACTTTAGTGAATACACTGTTGACATTATGCTAACTAAGAATAATTGACCCTCGTATCCTTGTTTTCATAGAAATTATTAGATCGACTTGTACTTAGGTTACTCTGGTTGACAAGAATTCTTGCCCAAAATTCCGCGCCTGTCCCAGAGTCTCGTTTCAATTTCCATGCCCTTCAAATTTTTGGGTGGGACTCAGGTGCTTGGGGTAAGCCCACGCAAGTCCCACACCCTACCTGTTCATGGGATACATGAAAAGGACTGTTGGTATTCAAAGTCAGCTTGGGGACGGCCGTTGTATCAGTTTTTGGTCGGATTGGTGGTGTGGTGCGGGCTCTTTGGAGTCCTCGTTTCCTCAGCTTCATAGGATTGCTCGGGACCGTCATGCTTCAGTAGCCGACTGTTATCATCTTGATACCGGGAAGTTAGTGTGGGATGTCAGTTTTGTACGGCACCTTCAGGACTGGGAAATGGAGGAGTTTTCCGTGTTTCTGGAGCTTTTATACTCACTAACTATTAGTGGTGGACCGGACTCATTGTTGTGGAGGGCGACTACTACACGTCTCTTTTCAGTTTCTTCATATTTTCATGGTCTTTTGCCGAGGACGAACGAACATTTCCCTTGGAAGGCGGTATGGCGTTCGAAAGCCCCTACTAAGGTTGTTTTTTTTTACATGGTTGGCGGCGTGGGGTCGGATTCTCACTCTGGATAGGGTGCAACGGCATGGCATGCCTTTGGTCAATCGGTGTTTTATGTGCAAACAGAATGGGGAATCCATTGATCACCTCCTTTTGCATTGTCCGTTAGCCTACGACTGTTGGTGTTTTCTGTTATGTCTGTTTGGTGTTCATTGGGTGATGCCTGCCTCAGTTCGTGATGTGTTGCATTCTTGGAGGAGCGTGTTGATGGGCTCGCATGTTCGTCTATTTTGGCGGGTGGCTCCTCTCTGCCTTTGGTGGACGATATGGATGGAACGCAATAGGCGTTGTTTTGAGGGGATTGAGTCCCCTGCGAGGGATTTAAAAGACGCTTTTATTTTCTGTTTGTTTAGTTGGGTGGAAGGGCGCAGTTGTAGTTCTATTGACGAAAAAATTGAGTTTATGGGTTCTCTTGGCCCATAGGGGTTGTTGTATATGGGATGTATTCCCCTTTTGAATGCGTTTTTTTTATAAATTTCTTATTTATCAAAAAAAAAATTCAAAGTCAGCTTGGTTATATAGTACAAATTATTAGATTTTAACAATTTTATTATACTAACAAGTTTTTTCAAAATATACCTTACAACACGATATTTTTCTCAACAAAATTGATTTCTGTTAGAACTTCTTTTGATAAAAAAAAGTTTGAAGGGGTCGGTTACTCCTATAATAATCTCTTTGGGCACTGTCTCATAACAGTAAAATAAGATTTTTTCACAACTACAACTAGTCTTCAATTTTCTACTCCTATTAAGGTTCTTTTAATTTTTTTTCAAGTACTTCTATTAAGGTTGTTGAGTGGTTCTTTCTCCTATAACGTCATTCTTCTGTCGTGTAGGTAGTGCGACATGACAGTGTTGAGCAACTCTTACTTCTTGGTCGGATGCTACAAGGGACCACAAAATTTCCCTGGCACTTTTCACAGCATCCAGCTGCTACTGGTACCTTTTTTACCCTCATGCTTCTGGGGCTGAAGTTCTGCTCATGCCAGTCCCAGGGTAATCTGCAAAATTTCAGAAATGGGCTTCAGCTGCTGGAAGACCGGATTTATCGGTGATAATATTTTACTTTTTACTTTCAATTAATTTCTTTCTGGTCAGTGTTTTCTGTAAGCTTATTTGCTTCTGTCTTATGTACCTGGCTCTCCTGCATTTGCATGTTGTAATTGTCTATGTATCCCATGGTATCTCCCCATCCTGATATGAGCTAAATTTACCCAGGATGATATCATTTTTTTTCACCTGTTTAGCCCTTATTCCCCTCTTAAAGCATGCTCTGAAATTTCTTGCTTGTTGGATTACGTCCATAGACAGAAGTGAAACTCATCAAGCTTCTTACATTTACCCGCCCCAAACACTGATTTAGGTGCTCAAGTCACTAAAGTCAATTTTGATAACCTCATCCCATATTATTCTGGGTTGCCCTTTCGGTCTCTTACCTTCTATTACAACTAGTCTACATTACGTGACATACTAATTTGAATCAGTCAGACGTAGCAAATTAATTGCTGATCTGTTATCGGATATCCAGTATGGATCTTCATCAGATCAACACTTGTATCTTATTTGGATCAAAAATTTTCCGGTCGCGGAGTAGCCTATATATGCTTTTATGGCCTAGCTTCACTTTTTGTATCCATAGATTGGTTTGCCGGGTTCAGAGTATATTAATTGGCTATAGATGTGTAGTATGGTCGTTCATGTAAATGAATTGGTTCTCAAAGCAAGTTATCTATATAGTTTGTTGAACCACTGACTTTATTAATCTCTGGACTAAACTTTTCTATCTCGTTTATGAACTTTTCAGTGGTCTCGTTCTGTTCGACTGCAATTTCCTGTTTCCGCATTATGATTTGTTGAGGAGTCACTCTGATGCTTACAGTTGCATTTATTGCTTTTGTGTATTACTTGAAATCCAGAAATTTTAGTGTCGCATTTGAGAACTGAAAGATGTTTTGTGCATTGCAGGACCTCTTTAGGTTGGTTTGCTCATGATCCTGAATGGTTTGATACAGGCAATGCAAATTTTGCCCAGAGTGAGGCTCAATCTGTTTCTGTATTCGTCCATCATCTTGTAAATGATCGAATGGATGCTTCTCAACTCGATTTAAAAGGACAGGGACGTGAAAATGGGAGCTCTTTGAGTGATTTGGTAAGATAATTATACTGTCAGGAAATGCAGCTATAGTCATAAATGATTCTGAGATGTGATTCTCTTCATAAAATGAGTCTCATGCTTTTGCAATTATGAAACATTTGGCTTTATCTTTATCCTTTTGGAGTAGGATTCTGCCTGCTGTCTGTGCAGTTTGTCCATGAAATTCTATGATTATCTGCAGAAGGATGAATATCACCCTGTCTGGGGCCAGATGGAGAACTACGCTGTCGGAAGAGAAAAGCGGAAGCAATTGCTTGTGATGCTATGCCAACATGAGGCTGATAGGCTTGAAGTTTGGGCACAACCTTTCAACTCGAAGTAATTCTTATCAATTTGCTACTCATATACCATGTTTGCTAAAAAATAAAAAATAAAATTTGGTGAAGGTTAGTGATAGCATTTTGGTGTTCGTGATTTGCAATTGTGTTGACATATAATTTCAGGGAAAGTTCAAATAAGCCTAAAATTGGTGTAGAGAAATGGATTGAATATGCCAGGACTGCCTTTTCTGTTGATCCTCGGATCGCTTTATCGTTATCCTCAAGGTTCACCACAAATTCTTCGTTAAAGGCAGAAGTAACCCAACTGGTTCAGGTATGTACTTCCCATATTTATTAGCTGGAATTGTACATGCCAAAAAATCGAATCTTGACACTATTAGATTGAAGACTAGTCCAAAGGAAATGACATTTTTGGTTAAAAGTAAATTTGTATAAATTCTATCATCATGAACAAATAATAAACATACAATCATATGAGAAGGGATATCATATCATATGCGACGGATGGCCATTTGCCGGTTGCTTCTGAACATTGGGCTGGGTTGACTGGGCCGAGTTTAAGGTAAAAATGCAACGCTGTCTGGGTTCATCCTAAACCTTACAATGTACAAACCTAATTAAGAATTTTTATTACAATGTACAAACCTAATTAAGAATTTTCTAATAGTTCGTTCTGCTACGGTGAAAAAAGTCGTTACATTGTGCATATGTTATCTGTGAGATGCAATATTTATTAGTTGGTAGGAAAAAAAAGCTGATATATTCTATCTTAACTTCCTTTTAAAAACCTTAAGTGGACTTTGGCAGACCATCATATGTTCTCCTGGCTTACACCAGCCCAATTAGATGTGCAGCCTTAATTCAAAGCTCACTACTTTAGTCAGTGCAAATTTAAATGGAAGTTATCAAGATTTTTGATTGGTCCGCCAATGCATTTTCATTGAGCTTGGATTTTTATTTTTATTTTTTGAGAAGTAATCAAGCTTGAATGATACTCTTGACATCTGGTTTTTGATCCAGTTTGTCGATATTATTATAACACATGCCATCCTTAGAACTGTTTTTTTAAGAGTATTGGTCATAATTTTTATTGCAATGCAATTTCCTAGTTCTGTTTGCTATTTATAGTATTATTGTTGTTGTTATTAAAATATGCTTCATGGGGTCTTGTTCTCCTAGCTGTCTTAAATTTGCCAGTGTTCTACTTGCAGTCCCAGATACTGGAGATCCGCTACATACCCGAGGCACTACCTTATTTTGTTACACCAAAGGCCGTAGATGAAAATTCAACGCTTTTGCAACAATTGCCACACTGGGCTGCTTGTTCCATCACTCAGGCGCTCGAGTTTCTTACCCCATCATATAAGGGTCATCCACGTGTTATGGCTTATGTTCTTCGAGTTTTGGAGTCATATCCTCCCGAGCGAGTTACTTTCTTCATGCCACAGCTAGTGCAGGCTCTGCGGTATGATGAAGGGGTGAGTTGTCTCATTGTCCTATAAGTATGCAGTCTCTGTAATACATAGTGCACGCAAAACGGTCCGATCATGAGGAACTCGAAGCTAATCAGTTGAGCTTAACTTCGACATTGGATTGGTTTGGACAATATATTTGGGAAGTTAGAACTTAGCATTCATACATAATCTGATCTTGCAACGTGTTCCACCTTGAACTGTAATATGTTTACTAAAATTATCTTCTGAGGTTTTCCTTTCACGTCTCCATTAAACCAAGTGCCGAATATAGCTTGATGTGTATCAGCCAAAAACATTTTTGGCACTGTTAATTATACGTTCTTCACATCTTATTCTATTTCTCTCTGCCAAAACTAGCCCCATCAGCCCTACCAGATCCAAACTAATCTCAAGCTATGCATACTGCATGTTACCACTTTAAAGTAATTTTGTGTTTATTTTGATGGATGCTTTCTTAATTTGCAGCGCTTAGTAGAAGGTTACTTGCTTAGAGCTGCTCAAAGAAGTGATTTATTTGCCCACATTCTAATATGGCATCTGCAGGTGGAAATTTCTCAGTTAGTTCATCATTAAAACTAGCTATGGTTTATAATATAGTAGTGATATCATAATGTAGTCTCTGGGGTTATATGTTCTTTTGATATGGAACGTTCTTTAGCTTTCTTATGATAAACTAATTACGTTTAAGAATTGCAGGGGGAGACATCTGTTCCAGAACAAGGGAAAGATGCAGTCTCTGTAAAGGTATACCCAACCATAAAAACATAATTTTTTTTTTATTAATAATCTGAGAAATTTTAGACATCTTGTGTATGTAAATTTATGAGGATGAAGCTAAGTGATAGATCTCCTTAGGCCCTTTAAACTTCCAGAAATTTTATGCAGTTTTGTAGCCAAGTTTGAGTTCATTTCAATGCTAAAAACTCTGCTTTTGTGCAGTTCAACTGAAGTATGAAATTTTTTTCTGGTTCATCAGCTTATTATTTATATGGCATGATGATAATAATACACTGTAGTGAAACTTGAAGAAGCATTAAACCAACTATTTTCTCCTTATTCAACTTTTATTTTTTACTTTATGGTATGGTGCTCACTGCTCAGTGTTGTCAAAGGCGCGCCTGGTTGCGCGCCTAGTCTCCGAGATCATACAGACGCAGCAATTGTGCCTGACTTGTGCCCACACGCCCCTTTGACAACACTTGCACCTTTAATATGTGATATGAATGATTTAATAAATAGTTTAATTTTTCGATTCGGCGCATTGCTTCGCCCACGTGTGTGCCTTGGCTCCAGAGGACCCCTTGGGCCTTGATGCGCCTTGGGCCACTGATGGTGCTGGAGGGAGTGGGGGGACTTAAATTTGTCAAGTGTTCAGTGTTAACATATGCTGATATTCTTTTTTGGCAGATTGGCAGATTTTGCTTGTGGTCTTATCTGTAGGCATACTCTTTATATATTAACGAAGAAGAAAAAGTAAATGAACTCAAATAGAATAAAAGTAAAAAGGTTACATTTAGGGGTGTTCAAAACCGGTTCGGTTCCGGTTTTTTCGGTTCCTTAAAAACCGGAACCGGAACCGAACACCCAAGGAACCGAACCGGAAATCGGTTCCGGTTCCAGTTCCTTCTATTTTAATTTATTTTTTTTATAAAAATGCCAAATATCAAAAAATAATATGATTATAAACTAAATTAAAGAGAGTATTTCAAAATTTCAATTATTACAAACCCAAAGTTAATTAACACATTAAATTATAACTTATAATTTTAAATATAATATATATATATATAAAGGTAAGAATATAACACTAATAAAAAAAAATATATATATAAAGAAAACCGGTTCGGTTCCGGTTCCAAAGGGGTAAGAACCGGAACCGAACCTAAAATTTCGGTTCTTTGATTTTTGAAACCGGAACCGGAACCGGATCGGTTCTTGAACACCCCTAGTTACATTGTTGCAGTAGCAAGCAGTTCTTGATTTGAAACCGAAGACACTTTTTTTTTTTTTTTTGAAAGGTAAGAATACTCACACACACTGCCTCCACTGAGGCTTGAACCCTTGACCTCCCATTTGGGGGCAAGGACAGGTACCTCTTGGCCATTAGGCCTTTGGTGACCAAAGACATTTTTGGCTTTAACTGTGATATAGTTATTTGCCTTCCTATATACCATCACCATTTTTTACACAACCAATGTTACCATGGGATGTGTTTCCATTTAACAAACTTGAACCCAAGCTATAAAGAACAACTTACCTGACAATCCACTGCAAGACTTTGTACCACAGATTCACTGCTGTTGCATGATCTTGCATCTGTACTTTTCCTTAATCATTAGTAACGTGCAGTGTTCAAGTTTTCTCAACAGTGACGCAATCCATGCTTAGTCATTGTTATTTTCTTCTTGCTACTTTCAGAATAGTTCGTTTCAAGAACTATTACCCATTGTTAGGCAACGGATCATTGATGGGTTCACTCCTAAAGCCCTTGACGTGTTTCACAGAGAATTTGATTTCTTTGACAAAGTCACTTCTATATCTGGTGTACTCTTTCCACTTTCGAAGGAGGAAAGACGAGCTGGTATTCGGAGGTATTATTCTATGTTGCAAATGTGTAAAGCTGAAACACATGTTGTTACATAAATATGTGGCCATTACAGATGAATTCTTATTTTTCTTCTAGGGAGTTGGAGAAAATTGAAGTTGAAGGAGAAGATCTTTATCTGCCTACTGCTCCTAGTAAACTTGTCAGGGGCATTCAGGTTGATAGCGGAATTCCCTTACAGTCAGCAGCGAAAGTTCCTATTATGATCACATTTAATGTGGTGGATAGATACGGGGATCACAATGTTACCAAGCCTCAGGCTTGCATTTTCAAGGTAAATACTCTCAATTCATTATTATGCTTATGATCCTTTTTGTGGAGCTGAACCTTGAAATGTTAAAATTTAACTCAAACCTCTGTGGATTTTGAATTCCAATGAACTCTTCTTCTTAACTTGATTCTTTCTATTCTAGGTTGGAGATGATTGTAGACAAGATGTTCTTGCTTTACAAGTGATTTCACTTCTTAAGGACATTTTTGAAGCAGTGGGACTCAAGCTCTATTTGTTTCCTTATGGAGTTCTCCCAACTGGTCCAGAGCGAGGGATAATCGAGGTGAGCTTGTATCTTCTATCATTAAATTAGGGCCTATGGGTCTGTTTTTGTATGTGCTCTCTGCCGTTTGGGTGGATCGGGTAGGTTGAGGTGTTAGTCCAAGCACAACGAAGGTAACAGACCTTCAACCCATGCCCACCGCAACCCAACAGATACAAGCTGCTTTTTTACTGAATTGTTTGCTATCTAACCAAAGTGTTCCATTCCCTTCATTTTTTTCCCTTTTCTTTTTGTTGTCCTACCAAATAAACGCACGTACCCTTTGTGCTCCTATCGAGATTTGAACCCTTGATCTCCCACTTTGGAAGGTTATTTTTATGTATCACCAGGTAAGTCTTTAGTTATATTCCATGGTTTTGCTCTTGTTGATGCCCATACATAATTCTGCAAACATTTACATGTAAATGATAGGCATATGGATTAGTAGAGAAGCTTAGGGCTTGTTTGATTTCTAGGTTGGTTTAGGACCGGTTTACTAACTGTTTCTGCTTTCTGTTTCCTGTTTCTGTTTTCTGAAATTTGACAATAATATGAAAAACATGTTTTTTAATTTGTTTCTGTTTTTTGAGTTGAGAAAACGTTTCCTCTCATTACAAAGGAAAGAGGAAGCAAAAAAAGGGTGCTTTCTCTTTTTGTTTCCTCAAACTCATCATAATCATCAATAATAAAAAGAATAAGAAATATTAAATCAATAATAAATAAATAAAATAATAAATAATAATTACATAAAATATTATTTAAATTAAAATAAATAAATAAATATAATAAGAAATAAAATAAAATGAATAGAAAATTAATAAAATATAAAATGATTAAAAAAAATAAAAAATGATTAAAAATACAATTAATAAAATAAAAATTGATAAAACAATATTATTCATAAATTAAATAAAATAAAACTAATAATAAATAAAATTGAATAAATAAATAAATAAATTAATTAATTAAATAAATAAATAAAATAAAATAAATAAATATAATTAATTAATTAATTAATTAAATATAATTAATTAATTAATTAAATAAATAAAATAAAATAAAATTTGGAAAAGGTAGCTTAATATTTTTTTCAAAATAGTTTTAATGTTTGTTTTTGAAAAATTAGTAAACATAAATTTAGTTTTTGTTTCTTCTAAAGGCAACAGAATCTGATTCTGCGTTTTTCAGGAATTAGAAACAGAAAACAGAAACAGTTAGTAAACAGGCCCTTAGTCTTGTCTTGTTTAAAGACCAAATGTTTTTTCTAGGTGGGCCCCGCATTCCACTACACATCATCTTTTATCTCTTTCTCTTTCTATATATGTATATATATAATGAAGGGTGGACCCCGCTGACCACTATTCTTTACTCTCTTTCTTTCTATATAGGATAATTTGCACTAACATCCCCTGAAGTTTGTATCTATATATATTTTCAAAAACATATAAATTCGAAATATATATATATTTCGAAAATATATATATAAAATTTGAAAAATATATAAATTCGAATATATATATATTTAAAAAAAAAAATTCAAAAAATATATATTTTCAAAAACAAAATTCAAAAAATTATATAATTTCGAAAAACATATAATCATTTCAAAAAATATGTATATTTTCGAATTTATATATTTTTCAAATTATATATATATATATTTTCGAATTATATATATATATTTCAAATTTTATATATTTTTTGAAATTTATATATGTTTTTCAAAATTATATAATTTTTTGAATTTTATTTTTCCTTAATATTTTCGAATTTTATGAAGGGTATTTTGGTCATTTGGGGTGTCATGGCAAGCAAAACCAAACCTCAGGAGGTGTTAATGCAAATTACCATTCTATATCTATATATATAATTCATGGTGGGCCCCGCTGACCACTATTCTTTACTCTCTTTCTATATATATATATAATTCATAGTGGGCCTCGCTGACCACTACTCTTTACAAAACCACACAAGACCAATGAAGACCAATATAGCCAGACAAAACCAGACCAGACCACTTTTCAAACGGGCCCTTAATATAGAATTGTCACATTTTGGACTTGTTGAGACCCCACTTTTTGATGACTAGATGATTCGCTCAATTATGATCCATACTCAAGCATGTTTGGTCGATGACATAATGCCTATCTTTCCCTCAGCCACACATCTCTTCCCCTACATCCCACCCACCAAATGGAACTCTGCCCGTTCCAACCAAGGAACAAGCAACAGCGGTTCGCTCCTGGGACTTGTCTATGCCACATCGACCCAGCGCCAATGCTTATCATCTTCATGTTTCGGTTCATTTGATTGATTCATAAATATTTTCCTGATTGAGGGCTTCCGCTCTCCGCTTTTGTCATGGGAAAACACAATTATCTTCAGCCAAAGAGGCCTTCTCATGGATCTTGCCTTTTTTGAGGGCTATCTGGTGGCTCTCAATTCCCACTTCTAGCTTGGGAAGTGCCTTTCTTTATCTTAGTATGGTTCACCAAATTCCCGTGATCATGCTTTCATCTAATTCTATTAACTAAAGACCACTACCTTACCTAACCATCAAATATCTCTACCATTTCTGCAACATCTATTAAGATCTAGCTTTGCTCTTAACGGGTTTAAATTTCTTAGGTCTTAATATCAATTCTTATTTCTAAAACTTTTTATATTGTAATTCATGCGTTCTTCTGAATATTCTGAAGTGGAATTTTCATTCTGCACAGGTTGTGGCAAATTCCCGGAGCAGAAGTCAGATGGGTGAAACCACTGATGGTGGTCTCTATGAGATTTTTCAACAGGACTTTGGACCTGTTGGTTCTCCCAATTTTGAAGCTGCTCGTGAGAATTTTATCATTAGCAGTGCTGGATATGCAGTTGCTAGTCTGTTGCTTCAGCCAAAGGATAGACACAACGGGAATCTTTTGTTTGACAAGTGTGTTCTCTACCTTTTGCATGACTGTTGATATTGCAAACTGATGACTGGAGCAACCACATTTAACTGGGTTTTTAATTTGAAAAATGACTCTTAAGTTGAATGCTATTTAGTGAACTTTTTGATTGACGAATTCCATCAATACATTTTCTTAGAAATATCTAAAAATAATAATTTAGACTATACTGATTCAAACAACTTTTAATATTAGTATCGTTTTTATCCAAATCAGGCTAGATAATTTCCTCAAAAGTTAAAAAAGATGTATGTCTGGTACTGAATGCCACAAGGGAAAATATATTCAAAGTGACCTGAATTTTTTCTTTTTCTGCAGTGTGGGCAGGCTTGTACATATTGATTTTGGTTTCATCCTGGAAACTTCGCCCGGAGGTAATATGCGATTTGAAAGTGCACACTTTAAGCTGAGTCATGAGATGACTCAATTGCTTGACCCATCTGGGGTGATGAAGAGTGACACTTGGCACCATTTTGTAAGGTTAGACAAGATTTCTTTTTCTCTTTCCCCGCCTTGTCTATTTATTAACAAACGTTGTGTTGGTCTAAACTCTGACTGGCTTAGTTTTGCATATATTCTGGTCTTGCTGGACGACCATTGTCCAAATCTGATCTTGATTGCTTTGTTTCACTTGTGTTCACAGCTTATGTGTAAAGGGTTACCTTAATGCGCGTCGCTACATGGATGGGATAATTAATACGGTGCTTATGATGGTAGATAGTGGATTACCTTGCTTCAGCAGGGGTGATCCCATTGGAAATCTCCGCAAGAGATTTCATCCAGAGATGAGCGAACGTGAGGCAGCCAACTTCATGATTCGCACCTGCACGGACGCCTACAACAAGTGGACAACTGCTGGCTATGACTTGATCCAATATTTGCAGCAGGGCATCGAGAAGTAAAGGAACTTTTTGTAAGGTGGATTTGTCTTCAATTGTATATCATGCACGATTGATTGTAATTTTATAGTTGCTGGTGTTTGATACAACACAACTGTAATTTTTTATTAGGGATTACCACTGTTATAGCGCAGAGAGATGGTTTGTATAATTGGAAAAGACGGGGAATGAGTTGTTTGCAAGTGAGCAGTGGGAATCCTTGTGAGATTTGTAAAAAAGAAAATAGGTTGTAGCTTCTATTTATCAATGAAATTCAGATTTTGTTGCAGTTGCAGTGATGTTCACTCTCTGCGTGCCAAGAATGAATTTGGAACTACATTTAATTTTGAAGATAGTTAGATTATGCTCTACAGAGTTGGGTTAAATTTTTATTTTTATATTTTATCTTCCCCCTGTATGCTATGGTTCCATTGGGTGGTGAGAACGTGATCAATTTGGAAAGAGCAATGATATTTGCACTGAATTGAGAGTGAATACATACACTGTTGGATGAATTATTGTGACCTAAAATCTTTATATTTATTCATCCAACAGTTAAGTATGTATTTATTCTCTCAATTCGGTATAAGAAATATTTTTCATTTAGAAATGTTACTAATAATTTATAAAGCCTAGTGTCTATTATGTATGCCCTCGTTGCCTAAAGGCAGTTTTGATTAATAAAAGGATGACACAGACACGGTATTGTAAATCCCGTATGTCCTTAATTTAAGTTTATGCTGTTATTTCAAATAAAGTTAACCAAATTATTTAATTTAAGTTTCTCCTGTTATTAAAATTAAAATAAGGTATGACTGAATAAAAATTTAGTGAATTTGAGAGGACACGTAGACAAATCTAAATGAGATATCCATTTTCGGTTTGAATTGACTTTTCAAACGTTTGTTTTTGGCTTCTTGAAAGGAAAAACTGTTTTGAACTGTATTTGACAATATTTTTAGAAGAGCTTCTGGGCCTTGGAATAACGTTTTAAAGAAGATGAAGTATCAACTTCTCAAAATAACTTCTGTTTCTTTTTCTTCTTCCGCGAGAAGCCAAAAACAAAATTTATGCCAAACCGGACCTAATAGTCTTTGGCAACCAATTTTAGAAAAGTAAAAGGCCCAGTAAAAAGCCCATGTTTTGGTGAGAAAAGTTATATATATAAGAAACCCATTAAACGAGTCAAGGACTGTGTGCACTCGCAGTTGAGAGAAGCAGCGAACATGGAGGGCAATGTCCGGAGCCAAATGGACTCTTCTTCTCGTCGCCAATCGCTCTCACTTCAACTCAATCACGCTCTTCACTCGGTATATATCAGCTTCTTTTGCATATGTATATATATATATACACACATGTTAAATACCACACTATAGTTGATATATCTGCGTGTTTATTTGTGTGATTTTAGACTTCAGTTGAAATTGGGCAAGTGAAAGATGCTGATCCATGTCCTGTAATCATAGGGGGTATGGTGCTGGATATACACGCCACTCCTTCTAGACCTGCAAATCCCAGGACCACCACTCCTGGCAAGGTACGTCTATCTATATTCCTCATTTTTATACTCTTATTCATATGTTTTTAAGCCAATGTGTATGATATTATACTTGTATAGACAGTTTCATATAATATTTGTTTTGAATATAAGTAAGTGTAATGCTACATATATTTACCCCAAAAAAAAAAAAAAGTGTAAAGTGTACGTATATGTATGGAGGACTTGTATCAACAACAGCATATTCCTGAATCCTGGTTGAGTAAGTCTATTGTATCACCGTGAGCTCGGTCCCTACTTTAAATCGAGGGACTTCACTCCATTGCTATATGTCTAGAGTCGATAATTTTGATATGAAGAACTACTGAACTCAGAGAGTCAGAGTTATGTAAGCAGAACAGAATAAGGGATTTTGATCACAATTGAATCAATTTAAGAAAACCTAAAGTTAATGATTTATCAATAGGTAATATTGCACATGTAATTGTGTACAATCTACGGCGATTCTGTTTTATCAATAGATAATCGCATTATTACAAATTCCTATATATATTTCAGATATTTGTATATACGAATAATACATATGTATACGGAAAAAAAAATATGTAAGCCCCTTTTTATTGCTTGTTGTTTTCAAGATTTCATTTAATTTTATAGGCATGAGTAGATTTATTCCACTGTAAGATGAATCAGTATACTTTTTATCTATCCCTTTGCCTATTATATGGGGTTCCTCTATTCAGGTGCACTATATATTAGGAGGTGTAGCAAGGAATGTAGCTGAGTGCATGTCAAAGCTTGGAACAAAGCCTTATATGATTAGTGCTCTGGGACATGACATGGCAGGTGAATATTCTTATAAGATGCATGCTGCCCTTGATTGCAGATAAAATTCTCGCGGGCCTTTCAGAAAAGGTTGCATCTCTAGAAGAGATGAAGAGTTTTGTCAAAATTTATTAAATTCGTAAGTAAATTTGTGCCCGGTATATAGATGAAGTCTATGCGCTTTGAAGCTAGAAAAGTATGATCACAACCTTTCTGGACTATATTTATTTCCCTTGATAGTTAGCGATAATAACTGTACCCTCAACCCCGTCCCTTCATTTAGATGTCATGTCTGCAGTTCTCCAGTGTGATACGACAATTGAGTTTGCATTTTGGTCTGGAATTGTTAAGACGAAAACCTGTGGCTAGCATACATACTGAGTATAATAATAATAATCATGTCAATCCGAGATTAGCTGATTATTATGTAACAGAATTTGTGAATACCATTCTCTTCATCTAATTTCGTAACATATATGTGGTAACCGCATTCATATTGGGATCTAATTTCGTTTATCCATTGATTCTTACAAACATTACATTTGCTTATATATATAAACGGATCCAATCCATCATATTATCTGGCCGGTAGTCAGGGTCTATAGCTAGGCATTGGTATTGGCTTATAATTTACAGCAGGATTCACAGAATACAATTGGCTTCTTCTGAAACTGACCGCTCTCTCTCTCTCTCTCTAGGAAATTTGCTGTTAGAGAACTGGAAATCTTCTGGATTGTCCACAGAAGGTAGTCTTTATTATTGTTTTTATTATTTTTTTTGTTATCTTTTAAATCTATAGTTGATCTTCGATATTAAATGGTTTGAAAATATGATTGGTTGTGTGGCCAAATGGATGAAATTTGTTTTACTCTTTGGTACTATGACTAAAAGCAGCAACCACCGTTTTTATGAATTTCTGAATGAAGGAAGCACTTTATTAGGAATAAAGCGAGAAGCCTATATTTTTTTGGACTTAATCGTAGTAATTTTGGAATGTTGTTCCCTTTTTGGACTTGTTTGATATTCTTAAACATTGTACATGGAGGAGACATACATGGGGTGCTCCGTTTTATAAAATCATGTTGAAGGAAAATTATACTTGGAATCTGATTACTTCTACAACTTGCAGATTTTCTTTTCTTTCCCCATGTCTTATGCTTCATCAAATGGTAAATTAAGGACAAAGTAGGGCAATATTCAATATTTTTTCATAAAGAAACATTTGTTTGTTTTACCTATGTCGGTCGATGATCACGAGTAAACATACCATATTAATATTAATTTACTATTCCTTTGGATTAGGCATTCAAAGGCGCCATGATATTGAGACTGCTGTGGTGTGTAACATCTTTGATAACAAAGGAGAGTTGGCAGCTGCTGTTGCTTGTGTGGAAGCGATTGTAAGATTTCCTTTTAGCACAATAAGCTGTTGCGCATGTACTTGAACAGAATTGCCAACTTCTTTTAAGTGTTTGTTTTGATGGCCCGACACAGGAACAATTTCTCACACCTGAATGGATTATACAATTCAACTGCAACATACGTTCTGCTCCAGTATTGATGGTTGATGCAAACTTAAGTCTTCCTGCTCTGGAAACATCTTGCCGAAGTAAACATTACTTCCCTCCTCATATAATTTGCTTTGTGCACGAGGATTTTAGGTTAGTTAATGTGTAGGAAGTTCCAACTCAAGCAAAAAGAACTCTGATTTTTGGATGGATGTAATGAGATAGGTAAATGGCCTCAAGTCAATGAAGTCAAGTCCGATTTATGTTTGTTAGATACTTCAATTATATTTCTCTATACTCTCGTATCTTTCTTTAGCATGTCAAACCATATTAAGTTTTAATTTCCATTTCTTTGAGTAGTGCTCATTGTCTAGAATAACACAATATCTTGCATAAAAGTGTGGTTGGATTAGGCCCGTATTTTTATGATGAGAATTTACAATGTTGCTATAGTGCTATACTACATGGTTGATTTGCAAAACCTGAAGTGTTATTCACCAAAGTACCGAACTTGTAAAGTTATTTTTCATATACCTATTTCTTCCATTGCACACTTGGGGATAAATGAGATATAAATTATAAATTGGTTTTAGTAATAACTGCTGCTTCCTTCAATGGTCTTTTAATTATTTGTTATTTGTTTTTTGGTCCCTCCCCAGTGGCAGTAGAATATGGCATTCCTGCTTGGTTTGAGCCTGTATCAGTTGCAAAATCGAAAAGAGTTGCTTCGGTTGTAAAGTATGTGAGTGATAAGATTATCTCATATTGTCATAAACCTGTGATATTCTCATGAAGATAGGTATTTTCCATATTTTTTACACGAAAAGTCTTCAAGCTCTGCTCTCTTGTGGATCATAATTTCATTTTGTGCGGCACGTAATTCTTTTCAAGGAGAGAAGAGATTTGAACTCCAAAGAATAACCTTAGGCAGTTTGCTTCTTGATTTAACAAAGTAGGTTGCATCAACACAGCATCTCCCTTTATTTTTATGTTTTCAATCTGGAACCACTTCAAATAGGTATGGTGAAAAGGACTCCAGATCTCTTAGCAATAAAACCACTATGCTGTGCATTATGTTGTTTAGCCATGTTTAGAATGTCTGCTACTGATAAAGGTTTTAACAGGTAACTTTTGCCTCACCTAATGAAGATGAACTTATTGCTATGGCGAATGCACTGTCTGGTGGAGACATCTTTAGTCCATGTCAAAGAGATCACGGACATTCAATAGAATCTTTGTTCCGAATGCTTAAGCCGGCAGTTATGGTTTTGCTAGAGAAAGGAATCAAAGTAGTACTTGTGACTCTTGGATCGGATGGGGTGTTCTTATGTGCTAAGGGCGGGCCTGGAGTTCTAAAACATGGCTTCATGAGAAACAAAAAACCCCACGGTTTTAGCAAACAACTACATGATGTCGTGAATTCAAGCTGTCCTCCAAATCGGTTTTCTGGCACTTCAAAGTTTGAGGGAAGCTCAAATCTCTTTGCTCTCCATTTTCCTGCACTTTCTGCATCAGTTGTGAAGCTTACAGGGGCTGGTGATTCCTTGGTCGGTGGGACACTAGCTTCTATTTCAGCGGGCTTAGATGTTATGCAAAGCGTGGCCGTTGGTGTTGCAGCAGCCAAAGCCGCTGTTGAGGTAGAGACTAATGTGCCTGCTGGCTATAGTCTTACCAAAATTGCAGGTCAGATTATGGAGTTTATCTGCATATTTTAGTTATTAGCATGTATAAATCTAGCAATTGTGGGTGGTGTATATCTTTTTGTTTCATATAGGCATAGGTATCGCAAGGTAATTTATGACAACTGCATTTTTTCATTGCATTTAGAGGTCCGGTAGGTAACTTTTACCCCATTGAAAACTGCATTGGTTCGCTGACGAAAAATGTCTGAAATATCACACACCTGTACTTTTGATCCCAAATATGATCCTCAACGCTCCCGTGGCCTTGTCATTCTTCAGTATGCAGTGGAAGTGCGTTGGATTCACATCACATGTTATATATGTTGGATTCATATCACATGTTATATATAAAAGACAACAAATCAATCTTCTTTCAAATAGCCCTAAAATTGCAACATTGGTATGCTGATTAGTTAAGGTTTACACATGTATGTTAGCTTATAATGTTTGATTCTGCTCAATAATGCTGAAAATATTGATTAATGTAAATTTCTTCTATGCAGATGATGCAAGATCAGCATACTTGGCTGCCAGAGTCGTATTCTGTCAGTCAATGCTGTAATTGTTCCGAATCTGGTTCAAGTGCCATACTGCCATATCTTGATGATGAATATGCTGGATGTTGCAGTTCAAGGCATAAATATCTATATATATGTATGTATATATATATATTTCCGATTATTTGATTGAAGTGTCAGAGAAGTCTCGTAACTCTTCGATTGGAACCAGACAACGTCCAGTGAGAGATGCAACGGAGAAGATTTTTTTCTATTATGCAGAAGCTACACATGTAAAGCAGAACTTGAATTTCAGGATATTAGGGTTACTCAATTGCTCAACTTAGACCAGAAATGGTGTCACTGTTGATTAAACACAGGGACATAAGTTATGTGATAGAAGCATAAATAGATTTTCCAACTCCACCATTAAATTGAGACGTGGTTGCACTTGCAGAGTCTCTCTAACAAATAAATAATATTTTATGAAAATGTTACAACAACGACAATATATTTAATTGCATTTATGTGAGTGAGAGATGCATAAACCTACTAGAACAAATAATCTATAGGAAAATAAATAAGCACTTATAGGAAAATTGATATGAAAAACATATGATAGCATCATAAGGGTAACAGTGAATTTACCTTGACGACTAAATGTTAAGAAAAAAGTGGGAAAAAAAAGAGTTGTCATTACAAAAATAGAAAGCATTAATGTACATAAAGAAATAAATTTTATTTAAAATTCAATTAAGCTGAAGACTTTTAAATAGTGGAGTTGAAAGAAAAAAATAATATTCCTTTGTTCCAAATTAATTGTACAAGTCTGACTTTTCAATATTTTTATTATTATTATTTTGTATTTTCAATTTTGCTTTCCGGAGGGAGTAGTTTTTCCTTTTTATTTTTCCCTTAACTTTTTAAATATATATATATGGTAGAAAAAATAAAAAACAATTCAAAAATTTAGTCCGGTAGAGGTTCTTGTGCACAAGTGCACCCATTCGTGCAAAGCTAGAGCCACTTGAACTTGTTCCTTCAGTGCTGTATTTTCATGTATATGATATATATTTGTGCGTGTATATATTCTGGTTGGAGGATTGGGGGAACAGGGAGATGACTATCACCATATTCATATATGTGTGGGTGTATCTATTTGTAAATGATCAGATCACTAAAAGAAGTGCTTAAATTTCACACCCAAGCTATAAAAGCTGGTTTTACATCAACCATCTACACATCCAATCAACTAATTACACTATACTCCAAACATGGCTTCATGCAAGAAGCCCACAAACTGTTCGATGAAATGCCTGACCGAAATGTATTTACTTGGAATGCCATCATCTGGGCTCACATAAGAGCTCACAATTTGGTGCAAGCACAACACCTCTTTGACTCTGCTCCACACAGAGATTCAGTCACATACAACTCAATGCTGTCCGGATACGTTAACGCGGATGGGTATCAAAGTCATGCATTGAAGTTGTTTCTTGAAATGCAATCGAGGAGGAGGGATGAAACTGGGATTGATGAGGTTACTCTCACGACGATGCTTAACTTGACTGCCAAGTTGGGCGTTTCGTTGTATGGAAGACAACTGCATTCGTTTATGGTGAAAAGTGGCAACAATTGGAGCAAGTTTGCGGCGAGTGCTCTCATTGATATGTATTCGAAATGTGGGTGTTTTCGAGAAGCATGTCTAGTATATGACGGATGTGGCGGTGGAGTAGTTGATTTGGTATCAAAGAATGCAATGGTTGCGGCTTGTTGCAGAGAAGGGGATTTGGAGATGGCCCAAAATGTGTTTTGGAGTGAACCAGAGTTGAATGATGCAGTTTCGTGGAACACGATGATTTCGGGGTATGCACAGAATGGGTGTGAGGAGGAGGCATTGAAGTTGTTTGGTCAGATGGCAGAGGACAGTGTTAGATGGAATGAGCACACTTTTGCTAGTGTTTTGAGTGCTTGTGCCAGCATGCGGTGTTTAAGTATCGGAAAGGAGGTACATGCTTGGGTGTTGAAACATGGGTTGGATTCGAATCCATTTATAAGCAGTGGCATTGTTGATCTTTATTGCAAGTGCGACAAGATGAAACATGCCGAGTCAGTTCACGCAGCGATTGGAACGCGAAACTCATTTTCAATCACTTCAATGATCGTGGGTTATTCGTCTCAAGCTAACATGGTAGAAGCCAGAAGGCTTTTCGATTCGTTACCTGAGAAGAATAATGTTGTTTGGACTGCTATGTTCTCTGGGTACGCGAAATCCCAACAATGTGAAGCCATTTTTGAGCTTTTTAACGAGTTCAAAACCAAGGAGGCCACAGTTCCTGATGCTTTGATACTTGTCAGTGTACTTGGTGCCTGTGCAGTACAAGCCTCTATCGATCCTGGAAAACAAATTCATGGTTACATATTGAGAATGAGAACTGAAACGAATATGAAATTGATCAACGCCATTGTTGATATGTACTCAAAGTGCGGGAATATAATGTATGCACAAAGAATATTCGAAAGAGTTTCCTCCAGAGATGCAATACTTCACAATGTGATGATCGCTGGTTTCGCTCACCACGGACGTGAAAAAGAAGCTATCTTGCTTTTCGAGGAAATGCTGGGCAGTGGGATCAGGCCCGATGCAGTCACTTTCGTGGCACTTCTTTCAGCCTGCCGTCACTGTGGCTTAGTCGAATTGGGTGAGAAATATTTCTACTCCATGACAAAGGATTATAGCATATCACCGGAACTTGATCACTATGCATGTATGATTGATTTGTACGGGAGGTCTAATCAGCTTGAAAAGGCGGCGACATTTATGAAAGACATTCCTATAGAACTAGATGCTGTGACATTGGGGACATTTCTGAATGCATGCAAATTAAATAAGAATGCAGAGCTTGCAAGAGATGCAGAAGAGAAGTTGCTGAGGATTGAAGGCGATAATGGTGCGCGATATGTGCAGTTGGCGAATGTCTACGCTGCAGACGGGAAGTGGATCGAGATGGGGAGGATAAGGAAGAAGATGAAAGGGAAGGAGGTGAAGAAGGTTGCTGGTTGCAGTTGGGTGAATGTGGGGAATAGAGTTCATATATTCACCTCTGGTGATAGATCTCACTCTGAAGCAGAGTGTATCTATGCAATTTTAGGGGGTTTGACTGCAGAATTATATTATGTAGACCAGATAGAAAGTAGAGCCAAAGCCAATCTAATGTCAACATGCTGCTACGGTTATTGTTAGCATGCTTGGGATACAGAATTATTCAAATGCAAGTTTCTCCATCTGGTTCCTATCAGTTTTGGAAGGTGTTGATACTAATGCATGTATATACTCGACCAATGCTCGCATTTAGGACCGATATTGTTACTAAATATTTTTTGGAAGGTGTTGATATATATTTGTCCAATGCTCGCATTTAGGACCGAAATCGTTCCTCAATACTTTGGAACGAGTTTGGCTAAACTCATTACCATCCCATTTAAAAATTATTAATACCAAATTCATGACGGGTTTTAATCGGTAATACCATAATACTATTACCGCCCATCGAAATAAACGGATTCCATCATGTTACCATCGATTATACTAAATTTTGAACTTAAATTTTTTAATGAAGGAACATGACAAAAAAAATATCCATTAAAGCATTAATCCATATTTTTCACTGAAAAAAGAAAATAGAAAATTCAAAACTATTTTTTTTTAATGGTAATAATAAAAAGTTCAAAATTATTGACTAAGGTGTAATTTTAACTTGTGAATGAACACATTTTTTATATGTAATTCATCTTTCCAACACTTGCATCTGGTAGCAATACATTTCTCAATCTTGTAAAGTGAGTGACTAATCTCATAATATTGATCATCACGCAAGTTCATTTTATTTTTATTACTCATCCATATAATATATATACTACTATTAAAAGTGTGAAGAATTTCAGTATTTCAATGTTTCATGTTTCAGTATTTATGCCTAAAAATTTATGTGTTTTCTTAATTTATAAATCTAATTCTACTTTAATTATGATATTGAATTTTATAACTCCTATGAGTCTTACAAACTTTGATTCCAATTCGACTATAACATTAGGATAACTTTTAGAATCTAATTAGATATATATAGAATTAAATTGAAAGTGTAATCTAATTTCAATTGAAACCACCTCAATTTAATTAGGGTTTGAATGTAATCTCATTATAACTTTTGTAGTTTTACAAACTTTGATTTCAATTGGACTATAACATTAGGATAACTTTTAGCTAGAATCTAATTAGATATATATATAATTAAATTGGAAGTGTAATCTAATTTCAATTGTAACTACCTCAATTTAATTAAGGTTTGAATGTAATCTCATTATTACTTTTGTAGGATCCGGAAATAAAATATAATGATAACAACAAATGATGTTATCACATCAAAATTACATAAAAATCCAACTATAACAAAAATTTGCAAATACTAGTTCCCTTCTCAAACTTAAAAAAAAAAAGAAGAAGATACGAACTACAATTAAATCTACCGTGCGATGATCTAATGGTATTTGAAAATTATTTTAGCAACTCTATTGTGTGAATTCATATAAATTAACATTGAAAAATAAGTAAATAAATTAAACTTAACAAAAGATGATTATATTAACTCACGAAAATAAATACCAAAATGCAAGAAAAATTAAAAATAAATAAAATTTGAAAGAATACAAAAAATCAAAGAAAAAGTGTAAAGAAAAACCAATATACAAAAAAAATAAAAAAAACATGATATTTAAAAGTACAGAAATCGGAAGGTACTATACAGAAAATTTATGAAATCGTAAGGTTTTGATAAAATCACAAAATTGAAATAAAATAAAATAAAAATATTAACAGTGAATTTGCAAATATTATGTTTAAACTTTGTTACTAAAATTAACTTATAAATTAGTAATCCTAATTGTAGTGTTGTAGAACTAAGATTTTAAATTTTATTTTATTTTAATTTCTCAAATGATATATTATTTCAAACAAATTATACTTAAGTTCTTCTACAACAATGCAATTGCAATTTGATTGTAAATTTACAATCCAAAATAGAATTGTAGTCTAATTTTAGTTTAAACCTAATTGTAATATTTTATTAATTTTCAAACCAATTATACTTAAGTTCTAATACTACACTTCATTATAAATTCAAAATCCTATTAGTAGTTGTAGTCTAATATATTTACATAGACAAGTTGTAAACCAATTCTACTTAAACTCTATTACTAAAATTTTATTGAAAATTAGTAATATTAATTGCAGTATTATTAGACTAAAATTTTAAACTGTATTTTATTTTTAATTTTGAAATTATATATTATTTTCAAACAAATTATATTTATGTTATTCTACTACAACGCAATAATAATTTAACTATAAATGTAATTTTTTTTAATTGTAATTGTAGTCTAATTTAACTATAAATGTAAATTTTTTTATTGTAATTGTAGTCTAATTTATTTTTAACCTAATTATAGAATAATTATTAATTTTTTTATTTTTATATTATAAATGCAATTTTAATTTATATTTATTGTGAAACAAAATTTACTACGTGCAAAGCGGGTGCATTTTACTAGTATATATCTGTGTATGCAACTCTTAATTTTACATTGTATATTGTATTTATATAATAATAAAAAAAATAGTTAATTGAATCACTATGTCCGAGTATGAAATTTTCTTTTCCTGAGAAGGGTAAACAAAATCAAAATACATTATCAATAATTGAAGTTTAAAAGTTAAATTATTTTGTTTTTTTATTTTTATTATTAAGAAAATGTATTATTATAATATTTTTTAGTGGATATATATTTTTATGAGATTTTTTTGAAACAATTATTTGAAAACTTAAACAAATTTATCAATGTCTTTCATATTATCTCACACTTTGAATTTATTATAAAATATATGATTATATGTAATTTTATGTCTTACATATATATAGATTTTTTAGTCATGTGCTTTTTGCTAATCTAATTTAAAAAAATATATTAAAAATTAAAATAAAAATAATATTTAACATAATTGGGTTGGGTTTTACAAAAACCCTGTTTTGGGTTTTGATTTTAAATTCTAAACCTGCTTAGAAGTTTACCAAATCCGTCCGACTGGGTTCGTCCGCACCGAACCGAACCCAGCGGGTTAAATTGGCATATACAAAGGAGGACTTCCACTTTAAAACATCGTCGTTTTCAGCTTATTGTTATCGTTAGAGTCTTTCCCTATTTGCGAAACCTAACAACGATTGAAGATTTTTGCGATTCAATCAAATCTTCTCTGTCTCTCTCTCTAATGGCTCTTTTCGGGGGCAGCGAGGTGATTAATCTCTCTCTATCTATATATACGTGTGTGTGTGTATATATATATATATCCCCTCTCTCTCTATAGCTCATCTATTCCTTCTTCTGATTAGGGTTTTAGTTTATTTTCACTATTTTTCAGTAACTCGAATCAGGAGCTTATTTTTGGTCTTACACATTAGCAAATTCTAAATTCCAGAATCAAAATCACATGTTTGCTCTTGACGTAGGATTTAACTGTACTAATTTCGATCAGAGGTTTAATTTTCTGGATGGATTTTGTTTTTAATTTACTGTAACGTAAGGTTAAATTTGTTTTGTTTTTGGGTGTAATACATTTACCTTTCGTCCTCTATATTTGGGGTAGAAATTAATTATTCTCTACTTAGTTTTTGCATTTTTATCTGTTTGTTTTATGGTTCGAATGTTTAGTGTTATCTGAGCATGTTATTTTGAAATAATAAAAATGGTAGTAATAATTAGGGTTTCTTTTGATTCATTATACTTGTATGAGTTAACGGGTTTAAGAACAAACTTGGGTTGCATATTTTAAGCTGTAAAAGTGATATTGTATGTAAGAATGTAAAGCATTGAAATATATTCTGAGAATTATTTCATTGTTTATTAGTGATTTCTTATTAGTTGTTGTTCTATTATATGTGTATTTTTTTCATGGACTTTTTAATTGATACGGTTGTCATATTTTTACCCATAAATTGGTTTTTCGTAGTTGGAATAATAATTTGGGTGCCAAAAAATTGAATCCTACTTTATTGCACGAAAGCGATCGCCCATGGTTGGTATTAGATTTTAGAAACATAAGATATTCAGCAACAATTGACGACCTCATGCTTCTTAAGTACTCGTCATGTTTATGCCGGTGTTATTTCGTTGTCGTTGTATTATGCACAGCATAAGGCTGTGCTGATGGAGTTCTACTTGAAGATCTCTATGTAAGTGTTAAATTTTATACAAACAGCGTGTTATAAAGCATGTTGCAAGTGAATAAAATTTATGCTGCATCATCCATTCATCTTTTGGTTATTGGAGCTGTCTTTGTATCTTTTTCTGGTGAGCATATATACATATACATATACATATATGGGTGTTATGATTGATATAAGTTGTTGCGAATGCAGGTTGGGTTGCGACTGCTTCTTTGCCCACTTGGTTCTAATATTGTTGTTCGAACAGCAAGGTAAGCTATGAATTGAGGTTTGTTTTCTTTCTTAGTTTTCCATTAGGTATTTTATAGATAAATATCAACATAGAGTTGGTGATATAACTTGCGCAGCCTTACTTATGTGACTTTCCTTACGCAGTGTAATATTTGTTAGGAGAATTAATTTTTAATATTTTTCTTTAATTACATCAACTTTTATACTTTTAGTACTGAAAACCCTCTGACAGTCTTTATGCTTGAAATAATGTGCTGTATATAGCCTGTTTACAAAGAGACGTTGAATCTGATATTGTTTACTAATGCATTATTGATATATGGCAGCTGCTCTGTGGGGATTGTTTTACCAGTTTACTCTACCTTTAAAGCACTTGAGACAAAAGATCAAAATGAACAACACAGATGGCTTGTGTATTGGGCAGGTTAGCAATGCCATTGCTACTTCTTTACTCTCAAAACAATCCTGTAATATTGTCTGCAGTTGCAAAGATCATGGTCTTTGGGGTTTATCGCTCATCCACTGATTTGGTTATTTATTATTTGTCTTATTTGTGGCTTGTGTTTGAGGTAGTTGTTAGTTATTTAAGTTTATGTTAGTAGATCCTTTTCCTTTTTTCTTTTTCTGTTGTTTATAGTCTATTTAAGAGCTCTAGATTTTGTTGAGCTAGGATCCGAGTTATTTTGAAAACATGAGGAAGACTGTTGATACATGACCTAGTTCCAGAGTCTTTTGTCAGTCCCCAAAGCAAAATGTGTGCACCATGTAAATATTGCAAACACGAACAGAAAAATTCGTGAAAATTTTGTGAATTCAAATTGTAAAATTCTGGATCGAGTTTTGTGGTTTGTTCTCATTACCTCTGCAACATAAATTTGGAATATTTCATGTATGTTAACGATTTGAAGAAGTTGAAGTCAGCTTAGAGATTACAAAAAGAAATTACTTATAAACGAGTTTTGATGTTTATAAATTGTACTGGGAAGTTGAGAGGCATATATTTTCTAGATTAAAGAATAGTAAGGACACCATGCATTGTTGTCATCAAAAGATATCAAGCTGTTTCTTGGCATATAGCTTCTGCCTCTAGCCTATACAGAAATCATGCTACCTTGATACACCCTGTTTTTTAATGCTTCCTGATAAGACCAGTCGTTTCTTGCAGCATATGGATCTTTTAGTATTGCAGAGGTGTTTGCGGACAAACTTATCTCCTGGTACTGTTCTGACCCAAATTGTTATTTCTCTTCCTGTCATTATTATTTCTGTTTCATAGGTGTATTGGGGATTTCAGCTTTTTGTTTGGTGTGGGATTGCAGACTCATGAAGTTCCTTTTGTCTGTTTTTATCAGGGTTCCACTCTACTATCACATGAAGTTTGCATTCCTTGTTTGGCTTCAACTTCCATCTGTTGATGTAAGCTTGAAGTTTTTTTTCCCTTGTTCCTTCTTCTTCTTCCTTTCCCCACCCCTCTCCCAATGTTTACTAGTAATTCGTGGTTTTGTTTACTTTATGTTACTAGTTCTTACATGTAATCTATGAAGCTATGGTGGCAGGAACTCATGGTAATTGGACACTTATACAGTCATACATTGGCCTTGATGAAATTGCTTTTCATATATATATATATATACCCATATAGACACATGTATAGTTAGCTGGAGAACAGAATTAGTTAGCTGGGAATCTATTGATTAAAGTTCATGCCTTGCATACTTAGTTTTGCTGATGAATGAAAGATTCAGAGTTAATGTCTAATTTTTGTCCTTCATCATCACATGTTCTTCCAGCTGTCCTTGACTTGTGGTTCACAATATCAGGACAGACAGTTTTTTGTTTTTTCTATATTCAAAGAGCTGGTTAATTCTTGATACATATTTGATCACACAGTAGAAAGTTGCTTCTCCTAGAGGGTCATATTAAAACTAATCCACCCCTTTTATGATGTGATTTAAGGCATCTCTTATTTATGTTTTATAAGCAGATAGAGCCTCACTGGCCTGCCCTCTGCAATTGGGATGTGAGATGTACATGCTTTATTTTATATTGTTTATTTTCACTGTGCAATACAATTTTCTTATCAAGGAAAGGGATGCATCAACTGGGATATATATTCCATCACTATCTGGATAGTGTGTCAGTGGGCAGGATTTTGGTGATCCCATTAGGTTTTACAGTCATGTAAACAGTTTGAGAGTGCATAATTGATGTTCTGGTGATTGATTTTGTTGCTAATATACTGTGATTAACAGCTATATTTCTGTTTTGCAGCGTGTAAGTGTTTTAGCGAGCTCTGAGGCCTGTCGTATTTAGATTAAAAACCTGCTCTGAGATAACTTTATATGAGCCTATTGTTTGATACATGTTCTCGAAAGACATTCAAGACCCTCAACTTTAGTCACCAATTGTTTGTGCTCTTTATCGAAGTTCCACCATCAGTTTTTTTTGGGTGGCTTCATGGGTTTATTTCACCTTTTCAGAAATTTTGTTTTATTTATCTTGATTTTCCTTTTCTTCATTCTTGATCACTCGATCAGTGCCACGGGAAGGGTGTAGGTCCATCACTGCAAAGTGTACATGTGGGTGTATTATGTATACACACTTGTTCCTTCTAAAATTGACCATTTTTAAGTTAATGTATTTAGATGATAATGAATTTTGAGAATTACTGGAATGGAGAAGGATTAAATTTATAATGCTTTTAATGATATAATTATGTTGCCTTTTAAGTTCAACTCTTTACAATTTTGATTCTCGTTTTCTTTTGCTTTGTGTTTTTCTAACCTATGAGGCTCGGTTCTGTTTGCTTTGATGTGTTAAAAACCGAACTTTGAACAATATGATGGCTAAGTCAAGCCTTGGTTAATGCTCGTTCTACTCCTTATTGTTCTGCAGGGAGCAAAGCATCTATACATGAATCATCTCCGTCCATTCTTCTTGAGGCATCAGGATAGACTCGATCAAATTGTGGGATCTTTTTATGGTGAAATGGTAATACCTCTAATTTATTTCATGTTGCAATCTGATCTGCTAGCTAGATAGTCAAAGGGATAGGGTAAAAAAAAAAAAAGGAAAAAAAGAAGAAATTGGAAAGGATTGAGAATCCTGAAGGACTATTTGTGCTAAACGCATTAGCTGATGATGTCTCTAATCATGTCTTTACTCTTTAATATCTAAACCCGTATTTGGAGTTAAATGTTGATAAATTTTGATCACTGTCTTGTGTATTTTGTTATCGAGTTACATATACTACTACCCAGATAGCTTCGTGATAGATTTCTGGTTGCAGTCTAAATTTATCAGTACACACGAAGCAGAATTTCGGTTTGCGAGGACAATTACTACGAAGCTTATGCTATCAGGTATTAATGCAAACCCACTTGGCTCTTGGTGCCATATCAGTTGTTAGACCTCAAATTTTAATATTCTCTGATAATTCTCATTCAATATAAATATCTTTAACTTGCACCTTTTTCTGTTTTCTGCTAATAGTTTGATTGTTTTACTTCTGTTAACATCAATGATGTTAAATGTTTCTGAAACACTTGAGCTTTATCAGTAGTAGTGTTTCATACACAGTAAACATCTTGCTTAATGGTGTTCAACTCTTTCTATGTTGTCTTTTCTCTTCTTGAATCAGCGAACCAAATGGTTAGGGATATCATTCACCCAGTGCAAAGGCCAAGGAGTGGTAGGATCGTAGGCCGGCCACAAGTACAGAATAATGCAGAACTGGATGAAGACGAATGAATTCTTCGACCAAGAATATTTCTCAATATTAGCAAATTCTGTTATTAGGGTATGATTTTTGTTTGCTTAATAGGGCCTACTTGCATGTAAATGGCATTTTTCTTGAACATGTGTAGTTCTAAGCTTTGCCTATTTGGCTTAAATGTGCTTGTAAATGGGTGTCTATAGTCGAATCAATATTTGAATCTATAGACTCTGTTACTGTGTTTGTTGTGATAGGGGGTAGGAAAAGGCATTTGTTTGTGAGAAGAGGGAAATGGAAAGGAATTGGGGAGGGTTTTCCCTCTGGTCCCGCCACCATTGGGGCTTTTGTCCCCAAAAGTGGATAGAAATAGAGGGGTGAACATTTTTCTTTAACATTCTCCCATCCAACATTTGAATTTGAATGTCATTTGCTTTTCACTGTATGACAGGTCATAATCAAATGCTGTTTTTGATTTTCTAGAGGAAAAAATTATTTTGAACGGTGTTTGATAAAAAATTTAGAAGAATTTTTGGATATTGGAAGAGAGTTTAAAGAAGCTGAGGGTACTAACTTTTCAAAACAGTTTATATATATATATATATTTTTTTTTTTTGCGTAAAGCCGAATTACAAGTTATGACAAACATGACAACTTTAGTAGTGATTCATTTTTATTCCATTTCAGCTTATTATTTTTTGTTTGTGATATTTCGCTCTCTCAAACTGAGAATTGTGATGTTTGTATGTCAATCGAACACTAATTAATTTAAACTGAACTTGCATATTATCCAGTTTATGACAGTAATCTATTATAGGAGAATATATAATTATAAATTATGGATCCAAATTCAGTCCCGTTACTCTCTCATGGTTCAGATGGGTTCACAGAGATGTAGTTTCTCTGTAGTTTAGTGGGGCTTGTTTGCCACATTATTGGACTGGATTTTTTTATATTTTCTTAGTGGATCAGTTCCAGCAGAAATTTATTTAAAAGTCTCTTTTTCACTCTGCTGCAGTGACTAAAAATCATGGTTCAGGGCATTAATACTTTCGAAAGCATTTCAGAATGATACATGCATAAAAGGCATATAAATTCGAACTATATTTAGAATAAATAATAAATAATTACATTTGTCACTTCACACTATTACATGGATAAATGTTCTTCCAAGTGTCAAGAATTATCCTGTGATGATATATATATATATATATATATATATATATTCTTTTTGGTGACATGTTAGTCACTATCATTAAACTTGAATAGTCTGAACTATCATATGTTGTATTATGAAATGCAATTCACATGACATGATAGAAGTCAAACAGCCAATACCACTTGCAACAAATAAAAGTTCTTAATGGTCAATAGATAAGTCTCCTCACTCTAATACAACAAAATTTGCCAACAAAGCAAGGATAGTCAACTCTCAAAATACTCTTTTAACCTATATTGTGCTTATTTGCAGTCAATAAATCGGAAATAGATATACTACTATTAAATTGAGAATGCATTAACAAAGTAAAAATATATATTACAATATTGCATTTTCTATCTAATGATAACGTATTATGACAACTCAATGTGGTGTTATATAACCATATATGTTTTTGTTTATCAATATGTTTTATACATTTGTTGTATTCTTCATGCAAAGTTCTTACATGATTATATTCTTGTAATATGTTTATATTTGAATGAAAATGTTTTACATAGTAATAGTATCATTGAAGAAAGATGTTATTAATTATAGATAATGGGATTCTTACAGTCAGCATAAAATCAGGGTTTAAATAATTTGTGTAGGAAGAAAAAACAAAATAATAATAATAAAAAAAAAAATCTAGGATTTGTTTTTCGTTTTTTTGGTTAAATACCAATGGTTGCCAACATGGCAACTCTGCCTACGTGGCAAATCCTGACTGACTCTTTGACCACTTTATCAGGAAAATCAAGCACAATACTAAAAAGACGACGTCGTAAAGCGGTAAAGACCTCAAACTTGGCAGTTGTCAGTTTGACCACTTTATGTTATCGTGTGTATATATGTATATATATAGCCAATATAGAATAATAAATACGCAGTAAATAGCAATACTGTTAAACCGAGACACTCGTGCCCCACATAGAAACTTTTTTCCTCTCCCCACCTTTAAATCTCCCATATCAAGATTTTCCTTTTCCGTATCTATCTTTATCTTTTTCTGGGTTTTGAAAATTTTAGTGGTTTTTTAGTACACAAGTGTGATAGTCTTTGTCAGAACAATGTGGTTTCAGGTGTTCTCTCTGCTCTGAGAATGGTGGGTTTCGTTGCATTTTGGTTCAGAGTCATCGATTCATCTCTTGATCTGATGGGTGTTTTCTCCAATATGGTAAGTGGGTCTCTCTGATTTTCGATTTTCTCAAATGGGTTTTGCTTAATTCCTCAATTTATGTGTTTCTTGATGTATCACTTTTGACATTGCTAGTTTTGTTCCTGCATTGCTTGATTACCTTTTTCATCTATATCTTTGATGGGTTTTCTTATGAATCTCAGTTTCCTTCTTGAAGGATTTTTATATTGTTGTTACTATGATTATTATTTTCTGTATATGACTATCTGTATAATCCTTATATCCATTTACATATTGATGGTCTGATTGAGGAAATTCAATAATTAAAACTGGGAGTACAGGATTCAATTTGGTGATTTTTTTTATTTTTTATTTTTTGGTATCAATATCAGTAATGTGGAGTTACACCTAACCATAAATTGGGTGGATCACCTAAATGGACTATACTGTACCTATATATAGTTGGACTGAACTAACTTATTGCTTGGAATAAGTATGAGTATAAAAAAGGATTGCGAATGTGGTTATGCGAGTTTTGTAAATCTGATTCGTTGAAAATGTTTTATGTTTGAAGTGTAATCTCTACTAGTTAAATAATTTGTTTTCAGAGCTATTAGTCTTTCTATGTTATGAGGGAAACAAATAGACAAATCATCTGAAATGTATTTGAATTTGTTATGCATCGTCTGTTACCTTTATATGGATTGGCTTATACTTTGATAATTTTAATCTTTTTATATGTAGGTTGGGACTAAGCAATGATTGAATCCTAGTTTCGCAGTTTCACCGTTAAAACATGAAGCTAGGATCAAAGTACGGGTGGAGCTCAATCATGCCCTATCATTTGCAAATAAAAATTTCTTGTTGCATGTTTTCGAAAGTGGATTCAGCAAGTTATAGTCCAGGAAAAACACCTATTTATCTCAATGTGTATGACTTGACACCCATCAATGGCTGTTTCTATTGGGCCGGCTTCGGTGTTTTCCACTCTGGGGTCGAAGGTTAGCTTATTTTGTTTATTTTGATGCATCTTTATTGATTGAGAACCTTCATATTAGGGTGTTGCACTTGGCATAGACAACTTCTATTTGTTGAGGATCAATTTGCTCTTGAGGCCTAAATTTTCTTATGGACACCATCATCATCATCAGCGTAATGACCATTAACTAAATCATCAACTACGAAAAGAAGTACAGTATTGCTACCAATTATTGATTAATCACGAAATCAACAGCCATTGATTTGCTTCTGCATGTGGCGGCATTCCAATCAATCCAGGCTCTATTAGAGTATTGCTAGCCACTATTCTCCGCTTAATAAGTAATTGCTTGTCACAACCTTTCTTGTTTTGAAGTGATTATGCCCAACCAACTCGTTTCTGCTACAAATCCTCGTAGGAAGTATTGGGTCCACCTGCTCTACTATATCTATCACATAGGCAACAAGAAACACCATCCTTCGGAGATATTATGGAAAATATGCTATTACTTGCTACTCAAAGATCGTCAAACAGGGCTCCAGGAACAACTTATATCACAGGATTTATGCATTCAAACTGGTTATAGACAATGGCCCGCTGGCTGTTTCTTTCAAATTTGAGGCACCCTAATTCAAGTTAAACATAGACTAATTTTTTTTTTTTTTTTTTTTGGAAATTGTATTTTTCCCTGTTAAGGAGTAAGTTGACTAGGTCCTGGACCGTTTGGGAATCGAACTGTAGTTCTGGATACATGGGGGTTGATATTCAATAGGTAGGTATCTTTCATCAAGCTTCTGTACAAATGGGGATTGATCCTCAGGGGTTTCTGGACCTCTGATTACTTCTCAACACACACTTTTCTCTAGGATTGATCTTCAAATTGCAGGGGTTGGTCTAAAGTGTCTAATCCAATAGAAGCACAATGTTTGCACTTTAAATTTTAAAACGATTCTTAGGCTGGTCAGAGTTCATTGATGATGGCATTAATTTTATTTTTAGATCCATCTATGTAGGCTATGTAGCACCCTAGTCCCTTTCGTCAAAAATTGAAATTTTATGGATATTGTAGTTCTTGCAGTAATGAACTATTGGATGTGTTAATTAGGCAACTACAGGTGAATTAATCAGTTAGTTTTCAGAGAATTTATTTTATTCTTTCACACTTATAGAACACAGTTCCGCACGTTAAAATTCCAATTGTTTGCATGCCATTGTTGCAGTTAATGGTGTAGAATATGCTTTTGGAGTCCACGATTTCCCAACAACTGGTGTCTTTGAGGTTGAACCTCGCAAATGTCCTAACTTCAAGTTTAGAAAGTCGATATTCATCGGAACGACACACTTGAATCCTATCCAGGTCAGAGAATTCATAGAGTATCAGAGTGCCAAGTACAATGGTGACACGTATCACATGATTGTGAAGAACTGCAACCATTTCTGTGAAGATATATGTTATAAGCTGACTGGGAACCAGATTCCGAAATGGGTAAATCGGCTAGCAAGAATAGGTACTTGATTTGATGTCTTTACTGCCTTGCATTACTTGCTACAGAATTTAACTTAAGAAACCCCTTTTTTTTTTATCTCAATTTCTCTTGAATATTTGATGTTTTCATTTTTTGCCTTTGTGCCTTATGGACAATAAAACCTCAGGATGTTTGTCGTTTTAGTAGTTGTTGAGAAACTTCTGAATGCCTCTTGGTACTATCGTCTATTAGTAAAATTGATATACAAGTCCCTCTCTCGTGCACATATGCGCACTCACTTTGAGTCTCAAATCTCGATAAGGCAATGCCTTAAGGCTGTGTTTAGTAGGAGGACAGAGCTAAGAACGGAGGAGACTAGGATGGAGCAAGTCTCCATCGTTTGATGCAAGGGGAAGTTGGAGGGATGGATGGATGAGGCGTCCCTCTTGGTCCACCATTTTTCATCATTCTAAAATTGAAGGTAAGAGAGGTGGGAAGAGATGATAAGTATGGCATGTTATATGAAGTGACATTATTGCCCCCTTCAACAGTTGTTGTGAAATTGTATAATGAGGCTATAGAAGAAAGGAAAAATAAAAAGAGAGAGAGTACAACCCAGTCTTCCCTTCCTTATTTGCAATCAGTGAAATGTATAATTAGATAACTGCATGTATATAGTCAAGACATCATTATTAACTCTGGAGGGGTTCTTTTAGTTTATTTTGCTCTCATCAATAATAGATAGTGGGAAATATAGTCAAAACTGGGGGTCCCATAATTCAAATTTGAAGGATTAGGAAGATCTTTACTTGATTGTCCACATATTCCACAGTTTAAGTAATGTTGCAATAAAGGCAGTACCTGCTGTTGGGAGAAATTGATTTAGATTCTGGTGGTCATTACAGGTCATTCTAAGTTGATGTTTTTCTTATTCCCTTAGGTTCATCCTGCAACTGCATATTCCCAGGACCCATTCGACACGAGCCAAATTGCCAACGCTATGAAAGTGAAAAGAAGAGACCGAGAAGCTCCTTCAGTTGCTTCTCATCCATTTCAACGCATCAGAGGAAGGACGAAGAAACAATACCTCCATTGCTGCTAGACTCCCATTATAAAGGCTGCCTACCACCATGGAAGTTAAAAAGCCCTAGAAAAGACTCCTTGCGGGATGGGTAACAAGACTCAAAATACTTTTGATCCGATACGTCTCAAAATGACAGCATAGTTCTTCTATGGGAGTGAAATCTGCTGCTTCTAAATGACAGCAATGGAGTTGCATTATCAATTTAAAAGTTTTTGCTTTCCTATGATTGTTGTCACATGATGTTTTTTTGTCTTTGTAAGATTGTCTTCTGGTTTACAGTTTGGGATGTGCTTGCACCTCCTGTCATAACAGAAGCAGAACCTAGTAAAATTGCTGCATTGCACCAAAAATTATTGTTGGTGTCTTATGTTCCTGGTACTGATCTGCTGGAAAAAAAAAAAATAGATTTGTGCATTTGTGACTGTAGGATATGTTGTTAATTGATCAAGTAGCTTCATGTGTGTTCACTCAATGCAAAATAGGCCTTGGCACAATGGCATGAGAGTCCCAAGGGCTTTCTTGGAAGTATGGTAACTAAGACAAATTATATGTGCAAAAAGGCTATTTGTGATGGTATAACAAACACAAATTATATCAGCAGATCATAATTTGTGAGAGAAATCAAAACCTCATAAAGGTCCAATTCTTACTCTCGTATCAATCATTTTGGATTTGTTGCAGGTTTTCTTTTGTTATACAAAGTCCAAATCATTGAAAGTGAAGTGCCTTCCATGGCAGAGAAATGCCAAATAAAAAAATAGTGAAGTGCCTTCCAATTACCTGCAATATATATATATATATATTTAAAGAGCTTGTCAATCTTGTGAAATTCAATAGTTAGAGAAAACAATATTAAACAAAATAAATAAATAAAGATAGGTGATGATTTGAGGAGTCACAACATAGAAAAAAAAATACAAAAAAACATATTATTTTATACCTGAGAGTAATAACGGTTCAAGTTGTTTTAGTTCTTGAACTCATATTGTAGGAATACAATATCATTATAATACATATATTATTCATTTTTTTTAATATTACATGAATGCCTTTAAAACTACTCTATATATATATATATATATAATTTATTTATTTTTGTTTCATGGAAGGGGCATTTGTATATTGCTGAGTTTTCTAATTTATGATATACTATCAAATGTGAACTCCCTCCCAAAATACCTCCCAAAGTCTATTGTACCCTACTTGTCAAATAAAATGTCTATTGTGCCCTCATCCCCATAACTTCCCCAAACCTTTACTGGCTTAACTACCATTCTGAACTTCTGACATAACCGAAAATTGTAATTTTCTCTTACTTTTGAAACTGCCAGCGAAGCTTCCTCGTGAACTCGAATGTCACTACTCACTAGTGATCTCAGAGCCAAAAGTTGTTAACAACTCAGCAATTAGGTCAATCCTCTTATGTATCTATCTATATACACATATAGTGAAGTTCTTTGAAGCAGAGAGAATAAAGGGCCAATCTTTGATTCAAGAAATAGGCATCTTTATATGGGTAAAGGAGGAGGGTGTGGAGCAAGCAAGAAAAGGGCACCTTTGGTTGCATCATCAATAGATCGTAAAGAATCACACCCAGTGAGAGATGGGTCAATCCCAATTGAGCCTCAAAGGCCAAGTACTGATTCAACAGCCCCATTTCAAGATGGGGTTTTGGGAAAAGTTGAGAGGAAGTTGAGATTATTCATTGTGTTCTATTCAATGTATGGGCATATTGAGGTTCTGGCAAGGAGGATGAAGAAAGGGGTGGATGGGATTGATGGTGTTCAAGGGGTGTTGTACCGGGTACCGGAGACCATGTCACCGGAGGATTTGAGGCAGATGAAGGTTCCCCCGAAAGGTGAGGAGATTCCGGTGATATCGGTGGAGGAGTTGGTGGGGGCTGATGGGTTGTTGTTTGGGTTTCCAACGAGGTTTGGTTGTATGGCAGCACAAATGAAGGCGTTTTTCGACTCCACGGGGAAGTTGTGGAATGAGCAGAAGCTTGCAGGGGTGCCTGCAGGGTTCTTTGTGAGTACAGGCACACAAGGAGGAGGCCAAGAGACCACTGCGTGAGTCTATTCTATCTATTGTTTCGTTTTTGGGGACTAGACTGAAACTGTCAATTTCATAGGCTTGAGTATTATTATATGGTGATCAATAAAATACTTTGCTATATATCATCTGTATTGCATTCTTGATACATCCATATATTTCTTGAATTGGAACTCAATACTTTGATATCTATTATCTCTGGTTGCTCAATGGATTTGGCCTACTTCCCATTTTAGATGGAACCTATTCAATCTATAAAAGTTCTGGTGGCTATTATCTATACATTCATTCTTGCTAAGTGTACATGTGATGGGGAACTGGAAGGAAATGAAAGGAAGAGGAAGGAAAGGTTATGTCTTGGTCCTTATGTGTAGCTCCGAAATCTATTAGATTGTTTTTCCATTAATGGATTTGGAAGGAGGGACTTAAGGGGATTTAAATTAAAGGTAGAAAAATATATATATCAAATAACTCCTTCCACCTTGTTGGTTAAAATTCATTGAAATAAGGTTCTCAAATCTTTGTATAAATATTTGAAATCGAAATCAAAGCTATAATCCTTAAACAACACAATTTAGATTTCCTCTGCTAGACACAACTTCGATTCTAGTAAGATATATCTGAAAATTTCATTCGCCTCTTATGCGTAGTTGGTAGCCATTAGCTTATTGTCAAAAGTTCTTTCTAACTATGCTATTCAAACTTATAAAGACATTCCTGTCGCTGCCATGTCCTGTTGGTGATACATTTTATGTGTAATCAGTGTCGCCTTTCATAATTTCTTCCTTCATCCTTCAGCATACATGCGATGATATCAAACTTTTGCTAGTCTGAGTACGGAACCTTGTTCAATTTTATGACTACAACTTCTGATATACAAAGAGATGAATATTTAAACGAGTCTATTTTTTGTTAGTTGTCATTTCTGATGGTTATCGTAAGTAGTTATTTATATATGATTTCTTGGTGAGGTAAACATGGTGAGAATTTTAGTTGTTCTTGTAACTTGTATTATTTTAGTAATCAATCACCATTACATTAAATCTTATCTGCAGTTGGACAGCAATCACCCAGTTAGCACACCATGGTCTGGTATATGTTCCAATTGGATACACCTTTGGAGCTGGAATGTTTGAGATGGACTCCATTAGAGGGGGTTCTCCCTATGGCGCAGGAGTTTTCTCAGGGGATGGCACAAGAGAACCAAGTGAAGCGGAGTTGGAACTTGCAGAGCATCAGGGAAAGTACATGGCGATGATAGTTAAGAGGTTATCAAATCATTTTCCAGTTGAAGGGGATCACCGCATCAGCTAGCCCTGTTAAGTATCTCTATATATTCCTTCTGTTCATTTCAAAGTGCATACACACTAGCTGTATGGTATTTTCATTTCTCGTGTGGATAGAATTTAGATAAAAAGAAAAAAATAGCCGAAAAGCTTGTCTTCCATTTTTCCTGGTCTTGTTAAATAGTGTACATGCTTTGGAATTTACTTTCTTTGGTGTATTATTGAACACTGTGAGTGGTTTCCCTTGTGCAATTCCTTCTTATGGGGTGCTTTTTTAATAATATGATTCATGTTTATATGACTTCTGAAATACTTCATTATCTGCCATGTTTTGTGAAAATTTCCCCTTTTCACTGCACATTATTTTGAATAACCATAGAAGACGCTACCTCATATTTGTAGTATGTATCCTGCTTTTGTGGGGTTGGAGGATTGATGGATTAGGGGGACAGACTACATATGGATCCCAGGGAAAGGGGAAGTAGTAAGTACCATTACATCCATAACAAACTCTAATCCCTCTGGAGATGTGCGCATCAATATATCAACAATTTCGAACAATCATGTGTACAAAAATTACAAATTTTAAGACAATGAATATAAACTTGTCACGCCCCCATTTTCGGGGCATGATGAAATAAAATACAACCTATCTTCTATATTATAATCCTTTTCTATTTTTGTGAAGTATAACGTAGTACATTCTTATTTTGCTAAAGAACCAAATCTTCACGCTTGTTCAGGAGCATCTTCACTGCTTTTAGGAGCTTCTTCACTGGTTTCAGGAGCTGCTTCACTATTTTCAGGAACTGCTTCACTACTTTCAGGAACCTCTTCACTCTTCTCTTCTTTGCTACTTTCAGGAACTTGTTCACCATTTTCATCTTTGCTACTTTCAGGAGCTTCTTCACCATTTTCATCTTTGCTACTTTCAGGAGCTTCTTCACCATTTTCATCTTTGCTACTTTCAGGAGCTTCTTCACCATTTTCATCTTTGCTACTTTCAGGAGCTTCTTCACCATTGTCTTCTTTCGTTCTGAAAAATATTGGCGGCAGCTGTGAGCACAGAACCCCACCCAGTAGGGAAAATACTCTAAAGTCGTATATACAATACGATAGAACAACTAAGGATAACTCTATACCTTTTGGTGCAATTATAAACATACATATATATAAGTTTGTGAATATAAACATACAAATTCTTCTATTATGAAAATTTCTAATTTATTTCTATCTAGAGGCATAAATAAATTTAGAGTAGATCCCCTACCTTTTTGTGTGGATTATTTAAACAAACCTTCAAATCAGCCCCCTGCTAAGCATAAAAGTCCTATTGGTCTTGGGCGTTTGTTAATCTGACCCTATTTGCTTACCTTAATTCTTCCCAAGTATGTTACTGAGTTGTGTTTAGGAGACTAGTCTGCTCTTATGTATACTCGTACTTCCTTTTAGTGACATGATGCAACCCTTTGAACAGCTTACACTTGGTTTAGGAATCAGGACCATGAAAAGGCAAAGACATTTCCCCTTTCCAGCAATGTAGAGGCATATCTATTTTAATCCCTCCCCTCCCCGACACGCCAATATATACATATATATATAAACAAGAAAGTAAGTTTGAAACATGGTTTACAATGCTAATAGTAAAATTTCATGCAATTTTAAATATTTACGAATCAAAATATAGGTACGCCAAATTTTCTAGGGAAAAAAAAAACAAAAAACAAAAACCAGCAGTAATATAGATATAGAGGAAGGATATCAGCATGTGATAACTACTTCTCTGAGAGAGGATAATCCTTCTAAGCCAATATGACAAACTTATCTTGTGCAATTTTTAAGCAAGGAATTTAGTAAATGATGAAAAGCAGCTCTTACATGATGCTATCGTACCAGTTGTATCCTACATATCCGCCCTCCATTGAAATTCTAACATGTTCACCGAATTTCTTTGGATCGTCTCTCAAATCATCAGCAGCTTCTTGATTGAGAGGATCTTCATGATTAGGTTGCTGCACATATGCACACACAAACTCTAAATATACCGCAACCAATTAAGTTGGAATGATCAATCTGTAAAAGAGTTTAGTCCTTACCGTGAAAAGATTGTATAATCCGTATATTACAGTATTTATGTTAAGAACAGGTTTCCAGTCTTCTCGTAGAATGTTAAGGCACACATTCCCGTCCAAGTCAATATTAGGATGATACGTCTGCAAGGAAAATGAGCTGGTTAAACTGCCAGTTATACAGACTTACAACGCTATCAATATACACACACACACATATATATATAGTGGTGGAGGAGCCATTGTGGCGAAGACGTGACAGCTTACCATGGTTTTGCACTTCACCTTTGGTGGCTCGTGAGGATAGACTGGAGGAACTTGGACACTGAATAGAAATGTACCATCACTGTTACAGGAGAAAAAACATACAAGAGCATATCAAACATTGAGAGTCAACCTCAAATAGTTAGAATAAGGCTTTCTTTGATCAGTTGAATCTGTCAACCATTAGATACATGAATGCCATTCTTGAGCACCATAACTAGACTAATAGCACACATCGATAGGAGCGTGCTACAACTCTAAATGGCCCGAACTCAGAAAATTTAAGTACTGAAGGTCATCGAAACCAGTTACGAGTATGAGTGATTAAATACTAGGCAATGGCATTTACTTACGTGTAGTAGCCTTCGTCAGGCTTAATAGTGACCTCGAAGTTCATCAGGTTATCCTTTCCATCGACGAAGTTTATGCTACAACATGCTGGTAGGTTCAGTTCACTGATATCTACAAGATCAGAAACAAGAACAACATAATATATATTCTCCAATCCCTAATAAAAATAAAAATAAAAAAAATCTTAGAGATACCTCTAAGCAATAGTTCTAGTCAACTCCACCCAGAAAAAAATAAGATTATTAAGATATTCATAACAAAGAAAATACCTCTATTAAGACATAATTCTGCTGCACTTTCCTTCTTAACAAGCAGCGCCGCTTTGGCTTCTGCAGCCCTCTGTTTCTCCTTCTCCTTGAAAATCTTAATCATGTTTCCTACAATAAAATGTATGATATATAAGTCATAGCAACGCTACTGATATCTTAAGATTAGCAGATTTTTTTTTTATTTTTTCTGGTAAGTATGAGCAGAAGATAATTGTTAAACAAGAAAATAGAGGGAAAGATGAATGCTTCTACTGCATCATTTATGTAATTCTGGAATTTAATTGGATAAGAAGCAATTTTCAAGTAAAATCCCAAAATAATTACAATAATATTATCAGAAAGAGGGGCTATACAGTATACTTATATGAGCATGAGCAAAAGCAACAGAAAATGATGAGCAACAAGCTTATCTATAATTTTTTGAGAGCTCTTTGAAGAAGGAGAATTATTTTTGGAACATTATTGAGTGCATTAGAGGTCATGACTTGGGTCCTGAAATATCAAAAGAGATCTTCACTCTCTCTCATTTGCCAAACATTATAATCCCATTAATTCATTCTTATCAAATCATGGTTCAAACTCTGTTTTTTTTTTTGAAAAGGTTAAGGACTTGTGTAGAATCTATTTTGGTTTAAACTCTGTTTATTTGAAGGTAAAATATTTTTTAAGTCGATTAAAATAATTTTATAATTTTATTTTTTGGCATGTTTTTTCTTTTTAGAAATTTTTTCGGAAGAACAAAAAAATCACTTCTGACAAATGCTCTAAGCCTCTGTTTTAAACATATTTTACCTCAATTTAAGCAAACCGAACACTGATAAAATATTTTATACCAAACATACAGAGAATTCATACCTGAAACTGTTGAAGTATGAATGAACATAAAAATTAGAATCTGAAACAAAGTGTATTTAAGTCTCCCTCTGGCAAATGTTTTTATTTTTTATTTTTTTTCTTAGTAAAATCTAGAAGTTATTTTGGAAAATGTTCATAGAAGTGTAAAAAACACAAAAATAGAAATATATATGAAGTAAAATATTTATCATGAAAGATCAAAATTACATGCAAAGACTGGGACGGTGCATGCACACACACACACACATATATATATATATATATATATATATATTTATATGTATATATATTTATATGTATATATATTTATATGTATAGATAGATGAGGTGAATCAAGTTACCGGGACTTTAGAAGCGATGAAGACAGGTATGGGAAATAGAAAAAGAGAGTATAGATAGATATAGATATAGAGATAGGAAGTAATATATACATATGGGGAGAAAGAGCTTATAGTAGAATTAAGAGGGAGAGCGACATGTCCGGAAATGCAAGTATTAAGCCAAAATCACCACAAAAAAGCTTCAGTGTTACGCAATCTACGCGTTGCCTCTCCCATCTCCCATCATCTTAAAATAAACACCCCTCATGTATATATTGTTCAATACACATAATAGTTCTTGCACTTTTTATTTGCATTTTGGATTATTTTTTTTTAATTTCAATTCATTCATCTTTCTCTTGATTTTAGAAAAAAGATTGAATTTAAACCTGCCTGGCATAGTCTAGCGGTAACTCGCCGCCCAAAATAAAATGATTTTTTATATTATACAGAATTTCAAATTTTAATAATTTTGTTATTTACAAACTTTTACGTATTTTTATTTTATTTTTGAAAATTAGAGATTCTTTTAGTGATATTATAAAGCTTTAGAGTAATTATTTATCTTATATTTTTTTCATAAGATATAATTCATGAAGAATTTAAAGATTGCAGAAATAAGAATTTATCTTGTTTCTCATGTCATTAAACTATACTAAGTAAAAATCATTTTAATTGTTTAAACAACCTAAAATAATAATTTAATTAATTACTTTTAAATTATGTATAAATTTCTACAAATTTGAATGGAGAATATATTATCAAATTATTACAAAATAGTTTCGTGTCGGCATTAAGTGTAACTTAATAAAAGGAATTATGATCATCCAAAAAATAATAATGATATTGAGGCATTTTACAACATACTATTAGATAGTTTATTGCACAAATCATATATTTGGAAATAATTTAGGGGATTTTTTTGTGCATCAAAAAAATTGTGTTTATAGTCTCTGTTTCTGCATGGTCCATTGTTCACAAAAAAAAGTGATTTGATTAATTAATTTGGTATGATACTCAGTGGGATTGATATTCAAATATATTTTTTTTACATGTTTTAATCTATCTTAATTTGAATCTCATCTTAAATTAATTCATTTTGCAGCTAGAAGCATAACCTAGTATTTCTTCCAAGGGAATATCTTAATTGCGAATAATTTATTTTATGAACAATACTTGCCTCCTATCTCATTATCGATCACCATTCTTACACATTCTCGACTCTAAACCCCAAAATCCTTTTGTGCCCCACTCCTTGTAGATATACATATATATATAGAGAGAGAGAGACACTATTGTCATAACATCATGAAAGAGTAGGGTTACAAAATTTCAAACACAATCAAAACAAGAAGTTTTATGTATGTGATTATATATTTGTGTATGGATTGGAGTTGAGCCAGTGAAAAATTAGATGATAAAGAGAGTAAGTTATTCTATTTTTTTTATTTTTAAATACACATATTTTATTGGATCATATCATGTGGAATTAGATATGTCAATGGATCGGATCAGTTAAATTCAAATCTAATTTGTTAAGAAATCGGATTATCGAATTCGGATCCTAATCGGGTTATCGGATTTTATTTTCAATCCAGTTAATATCAGATTCGGATTATAATCGAATTATTGACAGGTTTATTAATAAGGATGACAAAAAATTTCAATCCGCGATCCGAATCCGATAATTCAACAGATTTTTACTTAATTAATTCATATTCGAATTTCTTCATTATAGAATATCTTATTCAAATATCTAATTAAAAAAATACAAAAATATAAAAATCAATAAATATTGAAATACTAAATTATTCACACTTTTAATAATTATATTTATGATCAATCATTATTAATAAATAATAAAATAATTAACAACTAACATTTATATATATATATAAATGTATTAAATATATATACATAAAAATATCAAATATATATTTATATATATATAAATATATTTTATATCAAATCGGATAACATAAATCCAAATCCAATTTATTAAAAAATCGGATTATCGAATTCGGATCCTAATCGGATTATCGGATTTTATTTTCAATCCATATCCGGATAATCGGATCAAATTCGGATCAAAATCCAATCCATTGCTTGATCTATGTGGAATAGGAGGCAAGTATTATCCTTATCTATAATTTCCTTTACTTTATCTTTAAAAAACTGACAATGTCGATAGCCCACAAGGTGCTGCACAAATGTCAAAATGCATACCTTATTTGCATTATTATCATTTTTGTATCAAGCTTTTGACGAGAATAATAATATCCACTAAGCAATTTGCAAATTTACAACGAAATGTATTATGAAAAACAAAAAATGTAAAATAAACATTTGTTAGTGTGTGTATAAAATGAAAAATGCTGAACAAAATTTTTTCCATCAAATCCGAATCTGTATCAAGCATCATTGCGTAGCCAATAAACACAAATGCACACACCGCCATTTTACCAAAAATAAATAAATAAATAAATACAAACACCGCCACCTACAATTTATAAATACATATATATATATATATATATATATACATATATACATATATATATACATATATACATATACATATATATATATTTATATAACATATCTTCCGAAAAATTAAGAAAAAAGGAAAGCTCCCGGAAACACTTTAAGATCTAACACGAGATTGTTTAAGATCTAATTTAAGATATGAAATAAAACGAAAAAAAAATGATGGGACATTTGGAGATGTACGGAAAGCTACTAGTATACACCATCTTGTGACATAATAATAATAATGGTGTTATCAGCGAAACTTCCACACATTTTCTCTTGGCCTCCCATGAATCAGATAAGCACCATAGCTTAGCTGGGATTATGAAGGCACCGCTCTAATTATATCATTATATAAAATATATATACATTATATATATACATGTCATAGCAAGTAATTAAACAAAAAAGGACTAAGAAATTGCAGGATAATAGAGGAAGAATTTTACAGCTCTGTGCAAGAAGAAGTAAGAAAGGAGGCTTGGAATTTAGAAACCCTAGCTTTTTAAAACGCATGAGAGGCTTTGAGTGCAGAAACCATTTTGCAATCCTATATATAATAGGACCAGAACAAAACCCTACTCTCTAGGGGTTCCATTTTTTTTTTGTTTCCTACCCTTGATTTTTCTCTTATTTATAATTTTCACCTTCTATGTTTTAATATTTACAGTTTGTGTTTTGGACTTCCACAAAGGGTTAAATGCAAAAAACCCCCCTATACTATTTTCTCTTTCTAAAATAACCCCCTGCACTAAAGGATTGCCCCCTAAACTATGTAAATGTTGCAATTTACCCAATTCCGTTATAACACCGTTAGTGGACATTTGTTTGGACAGTTTTACCCTTCATTAAATAAGGCTTTGTTTGGCCAAACCAACTTAAGCTTTCAACTTTAGTGACGTGGCAATGCAAATCTCCCACAATCAATGCACCTGTGACAACACACACTTTATATATTAAAAAATAATATTGGGAAGAAATATTTATTTCATAAAAAAATTATATATTCTAGAAAAGATCAATCTACCCCCTTGTTATAAGAAATATTTTTTTTGAAAAAAATAAAATTTTCTGAAAAATAAATATAAAAAATATGTAAAAACAATTCAAAAAAATATTTTGGAAGAAATATAAATATTTGGAAAATATATATTTCAAAAAAAAATTCTGGAAAATAATATTTTGGGAATTAATCCGGGAAAAAAAATTCTGGAAAAAATCCGGGAAAAAGTTTTTTGGAAAATTTCTGGAAAAAAATCGAAAAAACTATTCCTGGAATATATAATAAAAAAAATTTGGAAAATTTTTTCCAGATTAATATATAGGAATCAAAATCTGAGAAAAAAAAAATCGGGAAAAATTTTTTTTTCGAAAAAATCCGGGAAATAAATTAATCTGGAAAAAAATCAAAAAAAAATTTCTTGAAAAAATTTCTTGTAATAGTGAAAATGTCCAGCCCAATTGAGCCCATCTGTCATCAGGCCCATCAAGTTTATGGGCCAGCAAGATATTTATGAACCCAATAATAAAGCCCATTCAGAGGAGGTATGTAATGAAGGACCCTGATTAAATGTACAGGATGAAGTCCATTTAGGATATGTATATAAAGAAATTCCAAAAATTAATAGAGGCATTCGAAGAAGTGTTGAACATTTTAAGGTGTTTACACATTGGCGCCGTCTGTGGGAACGAGAGAGGTTCCTGATTTTTCAAATGCCCTTCGGTACCTGTAAAATCGCCTCCTTCTTCCCATCTCGAAAAGCTAAGTCTGTTTGACAGGCAAAAGACCCTCCACTTCCAAAAAACCTCCACTCACCGCCTCCCCGGACGAGAATGCCAGTCACCCGTTCACAGGCAGGCATTCTGCCCACTGAGGACAATCGTGCAGAGGACTCCCAGACCATGGAGCAAATTCTTCAACGCTTGGCGGCTGCAGAGGAACGTAGCATGGCCTTGGAGAAACAGAATGCAGAGCTCAGGGAGAGGTTGGCTCCACCAGCAGCTGCCTCACCGGCAGTTACACCAAACCCTCCGGTGGCGGCGATCGACCATTCTCTGAACCAACCTGAAGAGCACGCCGAATCTTCTCAGCGCTCGCGAAAGGCTCCAGCAGTCGACGAGTCTATAACCCCCCAGAAACTTCAAGCAATGATGGACGAGTTCCAAAGGAAAGTTCTCGGAGATTTGAGGTCTCGATCTACGGACGACATGGCCATCCAGGCGTCCACTGAATTGATACAGTCGCCTTTCGTTCAGGAAATAACCCAAGAGCCTTTCCCAAAGAAGTTCGTTATGCCACAGTTCACCCCTTATGATGGCATGCGGGATCCCGAAGAGCACATATACCAAATTCATCAGAAAATGACCATGTACGCCGAGAACGAGTCCCTGCTATGTAAGGTGTTCTCCACAAGCCTTGCTGAGGCCGCCCTATTATGGTTTAGGAAGCAGCCACCCCGATCCATTGGCAGCTGGCAACAGTTGACCAGGCTCTTCATCGCCCAGTATTATGGAAACAAGAGACAGAAGAAGACCATATCCTGCCTCTTCACCATGATCCAGGAGAAAGGAGAGTCACTGAAAAGCTTTCTATCCCGATTCAACATCGAGTCCTCTTCTGTGGATAATTGTGACCAGCACTCTGCGGTCGAGGCATTCAGGATGGCCCTCATTCCTGGAACAAAATTCCATCAATCCTTGGTGAAGCGCCCTCCATCGGGAATTGGGGAACTAAACTCTAGGGCCCAGGGGTACTTGAGAATTGAAGAGGAAGAAACTATCAGGCAGAGAAGATCAGCCTTTGTCGGCCTTGAAATTCAGTCCAAGGATCGATTGACCGATCGGAAGCGATCAACTCCACCGGGATCGTCTGCCCCAGCGGGATTATCAATCCCAAAGCCATCCAAACGACCCAGGTTAGAAGAAAGGATAACACCCCTGAAGGTGAGCCTTGCAAAGCTTTACCAGGAGAACAAGGCCAAAGGGATTTTCCAGCAACCCCCTACCATGCGACAACCACTTGACCAGAGAGACAAGACAAAACACTGCGCTTTCCATGGTGATTTCGGGCACATCACTAACGAATGCCGCAATCTAAGGCAACAGGTGGAGACGTTACTACTTCGCGGAGTACTCCGGGATTACGTACAACGAGACAGGCCAAGAACCGATCAACGCGCCCCCGACGTCCCTCGAAACCCCTCGGATGCACAACCGGTTAAAATCATCAATATGATTCATGGTGGCCCCCCACCCAAAGAAACCGAAGGATCGCGCCGAAGCTATCTACGGAAAGCCCACAAAATGAGAAAAGTCAACGAAATTAGTGAAGCCCGGTACAAGGCTGAAGAAACTCACATCACTTTCTCGGTGTCGGACCTTCGAGGCGTCCAAACCCCGCATGAAGACCCTCTGGTTGTGACCCTAATGGTGGCCAACTGCCTTGTGAAAAGAGTCGTGATCGATCCTGGGAGCAGTGCCAACATAATCACCAAATGGGCTTTCGAAAAGCTCGAAATCAACCCTTCTGAAATTATGACATCCCGGTGCCCCATCGCGGGTTTTGACGACAGGCAGATCGAGCCGATCGGTGAAGTTCAGTTACCTGTGTCTGCCGCCCATAGGACCCTGAACGAGACGTTCGTTGTGGTGGACGCCAAACCCTCCTACAATCTGCTTATGGGAAGGGGATGGATTCACCGAATGCAAGGTGTGCCTTCAACTCTTCACCAGGTCATGAGATGCTTAAGCCCTGACGGTACAGGCACCATTGATGTCAAGGGTGACCAGGTGGCCGCCAAGGAATGTTATTCGGTCACTCTGAAGGAGATCCGGAAGGCTCAGGCCCCAGGGGTACCTCGATCGAAGGAGCAAAGTTCGTGCTCCAAATAGCAATTAAAGAATGGGGAGCCGGGCACCCCGATTGTGGTTGAACCACTACAACCGATCTGTGTTGTGCCCAACAGCCCGGAAAAAGTTACTTTTGCAGGTACAACCCTCACCGATTCTGAATTTGAAGAACTAACACAATTGCTGCAGGACAACTCCGACGTCTTCGCATGGGAGCATACAGACATGCCGGGGATAGATCCCGACGTTTCACAGCACTCATTGCATGTTGACCCAAACGTCAAACCAATCAGGCAAAAGCAAAGGCGAATGGGTGCACATCGGAACCAAATTATAGCAGATGAGGTATCCAGACTGCTCCAGGCCGGCTTCATCCGGGAAGTCAGGTATCCCGAATGGCTTGCCAACGTCGTGGTTGTCCAAAAGAAAAATGGCAAGTGGAGAGTTTGCGTTGATTTCACCGACTTGAACAAGGCATGCCCGAAGGATAGTTTTCCACTCCCAAAGATCGACCAGATGGTTGACGCTACCTCGGGCTATGACCGTCTAACTTTCCTGGATGCCTATTCAGGTTACAACCAAATAAAAATGAACCCTAAGGATGAGGAAAAGACTTCCTTCATTACTGAAACAGGTACATACTGCTTTAAAGTTATGCCTTTCGGACTGAAAAATGCAGGTGCTACTTTCCAGAGATTGGTCAACAAGATCTTTAAAGGCATGATGGGCACAGTAATCGAAGCCTACATTGATGATACTGTAGTCAAGAGCAGAAAGAAGGAGGACCACATCACTCACCTGCGCCAAGTGTTCGCTACCCTCAGGTCCCATGGCATGAAGCTTAATCCAGCAAAGTGTTCTTTTTGTGTATCATCTGGGCAGTTCCTAGGGCACATCGTGGACCGGACTGGTATCCAAGCCAGCCCGACACAAGTCAAAGCCCTGCTAGAGATGAAGGAGCCCCGAACACATAAAGACGTTCAAGTCTTGACGGGAAGAGTGGTAGCACTTAGCAGATTCATCTCACGACTCACTGATCGCTGCCGACCATTCTTTCAGGCAATAAAGGTAAAGAAGGGAGAGATCTGGGGTCACAAATAATCGGAGGCCCTGGCGGGGCTAAAAGAATATTTGACCATGCCCCCCGTCTTGTCTACACCAACCCCCGATGAAGTCTTATACCTTTATTTGGCAGTATCATCCGCTTCAACCAGCGCCGCCCTCATCAGAGAGGACGGGAATCTTCAAATGCCAATATTCTACACCAGTAAATCCTTGGCTGAGGCAGAAACTAGATACAGCAGGCAAGAAAAACTGATTCTGTCACTGGTGAACGCCAAGAGAAGGCTAAGGCATTATTTTGAAGCCCACCCGATCGTTGTCCCAACAGCTACACCCCTACGGGTTATTATGTCGAAGCCTGACCTTTCAGGGCGAATCTCTAAGTGGGCCATCGAGTTGGGCATATATGATTTGACATACATACCCAGGGTCTCCATCAAAGGACAGGCTGTAGCGGACTTTTTGCTCGAAAGTGAGACTGAGGAGCCAGACCCGAGCAGTGAACTGGATACATGGAAGATTTTTGTGGATGGATCAGCCAGCTCTTCCGGATCAGGAATTGGCCTAGAATTTTTAACACCTGATGGGACACGCCTTCATATGTCGGTGCAGTTGCAGTTCCCAGCCACAAACAATGAGGCAGAGTACGAGGCCGTCGTATCCGGTTTGAGGGTAGCCAGAAGCCTCAAAATTCAGTCCTTAGCAGTACACAGTGATTCTCAACTAATTGTCCGTCAGATCAACGGGGAATACGAAACAAAGGACCCGACAATGAAGTTGTATCGAGCGCTAGTTTTGAAGGAGACAGAAAGTTTTCACAAAGTTACCTTTACCCAAATCCCCAGGAATGAAAACTCTGAGGCTGACCACCTGGCTAATCAAGCTTCCTCAGCGGGAGAGGATCTAACTCGGGTTGCACTGTTGGATTTTATTCAGAGGCCCAGCATTCAAGAGCCCGAACGAGTAATGTTCATCCCATGGGAGCCCAGTTGGATGGATCCCCTGGTAAATTACTTACGTAATGGAACTCTTCCTGAAAGTAAAGCTGAAGCTCACAAGGTCAGGAGGAATTCGGCTCGGTACTCAATAATAAACGGGCAACTCTACCGAAAATCCTTTTCTGGTCCCTACCTGAGATGTATCACGCCGTCAGAATCTAGAGCAGTGATGCACGAGATTCACAGTGGAGCTTGTGGAAACCACTCCGGCAGCAGGTCCCTCGCCCATAAGGTGCTGTCTCAAGGGTACTTCTGGCCCTACCTTTCTCGGGATACCGAAGAATACGTCCGAAGGTGCAAGCCCTGTCAAATGCACGGGGATGCAATCCATCGCCCAGCTGAGTTCCTGCATCCCACTATAGTACCGCACCCATTCGCCCGGTGGGGAATGGATATAGTGGGACCCTTACCGAAAGCAATCCGGTCGAATGCGTACGTCCTTCTGGCAACCGACTATTTCACCAAATGGGTTGAAGCAGAAGCCTATCCCACCGTCAAAGGGAGTCACGTCGTCAAGTTCGTATGGACCAACATTATATGCAGATTCGGGCTACCAAGAACGATCATGATGGACAACGGAACAAACCTGGACAACAAGGAGGTTAGAGCATTCTTTGCCGAACATGGTATCAACCAGAACACGTCTTCCGTCGGCTACCCGCAAGGGAACGGGCAGGCGGAAAGGACAAATCGAACTATATTCAACACTCTGGCCAAAAAACTTGAAGAAGCCAAAGGGGCCTGGTTAGAGAAACTTCCCGAAGTTCTCTGGTCATACAGAACGACCCCCAGACAACCCAAGGGAGAGACCCCTTTTGCCATGGCGTACGGTGCCGAAGCTGTTATTCCGACTGAGGTCCGAGTTCCAACTCTCCGGAGTGAGGCCTGGGTCGAGGGACCAAGTAACCAGCATTTGGCTCAGAATCTTGATCTTCTGGATGAAAGAAGGGAGGCTGCCGGGATCAGGCTGGCTGCTTACCAACAGCAAGTCCGGAACCACTTCAATCAAAGAGTCAAAAGAAGAGAGTTCCAGATCGGGGACATGGTCCTTAGGCGCAAAATCGGGCTTGTAGGCAAGCTCAGGGAGCCCTGGGAGGGCCCGTACACCATCACTGAAGTCATCGGTCGCGGAGCATACCGAGTCCGAAGGAATATTGATGGCGGAATGGAACCAAACTCCCAGAACGCCTCTCGCCTCAAGAGGTACTACCCTTGATGGTCCAAGTCCTATTTTTACTTGGATCTTTTTGTAAAAAGGCTACAACAACTGGTCATTAAAAATCATTATTATGGCCAATTAAGTAAATCATAAAATCTGCTGGTGTGCCCGAAGATCCTTGTTCCAAAAATAAACCCAAGTGTTGCATTGACTTTTGCATGGCCTGAAGAGCCCGAAGTCACAACACAGATCCTGAAGTGATCATTGTTCCAAAAATAAACCAAGTGTTGCATTGACTTTTGCATGGCCTGAAGAGCCCGAAGTCACAACACAGATCCTGAAGTGATCATTGTTCCAAAAATAAACCAAGTGTTGCATTGACTTTCGCATGGCCTGAAGAGCCCGAAGTCACAACACAGATCCTGAAGTGATCATTGTTCCAAAAATAAACCAAGTGTTGCATTGACTTTCGCATGGCCTGAAGAGCCCGAAGTCACAACACAGATCCTGAAGAGATCCTTGTTCCAAAAATAAACCAAGTGTTGCATTGACTTTCGCATGGCCTGAATAGCCCGAAGTCACAACACAGATCCTGAAGTGATCCTTGTTCCAAAAATAAACCAAGTGTTGCATTGACTTTCGCATGGCCTGAATAGCCCGAAGTCACAACACAGATCCTGAAGAGATCCTTGTTCCAAAAATAAACTAAGTGTTGCATTGACTTTCGCATGGCCTGAAGAGCCCGAAGTCACAACACAGATCCTGAAGTGATCCTTGTTCCAAAAATAAACCAAGTGTTGCATTGACTTTCGCATGGCCTAAGGAGCCCGAAGTCACAACACGGATCCCGGTTAAGTGATGCATTAACTGTAAAACTTTGCAAAAATAAACAAAATAACCAATATTCGTTATAACTGTAAAAGTCAAAAGTCGACGGGACAAAACCAATTATGTTTCATTAAAAATGGGCCCCTGTGGCCAAGGCTTACAATGCATTTCATAAACAGTAAATGCTAAGGGACGACGCCGGTGCCTGATACATCTGGGTTCACTGAAACGATGGCCCCATCGGGAGCCGGAGGATCAGGAGGGGCGGTTATGCTCATTCCTGGGAGAGGCTTGGTCAGGAACTCGCAAAAACGAACGTCGTCTGGACCACCAACCGGATCGTCGTACGGTGGGGAAATGCCCAAACTCTCATCCAGTTCTTCCACCGAGGCAAAAGTCCTTTCTTCGATGGGTTTCTGCATGTCACTAAAGCATGACCTCCATCCAAACCCGATCCGGTATTGGGAGGTTTCGCAGAAACGCTTATACATTTCGTTCCCACCCCGGTGGCACATCTCCACCACCGACCTCTCCGTAGCGAGGAGATTCTCAATCTCAGCCCTCTCCTCCAGGAGCTTCGAATTGGAAGCCGTCAAGTTCTCAATATTAGCTTTCAGGTTCCCATTCTCAGCCTTCAGGGCCTCCGTCTCAGCAAAGAGAGCCCGCCGAACTGCTTCCATTTCCTTAATTTTGTCTTCAGCCGCCCGAAGCTGTTGCTCTGCAGCGATTGCCCTTCGGGACTGGACATCCAACTTTTCGTTGGATATGGACAGTTTGGTGGCGACCTTCATTCGAGATTCCTCTTTCAGTCTCAGGAGCTCGTTGGACTTCTTGAGCAAGTTGGAGTCCTCCTCCAGTTTCGCATTATAAGCTTGCGTCAGGTAGAGCATCTGCCAAAAGATCAAGTGTTAGCCTGATAAGGAAATAAATAAAATATTAAAAGCAATGGAGGAGTCTGTAGATTCAAGCACTACCTTCATAGCAACCTCTGGACCTGTCAGTGCCAACTCCTCCCGATCGATGTTTCTCAATCTCTTTCGGTCTATGGGTGTCCAGATCTGAGATCCCATAGCCCGAAGGGCAGTGTCGTTGTCAATTGTTGCGTGCCCTGCAACCAGAAAGTCGCCGCCCGGGAGTCTAATCTTCGGCGCCCAGGGCACGGGCAGCTCCTTTTCAGTTGCCCGGAGGGGTTGGAACACTTTGTGATCCCATTCCTTGGGAACAGCCGGAGGGGTTGGAACACTTTGTGATCCCTGCCCGGTCTGGATCTCACCGGGGGCTGAATTTGAGGCTTGAGGCCCGACTGCCCGCTTAGTCTTCTTCTTCAACACCGCCTGCGGGATCCTCAGCATCTCTGTGGATAGGGCCTGCAAATTAGAACTTGTCAAGAAACTGGTACACATCCTCAAAGGCTGTCCCCAAATTTTTGATTTAAGCAATTCAAAACGGGTTCTGATATAGTTTGAGGTTTTATATTCATCGGGTGCTCCCAAAAACTCAAGCACATGGAGGCCCAACTTATCATTGCACTGATCACAGTTGCATACCCCCCTATGGAATGGCTTGAAAGAGGGGAAAAGGTGTTGGTTAAACTCATTGGGTACTTTGAATCTAGATGAACTCGGGAGTCTCCAACTCCCGCTCACAAGGACCATCCTCTCTTTCCACCCTTTATTGGATTTTTCCGTACCATCACAAATTTTCCTCCCACTAATGGGAAAAAGGTTGTACCGGCCCCTGCACTCCTTCTGGGCCTGTATCTTGTAACAGAACAGAAGTTCCGCCAGACCAAGGTCAAGTCCCAGATCCCGATTGATCATCAAGATCATGGCCAGGACCCGGAAGAAGTTAGGTCCCACCTGAAGTGGGGCCAAGCCTAAAGTGGCTAAGGCATAAAGGAAGAAGGGCTGGATCGGGAATCTAATAACCTGAAGGTGAAAAGCCGACAACAAAATCTGATGGTCCAAAATTCCCTCGCCCTTCCTAAAATCATACTTTTTAGGGTAATTTTTTATAATCACCCCATCGGGTACCCCGCATTTAACCCTTAACCTTTTTAATACTGTCTCTACCCTGTTCATAGGGGGAAGGGGATCAGCATAGAACTGATCCCCCGAAACCCCTGCAACCGGATTTCCGGCTGCTGCTACATTCTGGTTAACTTCAGGTGGGCTAGACACAATTGTCCTAACCACCTCCACTGAGGGTGAACTAAGGGATGCGTCCGGGTTTACAGAGGAGGGTAGACGGTCGCTACCCGACCGGGTATCATCACTATCAGACATTTCGAAAAGAAAGACGCTAAGATGAAAAGAAATAACTTACTCTAAGATGAACCCCGAAGGATTTCTGACGCTTTCCTGAGAGTGGAGGTAGACTCTGGCAATGATAAGTCAAGGTCTCAAGTGCAGGGAGCTCTCTAAAAATTTTTAAAACTGTGAAACGGAATGAATCCATAGCACTGTAGGCATTATTTATAGAAGCCTCAGGGGCGCCTGAAAAGCCGTGCGCTCGGGAACTGAAACGTCACATCGCTTCACGTGCGCCTCCCTTCTCGCCAACCAAGGCCACCCGGACCACGAATTTCAAATGTTACAATGATTGTACAACCGTCGTATTAATTGTGTCAGCCACGTCATCCCGATCAGGGGTGACGTATCTTGTCCCCACTCTGTATCCTTTATAATGGGCCGGGAAGATCGACAACCCATCACAAAGGATAGGGCCTGTGTAATAGTGAAAATGTCCAGCCCAATTGAGCCCATCTGTCATCAGGCCCATCAAGTTTATGGGCCAGCAAGATATTTATGAACCCAATAATAAAGCCCATTCAGAGGAGGTATGTAATGAAGGACCCTGATTAAATGTACAGTCCATTTAGGATATGTATATAAAGAAATTCCAAAAATTAATAGAGGCATTCGAAGAAGTGTTGAACATTTTAAGGTGTTTACATTTCTAAAACTGTTTTTTGGAAAAAAAATTAAATATTTAGAAAAATATTTTGGGAAACATTTATATTTTTCCCGGACTTTTTCTAGTAATATATTTTTGGAAAAAATATATAAATAATATTTGGAAAAGGCAATTTCTAAAAAAATACTATTTATATATTTTTTTAGAAAAGGCAATTTCTAGTAATAATATATTTTTAGAAATTGCTTTTTCCAAATATTATTTATATATTTTTTCCAAAAATATATTACTAGAAAAAGTCCGGAAAAAATATAAATGTTTCCCAAAATATTTTTCTAAATATTTAATTTTTTTTCCAAAAAACATTTTTAGAAATTTTTTCAAGAATTTTTTTTTCGATTTTTTTCCAGATTAATTTATTTCCCGGATTTTTTCGAAAAAAAAATTTTTCCCGATTTTTTTTTTTCTCAGATTTTTTTGACTTTTTTTACATGTATTTTTTAAGATATTTATATTTTTCAGAAATTGCTTTTTCCAAATATTATTTATATATTTTTTATATTTGTATGAGTTGTTTGGCCAAACAAAGCCTTATTTAATGAAGGGTAAAACTGTCCAATAAATGTCCACTAACGGTGTTATAACTGTGCACATAGATGAGAGGGGTTAAGTGCTAAAAAGGGGATAGTATGGGAGGTTTTTTGCCAAAAGCATAGATTGGGGGGTTATTTGAAAAAAAAGAAAATAATATAGGGAGGTTTATTGCATTTAACCCTTCCACAAATAAATAAGACTTCACACATCATTAGTTTGTGACCAAAATTTATATTTTAAATATCTCAATATTTTCAAGGTTTCGATTTTAAATATCTCGAATTGGGATGTGTAAAAAATTATTGTATTCATTGACCTGGCAATTTCACTTTAATCACAAATTTTTTACTTTTTTTTTTCAAATTCTTGAAGAATGTGTAAATTTCATTGAACTTATATTGAAGTGTGACATTAAAATGCCAAGAAATTTGGAATGTTGCTCCTTTAGGTGGTCCTAATCCAAACTCCCTATGATTATTGGAAAAGTTCGAACAAACATTTACGGACTAATGTTGAACAACCTTTTAAAAAGTACAATTCATATAAAATAAGTGTCAATTTTCATATTTTTATCCGTCCTAAAATAAATATCCGTCCTTGAAAAGCCAAAATATTTTATTATATGTAAATTTATTAATTTAACCTTCATACATTAAAATAATAAAATCATACACTACGAACTATCACACATTATCATAAACCTTACTATGAATAAAATTGACAATTCATATACTACTCATGTAATAATAAATACTAAAAGTCAATCTTTTAAAAAGTTGGATTCCCAAAATAAACACTTAAAATGGGATGGAAGAAATACTAATACAAAAATAAAAATATGTCACAATAACAAATATCTCTAACTTCAATATAATAAGTATATTTCTAGGACCTCTTTATAATTGTGTAACTTGTGTTTAAATTTTTTATTCTATTATCATTTGTTTTGTGTTTTTTTATAAACTCATAAAATTTTAACATGCGACAGAATTTAGGCGATCCTATCTTATAAATTTTTTATTGTAGTACATTCAGGATATCAAATTACTCAAGTTAAGGCACCCCTATTAGTTTGGGCATATCAAAATACTATATGATGGTCAAATGGGGATAAATAAGAGAATTTTTATGTTTTAAAAAATTAAATCATTTTTAAGACCCTCTTAATTGTGAAATAATTTTTTTCAAAATGAGAGAAAGAGAGAGAAAAACTTCAAGGAGACAGCTCACTCTTGAGGAGGAGGTACAGCTCACTCTGAGGAGGAGGTACATAGGAGAGACATTTGTAATGACCTACATTTAAGTTAATTACTAATATATAATATTATATATTACGTAGTAGCGACAACAAGTCTAAAATGGCGTATAGTATATATATATATATATATATATATATATATATATATATATATAATATTATAGCTCAATTTAACCATTTAATCCACATTAATGTGACGCTCGAGTTTGGTATTTGGTATAATTAATATACATCTTAGGGGACAAACTCAGGTTTCATAGTGGAGGATCTAAGTTAATTGGATGATATTTAATATTGCATATTATCTCTGTTTAATTTGAATTTTTTAATATTTTATAAATTGACTTTTTAATATTTTATGAATTGAGATCGTAGTGTGTGCAATTTTTATTTTTGTCTTTAATAATATAATATTATGATGAGTTTTGATATTTGTTTAAAATTAGTGTAAGAAGGGTAGTTGGAGAAAGTTGAAAGTTATATTATATCGAGATTCGAAAATGAATAAATATTTTGGAATAAATAAAATTACAATAATAAACAATTAATATGGACGAATAGAGTATTAATTATTGTGTACTTGATCAAGTACACATTCACACATAATTCCTCTAAACTCAATGGTCAAACCCTTCGGTCTTGAAAAAGATTTTCTATATAAACCAAAGGTGTAAGGAAAATAGGGACACCTTCACAGACAGAGAAGAGGGAGAGAACAACCTAAGCAGAGAAGGTGTACAAGAGTTTGAGGTACGAATAAAAATGTGTGTAATTACATGCATAAACATATATTCTACTAATATAAATATGTATTACATGTCTTTTCCATATACTTTTAGGATTACAAACTTCACAGACTGTTTTGTTATATTTCCTTAATTTTCATTTTTAAATATTGACATGATGTATGGTTTCAAGTGCTGGCTAAAGTTAGCACTCTTTATGAATAAATGTGTTATTCCTATGTAAGGTTTTTTTTTCATGCATTAATGTGATTATTTAATGGGAAGTTTTCTTTTGTGATTGCATTACTCTAGATACTGAACAATTTTTATTTTTATTTTTATTTTTTTAATCTAAAAGCAAAATGAATGTTTTCGAGTAAATTATTTAAACCAGACTTAGCTTATTCCAATTGATAGGAGGGAGTGGTGGGTTGGTGGAAGTAAAGGGTATATTTCAACAATTAGGATTTAAATTTGTTGGGATGATCACGGGAATTGATTGTAAAAATAATATCTTTTAATTTTATTTTAATTTTAATTTTTAAAAAAGAAAGAAAAAGAATATTGCTTACCTCTCATCCCTTCTTACCAATATGTATATATATATATTCCAAAGACCTAATGATCAAGAGTTACCTATCGGAATCGTAGAATCGTAAGATTCTACCTAAACGCATTAATTATTTTTAAAAAGTATTAAATATTTAATTTAGAAGTCTAAATCACATTAAATTTTTTAAAATTTTCTAATATATTGGATCTTTAAATATTTTCTCATAAATTTAAGTCATATATTGAGATATTAGATTAAATTATTAATTTTTTGGATATTTCATATGGAAGGCTTACTTGCTCAATCATTATTTTAATGCAGTAGAATCGTGATAAATTCATAAAATTATATAAAATCGTATAATGATAAAAAAAATTCCCCATAAAATTGGTAGTGGGCTGCAAGCCTACATGCTACAACCCAATCATACTATATTTGCGGGGCCCAATGGGGCGAATGGAGGAGGCGACCGTCCTAAGAATTTGATACAAACACACTCTCTCTGGGCTTAGGTTAGCCCATTGACCCTAGATGGGATATTGGCTGAACGGGTATTAATATTACATGTTTTAATCATTAAAAAAATAAGATTATCATTCTATTTTTTAATTAAGATTATCATTCTATTTAAATGTTGAGTATCTTGGTTTAGAAAAAAGTTCTTATACTTACTGTGGATGTACCGAGAGGGGCAGAGCCGGAAAAAAATACTTTTGAGGGATAGTATATAATTTATAAAAAATTTTTATAGAACACATATATATATGTATTTTTGCGGGTTATTGAAAAACAAATTTTAAAAAATATTGAGAGGATCAATATGTAATTTTTTGAGCTTATTCATAACATTTATATTTTCGTGAAGCATACAGAACAAATTAGTACTTAAGACGTTATTATGAAAATATAATTTATATCAATTAAAAAGTAATATATAAAATGACATAACATATTTTATTTTGAAAATAATATTATAATAATAATTAATTGCTAATATTAATATATAATATTAATTATATTTTAAATGAATAGTAGCAACAATCGTCATAAACATTCTCATACTACATTCTCAAAAAAGAAGAAATATATTTTTATATTTTTTTTCTTTTTTGTAAAAACACGGGAAATGTTCTTTTAGTAACAGAAGAAGAATTAAAACTATTATTAAACATAATTTTTAATTTGTTTCCAATTACGTTAGCCCCATATCTGGCCTTACAAGTAGAATTACTTAAATGCCCATTCCATGTCCCATTTTTTTGGTCCATCATTATTTGTGTTAAGAGATAATCTCCTCCAAAACGACATAATCTCTTTTAGTTTTGGAGATGGTACTAGATATTGTACTTCAATGTAAATCAATTTAATTACATGACAGGTATGGTTACTTACTTACTTATGATAGGTACATTCAAAACCCTAGGATTTGGTTTTTTGGTAGGGAAATTAATTTTTTTTGCAATAATGTAATTTCCCAAATAGTACTTTTGGAGAGATTCTCTCTATACACTTTTTTTTTTTTTTTTTTACCAATTCTCTCTATACTTTAAAGCAGTGATATCTCTGAGTTGTCTAATATAGAAAATTAACAAAATTTTCCTATTTGCTTCCCAACCTCATAATGAAAAACCTATACGATTTTTTTTTCTCTTAAAATGGTAAATATTTTAAGCCTCTTATCTCATACTTCTATAAATAGGACTACCTATACCACCTAGTTTTTTCAATCTCTCATCAAATTCTAATTGTTATTTGTTTTTGTAGGGTTTTTTTTCCAACAACTATGGACTCTCACTATCACAAGAAGAAGGTTGTATTCGTAATGGGAGCCACCGGGGCCGGGAAGTCCCGGCTCGCGGTGGACATTGCGACTCACGTACAAGGAGAGATCATTAACTCCGACAAAATTCAAGTCTATAAGGGACTTGACATTGTGACCAATAAGGTTACTGTGTTGGAGAAGCGAGGCGTGCCTCACCATTTGCTCGGGGAGTTCGAGCCTGACTCCGACTTCATGGCTCAAGATTTCTGCTATCATGCAGTCTTGGCCATTGAGCGGATCGTGAAGTCGGGACGAGTTCCGATCGTCGTCGGGGGATCAAACTCGTACGTTGAAGCACTTGTGGAGGACCCTTCCTTCAACTTCAAGTCTCTGTATGACTGTTGCTTCATTTGGGTTGATGTTTCATTGCCTGTGTTGCACTACCATGTGTACAAAAGGGTTGATGATATGGTCCATGCAGGTATATTTTAACATAACGGTCATTTATTTTGTTTTTCGATTTTTTTTTTCACGTATATATAAGAAAAAAAATAGATTATATGCATGATTTGCCCCCCCTAAAACGTAAATTTTGTGGCCCATTTAAGTCAAAATAAAAATAAATAAAATGAAAAAATATATATGTGTAGGCTTAATTATAAAAATAAACAATCTAAGATTATATTAAAAATAAAATATGGTAAGATTTTAGGATAATATTTGCCTCAGACCATGTAAGGAGGAACTTCTTACTTACATGTGGTGTGGTCCAATAAAAAATTTACACATCTCCTAAAAATTTGAAATATTTTCTAAATAATAAATAGAGATAAGAGTTCTATAAAAATACATACGTATCACTTGTTAATATCCACAGTTATGTTATATATATATATATATATATATATATATATATATATATATATATATATATATATATGAATATGTACATACCTATAATGTAAAATAATATACGATAAAAATTTATCAAGTATAGAATATAAACAGTTAAGTATGTCAATGAGTTAGTTAGTATTATACAACTATATAAATTTGTTATTAAAGTGAAGAAGAATGAATTCAGAAAAAGGGTATAATAGGATAAAAAGTTTTGAAGACCCAATTTTTACGAGAAAGTAAAAAAAATGTGTTGTTTATCGTGGAAAAATTTTGCAAAAAATAACCACTTGCGAAAATTCTATTTTTTCCAAACCTTTCTGAAAAATTTAAATTTTTTTATGTTTATTTTTCTTTCCTGCTACTTTACGCTAACCAAACACAACTTAAAAGATTTTTTAATTTTCTATATATGCAGGGTTAGTTGATGAGGTACGAGAAATCTTTGACCACAAGGCGGATTACACACGAGGCATTCGTAGGGCAATTGGGGTTCCGGAACTGGACAAGTATTTTCGTACTGAGAAGGAATTGGATGAGACGAGCATAGAAATGTTGCTCAAAGCTTCCATTGAAGAGATTAAGGCTAACACTTGTAAATTAGTCAATTGTCAACTTGGTAAGATCCAGCGGCTGAGGTACGAGCTCGGGTGGCTGATGCATCGCATCGACGTCACTCCTGTGCTTGAAATGTGTGGCGAAAAGGCCAATAATGCATGGGAGGAGCGCGTGATTCAACCGAGCCTGGACATATTGAACGAGTTCTTTAGAGAGAACAAGAGAATTGTTGCCAATGAAACCATTATGATCCCTAACGCCATGAGTCAGCCTATTGGTCAAGTGCAAATATCAACTTAAAAGATAATATAATATATATACCATGTGAAACATTTAAGTATAAGAAAATTGTTTTCTGGTTTAGGTGGTACCACCCTATCCATGGAACAACCTGAAAATTTTGGTTCTCTTTCTCTCAGGTTGTGGTTATGCCAAATTAATTGTTGTCAAAGTGAGAAAACGAAAAAGATTGTAATTTTTTTATTTGGGATATGCATATTATAGCATATTAATTATCATAATGTTTGGGCTCTTCCATTTTATTTATTTATTTGGTGGCTATTATGCATGACAAACAGGTTTCCTAAATGTTTTTACCAACATTTTTGTATGTATAGGGATGAATATGCAATAATAGTATAATACTTCATATATAGGTTTAATTTTTGGGTTGGTAGACTGACGTTCGACCCAATCCTTGATCAAGTATTAGGTACCCACTAAAATATATAATGGTCCAACCTTAGTGAGTGAGTGAGGACTCTGAATGCAAAATCTCAAATAATATGTAAAAATAAAAGAATAATTATTAAAGGCATATATACAAGTTATTAAGTATATGTATTATAATTAATTAACGAAAAATGTTAAATATTATGAAATTTATTTCATAATATAATCATGAATGATGTGAATAAATACATGAACTGACATGTGTCCAATGAAAAAAATAAAAAACATTAAGAAGTATGAGTATTTTTTTATTTTTGTGAACAAGCATACTGGAGTAATGTGTTAGTATTTAAATTTAAGAATTAGAATAAAAACTAATTAATATCAAATCTTAACATTTTGATTCATGTTATAGTCTTGCAATTATTTTTAAGACTATAACATTGTTCTTAATTACCTAATTAATTTGTATAGTAATTAAGCATCCACATTGAAGAACTCAAATGGTCACGACTTAATTAATACAACAATAATTTTACATCATAAACTTCAAAGGTAAAGTTAAAACATGACAAGTACAAATTGAAAATTCAATCAAACAACACACAATAAAACGCCATTGCATATATATATAGTTGAATATGATGCAATGCACCTAGCAATGGGTGACTGATTTGTCAAGGTTGCATTTAGCTGGGAGCTGCATGGCAAGGTCAGGGTCGATGCCGAGCATAGGCAACATCATCGAGCTCTTGAAGCCGCAAAGGCATTGCATGTCCGCTTTAGAAAGGGCCAAGCAACACACAGGGGTGGGTGCTGGCAACGGATTCGTGCCTGCAGCCACTGCTGGCTTGCATGACGTGAGGCCGTCCATAGTCATGCCGCATATGGCCTGACCAGGGGCGGCCTCCACGGGCTCGCTCCCGATCGCCGTTGCCGCCACCACCACCAATGCCACAATGACAAGCTTTGTGTATGCCTCCATTTGTTAACAACACTCTCTCACTCTTAGAATATATTGGTTGTCTTGGAGGTGTGGTGATTATGATATGAGTTAGGGCTTTATATAGGGCATTCCGATACCTATTATTTGATCTCAACCATATATTTACATCATGTAATATAAATAAATAAATAATATTGACACATCGGAATAGATTGGTGGTGGGAAATCGGGCTGACTCACAAAATGGTTCTTTAGTATAATCTGCATATCTCCAATCATATTGTGCCACGTCACTATAGGTAAAGGTCCAAAACTACAAGAAACATTGAATTAGGTCACAGATTTTTATATCACATGAATTTGTGATTATAACAATTTTTTGAAATAAAATTTTACTTTTTTTAAGTGAAATATAATTCTTCACAAGCTTTTAATCATGACTTTGTCGTTCTTGTCATGGTCCATCATATCCTCCAGGGACGGATCCAAAGTTTGTTTTTATATATTTTTTATCCTAAAATTTTTTATATTTGACATTTAGTTTTTATTGAATTTTTTTTTATCTTAGATACTATAAAATTTAAATTTTTTTATAACTAAATAATTAATAAAAATTTATTTTAAGTTCCACTAAAATAAATATATGTCATTTATACATCGAAAATTCATTATAATTTTTTTTAATTCCCATTAAGTTGGATCTCTGTCACTGCTCGGTCTTGTAACTTATTGAAAGACATCAATATTACTCATACAACATCCAGATCTCTATTTTATAATAAATATTGTCCGAATTTATTAAATCATTATGGCAATCGCAACCATAACTGATACGCGACAACATGCCATTAGACTTGTCGTGGCAAGACAGAGGGTTACGTGGCTTGTTCTGATTTGCTAGTGATTGTTGAAGGCATGACTCCAGAGGCCACAGAATTCTGAGAGTGTCTCGTGACACAAAAGCTAGGTTGCCTAGTCATATACATCACGGGTGGTGCAGTGCATATTGGTTAGTGATTCAAGACATGAATTGGTTTTTAGTGACAAATAATTCATGTGGTTCATTTCATCATCTATATCTATATATATATATATACTACTTATTATGTCCAATTATATCTTTGGAAATGTACGTTGCATGTGAAGCTCATCCTATAGAAGTGGCCAGTGGTTGATCTTTGATGTTTTACATAATTATTCTCAAATTAAAATTTATATAAATTTATTATTATCTTTCTTGTAAAATTAATATTACATTAATATTTGTGTATATATTATAAAGTACCATTAACTTAAGTGTTTCGAACTGAAGTAATTTATGATTTGCATGTCTAATGACCTCCTATCATTTAAACTACTAAACATTTGATATTACTAAAAACATCTTTATTCATTCTCGTACAAGTTAGTTATGTTATTTTAACATAAATTACTCAGTTTAAAACACTAAATTTTTGTGTACTGTAGTAAATGCACAAAAATATTAATGTAATATTAATCTTATAGGGAATGTCAGATTAAATTTACATAAATTTTAATTTGAGAATAATTATACAAAACATCAAGGAATGTTAGAGTAATTTACCCTTTGATATGCTACCAATACACCAACCAGATAATGATGCATTAATAGTTGAGTAGTCTAAAATAATCAATATATTTCATAAATTTGAAATGGTAATGCTTTTAACGATCCTCCCATAGTACTGTTTCTCTCTCTTGGCAAAAGTGCATAATACCTGTATACTTTGCAGTAGTTGCAAAATATTTTCACTGATTTTTTTTACCCTCAATTCACTATCCTATGTTTTTCAAAGGTTACAAAATACCCCATGTGTTTTATTTAGTTCCAAATCACTACCATGTGCTTTTCAAAAGTTGCAAAATATTTCCATTGGATATGTTTTATTCAAAAATATTGATTATTTTGCCCTCTTGTCTTGTAATAACCCAATTTTAGTATTTTTTTTACTTTTTTTTCTGTCTCTTTCAATAATATAATTAATAATTCAAAACTTCACACACATATATTTATTTTTAGGAGTGTTCAAAACCCATTATGTTCCTTAAAAATAAGAACCAGAACCAAACAAAAGCAACCGAAAATATAAGTAAAAAAGCTACCCCTTATTATCACTTTATTATTAATATTTTATTGTAAAAATATACAAATTTATATATATTTGTTCACGAATTAAATTTTTTATTCGTGAAAAAATGCATAATACCCCCTATTATCACTTTATTATTAATTTTTTCTTATAAAAAGAATATTCAAATTTATACATATTTCTCCGCGAATTAAATTTTTTTTTTTTTGGTAGCCTTTCACGAAATATTTTTTGTAGTTTTTTTACTTATATTTTTGGTAGCTTTTTTCTCGGTTTCAGTTCCTATTTTTAAGGAACTGAATCGGTTTTGGACACCGTAGAAATAAATATATGTATATGAAGATTTGAATTATTAATTATATTATTGAAAGAAAAAGAAAAAAAAAGTAACAAAGTAGATAGTGTTAGTAATTTAAACCACATAAATGAATCTTTATTATATTATTAAACATTTAAGAATGGCTAGTGTGATTTACGTTTTTTTTATTTTTCTTTTTTCCCAATTAGGCAAGTATTTATTTATTTTGACGAGTTGTCCCCTCACCAACTCTTTATAGAATGGCTAGTGTGATTTACGAATTTATTTATTTTTGGAATTTGGAGTGAAGAGAAAAGTATATAGAATTACCTGTGTTTGTTAAGGTTATGAATGAGAGTTGCTAAGTATTTTAGTTGGAATATAGAGAGGATGAGGGAGAGAGAAGAATAGAGTTTGTATGGGGAGAAATGAGAGAGATTGGATAAGGTGGTGTGTGGATGATTGGTTAAAAAGGAGATTGGATGGCCTTTGTTTTTTAGAGTAGGGCTCGTTTGAGAACTTGGTTTTGGTTTGGGTGGTTTTGGGTTGTTTTAGTTAAATATAAAATCTATATATAATGTTTGGTAAGGAGTTGGTCTTGGTCTTGGTCTTAGTCTTGGTATAATTATATATATATACTAATATGTATTAAAAATATATATATAAAATTGGAAAAATATATTAAAATGAATATATATATATAATTAAAAAATATTTAAAATTCCCGAAAACATTTGACATTTTTATTTTTTTTTATTCCAAAATATATATATATAATCGAAAAAAATATTTTAAAATGTGAAAATTATATATAAAATTCAAATAATATATCTTAAATTCGAAAAAATATATATAATTAAAAAATATATATAAAATTCTGAATAATTTTATTATATACTGAAAAAATTTAAAAATTTAGAAAAAAAAGGATATAAAATGGGGAAAAATAATTTTTTTCCGAAAAATAATTTTATTGGGGAAAAATAATTTTTTTCCAAATATTATATATTATTTTTTTCAAAATAATTCATATTTTCGGCCATATATATATAAATATAGAGAGAGAGAGAGAGAGAAAAAAAAAAAAAAGTCAAAATTGGTAGGCCAAAATCATGATTTTTGTGGTTGGTTTTAAAAATCCCAAAACCAAGTCCAAAACCCACCAACCAAACATGATTTGGTCTTGAAATCAAAAACCAAAACCAAAATTAGACTCAAAACCACCTATCCAAACATGCCTACATTTGTTCTTGTTTCTCTTTTCATTCTAAAATACTTTATATTACATGTCTAATTTCAAATTGGTCATTCAGCATATATAATACTACTATTTCTTTCGGAATGTCATGTGTGTTTCCACTCATAATTATTATATTAAACTTTATTTAAATTTCAATCACATAAAAAGTTGAATTCAGATCATAACTTTTAAAACAAACGAGTGTAAACGTTTATAATAACTGAATTGTTCTTTTCACAAATATCTTATATATACTATATACAAGGAATATGAATGTAATTTCTGATACCTAGTATTAATAAAATTAAATTATTGTGAGGAGAATACTTTCTCGCTTTATATCAAAGATCCATATTATGGCATTTGGGGTGTTCTCTATATTTTTTATTTTCAGACAAAAAAAGTATCAAAACAATTATAGAAATGTTAATATGGGATCAAATGCACAAAAGTAATAGTCTCTATGTCTCAATTTATAAGTCACTTTTGGGGAATTCAACTTTTTAAGATATTATATTGGTAATAAACGAAATATCAACTTTATTATTTATCCCGCCATAGTGATATGATGATTTATTGTGTAGATGATTTATAATTTCAATGCATGAAGGGTAAATTAATAAAATGATATGATAAAGTTATTTGAATTTTCAAATAAAACACTTATTTTGGAACGGAGAAAAGAGTAAAAATTGATACTTATTTTGAGACGGAATGAAGAATACATTTGATAAGGGTAAAGGGCAAGAAACCCCATATTATTGAGCTTTTGCAAGAAACCCCCCTAATCTAAAAACTACCCCCAAACTATTTAAAATATGCACTTTACCCCTTAGCTATAATATGAAAATACACTTCCATCCCATCCTATTTTACTAATTACACTTCCATCCTTTATTACAATATATATATATATATATATATATATATGACGAAAATTACAATTTAATTTTTTTATATAAAACTCGAAATAAACATATAAAACTCGAAATAAACATATAAAATTCGAAACAAACATATAAAATTTGAAAATATATATATAATTCGTAAAAAATATATAAAATTTGAAAAAACATATAAAATTCGAAAAAATATATAAAATTTGAAACAATATATAAAATTCGAAAGAAACATATAAAATTAAAAAAAAACATATAAAATTCGTAAACAATATATAAAATTCGAAAAACATATAAATTCTAATATATATATAAAATTCAAATATATATATATATATAAATAGTGTGATTGAAGTTTAAGTGGACAAGCTTCTGAGTCATTAGCCAAGATAACAGATCCTTTTCAGCTCTCTGCAGAGTTATTTCAAGGGTCACGATGGCGACACATGCCCCACAATGGTGACCGAAACCGGAATCGAACCGATACTTTATTAAAATATTTTAATTTAAATTAAATATATTAATATTTGAATCAAAATTAACGGTTCGGTTCCGGTTCTCATTTTTAAAGAACCGAAAGTATCGGTTAGATTCCGATTTCGGTCGGAATCGAAAGTGAACCGCATCATAAATATATTAATATTTGAATCAAAATTAACAGTTCGGTTCCGGTTCTCATTTTTAAGAAACCGAAAATATCTGTTCGATTCCGGTTTCGGTCAAAATCGGAAGCGAACCTGAGCGTGTGCACCCCTAGATTTGGGTACCAAGGGACCCTTTAATCGGTATAGTTAATCGATTAATTTTTTATTTTGATTTTATATAATTTTGATTAAAATAATTTTTATATATTTTTTATTTTTATTTTATATTTATTTGTAAAGAGGGAAAGTGATAGTGATGGAGAGAGGAAAGTGGTAGAGAGAGAAAGAGAGCTGGAGAAGATCCGTTACCGTGACTAATGACTATGAGACTTGTCCACTTAAACTTCAGTCACACTTTTTATATATATATTTGAATTTTATTTGTTTGTTTAGAATTTTATATAAAATAAAATAAAATTGTAATTTTCGTAATATATATATATATATATATATATATATATTTTGTAATAAGGGGTGAAAGTGTAATTAATAAAATTGGTTTTTTGAATATTTGCTCTATAGAGATAGATTGGGAGAGTTTTGTGTCACTTTGAAAGATTAGAGAGGTTAGTCAGGAGAAAGAGTATAATTTGGGGGTTTTATTGCCCTTTACCCTTTTGATAAATCAATAAATAAGAAGCAATTGTAGCATGAGAAACAAAGAGGAAATGGCATAACAAAGCACGTGACCGGAGGGAATATGATGACGCTCATTGACGTAGCGTGAAATCGTATTGAAATCTCTCAAACGAGCCAACCACTAATAACTTGACACATAATCCGATACGTGGCATCTTCAACCGGGTCGAAAACAGCAACCCAAGCCCCATACCGTAGATCGTAACTACTAAGTCTCTCGCTAACCAACACCCCTGTCTATCTATAAAATTACAATTCAGCCAATTATTATTAAGTAACACTGAAATGCGTACTATAATTAGATTTGGGTAATATGGGTAAAGCACTCAAAATCTCGAATTATTCATTTCTCTTTGTCGTCTATCTCTTGTATTCACACACTTGTATATGAATATGCATTTGTTTTTTATATATCACGCAACAAACTATAGTTTTTCCCTTATTTTAAATGGGTTAATTCCTTTTCATTCGGTCATGGTCAAACACAACAAATTATTAGAATGGGTAAATTACACAAACTACCCCTGAACTTTGACCTAATTACAGACACTACCCCTAATATTTTATTAATATCAGTAACCCCTTTATACCATCGGAAAAAAATTTCGACCAAAATTAAATGTGAAATGACCTACATGCCCTTAACTCAAATAACTTATTTATGAAATACTATATATTAAAGTAAATTACGCATTTACCCTCTAAACCAAAACTCTATAACAATAGTCCTGCTTTAACTTATTTCTTATGTTTTTCTTTTCTTTTTCCCCTTGCACCCATTAACAAAGATGTAAAGCTATGCGAGCGCTGAATATGTAAAGCTAAATTCCAGATACTTTTTACGCTCCTGCTGGAGAATTTGTGATTCCAATATGTTATTTTTTTGTTCTGACCACTAAAAATTTGTCATGTATAAAGGCCTCTTCTTAAAGTACTCGTAAATTTTCTATTGAAGGTCATATCATGATAGAAAAGGTTTTTAATCTTGAAATTCTATAAAATCTCAAATATTCCATAGCTTTGGGGTTTCAAAGCATCAGACTTCAAGAAAACACATATATATAATTATATATATATATAAATAGTTCAATCCACATGTTTCCCTCAAATGATACATAATTCATTTTTCTTCCTTTGCACAACCCATTTTCTTTCCATTAAGGCATACCGAACTCAAGAAATCATATACTTCCCTAAATGAAATCCAATGTTATGGATTTCCTACTAATTTTGCAGAGGGTGAGAGATCCATGGTGTGAGGGAGGGAGAGAAAGAGGTGGCGGCGACGGCGGTTTTCGCAGCAGTTGAGGTTGTGGCCGTCGCGGAGCCGGTGGGTATGGTGGAAGCAGTGGCTATGGCAGACGTGGTGGGTATGGTGGGGGTGAGGGCTATGGCAGATGTGGTGGGTATGGCGGTGGAGGCTATGGCTATGGATAGGGCTACAAACGAGCAAACGAGCCGAGCCGAGTAGTTGTCTGTTTGAGCTCGGCTCGACTAGTTTGCAAGGGTGTTCGAGCTCGGCTCGAACTCGAGCCGAGCTCACATGTTGTTGTTCGAGCTCGGCTCGAAAGTGAAATAGCAAACTCGAGCTCGATTCGCGAGCTTGACGAGCCAAGCTCGAACTTGACATCGAGCTCGAGCTTGTTATCAAGCTCGGCTCGAAACTAAAATAGCAAACTCGAGCTCGGTTCGCGAGCTCGAACTTCAAATCAATCTCGAGCTTGTTATCAAGCTCGGCTCGTTTTCAAGCATCAACACACAGCAAAAAAGATGAACAATTCTCAGGTAGACGCATACTTTTGGTGTTTTCTTAATTATAACTGGATCATTAAAAACATTAATTAAAAGGAAAAAAAATCCCATGTACAGACTCATCTACAGGTTTATATGTATACATTGTGCCCTTTATATAATCATATATAAATGCAAACATATAAGATCTGTATGGTATACAAGATATTTAGGAAATCATCAGAAAGTAAGTGTCATGAGTCCATGACTCCTGACTAAAAAAGAAAAGAAATTAATCATGGATCCATGAGCACAATGTCGACGCCGCCGAGGAGGAACATGAAGGGCCGTTGACGCGACCGGGGAGGAAGACGACAGGGTGCAAATTAATGAATGAAAAGTTTATAGCATTAAACAAAAAAATTCAATTACAAATATACAAAAGTCATTAGGTAGATTATGGAACCCATATATAATCAAAATCCCGGAAAATCAGTAATTGTAACATTTCCCTAACAATCAGAACCAAAAAAAATCAAAATCCCAAAAATTAGACCACTTTTTTTCCAAACAATTATAACCCCAAAAACAACATTAACCTAATTTGTAACTCAACACAAAAATTCACACCACTTAATCTCTTATAATCTACGGAACAAGTTCTTGGAATCGAATCTGCGAGCATTGAATCGAAGAGATCCACCAAATCCTTGGCAGTGTTATATCTTCAATTGAAAAAATCAAAGACGAAAATTAAATATATAACATGTTAAAGAAATTCTTGGATCGAAGACAGAAATTAAAGAAATTATTGGATCGAGCATAGAGATCCACCAATAATTACAAGTTTATACATGTTAATATCAATTTCAGAATATCAATTCGGAAAAAAATTATACCAAGTACCGAATTAAGAGAGAAGGGATTTGAATCATAAAAAAATGATTAATACAAGCAATAAAAATTGAAAACTCAATGCTCAAACCTGGTAATCTGAGATGGGTTGTTGAGATCTTCCTCCATATCCTCTGAAATATAAGTAAAAATCAGAAAAGAGTTTAGAGAGAGTGAGTTCATGGGTTTTTTTAGTCGGCTTGTTGAGGACAGGGAGAGAGAGTTGTGGAGGCCACTGAAGTGAGGCTTACCCATTATAAGTGTAGGAGTTGCTAGGGTTTCTTTTACAGCCGTTGGATGGGTAGATCCAACGGTGGCTAGGTATTCTTTTCTTTTCCTATTTTTTTCCTTTTGCAAATTTAGGAGGAAATTAAGTAATTATTTTATTTAAATGTTATTAATGGAACTTTACCTATATTCTTTTATGGGTTTAAATTTTATTATTTTACCATTATATTCCTAATTTAAAAATATTAAATATTATTAGTATTTCGGTACTTCAAATCTAATCCAATTACTTTTAAAATCTTTTTAAGAGCCCTATAGTATTTAAATATATAATTCAAAATATGTTTATATTTCATATTCTATTTTTATGTTATTTTATGCGTATTAATTGATTGTAATTAGATTCTTTCTCTTTATTGTATTTTGTTTTTTAAACAAATATTACTTGATTAATATCATTGTTATTTTCATGTATGACTTAATATTAATGGTTACTTATGTATAATAAATGCATAGAAATAATCAAAATTTCACATAATTATAGAGTTAAGATAATAATTTAAATAAATATATATATATATATATAGATATAGATATAGATATAATTATAAGTTGATAAATTAATATTTAATAAAATTATAAAATAAATTGTTAATTATTTTTTTGTTTAAATTTTTTTTTATAAATTTTTTAAATATAATATAAAGGATTCACACTTTTATAATTAATTAAACTAAAATCATATTTTGATTTGAAAATTAGAATGCATCAAATGAGTTCAATTGAGTAGAATTGATAAAATCCTCAATTCAAAATTGTCTAATTGATTAAATTAAGTTCAATTGAGTAAATCTTTAATTCAAAATATTGAAATTGGCTTCTATTGAGTGAAATTGAATAAATCCCCAATTCAAAGTAGTGAAATTGACTTCAATTAGTGAAATTCAGTAAATCCCCAATTCAAAGTAATTTAATTGAGTGAAATTAAGTTCAATCAATAAAATCCCGAATTCAATGTAATGAAATTGGTTTCAATTAAGTGAAATTGAGTAAATCCTCAATTCAAAGTAATTTAATTGAGTTTAATTGAACTAAATTGAGTGAAATTGATAAAATTCTCAATTCAAAGTAGTGAAATTGAGTGAAACTAAGTTCAATTGACAAAATTCCCAATTCAAGGTATTGAAATTGAGTAAATCCTCAATTCAAAGTAGTTTAATTGAGTGGAATTGATAAAATTTCCAATTCAAAGTAGTGAAATTGAGTTCAATTGAGTAAATTTCAAATTTAAAGTAGTTTAATTGAATTAAATTGAGTGAAATTGATAAAATTCTAAATTCAAAATAGTAAATTTGAGTGAAATTAAGTTCAATTGACAAAATTTCCAATTCAAAGTAGTGAAATTGAGTTCAATTGAGTAAATCCCAAATTTAAAGTAGTTTAATTGAATTAAATTGAGTGAAATTGATAAAATTCTCAATTCAAAATAGTAAAATTAAGTGAAATTAAGTTCAATTGACAAAATTTTCAATTCAAAGTAGTGAAATTGAGTTCAATTGAGTAAATCTATAATTCAAAATAGTTTAATAAAATTCAATTGAGTTGAATTGATAAAATCCTCAATAATATTATTTAATTTCATAATTATTTACTGTAAAGTAAGATATTATGACCATAAGAGGACCTTTAGATGTATGGATTTGAGCTTAACTTGGTGATGGATTAATGGGGCAAAAAAAAAAAAAAAAAGGCCAAAATTTTAGGAGGGGGAAAAGGAGCATAATTCCAAAAATCAATACTCAAAAGAAGGAAAAGTAATTATGACTTTTTGGAATAATGTGAAGGTTAATATTTTTTGGACAATACTTGCCTCCTACCCTAATTGGAGGAACTTCCTCCTACCCCATGGGGTGGCTCAATAAAGGTTAAACAAGTGTTCTATATTTAAATATCAATCATCTCTCTTTTTAAAAGTTAATTGATTAATTATACTATATTCACTTCCCTTATTTAAATTCAATACAAATATGTATAACATACCTTAATTGACAAAAATGTCCTCCATAATTTCTTTTCCTTTTAATTATTTACACTCACTTTGATTCAAACATAAAACTCTAAAAAATAAAAAATTGAATTTTATATTGAATTTAAAATTTAATATAAAATTTTAATAGGCAAAGTAAATATACAATAATAATCCAATTTACCTTTAAAAAACTATCTCATTCAAATTTAAATATAGGAACATGTGTACACATTTCATTAAACCACATCATGAGGTAGGAGGAAGTTCCTCCAATTAGGGTATGAGGCAATATTCTCTTTATTTTTTTAATATTTTTTATCTAATAAATTAATATTAAGAGCCTGTTTGCGAACATAATCACGAGTATGTTCGCGAGTATACTCCTGAACATGTTCACGAACATAAGTTCATGAACGTGTTCGCGAGTATGTTCGCGAACGTGTTCGCGAACAAACGAGCCGAGCTCATGAATGTTTGAGCTCGGCTCGTTTAATAAACGAGCCTATAAATCAAGCTTGAGCTCGGCTCGTTTAGTTGTCAAATGAACACGAGCCGAGCTTTTAGCGAGTCGAGCCTCGAGTAGCTTGTCGAGCGCTCTGTTCATTTGCATCCCTAGCTATGGAGGACCTGGTGGTGTGGCGGCGGCGGCGGCTATGGAGGAAGCAATGGTGGCGGCGGCGGCATGGAGGAAGCGGCTGTGGCTATGGAGATCTCTGAATAAATATACAGTAATATATATATATATATTTATATTTATATATATATATATATTTATATTTGGGACAACACAATTAGGGTATGAAATGGGTAGGATATTTTTGTAATCTATTTTGAAGAAGTAAGGGTAAAACTTATATTGCATACATGGCGAGGGTAATTTGGGAAGTTCAACTGAAAAACTAACTTTATTGACTGAAAAAGTAAAATTCCGGTGTTGACTTTTGACGGAAGGGGTTAAGTGTTACACTGGAGCTAAAGGTAAGGGAGGGCAGTGATATTAATGAAACATTAGGGGTAATGCCTGTAATTAGGGCAAAGTTGAGGGGTAATTTGTGTAATTTACCCTATTAGAATTAATGGGGTTTGGTTGCGCGAATTTGAAATTGAATTAAAATTTATATCAACGTGCTAATCATTTAAAGGAAGTTGCTCCATATGAAAAATAAATTTAATTTTTTTAAGTTTATTGTTCATCTCAAATTATGAAGCACGTACATTTCGTCCAGGGTTGCCGTACTCGTGTCCGTGTCGGACATCATACACACCAAAAATATATGTTCGACACGCCAACAAAGTGTCCTGAAATAATTTTATATTAGACACGCGATGGGTCGGTCGATTCCATGAAAAATAGAGGACTTATGAAGCCGGTAATTTTGTTGATCATTTATGGAACTAATTCAATATTTGATTTTGAAAATACTTGGATATCTTTGATCTTTTTCATCTTGTGAGAGTAATTGAAACACCTATTCATTTATTCACTATTTAAACAAGAACAACATAACACCACAAAAAGCCGAAGATTTGGTAATTTTACATTCCAATATTTGTCTTCAATAAAAAAAAATTACAATATAAAGAAAGAGAGAGAGACTAAAATATAGAATGTTGAGAGAAATATATTTGATTACTTGGATGATAGTAAAATGAAGAATTTTGAATATGTGAGATATTTCATTTAACTTATTTATTTTTTATTTTTATAAATTTATTTGGTTAATATTATTTAAGTGATAAATGAAGTATTTGTGCAATATAATATGTATATAGAAAAAAATATTATGTTTTTTTATAAATGTGTCAGAGGCGTGTCGTGTCCTAATTTTTTAAATTTTGTCATGTTGACATGTTAGTGTCGTGTCGTATTCGTGTTCGTGAAAGTACGTCTCAAAAGACCTTATTAAAATGTAGTTTATAAAAACCAAACTCAAAACATGCATTTATTGACCATCGAAAAAAAATATCTCTTATACACAAAATCGCCGTGCAATTAAATATTTCAAAGTGGTGGGCACCTCTTTCATTAAAATATTCGAGATTGTGTAGAGAAAGGAAGAAATTGGATCCACAAACAAATCTATGGATGACTTTAATCTCAAGATAAGCTTATGAATTTTAAATTAGTATTAATGGACTTCTTTTCCTTTCAAGATGAGCTGAGGAATTTAAAAGCAACAATCACGTGTATATTGCATTCATTTCTTATTGTTTGTTATGTCTCAAGAAATTAATAATACTATTGACATACACTACCCATGTACATACAAGTAGATTTCTTTAGTATTGCAATTCAAACGGGTCGGGTCGGAACATAGTGGGAATCCAACACAAGTTGGTGCGTTTGGATAGGGGCGTTTCCGTTTTTGTTCTTGTTTTTTTCACTGTTCACGGAACAAAAACGCGTTTGGGGAGCCTTTGATGGTTTTTGTTTTCGTGAACAGTAAAAAAACATTTTCTCACCCTTAGTTCAAAATTTGAGAACACCAAAATGGTGTTTTTTTATTTTCGGCACTGTTTGTTCTCAGCCAAAAAAAAAATTAATTGTTGCAGATTCTCTAACCTCCATCTTCAACCTCCAAACCCTAACCTCCATCTTCAACCTCTAAACTCCAACCTCCAAATTTTTTTATTTTTTTTTGTTCCCGAAATTTTTTTAGACAAAATTTCCAACCAAACATATTTTTGTTTTCAGATTACCCTTAGGACAAGAACAAGAAATGTTTTTGTTCTCAAGAGATAAAAAAAGAAAACGAAAACACTAGTTTCCAAACGCACCCTAAGTTTCTCTCATATTATATATATCAAGTATAAACTTTTCGCAAGTAATAATATCAAAATAATACTACTCCCTCGGTCCCAAATTATAAGTCCCTTTTGGGAATCCAATATTTTAAGATGATTGACTTTTATTAGTATGATAGTGAAGGAAAAATTAATTTTATCTTTGGTCTCATCAAGTGATGTGATGTTTGTAATTTAAATATTTTATAATTTGAATGATTAAAGGATAAATTGATAAATTGACCAATAAATAAAATGCTCATGGATAATCTTGTAATCCTTTGGGTTTGGTATAAAGTCATGTAAGTTTGAATTTATAACATTGGGTTGGATTAAACTTGAATTGAGATGTCTAACTGCAATCAAATTCTAACTTCTAAGGTGGTGTTGATAGAATTAGAATAAATTTCTGAAAATTTTTAAGGAATTTTATTTTTTAAAGTTTTTATATGGTAAATGACAAATAATTGATTTTGATGTGTTTTGAATTTTCAATTTTTAGACTTCAGTGGTAAGTGATATGTCTTTATTACTTAAAATTTTATGTCATTTTAATTGTCACTAATCATTTGCAATCATATTTAAATTGGGTTGTTAAATACACTTAATTAAATACATAAAATATTTATTCAAATTCAAATGATGGATTGAATTATCCAACAGCAACTAAATTAATACTTGTTACAAGGAAACCATGGAAGGAATAATAACCTTTTTTTCCCCTCCAATAGGAGATGCTGAGTCCAAGTTAAAGACCTTCCTCATAACATATACTACTACAAAAAACAATAAAAAAATAAAATAACTATTTGACAAGGTAAAATAGGTATAAGTGCAAATGGGCATTATAGTCATTTGGCAATAGAAAACACGTCATCCTTGTGCAGAGCAGTACCGCTTTCCTTTCCAAACTTCTTCTCTCTCTCTCTCTCTCTCTCTCTCTCTCACACACACACACACACACACACACTAGTCTTTAAGGTGAAGTTTGACAGTTCTCACTTTTACATTTGTATGTCTATAACCATTGCTTTCCGCGTAACAACTCTGTACATATGTATACACACATATACACATATATATATATGTATGCATATATTAAGTTGTATAGAGAAATATAGTCAATACATACATTGCTTCCCCCGTTTTCCATCACCGCTCCTCATGCGTGCAAGCTATTCTCAAAACCCTACAACCCACCACATTTCTTGGTCCTTAACGGTTTTAATTCCCTCTAAGTTTCTTCATTCCCTATTAGCCTCAATATCTGTCTCTCTCTCTACCTTCATCTCTATCTCATCAACTTTTTTTTGGCATAATCATCATCCTAGCTGGCAACACATACAATCCCATCATATACATATCTATATATATATGCACAATCCTCTTGTCTGTTTCTAGGTTTATAGCTTTGTTCATCTTCAAGACCTTCAAGTTCCAGTCACTTTCTTTCCTTTTTTGGGGTTGATTTGGGAAGCAATCAAAGTTGTAAATTCTTTCTGTTTCTGGGTATTTTGTTATTTATAATTTTAGTGTGATTTTCTAGATTCTCTGTGACGTTGAGGTTTATGAAAATAGCACAATTTTTTTTATCAACTCTGAAAATCATTGGTTTGTTCATGTGGGTTTGATCTAGTTCATTTATATTCATAAAAAAAAGAAGCTGGTATTGTACTTGCTTAGTTCTTCAAAGAGTTGTAATCAGGAAGAAGAAAAAAAAAAGGGTTTGGTTTTTACTTGGGTGAAGAGATTGAGTACCACTTGTTTGTGTTTTTGCGTCAAAGAATTGTATATGTACAGGGGATAAGTTTCAAATTTGAGTCTGTTTCGTAGACTTTTTGGTTGCTGAATTGGATCTGATTGAAGCCATGGGCGGTCACAATAGCAAGAAGATTACTGAAACTTCAACAACAATCAATTTAAGTAACAACCTTCAATACAAAAGTGAGCTGAATTCGTACAAAGCCGCGTGCAGGATCGACAAGGATCTGCAGTCGTTCGACACAACCCTCCAAGCTCGGACGAATCATGTCATCAACACGCTCGCTGTTGGGGTTGAAGTCCGGGCACTCTCATTCGATTCTCTAAAAGAGGTCACGGAATGTCTGTTGGAGATGAATCAGGAGGTTGTGAAAGTGATCTTAGACTGCAAGAAAGATATATGGAAGAACCAGGAGTTGTTTGAGCTTGTTGAGGAGTACTTTGAGAACAGCTTGCAGACTCTAGATTTCTGCACTGCATTGGAGAAGTGTTTAAAGAGAGCCCGCGATAGCCAACTGCTTATTCTTGTTGCGCTCCAAAACTACGAGGAGGAGAGCGAAGGAGATAGGTATACAAATACTTTGGAGGAGTTGAAGAATTTTAAGGATGCTGGTGATCCTTTCACAGACGAATTTTACCAAATTTTTCAGTCCGTGTATAGGCAGCAAATATTGATGCTCGAGAAGTTACAGCTTAAGAAGAACAAGCTTGACAAGAAGCTCAAGTACATTCATGCTTGGAGGAAGGTGTCGAGCATAATCTTCGTTGCTACAGTTGCTGCTGTGTTGATTTGCTCGGTTGTGACAGCAGCCATGGCTGCCCCTCCTGTTGCAGCGGCGCTAGCTGCTGCCACTTCGATCCCATTGGGTTCGATGGGGAAGTGGATTGACTCTCTATGGAAGAACTATGAGAAAGCTGTGAAAGGACAGAAGGAGGTGATAAGCTCTATGCAGGTGGGAACCTATGTTGCTATCAAGGACTTGGACACCATCAGAGTGCTCATCAACCGGTTGGAGATTGAGATTGAATCGCTCTTGCAGAACGCTGACTTTGCTGTTACTGAAGAGGCTGTGAAGATTGGGATAGAGGAGATAAAGAAGAAGCTGGGAGTGTTCATGAAGAATGTTGAGGATTTGGGTGTGCAAGCTGATATGTGCAGCCGAGATATTCGCAGGGCTAGGACTGTGGTTCTGCAGAGGATCATCAAACCGCCCCAGAATTAGAAGGTGATGACCCTTTGGTACTTCCAATCAAGAACTGTTCTTATGCAGCAAATGTATCTGAATTTCTAGCCCTAAAATTTGAACTTTGCATCTTGGATTCATGAATGGGGTTCATGTTGTTATGAAGAATAATGGAAGACTGGGTATATAAATTCTTTCCCTGTTAGTGGCTAGGCAAGGAAAGTTCCTAGTTTTTCAGTATTACATTGTTCATATTCTTTAATATGTTTTATATTCTTTAATCAGTTATGCTTTATGGAAAATCACAGGTTCAATATGTTTTATATTCTTTAATATGTTTACACTTCAAAGTTTACATCTATTTACTTTAATTGGTTGTTCTGTTCATGTTGTCAATCAAGTAGCATTTACTGCAACTTCTTTCTTACATCCAATTTCCGAAGACACACTTCTTCTCTAGTGAATTAAAACTCTATGTTATGCCAAATTACTTTCAGAAAATGGAACCGAAGCAAGCCCTAATTTAGCCAAAACAAAGAACATCGAAAGATGATATTTACTAATGACACTTCAAACAGGAGGTTATAACTATAGCCACTAGGATAGGGAAAGTAGCAATGGAAGAAAGGTTTTGTGAGCACATATTCAGAGAAAAAGTGGCTCCTGGTTATGGCTACCCACAATATGTCGCGCTTCAACTGCTATCTTGCGAATGTTTGACGCAGTTTACATAAGAAAATAGCAAGCTAAGAGAAGCTTCAGATGTAGTCGCTTCAAACTACTTTGGAGGAAATGTGCTAGAAACTTGTCCTCAGTTTGTAATCACTTTCATTCGTACTAGTATATAGGAGTGGTATATTGTTGATATTCTCGTCTCAAGGGAAATTCAGCTGGAAAGAAAGAATCAAAAGTAATTTGACCAATATAAATAAAGAAATTTCTGGGACACAAATTCAGTTGGAAGAGAGTTTTTCTTGTAGAATTAAAATTTATTATGTACTGGGAATTTTTGAAATTTGGTTGAAGGTAACGCAAGTCTGTCTTACCTACCAAATAGATTAAGAAGAAAACCAAACAAGGCAGACACAATTTCAGATTATCTCTGTAGTCTTGGACAAGTTTGATGTATTTTTAATCTGTACAGTTTACTAAGTATATTACAATCACAAATGTCAATACATTCAGAGAGAAAGAGAATCAAATAGAAAATCAAGTAAATTCTACAGTGGAAGGGTATTAGCCGATGCAATAGTGCATGTTCAAATACATGGATAGATTTCGTCCAAATGCAGCTTTCACAAAGCCGACAACGAGGGTGGTCGAATATTAAAATAAGTAGCAGATGCCATATATGCAGATGCAAAGGAAACATACATTTTGAACCAAATGGAGGAGAAAAAGGTTAGATACGTACATGTGCCAGTGAAGATGATTACAAGCATACAATTTACCAGACACCTAATGGTAGACAGTTCCTTCTCTGTTCCTTCGTTAGGGAAATGACCTTGTGAATGAAAATCAGAAAGCAACTGATCCTTGAGATGGAATGCATCCACCAACCATGAAGCAACCTTGTCTTCAGATATCGGGATGTCATTTAGAGGGATACGTCGAACATGAATATGAACTTCAGCAGGATCAACCCCGAAGGCATTGTCCAAGAAAGTTGGGCAGCAGCGATGCTTGTACCCAATGGTTACATCATAAACTGCAGCAAAAGATAAGCTGGAGGATCATTAACTGCTTTTAGACACGAGTATAAAATTATTCTAATACATTCCTATCAAATTGCAAATGAATCTTACAACTTTTCATATAACCAAAGAAATGAGAAAAACACAAACCATCGTAAATTATTAGTGACTGGATCTGCATATCATATGATCCATCGCAGCCCAAATAATATAGATGTCCTAACAATGAACACAATTTACATGCTCTAATTTTTTTCTTTTACCTCTCTTGATTTCCTATTTCGTCCTCTTGGCTATATGGAACTTTTCTATTGTTGACAGCATAAAGCCCTTAATAGTTGCGAACAAGTTTTAATCTCTGTCCTAGCTAGTGAAAGAGAATTAGTTCATTGAATACAAAAGACTTCAATTTGTATCCAGATTCGGTCACCCAGAAAGCAAATTTAGTTTGCCATACTTTTAGAAACCACGTAACGTCAAAGGCTATGTTACATGGACTCAGGTACGAGTGTAGGACAAGGGTATGTATCCGTGTGTCGGACGTGTCAAATATCTAATAGAAGGACACATGGACATGGCTAAATATTTATTTTATTTTATTCTCAAGTGTACAACAAAGTTTTTATCAAATATAGTGTTCAAACTAAATATTTTACTCCTTTGAAGTAATATGATAGTAACATGGAATCATTTGGAGCTAAATGTCCTACCATAAGTGTCGGACACGTATCCATACCCATGTCCGCCTTATAAGTGTCGGACACGAGTACTTCACCTACTTTAGAAGAGTCCATGTAACATAGGTCAAAGGTCCCCGCAGATATGGGTTTTAGCAGTAAGCATGTACTTAATTACATTTGGATCCACCAATCATTATAGAAGATAAAAATGTCCTATTCAATTTAATAAGTTTGTTTTTCCACCATCTCCTGCCATTGCATTCAAATGAATATGAAATCTCAACGTATAAAATTGGACTGTCTCAAATTAACCAAACAGATTAAGACCCAACCCGTAATGTTAAGCAAAAGGGAATCAAGAGGATGAGAGAAAGAACAGACACCTGCATCAACATGGCCCCTCAATTCCTCCAAGCAAGCACAAAAACCCTTGGTTTTCGGAAGCAGCACGTTCTTTAAAATTGGTAATCCATTTTCGGAAGCATGTTTTTGACTCCGAATGCACTTCTCTTCACTGCATTTAAATGGTGAAAGAAATTTAGAAGTGCAATGTTTTATGAGCCATGTACTATGCTTTTCTAGTCCTAAAATTAGATAATGCATAAGCACTTGCCCTTACGAGGCACAATATGTAACCTTTAGATGTTCTTGTTCTGGTTTCAGCAGTTCCAAGGAAATCATTGAAATCCTCACGTAAAACATATTATAATAGGTGTTTTTGGGAGACAAAAAAAAGTCTAAAAACTCATCAAAATGTAACTTAATATAACAAAAACCTGAAATCTGTGCCTTCTGGGAAAACAGCAAGCCAGAGGGGATCTCTAGGATCCTTAAATGTTGAAAGCATTTGACGTATATTTGATTCGTCGACGTCCCACCTCCTCTCCACTGAAATGAACTCCATTATATGAAATGACCAACCAAACACAGGTAGTTTCATCAAACTGCTCTTAAGAATATACTTTATATGTGGTAGGCGACCCTTTCGCAGTGCAAAGTCCCACAAGTACATCCAATCAACCTCAGTTCCGTGGTTTGCCATAAGCAACACACTCTCCTTTGCAGGAACCTTTTCTCCAGCGAAAACCACTTTAGTCTTGTTTATCTTTTCATAGAGAAAAGGCCACAATGCTAGCCAAGAGCCAAAGAAAAAAGATGTTGCAACCCTGCTGTGATGTCTGCTGAAAACTCGCAATACAACAGACAGCGCAAAACCAAAGTATACTAGCATCATAAATGCTGTAGAAAGTAACACCAGTAAACATAGCACGCCCCTTATGACTCTTAGTGGAGTTAAAGTACGGTGCCTTGGTCCATTGTTTGATATGAGAGGCTTGTGGATTTCAGTTGGTGATTTTCCATCTGCTTCCATTTTCTAGCAATCCTAAACCACTACGAGCAGCCCTGATTTATATCAAAAGGTCAATCAAGATGCGAGAAAGTGATCGGATTCGATGGAGCCATTACTCCTGAAAAGGGAATAAAAAGCGGAACAAACTCCTCATGTCTGGAAAAATAGTGCGACCTGGTGGAACAAAAAAAATCATTTTTTAAGCATTGAAATGCTTGAGCATAAGGAAAATACATATAAACCAATAGATTTCAGTAGAAGCATGAGCATTATAGATGCAGATAAAGAAGTTATATGCACAAATAGTTAATGAAGGTATGTTACACTTATCTTGTCAAAACCCTGCGTTACCAGACACTAGTGTTAAATTGCTTACATGTAATATGTTGAATAAACAAGCATAATAAAGCCATTTCTCAGCAGTGGGCAGACTTGCAATGACCATATAGCATGGTTCAACTACGTTAGAATCCACCACTATAAAACGAAGATTATTGAATAACCAACTTGCTCTGGTTATTAAAGGGAATTTCTCTATAAAACATATCACATCTATTTTACCATTCTGCTAGGGTAGGTTACTTACCAACTCTCCTAAAAGCAACTGCCAGCGCAGAACCCCACAGTAGGCGGTGGGCGGACTTGAGAGCTTCGTAATGCTGCCCATACAGCACGGGTGGTGGTGGCAATTAGTCCTCCCTACGGCCCTACACTACCCTCAGGTAAGGATTCTGGCCCACATAAGTCACATTCTTCTTCTTCTTTTTTTATCAATAATGAAAACTTCCATAGGTAGGGAAAAATTAATTCCGCTGTTGGGAGTCGAACCCGGAAGCATAAAATTAATTCCACATAAGTCACATTCTATGATTCCAATCCAAGCCCTGATTCAGACACCCACTCATTTTCGAAATCCTCAAGAGTACTGAGAGACTGAGCATGATCACAACTTTTTTTTCCAAGGTATGACTACTAGTCAAAATAATTATATCTAGACACAGATTCTATGCAACAGTCATGAATACCGTAGGTTGGTATCCTAACCTTATTTTTCTTTTGTGTTTGGTGTGCATAGCCTTTTATATCAACAAATCCCTCAGAAGTACTAGTATTGAACCCCACGATGTAAATGGGAAGAAAGACTCCTTCAAATTTTAAGGAAAAAACAAAGCAGTGGGCATAATTTGAATGTCTCATAGTTGTTGGATGACATAATGGGACCTTTGTTAATAGGGTGATAGAAAACTACCAATCTGCACACAAACAAATATATATATATATATATATATATATATATGAATGTCCGTGTCTATGTGTATAACTCCTATCAGGGTTGTGACTTGAACACACCGACACACCCGGTTCCACCACCACCACTAGCAAACTAAACAAGTTTCTCATAACTTCCAATACACACACATATAGACCATATAAAACTTCAAGTGCATTACTTCAATCAAATCACATCTGCAATTCATTTCCAATACACATAAAGCAGTGAAATTGAACTCCAATAACTGAAATGCGACAAGGACAATCCTGATCTAGCGACGAACACAAAGCATTAAAGCTATGAATCTAAAATCAGATCAAGAAACAAAAACACACACAAACACCGTTATAGGTCATTGTTCCATCACAGCCAGTCAATACAAGTGACACTCATCAAGTAAAATCAAAATTAAAAAAATGAAACAATACAAGGAAAATCTTGATCTAGTAAATAGCTGAAATATTCAGCTAAAATTGAGATTAAGAAATATATCTAATAAATCATAATATATATATACAAACATGTATGCAATGAAATAATTATGTGTATATATATATATAAACATGTATGTTATTGAGAAAGATGAAAGAGGGCTTACTCGGTGGGTCTTTAGGGTTTGTGTGGGTTTGTTTAACGGTCAAAAGATAGAGCTGTGGAAGTTGCGAAGACAGAGGAAGAACGGTGAGTTTGAGGATGCAATAGCAGCGACTCTATGTGCTACTGGATTTGAGTTTGTGATAGAAGAAGCCATCAATTTGCTCTAAATTACGGAAATTGCCACCAACCAATCACGAGAGGCGGGGAAGTCGATTAGCATTGCTCATTTTGCTCCTGTACAATTCCTTCATATTTTAATAAAAATCATTGATATCTTAAAAATAAGGGTCATTTACAGTTACCTCCCCAAAAGTTTGCCCTTATATCAGGGACATCCCCTGAGATTTGGAATTTATCATAGACCTTCCTTGAAATTGAAACTTTTCATCACACACACACCCTGCCGTCAAATAAGGTAACAAAGTAAACGAAATGACAACTCTATCCTCAAATATATATAGGGTATTTTACAGTTACCTTTCCTAAGGTTTGCCCATATATCATAAAGATTTTCGAAATATATAAAATTCGAAAATAAATATATAAAATTCAAAAAATATATATATAATTTGAAAATAATATATACAATTCAAAAAATATATATAAATTTTGAAAATAAAATATAAAATTTGAAAATAATATATAAAATTCGAAAAACAAATATAAAATTCAAAACAATATATAAAATTTGAAATATATATATAAAATTCAAAAATAAAATATATATATATATATATATTATTTTCAAATTTTATACAAATATTGGTTTGTTGATATTAAAGTATACACATGTATATCAGTCTATGAAACTTTCACTTTTACATGTCAAGAATTGGTGTAATAAAGTATCAAGCATAGGATATAAATATATATATATATATTATTTTCAAATTTTACAAAATATATATATTTTTTCGAATTTTATATATTATTTTCGAATTTTAAATATTATTTTCGAATTTTAAATATATTTCTCGAATTTTATATATTTTTTGAATTTAATATATATTTTTCTAATTTTATATATTTCTTCGAATTATATATATATTTTTCGAATTTTATATATGATTTTGGAATTTTATATATTATTTCTAATTTTATATATATTTTTCGAATTTCTTTGATTTATTTTTTTCAAAATTTATATATGAAGGGTAGCTTGGACATTTCACAGGGAGGATTCAAGGACTTGTAGGTCATTTAACACACTGTGGGGCATTTTAGGGATATTTCAAATATATCCTAGTGATGTCAGCATTTTTCGTCATTGACGAGGTTTGACCGTTGGTTTGGGGTGTGTGTGATGAAACGTTTTAATTTTAAGGGAGGTCTCTGATAAATTCCAAACCTTAAGAGAGGCCCCTGATATAAGGGTACACCTCAGGAAAGGTAACCGTAAAAAACCCTAAAAATAAAATCAATAATAATAAAAAAGTAATGGGGGTGTTTGATATTTTATTAATGACTAATTTACGGAATTTAAGTCATATAAAATGATTTTTATTGAAAATTGAGTAAGATTATTTAATAGAACTGTTTGCATTTTACAAGTGAACTCCATAAATCAAATAAAACCTTATGTTATTTCTATGATTGTAAATCCAACCTATGCTTAAATTCGAACAATTGAGATTTGGAGACTTATATACAAATTTATTACAATGGGTAAATTAATGATTGTTATTGACATAAACTCTTATCCAATAACAAGTAAGATAAAAACTTTTTTCGTGGATTATCTATAAAACAGTTCTAAAGAGTTAGGACAATTAAACCTTCTTAAAAAATTTAACGGAATTGATAGACGATAAACAAGTTCTATATAACATTTCAACAAATGTTTAATACTTTTCTAAAGTTTTTAATATATATGTATTTATAATTTATTAATGATGTATATTCGATTGAAAAGTATACAATTGTCAAATATTATACAAAATATATGTATCAATTTCAGTTAAATAACTTACCACATTATTATTTTTTTTTTTTGTTTTGAACAAAGCAAACATACAAAGAAATCAAAATAAACCTAAGCAACAAATGACCGATCACAACTCAGAATATCAACAAGACCTGAGGGAATAGGATCCCAATCAGCATAATTGATATTCAAGAGAAGAACACCTCTAGAAATAAAAATGTGCAGCCCTATTACAAAAGCGAGACACCCACATCAAAGATGCAATCCTAACAAGATTAGACAATGTTCTAATCTCTTCAAACATATGAACCAAAGCTTCTTCTGAAATTTCGAGCTTCAAAATTGATTGACAATCTCCTTCAATAATAATATTATTTTATCCCCAAAAGGAAATCAACTTCAAAACTTCATGAAGCATCATAGCTTCAGACACAGTGGCGGACTAGTAGCAAGGAATTAAAACTGAAGCAACCGTGATTGGATAACCATGGTGATCTCTTAACACAAACTCTTCTCAAAATATTTCTGTTTGTATCAAGAGAAGCATCAAAATTTAATTTGAAGGTCCCTTCATAAGGCGGATGCCAATCTTTTGGATGGGTACGTAAGAACTTCTTCTACGAGTAGCGACAACAACTTTTTTGATCTTCTAACATCAACAAACTCATGAAATTCATTAAGAGTCTTTTCTATAATTTTAGATGGTTCTTTTAGTTTTTCACTGAAAATTCAATCATTCCTATTTTTTCATAAATTCCAGCAAATAAAAGAAACTAAACTTGAGCATTCTTGCCAATTTTCTCCTTTCTTCCATTCTTGAGTTCATATGCTTAAGTTGTCTAAATTATATACTGATTATCAATTTTTAATGCGTATTATAATGCAAGGGTATATGTTACATATAGTAGATACAAAAGTTTATTTGGATATTTCCTACATTGCAGGGTAGTTTGTGGAGAAAGTTCTCGAAACATCATCATCATTTGATTCGGTTTGATTATCTTTATAAACATTGTGGAAGTTTAGTTTTTACAAGACCTGTATAAATAAATACTTTCATATTGGTCACTAGTTATTAGGGAAGCCTATCTGAAATATAAGTAAAAGTTAACATTATCCGTTGGAATAAATTTTGTAAGTAATTTTTTTGGATTAGGGAGTTAATAATACTCTAAATATTTTAGTAGGTGCTTAAATCCGGCTAATATAAATTTTAAACACATTTTTACTCTTAGGGCGACTAAAAATCTCACATATTAAAGGAAGTAAAGTGGGCAAGAGTATTTTAGGCGAGTCGACAAAAAATCTCACATATTTAAGGCGGTAAATTGTTTTTTCTTTTCTTGTCTGAAAAGTTGGACACTACTAACTATTAACTTGCATTATAATCATGGCTCACCGTCGAGTCGATAAGTAATTTTAGAGAAGTTTAACTTATGTGAATTGTTGACGTTGTTTAGTGGAGTCGGTTGAGTGTTTAACTTATTTGAATGTTCGAGTCAGATTAGTGGAGTCCGTTGAGCGTTTAACTTGCGTGAATGGTCGAGGCGTGGAGTCGGTTGAATGAAATTTTCGTAATTCTGAAAAGAATAAGCTGGTCAAATTATAATTTTAGAAATATGTGAGGGGCTTATTAAAAATAGTTTTTCTCACCCTAACAATTTAATTTTAGGGTAAATTACACTTTCACCCCTGTTGATTGGACAAATGCCAACTTCCTCCCTCTAGTTTGGATAATTACACTTTCACCCCCTCTAAGTCTTTTCCGGCAACTGAAAATATGAAATTACCTAAATACCCGTTATATTATATATCAATATTTATTAAAAAAATTATGATTTTTACAATTACAGTTTTGGCCTTTACTAACCCTAACCTAACCCACTCCAAACTCTAGTCAACCTAACTCTAACCTAACCTAATATGAGTGTTGAACACCCACTTCATCACTTACAACACCACACAACATAGAGAGAGAGAGAGACTCGTGTTCGTATGAGTCTTGAACCCAACCCAATCTCTATTTCCTCTCAATTTCACGGCCAAATCTTCACCATCATCCTGAAGCTTCACCTGCAACAATGGAGGACGCCGAAGCTTGGAAATGGAGGAGGACGGCTATGGAGGAGGAAGAAACTGGTTTGCATATATGGGTATGGGTATATATGGGTATGGGTATGGGTATATATTAATACAAGGGCAATTTTGTCCACAAAATTAAGGGCTAAAATAGTATTTTCAGTAGCTAGAGCAATCAAGCCTAACCCAACATTGTATCTCCAACCCATCATCCACTACACGAAACTGAAACAATCTTATGAAATATTTCTATAAAATCTTCATCTGCTTCCCAAACACAAACGATTTAATAATTGTTTGCCTCTATGAACAACCGAGCAAAATGATTCTAACGCTTGGCAATCTTTGAAATTTTTCATTTGGACTTATGTATATACATATATATATATACACACATGCATATATGGGTGTGAGTATAGGTATATATTAATACAAGGGCAATTTTGTCCACAAAATTAAGGGCTAAAATAGTATTTTCAGTAACTAGAGGGTAGTGTAGTCATTTCACCCATCAAATTAGCTTTGACCGGTGTTGACTACGCCTGAAGGCCGGTGGAGGGGGGAAAGTGTTACGAAAAACTAAACTGGAGGGGGTGAAAGTGTAATTGTCCAAACTAGAGGGAGGAAGTTGGCATTTGTCCAATCAACAGGGGTGAAAGTGTAATTTACCCTTAATTTTATTGTTACGTCCCTCATTGAAAACTTTTTAGCAATTATCTCCATTACAAAAGAAATTATCACACCTTAAATTGTTGTTGTGAAATTTAAATTGTGCTCTCACTTCACAAAATTAATTCCCAATTTCATTTGAGTTCGACTCCACAGCTTTCTTCTCAGCCCAGTCAACTAATCATTCAACCAAATCACAGGTAATTCCTCTCTCTTCATATATGTTATATATATATATATATATATATATTCTTGCCTTATTTCATGGTTTAGATCTAGTTTTGCTGAAAGCCGATCTATAGTTTACTAACATATTGATACTTCAATTAATAAAGATTGAACAATTACCATGAACGAATTTCTGTGGCAGTCGAGTAAGCTCCTTTTGGATGCTGCCAAACTGAAAGAAACGTTTAAAAAATTCTTGATACTATGTGGTGTTTGTCGAATTGAAGCATATATTGGAATTCAAGGGTTTTCATTTATGTTATTTCACTTGTTTCTTTAGTTACTAAACAATATGTATTTGGGTTTTTGCATGATCTTTCGGAATAATTGTTAGAATTTAAGGTTTGTATGTAGAAAAAATTTGTAGGATTTATTTAATGAGATGGATAAATCAGATTTAGAATAGTTCACAGATAATAATTTCTGTAACAGTTTTTTTTTTTTTGGGTGTTGAATCATATACCTGAATTGTGGTTTATATGAATTTCAGGCATTTGAGGCTATATAGGTTGTGATATGAATAGTGAAATGTTTTCATTTTTGTATTTGTAACAATTCAAGGTCTTTTTCTGCATTTGGGTGTTGAATTTCACAACTAAGTGTAATTTTATATGAATATCAGGGTTTTGAAGCTACAAGTTTAGATATGGATAGTGAAATCGGTGAGTCAATGCGCTCATACAATTCGGGTGATCTTAGCAACGATACTGGTGAATTCGAGTGCAATATATGTTTCGAATTAGCTCAAGAGCCCATTGTGACTCTCTGTGGCCATCTTTACTGTTGGCCCTGCCTATATAGGTGGCTGCATATTCACTCACACAGTAGCGAATGTCCTGTTTGTAAGGCTCTTATACGGGAGGAGAAGCTAGTGCCTTTATATGGAAGGGGCAAAACGAATTCGGATCCAAGGTCTAGGTCAGTACCCGGAGCTGAAATTCCGCATCGCCCAGCTGGGCAAAGACCCGAGACGGCTCCAACCGCAAACTTTTTCCGACAAGACGAAATGGGGGTAATGGGAGGATTCATACCAGCGCCAAATGCTGGGATTAGGAACTCGACGTTTTCTGATGCTTTTGGTGGTTTTATGCAGTCCTTGAACGTCCATGTGCACGGCTTTCATGATGCTACCGTGTATGGAGCGACCACCGGATTTCCCTACATGTTCTCGAGCCCGTTTCATGGCGGGCATGTTCACGGCTTTCATCAGCTTTCAAACGGAGGGTGGCATATAAATTCGCTTCTGAAGATGTGGTTCTTGTTTATTGGCCTTGTTGCAGTGTTTGCCCTAATTACCTAGGCAGACTTTGTGTGTTTGAAGTTTGGCTGAGCATGAATATCTAGTACTGTTAGTTTGTGCACTTGTATACCACTTCCATAAACCTCTACTTGTGGTTAGAGCAATATATAGTGTTTTTGTTCTTTTAGAGCTTAATTCTTTCCATCATTTTCATATGCATTTTCATGTTTCCTAGATGATAAAACTGTATATGTTGTTGTGATATGATGCTGCTCTGTGGTTCTGTTGATTTACATGATGCTGCTCTGTGGTTCTGTTGATTTACATGATGATGCCTAGTGGTGGTGGTGTTCTTTTCCTTTTTGTGTTGTACTCCAAACTGTAATTGTTGGACAGAATGCTATATTTTGTACTTGGTTATTGGTTGTGGCTGGAATTGTATGTCTATGGAGGCTATAGTTCTTGTGTAACTTCCCTTTTGGGCGATCAATTCTTATTGTTACTTCAAAAGGAGAAGCTTAAGTTGTTTGAGAGGGTAATTTTAAGTATTTATATCATTTAACGCGCCCTTTCACAACTATTCCAAAAACTTAAGTTGTTAAGCTGTTAGAGAGGGTGTAACTTAACTATTTATATCATTCAATACTTGCTAATGCAAAAAAAAGAAAGGGTTTTACATAATTTTCCAGTGAGTCAAAACCATGGTTTATTGTCTCGGTATCGATTAGATTCATGATTTTGTTGTCACGGTATCGATAAGGGTCGCAGTTGTGATAACGCTATAACGAACTCATAAAATATTAATCTTAATATCGAATATAAAATTAGTATCAGTATTGCGTAACAATATCGGTGTTTTTCAAAAGTACAATAACATTTTCTTGATGGTTAGGATAAGGGTTAATTTCACAAAATCCCCGTATACTATTTAATTTAATCAACTAACCCTCACTGTGTCCACTTTACCCCCTATACTATTCAATTCATCACTATGTCTTCTTTCTTCACATTTTGAGTAATAATACCTAAACTACCCTCAATAGTATAGGGGAGTTTAGTGAAATCAAGCCTTTAAAAAGATTATTTTTCGAAAATCAATTATATTTTTCATAAAAACTATAAATTTTTAAAAATATATATATTTTGGATTTTTTTCCCGAAAACAATATATATTTCGGAATATATATATATAATTCGTCAAAAATATATATTCCGAATTTAAAAAAAAATGATTTTTTTCTGAAAAATATACATTATTTTCCAAAATATAAAAATATATATTTCGGAAAAAAGTTATATTATTTTCGGAAAAAATAATATATATTTTTTGCAAAAAAAAAAATTTCGGAAAAAATTCATATTTTGGCAAAAAAAATATTTTTCGGAAAAAATTCATATTTTGGAAAATAATATATATTTTTCGGAAAAAATCATATTTTGGAACATAATATATATTTTTCCCAAAAAAATTATTTTTCGGAAAAAATTCATATTTTTTGAAAACAATTCGGAAAATATATATTTTTGATGAATTATATATATATTTCGAAATATATATCATTTTCCAATATATATATATATTTCGGGAAATATATATATATTTTCCAAAATGTATATTATTTTCGAAAAATATTTTTTTCTGAAACATATATATTTTTTTGAAATTTATAGTTTTTACGAAAAATATAATTAATTTTTGAAATATAATTTTTTTAAATGCTTGATTTCACTAAACCCCCCTATATTATTGATGGTAGTTTTATGTATTATGACTCAAAATGTGAGGGGAGGGGGCATAGTGATGAAATTGAATAGTATAGGAGGCAAAGTGGATACAATTGAAGTTAATTGATTAAATTGGATAGTATAGGGATTTTTTTGTGAAATTAACCCTTAGGATAATTTTCTTGGAATTGCAGGGTAGTTGTGGTAGCTTCCAGTTGGCTTCATAAACATTGGATGCTGCTTAAAATGGTGCCTTGTTTGGCTTTTTTGGGGTCACACAAGTCACCATCTGAGAAATGAAGTGGGATGTATTATTTACCCAAACTAACTCAAGGTGGAAAGTTTTTGCTTTTTTCATGAATCATTTTGTTGCAAGATTGATGGTTTCACCTAGTAGTGGACAATTTGCAAGTTGAGGAGCGCATTAGAAGCTGGAGTGGTCTGCCCACTCAGCCTCAACAAAGTTGTTTGATGTTTTCAAGTTTATTCATAAAATGATTGAAATTTAATTGGGAGAGAGTGAATAGCTTGTAACTTTAAAGTGGGAGGAATATGTGACTTGTTTTGAGGATGATTAATAGAGTAATTTTTAATTTTTTTTATTTAAAAATAATAGAGTAATGTTTGCCTCAAACTATGCAAAAATGAAACTTTTTTCAATATGTGATGTGAATTCTATAAACAATTTTAACTATTTAAAAAATGTCTTCAAAATTATACATTTTAAAAATATCAAAATTCAAGTAAATCCATACTCATGAAATTATTTTTGAAATTTATAGAAATATTATAAAATTGTTAGTACATAATGCTTATTACTATCTTCTTGAATGGAATATGAATAAACTCATACATATATATATATATATATATGATATGATGATGAATCAATATCAAGGAAGACAAATTAAACAAACTAATCCATTTTTGACATAGTGAAAATTAAACAAACTAGTCCAATTTAGCCATAGAGAAGAATAATAATTTATCCAGACAAGTGGGCCACAGCAACTCCCAATTTTGGTTAAGAGGGTTTTAGGGTTACGGTTTTTATTTCTCAGATGGATCGAAACCAGAAGCAGATGGACACCCAGAGAAGCGACGTCGTTTGCCCCTCCACTGCCTCAGCGTACCTCGACCCTCATTACTGGTGAGACTAGTCATAGTCATACCCACTCATCTCTCTGTTTCTTTCTTTGATATCTCATTCTTACTTTCAATCCTCTGTTTGGTTGCCTAGAAAATGTAGGAAAGAAGAAAAAAGCCATGTAATATAAAAATTTTCGTTTTATCGTTTTATACTTCACTTAATTTGTTCAACTCAATTTAAATGCAAGCGACTAATTTGATACAAACCCTTTTTGTATGTATTGAGTATTATTTACCAAAATAAATGCCATTATGCAATTCAGTTTGTTGAATCAATTGCTCAAAGATAAGCATGTAAAAAATAAAATAAATATATAGATATTTGAGTAATTGGTTACCATTAACCCCCAAATCTGACCTAACTTTGTATGGGTATCCATAAACTAGGTGGTAACTATATGATTTTGCATGTGGAGTGGGGTTTTAGGGTTTAGGGGAAATTTAGGCTATGTTTGGATGCAGGGAAATGGAATTGGAGGAAACAACCTTAGGGTCCGTTTGGTTGCGTGGATTTGGAATTGAATTGGAATTGGAATGTCATGGTATTTCAATTCCACAAATGCAATTTCAAATACATTATTTGGATGTGTCTTGAAATTCAAGTATTTTGGAATTGAGTCTCTAACCCAACCCAATTTGAATGTAAAAGATGATAACTATAAAATTAAATTAGACAATATTGATAAATATTTATATATAGGTATAACCGTATAAGTATGAATATATATGTATGTGTGTATATGCATGTGTATGTGTGTGTATATACATGTATGTATGTATGTGGATGTGTATAGATGTGTGAGATTAGATGTATGTGTTTATGTGTGTATATATGCGTATGTGTATGGCTATATGTGTGTGTGTATTTATATTTGTATATATATATATATATATATATGCCCTCTATGAGTACATATATATGCATATGGTATGTATATGTGTGTATATATATATTCGTGTGTATATATAGGTATGTGTATAGGCGTGTATATATAGGTATTTATGTATATATATGTATGTATGTTTGTGGTTGTGAAAAAATTTATTCTTAGAGAGAGAGTATTTAGTGGGTTAAGGTTTGAAGAAGATGGGGAATTGGAAATTACAACATCTCCTTATGGAATTGGTGTCTTTGGAATTACATTTTAATTCCAATTCCAAAGTATTTTGTTATATCCAAACAATGGATTTGGAATTGGAGCCTCCAATTCCAATTCCATGATCCCAAACGGACCCTTAGTTCGTTTGTTCAATCAATTTCTACCAAATAAAGCATGAGTTACAGAGCATAGTGGCTTTGTTGAATCAATTGGTCGTACTTTTAACATGTAGCATGAATACTTAACCCCGCAACTCTAAAAATTTAACCTGAAATCATAGGTATGGAGTTTTCATCGACAAAAACATAGAAGTATATCACTATCACTTGTTCCGAAATATTATAAGTAGCTTATAGTAGCAAATATTATAAGTAGCTTATAGTAGCATCTTTCTCTAAGCTGAGATATAGACAACTCCGCATCCAGTAAACTGTGTGTTAGGCCTTTGCAGGTGCTCAAACTCATACCACAAAGATATATTTATACCTTCTTAACCGCATTCCTCATTGATGTTAGCACCAGAAGTTTCACCCCTTGAACTTTTGTCCATGTCCAAAGCAAGCTAGATAAATTTGCTTTTTTCCTGAAAAATTTTCAGTGAACATATGTGATATGTCGGCTGTGGTGAATTCTTTTTTCAGTTGGATAACTAAGTAGGGGCGATAAAATTCCACCACAAGTTGGCATAAAGCCTTACATTTATGGTAACTTCTTTTTTATTGTTCATTTCAGGGATGAGCGGTTTTCTCATGAGGAGCATTATGAATGGTTCAAAGACTACTCACACTTTCGCCATCTCATTCAGCAACATGTCAAAGCCAATTCTTCTGTATAAAATCTTCTCTCTCTTTCTGTTGAAAGGCCTCGTACTAGACTTAATTGCAAATTGAAGAAACATTTTTGCTCATGTGTAAATCAGGTGTTGGAGCTAGGATGTGGGAACTCCCAATTGTGTGAAGAATTGTACAAAGATGGGATTTCTGAAATAACTTGCGTTGATCTATCAGCTGTTGCTGTGGAAAAAATGCAGAAGAGGCTACTATGCAAGGGATATAAAGGTTTGTAGCATATATGAAAAGATATATATATTTTTTGTTAACTTGTCTGCTTATATAAAATTCTTCTTCATTTTATAATGGGCCTGGAGATGTAAATTTTTAAGCATTGAGATTTTTAGGTTCCGACTATATTTTGGTGCATTAAAGCTTTTAATCAAGTTGAGATGTTTGCGATCTTAATTTTTGTTCTTTAAGTAAAACACCATTGAGTTGTAATTGCATTATACTGCAATTCATATTCTGCTGTTGGTTAATTGATTCTTTAATTTAGCTTATCTAATATACAATGTTATTTGGACTCTTTTAAAGTGTGTGAAGCACTAGTGTGGTACATACATTTAGGTATTAATAAGATAAACGTGACAACGTGTCTGCTTGAACATTTACCCAGCAAGTATATATGAGAATTCAAGTTTACTTGTACACGAGACTCTCATTATGTTCCTTTTTGTTACTTTGTTGCCGATAATGAATAAAGTGCCATATGGAGCACTCTGCCACTTGAAAACATCATTTTAACTCGAAAAATAAGAGAATACTGTTATGCATTACAGGCACTAAACACACTTACTTTAGTGCCTGTAATGCATGAGTCTGTCTGATTTCCAATTAAATAACGTTGAATTATTTGTATGTGGACGGAGTGATTTAAATACCTGCAGGAGTAGGGAAACTTTTAAGTTGCGATAATCGGATTTGTAGTAGTGTCTCTGCAAGAAATTACTTGCAAAAGGAATAAGGACTACAGTTTAACATGTACTGTGAATTTGAGACCTGTACTTGACATGGTTTAGAAGCCATGGGGTTCTGAAAAGTTCCACAGGGAATAATGGAGCATTAAACTTCAATATCTGGAAAACCGTCATTCTCTTTGCTATTTCTATCCCTGAAAAACCAGAGTTGGTTTATGTTTGTGAAAAGGAGTTCTGTTTATTTTGATGGTAGCATGTCCCGCATTAGTATGCTCGTAACTTTTGTATTTCCTGTTATTTTTTGAGACACGAGAATAGTGAAGTTATCATAGGGACCAAATCCATCCGTATACATTGGGTTTCCTCATAGTTTTTTCTTCATCAGTTCTTATTTATTGATTTATTTATTTTTGTCATCTTTGTCATCAGAAATTAAAGTGCTGGAGGCTGACATGCTAGACCTGCCCTTTAGCAACGAGTGTTTTGACGTTGTTATAGAGAAAGGAACTATGGTAAGCTTACTATGCCTAGTGGTTCTCATCTTATAAGAAAATTTCTTCTAGCACTCTAGTTTCTTAATAATGAATTGGTGAAGTCTTTTTCTTTTAATGATAATGAGTCAAATTGGCATATGTTTTTTGAATTTGAAGGATGTATTGTTCGCGGACAGTGGTGACCCCTGGAATCCACATCCTGCAACGGTAAACAAGGTAATGGCAATGCTTCAAGGTGTTCATAGGGTTCTTAAACCAAATGGCATTTTCGTCTCAATCACTTTTGGCCAGGTAAAACATAGAACAATAGCCTTATATATTTCTTTAATTCTTATTATGATATATTCAAATATATAATTCGCGTTTTCTACAGCCACACTTTAGGCGTCCGTTATTTAATGCCCCAGAATTCACCTGGTCCGTTGAGTGGAATACTTTTGGTGATGGATTTCACTATTTCTTCTATATTTTGAAGAAGGTATGCATATCTCACAATCTATATAATTTATTGCTTGTGGAGGCTATGTAAATTGTACGCATTTGAATGGCATGTGAAAATGGGAAAAGAATCCACCTTGTTTTGCATTTAGGAATAGTTTGTTGCATTGCATCTGACATCAACTCTTTTTCTCGCAATGATTTCTGGTTTTATGTATATTATATGCGATGACTCCATTTTAGATCTTGAATGTGCCTGGATTAGTAGATTTCCGCGAGTAACAAATTGAAAAGGTCTGTCTCAAATGAACATGATGCACAGAAAGTTTATATTTATGCTGCAATTATATATATGTATTTTACAGGGACAGAGATCATTAGAAAGTAACGAAATCAAGGAGAGTGGCAATGTAGCACCTACTATATCTCTTTTTCAAGATGAATTAGAGAATGAAGACTATATATTTAGAACCAGCATCTGTGACATGGAAAATTAGAGTTCATTGTAACGTTTGTTTATTTTCATTTTTCGGCTTTGCTTTTTGTAATTTTGATTCGATTTCGCCTATAACACAGGTTCAATAAAGCAACTAGAGAATGCGATTGAAGAAGGCATGGTATTTATATGTATTCTATGATTGCTTCCTCTCATTTTTTGTGATGAGGTTGGTTTATCTGTTTTTGTTTCTTTGTTTTGATTGAGCCTGAAGTAATATAACAGAAAAAACAGAATATATATATATATATATATATATATATATATATATATATATATATGTGTGTGTGTGTGTGTATTAGTTGAGATTTAAGATACAACTGACAAGTTTTTGGTGTGGGTGTGGCATCTTTTGGTGAATGCCCTAATTATCATGCAACAGATTTAGCATTCATATCACAGCAAAAAGCAGAATTTGGTTTTGAAATTTTGTTTGATGAAAAAAATATTTGAAAATTGAGGGTAGAATTTGAGAACCCACTTGAAGACTTGATTGCAGTATTACGTATAACAGCTATTTGTTTTTCTTTGTAGAACTTTGTATCCAAAGAGACTCGGCATTGGAGAATATGAAGTAGTTTTACGAAACAAATTTATTTTTATTTTATTTTTTTTCCATTGAGAAAAAAATTAAACACACAAAAAAAACTAAAACAATACAGACAAACACGTAGCTAGCATTTTGGTAAGTAATTTATTTAGAAATTCATTTAATTTTGTCGCACTTGGCTCATAGTTGATACCGTCCAAGTCAATGACATGGATGTTTCCAAATGATTTTTTAATTTCATTCTTTTTTAACTTATATAGGTAACCATCAGGAAAATCACATATAACCATTTTTGTTTTAGATTTTTCATTAGATTAAAATCACATATAAAATTTTGACATTAGATTTTTCAGACGGATGTTATGGTATTATATTTTAAATAGATTTTAAGATAAACTAAATAAATTTCTTACAAAGTTAACTTCTTTTTTTAATTATATTTACTAATCTTTTTAATTAAATGTCAAAATTCTATTGAATCACATCGGTCTTCACAATAATATATTGAAGGCGGATTGAGGATATTTGAACTAAAAAACTATTGAAGGGCATAAAATAAAGTGGTATATGATAAGTAATTAATTAAAAAAAACTATTGAATAGAATCAAGTAAAGTGGTATATGATAAGTAATTTTTTTCATAAAGCCTACTCAACTAAACTCAATAAATACTTTAACTCTTCAAATTTAGGATTCCGAATTTCAAATAAAAAATAATGTGAGTTATACCATTGTTTTAAAAGGGGTCAATTCACTATTGAGATATTAAAAATTTTAATAAATATTTGGGTAAACTGCAAAAAAAAATTATGAACTACTTCACTATTGCAACTAATCCCGTGAAATACAACTAACCCACAAAATATCAATTTGCTGCAATTTGCCTCAATTCCATTTCAAAAGACTATTCTATCCTTTGTATTACAGTTTTCAATTCTTTAAGTTATATCAATAATCTATCTTATTTAAAATAATTATTATACCATTCACCTTAACTAGATTATAGTTAATATACTCTTAAATGCAAATATATATGTATATACACACACACATATATATATAGCTATAAGTTGTAACTACTTTATTTCTAAACTAATTAACTTGTCATTAAAATTTAGATTGATATAAATAATAAAGCTTATATCCTAGTTAAAAAAAATTATGATTTTTTTTCATAAAAATATATGCATAAATAATTTAAAAAATACTAAAATAATAAATACCTTTTTATTTTCTCATGTTATATATATATATTTAGGCCCCGTTTGGATACGGAAAAACAGTTTTTGTTTTTTTACTGTTCACCGAGTTCAAAAAAAAAAACACGTTTGGCAAACGCGTTTACTGTTCACTTTTTTTTCCCCAAGAAAATTGTTTTATGTGAATAGTGTGTAAAAGTGGTAAAAACACAAAATACAACTTTTAATTGTTTTTTGAGTTTTTTCACTGTTTAGGGTACCACCTCTGCCACCTCTGACCTCCCCCACCACCGCCGCCACCAACCACCACCACCCCCCGCCGCCGGCCCCCACCACCTCCGATCACCGCCGGCCGCCGGGCCCCACCGCCGCCGCCTCCGGCCGCCGCCAGTCACCCACCACCGCCGCCCCCCGTCGCCACCGGTCACCGCCGACCACCACTGCCGCCCACCAATACCATTTTATTTTTCAATATAAATTTTCATCCAAATGCTTTTTTGTTTTTAATTTTTTGCTGAAAAAAATAAAGACAAATACAAAAACAGTTTTTATATTTGAAGACAGAAAACAAATACAAAAAACAGGTTATCCAAACGCACCCTTAGTAATTACTTAAGTATTTTTAAAAATTTACTTGATCGTAATTTAAACAACCTAAATATATTATTAAAACAATCAACTTAAAAACTATGTGTAAATTTATGCAATTTTAATGAGGAATGTGTCATCAAATTAGTATAAATTATTTCATAATTTATGTTAATAAGGAAACACATTAAGTAAAATTTTATAAAGAGAGCATTGTGGTTATTTATATATATTTTCTTAAGTGAATGAGACATTTTGCGACAAAATGAAATAGTCTAGGGGTTTGTTGGCAAAATTGCTTAACCTAAGAAATACTAATATTTATTTGTATGGGGTCCAATCATTTTTATCTTTATTTATTTAATTATTATTATCTCTTCCGAGTTCATATTCTAACAATTATGCGTAACTAATATTTTTCCGTAAGTTAATTGTTTTCGTCCCAAATCTCGTGTGACCTTAAAATATAATATTTATTTTCACTAAAATCAGAACAAAAATTTGGTTTGTATCTATGAAAATTATTTTCAAAAATTCTGAGAATAAAAAATATTTTTTTGAAAATAGGCTTTGAGTTTTTTGAAATCTGTTTTAAAAAAATTAAACCTAACAAACTTGGATACGAGAAAACAGTTTTTGTTTTTTTACTGTTTACCCAGTTCAAAAAAAAAAAACACGTTTGACAACGCGTTTACTATTCACTTTTTTTTTCCCAAGAAAACTGTTTTTCTGTGAATAGTGTGTAAAAGTGGTGAAAACACCAAATACAACTTTTAGTTATTTTTTGAGTTTTTTCACTGTTTAGGGTACTACTGCCGCCGCCACCAACCACCACCACCCCCCGCCATCGGCCTCCACCGCCTCCAATCACCCACCACCACCACCCCCGCCGCCAGTCACCGCTGCCCACCAATACCATTTTATTTTTCAATACAAATTTTCATCCAAACGCTTTTTTGTTTTTAGTTTTTTCCTAAAAAAAACAAAGACAAATATAAAAACAGTTTTTATATTTGAAGACAGAAAACAAATACAAAAATACAGGCTTACCAAACGCACCCATAATTTTTTTAGTTTTTAACTTTTAAATTAAAAAAAAAACAAAAAAAAACTGTTTTCATAGATATATCCAACGAAACAAACAAACATACCAATTTTTGACTCCTATTCAAACTCTAGCTCCAAACTTCACGAATAGAAGAGCCTCTCTCTCTCTCTCTCTATATATATATATATAGATGTACAGTATATATATATGAATTAGTGTCTCTCTAAAGAGTCGCTTTCGTAGTGAAAGCAAACTCTCTCAACCCCTGTAATCGGCGAACTCGCCGGAAAACATATTTTTCGTCTCTCGTTTGATTCCTTGAACCCATCATCCGATTTATTCTGCGATCACTTATCGGTATAACATCAATTTATATATACTGAGATATATATTTATATCGTGATTATTGATATTCTTCAATGGATGATTATTTGAGTATTGACGAAGATTATGGTGATTTTGATGGAGACTCGCTCGATGACTTCGAAATTGAAGACTCCAAGTCCCAATGCTTACCTCCGACGCCTCCTCCCAGTAAGGTATTCGATACATTCATGCATATATATATATATATATATATATATGTATATGTATGAATACATGTAAAGTTTTGCGTCACTAACGGTGATCGATACATACCTATAGCTGTATATAACAAGTTGAAGTTTTTTAATTGCGGAATTGGGTTTCTTTTAGGTGTCTTGGATGTGTCAGTATGGTAGTCTTTACAATTTTAGTTTAGGGTCTTGGTTTTAGGGTTTAGCTTTTGAAGAAAGAGTTATCGACTCTTTGATGGATGAAGAGGGTTTGAGTTATCAGCTGATGGAAAAAAAATTGGTGGTAATAATGCAATTATGGTTGTGGAATAGTAGTACTCGTGGTTTTTAGGGTTTATCTAGGGTTTGACTGTATCAGCTGATGCACACCCAAAAAAAGGAAGAATAATAAGTTAAAATAAATAAATTATAAAGCTGTAATTTTATTATTTTTCTCATGGTCCATCTTCACTTCTCTACTTTAGGAATTGAATTTGTTCAAGGTATAGAATTTGATCCATTTTAATCCCTCCTTTTTAAATGAAAAACCATTTCAAGAATTCGCAAACAAGTTTGCGAAATTGGCTAATTTTTTTCCCATTAATTTAATTCGTTCGCCGTTTGCAGGTGGTCATCACGAAAGAGTCTCTTCTGGCTGCACAGGTAAAGGAAAAAGAATCAATTATGTTTCTCTTGTGATGATATTTGTGTTTTCAAATAGTAATGACTTGAGATACTCTGCTTTCTTGTAGAGTGAAGATGTGCATAGAGTAATGGACATGCTTTCACTAAGAGAGCACCACGCGCGGACTCTGCTAATTCATTACAAATGGGATGTTGCAAAGTTATTTGAGGTGCTTGTGGAGAAGGGGAAAGACAGATTGTTTGCCCAAGCAGGTGTTACTGGGATTGAGCATTGTGATCTCGACTCACGGCCTTCTTCATCCAAAGTGATGTGTGATATCTGCATAGAGGACGTACCTGGCAGTGAGGCGACAAAAATGGAGTGTGGTCACTGCTTTTGCAACAATTGTAAGTGTTCTTCTCTAGCCCAATTTTCCTTTAAATGGTGTTGTATACTTGCAAAGTTTCAAAATCTATAGACGAAAGCTGTGTAGCATACAGGTCAAATGCATAACTATTTAGAGGATGTATTGCCTTTTTATTGCAATGATTGGATTAAATTCCTGTGTTCTCTTTTGCAATAATACAGTTTAGTTCGATTGATGTTATGTACTAAGCTAAAAGATTTGTGTGTCATTAGTATAATTTTGAACTGGATATAGTCCTTATATGTGTATAATTTTTTTCTTTTCATTTTAGGTTGGACGGAGCATTTTATTGTGAAGATAAATGAGGGTCAAAGCAAACATATCAGATGCATGGCACACCAATGTCATGCTGTTTGTGATGAAGCTATTGTCAGAAATCTTGTTAGCAAGAGGGACCCTCTTCTAGCAGAGAAATTTGAACGTTTTCTTCTCGAGTCCTATATCGTGGACAATAAAATGGTTAAGTGGTGTCCAAGCGTTCCTCATTGTGGAAATGCAATTCGTGTCGTGGAGGATGAATTTTGTGAGGTTGAATGTTCATGTGGTTTGCAGTTCTGTTTCAGTTGCTTATGTGAGGCACACTCTCCTTGTTCATGTCTGATGTGGGAGTTGTGGACCAAGAAGTGTCGAGATGAATCAGAAACAATTAAGTGGATCACAGTTAATACAAAGCCTTGTCCAAAGTGTCAAAAACCTGTGGAGAAGAATGGTGGCTGCAACCATATGACTTGCATCTGTGGACAAGCATTTTGGTAAGAGCTCTTTTTACTTGCCTTTGTTTGACATGGTAATTGAGTCACATTTCAGTAATCTACTGCTAGAGGACTTGATGCTTTAATTATAGGTATCTTTCTGGTGCTGGCATAAATGCTATGTACATCTTTTAACCCACATAGTTGTCTTCTACTAATCTTTTATTTTAATTTCCTTTTTTAAAAAGGAAGATGGGGAGAAATTTTCCAAACGTTCTTGAGGTTACACTTGCTACTTGCTAACATAGGTGTTTAAAAGAGTGCCATTTTGGTTGTGGCTTGGATAGCGTCTATGAAGCACAATGAGAAATTTTAATACTTTGTTTGGTACAAAGGAGGTAAACATGTGCGGAAGGATGGATGAGACATCCCCAGGGCAGGGAAGGTGCCCTTCTCCCTTTTGTTTAGTTGATTGAATGAATTAGAAATAGGTAGCATCTTCCACTATTTGGTGAGAGAAAAGGAGAGGAAAATTCTTATTTGCACATAATAAAAATTTACAAAAGTTGATGGAGTGTAAGAATGTCACACTACAAAATAAACATTCTTCCTTTAAACTCAAATTTTGGAGGGTGTAATGATGGTCGGCCTGCGGGAGGCCCCATCCATAGATACTTCTCTTCCGTTCATTTTTGTTGTTACAATGGAAACTTGCTCCATCCGCATTCCTTTCCTCCTAACAAACGCAAGCTTTAAATGGATGAAAAAATAAAAATATAAATTGAGAAAATGTAAAACCTATGGAAGCAAAGAAAAGCCAAATAATTGATTTATTGAATCTGTTTTAGGCAACACACGAGGATAATGTGGTGATGAGAGGAGTAAATGCATATTTGAATTTGTCCTTGGTTGCAAAATATTTGAGAAATGTCCAAACCTATGTAAACTTAGACTATCCAAATAATCGATTAATTGAATATGTTTTAGCGAACACATACTTCCAGGCTAGAGGATAATGTGGTGATGAGAGGAGTAATCCTGAACATCATGTCTAACGATCCTTTGTTGTCGAGATATCTTGGAATTTGACTTTTGTTGGACTCTCACTAAAACTGAGCCCATAATGAATGTTGTAAGCCCGAATTCATCAGAATATTTCCACAAGTCATATACCATATTTGCTACTGATTTGCAGGTACAATTGAATAAGAGGTAATATAGTTTTGAAGTTCATGTTGGTTGTCTGCACTTTTGGGAGATTTGAATTGGTATCAATGTAGTGTTTGTTGTTAATATAATATAGGATTGACTTAACTACAAGGCAGGAATTAGTCGATCATATTTTTCTACCTCATGTTTTGTTCAGGATGTATTTTGCATGTTCCTTGGCTGGATTTTTTCACTAGCCACATGCTCTATGCCCCCACAGTTTTCAGCATGTGGCCTTTTTAGCTGTCAATTCTTTTATTTATTAAGTTAATGATTTTTCTTTCTTTCTTTTTTTTTTTTTTAATCTTACTTTTAGTTACTTTTGACATAGTTGGCATTGTGCTGGGATACGGGGTTATAGTTCGGAACTCAACCATGGTCATAGATGCGGTATATATAAAAAGGAAGAGACCGATAAAAAGGTAGAATGTGCTAGGCGCGACCTCTTGCGGTACATGCACTATTATAATCGTTACAAAGCTCATACCGATTCCTTTAAGCTTGAATCTAAGCTAAAGGAGACTGTTAGAGGGAAGGTGTCTAATTTGGAAAAGAAAGATTTGATTCTTAAAGATTTCAGCTGGCTTACAGACGGACTTTACATGCTCTTTAGATCAAGGCGGATTCTATCACATTCTTATGCATTTGCGTATTACATGTTTGGTGAGTTGTTTAATAATGATATGACAAAAAAGGAAAGGGAAATAAAACAAACTTTGTTTGAGGACCAGCAGCAGCAATTTGAGGAAAATGTTGAGAGGCTGTCAAAAGCCATAGAAGCACCATTTGATGGGGATCATTGGGAGAAAGTTATGGAGAAGAGGATGCAAGTCATCAATCTCTCTAAGGTCACTGATCGCCTTTGCAAGAATACGTAAGTATCATTGTGAACTGTAAAGTCTCAAACCTAGATACAATTCCGAGACTCACACAGTCTATTTTCTTGCAGGTACGATTGCATTAGGAATGATTTATTGATTTCTTTGCAGCCTGTTACCCACAATATAGCGCCATATGAGTCGAAAGGCATTGAGAGGGCAGCAGAACTTTCTGTCTGTGGGCATACCAAAGCCAATAACAATGAGAAATGCCCAGCTTATCCAAATGGTAATATATAGTAAAGAGAATTGAACTTGTTACTGCCGATTTTACTTGGTTATATATTGTATTATTTCCGTAGAGAAGAATGTTTGTGGAAGTTCCAAGCACCTATGCAGTGAGGACCCTATTTTTTTATTTTATTTTTATGGTAACGTGTGGTATGACATCATTTTGTTGGTTGAGGCATTTTGATGAACAAGAATAAATTGAGAGCGCTACAATAAATCTTAGATAATTAATCTTGCATTTGCTGAAGTGTCCCAGTTCTCATGTCAGTTGGTATTTCATTATTTATTTATTTGTATTTAAATAGCTTTCTTTCTCCTGTCACCTCTAATCCTTCTCAACACCATCACTTCATATCCACTCAATCTCTGGTTTGCCATTACTTGACTGCATGATGTAATCATTTTTTTTTTGTGCATTTCAGCTGCTTTTTAACACATTTCTTTTGATTTTGATGTTAGCTTCCCAATAACATGCAGAAACATTCTCGAATTTTAGAAGATTACACGCCAACACGTACGCTCTTGGTGACAAAATGTAATATATATAACTTATCATGAAGTTGATGCGTATTATTCTTATTTTTCATTAGATTGTATTCATACATGATTATCATTCTTGCCTTTCCCTTATCATGATGAGATCGGCACATAAATTTCTCATTCCACTCTTTTCTGAAAATTTCATGGTATCCTATTATATATTATGGTATTTTAAAGTATTTTCTTAGTTATGCCATTCTATATACACGGTCACTTTACCGAATCCTGATTTATTTTCGTTATTAGTAAGTGATCTTAATTTAAGACAAATATAAGTAACTAATGCTGGTTCTTATAACATCATGTGTTTTAGCAGGAACAACAGAATCTGGTAAACGACCCTCAGACTCTGGGAGTTCCGATGGAGTTAGATGCTCATTGCCGAAGAGAGCTAGATAGGTTTATCGGTTGTAGACCTCGACTTGCCTCCAGAAGTGACGGTGATTGACGTGGTCATATATATATATATGTATATATATTGGGGGAGGGGTAGATTGTTCATAGTGTTGCTGCTCATTTTTATTTGGGATTGTACAAATAAAAAGGTTTACTACTTGGATGCTTTCAGCAATTATGTGTTCGCTCGCTCTGCACAATGTTTACTCTAGACTTCTAAGGAAATTTTTATGGGTCATATTATTTCTGTACATAAATAATTTACCAACAGATCCTCTCATTTAAAATGGAAGTGATAAAGCTACACGATTAATTTGTTAAATTTTTTATTTTGGTTTGGAGCCGACCAATTCTTCAAGGTCATGACAAAATGAGCAAGTTTTCATCAGAAGTTTATTGATCTAAGAAATTTCATAACACTTCCCATATTTAAAATATAAGGGCATTGTCTAGATATATAAGGCCATGTTTGGATTGACTTTTCAAACGTTGTTTTTGGCTTCCTGGAGGTAAAAGCTGTTTTGAATGGTGTTTGACAAAATTTTTAGAAGAACTTGTGGGTCTTGGAAGAGCGTTTTAAAGAAGCTGGGGATACCAGCTTCTCAAAATAGTTTTTGCTTCTCTTTTTCTTCTGCGGGAAGCCAGAAACAGAAGCTATGCCAAACAGAGTCTAAGTAATGTAACAAATTAGTTTGGTTGCACAAATATAAAATAAAAATGGATCCTATTTTAAAATTATATCCGAAACATAGCCGAACCAAGATTCTACTACTTCAAAATAATGTTAAGCTCTACAATATTCTAATATATGACTTAAATTTAAGAAAAAATATTTAAATACTCAATGTATTAAAAAAATTAAAATTCTAATATGATTTAGATTTTTAAATTAAATATTTAATATTTAATATATATATTTAAAATAATAGGTTTGAATAGGATCTTTCTACGAATTCCAAAACTATTCTACTGATTTTGACAACCTTGATCTAGTTTGGTTTTTCAATTTTATACCTTTTTGGGCCCTAATTGATTCCATACATGCCATGAAATTTACATATTTGATAAAAATTACTAGCATTTTACGGTCTATTCTTCATTCAAATTAAATAAGTGTAAAATTATTTTCAGCTCCAATTTCATTTTACACTTAAAATAAAATAAAAATAAACACATTTTTTAACTTCCAAACGAAGCTTGTTCGCCCATGGAAAGTCGTTTCAGCTTCAATAAAATTCTAATTCCTTTTACCAAACAAACAGAGCTTTCCTTGTCCCACTATAAACCCCCATTAAAACGTAACCCTCTCTCTCTAAAGAATCGCTTATGTAGTTAGCCCAGACTCTCTTTCTCTCTCATCTAAGCGGCAACTATCTATCAGTTCTTGAACCCATCATTTTTTTTGAAAGGTTCTTGAACCCATCATTTATATCTATTCTCCGATCACTTTTCTATACACACACTAATATATATATATATATAAATAGATACAGTGATTATTTTGATATTCTTCGATGGATGATTATTTGAGCAGTGTCGAGGAGGATTATTGTGATTCTGATCGAGACTCACTCGAATTTGAGAACGTCTCCGATTCCAAATGCAAAGTGTCTTCCAGTAAGGTATTTTATATCTTCATATACATATGTGTGTGTATATATATATATGTGTGTGTGGATGGGTGTATATATGGGAAATTTTGTTTCAGTGTCGGTAAGGGTTTTTCCGTATTCACATATGCATACACATATATCGCTTTCTATATGAAAAGTTGAAGTCTTTTAATTGCGCAATTGGGGTCTATACTATTTTAGTTTAATTGTTGATGAATGTGGAATAGCAGTCTTGTTTTTTGGGTTAAGCGACTTTTGTGGTTAAATAGTGTTTGATTGCTAATGCATATTGCTTATAACTTTTAAAGTTGAATTAGTTTTTTTTTTTTTTTCATGAAAAAGGTTTAACTTTATTTATAGGGAATACTAATTTTTCTTGATTTATTAAGTAATTTTAATCATGCAACTTTTTTCTTGCATTGTTTTATATTTCCTTATTTTATAGGAGTTGTAGTCTTAAACCCTCATTTTTACATGACAAACCTTTTCAAGAATGAAACTTGGCAATGTTATATATGCAGTGAACTTTTTTTTTCTAGGGGTAATGTATATGTAATTGGTGTTACCTTATCTGTTTTCACAAAACAAGTGTTTGAACTTGACATTTTCTTTTCTCAACTTTTTGCAGGTAATCATCACGAAAGAGTCTCTTCTGGTTGCTCAGGTAAAAAAATAAAAATAAAAATAAAATTCCATTATGTTTCTGTTGTGATGATAGATGCTTATTGAAATGCTTATGATTTGAGCTACTCTACTTCCTGTAGAGGGAAGATTTGCAGAGAGTAATGGACACTCTTTCACTAAGAGAGCACCACGCGCGGACTTTGCTAATTCATTACAGATGGAATGTTGCGAAGTTATTTGACGTGCTTGTGGAGAAGGGGAAAGCCAGCTTATTTGCCGAAGCAGGTGTTACGGGGATTGAGCATCTTGATCATGATTCACCACCGTCTACTTTTAAAGTAATGTGTGATATCTGCATAGAGTACATACCTGGTAGTGAGGTGACGAAAATGGATTGTGGCCACTGCTTTTGCAACGACTGTAAGCGTTCTTCTGTTGTCCATTTTCTCTCTTCCAGTGTACTTGCCAAGTTTCAAACACTATAGATTACAGCTGTGTGGCACACTGGTTGATTTGATGCACAGACAAATTCATCTATGTTTAGAAGATGTGTCGCGCTGTAAGTTTGGTATTATATATGCTCTGAGACATCATGTGGCCAACCCATTCATGTAGCGATAGATATGTGTGCTCTCGAGGTTTGAGATATATCCACTTGTTTTCTTTCTTATTCTTATTGCTCTTTGTCTTGTTGTGCAATAATATATTTCACTTAGAATGACGTTATATACTATGCTCAAAGATTTGTGCACCGTTAGTTTAATTTCATGCTGGATATAGTATTTAGGGGTATCTTTTTTTCCATATTAGGTTGGACCGAGCATTTTATTGTGAAGATAAATGAGGGGCAAAGTAAACGTATTAGATGCATGGCACACCAATGTCATGCTATTTGTGATGAAACTATTGTCAGAAACCTCGTTAGTAAGAGGCACCCTCATCTAGCAGAGAAATTTGAACGGTTTCTTCTCGAGTCCTATATCGAGGACAATAAAATGGTTAAGTGGTGCCCAAGCGTTCCTCATTGTGGAAATGCAATTCGCGTCGAGGAGGATGAATTTTGTGAGGTTGAATGTTCATGTGGTTTGCAGTTCTGTTTCAGTTGCTTATCAGAAGCACACTCTCCTTGTTCATGTTTAATGTGGGAGTTGTGGACCAAGAAGTGTCAAAATGAATCAGAAACAGTTAATTGGATCCAAGCTCATACAAAGCCTTGTCCAAAATGTCACAAACCTGTGGAGAAGGATGGTGGCTGCAACCTTGTGAGCTGCATCTGTGGGCAAGCATTTTGGTAATTCTCTTTCAACTTGCCTTTTTTTATATCTGGAAGCTGATTCTGTATTTTTATTGGAAATGATCTTCTGGTGACATAAATGCTATTTACATATTTTTTTAACTAAAAAAAATTGTTTCATCGAGATATTTTGGTTGGATTGGAAAATGTCTATGGAGCATAATGAAAATGTTTGATGCTTCGTTTGGTATGAAGGATTGATGAGTAGGGATTAGGTAGGTAACACCTTCCATTATTTGGTTGAAGAACAGGAGAAGAGCTTTTTTCTTTTTTTCTTTTTGCAACTATATTCATGGTATATTTTACAAGAATTTATGAAGGGTAACAATCTCACATAACACACTATATACCATACAAAATGAAATGGTGGACCAGGGAAGTGCCTCGTCCATCATTTATTTCTCTTCCCTCCAACTATCTCTTGTACAAACAACGGAGATATGCTCCATCCCTCCTCCCCCATTCTTTCGTGCTTAAAAACACAAACTTAATATGCATGCAAAATATTTGAAAACATGTTAGGTGTAAACCTACAAGATAAATAGATGATCGAAGTAATTTTTTTTTATTGAATATGTTAAAGCAAACATATCAGTCCATGCAAGAGGATAATGGGGTGAAGTTGATGAGCAAATGCAAATTGGATATGTAAACATACTTTTGTTATGAAGATAACATGGAATTTGTCTTGTGATTCTCTCTCTAGTTCCGAGTGCATGATGAAATACTATAAGCCTGAAACCATCAGAATATTTGCATAGTTCATATTCCATATTTTTGCTACTGATTTGCAGTAGATGGAAACCGTGGTAGAAAATTAGAAATAATTATGCTTGTGGATCGCTTTAGTGGTCTGCACTATTGAGAGATTGACTCACACAGACATGCTGTCAATTTATTGTCGGTTTCTAATATGCGATGGGATTGACTTTGATTACAAGGAAGGAATTAGTTGATCATATTTTTCTGTCTTATGTTCTCGATGTTGAAGATGGAAGTTGCATGATCTTTATGTTGATATTTTTCCGTATCTGCATGCTCAATGGCCTGTTGTCTTTCAGCATATGTCTTTCTCGCTATAAATGCTTTTCTTCGTTAAGTATTTTTGTTCCCTTACTTTAGTTACTTTTGACACAGTTGGCTTTGTGGTGGGGCGACCGGCAGAGCTCATGGTTGGAATCATATTGAGGGTCATAGCTGTGGTCGCTATAAAGAAGATTACGATAGAAAGACAGAGCGTGCAAAGCGTGACCTCTATCGGTACATGCACTATCATAGTCGTTACAAAGCTCATACGGATTCCTGTAAGCTTGAATCTAACCTGAAGGACACAATTAGTGGAAAGGTGTCTAATTTGGAAAAGAAAGATTTGGTTGTTAAAGACTTTGGCTGGGTTACAGATGGGCTTAACAGACTCTTTAAATCAAGGCGGGTTCTATCCTATTCTTACCCATTTGCATATTACATGTTTGGTGAGTTGTTTATGCATGCAATGGGAAAGAAGGAATGGGAAATAAAACAAAATCTGTTCGAGGACCAGCAGCAGCAGCTTGAGGCAAATGTCGAGAGGCTGTCAAAACTCATAGAAGCACCATTTGATGAGTATGACGGGGACAAAATTGTGGAGATGAGGTTACAAGTCCTCGATCTCTCTAAGCTCACCGATCGCCTCTGCAAGAATACGTAAGTATTATTGTGAAGTCGCATAGGGTATCAAGATTCTTTAGACTCACACTCGCACTATTTACTTGCAGGTATGAATGCATTGAGAATGATTTGGTTTCTGATCAACTTCTTACCCACAATATAGCTCCATACCAGTCGAAAGGCATTGAGAGGGTTGCAGAACTTTCTGTCTCTTTGAGTACCAAAGGCAATAGCACTGAGGAATGTCCGGCTTATACAAATGGTAATTTAAAGAGATTTGAAATTGTTACACTAGTATTGCTTAGGTATATATTGTAATTTACTGTAGAAAAGATTGGGTGTGGATTGATTAATGATAACAGTGACACATATAGCACTCCATCACTGTGTTGGTTGAGGCATTTTGATGAACAATAGTAAATTGTGAATGTGCAGGTTGCTTATTCATATGTAAATTGAGCATTGGTCATTAGTATTATATACTTGAGCATGCATATGCTAAGCTGTCCCAGTTCTCTCATGTCATTATTTTATTCTATTTTTATGTCTTTTTTTTCTAGGGATGCCAGTTGGATCGATTGACTGCTAGTGCAATTCGTAGAGACCAAGCCTATCTTGAAATCAATTCTGAAATTTCTTGGTTTGTTGAGCTTTTCCTTTTTATCTTTTATTATTAGTCATCCCATAGGGGTTGGATTGATTCCAGAAAATTGTTCTCGCACACTTAAATGATCCAGCTGTGCCATTTAACTTTATCTACGGTATTTAGTTGATGCTACCAAGTCTTTCTGCAGAAGTTGAATCGTTCGCTCTTATAGTTGGGCTTTGTTCTGCTGGTAAACTGTCAGGTTGTATAAATTTGGCCCCATCGCTAATTTCTATCGTATTCAGTCATGAATAACTTTCTTAGTGTCTCCTGTCACCTCTGATCCTTCTCAACACCCTCAGTTCATATACACTCAATTTGTCCGTTTTAACTTTTATTTATTCAGTTTCTTTGTAAGAAATTTCTTTTGATTTGATGTCGGCTTCTCAATCTACGCAAGTGGTCTGCAGAGGTTTTCTAAAATAGTTTAAATCTGGATTCAAGAAATATAGTAGCGGAAGGGCTTCCTCTGCCCATGTCAGAAGAATTCTAGATGAGCTAGTTGGCATGTTTGTTCACTCTTGGCTACAGTTTCTAGTAAATATGATCTATCATGAGGTTGATGCATCCCATTCATTTTTTGACTAGATTGTCTGATTCGGATTTACAATTATGAGAAATTCTGCTTTACAGGGAGAGGAAAATATATTCAAATCCATAAGATAATCTCAATCTTTTAACGTCCCCGGCTCACTTCTGCGAATTAAAATGCTTACTTATGCTCTATTGTTTTATTTTTATTACAGTTAAAGTATAAGTAGTTGTCATCATTTTGAAGGTTATGAAGTCTTTCTTAGTTTATGTCAAATTAGTTGTAGGTGGGCTATATTTTGCACGTTCATATTCATTTTACTCGAGACTAGTAATTTTCCATTACTAGTCTCGAGTAAAATGAATATGAACGCTCAAAATATAGCCCACCTACTGACTCTTAATTTTCAGTAGAATATGAATAACTAATCATGTTTCTTATTACATGATATGTTTTTGCAGGAATAACGAAATCTGATGAACCACCCTCTGGCTCTAGGAGTTCGAACCAAGTTAGATACTACTCATCACGGAAGCGAACTAGAAAGGGTAGTGCTGCCAGTGGTACTTTTGACCTCAACTTGCATCCAGAAATTATAGACCTGACTCGAGATTAAGATTAAATGTATATATATATATACATATACAATAATCACAGTTTGATACATAAATAATTGTTTTGGTATTACGGAGTCATTTGCATACATGACGACGTGTCACCATGAATAAATTTATCAGCTTTTATTACTCTAAAGACTAAAATATTACCCGGTTTTTTTTTATTTCTATGGGGGAATTTATGGTTTTCTCGGTAAGAAAACAGTAATATATATATATATATATATATATTTCAAAACTCTTTGTTAATGAAAGAAGTCTTCTTAAATACACTATTTGTTATGTATGTCATTTTACTAGTTTACTTTTGGCATGGGCTACCCACTTTGTCATTCAATAAAAGAACTTCCCTCTATCATGTTACTTTGGATAAAAACTTTTATTAATAAATAAATAAAATAATACTTTCTAATAAATAGATTTACAATTAATGAGTGAAACTATCACCATATTATAGGTATTTTCCATAGTAAGTATTACAAAGAGAAGAATTGAAGTACAATGTAATACTGAATTATAGCTGATAATGTAAATTTTGGATTTGTTTGACTCAAAAATATTTTATTCAAAGAAAACCATACAAAAACTATACACTAACCAAATCAAATTTATATTTTAAATTTTATTAAAATAAAATAATACAGACCATATCAAACACACTTTAACTCGAGGACATTTAGTTCAGGTTAGAAACATAAATACTCAAAGGGTGCGTTTGGAAAGCCTGTTTTTTATATTTGTTTTCTGTCTTCAAATATAAAAACTGTTTTTGTATTTATTTTTATTTTTTCAGGAAAAAACTAAAAACAAAAAAGCGTTTGGATGAAGGTGTTTTCACCACTTTTATTTGGTGAAAATTGTATTTTATGAATTTGGTGTTTTCATTGTTTTTACCACCTAAACAGTGAAAAAACTCAAAAAAACAATTAAAAGTTGTATTTGGTGTTTTCATCACTTTTACACACTATTCACAGAAAACAGTTTTCTTGGGGAAAAAACAGTGAACAGTAAACGCGTTTGCCAAACGTGTTTTTTTTTTTAGTCTTGTGAACAGTAAAAAAACAAAAACAAAAAACAGGGTATCCAAACGGACCCAAAATAAAGGGCATGACTATGCCGAATTAAATATCCCTCCATATATACACACATATTTTATTTACTTATATATGAATAAATTCAAGTGGAACTACATTTGAAAAAATAAATAAATAAAAGTGGAACTACATGAAATGTTTGTATTATTAAAAATAAAAAATAAAAAAATAAGATGGGATTTGTTTGTGAGAAATAAGAATATGTAGGTTTTGGCAATATTTGGGGAGAAATAAAGGCAAGTAGTATTATGTTATCTGATGTAATATCTGGTAAGAGGGGCTCTGCATCACTTGTATAGCATCATGGTGGGCCTTTTTGGCGCAACTCTTTCAACCCCATCACTCAAAAACACCTGCTGCATCTAGAGAGAGAAAGTGAGCAGATATTATAGAGAGAGAAAGCTAGACATGGACGAAGATGGAATCGGCCTGGTTCTGGCCAGAACCTCCGAGCTCCGTTCCAAGATCACCCATTGCATCCATAAATCAGCTGCAAATCCAAGCACAGAGCACAGCAATCACCTAGAAAATGGAGATAAAGACGACCCTTCTACTTCTACAGAGAAAATCGGTGAAGAAGATGAAGAAACAGAGAGCCTTCTCGACATTCGCGATGCCCTAGAATCGCTAGAGTCCCAACTCTCTGCTTTGCAGGTCTCTCTTCAATCATCTTTTGCATTTCAGCTACTATTTCTCATACTTGATGTTTTTGAGATTAGGGTTTTGACTTTTATTGGAAATCCTGATAAACCCTAATTTTAATTTAGTTGGGTAAATTACTAGGGTTTTTTCCTTTTTCTTTTGGCAATACAATTTGTTTGTTTTTGTGCTGATATATAGTAATATATAGTAGTGGAAGGACTAAATGCAGTTTTTAAATTTTTATTTTTTACCCCCTCAAGACTGCAATTTCCAATACAAGTCTTGTTGAATTTACTAGTTGATACTGTTCAAATTTGAGACTCTGTAATAACTCTATTTCGAACCACAACTGGTTTGTTGATCATTTTCTAAGCAATTTTTGTGTGTGTGTGTACTCTGCACTGTGTGAGAGAGAAGGCAAGGCGAGTGGTGTTGAATACTGATTGTAAATGTTAAACTATTGTAATTGAAAATCGATTTCATCAATACATGTAGTTAAGAACTCGTATCTATTCTAAGACCCATTTGTTTCTTTATACCAGTTGTTATTTTTCAAGTTAGTCATAGTCATATATTGTTTCCCTTGTTATGCCTTCCCGCTCTATTGTGTAAAGCAAGAACAGCCTTCATAATCATATTTATAGGCATGAAACTAATACTATATAATATGGAGAGGTATTGAAACCAGGTAAAGGAAGAGCATTCTCGATAATATTGTCATTTTCTTCACTTTATGAAGTGATGTTCGTCTATTCATAGTTTGCTTTTGATCATCAGGTGCTACAGCAGCAGCAAGGGTATGAGAGAGAAGCAGCTCTGTCTGAGATTGAGTACAGCCGCGAGAGCTTGCTTAAAAAGCTGAAGGAGTATAAAGGTGGGGACTTGGAAGTCATTCATCAGGCTACTGCGTTTGCTGGTGAAGCAGTTGGGGGAAACAACGATCTCCTCCTACCCCCATATCCAAGTCGGCCCCCTTGCTCACTGTTTTCAGAGAATGGTTATCCTTCGCACTTTACTTCCACGCACAAGTCCACTGAAAATGGGGTCGTCGGTGTTGGCCCAACAAGTAAAACGAAAAAGAATCTTCAGGAGTCAGAGAGAAATGAAGTGCAAAATGGATCTAGAAGCTCATCCAGAGGATTGAGATTTTTCATCAATGGGGCAGCCAAGGCAGTGCTTACCTTTGTTGGTGTGGTATCTTTACTCACCTTGGCTGGTTTTGAACCTAGCCTTACGAAAAGGGGTTCACAGTTCAAGGTATTTGGCCTGGTTCGACAGCAAGGAACTGCAGCAAAGAGAGCAAGTGTTGAATGCCCGCCTGGGAAGGTACTGGTGGTGGAAGCTGGGGAAACTCGATGCATTGTGAAAGAGAGAGTTGAAATTCCATTTAATTCAGTTGATGCGACACCAGATGTAAGTTATGGGTGTGGATAAAATGGTATATGTTTACCATCTTTTGTATATCCCTAATATCCCAAGTCTTTTTGATGTGGTGTGATTGAATTTTCTTCTTAGGTGTCCAATGGTATGATGTAGTATGCGGAATTTTATTTATTTGCGAAAAGTTTAGTCCAATATTATCGTCTATGCTTTTGACAAAGATTGGAAAATTTCTGTTTAATCAAGTCTAAAAGGTTACAAGAAGCATAATGGGAATCAATTATCTTGCTTGAGATGTTGACGCATTGTTTGTGGTGGCTTTTTGTTTGCATACATATTGTTATTAGTTGATTTGTTTGAAATTTCTGATTCAGTAAACAATGAGAACACAATTTTTTCCGGGTGTGTGCCTTACTTTTGAGAAACCTTGTTCTTCTGGTATTGTTAACAGCAATTGCTCAAGGTATCTTACTATGCTTTAGGTGATGTTTGATTGGTGTTAACTGGTTTTCTATGACATTGCTCAACTCTGATTTCGGGACTTAGAGGTTATCTATAGGGTTGAAGCAGCTGCATGCAAGGATAGCGAAGTGCTGCTTGCTTGCGTACTTGAACTTCTTATTGATAAGGGAGAGGGATTTTCAGAGGTATTAATTGATACTTTCACATTGTGTTTATTGGTAAGCATACATCTATAGTCTATATTGTTGCTCTTTGACAGAATGAAGCATATATCATGCAATATATGCTGATTTTATAGTAAAGTATTCATCTATGCTGATGCTCTATCTTGACAGAATGAGTCATGTAATGACATATATCATGCCCTCTAAACCCTATTTTAGGCCCTAGGGCCCTAGAAGTTAGAAGTAGAACGGGATATTAACATAATAGTTGAGTTACATGAGAACTTGTCACATTTTAGGCACATCGGCGTTTATATAACACAGGAACAATACATAAGCATCTACCAGACGATATTCTTAAAGCGGAAACCTGACATCCAAGAAATAAGCTTAATACACATTAGGATTTTATCAGTGACCCCACAACCCCAGCGATAAGAGTGGTAGGATCTCCAAGAACGGCTGATATAACAAACTGGACAGCCAAACCAGCCATTTCACAACACTTCTGCACCTTGCCCTTGCTTTTGCGGTGATGGGTCTGAAGTGTATTTTTCAGGCTAGGAATCCTAGTCTCTAACTTCCTGTTTTTCCCCTGCCAGTGCCAACTCTCCGCCAGCATCTCCTTTACACACGCCACATGCAAATTGTATTTCTTGCAGGTGGATCGGTAGCTCCAGCTCCTCCCCTTCCTTCCACACCGGTGGCACGACGCACTAACCTTCCTATACAAGTACAGCTTCACTTCTCCATCATCGAGCACCATTGGCAGCTTCGCACAGCACGGGTGAAGATCAAACCCGCACGAGTTGCAGTGGTAAACGAAACCCGTGATGTCCTTCTCACAGGCGTTGCAGTAGCGTGGGGTGTTACCGGGTGGGCGGGGAAGGAACTGGAATGAGCATTTGGTGTAAAAGGGGTGAGAAATGGAGGCTGAAGGCAGGGCACAGTGCATATGCAGATCATAGTCACATATGCTGCACTTGTACTTTGACCCTATGCCTATTTCTTTGCACCCATCACACTTGAATGGGTTTTCTGTGTATTCAAATTTGAGCTTGTGTTTGGGGTGTCCAAAGTGGGATATCTCATCATATTTCATGGTCTGGTAGGTAGGTAGGTACCACTAAATAACTCTGGTGGCCATATTTATAGTGATTAAAACCCTATAAAACTAGTTTATAGCTTCCAATTGGGGTTGTAATTGGCTTGTTATTGAAGCAGCTTTGGATTTATGCTTATGGATTGTGGTCATAGTGGTACAGTGAATGCATAAGTCATTGGTTCATGACCCACAATGAGAATAAGAATTTCACTTTTGAGATTTCCCAATCTACTAAGCTCCAAATGAAACTCAGCATGTATGTGCACATCATGCATGACTATGCCATGTAATACAACACATACACATACATAATGTAACACAAGTTATTAGAACTGCATGTGATTAGGACTGGATAATGCTGATCATACACAGTAGTTAGAATTATGCTACTGATCATACAATGTTGTTTAGTCCATCATCATGTAGAGTATTTTCTATATTATTAGATGTGAAGGGATTAGGGGAAATCTAGGAATATCTTTACAGAGTAAGGAATATGGCATCTCCAAAGTTGATTAGGGCTTAAGTAAATCTAACTAGAATTATTGGATTTCAATGTTCATAGCAGCTTCATTATTTGATGCGACACAATAGAATATGTGCACATACATGCGTTTATATATATATATATATATATATATAGAGAGAGAGAGAGAGAGAGGGAGCATCTACTCTTCTATATGTATTGGTTTATTGAAGCAAAGAATGGTATAAAGGACCATATTCGTATTGTTTTGTTTAACCATAGAATTGTTCCATATTAGCTGAGATAATACTTGCGTCTTCCTTTCCTTTAGGGTGTCTATTCTTGCTGTGACTATGGTATGACATGGAATTTGATTCTCAATCTCTAGTATGGTAAGGATGTTGCTTGAGGCCAGTTAGATGTGAGTTGTCATTCAGAATATAGAGCTAGAATAAATGTTGCTTAAGCCAGTTTAGATGAAGATTAAGTTGTTATATAAAATATAAAGTTAAATCACCATCTGCTTTTAATCTTTTATAGATTTGGATATATATGTTTGTATATGCATACAATAAACATACACTGATAAGAAAGTAAAAGCAACTTCATATTTTTGAAGGAGAGTTACTTCCAGAATCACTTTGACCACAAACCAAATAGTCATTGGTGACCTTACAATTCTTGAAAATAATAATAGTGAATCGTACCCATGTGGTCAATAGTGTTGAATGTTGGACAAAGAAAACATCAATACATATGATCAATAATGTCAGTGTTGTTCTTTTTTCTTTTTTCTTTTTCCTTTCTCTCTTTAATTCTGTTGGTACAGTGAAAGTATAAAACATCTGGAATATTTGAAGGAGTGCAAGTGATGCATATGGTAATGTCCACACTCCATATCCACTCCATTGCAGCATTGTACTTGCAATAACTAATAAAAGTGGGAAAAAGAATATGATTCTTTGTCCCTGTTTCCTCTACACTCTTGTCTTTTCTAGTTCTAGTCCTGTACTGGTGAAACATTTCTTGTTACAAAACTAAATAGTAGTTGATATATATATATATATATGTGTGTGTGTGTGTAACTATTTCTTCAAGTTGTTCTGTTTCCTTGGTGAGCAAGGTTTCTTCTTGTAACATTGTTTTCTTTTTGAAAGTGAGAGATAAAGGGAAGGCTCAGCTTTGTCTTTGATTAGAAGGGTTTACCTGTATTGTAAACTTTTTTTTTTGAAATTGAAGATTTGAAAGAAATATTTAGGAAAATAGTGATTTTATTTTATATTTTTTCAATTCCAGTCCCCATTTTCTATAGCAAATTTCCCATTTTATCCACTCCATTTATTTGACAAAACATCTGGAATATTTGAAGGATTGCTAGTGATACATATGCTAAATGTCCAGATACTACGTCCATTCAATTGTAGTAGCATTGTACTTGCCAGAACTAGAAAAAGTGGGAAAATGAATATGATACTTTGTCCTGCTTCCTCTGTACTCTGCCTTCTCTAGTTCTAGTATTGGTAATCATGAAACTTTTCTTCTTTCACCATTAATTTGAATTATTATATATACAATTCTTCAATTTTTTTAGCTTCCTTCTTTCACCGGAGCTTTCATTGACCGTACAAGTGTGTGTCATACAAGTAGTTGAAAGACAAGGGGAGGGGCTTAGAGCATCCGGTATGGAGCTCTTTTAGCTGGCTGGCAAGGGATATAGCGAGTGGGAGTGTGGTATGTGCCTAATCAAACGTGGGACCCTCATTTGACGATTGCTCTCGCCAGCCACGTGGCAAACTGAAGGAATTATTGAAGAGGAGAGAAAACAACGCATAAAAATATGATGAGGAGAGAGAAAATAAAATAAAGAAATAAAATTGGGCCCACATGTTTTCCCCCCCTCTCTCTCTTCTATATATATATATATATAAATAAAGGATAAAGAAAAGAAAGAAAAGTAAAAAGGTCATAGCTTGCCTAGCAAGGATTTGTTAAAATGTTAACTAGTGATAATGTTTTTTTTTTAATTAGTTTTAGTAGAAATATAAGGGGAATTAGTGACTTTTTTCTTGTCCCTATTTCCTATAACAAATGTTATGCTTAAGTTTCAGAATTAGTAATTGAAGTTCATAGTTAAATTATTTTGTTATTTTTTTAATTATTAAGAAAATGTACTACTATAACATTTTTAATAGATATTTATTTGCTTTTAGAATATTTAAATTTTTTTAGGTAAAAGAGCATAAAAACCCCCTCTGCTTTTAAGGGTTGCAAAATACCCTCCTATGTTTTTTTTTTTATTATCCCATTTCACTGCTCTCACCTTTCTAAAACAAGCAAACTACCCCTTTTACATCACTATATGCCCAAATTACCCCCAAGATTTTATTTTATCATTATCATTTGTATTAAAATTTAAACAAAATATATACAAGTCAAAAATATATATATTAAATTTTGATTTTTTTTATAAAATTTGAAAATAATATATAAATTTTGAAAAAACAAATAAAATTCGAAACAAATATATAAAATTCGTAAAAATTATATAAAATTCTAAAAATATATAAAATTCAAATATATATATATTAAATTTTGAAAAAAAATATATATTAAATTTTGAATTTTTTTATAAAATTCGAAATAAAAATGATGTACCTAAAAATATAAGAAATTGTATTGCTGCATGTTGCACCTAGAAATGATGTAGGTTGACATGTTGATTTTACTTTGAAGAAACGAAAAATGCGAAGAACAAACTCATAAAAATCATATTTTAATATTAATTTTCTCTCTTATCTAGTGGTTCATGATTTACAGTTCCCCCAATGGTACTGAGTGAATCTGCCTATCCAGTAAAATAATCTATTTTGATTGTCCTATTAGGATCACAAAGCACCCTCAATGACATATAAAATTCAAAAAATATATATTAAATTTTGAAAAAAATATAAAATTCAAAAAACAAATTCGAAAAAATATATAAAATTCAAAAAATATATATAAATTTTTAAAAATATATATAAATTTCAAATATATATATAATTCGGGAAAAAATATAAATTCAAAAAATTTGTTCACCGAATTTTATATTTTTTTTCCAAAATTTATATATTTTTTTCGAATTTTATATATATATTTTTACGAATTTTATATGTTTTTTCGAATTTTATATTTATTTTCAAATTTTATAATTTTTTCAAAATTTAATATATATTTTTTCAAATTTTATATATTATTTTTGAATTTTATAAAAAAAATTCAAATTTTAATATGTATTTTTTTGAATTTTATATATTTTGTTTAAATTTTAATACAAATGATAATGATAAAAAGAAATCTTAGGGGTAATTTGGGCATATAGTGGTGTAAAGGGGATAGTTTACTTGTTTTAGAAATGTGAGGGTAGTGAAATGGGGCAAAAAAAACATAGGAGAGTATTTTACAACTCTTAAAAAGCATATGAGAGTTTTATACTCTTTTGCCAATTTTTTAATATCAAACCCGCCCGAATTCGTTTAAGAGCTTACCAAATCCGTCATATTCTGGTTGAAGTGAGTCAGAACCCGGCGAATCGTACTAAATTGCCCCCTAACTCCAACTATATGAGAGAAACACTGGTCAATAGTGACATCCTTCTCTTTCTCATTCTCATGTTTATCTATATATCAATGTCATGTTCCTCACTTTTTAATTGCAAGAATTTTGAGAGATTACTAACAACTATAAAAAGCAAACAAAATAAAATTTGATACTTGTGACAGTGTAATGATAAAGTTTGTATGTGGCTAGCTACAAAGTAGAAATGAGTCAAATTCTAATTTATATTTTATTTTTATTTTTTGCATTGGTGAGTGTAAATATCATCAACAAGAGAAGCTGTAAGAAATGAAAGCGAGTGCTAATGCATATTATGGGTAAACGTGTAAATGGATCGGATATGTATAAACATAATCCAATTTGATAATCTAATATATTTTTGTTTCCTTAATTCATATCTGAATCTTTGATCTTCAGATCTTCGACCGATAATCCGATCCGATTATGAAATTTTTAAAAAGTAAAATTAATAAAAAATAATTTTATTATTATTATTTTATGACACTAAAAATAAAATAATATATTTATACTTATAATGCATATCCATGACAAATATGAAAGTCAAATAACAAACAAAAATTTAGAACAAAATTAGATATATTAACTATCATATACAACTAATAACATAATTATGTATATTAAGTATATGACATTTGCTAGTCAACATTTATATATTAATAAATAGTAATATAGTTGATCAATCGTTATTAATAAATAACAAAATAATTAATAATTAATTTTATATATAGTTATAGTACTAAATATATACACATAAAAATATTAAATTTATATTGATATATATATATATATATATATATATATATATATATATTAAAGTATATGATTCGGATTAGTATAAATTCAAATCCAATTTGTTAAGAAATTGAATTATTGGATTCGGATCCTAATCTGATTATTGAATTTTATTTTAAATCCATATCCGACTAATCAAATCGGATTCAGATCAAAATCCAATCTATTGACAAGTTTAATTGTGGAAGAATAAATTCGCCAAGTCTATTATTAGAATAACTAAGAAAACAACATAAATTAGAATCAACATATAATAATAGTGAGAACAAATTTGTTATTCTTTTTCGAATAAGGAAGAAAACAACATGTAAAATATCCTTAGTGGAATAACAAGAAATCATGAGTTGGGGAGGAAGATGAATTTGCAATAAATTTATTTAAATGTGGGACTTTTAGAATGAATTTTGTTCATAATAAGATTAATAGTGACTCACTTTAGTGAATATTCAACTATAAAAATGATAATTGAATTTTAGGATATTTTTGATATTTTAAAAATTATACTTAAGTTATTATCATTTCTCTCATAATCTTCTCACTTTTAGAAGGATAGAAGGATTTGGAGGGATAAACTATCATTCCAAATCCTTTCTTTTTTCTTATAAGTGGCCACCAAAACACAAAATTCCATATCCTTTCTTTTCTTTCCATTCCAAATCACTCAAAATCCTTCCATCCAAACGAAGCCTTAATGTTAATGAACTTCTTTAACATACCTTCTACACTTACCTTTGTTTTAATTATAATATATAATCATAATGGTAAGTAATAATTAAGACTTGTGTGGCTGAATTTCTTATTATTATTTCATAATATATATATATATATATATATTCCTGATAATTGAAAATTGGGTTTATTTCAAGAAATTCTCATATGCTATTCAATTTAATTAACTAACATCTACTGTGTTAATTTTGCCCCTTATACTATCCAATTTCATCACTATGCCCCATCCTTCTCACATTTTGAGTCAAAATATCTAAACTAACATCCCTTAATAGTATAAGAGGGGTTTAGTGAAATCAACCTTTAAAAAATTATTTTTCGAAAATAAATTATATTTTTCGTAAAAACTATAAATTTCAAAATATATATATATTTCGGAAAATATGATTTTTTTCGAAAAATAATTTATTTGCGAAAAATATATATTATGTTCCAAAACATGATTTTTTTTTTCGAAAAATAAATTTTTTGCAAAAAAAGTATATATTATGTTCCAAAATATGATTTTTTTCCGAAAAATAATTTTTTTGCGAAAAATATATATTATGTTCCAAAATATGATTTTGTTTGCAAAAAATATATATAATGTTCCAAAATATGATTTTTTTTCCGAAAAATATATATTATGTTCCAAAATATGATTTTTTCTTGAAAAATATTTCTTTGCGAAAAAGTATTTATTATGTTCCAAAATATGAATTTTTTCCCGAAAAATATATATTATGTTCCAAAACATGATTTTTTCTTGAAAAATATTTTTTTGCGAAAAAGTATTTATTATGTTCCAAAATATGAATTTTTTTCCGAAAAATATATATTATGTTCCAAAATATGATCTTTTCCGAAAAATAATTTTTTTACAAAAAATATATACTATTATGTTCTAAAATATGATTTTTTTTTGAAAAATATATACTATTATGTTCTAAAATACGATTTTTTTTTGAAAAATATATACTATTATATTCCAAAATATGATTTTTGCAAAAAATATATATTATTTTTTCCAAAATATATATTATTTTTGGAAAATAATATACTCCCTCCGAAATATTTTTTTTTTTTTTTTGCGAAATATATATATATATATATTTTTGAATTTATAATTTTTGCTAAAAATATAATTGATTTTTTTAAAATAATTTTTTTAAATGGTTGATTTTACTAAACCATCTTATATTATTGATGGTAGTTTAGGCATTTTGACTCAAAATCTGAGATGAGGGGTATAATTAGACCTGTCAATGGATCGGATTCGGATCGGATCAGTTAAATCCAAATCCAATTTGTTAAGAAATCGGATTATCGGATTCGGATCCTAATCGGGTTATCGGATTTTATTTTCAATCCATATCCGGTTAATATCGGATTCGGATCATAATCGGATTATTGATAAGTCTATTGATAAAGATGACAAAAACTCCTAATCCGCGATCCGAACCCGATAATTCGACAGATTTTCACTTAATTAATTCATATTCGAATTTCTTCATTATAGAATATTTGATTCGAATATTTAATTAAAAAATACAAAAATCAATAAATACTGAAACATTAAAATTATTCACACTTTTAATAATTGTATTTATGATCAATCATTATTAATAAATAATAAAATAATTAACAACTAACATTTATATACATGTACAATATTAAATATATACACATATATATAAATATATATATGTATATTTATCGGATCGGATTAGGCTAATCCAAATCCAATTTGTTAAGGAATCGGATTATCGGATCCGGATCATATTCGGGTTATCGGATTTTTTTTGCAATCCAAATCCGACTAATCGGATCGGATTCGGATCAAAATCCAATCCATTGACAGGTTTAGGTATAATGATGAAATTGAATAGTATAAAGGGCAAAGTGATACAATGAGGTTAGTTGATTAAACTAGTATAGAGATGTTTATTGAAATTAAACCTTGAAAATTACATAAAAGTAAAAGGACCAGAAAAGAAAATGGAAAACCACCACCAAAACTCAGCTCTCCATCAATGGCGTCCACAGTCCTCAAACGCACTCTCTCCTCCTCTCCACCACCCTCCGACCACCAGTCCCAAACCCTAATCACCACCGCCGTCAACCTCCTCCAGCACCACCGCGCCAAATCCCGGTGGACCCACCTCCGCTCCCTCTTCCCCGGCGGCTTCACCCCCTCCCAAGTCTCCGAAATCACCCTCCGCCTCCGTAACAACCCCCACCTCGCCCTCCGCTTCTTCCTATTCACCCAAACCCACTCCCTCTGCCACCACTCCCTCCTCTCCTTCTCCACCATCATCCACACCCTCTCTCGCTCCCGCCAATACTCCCATGCCCTTACCCTAATCCAATCCGCCCTTCGCTCCTCCGAACCACCCATCACCGATTCATCATCACCACAACCCCCCAAAATCTTCGAAACCCTCGTCAAAACCTACCGGCTCTGCGATTCGGCACCGTTCGTCTTCGATTTGCTGATTAGGGCTTGCTTGAACTCGAAGAGGATCGATCAATGTGTTCAGATTGTTCGAATGTTACGATCTCGAGGTATTTACCCTAATGTTAGTACTTGTAATTTGATTATTGGGTCGGTTTCAAATTGTCGTGGTTCGTATGCTGGGTATGGGATTTACAGGGAGGCTTTCGGGTTAGGGTTTGGGGTTGAAGATGATAGGGTTGGTCGTGTTAGGGTTTTACCAAATGTGTCTACTTTTAATGTGATTTTGCTTGCTTTTTATCGAGATGGGTTGATTGAGAGTGTCGAGGAAATTTGGCGGGAAATGGAGAGATTAAATTGTGTGCCCAATGTGGAGAGTTACTGTATATTTTTGGCGGCAAATTGTGATGAGGGGAGGATGGAGGAAGCAATGAGGTTGTGGGAAGAAATGGGGGTTAAGGGTTTAAAGCATGATGTAGTGGCTTACAACACTATGATTGGTGGGTTTTGTGGAATTGGGGATGTTGGTAGAGCTGAAGAGTTTTTTAGGGAGATGGGGTTGAGTGGTATAGAGAGTACTTGTGTGACTTTTGAGCATCTGATAAAAGGGTATTGTGAGATTGGGGATGTTGATTCGGCGATGGCCGTGTATAAGGATATGTGCAGGAATGGTTTTAGGCCGGAGGGTTCGACTGTGGATGCTGTGATTGGAGGACTTTGTGATAAGTCTAGGGTTTATGAGGGTTTGGAGTTTTTGAGAGTTGCAATGAGAAGTCATGGTATTGCTCCAAGGGGTAAGAGTTATGAGTGTCTGATAAAGGGTTTGTGTGAGGAGGGTAAAATGGAAGAAGCTTTGAAGCTTCAGGCAGAGATGGTTGGTAAAGGGTTCAAGCCGAATTCGGAAATTTATGGTTCTTTTATTGATGGGTATATGAAACAAGGGAACCATGAATTAGCGGGTGTTTTGAGGAAGGAAATGCTTGAAACTCAATTGCAACTGGAAGATAATTAGATTATTTTTTCCCCTAAATAACCGCAAGCACCTCATGTTTTAATTATTAGTATTGTTTTGGAAACTTGAGGTTGCCCAAGGCTGAATTCCCATCCGAGATGGGGTTCTTTGCCGTGGGATCCAGAATTTATATGATCGGAGGCCGGTTTGGCTCCAAATTCTTCAAGGACGTGTATATTTACAACACTAACTCCGACAACCGCGGCAGCGTTGTTCAAAAGGCAGAATCTGGGATGCATGCTGCCAAGTGTAGCCTTCGTATGTCAATCGAACATGTTGGCGGGAAAATTTATGTGTTGAGTGAAAATTTGTGTTTTCCCGGTGGTTTTGAGTGTTATGACCCTCAATCACAGTCATGGACTCTCCTTCCACATCCCCCTGTTCCTTTTGTAAACCATGAGCTATGTGAAAATTTTGATAAATATACAGTAACTTCACTGGCCGTTGTTGATGATTCGTGTATCCTTGTAGGGACGCAAGGAGGACGTCTTTTCTCCTCTAATACAATCACTCTTTTATGGTCAGATCTCGGCCTTTCCCCTTTTTGTAAGCATTATGTACCTTCTCGTATGCCTTTTTGCAGTGGTGGGTTTAAGTACGGAGATGATGGTCCATGGTTGGCATTCAAGGCTTATGATTCTTATGATCCTCCGTTGGATTGTTTCCATTTTGATAGGTTATTCCATTTTGATGGGTTAAACAAAAGTTTCGTGGAGGCGGAGGTGAGGAACCTTGTGCAACTCCCAGGATGGTTCGTCCGCCCACCTATGTGGTTGGTTTAGGTGATGAGCGGGTTTGTGTTCTCCGTTGTGGACATGACTGCAAAGTGTTCGGCTGGGAGGTTAGTTGTGTTAGCCTTAACATCTTCCGGCTTCATAGTGACGCCACTAATGGCCACTATTCCGCAATTGATCAACGTTCTTTGTCGTGCCTTCTTCAATGTGGAAGACCGGCACGACAATTGCAACGAATCCAGACTAATTATTGCCTGCTTCGCCATTTAATTCTTTGGCGCGATGTGGGTTTCATCGTGTTGATGTATATTTTCCTTGCTTTCAAAGTTTTTTGTTATATATTTATTGGATTCAAGTATTGAGAATGACCATCTATTTTTTATCTGGTCTCCTTTTATGTAATAAAATAAATGAGGTAAATTGTTATTACTGCTTTGTGAAAGAGGTAAATTTTGCCAATACGAGGCACATCACCCTACACTACACACACAAAAGACAACCAGTGTGCCAGGACCAGAGTGCCTCCGAGAGGGACATATGACAATGAATCTGTGCTCACATAGTCACATGTGCATGTGTGTGTTTGTCCATTGTGACTTCTTTTTTTTTTTTTTTTTTTTTTTTTTGTATTATTGATGCTGTGCACTAACAAGAGAGTGTCGTTGAATATGCATCTTCACATATATATATATATATATATATATATATCGTAGATCAATCTGCAATACGTATCTTCCATACTAAAAATGTAGATATTATATGCTTTAGGACATGGTTTACTGATTCATTGTTAGGCTAAAATACCTCTATGATTCTGACACCAAACTAGATTGAACCACCACCTCTGTACTTGTATTATTTAGGATACTTTTTCTATCAAAATTTGAACACTATAATATACACATTTCAGTTTAGAAGAATCATGGATTATACAATTTTTTTCCAAAAAAACCGAAAAAATCCCAACCATGCCATCATAACGAGGGAAGTAGCCAGAGATTGAAAAGAGACGAAGCCATAGATGAAAACCACGACAAGAAGGCAATGGCAGCAGATATCTGGTATCTACTGCAAAGCTTTGGCGGGCAATAAGATCCGTCAGCGTGGAGCAGAATGTCCACGACGCTGGCTGTTGAGCAGGCTGCAGCCAACGTAAGAAGGGATAAAACCTGCCCATCAATAATAAAATTTGTCATTACGAGAAACAATAGAAATGATCACGCAAGTGTCATGTATATATCATCTATCACCATTTGGCAAATACGAAGAATCCTTCCTAAGGTGGGAGTCCACGAGCATAGCATGGGTCTCTTGTCACTACTAGCCTACTAGGTGCCAATGGACATATATATATATATATATATATATATATATATAGCTGTAAAGGAGTTATGGAGAGCAGGACATACCCAATCTCCAACGACAACAATGAGCAGTATTCCTCGCTGGCGAATAGGGCATTTAACAAAGACAGAGTAGCCATCTACCAATGCCAGAATGAAACTCCATGGAATCACCAAACCCATTATTGTTACCAAGAAACTGAAAATTTTATCATGAAAAGAGGGAAAATTATTGTATTAGACAGAAAATGAAGAAGGAAAAATATGCGTTAAGACTCTTTTACATGTATCAATAAATGATAGAAGTGAAACAACTTCCCTACTAACATTGATCTAAGTTTAATTTGGTGGCAGTGCACTGTTTAATGGTTTGTAACTGAGTCGTGAAGATAAGTTATATTATGGGTTGTGAAAAGTTGAATTCTTGATGGACGCCTTAAGAGAAAATGACTCATTTTCCTCTTAGGACATCCAAGTAGTGTCAAATGCGCGCTTAGGCTCCAAGCTCCTTACTCGAACATCCAAAACACTTGGACCTTGTTGTGTGCCTAGGTGCGCGTTTAATAATAATTTGAAATTCGAACAACCAAAACACTTGGACCTTGTTGTGTGCCCAGGTGCGCGTTTAATAATAATTTGAAATTTTATACTTTAGACATGTGTTACCCCTTGTGTTATGGCTCCGAATTGACTTCTAACGCCTTAGTGCAACTTGACCTTTGAAAACACCCACCTCGAGTCCAAGGTTGTCTCAATGAAATTGAAGACCTTAGGCGAAAAGTATAAAATATGAAATTGGAGGTCTTATGCAAAAAATATAAAAGGGGCTTTTGGTATATTATATATTCTTTTTAGTAATACTTATTTAAAAATCATCATTCTCGCTTTTTGAGATAAAAAAATTACTAATCAGATTCTTGTATTCAAGTATTGATAAAAAAATAAAATCAATAGATAATATATCCAATACATTTAATATTTCTTGCGACATTGTTGATCTTAGGTATGATTTTATCACTTTTCAATAATATTTGGTAAGCAATGCATGCATTTGGAAAAAAATCTAATAAAATTATTTTATAAAATATACACCATGGTTGAAAAGCGTGTACTAAAAATCTAATTTTTAAAATGGTGTTATTTAAATCCATTCTAAAAGTTTATCCTTTATTTTGTAAGAATACTCATTCTAAAAGTTTATCTTTTACGACATTGTAAGGAGGTCCATTCTAAAAGTTTATCTTTTACAATATTATAAGAAGACTTATTCTAAAAATTTATTTTTTACAATATTACATAAAGACATGTTTTAAAAAAGAAATATACATAATATATTAAAAAAGTTATATATATACATATCTTTTATTTTAAGGCGGCCGCCTAACCTATCTTACTATTAAGACGGCCTGCCCAAGTCCACAGGAGAAAATGTGCAAAGCTATACACCAGTCAAAAGTGTTATTTTTTATTTTATTTTTAAAAATTAAGTTTAAATTCCATTATATCATCTTCCAAGAGACATGCTCATACCATGAGACCTGCAATTTACCTCCTTTCAAGAGAGAAATTCATACTCTCAGACAAACATCCTTTTTATACCAAGGCCATCTTTTTTACAATGAATACTACTTGAACAGTGAAACTAAATATTATGTATATATATATATACCAAGTGTCATCTAAAATTGCCCCCTGATGGTTGTTTCGCCAACTATATGACTTGTAGAAACTTTTTATCCAGAAAACATACCAAAGAAACAGAAGAACCTTAACAACAATAAAAAATAAATATTGAGGATAAATCCAAGATAATTAATTCAATAATATGTGACATGGGTATTGTAGATTAACATGGAAAAGTGAGGATCAGATAATGAAATCACACAAATAGATACAAAATATAAAGAAATTACCAGAAAGCAGTGAAGCTGTAGAACTCAACACCCAGAGACATGAAAAGAAGAGAAGCAGAAGAGAAAACAGTTTGGCCTAATCTCAAAGCAAGACTCCCACTTGTCCCCACAGACCCAGGTACTTCTTCCATCATCTCTTGCATCTATTGCTCCAATTCACATGAATTTGATGATGATTCAATCTCCACATCTTCACCCTTCATTTCACTTCTTCCCAAACTCTGCCTCCCCAATTCTGTCATCAAGTCAATCACATATATCTATGTAGATATATATATATATATATGTATATTTATATATCTGTTTAGTGTTTTTTCCAGATAAGAAAATGGGGAGGAGGAAGAAGAAGAGAAAATGTCAGCCTGAGAAGGAGACTGAAATTGTATATTTATGGTATATGTAATAAGGTGTTCAATATTTTAATTGGATTTGACACTTGGATTTTGAATGTTTTTTTTGTTTTTCAAAAAGAAATAGGAAAATGTGACTCTCCAACAGTCGAGTGAATGTATTATTGTATGGGTAAATTACACAAACCACCCCTGAACTTTGACCTAATTACATTTCATTAATATCAATTATCCCCTTAACTGATCCAGCTATTAGTAGTAGGGAAATGATTGATATACCCTCATATATGTGGAAATATTTCAAGAGTTTTCTAGAGCCACCTGAATTTACATAATTACCCTCAAAAATTTATCTTTTGGATAATACAAAATATAAATTTTATCAAATTTGTTCCCACTACTAATAGCTTTCAAATTTATAATAACAGAAATGCAATTAACATATACAATAAATAGTGAATAAATATATAATTTCTGAAAAAATATATAAATTCAAAAAAATATATAAAATTATAAAAAGTATTTAAAATTCGGAAAATATATAATTTCGGAAAAAATATTTAAATTCGAATTTTTTTTATAAAATTATAAAAAGTATATAAAATTCGGAAAAATATATAAATTCAAAAAATATATATAAAATTAAAAATATATATAAATTCGAAAAAATATATAAAATTCGAAAAAATAATTCTAATAAGATGGTTCATTAAATATGATTATCCATTTTTTTTTAATTTTATATATTTTTTCTAATTATATATATATATTTTTTGAATTTATATATCTTTTCCGAAATTATATATTTTTTCCAAATTTTATATATTTTTTCTAATTCTATTTTTTGTTTTCGAATTATATATATATTTCAAAAATTTATGTATTTTTTGAAATTTATATATTTTTTACGAAATTTATATATTTTGTTTTCTAATTTTATATATTTCTATACATTTTTTTTTTATCAAATTAACATATAGAATATAATATGGTGAATTAAGTATGAGTATTCTAGTAATTATCATTACAAAAGTAATGATTAAAATGTATGGGTAGTAAGGGTAAAATAGGGTTTTTAGTTCCAAACAATTCAACTTTGACGAATATTTGAATTTTTTGGCGTTGACTTCTACCGGAGGGGGGAAAATGTTATAAGAGAGTAAAAGTTAAGGATTGTAACTGATATTAATAAAACGTTAAGAGTAGTGCCTGTAATTAGGCCAAAGTTGAGGGATGGTTTGAATAATTTACCCTTATCGTACGGGGGCTTAAGGTCATGAGACCATGATCAGTGGACCATATCGAACCCCTGCTTTTATTATTCTCACTCTGCCGACATTGGCTAAAGCAACCATGTTTTTTTTTTTTTTTCACAGCTCTATTAAAATATTTATTTATATATATATATACATATATGTATTTTCTCTCTCTAACACTCCTTTTCTTCTAGATTGTAAAAAAGACTAGTGTCTAATAAATAAATAAAAATCATTAAAATTAAATGTTATACCCTTTACACACGCGGTTTGGAACATTAGATGCTTATTAATTTTATTTTCTTCTTTAAATATTGTGGGAATTCACGAAATTTTTTATGTAATTATTCACTTCTCACATTCTACGAATAATTGGAATACTGAAGAATATTCGAATAAAGTAGATTTAATTATATCTTTATTCGTTCTGTGAAGGAAAAAGTAAAGAGAACAAAGAGAAAAAAATTCAACGGTTGATAGAAGAGGGATCTTGTTTTGTTGGGTTAGAGAGGGCTTCAAATATTTGTGGATATGAAACGGCATTCACTTTGCCAGAAGGCATACAAAGTACCTGGAATAAAATGAAAGTCAAAATTATGATTTAAAACGAGGGTAATGGAGTTGCCACGTGTCATTACTTTAGCAAATTTGATGCTGGACTTTCCAATTTGGATTTCTTTTTTTTATTATTATTATTATTAAAGAAAATTGCTAACAAATTTTTGATATATTCTAAAATAGTTGCCGCACTCCACTTTGACCCATGTTATAAATTCCTGTAGATTATTTGATTTTCTCAGAAATGACAAGCTCACACAAATACAATCAAAATTCACGCCCATAGCATAAAAAAACATTTTATATTAATTATCCTATAATAATAATACAATATACTAAACTCAGAGATAGTTTAATGGCAAGTTCTCACCCATAACATCGAAATCCAAGCACATTGTACCATGAACACATAATTTTGGAAGCAAAGACTAGAATTCTGCTTATACCACATCGACGACGTAAAAATCTTCTTGCTTGGGAGAATAGCTCACCGATACTGATTTCATTTCGACATTTGATGACTTTTATCATGTGACTACATCAAAATGACATTTAAGACCAATATCGTACAAAGCCATTACACCATCACTGCAACCACTACTTCTAGTCCAATTGACTTTTCCCATGCCCAAAATAATGCTAGAAAGATCAAAATGATATATCATCTACAGGCACTTTGATAGAAAGAAAAAACTCATAAATTCAACAAAGGAACCGACATTATGAAAAAAATGAAATTATTTTCCGTTGTGCCCAGTCGCACAATTTTGCACAAATATTGCGAGTAATTCAGCATATGGTCCATGTGCATAATAAAGCAACTGGTCCTCTTATGGAAGAGGAAAATACTGTCATTACCACAAGAACACTCCATGTTCAGGTCCAACCCACATGACGGATCAACCAGAATTTAATTCTCCATTTGCATTTAATCTAAAAGTAACACATAAACCACTACAAGTGCTGCCCAATTCTATCGTGTTCAGAATCAAATGTAAGGGACAAACAAAACATAAGAATGAAAAATGAAAAGTGAAAAACATATATAAGCCAATCAGCTACTCTTCGTCCCATCATTCTTCCCCTCTCAGCCAACTACACATCTGCACCCAGAACACCAAAAATAATAACTAGTTATTCAGTCGGTAATAATATAAAGTGAGTAAGCAATAAAGTAGACCACCTGATTGTTGCGGACTTGTACCTATAAATATAATAATTGTATTTCTAAATCATTCTTGCTCTGGTCACGCTCGGCCAATGCGGTTATTCCCTAGATTAATGTAGTAGGCTGAATACTGATACAACGTGATGCAAGCATAAGCGTAAGTCTGAAATTTCAGCCATCTAAGGGAAATAATCAGTCAACTAAGTTAGTAAATGGGTTGGATTTCGATCCGGATCTGCATTGGTACTTCGAATTTGGCAAAAGAACCAAGATTGAAATGGTACAACCCATTCACATTACATCAATTGAAATTGACACAATAACTTTACAATCTATCTTATTGGAGACTATATATTGTATTGAATAAATCTTAGAGGGTCAGCCTTGGGTTTAAAGGAAACCAGCATGCTGAGGCAGGAGACATAAAACCAAGGCCGTTGGAAAATCTAACACAAACCTGACAAGCCTAGGCAGCTGAAATAAATAGGCTGGTTCCAGTGGAAACAAACCACAGTTCGAATATCAAATTCAGTAAAGGTAGGAAAGATTATATACATTGAAGGTAAAAACTTTTAGATCAACGACCTCATGGTAGTATAACAATAACGAGACTAAACATTTTAGGTGTTGACAACATCAAAGTCCACATGGCAATGCCACAACATCAACAACGACCCACATAGTTTGGTCAAACAGCCAACAAACCAGTTACATGACTGCAGACCTGAGTTCAGGAATCATTGGATGCAATAAGTTACTTGGTTTGGTGGAAAAAGTCTTAAGGCTCGTCATCAACCTCAACATGACTCATAGAGAGAGAATGCCATTTCGAACCCCGCACAACTTATCCCCAATCTTACTTAAGATTGCTTTCTAATAATTTTAAAAAGATCTCTCTTTTAATTATCATATACTTCACCCATATGTGATGTCACGATGACATCACCGAGCCTCTTACTTGGCCTTAAAATAGAGAAGCTCTAAGGCCAAGAAGGAAGGAAAGATAACAGGTAAGAGGAACTAACCTCCTACACTTCGAGAGCTCTAAGACTCTACCCAACACATGTTTTACCAAAGGAGTCAATGGTGTCCTCAACACTGCCCTCTTAATTCTTCTCTCTCTCAAGTTTGTTGGGCGTTCATCTCTCATCCATCTCGGATTCTACTATGTTTTCTATGTTTGCGAGTAACGCATGACAACTTATATTTGATCTTGTAACAATATAGAACCCTCACAAACATTAACACGAAATGTTCTAGAGGTGCTAATTAGAGAGGCAATATGATATTATGGTTTATATTTCTAAGTGATAATTTATAGTAATGGGGCTGACATGCAATTAGGAAGTTATCGAGCTCAAATTACACCCACACACAGAGAGGTCATCTTTATCTACCCAAACAACATTGCTCACAACAGTTTCCCAGTTAAACTTGAGAGGTATCCTCATTGAACTCTAGTTTTACCCAGTCATGTTCTAGAGATGCTAATTAGAGAGGCAATATGATATTATGGTTTATATTTCTAAGTGATAATTTATAGTAATGGGGCTGACATGCAATTAGGAAGTTATCGAGCTCAAATTACACCCATACACACAGAGGTCATCTTTATCTACCCAAACAACATTGCTCACAACAGTTTCCCAGTTAAACTTGAGAGGTATCCTCATTGAACTCTAGTTTTACCCAGTCATGTTATTCAGGATTGTGGGCAGACCTATGTTACATGGACTCTTCTAAAGTAGGTGACGTGCCCGTGTCCGACACATATTAGTCGGACATGGGTATGGGAAACTTCTCCAACATTTTTTGTAGGACATTTACCTAAATTTTGATCCAAATGGTTTCATGTTGTTATATTGTTACTTTATATGACTGAAATATCTAGTTTGAATACTATATTTGATAAAAACATTGTTGTATACTAAAAAATATAATAAAAATATTAAATAAAATAAATATTTAGCCGTGTCCATGTGTCATTCTATTAGATATTTGACACGTCCGATATTAGGATACATACCCGTGTCCGACACTCGTAGTCAATTCCATGTAACATAGGCGCAGATTAGCAGTACATAACGAATCTTCGGAGTTTGTCGGCTAGGGAGCTGAAACCGAAAAAAATTCGAGGTACACCACGTGTCCTCTTAAATAGATGTTCAGCCAATATGATGCCAAATATATATTTATACACACACACACACACACCATGTGTCTCAATTTTCACCATCTTCTTTTTTTTTCTCTGAAAGTGCAAAGGTGGGAGGAAAACAGCATATAGATTCTCCTAAACTTTCTCCACCATCACACTTGCTCCAGAGGCCTCTCCATTTTCACCCTACCTCACTCCCCTAGGACCATAATCAAATCTCATATAGGGGTACAGTAACTTCATCACCGCCAGGTGCCAACACAAGCTAAAAGACCAAAACACTCTCTAATGAATGTTTGGTTACATCCAAGGCTCCACTTCAAAGCTTCAAATCACTCACTAGCATAACATAGTGTGTTTGTGATCCATATTCCATAGACCATTTTTCATCAATTTAATTACAACAACTTCCATTGTTTCCTAAACCTTATTACTTCACACAGGTAACCGAACATAACAATTTCTTGAAATCCCCAGAAACACCATATATTTGATTAGAAAAAGAAATCTCAGACACTTAAATATACATAACTAATAACCCTTTTTTACCATATTCTCAAACGGGGAAAGTCAATTGTAATCTACATCAAGCTATATATAACTACAAAATTCCAATCAGGAAATAACTTTAAAAAATCAATCACATCACTATTAGCCAAATAATGTATTAATTCACCGACAATCCATTAATCCCAACAAATAGCAGCAAAATTAATTAAACCCATATCAGAACTACTGAAAAAACAATTAATTTTGAATCCATAAACATATAGACACATACGATTACAAGAAAACAATAAGAATTACGCAAAATTATAAGAATATGGATTCTACAAGTGAATCCGCTTTATGCAATTATCTCAAAATTAAATGTTTCATTGAACTACTAATACCTCATAAGAGATCGATTTGCAGAGCCGAATCAGAGTTCAAGCTTGAGTTCATCGCTATCGGAAAAGTAGTGAAGTATGTAAGGGGTGACTCGAACGACGGCGACCCAGACGCCGAACATGGCCACGTGGGTGCGTAGCTGCTTCAGAGCCACCTCTTTGTCAGGTTTGCGCGCGAACATTGGAAACATCTTTGATTTTGGTAGTCTCTCCCCGATCGCCACACGAAAACCCTAGCTATTATTCTTCAAAAACCCTAGGTCTTTTTGTAATTTGATTGCTATGTTAATAGTCTTGAGAGGGTTTTTATAGCGCCGACTAGGGCTCGACCCATATATATATATATAATTATATATATGTGGGCCTGGCCCAAGTACAAAACAAACCAAAAAAAAACCAAAACGTAGCTATTTTTCTTCAAAAATTTGGCCCATGCAGGTCTCGAACCTGCGACCTTCGCGTTATTAGCACGACGCTCTAACCAACTGAGCTAATAGGCCATCTGTTCCTCCAGAAGGAATTTATTTTATTTATAATATATAATGAAAATATATTTGTATTGAATATGGTGTAGAAATTTTCTTGCTTTAATGATGCTAATATAATTATTTAAATGCGGATGGATATATATAGTCATTAAATTTGTGATTGTAGGAAAATATTAAAAAACTAATATGAGCAAGAAAAATATAGATAAGGGAAAATAACAAGCTTTAAATATAAATAGAACATAAAATGAAAAAAAATAAAAAATTGTTAGAAAATCAATCTTCTCTTTAAAAATGTTAGTTTTAGTTCATATATTTATTTCACTACTCATAAACACACACCAAATAGGTCTAATATCTACTATATGGATGTACTAGTTGCTCATTCAATGAACATTCTCAATATTATGTCTTGAAGAGGAATAAAACCTCCACACTTTTAGCACGATATTTGAGTCTCAGATTTTTGTATATGAAAATTATAATTACTTTTAACCTTATATTTTTAATCGTATTGTGTTTTTCAAGTTATACTTTTAACTAAAACAAAGTAACTTTTTTTTTTACTTCTATCGTGAAGTGCGTCAGTCAAAAAACATACGTATATTTGATATCGTAATTGTGGTATAATAATTGAAATTGTAAATCAAATATTTTATATTCTTTTACTTTGCTACAACAGTAAAACATCAAAGAACACACACACAAAAAAAAGTTATTTATTTTTGAATTTTGTGTTTTTGCTTCAAAAAAAGTCACTTCAATTTAAAGTATAGTACCGGCGCCAAACATGACAATACTTGGGTCATGTTCCATGAGGATCAAGTTCATCTTCCCTAATGATGAGGTTCAATATAATTTGGACACATGGCTAATATTTTTTTTTAAAAAAATTTTGGACATAAAATTCATAAATATACAAATTAATGTCAATTCCTTTTGAAATTTTTTTTGGCCAAGTCTAATTCAATTTGAAGACATGGCTGACCTTTTTTCTAAAAAAAAAGTTGGGCATAAAATTCATAAATATACAAATCAAGTTCAATTCATTTAAAAAAAGATTTTGGTCAAGTGTCCAAGTTGTATTGGACCACATCATCCGGGAGGACGAACTTGGTCCTCATGTGACATGACACAAGTATTGTCGTGCCCCATGATTGACAATAATATAAAAAATTTCTATTTGTACATAATAATTTACATTTGTATATATATATTATTACATATGTTATACCTATAATGGTTATTAGATATAATCCTTTAATATTTTTTGAAAAATATTTATATTATAATATATTAAAAATTAAGAGCAATAATTAAATAATGAAATTTTTTTAGTATTATTATTGATGATTTTTTTTTAGTGATAGAATTTACCTTTAAATATATTTTTCAAAATATTTTTGATGTTTTTGAATTTTTATAATTAAAATAAAATTATATATATTGTATATCTTATTTATTTATTATATTTTTAATGTTTTCGAATTTTTATAATTAAAATAAAATTTTTAAATTATGCTTTGACCATCATATAGTGTAATTGAACAATCCCTCATGCGGTGTCAATAATTACCCAATTTTTTATCATTGAACTTTTGGCCTTGGGATCGGATCCACGTGTCACTCTTTGTTCATAAATTACCAAAACAAGTGTGCAGCTCTGATCTTAGCTCTCCTTCACTCTCATCTGATTGATTAAATCGTTGAATCGTCCTCATTAGAAAGCTTCGTGTTCCCTCTCTCTATATATATATGTATTATATATATAACCAATACAGAGCGATAGTTACTTAATTTAGGGCAAAATCAAGGAAAATGTGGAAGAAGAGTTATTTGACAATGAAGAGTGATGGAGCAACAAGCCAGTTGATCGCTTCCGATTTCACAGATCTTGGAAATGGCGCCAAGAAGCTTGCGGATTCGGCACCTCTCTTTTCAAATGGTTTGCTTCCTTCGCTGCAATGTCCGTTTTTACTCTCTCTCTATAAATCAGATGATTCCATTTTTAGTTTCAGTATATACATTATGGTGAATTGTTGAATATATATATACATATATATATAGTTGTTTAGAACTATTTGTTTAATGTACTTTTAATCTGAATTTGAAAGTGGGTACTGTTGGAACACAAAGATACACTATCACACTAGAATTTATGAAGAACAAAATATAAATGAGGGAAATAGAGAACTAAGGAAAGAATTCCTTGTAAGATTGCTTGATGTGAAACTAATGGTTACATATGCCTTTTATAGGCTTACAAATCCTAAACACACAATAAACTAATACACACACATTACATGAGTTTCATTTTTTGTCAAAAATGGCAACTCACCTACTAAAACTTGCCAAACCTTATTTGACTAGAAAGAAGCATCCATGACAACCACATGAATAACACATGGGTTGCTTGGGTTTTATTTGACCAATTTACCTAACTTTCAAAACCTAACTTTCAACAGCCTCCCTTAAATTGGTCTTTAATAACCCCCAACATATTCTTCAATTTTTCAAACACTTCAGATTTTAACGGTTTAGTCAAAATATCTGCCGCTTGATCTTCTGACCTGCAAAAATCTAGTTCGATTTCTCCATCTTTGACCAAATCTCGAATGTAATGATATTTGATCCCAATATGCTTGCTTCGACCATGAAACACTGGATTTTTAGCAAGTGCAATTGCTGACTTATTATCGCACATGATTTTGGTTGGACCTCCATGTTCGTAGTGTAACTCATCCAGCATGCGGCGCAACCATACAGCTTGACATGCTGCCGATGTAGCTGCCATGTATTCCGCTTCCGCTGTTGACAATGCAACAACTTGTTGCTTCTTCGAGGACCAAGAGAACACTCCTTCTCCCAGATAGAAAACATACCCGGAAGTGCTTTTCCGAGTCTCCACATCACCTGCCCAATCACTGTCTGTATAGCCTACTAGACTGAAATCGTCAGAATAGGTATAAAAAACTCCATGATCCCGAGTACCACTCACGTACCGTAAGATCCGCTTTGCTGCTTGTAGATGTGATTGTCAAGGTGTTTCCATGAACCGACTGATAAGCCCCACACCATAAACAATATCTGGTCTAGTGGAAGTCAAATAACGTAGACTACCGACTATACTTTTGAAATATGTTGGGTTTACCAGTTCACCGCTTCCTTCTTTCCTCATCTCCAGACGTTCTGCCACTGGAGTCCGAATTGGCGTCCTTGAATCCATATGAAACTTTTTGAGAATATCATTTGCATATTTATTTTGTGAAATAAATATGCCATCTTCAGTTTGATGCACTTCGATGCCTAAGAAATATGACATCAATCCCATATCCGTCATTTCGAACTGGCGAGTCATCGCCTCCCTGAATTCAGTAAACATCGTCTCGCAATTTCCTGTAAATATCAAATCATCAACATAAAGGCATACAATCATTATATCACCATTAGTCTTTGATTTGATATAAAAGGTGTGCTCATGAGGACATTTTTGGAATCCATCTTTCAACATGTATGTGTCGATCTGTGTGTACCAGGCACGTGGTGCCTGCTTCAGTCCGTACAACGCCTTCTTCAACTTGTACACTAGTTTTTCATGACCTCTTTTAAGAAAACCAGGTGGTTGGTCAACATATACCTCCTCCTCAAGAACGCCATTGAGAAAGGCGGACTTGACATCCATCTGATGAATCTTCCACCTGTTTTGAGCTGCAAGTGCTATAGTCATTCTGATCGTATCCATCCTTGCCACTGGTGCAAATACTTCGTAGTAGTCAATTCCTGGCTTCTGCTTATAGCCTTTGACTACCAATCTCGCCTTTAATCGATCCACCTGACCATTTGGTTTATATTTTGTCTTGTACACCCACTTGACACCAATTGACTTCTTTCCGACAGGTAAAGAAGTTAGCTCCCAGGTATCATTTTTCTCAATTGCATGAATCTCCTCGTTCATTGCATGGATCCACCGCTCATCATTCTCTGCTTCCTTATATGAAACTGGATCACAATCAGCAAATAAGCAAAAATTTACTAGAGTTTCATCAGTAAAATCATCATCATTATCATTTGTGACCACATAATCCTGGAGACGTGCAGGCATCATATGCGTTCGCTTTGGACGACCTGCAGGTGCCGGTGAAGATGTTGGTGAATGTGATGAACTGTCCGTTGAAGAGAAATCACTTGTTTCTTCTGGTTCATTTTCAATGATGACACGTTGCTCCGCATGTGGTGTTTGATTACATGCCCAAGTATCATCCTCGATGAATTGGACATCTCGGCTTACAATAACATCTTTTGTGAGAGGATTATAAAGCTTATAACCTTTAGTTACCTCACTGTAGCCGATGAAGATACACTTTTGGCTTTTGTCATCAAGTTTCTTTCTCCGTTGTTCTGGTACATGAGTGTATGCGACGCACCCAAATACTCGTAGGAGTGAAACATCCGGTTTGCTACCGCTCCATGCTTCATGTGGAGTTTTTCCCAAAACACTCTTCGTTGGACACCTATTCAATAGATATATAGCACATGCAACAGTTTCTGCCCAAAAAGACTTTGGCAAACTTTTGGCTTTCAACATGCTTCTAACCATTTCAAAAATGGTTCTGTTTTTTCTTTCAGCTATACCGTCCTGCTGAGGTGTATAACTGGCGGTTAATTGGCGTTTTATCCCTTGAGATTTGCAATAATTGTTGAATTCGTTAGAGGTGAATTCTCCTCCTCTATCCGATCTCAATGTCTTGAGATTAAAGCCACTTTGTTTTTCAACAAAAGCTTTAAACTCTTTAAATTTTGTAAACGCCTCTGATTTTTGTTCTAGAAAATACACCCAACTTTTTCTAGAAAAATCATCTACAAAAAGTAGAACATACCTCTTGTGCCCGAGAGATTCTACCTCAACTGGTCCACATATGTCAGTATGAACCAACTCCAACGATTGTTTGGCTCTTCGCGTTTTTCCAATTGGAAAAGATTCTCGGTGGTGTTTTCCGAGAAGGCATCCTTCGCATAGGTGATCAGGAGCATCGATTAGTGGTAACCCCGTTACCATGTTTTTCTGCACCAGGAGTCTCAAGCCTCGAAAGTTTAGATGACCGAACCGAAGGTGCCATAGCCAATTGATATCTTTCGACCTCGCCATCAGATTCACCTCGGTTTTTGTGTAAAGATCCAATGGGAACATTCTATTCTTTGTCATTTGCACCTTTGCCACTTGTTTCCCGTTTTTGCTATGAACGGTACACACACCATCCAAAATATGAATGTCATGCCCTTTTTCTGAAAGTTGTCCCATACTCAACAAATTCCAGAACATTGCCGGCACAAAAAAAACATCAGCAATAGTGACATCGGTGCCATCTTTCGATAGAATTTTTACGTCACCTTTGCCCATTACAGGAACTTTGGATCGATTTCCAAAATTCACTTCACCGCGAAACGATTCGTCCAAGTGTGAGAATAGTTCCTTCTTCCCACACATGTGGTTGCTACATCCGGTATCCAAATACCATATATTTGTGCATACGCCATCTGGCCCAACATCGTTGCAAGCTAGAGCTATGTTTTCTTCTATGTCAGCAAGATTTGCATACTCATTTTTTTCGTCCGGCATATGGGTTCGACATTCATTTTTGTAATGTCCGAACCGTTGACATCGATGGCATTTGACGTTGGTTTTGTCACGTGTTTCGGTATTACCACTACGACCTCCAAAGTCATTTCTACCTCTGCCACGACTGCGTCCGCGACCTCGACCTCGCCATCCTTGACTGCCCCCTCGATTTGTTGAAACAAATCTGCTCTGCAACGCCTGCTCCGTGCTAGAGTTGTTGGCCTTCTGGTTCATCCTTTGCTCGTGAGAGCCTAATGAACCCATCAACCGTTCGATGGACATGGTTGATATGTCTTGCCCTTCTTCGATCGCCGCCACTACATAATCAAATTTTGTGGTCAAAGATCTTAAAACCTTTTCCACGATCTTTTGATCATCAATCATTTCTCCATTAACCTTCAATTGATTAACGATGGATTGCACCCGATCGATGTACGCCGAGGTTGATTCCGAATCACCCATGGTTAGAGATTCGAAATCACCTCTCAACGTTTGTAGTCGCACTCGTCTGACCCGATCATCGCCTCTGTAGGATTTTTGCAAAATATCCCACGCCGTATGTGCCGTTTCTGCCGCCGCTATTTTTTCAAATACCAACTCGTCTACGGCTTGAAAAATGGCATATAATGCCTTTTGATCCTTTTTCCGGATCTCGATCAATGCATCTTTCTCCTCTTTTTTCAACGCCTCAAATACTTTTGAGTCCGCTACTTCGATGTAGCCGGTCTCCACCAAATTCCATAAATCTTGGGACCGAAAAAATACTTTTAATTGGACGGACCAACTATTGTAGTTTTTTCCGGTGAGCTTTGGAAGTTGTAAATGAATCGAATTGTTTGCAGACATGATTCAATTTGAAACTTCGGGATCGTTGGCTCTGATACCACTTGTTGGAACACAAAGATACACTATCACACTAGAATTTATGAAGAACAAAATATAAATGAGGGAAATAGAGAACTAAGGAAAGAATTCCTTGTAAGATTGCTTGATGTGAAACTAATGGTTACATATGCCTTTTATAGGCTTACAAATCCTAAACACACAATAAATTAATACACACACATTACATGAGTTTCATTTTTTGTCAAAAATGGCAACTCACCTACTAAAACTTGCCAAACCTTATTTGACTAGAAAGAAGCATCCATGACAACCACATGAATAACACATGGGTTGCTTGGGTTTTATTTGACCAATTTACCTAACTTTCAAAACCTAACTTTCAACAGGTACATGAATCGTTTGACCAAAATTCATATATTAATCAAGACTTTGAAAAGTTTAGTATACTATATAACATGTTAAGTTGTTCAATTATGAAGTGCTCTCCTTTAATTTAAGAGATGCTTTTCAGAGTGACGATTATTTTTTAGTTTCTCACTTGTCAAGTGTTTTAATTTAATTCAAGAGATGTTTTCTGCAGAGTGGTGATTTTTTCTTTTTTAATAATTGTAACTAACAGATTTATAAAAAAAAATAAAATAAAATAATTATGTCCTATTAGATTTTATAAAACAAGCAACTAATTTAAAAAGATTAGGATGTTTTCTGTTGGCTTTGCAAGAGAGATGGTACCCTAAAGCAAAAGAAAATAAATTTTCGAAATTTGAAATTATCTCAACTAAAATTTTCATAATATTTTTGAACTATGAAAATTGTTTAAACAAAACTCTTCACCAGATAATAATTAAATTATAATTTATTTATGAATATGTTGCATGGAAAAGAAGGTATTTACTTAACTAATTTACTTTATATATTTTTAGAATATTGTATGAAAAAAAAGGTATCTCTTAATATGAATATTGTATGATAAGTCATAGGAGTATCATTAATTATCTTAATAATATGATAAATAAGGTATCTTAATAATTTCTCATGTTGCTCTCCATTTTAGCAGAGAAAGACTGCTCAATTTATTTTATCTTTTTAGTTTTGGCATGAAATCATTTGTGAAGAGAAAATAGAGAGATTGGTGCGACCGGGAGAAGAGTGAGATGCTGAATTTATTTATTTTTTAATTTGTTAATTTTTTTATTCTAGAGTTCTTTATTTTATTTTTGATTTGCGATTAATTTACTTCATATGCTTGATTATGTTAACTAAGAAGTAAGAACTAAGAAGTAAGAATCTGGAATGAAAACCTTAAAAAGAATTAAAGAATGATTAAATTAATTGAATCTTAAAAGGTTCTGTTTGGCATAGCTTCTGCTTCTGGCTTTCCACAGAAGAAAGCTTCGCTTTTCCAAGGCCGCTCTTCTAAATTTTTTGTCAAACACCGTTCAAAACAATTTTTACCTCCAGGAAGCCAAAAACAGCGTTTAAAAAGTCAATCCAAACAAATACTCAAAAATGTGCTATTGATAAATTTGTTACAAGTAATAATTAAAATATAACAAAAAATTTAAGCAAAAATTTAGTCGATATGGGTATGAAATACGTTGCGACACTTTTGATAGAATACTTAAATTTGGATCAAAATAATTTCACGTTGCTATAGTATTACTTTTAAACGAGTGACACCAGGATACATACACGAAGTCCATGTAACATAGGGTGATATTCGTGTCTAAGCTTAGATGTAACCCCACCATCCTTTAATTTCCTCCTCACAACCCCAAAAGCATGGATAGGAAACACTGTAAATAGCTTGATATTAAAGTTTTGGGTGGGGTTATCAATGTTCAATCACTACACAAAACAAATCAATCTATACTTCACACTGGTCTTCCAACATTTGCTTTTTGGCGACTAATATAATCCATATGTTATTTGTGCATATAGCTACTCAAGTTCATAGTAGACTGTTTGCTAGATAACGGTTCAAAATAAAAGCGCAATCCAAAATTACCTACTACTGAAACCATGATAAGTAATTAGTGGAATATGAAGCACAAGGGCATATATATCGATATATAAGATCCAAAATGTTAAAATATATAGATCAGAATCTCAAAGCCAAAAACTTCTGCTAACTTATATTGTTTGTGCATGTCAAAATTGCTGAAGTTCATAGACTAATGAGAAAAAACCAATCCGAAAAATATAAATCCATAACCAAACTTAGCACTGATATATTTATCTTTGGTTGTTCGGGTTAAAGTCACCGACTCCATAATATTGTGCCAGCGCATGAGGACTTGGCATCACCGGGTACTGCATATATGGCCGTGGCACCTGCATCCTAGGATCGTAGTAACGGATAGGAGTAGCCCTCGGATTGTGCGCCACCATGGCCATTGAATCAACGTACATTGGCCCATCCATAGGCCTATACATATTATTGCTGCTAGACGCCCCTTCAAATGGATTGAAGTTGCTGTCATTCTTCATCATCATCATCATTCTTGAATTCGAATCCACCGGAACTAGTCCCTTCTGAGTTTGATCAAAGGGGTAATACGGAAGAGGCGCATAGTAATCATGTGGATCCTCCATGAAATAAGGCTGTGTTTGGCTTGATTGTAACGGGGGTATGCAATCTAAAGCCTCAGCTGATATGACCTCCACAGTTTGGCGAGCCTTCAAAAACTCGTGGTGGGCATTGGCAACCTCGAGCTTTCTCTTCAATGCATTACTCAATCCCCTCAACTGCTCCTCTGGGAGAGAGTCGTACCGGGCATCCCAAGTCGGGTACTTGGCTTCGCTATCATTCTTTTTGCGGAGTTTGATCACTGCTTCTTCGACTTTCTTAATCCTGTCCTTGAAAAAGTCCGACAAATCGAGGGTCCTGCTACTACGATCCTGCTCGGAACGCTTCATGTACGACTCGATCATGCGATGAACCTCATTGGGATTCGAGGGCCACGTCTCGGGCTCCGTGGAATGGCCCTTCTCTTTGGGATTGTAAATGATCATGCACACCTCAACATCACATAGAGTTGATAGTTCAGAAGCTTTCTTGATCAAACCCTTCTTTCTCTTCTGGAATGTCAAATTTCGCGCCTTTGGATTACTCAAGAGTTCCATCTTCAATTTTGCTCGCCCCATCTTTGCTGAAATCAAAATTTGAAATTCATGATGTTAAAATTATGTAAATACAAAGTAAAATACTTGGTATAAGATCATTGTAACATTGAAAAACACACACACAACTGATGAACACTGAGTGCTCTTTTTGGGAGTTAAAAGGGAAAGGCCACAAACCAACAATATAGATGACTTAGTGATCAAGATATAAATTAATGAAGTCATAATGAAAGTAAGTAATTATATCAAACAGTATGCAATGTATATATATATATTGTTTTGTGCTTAATATCAACACATTCTGATGCGAAAAAATAACATCGTTTCTGGTTTAATTAATTCCAAGCTGTATGAGTAAGAGAAATAAATTGTTGAGGGTTTCTTGCTTCTGCATATATGAAGAACGGAATCCGCTATATTATATATATGTGTGTGTGTGATGATATTGATATATAAATATAGACATACAAATTATTCCACATACATGTCTCAAAAAGAGAGAGAGGATAAATAAGTGATGATAAAGTGAAAGCCATGGTTATTTTTTACTAAAGAGGGAAGAGATTGAAGAACAACTAATTAAGGAAAAAAAGTACCTTTAATTGGCTTCTTTTACCTCTCTGGTTCTCACCTACAAACACAAACCGAGAATGGGTTTTCTTGATCTCTCCCCTTTAATAGAATCAAGGCTATATGTGTGTGTGTATATATATAAGTAGTTCTTTCCTTGTATATATTACAATTTTGGTAGATGAATCAATTAAATCCTTAATTGTCAAAAGTTACCATTTTTGTCATATGGTAATTTCCCTGTTGAACCATATATTTCCCTTAGCCAACAAGTTATATATACACCATATAATATTTGAAAGATATGGTATATATATGGAAATGATAGAAAAATATAATATTTCATATTGAACTAGATTCTCTCCGGCCAAATCTCTCTCCGGATTTCCGCGAACCTTAATCTAAGGGTTTAAAAGGCTAGATTAAGGAAGGAAGTGATACGTGCAATCAAATTGCAAACTTTCCAAATTAATACAAAGATTATATATTTGAATATGTGATTGTCCTTTCATTTTAACGTTATCAAATCCCTCATCCTACAAGTTCATTTTCTCTGTCCCCAATTTTCAACCATTTTGATAGTTGGAACTTGTTATCGATGGCTGCTTTTACACTCAATCAACTGAAAAATGACAACTGCACCTTCATGGTTATATATATATAGAATTTACCCATTACGTCTTTTGTTTTTTTATTTGCACTTTCTTTTAACTTTTCCATTTCACAAATAGTTCTGGTTTTTATTGGATCTCATGTATGTTTGCAGGTTTTTACTCTTAGGGTGAATGTCCGATCTTCGACATGGCAAAAGACAGTGTTGAAGGTTTTGAAGAGCACCAATGGTAAAATTTATTTCCTTAATATTATTTTTGCATAAACCATGGATCTATGCAATTGCTATTTCATTACCTTTATTCATTGAACCTTACTGGAATAATTTGTCTTTTGTCGGTATAATCATAAAATTTAGAGGATTTTAGACTAAACTTCTGATAAAATTTGAATTTTTGGGATAGGTAGACAGTAACTCTTCCATATATCTTTCAGATCCATTTTAGACTTTTTAGTGTCATATACAGTATTAGTCGCCCTCCTAAACACCGTATAATTGAAAAGATTTATTAGTGTCTTATATATATAATATATGAGTATATATTTATGTACATGTTTAAAAAAATTCACTCATAATCAAATCTGTCTGATAGCGAGCACAAAAAATGACCCATCTAATTAAATCTTAATGTTTCAGATAGAAATGACCCATCTAATTAAAATGGACATTGAAACATGTGTTTTGTGTTTAATACTTGAAATACCTGTTCTCATTTTTCTGAAGCATTGAACAACTATAGTCTGCATTTTGTTTTTGTTAATTATATACATGTATTGAATTAAAATGGACATTGAAACATGTGTTTTGTGTTTAATACTTTAAATACCTGTTCTCATTTTTCTGAAGCATTGAACAACTATAGTCTGCATTTTTGTTTTTGTTAATTATATACATGTATTGAACCCGTCTTATCTGTAATTTTATTTTTCTTGTTGGCACTAGGAGTATCCGAATTCAAAATGATTGAAAAAGGAGTTATACGTGTGGCGGGCACAGTCGACCCCTACCTACTTCTGAAGATGCTAGGGAAAGCCGGAAAAGATGCAGAGGTATGTCACCTCCGGTTTGGACAAGATCCGAGCATCTTATATGCTCGTGACCAGAGTAGTCATTTCGATGACAAATATCGAGGACCTTTTTATTATGGAAGAAATGGACGACCTTTTTATTATGGAAGAAATGGAGACGATCAGTATCTACAATATGAAGGTGTTTATGGAAGCCGTCCTCAGCCACAACTGTGGTATGAACCTTGTCACGGACAAAATGTGGCTGCAAGAGAATATGCTGTTACTTTGCCGCCACTCTCTAAATCGGCTCTGAGGGGTGAAGAAATCAGTTGTTGCAGTGTGATGTGAGATGCGCAAACTATCGAAAGAAAATGACAGATTATCATCAATGGATGCCTTGCATGGATTTTAAGTTCAAGGCCTCCAAATATTTTATGTTTTGAACTTTTATGCCTATATTTCTTGTCTTTTTGAGGTGATGAACAATTTATTACTCCTTTGTCCCAATTTACTTGTCCACGTTTGACCAAAAAACACTCATAGATTTTGGTCAAACTGGACAACTAAAACGGGACAGAGGTAGTATTGAGTAATATAGATTAGTTTAGTTATTATAATTAGTGTGAGATTGTTTATGGATGTCCATTTTTGAGTTAAATGGCTAGATTGTTATGCAAGTACCTGTGATTTATTTGAGAATCTTAGGGTTTGTTTGGTTAGGGTGAAAGGAAATTTTTTTCAGGAAAGGCATCCAAAGCATTCTTGCTGCAACCACATCTGGCAATTCATTACTTTTATAACATGTGCAAATATATCAACCAATAAATACATATACATTGCATTCATATATTATTACACAGATGTAGCATACATTAGGTCCAAGCAAAGTTTCATCTTTCCCATCAGTTCAAGCAAACAAACGACAACAACCGAACACAACCATTGACAACAAAATTATGGGGTTTGATGATAACAGAAAAACAAGCAGAAAGCAGTGAAAAATGCCTATAGGATGTCGAGCACGAGTGCCCAGACTGGATAAACGAAGAGAAGAAGTATGCCGACACTGTTGGAAATGCCGTTACTCTTTGTGAAGGAATTTCGGAACCCACCTGATTTACGGATGTGTTCTTGAAGCAAATAACATCCAATGCCGAGACATATTACAAGTCCAATCCAGTCGTCCCTAACTGTGTCAGCAATCAGACTGGGAGCTACCACCATGAGAAGGATCAAAGCGGCAGGCAGTTCTACCCACTCTGCAGTTTGAGAAGAAAATCGTACTCTGTTTAGTAAATTTAAATTCAATCTTGCATATTTCACCAATATGAATTCATCTTCAAAATCAATGCAGGAATTTATTTTCCATTGCGCTTCCTATTACATACGAAATGAAGCAATTTTTTTTCCTCTTATCGCGTACAAAACACAGACTACTAGCCAGCCACTTACCAGAAGTTAGTACTACACAGTATCCATGAAGTAGCATCAGTCAGATATCTAAGTATCCATTTTGCTGAAAAGTGCACTTTTCCAAGGTAAAGCTTTCATCGCAAAGGATATGTTACTTTTCTACAGAAAATATGGGATTGATAGATTTCCCATTACTATTTTAAAGAAACAAAGTGCTCAGGGTGTCAAGAGCGAGAACGCGAGTATGAATCACAAGAGCATTCACTTTGTCCAAATAATGTCAAATATTAGGTATGGCTCAGCCCTGTCCCTCTCAAAACCCTTAGGGTTTGTTTGGTAAACATGTTTTTGTGTTTATAAACTTGTTTGGTTTAGTGTTTTTGGGCTATGTGTGTTAAAAAACACTTATTCACTTACCCAAATTTTAGGCATATTCCAATAAACATGAATTTGGTGTTTATTGAGGTGTTTCTACTGGATCCTAAACTTAAAAGTCTGTTTGGTAAGCGATCTGGTCTTATTATTTATTTATTATTTATTATAATATTTATTTATGTATTATTATTATTATTTCTTTATTATTTCTTCACTTTATAATATATTTTATTATTTATATTATTAAATTATTATTTATTAATTTATAAATATATTCTATTTATTTATTTATTATTATTTCATTATTTAATTCATTTTATTATTTATTCATTTTTATTTATTTAAAAATATATTTTATTAATTTATTATTATTATTTATTTCATTTTGTTTATTATTTATTATTATATTTATTTATTATTATTGTATTCATTTATTATTATTCTTATTATATTATATTTTATTTATTATTTATATTATTAATTATTGATTTTTAATTTTTCAATTTCGACCAAGAAAACATCCCTACCAAACATACTTATATTTTTGGATGAATAAATAAAAAAATAAAAAACGTGTTTTTTGTTTATTTCAACACAGACACAGACACCGCTCTACCAAACAGACCCTTAGTGTGAACAGGACTCTCCTACATACGAGTATCTAAGGGTCAAGCAGTCTGCTTTGCGATATTAGTTTGATAAGCACCTCCAGATAAGGCACACAACATACGAGTATCTAATATACACACACATATATATAAATGGTCACTACATTATGACTGTTGGAAGCAATGGACAGTTTACAAACTACATCTCCACATTATCTACACAAAGTGGATTTCGTTAAACATATAACCAGCATCATCAAACTGGTAATCTGACATTTTATCCAATAGACCAAGCAATGGTCCCTCACGGGGAAGAAGAATTTTAACATAGACATGTAAGTTGCATTATTAACAATAATACCCCGGTTCATAAGTGAATTAAACAGTAACTGTGAGATGAGCATAAATAATTTAAATGAATGAAGATGCTCAGATTTTCAATCTATGAACACCATGGTTGCACAGTATGCATACATCAGATGACACCGAAACTGAAATCAGTATCGTACCTCGACAACGTTCCGGGAAAAAGAGCTTCACTACAACAGCAATGAAAGCAATCCACATTCCAACCTCTCCCCTGCATTATAAATTAAGTAAGAAGCTGGGGGAAACACAACGATGTCAACAAAAATAAATGGAGTGTGGATAATGGATGAAGGATTACCTGAACAAGTTGAACACCCATGAAGGAAGACTCAGGAAAATATAAGGGATTAAAAGTGATGTAAGAATATTGGTCCTCCAGTTTGTTCGATCCAATACCAACAAATAACTGTAAGAATCATGAAACAAAGATGTGTTATATATATATATATATATATATATATATATATATATATATTGAGAGGAAATCATTGTCAAATGATATATAACACCCCGCTCCAACAAGTGGTATAATATTACGGATGCGTTTTATATCGTTAGCTCACAAAAGCAATCTGACAATTTTCGATTCAGTTAAAGAAATAAAATGACGAAGCAGAAAAGATCTGTAACATGGATATATTAAATTAAATAAAACCGATGCAAAGTTGCAATATTAGATTGTAGAGAGAGTTCAGCCCCCTGTTTGTAAACCACAGCTTGTCAAAAGTAAGAATTAGTAAACTATATGGACCAATCACTCAACTTCAATGAATGGGTATAGCCAATTATGCGAAAATAATTCCGATTTGAGAAAAAAAATAAATACCCACTATACTAAAAATTAATCATCACTATGAAACCCATCCCTTAATTTAAAGAGAGCACTTCATAATTGAACAACTCAATACATATACACTCTACTAAAATTTCGAAAGTCTTGACCAATATATGAATTTTGAGTCAACGATTCAGATACCCAGTTTCAAATTCAGATCAAAGGTACATTAAACAAATGATTCTAAACAATATATATATATATATATATATATATATATATATATATATATATATATATACATAATCAACAATTCACCATACTGATACTATATATGCTGAAACTAGAAATGGAATCAACTGATTAATAGAGAGAGAGAGAGAGAGAGTAGAAAACGAACATTGCAGCGATGGAAGCAATCCATTGAAGAAAAGTGGTGCCGAACCCGAGACTTCCGAGCTTGATGGCGTGAGCGGCTAGCTTCTTCGCGGCAGTTCCAATATCTTTGAAATCAGAAGCTATCAGCTCGCTTGTTGCTCCATCAGTCTTCATTGCCAGATAATTCTTCTTCAACATTTTCGTCGATTTTGCCCCAAATTAGGTAACTCTTGCTTTATACATATGTTATATATAAGCACAATATATATATATATTATATATGTAATCCTATATGGATATGTATAGAGGGAACACAGGGAATTTGGTTTTGGTCTTGGTCTTGTGATTTTGGTTTTAGTGGTTTTGGGTGGTTTTAGGTAAATCTAAAACCTATATATAATGTTTGGTAAAAATTTGGTCTTGTCTTGGTCTTGGTATAATTATATATATATACTAATATGTATTAAAAATATATAAATATGAAAAATATATATATAAAATTTGAAAAAACTATTAAAATGAAAAAATATATATAATTAAAAAATATTTAAAATTTCCGAAAACTTTTGATATTTTTATTTTTTTTATTCCAAAAAATATATATATAATCGAAAAAAATATTTTAAAATATGAAAATTATTTATAAAATTCAAATAATATATCTTAAATTCGAAAAAATATATATAATTCAAAAAATATATAAAATTCTGAATAATTTTATTATATATTGAAAATTTTAAAAAATTTAGAAAAAAAAAAGATATAAAATGGGGAAAAATAATTTTATTCCGAAAAAATAATTTTTTTTCCGAAAACATAATTTTATTCCCAAAAAATAATTTTATTCCGAAAATTAATTTTTTTTGGGAATAAAATTATTTTTTCGGAAAAAAAAATATTTTTTGGGGAAAATATTATATATTATTTTTTTCAAAATAATTCATATTTTAACCCTTATATATATATAGAGAGAGAGAGAGAAAAGTCAAAATTGGTAGGCCAAAATCATGATTTTAGTAATTGATTTTAAAAAGCTCAAAACCAAATCCAAAACCCACCAACAAAACATGATTTGGTCTTAAAATCAAAGACCAAAACCAAAACTATGCCCAAAATCACTTATCCAAACTGGCCCAAAGGTTTCTAGTGGAGGAGGATTCGATGATATTATTCAATTGGTCGATGAGAGTAAAGGAGAGCTCATGAGCTGTACAAGTACAGCCACTAATTGAGTGACACAACACACTCGGTAGAAAGACAGTGACACGTGGACCCAATAATTAGACAGTTTTAACTTATATATATAGTTGAAAATCTATAGGATAATGGTAAAATAGTACTTGTCTGATACTATTAGTGGTAATGCTTTTATGTAATATTCAGAATAAAGTATAGGACAAAAATGGGTATTATGCTCGGTGTGGAGCCCACGTTCTGCCGACATATTTAGATATTTTAGCTTTTAGGGTAAATATCACATGGACCCCTGAGGTTGTCCATATTCCATATCCCCACCCTTTTTCATATTTTCACCAAGACCTATTGTGTTTTGACACGTTATATTAGTTAGGCTCCCTCTATAGTTGACCATCAGTTTGATCAACGAATTCCGCTGATGTAAGCCTGAAAAATATATATCTGTAGATTGTGAAAATTATAGGCCCAGACCCATGTAAAATGTAAATATTAAATAGCCCATATATTGAACCCACCAAGTATAAGTGGGACCATCAACATTAGGCCATTCCCTTAAAAAGGGAGCAACAACCCATTACCTAAAGGGAGTGGGTAGTTATTAAGAGAGTGGGTCATGATCCCATGAACTTAGGCCATGATCCAAAAGCACAAAAATGTATAAATATGGCCATTTGAGCCTGAATAAAGGATATGTTTTGATGTGAGTGAAATTTGACACTTACATTTGGCGCCGTCTGTGGGAAAGATAATATTTTTCCACTCACAACGAGTTTTATTTTTACAAAAAATGGTGTCCACACGGTCAACAAACAATGAAGTCAGATTCGAAGAAGTTATGAGGAGGCTGGAGGCTGTGGAACAAAGAAATGCGGCCCTCAAGCAGCAGAATGCCGAATTGCTCTATCGAGTGATTCAGGGCTCTTTTCCTCTCCAAAATTCCGATCCAGCAGAGTGCGCAGATGAGCCAGAGCCCTTTAACTCTCATCACGAGCAAGATGCATCCGCTGCCCGAGGAGATAAAGTCCCGAGGGAAGAAGAAGAATCATCTCACCCCATAACAGGGGGAATGCCAAGGATGCAGGCCCCGACCCAGAACGACCTGCACGAAATGGCTGCCAAAATCCAGAGAGAAGTGATGAAAGATTTGAAGTTGCAGACCCCCGACGATCTGGCAATCCACGCGACAACGGATATGACTCAGTCTCCATTCACAGAAGAAATTGAAGCAGCAGAATTCCCGAAGAAGTTTGTACTGCCAACTTTTACGCTATATGATGGCACAAAAGACCCGCTTGATCACATCTACCAAGTGCAGACCAAAATGACTGTCTATGGGAGAAACCAGGCACTTTTGTGCAAAGTCTTTTCAACCAGTCTGACGGAGGCACCACTTTTGTGGTTCAGGAAGCAGACTCCTGGATCCATCAGCAGTTGGAATGACATCTGCAGACGCTTTATCGGTCAATACTTCAGCAACCGGAGGCAGAGGAAAACGATATCAAGCCTTTTCACCATGACCCAGGAAAAAGGGGAAAGCCTCAAGAACTTCTTATCCAGATTCAACGTCGTAATGTCTTCTATCGACGACTGCGATCAGTTGTCAGCGGTAGAAGCATTCCGTATGGCGGTCATCCCAGGCACGAAATTCCACTCTTCACTAGTGAAACGACCCCCTGTCAACATCGGTGAGCTCAACTCCAGAGCACAAGGGTATCTCAGAATAGAAGAGGAGGAGGCAGTCAGACACAGAAGAGCCTCTCTGGTAACGGTGGAGGCAAAATCCAAAGAAAGGATGAAGGATCAGCGGCCTCCACGACCCGATCCCACTCGGCAAACCTCATCATCCAGGAATTTAGACAAGCGTCAACGGACAGAAGAAAGAACCACACCGCTCAAAACCAGCCTTGGAAAGCTCTTCCAAGAAAATAAAAACAAAGGGATTTTCAGACCACCTCCGCCGATCAGACAACCGATGGAGCTGAGGGACATGACCAAGCACTGTGCCTTCCACAGTGAGTATGGTCATCATACAAACGACTGCAGAAATCTCCGAAGACAGGTATAAGCAATGATCGCCAAATGGGAGCTTGCAGATTATGTAATGAAGGATCAACCGAGACCAGAAAAACCACATAAGACACAGCCAAACAGCACTACATCAGGACAACCGGTGAGAGTTATCCATATGATCCAAGGAGGTGAAGAGGCGTTGGAGGACGAAGGAAGCAGAAGGTCCAAGCTTAGAAAAGCACACAAACTTAGGCGAGTCGGCCAAGTTTGCCAAACAACCCTCCTTCGAGGAGAGTCAACAATAATGTTCTCAAAGGCCGATATGCAGAATATTCAGACGCCACACGTAATCACTCTTCTGGTAGCTAATTGTCTGATCAAACGCGTAATGATTGACCCAAGAAGCAACACCAATATCATGACAAAATGGGTCTTCGACAAAATCGGAATTGATGTGTCACAGCTTCACCCGGCTCGGATTCCTCTGGCCGGCTTTAACGGACGATGCGTCGAGCCGATGGGCGTAGTCAACTTGCCAGTATCAGCGGCACGCCGAACCTTGAAAGAAGTTTTCGTTGTGGTAGACGTCAAACCGTCTTACAATCTGCTGATGGGACGAGGGTGGATCCATCAGATGCAAGGGGTTCCTTCGACACTCTATCAGGTCATGCGGTGTCTCGACCCAAATGGAGTGGACGTGACAGATATTCCTGGAGACCAAGTAGCAGCGAAGGAATGCTACTCGATATCCATGAAGGACCTGAACCAGAAAAATAAACAAGTGTTGGAGGCGCCAGAAGAGTCCCTGTACAACGAAAAATAGCAATTACAGTCAGACCCTTCCTCAGAGGGTCAGGAGGCTCAGGCAACAACGGAACCCCTAGAAGAAGTGAAAGTTAGTCTGACGGATCACACCAGAGTCACATTCATCGGCTCGTACCTCCAGAAAGAGGAAAAGGACAGGCTGATTCATTTTCTCCAGCTAAATTCAGACGTGTTCGCCTGGTCTCATCTCGACATGCCGGGCATTGATCCCTTGGTTGCTCAGCATAACCTAAATGTTGATCCAAATGTCAGACCGGTAAGGCAGAAGCAGAGGAGGTTCGGGATAGAAAGGAACCATATCATATATGAGGAGGTGGAAAAGCTGCTAGAAGCCGGATTCATAAGGGAAGTGAAGTACCCATCATGGTTGTCAAATGTGGTGGTAGTCAGAAAGAAGAACGGGAAATGGAGAGTCTGCGTGGACTTCACCAACTTAAACAAAGCTTGCCCGAAGGATTGCTTTCCCCTACCAAAGATTGATCAGATGGTAGATGCCACTTCGGGGTATGACAGACTCTCTTTTCTTGATGCGTACTCCGGCTACAATCAGATCCCAATGAGTCAAGCGGATGAGGAGAAAACAACCTTTATTACCGAAGAAGGTACGTACTGCTACCGAGTTATGCCTTTCGGACTTAAAAATGCAGGTGCCACCTATCAAAGGCTTGTCAGAAGGATATTCAAAAATCAGATGGGCAAAACGGTTGAAGCCTACATAGATGACACGGTGGTGAAAAACAGGAGAAAAGGCGACCACCTAAAGCACTTGGAAGAAGTGTTCGAGGCACTCCGCAGGTACATGATGAAGCTCAATCCAGCCAAGTGTTCTTTCGAAGTCTCATCCGGACAGTTCCTCGGACATATAGTCAACCGAACAGGAATCGAAGCCAGCCCATCGCAAGTCAAGGCTCTGATAAACAGCGAAGAGCCGAAAACGCGAAAGGAGGTCCAGATTCTGACAGGAAGGGTAGCCGCACTGAGCAGGTTCGTGTCCCGACTGACAGACCGATGCAGACCATTTTTCACGGCAATTAAAGGCGAAAAAGGAAGCATATGGGGGCCGGAACAGGCAGAGGCCCTCCAGAAATTGAAGCAGTATCTCCAAAATCCACCGATCCTCGCCTCACCAAATCCAGGAGAACCCTTGCATCTGTACCTTGCCATATCAGCAACCTCAACCAGCGCAGCACTTGTAAAAGATGATAAAAAGTGCCAGAAACCAGTCTTCTTCAGCAGCAAGTCCCTATCCAATGCGGAGACCAGATATACCATAGCGGAGCGAGCTGTTCTCTCTTTAATCAACGCAAAGAGACGACTGAGGCACTATTTTGAGACTCATCCAATCGTGGTACCAACCACCATTCCGATAAGAGCCATCATGTCCAAACCCGATCTGACGGGAAGAATAACCAGATGGGCGTTGGAACTCGGGACATTCGACATCACATATGTGCCGCGAACAACTATCAAAGGTCAGGCCTTAGCTGATTTTCTCCTAGAGGCAGAGCCAGAGGCAATCCTCCAAGATCTAGATGAACCCGAATGGACGCTCTACGTAGACGGATCAGTTGGTTCAGCTGGTTCGGGAATTTGGCTCGAAATTATAACACCAGATGGAACTCGAATCCAGCAATCAGTGCGCCTGGAGTTTCCCGCCACCAATAACGAAGCTGAGTACGAGGCACTCCTAGCTGGGCTGCGACTAGCTCAGAGCCTCTGTATTAAAAAGCTCCGTATTTTCAGTGACTCACAGCTGGTGGTGAAACAAGTTCAAAACGAGTACGGCGCAGGAGAAAAGCTGCAGCCCTATAAGAAGTTGGCTCAGATGGAGCTAGACAGACTGGAGCAGTATTCCATCAGCCAGGTCCCCAGGGAGGAAAATAAAAATGCGGATCGATTGGCCAACATGGCTTCAATCAATGATCAAGACATGACCAGAATCGCCCCGATCGACTATCTTGATGTTCCAAGCATCCATCAGTCAGATATGGTATGCGCAATTCCTTGGGAGCCGAGTTGGATGGACCCCATAACAGAGTATCTCAGGAATGGTACACTCCCTGAGGATAAAGCAGAGGCTCGGAAAATTCGCATGAAATCGGCCAGATATGCCTTGCTACACGGCCAGCTATATAGAAGATCTTTTGGGGGACCCTACCTTCGATGCCTCACACCTTCAGAGGCATCGGCCATAATGAAGGAAATCCATGAAGGGTCATGCGGAAATCACTCAGGGGGACGAGCTTTGGCCCATAAAGTACTAAGCCAAGGATATTTTTGGCCTTATCTTTCCCATGACACTGAAGCCTTTGTCAGAAGGTGCAGAAAGTGTCAATTCCACGGAGATTTCATCCATCCGCCACCAGAACTGCTTAACCCCATATTCAGCCCGCACCCATTTACGCAATGGGGGATTGATGCAGTTGGACCACTTCCCATGGCTCTCAGATCAGTAAATCAAGCACTGATAGCAACTGATTATTTCACAAAGTGGGTCGAAGCAGAAGCTTATTCCAGCATCACTCACAGGCACGTGATCAAATTCATATGGACCAATATCATCTGCAGGTTCGGAGTGCCGAGGGCGATAGTAATAGACAACGGATTAAATCTGGATAATCAGTGGACCAGACAATTCTGTAACGAACATGGGATCCAGTTGAGAACATCATCGGTCGCATACCCTCAAGGAAACGGCCAGGCCGAAAGATCCAACAGAACCATATTGAATACCCTGAAGAAGAAGCTAGAAGAGCATAAGGGAGTGTGGCCTGACAAGCTTCCGGAGGTACTATGGTCTTACAGAACAACATCAAGAGTCCCTACAGGATAAACACCATTCTCAATGGCGTATGGGACAGAAGCAGTCATTCCAACAGAGCAAGTAGTGCCGACAGCCATAACAGAGCTGTATCTGGAAGAACTGAACGACCAACAGCTGGTTGATTGACTCGATTTGCTCGAAGAAAAACGAGAACAAGCTGCCATCAGGCTAGCAGCCTACCATCAAAGGGTCAGGAACACCTTCAACAAAAAAGTCAAAAGACGAGAATTCCAGGTGGGCGATATGGTATTACGAAAGAAGATCGGGTTAATCGGAAAGTTCCGGGAAAATTGGGAAGGACCATACACAGTCACGGAGGTCATAGGACGTGGGGCTTACCGCCTCAGGAATAATGACGACAATGTGGAACCCAATTCACAGAATGCCTCACGACTGAAGAGGTACTATCCTTGAGATTTATTTCATTCTCAGAATAATTAAACAGAGGCATCTGAGCCTAGCTTTATAGATATCTTTAAAATTTCCATGTTTGTTATCCTGACTCAGTCAGATGTTGTTATCTTTGTAATTTCATGGGTATAATAAAAGATGGTCATCCTTCTTGCAAACAAACAGCCAGAAGCTTAAAAATAATTCCTAAGTAGTGAGATGACAGAGGCTCATAAGCCTGACTCACTCTTTCAGAGGAATACGTTTAAAAATAATTCCTAAGTAGTGAGATGACAGAGGCTTATAAGCCTGACTCACTCTTTCAGAGGAATACGTTTAAAAATAATTCCCAAGTAGTGAGATGACAGAGGCTCATAAGCCTGACTCACTCTTTCAGAGGAATACGTTTGAAAATAATTCCCAAGTAGTGAGATGACAGAGGCTCATAAGCCTGACTCACTCTTTCAGAGGAATACGTTTGAAAATAATTCCCAAGTAGTGAGATGACAGAGGCTCATAAGCCTGACTCACTCTTTCAGAGGAATACGTTTAAAAATAATTCCTAAGTAGTGAGATGACAGAGACTCATAAGCCCGACTTACCCTTTCAGAGGAATACGTTTAAAAATAATTCCTAAGTAGTAAGATGACAGAGGCTCATAAGTCTGACTCACTCTTTCAGAGGAATAAGCTTAAAAATAATTCCAAGTAATGATGACAGAAAAGTACGTATTCCATTAATAAACAAAAATTACTGCTTTGTATTACAAAATTGTCTAAAGGGCATGTTACAAAATGCAGCACTACAAAAGGAATATGGAATAGCCTAAGCTGGGCCTGAACCACTGAAATCCTTTCCTAAGGAATCTACATGCGTGGTCGGAGGGAAGAATTCTATGGAGGGATCGAGAGGGTCAGCAGAAAGATATCCCTTAAGGAATTCCGTGAAAAGATTCTGAGCATGGCTAGGCTCGGGGCTGGAATATGGCCTCTGTACCCCTAACACCTTATCCATGGCATCAGGGTCTTTGATTTTCCTCCTTGCTGGATCCTTCTCTCCAACAACAAAGCCCTTCCTCTAGAATTCACCAGCTACAATCCTATTCATCTTTGAGTAGTGCTGGTGTATGTCAAGCCCTCCTTTCTTACACATCTCCAGGGCTGACTGAGAGATGCCGAATTGGTGTTGAAGAGCCTCATGGTCATATGCTAGCTTCTCCTTCTCACTGGATAGCTTGGCATTTTGCTCTTTTGCTTGAGCCAGTTCTTCTTCCAACTGAGCAACCCTGGATGGGAGGTCTCCTAGCTGAGCTCTTAGCTCTTTCTCCTGATCGTCCTTCTCAGCTAGGTTAGCTTTCAGACGTTCAAGCTCCTTCACACCCTCCTCGTGGGCAAGGCATAACGCATTGACGCTGAAAAGAGCATAAGAAGGAAAATGCAAGGCAAAATGGGTCAGTAATATATACAAAAGTAGGAATATAACATGAGATTAAGCAAAGACGTACCCCCAGTAACAACCCCGGAGTTTTACGCACAATGCGGTCAGGGTCAGCATCCCTCTGTGCCTCGAGCTCCTCCGGCGTCCAGAGCTCCTGCGCCCGAGTTATCATGGCAGCCATGGAAGTAAGGCTGGAGGTGGATTGGTCAGAAGAAGCAAAACTCTTCTCCTTACCCTTACGCTTCCTTTTCTTACTGGGTCTCTCTTCCCCCGCCGATCTGGTTCGGACAAAGGAAGTATGAAGCATTTCAGGAATAGTGGTCTGCACAAGTGCAGACCCAGAAGCATCACCCATCAAGGCGACCGTAACAGCCTGAGGATCAGGATCCAGAGGCATCTTTCCTTGACCAGTTGAGGGTGCAGCCAGTTCCTCCATATCATCATCGTCATCTTCAATCACTAGTCTGATCGGATTCATCATGATCTTGTACTTGGCTCCTAACCTGGATATACCCTGCAAATTGGTAGGAGTAAGCAGGTCAGCGCATGACATACGGTCCGACCAGACCTTGGACTTTAATAAAGAAATACGGGCTTCTACATCCTGAGCCACTATATCTGTATCCCTATAACCTAAAGACTTGTAAACAAAATCCGCCCTGAGCTGGTCGCATCCGGAACAGAGGCAAGATTCCTTATGAATAAATGAAAAAGGAAGAAGGGCTAGATGCTTGAAAACACAGGGGATCGGCCATCTCCTAGAATAGGGGTAAAACCAAGCCCCCTTTACCAAAACCATATTCTCCTTCCAGTACTTCTCTGTTTTCTCAGTCCCTTGGCAGATCGCCCGACCCTTGAATGGATAGAAGTTGTACCTCCCCTCACAATCTTTCAGACCCACAATCTTGTAGCTAAGCAGAAGATCTGCCAGACCCAAGGATAGCTTTTTCTCTCTGTTAATCAGGATTAACATGGAAATTATACTGAAGAAGTTTGGGTTGACTTGCAAAGGGGCTATTCCTAGGGTGAAGAAGATAAAATGAAAAAGAGGATGACGAGGAAATCGAAACATCTTTATCTGAAGAGCCGACAACAACACCTCGTCCGGACCCACTCCGTCGCCCAATCTGAAGTCAAGAGAAGGATCGTACTCCGTCAAGATCACCTCTTTTGGGATCTTACAGTCCCTCCTCAGACTTTTAAGGTTCACAGATTTTCTTTTATGCGTTTCAAGTGGTTCTGCCACGAAAGGGGCTGATTCAATGGAGGATCCAACGGGAACGCCTCCAGGGGCATCGGTCCCAACCGGGTTGGATATGACAGAAGTCCCAATCCGAACAGTATCAGCGACATCTGCTTGGTTATTTATCTCCGAAGCAGTTGCTCCCAAGCCAGGTAGGTCCGGACGACGAGGTAAGGATAGAGGAGGAAGAGAGGATGAAGAAGATGGATTTGCAGAAGGGGGGCTGGGAATCACAGATCCCCCATATTCTTGATGAGTCGCCTCCTCGGTAGATTTTGTGGCACTACTATCAGACATGATGAAAATGACAACTTACACAAAGAACCGGCGAGAAGAAAGAAGAACCTCCGGCAACCAAGGTACAATCGGCGGTTAAAGTTTGAACACTGCTAAAGATTGCTTACAAGACTTGAAAATGATAGAGAATGAAAATGAGGCCACACAAGGATTTATATACACACGGCATACCAACAGACATCATTAAGGCTGAAGAGGTGCGCCGATTCCCTATGCCTCGAATACAGCGAACCGACGGCCGCCATTATCAAATTTGAAATGACACGTCTTTCCACAATAATGACGCTGACGTCATCAAAAACGGCCGTCATCAATCAATTCAATTGAATTCGGGCCAGGCCCACGAACCGTATGCCAGACCCGAATGGGGCTAGTGTAGATTGTGAAAATTATAGGCCCAGGCCCATGTATTAGGCCCAAGATGTGTCGAGCCCATGTAAAATGTAAATATTGAATAGCCCATATATTGAACCCACCAAGTATAAGTGGGACCATCAACATTAGGCCATTCCCTTAAAAAGGGAGCAACAACCCATTACCTAAAGGGAGTGGGTAGTTATTAAGAGAGTGGGTCATGATCCCATGAACTTAGGTCATGATCCAAGAGCACAAAAATGTATAAATATGGTCATTTGAGCCTGAATAAAGGATATGTTTTGATGTGAGTGAAATTTGACACTTACAATATCTATCACTCATATATCTTAATTAAATGAGTTGATCAACGGTATCTACTGATGTTAGCATGGAAAAAGTGTTTATCTATCACTCATATTCAAGCAAATTCTTTTCTTCATTGTTCTAAACACATTTTCTATCATGTTTCAAGCCCAAATCCTAGTTTCTATCACTCATATATTTTGATTATCTTACTTCCAACTATAGGGTTTTGTGAAATTTGAGTGCCAATAGTAAGTTCAAGATGGAATCTTAAAGCACAAATGGGAATAATGGTAAAAATTTGAGATAAAAAGAGAAGAAATGCTTATGTGGTGAGATTGCAACAATTAGGGTTACCAAACATAATGAAAATAGGAGTGAGTTATACTATTCTTGTGTATCCCCATTTTGCAAGACTTGAACTTGGTGTGAGCAAATTAATGGTGATTTAGAACCTACTTTATTGATGACAAATCAAGTTTGCAACAGATTTTATGAAGGAGATGAAATAGATGGCAAAAATTATGAGATGGGTTCCATGAAAGGTAATTTGGTCATTCTACATCTGTTAAAAAAAAATATAATTTTTATTATTTACGAACTTCCGTTAGAAAAATTTACGGATGTTAACATCAAGAGTCTAGATGAAAATATGAAAAAGAAAGTTTTTGAAACTGAGGAATATAGGCAAACCGGGGTTTAGATCATATCTAGCCTAATTTTTATTGGTATCTCGAATCAAAATTGATTTTGAAATGGACCTAGGCCCAATTTGGGTTAACATTTTGAAATGGACCTAGGCCCGATTTGTGTTGACCCAATGGTCATTATGGGGTATTCGTATAGTATCACATCATATTTATTTGCATCTCGTGCCTGTACTGTATATAACAATCTGTATCCGTGTTTCTCCTATGATAATCCACATATATAATACAAATGGAGAATTGCTTTAACTCGTGTAGGTCCTGGCTTGTGCTTTATTTTTAATTTTTTTGGTTGGAAACCAATGCACTTATTGAAACTGAAAGCATGTCGGTTTATTTTGCATTGCACAGTAATATATTAAACAATTCAGGGAAAAAAATGGAAACGCCTACAATGTTTTTGGTGTTTTTGCGTTATTTGCTTCAACACTTTACCTAAAATATATTTCAGCCAAACTTAAAACAAATTTAAATTTACGTTACCAAACATGATTTCGATTTTAAGTAAAAACACCCTACAACAAAAATGTCTCATTTTTTTTGAGTAAGAAACAAATTGCGTTCGAAATAGGTTGTAATCGAGTAATGTTTGGACTATGTGCGTAGTCGTGATACTAGTGAATTATTTGTACGTAATGAGAATCAAACCTAAAACTTGATATTTCGTGACACAATATCGATTTACGTTACGGTACGGTAATAGTGTAAAGAATTCGAACAATACCGTCCTTAAAAATAAGTATCAATGCAGCGCAATATTATCAATAACTTATAAAAATATTACGAAAAAGACAAATACGGTAGGAGACCATGAAACACCATGCCTCAAGTCCTTTCCTAACCGAGTAAAAACGTTAAGATCGAATCTACCAAATCAAAATACAATCCATTATACTTCAATTACATATAATTGTTCAAATCCATCAATTAATACCTTATTAGAGCGATTATATGTGACTTATTGAACATCCCAAATTCTAATTCAATGTATATTAATTCATACAAACACACAAGCTCTTGTGAATATCTAACAAAATCTCTATATTGTATTCCTCCTACAATATATTCGGATATTATTGCGTGACTCGTGAACCTCACTATAAAATCATTTCATTTATAGAATAACATTGTGCAAAACACATGCCTAGAATTCTATCAGAAGGCATTAATTCTGACAATTGACAACACAACTAAAGATGAATTATATTAGGGTTATTCCCACCGATACCCCCTCAAAGAGACCATAATCTCACACGGACCCCCTCGATATTGAGTATTCCCACACAGACCCCCTCTGACAGAGGGCGTTAGTTTTATTGACCTTTTTATTATGAAATTACTAATTTGCCCTTCGATATATATTTTTAAAAAGGGTAAATTGCAGTAGCACCCCCTAAGGTTTCACTTATTACATTAGAGTAATATATAAAGTATGAAATTACTCATATGCCTAAAATATATATATATATATATATATATATATTACGAAAATATATAAATATATATTACGAAAAAATATATAAATTATAAATTTCAAAAATAATATATAAAATTCAAAATATATATATAAAATCTGAAAATGCAAAAAATATATAAAATTTTGAAAAATTATATTAAAATATGAAAATATATAAAAAGGGGAAAAATATATAGATTCAAAAAAATATTTATATTTCAAAAAACATACCTAAATTATAAATTTCAAAAATAATATATAAAATTTGAAAGAAATATTTAAAATTAAAAAAAAAATGTATTAAAATTTCAAAATATATATAAAATTCGAAAAAATATATTTTAAAATTTGAAAAATATTATAAATTCGGAAATAAATATAATATTAAAAATATATATAAATTTCGAAATTATTTTTTTTTGAAAAAAACATATTAAATTTCGAAAATAAATATAAAAATCGCAAAAAACATAATAATAAAAAATATATATATTTTTTGAATTTTTTTTAAAAAAACATATTAAATTCAAGACAAATATATAAAATTAAAAAAAACATATAAAATTCAAATAATATATATTAAATTTCAAAAATAATTTTAAAATTCGTAAAAAACATAAAAAATTATAAATTTTGAAAATAAATATAAAATTCAAAATATATATATATTAAATTTCAAAAAAAAATACTGAATTCTAAATTAAATATAAAATTAAAAAAACATTTAAAATTTATTTAATACTCTCTCTCACACACACACACACTGCACAACACACACACACGCACACACCTCTGCACAACACACACACACACTGCCGCACACACATATATATATATATACACACACATATATATATAGATCTATACATATATATAGCAACATCTATATATATATATATATTACCCGTATATATAGTATATATATATACGGGTATATATAGCATCATATATATATATGTATATATGGGTATGCAATATATACAATTCCAATCTTCATTCTCTCTCCCAATTTCCCACTTCCAATCTCTCTCTCTATATAAATTAGGGCTAGGGTTTTAGGATACCCAAATTGAAGAAGAAGAAGGATATGTAGGTCATTTTATATCATTTTGAGGGCAAAATAGACAATTCACAGGGTGGTTAACGACACAATTTAACGGCGTGGAGACGGAGGGGGTCTTTGTGGGACAAAATTTAATTTTGAGGGGTCTAAGTGGAAATAGTGAATATCGAAGGGATCTATGTGAGATTAGGATATCTTTGAGGAGGTGTCAGTGGTATTTACCCATTATATTATGTTTGAGAGCAAATCATAGAGGCTCTAAAATTGAAGTGAAATATATATATATATATATATATATATATATATATATATATATAATACTCCAACAAGCAACATTAACAACATTGGGATGGAATTGACTTGTAGTTACAATAATGCCACTAGGGGTAGTTGCTAGAACTAGTTTCTTGCCTAATCAAATGTCACCTTGTACTCCGATAACACATTATTAAATATATAGATATAAATACATACTATAATACAAAAAAATCTATGTGTGATATATATTATAATGATTATATTAAATCAAATTGGGCTCTCAATCTCTCTCACAGACACATACAAAAAAAATATTATTTATTAGAGTTCAACCCTCATCCAAAAATTTAGTACACATTCGGAGAATCAGCAGTCTTGTCCAACCTATCAACCTGTATTTGTCGGGTCTTACTTTTCAATCACTAATATGTTCTACTCTTTTGAATCTTCTATTTCAAATTCTTGTCCTGATACGTCTTTATCTGTCTCTCTACTAGTCAAAATTGATGGTTTTTTTCTGATTATTCGTCAATTCATTTTGTTGATAACTTGATACCCATGTGACATAAATTTAAATTAACATTCCATCATAGTCACCTAAGGCTAAGTCTGATCCGGAATATTATTTTACAGAACATGTTACATTTATACTTATCAAACAAATTCGTCAATTCATTTTGTTGATAACTTGATACCCATGTGACATAAATTTAAATTAACATTCCATCATAGTCACCTAAGGCTAAGTCTGATCCGGAATATTATTTTACAGAACATGTTACATTTATACTTATCAAACAACTTTGTATATACCAACGCACACATGTGCGTGGGTATAACCTCACTTCCCAAGAGGAGTACAATACAACTTCGATCTCTTCTTATATATAAGATTATTCATACAAACATATATCTTCCATTCTGTCCAAACCTAAACAATGCCATCCATCAATCACCATTCATCTGATGAATTCTCACCGGAACTTCCACTGCGAGAAATTCCCGGCAACTATGGCTTACCGTTCTTCGGCGCCATGAAAGACCGTCTAGACTACTACTACAACCAAGGCCAAGACGAGTTCCTCCGAACTCGCATGCAGAAATATAAATCTACCATTTTCAGAACCAACATGCCGCCCGGCCCCTTCATGGCCCCAAACCCTAGAGTCGTCGCAGTCCTCGATGCCGTCAGCTTCCCCGTCCTCTTCGACACGTCCAAAGTCGAGAAACGGAACGTCCTCGACGGCACCTACATGCCATCCACCGCCCTCACCGGTGGCTACCGCGTCTGCGCCTTCCTCGACCCTTCCGAGCCCAACCACACCACTCTCAAAGCCTTCTTCATGTCCCTCCTTGCATCCAAGCGCCACATCTTCGTCCCAATGTTCCGATCCGCAATGTCCGAGCTCTTCACAACCCTAGACCACCAACTATCCAATACCGGCCAAGCAAACTTCAACACTATCATGGACAACATTTCCTTCAACTTCGCCTTAAACTTGTTCTCTGATTCGACTTCCGTTGACAAAACCAAAATCCGAGAAACCGGAGCAAAACTCATGAATACGTGGTTGTTTTTTCAGCTGGCTCCTTTGATGACACTAGGGTTAAAGTATGTTCCAAACTTTGTGGAAGATCTTTTGCTACATACATTCCCATTGCCATCTTTTTTAGTAAAGTCCGAGTATCAGAAACTTTACAATTCGTTCTACGCATGTTCGAGTTCAGTTTTGGACGAAGCAGAGAGGTGTGGGATCAAGCGTGATGAAGCTTGCCATAACCTAGTGTTTTTGGCGGGATTCAATGCTTATGGTGGCATGAAGGTCTTGTTTCCCGCTTTGATCAAGTGGGTGGGATCAGCAGGAGAGGGTTTACACCGTCGTTTAGCCGATGAAATCAGGGGCGTTGTTAAGGACGAAGGTGGGGTCACACTATCAGCATTGGAGAAGATGAGTCTGACCAAGTCAGTTGTGTATGAGGCACTGAGGATTGAGCCTCCGGTGCCGTTCCAGTACGGGAAGGCCAAGGAGGATATGGTGGTCCACAGCCATGATGCGAGGTTCGTGATCAAGAAAGGTGAGATGATCTTCGGATATCAGCCGTTCGCTACGAGAGATCCTAGGGTTTTCGAGAGATCAGAGGAGTTTGTGGGGGATAGGTTTGTGGGGGATGGAGAGAGGCTGTTGAAGTATGTGTACTGGTCAAATGGGCGCGAGTCGGATGATCCAACGGCTGAGAACAAGCAGTGTCCCGGGAAGGATCTGGTGGTGCTCATGTCTAGGGTTATGTTGACGGAGTTTTTTCTCCGGTATGACACGTTCACGGTGGAGATTGGAAAGGTGTTGTTGGGTTCGTCAGTGACGATCAAGTCGTTGACCAAGGCCACGTGATGATCATGATCTATATCTAGTTGGTGTTTTGATATTCAAGTGGTTGACTAGAGTCACATGATCAATGCATTTATGATCATGATCAACGATCTAAAGTTGTTTGCAACTAGTTTGGTGATGAATAATAACTGTATATTTCAGTTTTCACACATTCTTATTTGAGAAGAAAGATGTGCCAGACCATAGCTTTTGTAAGTTGTTAAAAGTCAATAACATTATTAATATCATTTCACTCCACACCCTACATACATACATATATAATAATATTAAGGGTAAATTGTTTAAAACCCCTCTAAAGTTACTCTCGTTCCCACATATACCCCCTCAACTATGAAATAAGTTTAGAACCCCCTAAAGTTTCACAAAAGGTTGCACCATGGGCTTGCCCTCAAATTTGTTTACCCTTTTACCCTCCAAACTTTTTGTATTCCCACTTTATCTTTAATCCTCTTATAGGGCAAAAAAACATATAAAATACTATCTTATCCTCACTATTATATTTCTTAATTTTTTAAATTACAAAAATATAATTTATTTAGTTAGAATATTAATTCTGTCATTTACCTTTAATGTATTAGACTAAATATACTCTCAAATGTTAAAATTTTTTTTGTAAGTTTTAATTATTTTATTTGTAAATCAATTAACTTGTTATTAAACTTTAGATTGATTTAAATCATAAAACTCAATCCTAATTAATAAAATAATTAAATCACAATTTATGAACATATTTTTATGAAAAGAAAGTTTCATTTGGCAAAAAAAAAAATTAATTAGAATAATGATTTTTATGATTTAAATCAAATTAAAATTTAATAATAAGTTAACTGATTTACAAATAAAATAATTAGAACTCATTACCATAGTGCTCATTTTTATTTTTATTTTTTTCCGGTAATTAAAACTTAGTATATTTTGTTTTTCTGATGATTATATATATATTTGGTTATGTTGGTTGAACACTGTGTCAGATTCTGGCTAGCTTGTTGAATCTGAACATGTAATTTTCATTTTCATTGATTTTATTTTATAGACATTGTTGGGAAGATTACATGTTTGGTGATTTTTCATTTTATTTTATGGGTCTTAGTGATTTTTATTAAAGTTATGTTGTAGTTAGTGATTTTTTTTTTCTTGGTTTCAATTTGTGATTAGTTGGTCTCGACACCATGTAGATATTTATGGATTTGGATTTTTAATTAATTGTGTGCGTGCTGAAACAAGATTTTAAATAACTAAAAATCAACCTCAATGATTTACATGAAACTGACTTGTTAAAAAAAAAAAACAGAAATTACTATTATTTTAATACTTTTTTATTTGATAATTGAACTAGCATGAACAAATCATTATATTCAACTATTTAACCAATCTCATCTCATTGTATTTTATGATATTTCAAAATCGTAATTGAAAAATTAATTATTGTCTATTATGAAAGAATGATAAATGTTGATAAAGAACTTGCTCATACATAATTCTACTTCCTTCCTCATACATTAATTGTCCAATTTTTTAACTATACTTGGTTTCGGATAATTTTATATTTTTTAAAATTGTCCTTTTTCATTAGTTTCAAAAATAATAAAAACTACAACTATATTATATTAATTAAAATAATAAATATTGAAAAGAAAGTGCTAAAAATAATTATTTATTGTTACATTAATCAATGTAGACCCCTTAAAGAAATTCTAGAATATTCGATAAAACCCTTTAAAGTCATTATCCTATGTTCCTAAAATCCTGATCTCCTCTTCCAACTCTTGTAAGCTACTTCTCCAATTCCTGAATCTCATTATCCAAATTAATATATTCATAAATAAATCACAATTTATTATTAAGTATTTTGTGATATATTTTTATGAAAAGATTGTTTCATTTGGCATGAAAAATTTAATTAGGATAATGAGTTTTATGATTTAAATCAAACTAAAATTTAATACTAAGTTAATTGATTTACAAATAAAATAATTAGAACTTATAAAAAAAAAAAAACATTTGAGAGTATATTTAGTCTAATACATTAAAGGTAAATGACAGAATTAATATTCTAACTAAAAGAAATAATATTTTTGTAATTTAAAGAATTAAGAAATATAATAGTACGGGTAAGATAGTCTTTTATATGTTTTTTGCCCTATAAGAGGATTAAAGGTAAGGTGGAAATATAAAAAGTTTGGAGGGTAAAAGGATAAAAAAAATTTAGAGCAAGCCCATGGTGCAAGAAAATGAAAGTTTAGGTGGGTATAATTAGTTGAGGGGGTATCCGTGGGAAAGAAAGTAAACTTTAGGGGAGTTTTAAGCAATTTACCCTAATATTAATAACACTAAATGAGTAATAATTTAATTCAATAAATATAATTCTCCCCCCTCTTTTGGTCAACTTCGGATATAAACGAAATGGCGGCAGAATTTAATTAGATGATGCATCAACTATCTGGCTGTCCTTTTCCTGCTATATATATATTTCCTTATGAAACAGTTGAGAAAATAAGAGTTTAGCAAGATCAAATCTCAAATGAAACACATTTTTAATACTATCATATCAACAAGTAGACAACATGATCACTACGTGATGGAATTCTTGAAGGCCAACACAGGGATTTAACATGTTTATTAGTAAATAATCCACAGGTGGACAAGGGATGGGGAGTTTTAAATTTGTCTCCTCCTTGATTTTATTGTCTTTTTCATCTCACTTATAAATAGTGTTGTGCGAGCTATGTAAGGAAATAACCTCATGTTTTGGTGTCTTGAATTAATAAACAAAATTAATGCAGTGAAGATGCTGTAAAAAATTCCTATGGCACGAAATATATAAAATAATCAAAACTTTCCCTCTAAGAAGTGATTACATGTGACACAAGTTACCATTGTCTCGTTACAGACTCAAAGGGTTTAAAGCATTTAGTAAATATCAGACAGAGCAGGGGCTGAAAACTAGAACAGAATCGAGCATAGTTGCTAGCCATACCTCTTTAGGTGCAGCAGCTCAAAAAAGAGACATATCTGGAGGCGGTCCATAAACAGTCTTCCATGAAAATGGAACGATCCATTTGCCACCTTCATTGCCTGAACAAAACCATCATAATAATAAGTATACAGTATTAATCATCCTCTTCAAATGCACCAGTTGCAACAATTAGGAGTGTAACGCGGTTTGATGTGTGTCAGTTCATCATTAACCAAAACCGGACCAGCGTTTAGTTGGCACCTTTTTTTCCATCCATGATTAATCATCATATTCAACTTCTTTAGTCTATTAACTCACAATCTTCTTACTCATTAGATATTTAAACCAAAAATGGAGGAACTTGATAAATACACACATTATATTCAAGTAATAATGTCAGGTATGTCGGAATGCCCCAACATTATTGAGTTTTACCAAAGGCCTAATGGCCCAGCGGTACCCGCCCCTTACATACAAATGGGAGGACAGGGGTTTGAGCCTCAGTGGAGGTAGTGTGTGTGAATAAATGCTTAACTTTCAAAAATAAAAATAAAAAATAATAATGTCAGGTATGTGGTGAAATCAGTAAATTAATCAATCAACGAGTTTTGAACTAAGTTAAATAGATTCTTTTATTTCCTAACCCATAGACAAACCAAGATACCTAGAAACAAACCAACCCAAACGTGTTAATTCAATTTGATTCTTGAGGTACCCTATCAAGCAAAAATAAGCAACATTTTAAGCTTTGTTCCTAATGAGCCGTACTTGGCATGAATCATTAAGATTCGTGAACAACATCAGGCTCAATAGCACCTTATGAATAGGTGCTTGTGAACATGGTAATCTGAAGTGTGATTCATTTTCCCCTTAGTTCTTGATCATAATCTCTAGCCCAGGCTTAACAATGTGATAGACTTGAGGTAAAGCAAGAGCTTGAGCTTGACTTGCTATATTAAATGTGCAGAATGAGCTAATCCTGAGCTTGGCAAGAGTCAGCCAAGCTCAAGCAGTCATTTCTTGGTGCAACTGAAGCTCGAACTGAGATTGAACAAACTCCAATTTGATCAAGGTGAGCTCGAGCAGCCAGATTCACAGCCCGGCTTGAGTTTTTTTACAAACCTTACTCTGATCCAAGTTGCACCCTACTAACCACTGTACCACAGTTCTAAAGCAGCAGTTCACAAGTTTGTATGGATATGATTTTTATTCAAGATAAAAATGAACTTTGAAATAACAAAACTCACCATGAAAATTATCAGGACTTAGTTTCAAAATTTTGGATGTTGCCTCAGCCAGATTGAAAGCATCACTTATGTTGTCCCCTTCTGAGCAATAACATAATAAGCAAGTGACACTCAATCCTTTGGCCTAATCACATAACCCAAAAGCCATTCGTCAGATAATCTGAACTCAAAAACCAAAAAACTATAGCATAACAACAATATATAAGCTCAGAAACAACCCAATGTTAGAGATAGAGAAGAAATTAGATCTTCAATTATTCAGGATGATATAACACTACTGTTCTTTCCAACAGTACTCCGATGGTTACAGCAACATTTGTTAATCCAAGTTGATGAATCTAACATCACTCAGCAACAGAGCATCATTTTGTAGAAATAAAACACACACGTGTGAGCGCGAACACAGAGGGAGGGAGGCTAGTTAGCGTAGTAGTAAGACAATAAAAACACCTTAATCCAAGGATATTCGACTTGGCATTCATTGAAAATCAAGAGACATGGGCCCATGGCCACCCATACAGACAGATAGTGACCACTGGGTATAGTCTAACAATCATAAATCAAACCTAATTTTCTCCTATTATACAACAAAGTACAAAAAGAACTTCTACATGTCTACAGGGAGTAAGTTCTCACTACTTACCTTGAGACAAGAAAACATTGAAGCAAAAGGCAAACTTGGGTAGTAATCTTCTTCTCCTAGTTCATCTTCAGAAGGAAAATTCTCTTCCTGATTAGCATTACCCTCAGCTACGGTGCTAAGATACTGCCACCCCCTCTGAGCAGGGTTGTATTCCTGCAGTCTTTTCCACCCAAGTCTTTCACAGTTGTCATCTGTTCCATCCATATTGGCACTGGAAAGATAATATATCTGCATACCACTGAAAAATCACCAGATAACTAATCAATTTAGTAAGCTGGGCCTGTCAACTCCAACTAGCAAACAATGCTCAAAAGTTACTGATCACAGCCACACCATAATCATTTGACAAAAGGAACATCTTTGCTTTCACCAACAGTTAGTTCCTTTTTAATTCCCGAAAAAAAAAACAGTTAGTTCCTTTTTCAACTCAATTCTGTAATCTGTTCCATCCATATTGGCACTGGAAAGATAATATATCTGCATACCACTGAAAAATCACCAGATAACTAATCAATTTAGTAAGCTGGCCCAGTCAACTCCAACTAGCAAACAATGCTCAAAAGTTACTGATCACAGCCACACCATAATCATTTGACAAAAGGAACATCTTTGCTTTCACCAACAGTTAGTTCCTTTTTAATTCCCGAAAAAAAAAACAGTTAGTTCCTTTTTCAACTCAATTCTGTAATACAGTTAATGCTCTGAAGAAATACACTTAAATAAAAAAATTATATATCAAGTTGTTCGCTGATCTTGTGTGACTGTTAACCAACATGGAACAAATGAATCAATATTTGGGCTGATATCATTGCTCGTGCTAATCTTGGTACGGAATTTATGCATGAGTCATGAGTGAAGTGCCCATAACTTCCCTCTAAACCTAGCTGCTAATAAAGGGATAGCCTGCAGATCCTCTGATCAAGAGGTACTACGAGAGGACTTTGAAAATCTAGTTTCCAGAGAGAGAAAGCTGATTATAAAATAGGAGGGTTACTGTGCAAGTGTAAACATAAGAATTAGTGTGTGAGCACTAGAATTAGGGGAGGAGGGAGGAGTTGAAAAACATCTATAAAGTTATATACAAAATGGTGCAATATTACAGCTTTGGTGATATTCAGTATAGTACATCAGCAACATCTTTCCCTCCATGATTTTTCATTTTATTTTTTCGCCGAACAAAAACTAAAGTCTCGAGCTTCTCAAGCTTCCTAGAGTGTCTAGAAAAAATTAAAGCCAAAACATCTCCAATAAACTATGTCAGAGCTTGAAAAAAGAGTCAACATCATGCCTAAGGAGCGAAGAGAAAAAAGAAAAGAAGGAATCCAACGAGATATTGCCTGTCTTTAGAGGTTCAAGGGTCAGTCACCTAAAAGCAACCGGTTAAATATAATAATGCCGCACCAAATAGATATATTACACAATTAGAACAAATACTGATCAAAGAAAAAATTGCTGTTTTCAGTACCTTGACATATCAATTGTCTGCCACTGCCCAAAATCTAACCCAGACAGCAACACAACGTGCTTCTTTCCACTAACAGCAGCAAAATCCGCCACATTCTTGGCAAATTCAACCATCGTCCCCTATTTAATTAGAGCCTTAGTACTTAAAAGTTGTTTTTCAAATATTTAAGATGCTACTACTCAAACCAAATAAAAACTGTTATACATCATAAAAGAACAAGAATAACCATGTTGCTCGCTCTATGCATCCTGGAACACATCTAGAGGCACTAGAAAGAATAATTACCATGTAGAATGACTAGAAAGCACAATACTATAGTGAAACTGTATATAAGGTTATACACCCCCGCGCGCATGTATTATACATGTTACTTATTAAAGGGTCATTTTCAGTCGTTATTACACCACTAAAATATATTTAGGAAATCTTTCGCTCAATGGCCTTGTTTGATTAAGGGGTTGCACCGCGGATCAATGTAAAATAAATTGCACAAGTTGAGTTGGGTACACCATTACATTCCAGAAAGGAAGTCACTATATAAGTTCTTACAAATTCTTAAATAGCTATATATAAGATATGTCAACTTTTATATGAAATAATTCATTTCAATTAAGAAACTCTATTGTAGCACACGCAACTAGAAGTTTGAACTCTTTCTCCGTATGAATAACAAACACTGCATGACTTAGACAATAATACTTGAACTAAAACAGTAACACATCGACATGAAAAAAAAATCAATTCTTACCCCCAAAAAATGAAAAACAAATGGCTCAGGATACAACAAACATTACTTGCTAACAATCAACATGAACTTCATCACTTATCAATTTCAGTAATCAATAATCACCACCATCCCATAAATTTATACAAGGCATTAGGCAAGGACATGAATCATCTGAGTGTGTTTGTGAGCATACACTGTTACATAGAAATATGTAATTGCATAATTATGTCGACAGTTTTTCTCCTATACCCCATTCCTAATCTAGAAAACCTAGACGTAACTCGTATTCATTTTCACTGTCATCCAACTTTCTGAATAGTTTTACACAAAACTATCACTTTAATCTTTCTTACTAGTGTCTTATCTGTCATTCTTTCCATACTACTAGAAAGTAGAAGTGAACATATAGATAGCCTAATCTACGTATCTCATTTGTAATGTGAACAGATGGAGGAGGTATTAGACACGTGTTCAGGTATCCCAATAAGTAATAACACCTGACGTGTCTCACGCAGACAACGATTATAATATAAGCAACACACTTTTTAGCTTCTTCCACTGTCAACCTCTAAGCCTCATATGAAATTTTGGCAAGGAGGAGGAGGAGGATAATCCTTGATGTTTTTTAAGACAACGTCATCCATATCCAGCACAAACATCATGAAAACATCAAATGACAGCCAAAAAAGAGTATTTATTTAATAGAGGGTTGGTTGGAAAGCCCCGTTTCAATTCTTTTGAAATAGGTTATAAATATTTCAAGGGTAATGATGTATCATTAATGTGTAATTAAATATTTGAAAAAACCAATTTAACCTTCTACCTTTTTCTTAGTGAGTGGTCACTCGTTAACAAGCAAACTCCAGGGTACACCTGAGCACTAAGATAGATCAAGGGAGCCAATCCTAGTGCTGCATAGATTAAGGGGAAGTTGATATAAGTTAAAAAAAAATATTTAACTAACAGTGTAATAACTAACCTTAGAATGACCACCCCTCACCCAACTACCCAAAATAATAGTCACTGCCTAAGTGGTTATATAGTAACTATTCTCAGATGATGTTACACTCGCAACAAAAATATTTCTCAAATTCACAATATACTAACATCAGAACATGCATTTATGCTCATGTGGAAGCACTACCTTCACAACTGGAGATCTTTGTTGCACAAGCGTCAATGCATTAGAAGGCGAATCATAAGCTGCAAAACAAGAAAAATATACCGTGGTTCTTAAAGACACACTCTCAATCAACCAAAAGCATCGAAGCATACAATAAAATAATTCAAATTAGTTGACCCCTCCAAAAATATGACATTAAAATTTCCTCAATTTATTCAAACATCACAGAAGTACAGCAATGTGTGCATAACTATAACAATGCATGAAAGGGCCATCTCAATAGCAGAAATCAACAAAGAATAGCAAGGGAAAAAAATCACCCAAATTGCTATAATATCACCTTAATTCACACCAAATGGAGTGCAACAGAAACTCCTTATTCTCAAAAGGAATTTCTGGAAAGAAGGTATTCTGGTGTATATATTATTGCTATAAAATATACAGAAGTATAAATACTTCACATGTATATATATATATATATGTATATATATAGAGAATTGGAAGAGACCTTCAAGAGGGAGAACAAGGTGGCCTTGCGGTGTAGGCCAATAAGCATCATTGCCAACACAAGGAAGAACATTTGGGTCATCCAAGTAACCGATTCTCTCCGCTCTCGTCGACGATATCAGTAGATCCACCGCCAGTTGCCCCACATTCCCAATTGACAACGCTGGCTAAAATCCCAGGAAACAAACAGAAAATAATGATAATTATAAAATAAGCATGAAAAATAAACAAACCCTAACTGTTACTTGAAGCTCATGCTCTTATGAATGTTTAGGATATTTCTAATCAAATTCATATATAAAAAAACCCTAGAATAAATGGGAAATGAACTGAACTGACCAGGAGTAGAGTGGAGCATTCACCATGGGGTTGTTTGCCTTCTTCGACGATAAATTCCATTTCACTTATAAACAATAACGAAAGATCGAACGAAGATGAGATTATATATATATATATATATGCGTGTATATTATAGTTGTATGTGTGTATATGCATATCTGGATTCTGTAGTTTGGAGAACAAGATTGATTTGCAGATCTCTCAGACAGCACTTTGTTTAAGTTGGGCCTCCAAGTTGGGCATGAACTATGGGCCTATTCTGAAGCCCAACCCTGCTTTCACAAGTCACGACTATACTAAAGGGTTATTATTATCAGCAAACCCCTTGTGCTTTCAGAAGACATACCTCCTATACAAAACTTTCCTTATATTAATATTTTTTATCAACTTGTCCCCTCCCTTCCAATTTCCGTCAGCTCCCATGAACAGATATATTAAATGACTTAAAAGTCATTTCCTTAAATTGTAGAGAGGTCTTTTGATATGGAGGGTTTTTTAAACCGCAAGGGAATTTATTGACAGTATTCCTCTATATATATATATATATATTAGAATTCTAAACCGGGTGTTTATTGATAGTATCCCTATATATATATATTAGAATTTTAAACCTCAAATTATAATAAATTCGGCTTTATCACTACTCGATACCAATACCCAGTACAAACACTGTTTTGACTCTATAAAGTATGTTCAGTTGCATATAATTAGACCTGTCAATGAATTGGATTTTGATTCGAATCCGATCTGAATCTGATCCGATTAGCCGGATATGGATTGAAAATAAAATCCGATAACCCGATTAAGATCTAAATCCGATAATCCGATTTCTTAACAAATTGGATTTGGATTTATGCTAATCCGATCCGATAATAATTTGATCCGATTAATTTTATATATACACATATATATTATGCTATTAATATGTAGATATTAAATAGTATATTTAATTATGTTTCATTTTCTTTTTTTCGCTTTTTCATTTTTATTTTTTATAGTCATGTATTATAAGCATTGATTGTAAAATACATAATTTAGTATTTAATATTCTTAAAAAATAACATAAAAATATTACTCCCTCCGTCCTACATTACTTGTCCAATTTGGATTTTTTAGCATTTTATGGATTGAGGTTGACTAGTGTGTAATTTTTAATTTTGCCCTTAATAATATAGTATTATGGTGGGGTCCGGTATTTGTTTGAAGTTAGTGGATTAAGGGTAGTTGGGGAAAGTGAGTGGTTAAATTGCATTGGAATTCGAAACTGGACAAGTAATTTGAGACAAATAAAGTTGCAATAGTGGACAACTAATATGGGACAGAGGTAGTAATAATTTTTTGTAATTTTTTTTTAGCTAATTGGATCGGATATCCGAAAATGAAAAAAATCGAATTTGGATCAATTAAGTAAAAATCCATCGGGTTATCGGGTCGGATCGGATTGGATTTGAGCTTATCGGATTCGGATCAGATCAGGACATATCTGATCCGAATCTGACCCGTTTACAGGTCTACATATAACAAAGTTTTATAATTAAATTAAAAAAATAAATATTAATTCAAAGTATGGACAAATTATTTTCCGATTTCATACAACATGACAAACACAAAAATATTTTACAACCTGAATTTAAAGAGACTGATTATAAATAATAGACCAACTGAATAAGTTTTACTTGCACTCTCTCTATATCTTACTTCAAAATTGGAGGTTGCACTCTTTATTGATTATTTTCATAAACAAAAACACAAAATAAAAAAAGAGCAACTATTTTTTTTCCTGTTTACTAATTAAAATCGTATTGACCTAAAATCATGTTAACTAATTAAAACTGTTTTTATTTATTATTTATTATTATTTATTCATTTTATTTTATTATTTTATTTATTTAAATAAATATTTTACATATTTATTCATATTATTTATTAAATCGTCTTAACCTAAAATCATGTTTATTAATTAAAACCATTTTTGTTTCCTGTTTTTGTATTTATATTTATTTATTTATCATTTAATTATTTAATTATTATTATTTATTCATTTTAATTTTTATATTATATCATATTTTATTTTTCAATTATTTATTTTTATTAATTTATTATTATATATTTATTATATATTCATTTTATTTTATTTCTTAATTATGTTTATTTATTATTATATTTATTTAAATAATATTTTACATATTTATTTATTTTATTTATTAAAATCGTCTTGACCTAAAATCATGTTTATTAATTGAAATCATTTTTATTTCCTATTTTTTATTTATTTATCATTTAATTAATTAATTAGTTAGTATTATTATTTTATATTTATATTTTTTTATATTATATCATATTTTATTTTTCAATTATTTATTATTTATTATCTATTCATTTTATTTTATTTCTTAATTTTGTTTATTTATTATATTTATTTAAATAATATTTTATTTCTTAATTTTGTTTATTTATTATATTTATTTAAATAAATATTTTATTTATTTATTTATTATTATTTAATTTATTTTTGGGAAAAACTATTATCAGAAAATCCCTTGTGATTTCAGGGGCATGCATGCTTGTTCAGGGGCAGTTTTGTCCCAAAATTAATGTTTATGGGTCACATGACATGCACATGCCAATATTACTAACAAAAAATGGAGTGCAGGGGGCAAGTTGATTAAAAATATTAACGTCAGGGGGGTTCTCTGTATAAGAGGGAGGTAAGATGATTTTTTCTGAAACCACGGGGGGTTTGCTTATAATAGCCCATAATATAAATCTACAATTCTTTATTATATCAATATATCTATATATTTTTTACTTTTTACTATGTACCGCTACTAAAAATCTACGAGTATTTATTATTTATATTTGTTTATTTTTTACCTTTTATTCAATATTTTCTATTTTTTTATTTTAAGCATTAATTTTTAATTAATGTACTAAATTTCATTAGGAAATTAATATATCGATGTACTCAAGAGTGATACCTATTGATTTTTTTAGCTCTCAATTTATTTTATTTTAACTGTTTTTTAATAAAGTTATTAATTTGTTACTTTAATACAAGTAATAGAATGAATTATTATTCCATTCCTTATTTCATTTTTTATATTCTCACAATTTTCAATTTTCACATTACCGCCAGTGTGACATCACTTACCTAAAATACAATTTTAATTCTTCAAAATAATATTTGGGTTCTACGTACTAAAAGGATAAAATTTATTATTTGTCAAAATTAATACCGTCATATTTCAAATTATATTAGATAACATCAACATGAGGAGGAAGTGCATACTCCAAATAAGAACCAAGTATTGTTGAATTGTTAATTACCACTCAGCATGATATTACCACATCTATAAATCAATTCAAGGTTTTACTTCTTGAGGTTTCTTTTTTTATGGTTGTTCTTTCCTAAAAAAAAAAAAAACATTTGTCAAATGCCATAATAAGCATTTCATCCACTCCAAATAAAGTTGAGAGACAACATGAAATAAATATTTCAAAGACAACCATGCCTTATTGCGGAATGTGCTAGTGTTCATATAGTTGAAACATTTTCCTTGTTATCCTAGTTATAAGACAAGTGACTTTGACATAATTAGCATTTCCCTTTTCCTTCTATAGACTACATCCCCTACAAATTTGCTAACAAATCCACCCATGTCTAACCCTAAATTAAAAAAAACAAATAAAATAAGAACTCTCCAAAATAGAAAATCCAACTTGTACTATCATTATGTCTGACTTCTTCATCCTCAACATACTAGAACTTCATGCATACACGTCTCATATATCTCTCTATCTATATATATACATACATATACATTCCTTCCCTTTGCCAAACCTTGACACATTATTCTCTCCAACCCCTCTTGATCGATCATCATGCATGCATATTCTAAATGTTTCACCTCTCTTTGTCTCTAAAACTCAGTCCTCCAAGGACTAGTCTCTCCTTCCTCCTAGACCTCTTCCATTACATCATTCTCATTCTCATTCGCACAACTTGCCGGATGCTAGACCTCAAAACAAAAACCACCACCACCACCCTCTTCCCCGAGCAGCACACCCCTCTCCGGCCAACCCACACCGCCACGGATCCCACCACCTCCACCGCCACCCCCTACTTTTCTCCCGCCAACAACCTATCCCCCTACACTCCCTCCCCCTCCCCCTACGACCCATCCTCGCCACAATGTATCAAATTATCATGCATTGTATCTTCCATCGGCACCATTGTCCACGAATACGGTAACATATATTCACTCGCAGTCACAGGCAACATGTTGTACACCGGTTTAGATTGTAAGAAGGTAACCATTTGGACGAACATGAAAAAGTTCCACAGCTTCAACATGAGCAGCGGACTAGTGAAAGCGATCGTCGTCTCCGGCAACAAGCTCTTCACCGGCCACCAAGACGGCCGCGTCCGAGTCTGGAAAGTACACGACAAAAATATAAAGCTCTGTAAGCGCATTGGAACATTTCCCGCCAAAAAGGACGTACTAAAGAGCTCATTGAACCCGAAAAACTATATCAGAATACTTGACAATGGTAGTAGTTCAATGATCAAGCACCGCGATACGGTGTCGTGCGTGAGCTTAGATGAAAATGGTGGTGTTTTGTATACGGGTTCGTGGGATAAGACGGTGAAGGTGTGGAGGGTATCGGATTTTAAGTGTTTGGAGACGGTGGAGGGGCACGAGGACGCGGTGAACGGGGTGGTGGCGGGAAATGGCGGAGTGGTGTTTACGGGGTCGGCGGACGGGACGGTGAAGATGTGGCAGAGGGGGTGGAGGGGGAAGGTGTGCAAGCATGAGCTGGTGGAGGTGTTGTTGGAGCAAGAGAATGCGGTGACGGCGGTGGCCGCGGAGTCGGCGGCAGCGGAGATAGTGTATTGCGGGTCGTCGGAGGGGCTGGTGAGGTGTTGGGAGAGGGGAGGGAAGAGGGTGGTGATTGGCGGGGCTTTGAGGGGGCATAAGATAGCGGTGTTGTGTTTGGCGGCGGCGGCCGCGGAGGGTGGTGGCGGAGGGGTGGTGGTGAGTGGGTCGGCGGATAAGAGTGTGTGTGTTTGGAAGAGGGGGGAGGGTGGGGTCCATACGATGCTAGCGTTGATGACGGGGCATGGTGGGCCCGTGAAGTGTTTGGCCGTTAAAAAGGATGACGTGGAGGAGTCAAAGGATGGTCAACGGTGGGTGGTGTATAGTGGGAGTTTGGATAGGTCGGTGAGGATATGGAGAGTGTGTGATCACGCGCCTGATTTGAAGCCTTTGAAGGATGTCAGCGCGTGTGGTTGATTTTTGTAATTTCATGGTTTAGCAAATGAATTTAATTTAATTTTTTATTTTCTTTTAATTTATGGATAGTTTATTCCATTTATAGACCACCAGTGATTATACGTTTATTTTTTAAGAATTAAAAAGTTTTGGTGACCAAAATGAAATGAACTTACTTAATTAAACAAAGAAAGTTGAAGTAAACAAAATGGATGAATATAGGTTAAATTTACGAATCAAATGTCAATAATTTTATTTGCATTGTAAGGTTCGAATTCATTGATCTAGTAATAAGTTCAATATTTATGTGAAAACAAAGAAATAAGCCAATTTTCTTTCCTACATTTTTTCTCTGTATTTCTTCTCAGTAATGACATACATAGTATAAGACTTTCTGATTATTTTATTCTTTATTGGCAAAATAAAATAAAATAAAATATACTCATTGAAAAGGTGAAGCTTTATTATATGATTATTATAAAACTCTGAACACATCACCAGTTTTGATCGTTATCGCTAGGTTGTTTCTTTGGTTGGAGTAATTATTTGAAAGACTCATTACTAATGGTGATCTGCAACATATATATATATATATATATATATATATATATAAAATTGAAGGATGTGCACCACGTTGAAATATCTAAATGGTTGAAATATCTAAATGGAAGACTTGATGGACAATTCGTGAGCAATTTGAAAAGTCGTATGTGAACATATTGTATACCAATTTGTCTCCATGGCCTGTAATATTTTACTAGAATATTCTTTTAGTTTATGGTTTTATAACTTTTATTTTTAGTGACCGACATGTATATTTGTGGTCCACATGGGTGGAGTTAATCACAGAAAAAAAAGAAGAAAATTGTGTAAAGAAATGCTTAATTAGTTATATAATTAGTTACTCCACTATATTTTAAGTCAATGAAGGTAAAAGATTGAAATGTTAAACAACTATCTGAAAGGTAGAAAATTGGGTTAGGCTAGAACCTTCTTCTTCTTCTTTTTATTTATTTTTATTGTGGGTTTAAGGTTAATACTCTTTAACTAATTATAGGTTCTTAATCAAAGCCTCAAAAAGGTTAGCAACATGTTAAGCCAAAATTGAAAAAGTAAGAGAAACAAAGAAGACACAAATAATATATTGAATCTCAAATTATTATTGCGCAACTAGCTACATATATACATGATATGGATACATATAAACATACGAAAAGAGAAATGTATATTAGTATATGTATCCTAACTTTGCAAAATATATATAATAGTCCATCGATCCTTAGCAAGGGGCAAAACGGTCCATGATGAGGAAAATGGTGTTTTCAGAGAGAGAACTGTCATTGTTGGTGTTGGTCTCTCTTAGAGTTTGTTGTTGTTGTTGTTGTTGTTGTTCCTCTTGATGATCAACAGAAGCTTCTCTTCTTCTTTTGGATTTGAGAAGCAGAAATGGCTTCCTAGCTTCAACCTTCTCTCTCAGCTTGCTTAGCTCACTCATACACATATCCACCATTGTCGACATTTTCACTATCTCTCTTTTAGTTAACTTTGTATGTAATGAAGATATATGGTTGTGGAAGGTGTGTATATATTTATATATATATAGGGAGAGGAGTTTGATTGTTTTTAGGGGAATCAGTGTGTGAACGCCCGTTGATACAGCGCCCGCGGTATATGGTTTAACTTTTGGGATATTCTAGAAAAATATCTTATGGACCACATTATATAAATATATATGGGTAAATTACACTTTGATCCCCTCAAGATATGATATATTACACCCGCATTGTCTGTCGTTTGAATAGTTATAGTTTTACTCCATCTAGCTCATCGGTATTCAATTTTGATGACCGAAACTGTGAAATGACTTATCTACTCATGAATATTTTTCATGTATTTGCATATAATTGAGAAAATTTTAAACGTTTTATCTCTGAAAAAATAATAACATAAGCGTTGACTGAATTTGATCACGCTGAAAGTTCAATTAAAATAAGTACTCCCCTAGTCCCAAAATAAGTGTTCATTTTCATAATTTTATCCGTCCAAAAATAAGTGTTTAGTTTGGAATCTCAATGCAATATAATCTTATATTTTCCCAACTTATTTCTCTTCATTAATTTCAAAAAATAATGGATCTCACTAAAAACTAAAACTATATTATATTTTTAAATGACAAAATTGGAAACACAAAATACCCTAATTTTTTTTTGAAAAGTCAAATGTGGACACTTATTTTAGGACAAATGAAATATTTATTATAATTTACAAACTTGAGAGAATTTATTTGTAATTATCTAAATAATAGAGAGTGAGAGTGTAATATATCATATCTCAAGGGATAAAATTATAATTTATCGTATATATATATATATATATATATGTGTGTGTATTATATGTATATGTATGTGTGACCGCTCCACGTGTCCACCTTATAATGTGGTGCTCTTATCTTTACAAAAACTTTATGACGTGCTTTCACATAATTCAACCATCAAATCCTTATTGTAATCACTCAAATAAATAAATAAAAAGTTATATAATTAGTTATTTATATTGTAGAATACGCATCTTTTAGAATCACAATACGCTGTAAATAGCTACCGACCATCGATTGGATAAATACAAATATATTTAGGTTCACATCCAAACAACTGTTGATAATTATTCATAATTTTAATTCTGCCTAATAATTTAATTTTTAATTTCACCGTCTAAATGAACCGGATTTATTTCGTAATATCCAACGAATAATTTATATTTATATTTAAATTTACACATGTATGTTATGTTTCATTGTATAGTTAAAGACAAGTCAAATTATCACCACCAACTTATGGATCCCACTGTTTGTTGAGAAACAGCGGCAAATGTGAACCCACAGCGTGTTCTCAAACAGCAGCAGCGAGTTAACCTATCATTTTTTTTTAATGCTAATAAGATAATTAAAAACTGTTATACATGTATTTATATTCGTATCTGGGAATATATGCACCATGTGGGATATTTTTGTATCCACGTGTGTTTGATATGACACATCTGTTTGTACCTTTGGGATATTTTTGAGAGGTTTAATCCTGGGCTATTCCACTTGTAATGTGTTATTTTTGATCCTTTATATTAGGGATATTATCAGTAAACCCCCCATAATTTATTTTTTTTATCAACTAACTCCCCTCCAGTTTAGTAAATCCCCTATGGTTAGCAAAATGTATCAACTTGTCCCCTCCCTATAATTTTGGACCAAAATACCCTGGAGTTTAATTAAATTAAAAAAATATATATATATATATAATTCAAAATATATATATACATAATTCGTAAAAAATATATAAAAATTACAAAAAATATATAAAATTCGTAAAAAAACATATAAAATAAAATAAAAAACATATAAAATTCGTAAAACATATAAAATATATAAAATTCATAAAAATATATAATATGGATTTCAAAAAAATTTAGATGTCACAGTAGAGTATAGTCATAGTTTTAAAATAATTTGTGATGTTAAAGGTGCTTTTTTAGAAGTCAATTGCTTTTTTTCATTTCCATGCAATAAACAAAATGCGGATTGAACTAACCTTTTTTTTAATATGGAGGATCCAACATAATCTACTCATTCATGTGATTTAATAATAAAGTTATATGATTTTATTCCTAATTAAAATTAAAATGATATTTATGTTTTCGAAATATTTTATTTGATTGGTAATATGGTTTTTCTGAATTATATATATATATATATATATATATATATTTTTTTATGAATTTTATATGTTTTTTCAAATTATATATATATTTTTACGAATTTTAAATATTTTTTGAATTTTATATGTTTTTGAATTTTATATTTTTTTTTACGAATTTTATATATTTTTTACAAATTATATATATATTTTTACAAATTATATATATATTTTTACAAATTTTATATATTTTTTACGAATTATGTATAATTTTTTTTGAATTTAATTAAACACCAGGGGTATTTTGGTTCATAATTATAGGGAGGGGGCAAGTTGATACATTTTGTTAACCATATGGGGATTTTCTGAACTGGGGGAATTAGTTGATCAAAAATAAAATTATAGGGGGGTTTACTGATAATATCCCTTTATATTAATCTTACCATAAAAAGTCAAAAAAGTGTATCAATAAATATCAAGGTGGTAGGCCAGGTAAGGCTTGAATTATCGATTATAATTCAATAATTGTTTTTTTATTTAATTAAGTGCGCTTGAATTAGTTAAATAATTTGAATTAGCCCAATAAGAACTGAGCTGATTAATTTAATTTGCTGCCCAATATTTTGTGTTGAGTCTTGTTTGTTTTAGGCTTGAGCCCACAAAACTTTAGTGTCTACAGTGCTTAGGCTCCGTTTGGCAGCAGAAGCCGTTTTTAAAAATTGGTACTACATAGCTTCTTCTAAACGTTTTTTCAAGGCCTAAAAGTTTTTCTAAAAATTTTGGCAAACACCATTCAAAATAACTTTTTCCTTCATAAAGCCAAAAACAACTTCTGAAAAACCAATCCAAACATAACCTTATCCTTCGTAAAGCCAAAAACAACTTCTGAAAAACCAATCCAAACATACAGCCTTAGTACAGATATTGACACCTTTAAAAAACGTTCAAACCAGACAACTGTAATCAAACACGTGAAGTATCAAACAATATGACAAACATGATTAAAGACCAACCTGAAAATTTGGAAATATTAGCCCTAGCCCAAGCCCAAGCCCAAGCCCAATCAAATCTCAACTCCTTGAGCCTAATGAATTTTCAATACCAATTTTTCAGTTCTTAAGAATCCAGAATGAGTTGGACAATCCAATGAAATACAATATCACAAATTAAGCAATCATATACCACTGAACTAAAAACTAAATTTACAATTTAAAACAGTCAGTTCAAAACTTCATATAGAAGAGTCCTTTACTTTGAATAGGATAGAAAGTTTGGAAATATTGATAATTAGTACAATATAAAGATGGAAAGAGAGATTCTCCAACCAGTCATCATAACTTGAAATACAAGTACCTTCAATAATTTTACATAATTTGTTATGGGAAGGAGACTAGTATTACAATATAGATAGGAGAAACCACACTGCTCATGCAGATGGTCATATAGAAATATTAGGCAATTGTTATGCAGAGCAACAAGAGTGTGATGAACCAGATCATAAATTTTGCCCATTGTAATGGTCCTGTTAGCTTGTTAGGGAGGTATCAAGGACCCAAATCCTCTTGAAAAACATGTCACATTGCATGTCATTTTACTTGCCTCATTGAAAAAATGGATTTGACGGTGAGATTTTTGAAGGCACCAGCAAAGAGAATGCCTCCCGAGCAGCAGAAATGCGAAAACATGCCACAGTTCTGAGGCTTTGAGCACTGAAAGACGAGCAAGCACTTGAAACAGCTCCGGACTGGTCCAACTGTCTTGAGGAGTTCGATATTCATTCCTCCTCAGCCATACGCTACTCCCAAGGCACCGTTTCAACTCAGATTCGAGCATGAACTGTGCCAAAGTACACATTCTTTCGAAGCAGAGCATACGAGAACCCTAGCTTGGATGAAGAATGGCACATTTTTTATGAGGCTCATGAGATCCAGCAAAAATTATGCCACCATACTGGCTGGGGTTCATCTTTCGTTCTAAGATTGCGAAGCCAAGAGATACGGCATGCTAGGGCAACAACTGCTAGTGGCTTACATCTCAGGTAGTTGAAAGATCCCATATGCAAAGGTCAGGCCCAGTGGTAAAAGGAGATGATAGAACCCCAGATATGCCCGAGACTGTAATCCGTTAATTCTATTTCGCAATCAGCGTTTCCAATATAAACTAACAGGCTTCAAAAGCTTAAATCCAAGGTGTCCAACCTTCATACATATTGCAAAGATTATCCACACTGGTTGCTTGCTTAAGTAGATAATCTACTTGCTCTCCAATACTAATTGCTCTGGAAGAGTAAAATGACAATTCAGAACTAACACTAGTTTCAATAAAGAACAGTTAAAAGTGAAAAGAAGTGTGTACCTGTTATCAGCAATATCTCGGCCATCCAGTTTCATCTCAACTCGCCTGAGAACTGACATTGCATAAGCATTTCTTCCTACAATTAACCAAGGATTACAAAGATAAAAATGTCAAGAGAGAGCCTAATCGACACTGCAAGATAAACACAAGCATGTACGGATGAGAGGTATTGTAAAAGAGAGATCCATCCTCACCCCTAGTTTTTCGACTTCCACCATCTGTAGTAAGATGAGGAGTTTCACGATTTTCATCTTCAACATTGACTTTAGTTAATGAGGATGTTTCATCCTTGGGCCCAAAATTCACCTGTGAATTTACGGAGTTCAATGAATGTGAAGCTTCAACAACGATAGATGCAGATCTATCATGCGGTGATGCGAGAACTTTCAGAGATTCATCTACATAACCACTATCCCCATTATTAGCCTCCATGGATCCTGACGGCTCACGAGACATAGTTTCTTGGGAATTAGGTCCACATAATGGAGCAGAATTCAAATAATCACCGGCCTCTGTGCTATTAAAAATTTGCGGAAGGTGTTCTGTCAATTCTGGGCCACTAGAGCTATCTGCAAGACTTGCTTCAGCAGATGTGCCACCAGACTCTGAGCTGCTACTACAGATGCTATCTGGAGGTGATATCCACCCTTTATCTTGTAAAGATAGTCCAGTCATGCCAAGAAAATCCTCGTTATTTTCACCATCAGATTTGGATAAACTCTCCCTCTCATTATCATCATACAAATCATCATCGCATGGAAGGTCAGGCCTTGACAAATTAGTGTCCTGAGATCTGACTTCCTGGCTTTCTCCTAGTCCTTCAAGAGCCTATAAAGAAAGATGATAGTAAATTCAGTACTCTTTGTTCATCAGATAGTATATTAGAAGTATTTAACCAACAGAATTTTCTCATAAGGAAGACTTTACTTTGTGAAGATTTCCGGCATGTAGACTTGCAGTTCTTGCTAGTCTTGTTAACATGGAATGGAGTGCCTTCACAGAGAATGTAAGCGATGGAACCAATGGCTCAAAGGCCTGACCAGCCTCCTTAATTCTTAAATAATAAGATTGGTATATGGCTTGTCCATGAATCGGAGATATTTCCATCTTGGTCTCTCTTTCGCTAACCATAGCATCAGTCATAGCAGTAACATCCTTGGAGAGTACAGATTCAAGTGGAAGTAAGATTGCATTTGCCTGTCAAGAAAACAAAAGAATATCACAGATAAATGAAGCAGAATTAGTTCATCGATCTAATGAAGAAAAATATCACAAAGGGAGTAGCCACATTTTCTGACAAAAATGTTATCTATGGAGGAATATAATCAGAATGATAGTGAGAGGAAAACCTTAGAAAGATCTTCCATAAGAGAACGATGTATTACAGCCGCTTCCTTCCCCAAACTGTGAACATCATGTAGACCTTCAGTTATTGCCAGGACCTGAAGAGAAGCACAAGGATGTTAGCTACAATGACAAGTGCATTATTACTGTTTATCCAGCCTGCATCTGTTAGCTACAATAAATACTTCAGAAAAATGAAAACATCAGTTCTCAAGTCACAACTTGCAATAGAGAAATCTTATCAAGAAAAATTTGTAAGAGACACTGTCAGATAAAGGATTTGAAAAGAGAGAACAAAAGAAGAGAACAATTGGTTGTGGCTCATACAGGGTCTCTCGAATTACTCATGCTAAACAACCCTCTTTTACTTAACAACCAGTGACTAGGGAATTTACTGTTGCTTAATGGTTCTCAAAATATAACTATTCAACTAAGCACAGTACTTGTAATAAAAGAAGACACCTAAACAAACATCAGATATTATATGTTTATTACAGTTTTCAGACAGAATGTCTGGTAGGAATTAGGAAGTTCCTCTGAATCACAGTTCCAAAAACTACGCAGCAAATAAGTTTGTGGCTTCAGGATATAATCACTTTCATGCCCGGCCATATCAAATAGTGAACATTTATTTATTTTTACCTTGGTTAGTTACTTTACAAGGGACCATTGCTCGGTGATGAACATGTTAGTTCAGTATTCAGTGCACCGCTTCCTACACCGTTGATTAACCAAAACCACACTAGGTAATGGTATTTGACTTGCTTTGACATATGCTCTATTTTTATCTGTGACCAACACAAAGAAGTTGAGACTTCAAGTTTGTTTACACAATGGAAAATCGAGTCAATCCTGATTCTACCACTAAGGGCTGTTGCACAGTGGTATCTCTTCTACCTCCCAAATGGGGGTTTGAGTTTCTTTCCAGGGAAAAATATCCAGATTCTACATAACTTTGTTAAATCACATAGTTGAACTGAAAAAAAATATAAATGATTCTTCTCTGGGGAGGGGCACGGCCTCCGAACCGTACGTCGGATGAGTTTCTGCCGCATACAGCTCGTGCCGAAGACCGGGGGAAATCAAGTAGTCCGCTAATCTAAAGGAAGCAAACCACACTCCTACTATCTATTCCTATTCTATGCCCGCAATCAAAGCCTTTCCTTTCACACGTCAGTGGAATCCTACCCCTTATTGCTTGACGTTTCCTCAGCGGCATTAAATTTAATGCTCGAAGAACCTTTTTCAGCGGTAATTCATGCATGACTTACTTGGACAAGGCGAAGACAGCAAGGATAAACTGAAACTCTCCTCCTATATATTCTTGAATAACCTAATTTGCAAAGTGACAGAAATGCTAGGGAATATACCCACTGTCCCACAAGAATTGTCTCTTACACCTTTAGGGGGTCCAACTTCTGATGACTCCCTTTGAAATTTCAAGTCACCCTCTAGTAACTCAAAAAAGACATTGCTAATCTCAGAAAGAAATGGATTTACATTGACATTTTAAAGTGGACACTAATTCAAGGACATCCCAAAATTTTCATACGGACACTTGTTGTGAAACGGAAGAGTAACCTTTCCTTTTTCAAGCCTCAAATCACATTATGCAAATATAGTTTGCTTCGCACCCGCTTGTGCTTACGTTTTCAAAAGGCATATATACAGGTGGGAGGCATCCCCCTTGTAAGTACCCGCAACTTCTCCAACCCCCCCCCCCCCCCCCCCACCCAAAGCAGATTCACCTCCTCTGATCCCATATTCATCTTCTTCAATTAAGTCTCAGCTGGTTGGGTCACGTAGTAAGGTTAGAGGCACAACTAGAAGAATTGGCCCTATCTTTCTTTCTTTTCTTTTTCTTTTTTTTTTTTTTTTCATGAAAACATCATTTAAGGGAAAATATCTTAAGAAAAGATTTGCTTCCTGCCATTCGAATGGCTTCATCCAGACTAACCCAAACAGTGTTTGAAAACTCTCTATTTCCAAATGGATAAGCTATAAGGGAAAGGTGAAAGATTCAGGTCTTACTTAAAAGTTAAAACAAGTCTGTGTTTGGCATTTAAAAAAAGTAAAATGAATAGTCATCATCCAGAATGGAGCTGTAGAAGAAGGAAGATAACTTTATTAGAATTGATACCCAAGGAACAGTTTTGGATTTTCTTGGATGCCAATGCTTCAATTAGTATTATCATCCATAACATTGTAGCCTTAATCTTGAACTGTAGTGTAAATGTAATATGTGAGAGATCTACCATGTGGAGCAAATGAATCCATAATTTAGATTTTCTACATCATGAAATCAAAGTGTAAATCCTAGATCTGGATTAATGAACCCATGAGAGAAATTATCTAAATAATGAGCTCAGTGTAATCATAGATCTGGATAGTTTGAAGGATGATAACCACAAAACAAATTATAAACTAACCACGTTAATAAAACTTGAGAATCCCTCTTTCAAGAATCTTAAAATTATCTTGTGGAATTTCAGAAAGAGTATACCTCTTCAAGCATGGAACCACATTCAGATGTCAAAGTAGTGTGGCCCCTTGTAATGCGCACAAACGCAGACAATGCTACGCTGGCGTCATAAGCACAATCCTTCATAGCAACAAGAGTGCTTTGTAAATCACCTGCAGAAGACAAAAATCATCTCTTAATTGATGTAAATATAAAAAAGGTATACTTGAAAGAATTGTGTAAGCCTATACGGCTATGCCAATACAGAGAGAATTAGTGGTGAAAGTGACGCTTCCTATCATTGCCGCTTTAGAAACTTCTTCCTACTACAGTGCCATCAAACCAAAGAATATAAAAGCAAAAGTGAGAGATGAAATGGTCAGCAGCTCTTCTGAGCAATGCTATTTCTGCCATCCCCTACTCATGGGAGGCGGGTCCCAAGCTCCCAACATAGCACTGCCAAACACGGCTTCTTCTACCTACTTCAAATACCACAGCTGCTTCTACTTATTGCCACCATCAAGTTTGAGCACAATAAGCATAGCAGACATTTTGATTCATGGGTATTGGGTTTTTTTTTGTTTTTTTTTTCATTCAACAAGTTGTAAATCCCATTTTAAATGTTTATGAGATGTATTACAATATTTCAATATTTTTATGTTTGTAATACAGTCACCAGAATTCAATGACATAGTGCAAATGTCAAGACATCATGTCAACCATAACATAATCATCCCCTTGTCTTCAATTCTGCTACAGTTTGACAAGGTCTGACTTAACCTAATCCCTTTAAGACAGTTCTAGTTATTTATTCATCCATCTATCACAATTTTAAATCAATTTAAAATGATAGTCTGAAGTTTGAAGCCAGTCATGTGTGCAGTTTTTTGTAAATATAAAGCCAATAAAGAAAAGAGGTGACCTGATGCTGAGTTTGCATTAACTGAAGCAATGCAGAGTTCATTAGATGCAGAAAATAAGCCATTGGAAGCAACTTCCATGTTGCTTTCTGCGAGCTTCCATTCTTGCTCAGCACCTAATACAAAGAACACAACATACATTCATGAACCACATTGAACTGAAGTAAACAACAGAACTGATTGAACATGCCTAGTTCAGAGACAGGTAAAAATGAAAACTTACGTGTAAAAGAGTGATAAGAAACATCTAATCTTGATAATGCATTCAAGTACGTTTGCTGCCACATCCTGCCATCAGCACTAGTCCTAAATGGATAAATGTCTCCAGAAGTTCGGAAAATGCCATCTCTTGATGCTTCGAACTCCATAATTGACATGCAAATATTGATGATCTCTGTTGCCTTTTCTCTTGCTTCCTGTAAAAATTGCCGTCGCCTCATCAGATGATCATGGAATTCTGGAGGTATTCCTGAATTCTTCGCAGACATACTTCCAATCAAACTAGAATTAGGACCACCGCAGGCCCATCCCATGGCTCTCTCGAGCTGCCCCTCTGCTGTAATAGAAGTTTGTTCACAAGCTTGTAGGCATTCCAATGACTGACCTATTTTTGACACAGAAGATTGAATACCTTCCAACAATTTAGGCCTGCTAAGGTTTAGAATAACAGGAATTGAGTTATCATCACTTGAAAGAAACTTATGAGATATGAGCCTGTTAGTGTGCAACGGGTTCAAAGAGATATCATGCATCCATTCCATCTGAATTATTTCTAGGATGCTCTTATGAAGAGCCTCTTTAAGTTCATTCACCTGCCTTTTCATGAGGGAAGCTGCAGACCTCACTGCTCTGACAGTTTCATGCGCATTGCAGTACTCCTCAAGCATAAGTTGCACTCTTTTTACAGCCCCAAAATCTTGCTTCACTTTATCGGTATCAGGTTCCTTTGATGCCTCCACAACTTCCCCCAAAAGTTGATTTTCTTTGTCTAATGTAGCCAAGAGAATAGGAACAACTCGCTCTCTCAGGTATTGACCAATATGTTCTTGAAGTTGGATTTCAAGTTTCTTCTTCACAACATTGACAAGCTGGTCAAATCCTAAATTTTGATCCACAGATGATGCAGCATCATGAATGCAGGAATCAAGAAAGGAATCCACAACAGCAACTTTCCAGATGAAGAAAGAATGGCTCTTGAATAAGCCAGGAAACTTCCAGATATATTCAGATATGGGGCAACCAGAACTCATCAAATCTGAAAAATTAGAAGCCCTGCCTGGGCAGAAGGCAACAGGTCCACCAAGTGAAGACAATGTCTTATCAATTGATTCCAATTCAGAGAATGGCTTGACTAGTGCTTCGAGAAGAGATTTCCTTCTGAAGGCACGCGGTTCCCTTTCATGTTCAGAACTAAGTAGAGATTGGAAATGGTTCACAGAAGATGCCAAATCGCCTTTAATACTAGCTTCTCTCTTCATCAGAGAAGAACTTCGCATATCCTTCTGGTTCCATGTTTGATGGAGCTTGTCCAGCTGTGCTCTACAAGCTTCTTCTTGGGAAGCAAGTTCCTCAGCCTCTTCCCAAGAAAGATTATCCCTACCCTTCATTGCAGCTTCTTCTAGAGCCAACTTCTGCTTAGTAATGAGTCCGACCTTCACAAAGTAATTCTGTTCTAGTTCCACCAAAGATTCCCTCTCTAGTTGAACCTCAACAAGCTGCTCCAGCACTGTATCAATGGATCCCCTGATCTGTGACAGAGATCCAAATGAATCCAAAACTTCTGTTTTGAATGAAACAACAGATCTAAGCACATCTGGTACAACGACTTCAATCATTTGTCCAACCAAGTTCTTACAAGAGAGTAAACTGGTTTTAAAAATGGAAGCCCAGTTTCTTTGGGAAGAATCATCGAAATGATCTATATCTGTGTCAACACTAGGCATATTCCTATCAACATACAGGCGCAGTTCATTGACAAACCCTGCTACAAGTATGCACTTCTCAATTTGCTCTTCAAACTCACATAAGAAAGCTCCAAGATCAGAATGTAGTTTATTCTCCGTATTTCTCCCCCCAGTACAATGACTCAAGATGCCGAGCAATCTATGCTTAACCTCATTATACAGAGAACTTACAGCAGTATATAGAACATTCAAAACCTTTTCCTTTTTCTCTTCAAGTTCACCTCGTAATCTAGCATCTTTTGTCCCATTGTGCTTCAACAGTTCCACATGCGTAAAAGACATGGCATATTCTTTCCTTGCAAGGTCAGCAGATTGCATGTACTTCATGAAAGCAGATAGAAGCTGATCCTTCGCTCTTGCTTCCGTCTCTGAACCAATTGAGTTAACCAATTCGGCACATTCTTCTTCAACTTTCTCAGTCTCGGCTGCATACTTCTCCACTTTAAGAGACAGATCGTCATAACTACTATTAATAGAATTAAATCCATCCCTGTGGACCTTCCCAACAAGGTCAGCAGTTTGTCTTCTGACAAGAGAGAGGATATCAGGGGAAAGGCTATTCACGGAAAGTTGGAGAACTTGTGCCCATCCGTGCACTGGACTGGTGGTAAGGTAGTTTAGAGGTAGAATTCTTTGCAAAGCCAAAGAATATGTTTGGATAGCTGTTACCGCAGAAGAAATTCCATGATCCAACTCAGCAACGAGCTGAGAAACTTCTCTATCTATATCGTGGCTTTGAGCTTGTGTGGGCTCTGGAACTATAGTCAGTGGAACCCCAGCCACAAGAACAGCAGATGTAAGAGACAAAACTTCTTCCATACTGGTCAGCTTTATGTAGGATTTAATTTCTGCAATTGAACTGCTTCGTAAAGCATCAAGTACCCTTCCATGTTGCTCCATCCACGTTGCTGCCTCTTGGGCTTTTTCAGCTACCAAAGCCTTTGCTTGAGCAAATTCTCGAGCCTGTATCTCGAATGAGGCACGCGTTTTGTCCAAATTACAAGTTGCTTCAGCAACAACTGACTTTGCAGATGTCTCGTGCATTATAAGATTAGACCTCTCTTGGTCAGCTCGATAAAAAAGAGCAGAGACAAGCTCATATCGGTTTAAGATGTTTGTGAATCGCTGATACATGAATTCTATAAGTTAAAGCAAGTTCCAATCAATGATATAAAAGTTGTCAGGAAAAGATGTGGGCAATAGTTCTGAATACCTCGAGAGCGGTTTCAACTGCCGGTAAGGTAGCCAGCAAGAGATCATGATGTTCCTAGTCAGATGTGAAAAAATAAGCACCATTTTGTAGATAAGAATAGTTTACAACTAAATAAATTTAGTATTGCTAACAACTCATATACTCTAAAATTAAGTTGCCAGACAGATGTAACTTTAGTATTTAAAACCTTCAACACTCCCCCTCGTGTGTGGCCTTTCTTTGTCCAACACGTGTGGGAATATTTGACTGGGGAACTGTGAGGTTTAAACATGAGACGTTTGGCTCTCTATCATGTTAATTATCCATCTACTCAAAAAGCTTAACCTGTTCTAGTGGGTGTAACTTTAATATTTAAATCCTTCAACAAGTACCAACTGTATTTTTTAATTAAGTGTACTGCAACTGACCGCTACAATGTCCCACCATAAATAAAACCTCAAGGCTGGGCCAATTATACAAAAAAGACTAGCCACCAAAATAAAAGAGAATGAGTGATTTTTTGTTGGATGGGGCATTAAGAGTTGGTAAGGGAGAAGAAGCAACATATTAAAGCCAAAATATTTTAAAACATAATGTACCTGCAGTGGAACGCGTATTTCTTGCACCCGAGATGCAAATAAACTCAAGCTAACTGCCAGCTCCATGCCTTTCCTTTCTTCACCAACAATTGCTGCATCATCATGGAAATCTCCACGTGTCCATTCCACAAGTGGATCCCAAACAAATACCTCCAACAACATTAAGAGTACATCCTTATTCTTCCTCAGGACACCAAGAACTGCTTCACAGTTTTCTCTAAAGGTGCCTTCAATTCCAGTCAACCCTAAAGCTGCTTCAATTGTCTGGGTCAGGCGGAATGGCACAATTTCAGGAATTTTTAGTCTCTGCCCTTTATCAAAGCACACATTGTAATCAATATGCAAAATATCTCCACTACAAAAATCCACAAGAATATTATCCAAATGCCTGTCCCCTAGGCCAAGAATGTGGCCGACCATGCTCATTGCTGCTAGGGTACCAGAATACCTAGAAGCAAACGAAAACTAGTCATTAAAATGTTCCACAATTTACTAGAACAGAAGGCTTTCAACTTATTCATTAAGTAAAGTAAAACAACAAAACTGGCCGTTATTTAAAAAATGATTAATAAATATATCATCATCATCATCATCATATGCTACATGTATAAGATCTCATTGGTTTAAGATTCAGCTAATTTTTTATCATAATAGATGGCATATATTTACAAGAAAAGCTGACTAAATGCAAGAAAAAGATGAAATAAAGCACAAATGGATGCATGATTAAGGTATCTTTCTTACGATCAATGATAAACGTTCCCTGATTTAAAACCTAACATGCATAGCTATTGCAAATGGATCTTATTAAAGGGAAGACTTTCTTCAATTTCATGATAGCATACCTCTTTAATTTCGAGCTGAAGGCTTTGAATCCTTCACTGGCACACCAAAGTTCTTGATGAAGAAGTTGTTTAGGAGCCTCGTTCATAAGATCCAAGAGAACTTTTCTCTTGACTTCATGAGGCCAATCTCTTCGTGATATTACTCTCCGGATGCCTTTCTCTTTAAGTGCTGGTATAATTTTACCATAGAACATATCACTTGGACGGGGAACAGGTGGAGGAACTGTAGTTTTCATACTATTACTGCCCTGTGCTAGCAGTTGTGCTTGCTGGACACGGGTCTGCCAAGATTTGAAAACACTATATATACTAATTACATTGTCCACCCACTGGATGAGACCAGCTCGACCACTGATTGGTGTCACGGAATAATAGCGAATGGAAAGAGAATTACGAGTAGCGGGACATGAATGCATGAAACCATTTATGGCTTGCAGTAGTTGCATGATCCTAGCATCAAGACGCAGGTCTTCCCGCCCTTTCAAGAGATAGGTGTACTTGTGACCATCTGAACCCAGAATAACAAGTTTCTTCGGTTTAGTCTTGGTTGATAAGATAACTACTTGTTCACAAAAAGAAGTTATCGTCACAATTCCCTGGAGAGTTGTAGCGAGACCCAAATGAGATTCAGATATTGTGACTTGCTTTTCAAGACCAGGCATTGGAACATCAGAAGAGGATAGCATAGCCAATTGTGGTGCAACATCGCCCAAGGATATTGCTGATTTCCTCTGATAAGATGCCAAAGATGCAGCAATATTATCAAAGGGCCTCCACACATCCCCAAGCACCGCAGCAGATGCTGGAGGAGCTTTAAAGTTTAAAATGGCTGATTTAAGTTGTTCCATGTACTCCTCATGGAACCATATCTCATGAGGTGTTTCAGGTTTCCGAGAAGTAGAAGCCATACGACGCTCTAGGGCTACGACAATGGGAGCCATCATGGCAGAGTATTTTGCGGCATTTATCTTGTTCTTTTCACTATGACTAAGGGTGGCATTCTCTGCAATTCGTACAGCCTCCTCCTTCAGCAAATTTATACGCCTTATCACATCTAGCACAATTATATAAAAAGTCAGTCAAGATAGTTTGTCTATATGCAATTAAAGCCAACAACAGCACTAGTGAAGGGTGGCATGAGAAGTTTAAGACCTAAAAGGAAATGCCAGTTTAGATAGTGAGGAAGAATAAGGATGCAAATGGTTGAAATTTTCCCCGTTATATAATCCTATGTAGAGCATAATACCCAAATTTGATATTTTCAAGAAACTGGCCTAAAAAATGGTCTTCATAGTTGACAAAGGCATCCTGAGTTTAATTTGTATATTTTTTAATGTAGACTTGTGAGTTTAAAATGGCTGATTTAAGTTGTTCCATGTACTCCTCATGGAACCATATCTCATGAGGTGTTTCAGGTTTCCAAGAAGTAGAAGCCAGACGACGCTACAGGGCTATGACAATGGGAGCCATCATGGCAGAGTATTTTGTGGCGTTTATCATGTTCTTTTCACTATGACTAAGGGTGGCATTCTCTGCAATTCTTACAGCCTCCTCTTTCAGCAAATTTATATGCGCTATCACATCTAGCACAATAATATAAAAAGTCAGTCAATATGATTTGTCCACGTGCAATTAAAGCCACCAACAGCACTAGTGAAGGGTGGCATGAGAAGTTTAAGGCCTAAAAGAAAATGCCAGTTTAGATAGTGAGGAAGAATAAGGTTGTAAATGGTTGAACTTTTCACTGTTTTATAATCCTATGTAGAGCATAATACCCAAATTTGATATTTTCAGAAACTGGCCTAAAAAATGGTCTTCATCGTTGACAAAGGCATCCTGAGTTTAATTTCTATATTTTTTAATATACACTTGTGAGTTCAAAGAAAAATATATTTGGAAGTAGCAAACACATGCATACTGACCCACAAACACAAGTACTCCTCGTAGTTTTAGAATGAAGAATAATACGACTTTTGATAATTCTTTCTATTATCATGCAAGTAGGTACCATCTAACGATGAAGATACTAATTCAGCAAACCTTTTGTCACGTCAGAGAAATCAACATTTAGCTGTTCCTTTTTCCCAGTGAATGGTTAGTATTAGAAATAAAAATAATAATAATAAAAAAATAATAATAATAATAATAATAAATAAAAAGATATGCACAGGGAGTCCCAAAATAGAGAGAAACATTTATTTTTTAGGCTTTTGTATAGAAATTTGATTCAGACAGTTCTTTTTTCCATTGTTATTACATTTTACATAAAACAGACACTAATATCGCAATTCCTTTTATTTGCATTTATGATGAAAACATCCATATTCTTAAGGACAAAAGAAAAAATAAATTGCCAGACAAAGAGTCCAAATTCAGAGAACCAACAAAACCTGTGTGGAGATCTTGAAGCGTGCTGAGCCACAGTTCTTCCCAAAGAACAGTTACGTTTCCTAGCTCTTCTATCATGAGCCGGACATCCTGAATTAGTCTTGGATAAAGTTTACTCTGCATACACCAAGATGTTTGTATAATTTTTTTCTTTTAACTTTGAACGAGAAAGTTAAGGTTCACAATAACATAGATCGGAGATAGTTAAAACCCAAAAGCACCAAGACATCAATTATCATTCCAAGAGCAACATAATGTTGAAGAAAAAATTATTCAGAAAGGAATATAGTATATGCAAGAGTACTTAATTTGTAGAGAGGTGTAAATAAAGTGAAAAGCATGTTCTTTCTCTTAATCCTTTTCCCCAGTTCCAAAATTTATATGCATCTGGCAAGGAAATATATCTTTTCGTTTACAAATGTTTATATTCAGTCGTTACTCTTATTGACCTATTTTCAGTGATGGTCATAATTTCCACTCACTGAAGACTTCTGGATTAAATGATGAAGCACATCAAGAGAACATATGTCAAGATTAAGAAAATTATGATGTGAACATTGTCTCATAATTCTGCCTCCATCATATGTCTTGTCCTTGACTGCTGGTTCCAACCTCAGAAAAAGGAAGAGTGCATCAACCAACAGTCAGCTTACAGGCATTGTCAGGCCCATATTAACTTATATGTAGGGATATTTGCTCATACATGAGTTTTTTCCTTCAAACGAAGTTATTGAGATCCGCGCACAAAGAGAGAATAAAGTTAAAATTGGAATCTGGAAGAAAATAAAGTTTAAAAAGAACTAGCTGACCTTCCTCAATAAATAAATAGAGCTAAATATCTAATAATTTATGCCCATTCTCCTCAATGATATTAAAATCAATGAAAAATACATTTATTTTATGTGTAGTGTATTGAAGCAAATGAATTGAACAACAACAATGTCAAACAAATCAACGAAAGAGGTTTGTATTACCAAACAAGCTAGTACATGTTGAAGCTCCTCAGAAGGTTCCTCTTCATAAGCGTTTACATCAGCAAGGGTCGGGTATACAATGGACCAAGGAGATAACTTAGCAAGCATCAACAGCAATCCCTCCAACAGTTTTCGAACCAAACGTTCTGGATGAGAACTCAGCCGAGCAAACAGTTGAGGTGTTATTTCCTTCAAAAGTGTATGCAAATCAGAATCTCACCAACTAATCTTTGCTAAATTCAACATGTTTGAAACAGTAGCCCAACGGGGTTAGCTCAAGTGGTAAGTAACTTGACCCTGGTGCCTCATGAAACAATATGTCTGAAGTTCGACTCTCCTCGAGGCATGCCCACACAACGAAGACAGAGTTTTACCTAACCCGTGTGGAAGAGGCGCTTTGCACAGTGTCCCGTGGGTTAGTTGGGGTGAAACTTCAGATACCCCGATTATCAAAAGAGAAAAAAAAAGCAAAAAAAAAAAAAAGGTATCTTACCTGCCATGGCAACAAAGGAACTGTAGAAAGAGCAGGTTCAAGAGTATCCTTTAATTCCACTCCATAGTTGAGGAGAATGTGCAAGACATAGAGTGTAGCCTTCAATGTGTAGCTCAGAGTCTTCTGCTTCAGAGACTCATAATCAAAATCAGCCAACTGACCATCAGAAAACTTGGAAGAAGAATATGAGAGGTAATGTATGAAAGCTTGAGCTGCATGCCCAAAGAGTGACACCCTTCTCCTCCTCAAAGACCACCAAACATCAACTAGATCATCAACCAAGGACAACATTGTGGATTCTTCAAGCGCACTACTTGCACATAAAAAGCATTTTTGTAACTGAGAAGTTACTATAGCAGAAAGGCATTCCCCACTAGAATTTTCTGCCCCTGGTGCTCCAGCTGCAGTTTCAATTATATTAACTACTTGTTGCACCAAAGTTTTAACATAATTATCATTGCTCGAGTGCTCAGAAGATTCAATCCGCCACTTAGACTCTTCCCCTCTCTCATTCATATCTTTTGCATCACTCCTTTCCTGCAAAAGCTTCAAAATAATATGTTTCACTTTTAATAGCTCTTCTTCAGTTAATTTAAATCTTTCAGGTAGAAATTCTGGCACAAGAATGGGAGAAAAAGAATGTGAATGAAGGGCAGTCTCATCTGGTGCGGAGAGAGATGCTCTAGCTTGCCTAAAACACCAAGAGGCATATGAAATCCATGATTTGCCCATAGTGGGGCAGAGGCGAGAAGACAACTTTGCAGCTGTACCCACAAGTTCTTCAATAATGAGCCCCGTTCTTGGTTTAGAGCTCAAGTTATCATCACTGAAGCTGGCTGTCCCACCACTAAGAGGAGAAATATCATTGACTCTGAAATCTGCTCGCATCTTAAGAGCAATATTTTCCAAATTCACATCTGAATAATCCTGTCGCAACCAATCTGAAAGTTTCAAGCATGCTTTTGCCTTCAAAATATTGTCATCAACAGCAGGAACATTACACGAAGGTGAAACCAAACAAGGACGCAGGAACAACCAAAGATTTGTGAGTGCATCTTCATGCTTGTTTTCAGCATGCATCAGCAGGATGCCCTCATACTGCAAATTCGACATCAAGAAATCACGGTATTTCCCCTCAGAGCAAGTTAGCAAATGATCTTTGAGATGGTTATGTAGTCGGTTCGCCAACATTAGGTTTCCTTGCTTACGGGCTAAAGTTAACAAATTTTTACAGAGTTGTAGAGTCACAAGTGAATCTGGGAGGATGGCTCGATAGACCCGGAGAACTTTGAGCCACAAGTTACAATCTTGATGAACTCGATGGACTGGGGACCGCAGTACCTGCATATATGAACTTAATAAGGACTGAAGTTGCTTGTCTTGGCTGTCTTTAAGTTTGCAACTTTCTTCAAAAGCAAAGATGCAGTGCAACTGGGTGGCATGTGCAGCTGCCTCTGCCACCCCATCAAGTGGCAAAACTGACAATGTTTCTTGCAGCATTGACTTGGCCTTTTGCATTTCATGTGATACTGTGTCTAACTTCCGCTCAGTTTGAAGAAGCATTGCCTGCAAAAGCATTTGTTCGCTCCTTTGCAAGGCCAATTTGGGATCGAGAGTGAGTTCACTACTACATTTAGGTGTCAAATCAAGGGAAGCCCATGCTGCCTGAAAATTACCTAAATCAAAGTGGGCCAAGGCATGAATTGCATTTATTTCATTTCCAGCCGTTGTCAGAGCGCCAGAATAACTCTTCCCAGCATGCTTAGCACGAAGTGTTTGCAACTCCAGTAGCCAGGACTCTAAAGACTTCCAATCAGAAACTGCAGTATAACTCTCGATGATACGTCCTATTGCGAACTGCACACCATCAGACCCCATAGAACTTAGAGACTCCTCATTCTGCAACAAGAGAATAAAATGGGCAGCAGCCTTTTCATAGCACCCTTCTGCTTGGTACACAAGGCCAGTAATCCACGAAAAAGGTCCCAAGATCCCGTTGTTACTCAAACTCTGGTTTTCCTCAGAGAGCAGGGAAGAGAATGTTGTAGAAACCCATTTCTGTAAGCCAATCAAAGCCTCCGGTTCATGACTTTTACAAAGAGCCAATGCCATGTGCCGCAAAACCCTCAAGATATCTCCAGAAAATCTGTCCAAATTATGTAGGTTCTCAGCCACCTGGGTCCTCAAGTTGTCCTTCGAAGCTGAGGCCACGAGATTTCTAAGCTCCTGCAAACGTAAAGTACAGTAATGAATTGTAGCATCATGACATTGTAATGCCAATCCAGCATTCATCATTGGCTCACATATGCGAGAAAACCACTCCTCGCAAACTTTTTTGTTTGCCCGAAAGAACAAGGAACTCTGCCTACAAGCACTTGGTAAAACAGTTGATCCATCATATGCATTGTATACATTTTTCTTCAGGGACTCCACAAAATCCAGTAATAACCTCATTGGTAACAAGTGAGCATATGAAGAACCTATAATATTAATATTTCCATCGGTTTGCTCAGCATCAAGCTGCAGCACATGTGCAATGTCCAAGAGCATACGCTCTAGTGCTGCAAAAGTTTGGGTGGGCCCACCAAGGTTGGTGCGGAGGCGCATCGTAATACAGTATCTAGCTGCTTCATGTATGGCCCACCATGCACCAGCAAGGATATTAACAGAGCATATTTGTTCCAGAACATTGTCCTCAAATTTTATGTCTAACCATGAACCACTCACACCAATGTTTGTATCCTCTAGTTGATTTGAAGAGAAGTCCTTTGAGCTCCGGCATGTATGAATGAGCCGCAGGATCCAAGAAGAAAGAGGCACCTTCCATCTTTGTGAAATGTAACTTAAGATGGAAACAAGCTGCTGTGAATGAAGTTGCTGAGGTAGTTGTTTGAGGGCAAATATTTGCTTCCAGTGTATGTAGGACCTATCACCTAATGGAATGACACTGGACCTGTATGTGGTAGCTGCTCCAAAGTCGTACAAACCCCAGACATATGTTGTAACAGGCAAAACATGGGAAAGCAACCTAACAAATGCATTTTTGATATCGTTATCAGGGTCACCAACTTTTTCAAGGACCAGATCAGTAACAGTATAAAAGTGTGTGGGATGAATAAGTTTTGCTTGCAGAAGAAGCTCTATAACTGATGCAACATGAGATCTCACCTTTGGCTCCCTGTCTAAAGCGGAATCCATGACGGAGAAAATTAGATTTCCAACTATACCAATATATTTGAAAGCTTCAGAAGCCTTTAAATTCTCATGTAAATCAATCACACACTCACAGAATTTATGGATCCACTGTAGGGCTTCTAATTTAACTGCCAGAGGAGAAGCAAAATGAAGAGCTTTCACAAGGACAACACTATACTTCCTCAAATACTCAAAAATTACGGAAGAATATTCATCCATCCCAATATCCTCTGCCAGGAGTTTGTCAGTTGAAATATCCGCAGGAACTTTCCTGCTATTAAGTTTTCGAATGGAACATTTGCTTGAAAACTCCACTGTAGATAGCCAGTACAGTGCTTTGATAACATTAGTTTGCATCTCCACATAGCCCTGAATGGGCAAGTCAAAAGGGTCAAATTTCTCTATAATAAAAGAGACCAATTTCTCTGACCTCTCAAGGTACAAAGCTTCAGCTTCTGTTTGGCCAATCAAACTGCTAGCCCCACCCAAGGAAACACAGCTTAGTAGGACTTTTAAATCAAATTTAACTAATGAAAACAACTCATGCTTTGAGTAAGATTTAGTGGGTGCTGCATGATTGACCTCATCTCTTTCGTATGAAGTTCTTCCCAGCATGCCCTTTAACAACTCCAACTCTTCAGTCAAGGAAGTCACAGCCTGTTCAACAACTTTGTTATTTACATGCTGGAGCAGGAAAATGTAAGTAGCAGCTGAACTTCTTGTCACCAAGTGATTTGGATGCAAACGCAGCTGAGATATAGGCGAATCAAATTGCAATATTTTATGTACAGATAATGGTTGTAGGCCAAGTTTCTGTAAAGACAGCAATTGGAGATTGGTTTTAAGAACCCCATGCACCTGAAAAGATGTAATCTTCCCAAGCCCTACAACTTGGTTGGTGTTGTCCATTTTCAAGCTTTGAAACAAGATATCAACCGCAAGGGGATAAAAGGATGAAAACCTCTCGCTAAGAATTTCCGCCAGGAGAGTCAAGCACCTCCAGCAATCCCCGATCCATTCCGACCACCCAAATTTCCTTCCCACTATAGATAAACATCCCAATAACTGAGGGAGCATTTTGACAAGAGGCTCAACTATTTGTTCAAGTACATTCATCTCTAGCAATCCAGAAGCTGTGGACTGCAGAACTGTAGAGAAGCAACACAACAACGAGACCAATCTTCGAAATAGTTGTGGAGTACCGGGGCTTCCATCCTGTAGCAATACGTCCATGTCACCTAAGAACTTCGAGAGCAAACCCAACGAAAACTGCAGGTTATTCACCCATTGTTTCTGAAATTGCAAGAAGGTATTCATAATAACATGTCTATCAGATTCAGCAAGGTCTGGTACCATTGCCCAGCCAAGAAGCAGATCGACAATGTCAACAAAATGGGGTTGAAAGCATCTGAAAAACTTCAAGGATATCAAACTTAGGACACGCAAAAGCTGATGCAGTGAACTCAAGGAGGTTCTCTCATCTTCAAGAAGTTCTTGGCATGCTTTGAGAATCGGTAATGCATACCTCTCAATTGCCCCAACATCTCCAGCATTAAGAAACTCACACAGACCTTCCAATGCCAATTCTCTCGTCACGTCTCCAGCACCAACATTGCTTAGCAACGGCAGTGCCCAACCTATAAACCCATCAACCAGACTGCCGAGTACAACATGGTTCTGCCTTCCATTCGTCGATATAGGGATTGAACACAGCACAGAACACAAGGCCCCATATGCTGTAGCCGCTGCCTGACGCACTGAATACAATCTATGACAAATTCAAACAAAATTGAAGGTGTCATATCATATATATATTTGTGTGTGTGCGTGTGTGTTGGGGGCGGTGAAGGTGACAATGGAAATTGTTAATTGGGAAACCTTATCAAAACCCAAAGATTGATCACATTGGACTGAACCATAGTGAATCCAGCTTTGTAACTTTGCCTTAACTAGATTATTCCTAAATTTCACGGAAATAAACTACAAAAAATTGTGTTACTGATACCTGTAGGAACTGAGAATATATATAAGTAAATTCTATATTTTTGGGGGGAGAAAGGATTATACTGATGATGAAATTAAATTTGAATTCTAAGCTTAATCAACTAATAAACCCACCTTTCTCATTAATATAAAGGTGTCAGTCACTCCAATAATAACAAACTCGATAATATTAAAGATTAGTATATCATAAATCCAAAAAGGAGGAAATTTTCGTACAAAAATGAATACATCATTCTGAAAAGTGTTAATTGAAGGAACTAATTGAAACCAAAAGACCAATTATTATCCATGATATTGGATCCAGATTTATAATTTTGCCTTAGTCATAGTATTTATAATGTTGCATCGATATATAATGTGGGAAAAAGGATATCCTGGTGAAATTAAAATCGATTTCTAAGCTTAATCAACCTATAAACCCATCCTTCTCGTTAAAACAAAGGGCCTGTGCAATCCATTTATTGAGCACAGATATGGGAATTAACTCTATCCAGCTGGGTCATTTTGCCTTCACGAGATCATTCGTAAGTTTTGAAGAAATCAACTTGTAAAACTGCTAACTTGGGAACCAAAAATAATAATAATGCCAAACAAGAAGGTTATTTAGACAATAAAATTGATTTGAATTCTAAGCTTAATGAACCAATAATAAACCCATCTTTCTCGTTACAAAAAGGCGTTGCAGAATCCAATTATTGAGCACTGATATGGGAAATTAGATAAGTGATTCCACCATTAGAACAAAAATCAAAAAACAGTAAGCATATACCTACATTGTCGTGTGTGTAAGAGTGCGTGCATGTGGAATGTGTTTGTGTGGCCTCTAATAGGATTAAAAATTATTGAATTCAATTGTCTTACTGGTTCTAATTCTGATGAAATCAACTATTAGAACTGACATAGGATGTAGAACCAATAAAGATTTCGTTTTCGATTCATCCCTTGAGTTGAATACTTCATATACCAAGTGCTCGCTAATGAGGACTGCATCTCCAGAATTGTAACCTTCCCATGGCATATACCATCTGTTTCCGATTTATTGGTTTTGAAATGAAAAGTATAGGGTTTTGTCACCTCTCCAACTATCTTTCCATTTGATAGGATTTTATTGGCCCAAGCATTTATTTGTTGAGGAGAAACTAATCCAATTTGGAGTTGTTGAACTTGGGCATTTATTACTTGGGCCATATTCGCGATCTATTTACTTACTCGAACAAATAAAAAAAATTCAGGGCGAAAATACAGCAATGTATAGGCTTTCTTATAATTTGGATATGTTATTTTGGAGTCAATCTCTTAGGAATAGGACTACATATAACATCAAGGACCCTGACGAATCCAAATAGAACATAATACAGTGTATCGAAAAAACATCAAGTCGGGGATAACCATGTGAATCAAGTTGACCACTGCAAGAACAAAACATAATGTCGAAAAAAAGGTTTTCCAGATTATGTAATTAAACTCAAATCCTAAGCTTAATAAGCCCATAATTCTCCTAAAAGGAGTTGTTCAATCCAATTATTGAGCACTGACATGGAAATATGAATTCCAAGGCACATTATTGGAACCAGAAATCAACAAGCACTAAATATACGCATACATGGGTGTGTGTAAATTCTGAGAAACGGAGAAATTTAGGAATTCAAAGCTTAATGAACGAATAAACCCATCATTCTAAAGGGGCTGTCCAATCCAATTACTGAGCACTGAGATTGTAATTAGTTCAATAATACCACCATTAGAACATGAATAAACAACAAACTCTAAATATATATATGTGTGTGTGTGTGTGTGTGTGTGTGTGTGATATGTCTGTGAGAAGGGGGTATAGGAACTTACTTGTCGGAGAGGAGTTGAGAGAAGGCCTGAGCGAGGAAAGAGGCGGAGTGGGCGATGAGGAGTGAGTTGGGAGGGTAGAGAATGGCGCGGTGGAGAGAGTTGAGAGCAGCGAGGCGAGACGATTCGGCGGCGTCTTCGGGAGGAGGTGTTGGTGTCGAAGAAGGGAGGGTTGTGGAAGAAGACGGTGATGGTGATGAATCGAGGTCTTTGGGGAGAGCAGCGGAGAGCAGAGCTGCGAGTTGTTGTTGTTGGGGATGGAGTCCTTGCATTATCGCTCTCCCCGACTTCGGATTTGCATCTCTCTCTGTATCTGTATCTGTATCTGTATCTGTACCTATATATGTATCTATACGTTTACATGTTATATCTATCTACTCTTCGTTTTCGCTTTCTATTATACAGACTTGTGCATTCGGTCACCGGAGAACCAACTGAAGAAAGGAGGGATTTATTGTTTTTTTACGGAAGCATTTCTGGCTAGCTAAACTATTTAGCTAGTAGTGAGGCCATGGCGTGGAGTGTTTGCTTTTCTTTTCTTTTTAAGTTAAAAATATATATAAAAGTAGTATTTGATTGAGTATGTATAAATAGTATTTGTATTAAATTAATATTATAGCTATGTTTAATAATTTTTTATTTAATTTATTAACAAATATATTCGCTAAATAAAAAAATAACATGAATTTTTTAAAAAACTTAAATAATAATTCATATATTTTATTACATAATCAATCATGTATGCTTATTTATGTTACTAGATTGTATTTTTTATATTATTTGTGATGAATAAATACGTGAATGTTTTAAATATTTTATCTTCAATCAAATTTAATATATTAAATATAATTAATTGATTGGGTTATAATAATTAATATTATTTTATTAAATTGATCTCAATTAAGTTAAATATAAATTATAATTGAAATATATACTTCTTTTTTCTTCTTTATTATATTAAGAATATATATATATATATAAATTACTTAATATATACATAAAAGAAGTATATATATATATACAAAATACATAACCCAAACTTTATATGAAAAAAATTCATTACCCAGACTTTATATGAAAAAAATTACAAAAAAACGCAAATCAATGTCTCCAAATACCTCGTCGCCTAGTGTGTGGTCGTTGCTCTCCAAACATACGCATCTATACAAAAATTACTTTATATAGAGAAAAGAAGATATATACATAATATATCCATATTTCTTCATATCTATACCCAAATCAGTGTGGTCGTTGCTCTCCAGATCTCTCCCCGCCTTCACCATAACCACCACCGCCTCACCAAAAATCCATTTATCAGTACTCATCTCCTTCTCACTCAACTTATATATATATATATATATATATATATATATATATATTCGTGTGCATATGCGTGTGTATATATATTTTTTGTCCCAATTTCTTTGATTTTCATGTTTGATTGGGTATATTTTTTTGCCCTAATTTTTGTAATTTTCATGTCTGATATGTGTATATAGAAATTTTGCCCCAATTTTTTTTATTTTGTGATGTCTGTATGTGGGTGCAACTTTGTCTATATATATATATAGATGTCTATGTTTATAGATTCTCTAACTGGTTCCCTCCAATTTGGCGAGTCCGGTTGCCAGGCTACGTGTGGGGACCACGTTTGGCTAGCTGCACTCCATACATCTTCGCTCGCAAAATTATGTTACCAGCTAGCTAAACTCCTTGCACTCCGGCTGCTCTTACACCCCTGAGATTTGCCCTAATTCAATGTAAACCCTCTTAATTTTCAATATTTTCACCTAAACTTCCAATTAACTTTTTAAGCGGGATAATGTGACTTTCCTAGGATACCCCTTATTATTAAATTTATTTTTAAATTTTTTTAATTGATGTCAAAAGATAATACTGCCTCTTTATTTCATTAATACCACAAAAACAACATTACTCTTTTACTTTAGGGTAATTTGTATTGACTCGAGTATTGGTCAATTGCAGTAGATGATGGTTAATGGACTATTTTGCATTGACACCCCCTGAGGTTTGTAAAGTGTTGCAATGACATTCCTTGGAAACAGAAAATGACTTTAGTGCCCTTAATTAATTTAATTTTCATATAAAATATCTAAGTTACCCCATGCCTAAACCCTACACTTTACCCATTACACTAACCATTTTTATCATCACACTCTTATTATTAAACAAATCTACAATAAATAAATACTACTAAGATATACAATATATATATAATTTTATTTTAAATATAAAAATTCAAAAACATCAAAAATATTTTGAAATATATATTTAAAGGTAAATTCTACTACTAAAAAAATTTCATCAATAATAATATTAAGAAAATTTCATTATTTAATTATTGTTCTTAATTTTTACTATATTAATATATAAATATTTCTCAAAAAATATTAAAGGATTATATCTAAAACAATTATAGGTATTACATATCTAATAAAATATATATAATTTTTTATGTACGAATAGAAAAAATATATATATTTGTATACTATTGTCAATCAATAATTTAAATAAAAATTGGTAATATAATGGAATATTTTATTTAAAATATCTTACACATTATCAATTGTAGGTATTACATATCTAAGAAATTCTACCATTGTTGACCCAAGGATTTTCACCATGGGTAAACATGACATTTTGATGATTACAAACCATTGAATGTGGTGAATTTAATGTCTACTTGAGTTATGCTTAATAGGTTGTTGATTCAAGATAAAACTCAAGAGAGCTAGTGAATCCATGAGAAGATCAAGCAAATGTGCGTAAAGCTCAAAAGACATTAGAGACAAGGATGAAGACATCAACCCAAAGCTTAAAGAAATTGAAGATCAAAGAATTGGGTAAAATAGTCTTGGGTGAGTGTTAGATTAAATGTAAAGTTATTTTTGAAATAACTTATTTGAAAGCTCAACTCTTGACAAATTAGCATATAGGACCATGCATATCATTTACGTCATCCATGAGTCCTTGAACCATTAGTATTAGACTATGAACATCATTGATGATACATTCATATATATATAGTCTTTGCTAGAGTTGAGTTAGTTCAAGCTTTCATAAGCTATGAAAGAACTCAACAAAGAGGTTGTCCTAGAACCTAAACTTATTTCATATAACTTGAAATGGATTCTAGACATGTATTAAAGCTTTGAACAAAATTGTTTCAATCATGAAAAGCTTTTGTCAAATATTGAGAATTTATTTAAATGAATATATTATTTTATAATCTCAATATTATTTTTAGGAATGTCAAGGACCTTAATAAGTCTATAAGACATCATAGGGATGTCTCTAAGTCATTTCGGAAACATCCCAAAAGATTTCCTGAAAAACCGTTATGCGGTTTAAGATATTGAAATGAAATGTCACATTCAAACGACCATATCATACTCAAAAATGGGTTAAATGGAGTGATTCAAAATCATAATATCAAGATCTTGAAGTCCTCTTTCCAAAAAGCTAAAGAACTCCTCAATCCGACTTACGGAACTCGAGTTATGATCAAAAGAGTGGAACTGGACGGAGCAGATCTGAATCAGTCGACCGACACTAAATGGTCAGTCGACCGAACCCACCAGAGGCGTTTTGGCAATTTTTTTGACATTTTTCAGTCAACCGACAAAGCAGGTCAGTCGACCGACTCGGCCTGAAACGACTTCCAACGACTATTTTTTGATTCAAACTTCTTCTAAACTACCCAAAACACCCCAAAACGGCTAGAATTGTTTCCTACTCTATATATATGCCATATATGAGCCAAAAGAGGTTGAAGAAGAGAGGGATATGAGTTGTATTGAAATCTACCATTTGTGCTTCATTTTTTAATTCATATTTGGGTAGAAAATTCTCCTATAGGAATCACACCATTGTGCATCACTCATATCATCTTTTTGTGATTCATTCTTCCACATATTGAGTTGAGCTTTTCATTTGATTATTTAATTTATGACTCTAAGTATGTGAGGAAGTGAGCTTTGAATTTCCATATCTATCTATTGAGAGAAAATGTTGTACACTCAAATTCCATTCTTATTCTTTGTGAGTGAAAGACCAAGAAGTTGTCTTGGCATGGGATGGGTTTGTTGAAGCTTTGTAAATGTTTTTCTCTACCTTAAAAAGAGAGGATTAGGTTGGCTCTCCACCCGCAAGTGTGAGCAAAGGTTGGCTCTTCACCCGGAAGCAAGAGTGTTCGAATGTTGGCTCTCCACCCGCAAGAGTGAGCAAGGTTGGCTCTTCACCCGAAAGAAGGAACATGTAAGGGTTTGTTTTTCACCCGCAAGAAAAACACGATAGTGGAATCCTTGAGAGGTTTTCTCAAGGCATGGAGTGGACCAAAGCTTTGGTTGAACCATGTAAAAACTCGGTGTCTTGGTTTGCATTTTCTCTATCCCTTAACTCCTTACTTTACAAGCAATTTCATTTCAATCTTGAGCTTTATTTATCAATGCTTGGAAATTGTGTGTGCTTAAATATTCATGAGGGGATTGGGAAAATGTTTGGTTGAAGTAAATTGCAATGTGAACTTGATTATTGCTTAGATTATAAATTCTTTACTTGTTCATTAGTTTGTTATAATCTAGTTGCACACTAAGTGTTTGATATAATGTATCTTCACCACACCATAACATAAAAGCAATTGTCATTTATAATCTTGAGCCTTATATATATAAATGCTATGAAATTGCTTGTATTAGTGTATTAACGAAGTGGTTAGAAAATGCATGGTTGAAGTGAATTAAATTGTGAACTTGATTAGATAAGATGTAGATTATAACTTATCTACTCTCTTATTTATCTATAATATAAGTGTTCACTAAGTGTTTGATAAAATGCATCTTCCACAACACAATAGCATTGAAATTCCATATGTACACCAAGTGTTTGACAAAATGCATATTCAACACAACCTTCTCTTTAAGGGTTTATGTGTGCTCTTAATATTTAATCACTTTGTAAAAACTCTACAAATATATTTTTTATGACAAATAACACTTTATACATTAAGTCTATATATGATGAAAGTGATTTACATGTTTAGTTGAATAACATATTCACTTGGTGCTTGAATTGGTTCATATGCTACTTGAATCCATAATGCATGTATTATCATTATGAGATAAGTGCTTCAACTTGTTTGGTCGAATTGTTTACTTGATTAATAGAACAATTCACCTTTACTTGAATCAATGATGCGTGTATTCAATTGTATAAATTACTAATGCATGATTACAAGTATGAAATGTGAAAGTCACTTAAGAGATTATATAAACCACTAAGTGTTTGACTAGAGTCTTGTAATGCATATTTTTCTTTAAATAAAGTCAAACCGAAAAAGTCTCAAAGTTTGTCATTGACCCTATTCACCCCTCCCCCCTCCCCCCCCTCTAGGTGTCAATATGTGGCCAACAATATACTATTGTCAATCAATAATTTAAATAAAATTTGGTAATATAATGAAATATTTTATTTAAAATATCTTACACATTATCAATTATAGGTATTACATATCTAAGAAATTCTACCATATATTATCAAATTTCGTAATGTAATGGAATTTTCTTTGATATTACATATCTAAATAAGATATTCCATTATAGATATTATATATATAAGAAATTCTACCATTATATTATCAAGTTTTATTAAAATTATTGATTGACAATAGTATAAAATATATATATAAAAATATACTATTCGTACATAAAAATTTATATATATATATTATTAGATATGTAATATCTATAATGGTTATTAGATATAACCCTTTAATTTTTTTGAGAAATATGTATATAGTAATATAATAAAAACCAAGAGAAGTAATTAAATAATATAATTTTCTTAATATTGTTATTGATGAAAAAAAATTAGTGGTACAATTTACCTTTAAATATATATTTTAAAATATTTTTGATGTTTTTGAATTTTTATTTTTAAAATAAAATTATATATATTATATATTTTAGTAGTATTTATTTATTATAGATTTTTTAATAATAAGAGTGTGATGATAAGGGTGGTTGGTGTAATGGGTAAAGTGTAGGGTTTAGGCATGGGGTAACTTAGAAATTTCACATGAAAATTAAATTAAGGGTTAATTTCATTTACACCCACTGAACTTTATTCAAAAGGCATTTTGACCCCCCCCCCCCCCCCCCCCAACTCTGCATAAATGTAGTCAAACCCCTAATTAGGCAAAATTTCATCATTTGTACCCCCTTACCACTTTTAGCACATTTTCCAGACCTGATGGCATGTGAAATGCCTAAAACTACCCTTAGCCCTATCCCTACTTTAATATATCAATTTGACTCCTCAGTTTTAGGGTTGTAAATGAAATTAATTAAAACAAAAAATTGTCTACATATTTAACTAACACAAGTATTTACTAAATTATTTTCATTTTTCAAAAAAAAATACTAAATTGCACATATAAATAGTAATTTTTGGTCCAAAAATAAATTTAGTTTTAAAAATTATGTCAATGAAAATATTTAATTTGTCCATTGTAATATTCAAACATACAAATTTCTATTTTAATAAGGAAATAAAATATAAAAACACTTTATTCATATAGAATTAAACATACAATTTTTTTTTTTATTTCGCCCTAATGTTTTTATTTTGGTATAATGTTTTTTCCTTTATAGTATAATATATAAAAACAAAATTTAAAAACGAAAAAAAATCCAAGGCCGAAATTGTTTTTTCATTTTAAAATTTTGTCTTAAAAGAAAACCGACCATTTTAAAGTTTTGTTTTTAAACGGAAAAAAAAATTTGGCCGATTTTTTTTTCATTTTAAAATTTTGTCTTAAAACGAAGAAAAAAAAAATAATTTTAAATTTTTGTTTTTTAATGAAAAAAAAAAATTGGCTGTTTTTTTTTTATTTTTCTTTTGTAAACGAAAAATAAATTTGATATGTATTGCCGAGAAAGGTTGCAGTCATCGAGAAAGGTTGCAGTCGCCGGAGGTTTGCCGGAGAAGACGACTAGAGACGATGCAGTCGCTGTGGTACCCAACTCCTAATTGCTTCACCGACCACTGCTTGGACTTTGTCTACCATCCCCAATAGCAGAGGACTTACAATAAACACAACCCATTATGCATAAACAAAAAACCCACCTTCAATATCATAAATTTTCACCAAATCTGTGTACAATTCGAACAAAAAACAAACCCTAATTCGATTGAAATTGATTGAACTTCATACAACACATGAAAATACCAGAAACGCATAATAAAATTGATTGGATTTGTTCCTTCTCGCCTCCGTCAGTCATCGGTCTTCTCCATCTTGCCTCCATATCTCAATGTCATATCTATACATATATGTATGTGTGTGTGTGTGTATATAGAGAAAGTGAGATAGAGAAAGAGGGGCAACCATGACTGCCCCTGTGTGTATCTATGCATGTATGTGTGTGTGTGTGTGTATATGTGCGTGTGTGGGGGGGGGGGGGGGGGGGTTAGGAGGTGCGAGGATGAGGTGGGAGGTGGTGGTGGGTGTGTAAAAATTAGGGTTAGGGTTAGGGTTTGGTTTGGAATAGGGGTTGAAGAAGATGGGTGTTTGGATATGGGTTTCAACTAAACCCTAAATTGGAATAAAGATATTATTATTCCAATAATTGATAGATTTAAACTTTAACTAAAGCTATTTGGAAAAGGGTAAAATGATCTTTTCCTTCTCAGTCAATGCCCAAAATTGGTCAGGGGGTCTAAATGCATTTATGCAAAGTTTGGGGTCAAAATGTCTTTTGAACAAAGTTCAGGGGGTGTAAATGAAATTAATCATTAAATTAATCAAGGGTACTAAAGTCATTTTATGTCTCCAAGGGATGTCATTGCAATACTTTACAAACCTCAGGAGGTGTCAATGCAAAATAATTCGTTGACCATCATTTACCTGCAATTGACCAATAGCTCAGGGGCTGTCAATGCAAATTACCCTTTACTTTATTAATGCTACACTCAATTTTTTTAATTTTTTTTGTCAATCAAGTTAAGGGTATAATCGTAATTGTACATGATGGCATAAGGACAATATATGACTTTTTATACAATTGAAAGGCAAAATTGACCATTTACTCCAATTTTTTTGGGGATGTCCTAGATATAAGTAGGAATGGCATAAATACCTGCCCCGGTGGATAACTGCCTCGCCCGCCACACCTCGATTTATGTGGGCTTGGGGACGCAATTAAATAAATGGGGGCGGGTATAAAGGAGGGAAAAAAATTTCCGCTTTGTTTCGAGCAGGTATGGGGGAGGGTCACCCGCCCCATTTATATAGTGAAATTACATATTTACCCTTATTAATTTATATATTACACATGTGTGTATATATAAATACATACTCGCAAGTAAATCCTAACCTCCTAACTCATTTTTTTTTACATTACACCCCATACAAAATCCTAATCTCCTTACTTCTTAACCCTTCTCGCATTAATTTCATCTCAATTACATAAGAATTTGCATGTATAACTTTGATACCCGAATAATAGTAAATTCAAATTTTCAATTCAGAAGTTAAACATTATTTTCATTTATATGAAAAAAAAAATTAATTTAATTTTATATTTATGGTAAAAAACCGTCTCGTCCCGTTAATAACCGATTTTAGGGTGAGTATGGGGATAGGGATGGGGAGTGCGATCCCCGTCTTGCCCCGCCCCATTGTCATCCCTAGATATAAGGGGGCAAATCTCATAGGGCCTGTTTGGTTGGCCTTGTTTGTGTTTGTGTTTGTGTTTTTTGCCCAATAATGTTTTAAAATCCTGTTTGGTAAGTGTTTTTGGAATGTATAATGCTTGTTTTAAAATATGGAGCCTGAAATTAGTTTAAAATCAATTTGGACTGTATAATGCTTGTTTGGCTGTGTGTGTGTGAGTTTAATGCTTGTTTAAATTTTCAGTTTATTAATCATTTCAATGATTCACATTTTGAACTATATATCAAATCGTGCTTGATGTCCGTCGGGGTGTGCTAAAAATATGTGTTAAGAATGACCCCTTATGATGACTTAGGTTTTACCTATCGCAAGTGCACGAATTGTTCTGTAGTATAGTTCGGCTTGAGAAAGGTTATCGATCCCACATAGATTAAGTCGTATTCTGAATTCTTGTAAAGTAATACTTTCGAATTACTAGAAAAATATAGTTTGATATTTGTGATTAATTAACTAATTAACTAAGAAAACAAATAAAGATAGATTAAGACAAGAACAATATAAATAAAATCTAAGGTTTCCATACTCCACCACTAACCACATAATATAATTCTTAATTCGCTCAATTGCAAGAGGGCGATCCATAATTGTGAATCAGGTTGTACCGTAAATAACTAAATATTAACGTCAACCGGATTGCGACAACCCATCTCATGACTGAACTGACTAGTACATGCCAATTAAATGATAGGAGCCGAATATTACACATTCTAGGTCCTTAACTCAGTGTTGTTAGTCTATACATTATACTATTTTGATGATTTTATGCGGTTTGTCTTGTTTAGTGTGTTTCAGGTGCATTATGAGAAAAATGAGTTAATTTCGCTTAGTTAATTGGAATGCCGACTCAAGACCATTCGAGAGCCGAGATCGCCAAGGAACCAAAGAAAATGGTTGAATAAACAAAAGACCGCATTCAGACAGACTGAGTCTGCAGTTTTCGCATAAACTGTTGGAATGTCCAAATTAAGCAAAAAATGATAGATTTTTTTAGTGGAAAGGAGCCAACAAACAAAACCCACTATAAATAGTGGGCCCAAATAGGGGTGAGCAAAATTCATCAAAATTCATATGTCCAATCCGAATATTTTGGATTGGATTTTTTATGTATTGGATTGGACATGGATTCAAAAACACTCAATCCGGTATTTTACAGATCGGTTCTGGATTGCATTTTCAATAATCCGGTTAATCCGGTATTATTCATATATATTTCAATATATAATATTAATAATATATCACACAATATATTATTTTAAATTAAATTATAATATCTTAAATCGGTAATATACTATTCAAAAATAAATCATAATATCTTATTTTATACAAATAATTATCCAATATATATTCATTCTATTGTAAAAATGTAAGTCATTTATAATATTTTCATACATTAAAACATTCGCCACTATTACAATTTTTTAAAAAATAGAAAGGAAGACTTTCTATTAGTTATTTACCATTATAAAGGACCTCTAAAATATTCTTATACATTTATTCTATTTGAAAAATTACAATTAAGTTTTAATCTATTAAGACTTTAATAACAAAATCCAAAAAATATCATTAAAGTACATTAATACATTTTATTATTTCAATGAAAGTATTTTCTTTAAAATAAAGTGTATATAACAATTATAAAAGAAAATGAATGAATACCCCCCCAAAAATGATATTTTATAATTATTACTAAAATATTATTGTGGTGTGAAATATTTTTCATGCAAGGTTTCAATATAAGTCAAAATTTTAAGTAATGCATATTTCAATGGCTAAATAAGTTGAGCTTGTTGTGTGTATAAATGTCTTGAACTAAATAAATGAATAAATTAAACTAGAATGAATAAAAAAGATAATTTATCAAGATTGGGAGCCGAAGATATAGTAACCCTAAACCATAAACCCTAAACTCTAAACCCTCAAATAAAATATATAGTTAAAAGTTTTCACTATTTTAATTTAAAAATAATTTTAAAGTTTAAATAACTTATTTTTTTTAAACACATAGTTTTTGTATAGTTTAAATATATAGTTTAATTTTTTTAAATAACTCTAAAGTTTATATATTTTTCTTATTTTGTTTAAATATTACGGTATATGAAAGATATAGTTAAGAGTTTTTACTATTTTGGGTTATGAATTTTACGACAGTGTAATTGTTTAATTGGATATTCGACTTATAAAACTAGAAGATGGGTTAGTTGAGTTGAAAGGTCCAATAACTCGTATCCGTAGGTCCGTGAGGTATGTTAGGAGTTCTCCCGAAAGAGGGAAACATTTCAAGCATTTTGTAATTATGGAAAACATAACATCTAAAAGTCTTTTATGCTTAGATGTTCAAACTAGGTGAAATTCTACATATCTCATGTTGGATGTCGCCCTAAAGTTTCAAAAGGCATTTCAAAGAATGAAAGAAGAAGATATATCATTTTCTTTGGCACTTAGCGATGTCCAACCTACCACGAATGATTGGGATGATGCTCGGATTTTTAGGGACTTTTTGAAAAAATTCTATGATGCCACTAAAAGTTTTTCCGGTTCTTTGTATGTGACTTCAAATGGATATTTTCATCAAGTTCATAATATTGAAAGAGGGTTATCCATAGCCATAAGGAGTATGGACCATCGCTTAAGTGGCATGACTATCAAAATGAAGAGCAAATTCGATAAGTATTGGGGGAGCATTGAGAAAGTGAATATGATGTTAATGATTGCTGTTGTGTTAGATCTTCGCTTCAAGTTGGACTATGTGCGTTTTTGTTATTCTCAAATTATTGATTCTACCAAATTGAATGATCTAATTAGTAAGATAATGACGATATTAAACCGAATTTATCTTGAGTATGAAAACTGTGGGGGTACTTCATCTTGCAATCAAGTTTCAAACTCCATGGAAGTTGATAAATCAAGTAGTGGGGCAAGTGAAAGTAGTGAGGCAACGAGTAATTTAAATGTAATCAACATGGCACAAATGACATATTTAGAGCATTTGAAAAAATTAGGAAGTGAGGGGAAATCGGAAGTGGAGAGATATTTGGAAGAGGCTACTTGTAACGACGACCAAGGTTACTTTTGACATCTTATTGTGGTGGAAAATAAATTCTTCAAGGTATAAAATTCTATCTAATGTTATACGTGATATCTTAGTTATTCCCGTTTCAACTGTTGCTTCTGAGTCCGCCTTTAGCACAGGGGGTCGTGTCATTGATCAACTCCGTAGTTCTCTTACTCCTAAAGTTGTTGAAGCCTTGATTTACACACAAGATTGGTTACGTTCCTCGCAAGTACCGATTCAAATTGAAGCACAAATGGACGAAATTGAAACACTCGACTCATTTGATTTCCAATCAAGTAGTTTTATTTATTCATTATATATTAAGTATACTTTATATATTCCTTACAATTTATTTATAGTTATTTGTTCATAATTAACTAAAATTAGTTTTACTTTTGTAGGCATAACTGATGCTTGAGGAGCTTTGAAAGTGAAGTTGCACTTTTGAATCAATCAGTTGAAGTTTTTGGATGTTATATGAATATTTTGTTTATTTACTCCAACTTTTATTATTTGGTTTATGTGTAATTTGCTACTAAAACTATGTCAATTTGCTTGGGAACAAATTATCAGTGGTAATCTGTCATTTTGCTTGGGAACAAATATGTCAATTTGCTTGAAAATGTGCAGACAGTAACTAGCAAAGTTACATGATGGATTATTTTGCTTGGGAACAAAGTATGTCAATTTGCTTGAAAATGTGCAGACAGTAATTAACAGTTAACAATATGGCACCAATAAGAAAATAAATATAATAGACCCACTAATAGATCTTTATTTCTTCTCTTACTATCTTTATTTTCTTAAACTTTCGATTCGTGAATCCGATCCGAACCAATCCGGCTCATCACGGTCCGGTTTAGATTGGATCCGTTGGGCAAATGGATTGGACTGGATTCATAAATAGTAAATCTGGTATTAGCGGATTGGATTGAAAATACCTCCATTCCAGTCCGTGCTCACCTTCAGGCCCAGATGATTTTGGGCCAAAACGCATCGTTTAAGGCATCAAATCCACGATTTTATTACTGTTAGAAAGATTACCGAAAACTTCATGATTTTTATTGGTGACCTATATAAACTCTGACTTGGCTGATATTTTAGGATTAGTTATATTTGTTCATTAGTATTCTTCTGTAATTATTTCAGAATTTTTAGAGTAACTTTATTTTTAGGTTAGTTTTAGTAATTATGTTTATTTTTATTATATCTCCCAAACCATTTAGGAGTGTGACTTATTTTTCTATAAAAGATCACGTACATCATAATAGAGGAGGCTTCTTCTCTGCAACAAAAATTATTGTGTACAATAGCACATCTGGAGAGCGACGAAGAGAAGAAGGCCAATAAAAAATATAGGAAAACACCAAGAGGTCCATGGATTCGGACTCAACATCAACGATGCGATATCCGACATACATGGGCAACTGAACGATATCTAGGGTTTCTAGTAAAACCCTAGCCCAAGTAATGTAGACTATATTTTATTTATTTTTATTATAGAAGGGGGAACTAAAGAACAATTCTATGATAATTATATAGATAATAGACCATGATATTATGTTAATATAAGATTTTACATTACCCTATTCTAGATTGGTGTTTTGTTTAATTTTGCATGATTACATTTAATCACTACGAGTTAGAACTCTGAAGGTTAAATTGCTAATCTTAAAACAGGAAACCCTGGTTTGGACAATTCATGCTAAAATAATGTGTGATGGTTGTGTTTTAATTTAATGCATTGTAGAAGTAGGATAGAGTACGTAATTGCACACCCTAATCATATTCACTCCGAAGATGAGTTGTGGCTGAGTCCGGTTGAATGTAATATTTGTTGGGGACTAGAAGCTCGCTTGTAGCAGCACTAGTCTGATTCATAGAAGTTGCGTCTTGCTTTCATGATAGAATGAATATTATGTTTACATTATGAAGCTAGTGGTGACGCTAGATACACCTTAGACTTTTTCCATTAAATTTTCTCAATTTATCTTTACTTGTTTTATTTAGTTTAGTTATTTATTTAAATAGTTAATACAAAAATTAAAATCAAACTATCTTTATAATTCAATAATAATATTTTATTAGAATTTAGAGTACAACTTACTCATTTGGGTTCGATAATCTGTCTCAAGCCATACTATACTATAATATGACTCGTGCACTTGCAATAGGTAAAACTAAGACATTATAGTCTTATTCTTAATCATATTTTTAACCAACCTAAGACACCGATCATTAAATTACTCTAATCTACTCCTAATGCATGAAAATAAACTAAAGCATGTCTATATCAACTCGCCAAGACATAACCTGTGTCAACTTAGGATTTCGAGTTTTATTATCACCATTGTTGTATAAAATCACAATTTGTTTACAATAATCATGATTGTGTAAGAAAATATATTCATTTAATCTAAGACAAGAATTAAGAATTAAGAATAAATATATAATCTTGTGTCAAGAATAAAAACGGTCACACATCTACAATTAATCATCATAGTATGGTCACAGTTTCCCCTCTTTACAATTGAAAACAAATAAAATAATTACATTACTTGGCTAAGGTTTTGCTAGAAAACCCTAGATACCAAATTAGTTGCTCATGGTAGAAGGTGACTGCATCGTTGATGTAGAAACGCCATTCATGGTTGTCTTCTCCGGATCTCTAGGTCTTGAATGGTTCCTCCCTTTGAATGATATGTGAATAGAAGCTCTAAAAATTGGGTAGAAAGAAGTCCCAAAATTGTGTGAAGAGAAGTCCATTAGATCTGTAGCAGACCTTGGTATATATAGGCAAAGGTGAGGGAAACCTAAACTTGGAGAATATGATTACTCTTTTCGTAATTTCACACTAAACTCAGCAAAACCCTTCAATATAATGTATAATATGTCTAAAACATGTCCATATAGGTGTTGGGGTCGAACTCAAAGTCATCCGGGTCAAAACGGATCAATCCGGGTCAAACTAAGATTTTGGCCCGAATCTGAAATTTCCAGTTTTTTCCTACAGGACACCTCTTACTCTTTTGATCATATCTGTATCTACACACATTGGATGGAGGAATATAATATATCGTTGGAAAACTGACTTCAAGATATTGATTATAGGATCAAGAATCACCTCATTTGGACTTTTTTTGACCGAGATATGAGCTTCCGAAGTTGGCTAAAATTTTGTGTTGAAAACACTGTTCATGCCGTACCTAAGTTTTAAGCGTAAAACTTCACTTTCTGACCACTTTTTGTTTCTGAAAGTGTAGGCTTAATCGTAGGTATTTTAATAAAAACCATTTTCTCCACAACTGAGCCAAAACGACCGTCTTGAATCCACGAAACTTTTTGCTTGAAGTGACGTATTCGGAAAATGTCATTTTTGCCCTCCGGAAGACATTTTTGTCTCGAAAATACCTCATTGACTTTCCTCTTAGATAGAAACGAACATGAACTTGGTTAATTCACCAAAATTAGTTTTATTTCTTCATTAAACTCCTGAAATATGCTTAAACACACAAACGACATAAAAATATCAAATAATGAAATGTAAGGACATAACAAATACAAGATAGAGACTTAAAATTGATAATATTGAGCACCTATCAGTGCTAATATAATATGTTTTTTTTCAATGATACATGTGATATATTTACTTGGAGGATATTCATCTTGAGCTATTTGGTGTAAAGGAAATGACATTGATGTAATAGGATTTTGTCATTGTTTTATGTAATCTAATATGTATGATATATAATAGCATTTCCAATATGTAATAACATTGACAATATGTAATTGATGTCTTGTGTGTACTACATTGGTGTTTGAGTGACTTTGAGATTGAGTTATTTTTTGGATATGTCTTGTGATATATTTCTTGCTATCATGTGAAAATAAAACTTTGACTTGTCATTTTTATAAGGAAATGCTACCGAAAATTTTCAATTTCCAATACATACCAATATTTCAATAATATTGTTGACTTCAATGTGTTTGTGATGAATAATACCAACTTGTGGAAAAAGACATTGGGTAAAGAAGTGTCTTTCAATTCCCAAAGAATTGCCTTGATTAATTTTTTTACTTAAAATAAATAAAAAAACATTTGAAGTCACCAAATGTGTTTTTATGTTTTTGTTCTTAAAAATTCAGAAAAACAGACTTTGCTAAACGTGTTTTTATGTTTCTGTTATCAAAATTTCTGAAAAAACAAATTCTACCAAACGTGATTTTTTGTTTTTGATTTTTGAATTTCCACACAAAAAAATCCCTATCAAACATACTTTTATTCTCGGCTAAGTAACAAAAAAACGTGTTTTCTGTTTTTTACCCCAAAAAATAAAAAAACACTTGCCAAACAGGCCACATAGTTTAGGTGAGAGTATTGAAAACCAAGAAGAAATTAAGGGTGTGTTTGGAAAGCCTGTTTTTTGTATTTGTTTTCTGTCTTCAAATATAAAAACTGTATTTGTATTTGTCTTTGTTTTTTTCAGCAAAAAACTAAAAACAAAAAAGCGTTTGAATCAAAATTTGTATTGAAAAATAAAATGGTATTGGTGGGCGGCGGTGACCGGCGGCGGCTAGGGGCGGTGGTGGTGGGTGACTGGCGGTGGCCGGCAGCGGCGGCGCCTGGTGGTGACCGGAGGTGGTGGGGGCCGGCGGCAGCGACCGGTGGCGGGTGGTGGTGGCGGCGGCGGCGGCGGCGATGGGGGCGGTGGCAGAGGTGGTACCCTAAATAGTGAAAAAACTCAAAAAACAATTAAAAGTTGTATTTGGTATTTTCACCACTTTTATCCACTATTCACAGAAAATAGTTTTCTTGGGGAAAAAAAAAGTGAACAGTAAATGCGTTTGCCAAACGTGTTTTTATTTTTGAAATGTGTGAACAGTAAAAAAAAAAAACAATTTTCTTGTGAACCAAACGGACCATAAGATTTTAGGAAAATAAGCTGAAAATTAATTGAGAGATTTATGATGCAATGTTTGAAATCCCAATTTAAGTCAAAAGTTCATATTAGTTGTGAAAAGAAAAAAAAAAAAAAATAGATTGCAATTGGCAGATACCAGTTACACATCCAATCACTATGTTATTAATTTTTATGAACACAAAGTCAACAACATTTTTTTTTTCTTTTATTTTTCTAACATTAAATACATAAATCTAATGTTTTTTGCCAAATATAAAATGGGCAAATGGCGTTAAACATCCTTATAATTTTAAAAGTGTGCGAAAATTTTTTCTTATGATTTCTAAACACCCTTATATTTTGCAAAGAATGCAAATAACCCCCTTCTTATCCCTTTTTCAGTGATTGGGAGGGGGGTTTTCTGCATATTTCTGAAATTATATGGGTGTTTTGCGCTCGTCACGTGACTGGATCCCGGCCAAAAAATTGAACGGAATAGTGTTAAGGGGATCAAAGTGCACACTTTTGAAATAGTAGTGGGGTTATCTGCACAAAATGAACTAAAGGGGAGTTTTTCGCACACTTTTAAAATCATAGAGTGTTTAGCGCCATTTTCCCACTATAAAATATTAATACTTGCGAAATTGCTTGAAATTATTATAGAGGGATCCAAAAAAGAAGATTCACAGTATGAGGTCTGCTTTTGATAATATATATTTTAAGAATTGAATTTTCAAAAATTCTAGAAAACTGAAGGGAAAGTTTTTAAAAAGTTTTTTGTAAAATGAAAAAAAATATTTTAATAAGGGTCTCAAATTATAATATTTGATTAGGAATGTTGATGTTGATGATTCGCAGCTTAAATATTCAAATGATTAGCTGATGCTAACATTTAACTTTTTATACTTAATTACTTTTTTCCATGGGTTCGATCGTGAAATCTGAAAAAAATATTTATTTAATATTTTCACATATCTTTAAAAAAAAAAAAAAAGAGTCAGTAATACAAGTTTCATTTTCACCTGTATTTATTTAGTTTTTTTCATAATTATTAGAATCACGATTGTAACTGATAAAATTTTACGATTCTGTACTATTTTATGATTTTATCGCAATTCTACTACTTAAAATACTAGTTGGACGGTTAAATCCTCCATATAAAGTTCCCAAAAGCTTAATGATTTAGTCCAATATCCCAATATATGACCTAAATTTATGAAAAAATAATTAAAGACTTAATGTATTAGAAAATTTTGAAAATTCTAATATGATTTAAACTTTTAAATTAAATATTTTTTTTAAAAAAATATGACGTTTAGGATTCTACGGATCTGATTTTACCTAGACTCCTGATTCCAAAAAGCCTTGGATTTTTCATTATATAATATATATATATATTAACAAATACTGATTTTAGATTTGGATATATTTCAACTGAATGCAGGCCCATATTTACAAGCCCATCTGCACTTAACAAAATAACCCATTTTCGCAAGCCTATAGTCTATAGATACAGAATATATACGGGTTAACCGACTCATCACTCCCTAAAACCCGGTAATTCCAAGCATCAAGAAAACCCTAACCTCGCCGCGTTCGGAGGCAGAACCACCGCCACTTATCTCTCCGGCACCGCCGATCAATCGCCGGAGTTTCAAATCAGCGGAAGCCAAACCAGTGACCCCGTAGTTTTTCAAGGATCAAAACGATGTCGTACGACGATGTGGAGATCGAAGACATGGAGTGGAACGACGAGCTTCAAGCCTTGACGTACCCATGTCCCTGTGGAGACTTGTTTCAGATCACCAAGGACGAGCTCAAGCTCGGCGAAGAGATCGCTCGGTGCCCTAGTTGTTCCCTCTATATAACCGTTATATACAATCTCGAAGATTTTATGGGTGATACGAACCAGAAATCGAAGAACAATCTCGAGCCCGCGAAGCAACAGCCTGTCACAGTCGCTTGAAAATTCAGGTTTTGTAATGATTTTTCACACACAAACACACACTATAGATCCTTGTGAGTTGCTGAGAGGGTTAGGTTTTGTGTTCAGAAAATCATGAGATGGTTCTCTGATGGTTTTTGTTTGGAGGGTTGATAGGTTCTGAAGTTATGAGAGAGTAATTGCTTGGAATTTCAGCTAGATATGGTTGTGGAATAAATTATGCTAATTTTATGGGCAACTATGTGATTTGTCTTTAAATATCAAATACAGAATTCATTAATGTTATTCAGTTATGTGATTTGTCTTTAAATATCAAATACAGAAATTCATTAATGTTATTCAGTTTTTCATTTAAGGTGTTATTGCAATTCAATTTAAACTTATTCACCGGAATTGTTACTTGATCAGTGATGTTGAGGTTGTCTGCAATAAAACTTCAAACTTGATCATTTAAGAGAAGAATCTCCATCATGGTTTCTTCTAAAAAAAAACAGTTTTTGACAGACTTGAATTTTCCTTCTATACAACTAGTGCACCGATTGAGGAAATCATGTAATGTGTGATATTTGACTGTGTTAAACAATTCTTGCATTTGTTTAACACAGTCATTGTTCCTTCATGATGATGTTGAATTAGTGCTGACAATTCTTGCATTTGTTTAGTAAACAGAAACCGCGTTTCTTACTATGCTTAGGAGTAGTCGCGAGGCATTTTTTTCAGTATGAAAAGCTCCCTTGAATCTACGGCAACCCGGAAAGTTCGTTGCTCAAAATCCAAATATTCATTATGATACATTGGTGTCGATGTAAAGTTCCTTATTTTCTCTTTAGGATATTTGAAGTAGGTTGGGTGGCAACAAGTTGCTTGGTCAAGCTCCCTCCCCATTTATGTGCTCCTCCCTTTCATAACCACCAAAACCCTCCCGTGAAAGTTTTTGCAACATAACTCATCTCCTTTTAGGAACACACTAATGGCCAATTGTTTATATTTGGAGTGTCATTTCCAGTGTAGGTGGTGTAGAATTACTTGTAGTGCAGGATATTTTGATGCCCTTGCTAACATTTTCTTGTGGCGTTTTACAATTATGGGTTAAATAATGTGTACATTTGGGAAATTAATACTCTCATGGATAAGTCTTTGGCTTGGACTAGGATTAATGCAATTCAGATATGTTAAATACTGTAAAATACCTAGGATAAGAGTTGAGAATGAAATTACTGGGCAGAATTATTCTTTAGCTTCCTAGTCCATTTATCGTCTAAAGATTGATCTTGCACCATCTGTGCTTTGAGTCGTCTTTAGGTATAACTTTATCACTGTGCGTGTTTTTTGCTTAATCTCATTGCGGAGTTGCTATCTGATAACTTATGCAATGGAATCAGTTCATCAGTCGCGCAAAGTTATTCCAATATGTGCTCACCAAGTTTATCCCAGTATTCGCTTGACCTCAATAACTTCTTCTCCAGCACACCAATTGATCACATGTCTTGAAATAGGTAGAGAACACAAGTAAATGGCAAGCAGGAATTGCACTTCTGGTGCAAATGAGTTTCTTTCCTTCTAGGTGAACCAATTTTTTTATTTTGCCATCCTGAATATTTCATGTCTTTCATGAGTATTGATAAAGCTTGAAATTGCTGAAGAAAATTCAGCGGCATGAGGGTATTTTAGGGCCTTCCAGGCTGCGCTATATGATTCTTGAAAGTGTCTGGAGGTATAAAACCACGGACTCTTTTTGAGTTACGTCTTTTCCAAGTTCTTATCGCCCCTCCTTGAAGTAGAAGGAAGGATTACAGGTAATAGCATCTTTGGGTTAGAACTAAAGCTTTAATTGTTCTGGAAGCTCATTGTCGTCTTCATTCCCTTCACAGGGGTTGGGAGTTGGGTCATGCTTCGTCATGCTCTCCCTGTTCATTTGTTACCTTAATTAATTGCCAATTATTCATGATTTGCCTACCTTGAGATTATTGTGAACAAAATCATATCTTTGTTTGTGATTTTGTTGTCAAAGAAATATAATGGGTAGCAGTTGTGAGTTTGTCGTGTAGTTGGGGAAGAGTTTTAGGCTTTTAGCAGGGTGCCATTAATTTGGTAAAGATAGGCTTTTTATGCAACATAAAGTTGCCCCACCCACCAAAATCAATAGATTCAGAGGGAAACATGATTGGTTTTTTCTTTGAGTGTTTTTGGTTAAACCTAATTACATAGAATATATCAATCAAATTTCCTTGAGATGTTATTAATGGAAGCAATACCCAAAAAGGTTGTATAAAAGCTAAATATTGGTAGTCAAGCATTGCTCATGTTACCTCATCCATAGCCTTTCTTAAGAGACTATTCTGAGTGGAGTTGTAGTCAAAGCACAAAAGTCACCTTCCATGGAACACATTCATCATCCTCTCAAGTATATACCTAGAATCTTGAAACTTTAGTGTCATATCTTTTGTATAGATAAAATTTGGTTCGTTTATAATTTGTTCTCTGGACAGAAGGGATCATGTTATTGCCGCACTTAGATATATTGAAGATGCATCAGCTTTCACTACATGCTAATGGGGTCACCACATAGTCCCCACCTCCCATTAGTTTACTAGCCAAGAGACCCCTCTTTTGTCCCCATAAGCAATTAAGGTGACAAATTTTTTTTTTAATGTGACTTCACCGTCCTCAAATTAGGAAAAAATTAACATAATCAGATAGCATGAAGTCCCTATTTGAAATTAAGCCAGTTTTTCCTTTGCAATAATTTATTTTTCCAAAAGTTGGTATACAGTGATGTGCTTTTCTCTTTTGCAATTTTATTGTGGAAACATATGCAGCATGCACCAATCATTCAACTATATCTTGCTTTTGTTTTGACATGATGTTTTCTCGGTTAACTATTTTCTTCATATGATTTTGCTGCGTATGCTTCAACTTATATAAGCTCCATGCATTACATTGGAAATGGAACAACTCTGTTCTCTGAGACACAGCAATGGGCACATTTGTGGGACACTTGGTACCAGGCTTGGCCCTTGCTTTTCTTGGTCTATGGCACACCATCAACACCATCAGAGCCTACCATCTCAAAGGCTCTACCAACTTCATCTCAAGGTTTTGGTACCCTTTCAAGAGTCCTGTTTCCAACCTAAAACACTTGGAACTCATTTTGATTCTATCTTTCTCTGTCTTTGCAATTTTCATGCAAGTCCTAGACTTCCCTCTCCTCACCTTCTCTTTCAAGCTCGACAACTTCGAGCACGCAGCCATGTTCCTCCACCTCGCCATATTTGCAGCTTTCGCCCTTTTCGCGGATTTAACACATTCGTCTGAGATCCTATCCGGTGTCACCGGGATCCTTGCTGCCTCTGTTTTCGGGCAAGAGCTATTCTTACTCCATTATCATTCAACGGATCACGTTGGGCTAGAAGGCCATTGCCATTGGCTCTTGCAGCTCGTAGTGTTCGTCTCTCTTGTGGCGGCTCTGTCTGCAGCAAGTGTCCCTACCAGTTTCCCGGCAGCCCTTGTTCTTTCGATTTCAGTACTGTTCCAAGGGTGTTGGTTCTTGAACATGGGATTCCTGTTGTGGGTTCCCGAATTCGTTCCTCAAGGATGCGTTGTGCAGTTTGGCGATGGTGGCGGTGACAGCATGCATGGAGCAGTCATGTGTGAGACGGACGAGGCAGGCTTGAGGGCGCAAGCGCTGGCCAACTTGCAGTTCAGTTGGATACTCGCCGGAATTTGGATCTTCACAGGATGTTTTTGCTTGAAGTTTGCAAGAAAGTTTGCACCAAGGAGCCAGTCAAGTGAGTATGAGCAACTTAGTGGTAGAGGTGCTGAAGTTTCTGTTGCTATTAATGGCCTCAAGCCATAAGATACTGCAGTAGTGTGTTAATAATGTAAGTTGATGTTCCTTAAAAGGCATGTGGAGCACTTTAAGTTCTTCCATCAATGGCATGTAAATGGGCCAATTAAGTGATTATTCCAAGTCTTTTGTCAGTAAAATTGGGTAAGCTGTTGCTGGTGAGTTGTGTGTTCTAATATTTGTGTTCTATACTTCCTAAGTGAATTAATACATATGTGATTTCAACCCATTCAAGATAATTATTGTGTTGGATGCACCATTTATTTCCCAAAGCTGATTGCAATACCCGTTAAAATATCGGCGTAAGTTTATGCTCAACTCGTTAAGAGTTCAGTTCTAACTCGTTCATCAAAGTTCAAGCAGTTTGTTTTAGGCATGTTTAATAAATGAAGCGATTTTGCTTTTTTCCTATATTTATTTGTAATTCTAATTAAGATAATTGATTTTGAAGCAACCATGACACTATTACCCCTGGAGTGCAAGTTTGACACATGGCAAACTTTTTGCCAAAAAATGAGGAACATAACAATCACCCATACTTGAGATCAAACTTCCACAGTTTTTTTCTTTGCACATCCATTAAAATTGTGTTTTGAATCAAAAAACATAATATGAAGCCCTGATTATTTATTCAATAATCATAAATATTTTGCAACTCTAGTCCCACCTTTCCTTTCACTGTAACATGGAGGGAAGTCCATTTGATTGTTTGAATTTTTATAGCCAAAACAATTGAAGTTGTACATAAACTGAAGAACTAAATTAAACATAAAGACACAAATGTTGACAGCATTTCAACTTGTAAACTTTAATCTAATTCATATCAAGTCTCACTCAGCTTCCTCCACAGCCGCTTCAATGCGAAGAAGCACAAAGCCCACTGCAACTCCAACCAGTGTAAGCCCATTCATGATCGCCGCGATCCTGAAAATCTCGTCCACGGCGTTGCAGGTGGAGGACAGAGCTCCACCACCTCTTCTTCTGCCCTGTGATAGCCCTTTCAGTGAGCTAACAACCTTTGCAAATGACTCTTCAGTGCAAACAGGAAGGCCCAATGAGGCCACGTGGTTATGGGCCTTAAGCCCACCAAAAGAATTCAACCCATTAATGTAGCTCACTTTGGGCTCTCTCCTCTGGGTGGCCCGGCCCGAGCCTGCAGCCGCCACGGTGAGGAAGGTCGCCGGAGATAGTGTTGCTGCTGTTGCTGTTGCCATTTATCCCAACCACAACCTGAAAAAAACCAAACATCATTGTAAAGGATTGTACAAAATTTATAAATAAAAAAAGTTCAAAATATTTTGATACTATTTTGATAACACAAATAAGAGAATGAAAATTGAGATATGTGAAGTGTTTATTTTTGGAATTTGGAGTGAAGAGAAAAGTATATAGAATTACCTGTGTTTGTTAGGGTTATGAATGAGAGTTGCTAAGTATGTTAGTTGGAATATAGAGAGGATGAGGGAGAGAGAAGAATAGAGTTTGTATGGGGAGAAATGAGAGAGATTGGATAAGGTGGTGTGTGGATGATTGGTTAAAAAGGAGATTGGATGGCCTTTGTTTTCTAGAGTAAGGGTTAACTTTTAATGCCAGTGGAGGAATGTGGGACATGGGGATTTGGAAATGGGAGGCCCTATGTGGAGAGGGTTTTTTGGTCATTGATATTGCGATTTTTGTACAATTATATCTTATCTTAAAATTTGGTGATAAATTATAAACTAACTTCTAACAATGATTTAATGATTTTTTATCTGAATAATAACCCTTTAATTTAAAAAGATGAGGATTTGTTAATGAAAATTTAATTAAGATAAATGTCAATGGGAAATTTTAGCTAAAAAATTCAATGAATTAAAATAAGTAGCATTTAATAGCAAAGCTAAATTAATATATATATTTTTCCTCCCTCATGTCTGTCATTCCTCTTTCATAACTATCTCTTAACATTTATTTAAATATTATCGGGATCTCATGAGGCTTGTCCATATTCCCACCAAGATCCCCTTACATTAACGTTTGCTAATTTCCCACCTAAATCCCCTAACATTAACGTTTGCTAATTTTTCTAACAACATACCATGAAATGATATTGTTGCCCTTAATTATTTAATAATAATAATAAAATTTGACATCACACACATTTTAGGGGTAAAATAATTCATAAAACACTTTTTTTAAACTTACGTCGGCAGAATTCGTTGGTCAATGGTCAACTAATAGTCAACTAACGAAAAAGGTTTAAAAAATACAACGACCAAACTTTAGAGTACGTTATAATGTAAGGGAGTCACAGAATTTGGTCGAAATATTAGTGTTACATAACAAAATCATAACATCGAGTCACCCATTCAAAATACATTTTTCTTTTAAAAAAGAGTTAATTTTATTTACACCCCCTCAGGTATGCTCTTATTTCAATCAGACTCTCCCATGTTTGAGAATTTTCAATCATACCCACTCATGGTATGAAATATCTAAAATACCCTTGATCCAAACACCTCTTAAATAAATTTAATTCTAGAATAGTGTTAACCCTATTTTCAAACCCTAAACCCTATATCCAAACACCCCTACCCCACCCCCACCCACCCAAACCCCAGCACCACCACCCACAACCACCACCAAACCCCCACTCCCCCCCCGCACCATATATAAAAATACACCCACCCACCACCACCGCCCACCCTTACCCCTGCGCCACCACAACCCGCCGTCGCGCCACTAGATTAGACCCCCATACACATACACACACACACACACACACACACATATATATATGTATATATATATATACATATATACATATATATATACATATATACATATATATATACATATATACATACGTACACATATATAAAAATAGACCACCACCCTCCCAACCCCACCCCCTATCCCCTCAGACCGCCACCCCCAACCCTCGTCGCGCCGCCCCTCTTCCCCCACTCCAACCATTAGGGTTTTATATATTTATTATATACATACATATAAATATACATATATATATATGTTACTAATTTATATTTCTTATTTTCCAGCTTTAATTTCTTTTAATTTTTTATTTTCAACTTTATTTTTTTTTAATCTTTTATTTTTCAGTTTTAATTTCTTTTTATTTTTTATTTTTCAGCTTTAATTTCTTTTTATTTTTTATTTTTCAGATTTAGTTTCATATATTTTCAGTTTTAATTTCTTTTAATTTAGTTTATACATGTCAATATAAAAAACAATTTTGAAAAAAAATTAGTTTACACTCGCCAATATAGTATATTAGTTCCAATAAATATCTCATAAATATATGTACATTTAAATTATTTTTAAGTGTTTATCTTTGATTTTTTTTAAACCTTTTCTTCATTGTATATTTGTTCACCTTTTTTTTATATTGAATAAATAAATCATTATATATATATATATATATATATATATATTTACTAATTTTAATTTTTAATTTTTCAGATTTCTTGTATTATTTTAATATATTTGCATTAGTTTTTATATATATTATTTGATAAAAATAAAAATAAAGAATATTTGAGTAAATTATAAAATGAGGGTGTCAAATTGATAAAAAAAAAAACTCAATCCTTGTTTCCAAATACAACGTGGATAACATGAATGGTAGTTTAGGTATTAAAATAAAATTTCAGGCTGATGTCATGCTTCAGGGGTGTAAATGATGACACTTTCAAATCTCAGGGGTGTAAATGAAGATTCTTAAATATGGGGTGCTGATTAAAATAAAAGCATACCTTGGGGTCTAAATGAAATTAACCCTTTAAAAAACAAGATAAATTGAAGTCGGTCTTGGTCACACTGCATAGAGTGAGAAATGCACCGACTTTCAACGGTCATCAACCGTTGCTCTTCCCACCAAATCAAACCCCATCTCAATCTCAAAACTTGCCATCATCTCCCTCCCAATTCCACTCAAGCTTCTCATCTCCATCATCTCTCACACGCTTCAATCCTCCACCAACTCAAAGATCGAAAACCCCTTCAACAAGTTCACGCCAACATAGTCACCTCTGGTCTCTCCCACAACATCTTCCTTTCCAACAGATTGATGAACTCTTACCTTTCGTGTGGACTAGTTGCCGACGCCGAGCACATTTTCCTTTCAATTCTCAGCAAGAATGTGGTTTCTTGGACAATTTTGATATCTGGGTACATAAAAAATTATCTCTTCTTCGAAGCTATCACTATCTTCCGTGAAATGATAATTAATGGCTCAGTACCGAATGCGATTACCATTGCAAGCACTTTGCCTGCTTTTGCCAAATTGGGTATGGCTCTAATTGGGAAATCGGTTCATGGGTTTTGGGTTCGACGGTGTTTTGATTCTAATGTGTTTGTAGAGACAGCGTTTGTTGATATGTATTCGAAATTTCGATGCATGGGTGTTGCTAGGCAGTTGTTTGATAATATGTCTGAGAGAAATGTTGTGTCGTGGAATGCAATTATTGCGGGTTATTCTGATAATGGGCTTGGAGAGGAAGCCGTTTGGCATTTTAATTTAATGGGGAGAAAAGGGTTTTTGGCAGATTTTTTTACAATAATGAGCATTATGCAGGCTGTTTTTAGTATTGAGGGTTCGGGGGTAGGAAGTGGAATTCATGGTTTGGCTATTAAAAACGGGTTTGAGAATGATAAGCTTGTTAGGACTGCGTTGATGGATATGTATGTGAATGCCAGCTGCATTGATGATGCTTATTTCGTATTCAAAGAGATGCCTGTGAAGGATGTGGCTGCGTGGACTGTGATGTTAACCGGGTTTTCAAGGGGTCCATATTGTAGCAAGTTCGTAGAACATTTCAATGAGATGATGGTTGTAGAAGACTTGGTATTGGATTCTGTTGCATTGATGGGCTTGCTTTCGAGCTGCAGCCATTTAGGATATCTGCAACAAGGAAGACGGTTCCATGCATTGATCGTTAAATCAGGTTTTGCAAATGATATTTTCATGGGATCTACTGTTATAGACATGTATGCAAACTGTGGGAATTTGGAAGATGCAAGAACTTTTTTTGCAGAGATGGAGGTAAAGGACGTTGCATGCTGGAATGCGATGATTGCTGGTAATGGGATGAATGGATATGGCAATGATGCTCTTGATCTCTTTTCGAAGATGAAGGGTTCAGGAATAAATCCAAATGAATCAACATTGGTTAGTGTCTTGTGTGCATGTAGTCATGCTGGGATGGTTGATCAAGGGCTCCATATATTTAATCATATGTTCAAAACTTTGAACATAGTTCCTAATTTAAAGCACTATGCTTGTGTTGTTGATCTTCTTGGTCGTGCTGGACGACTAGAGGATGCTTATTTGTTGATTGACAACATGCCTTTGTATCCCGATTTTGAGGTATATGGTGCCTTGCTTAGTGCATGTAGAATTCATGGTAACATCAAATTGGGAAGGGAGATTTCCCAAAAACTTTTTGAGTTAGAGCCACATGATGCTGGGTACTATGTATTGCTCTCGAACATGTATGCCTTGGCAGGAGATCAAGAGGGCGTAAGGTTAGCCCGAGTATCATTGAAATCGAAAGGATTGAAGAAGGAACCAGGGATTAGTTCAATCGAGATAAGTAAAGAAATATACACTTTCTATGCAGGAGACAAGGATCATCCTCAGTACTTTGAAATTTGTCGGATTTTGAAAGGCTTAATCTCTAAAATAACAGACGCCGGTTATGTGCCTGATACGAAATTTGTATTCCAGGATGTTTTAGATGACGTGAAGAGAGATATTCTCTATCACCACAGTGAGAAGTTGGCTGTTGCATATGGGTTCATGAGAACCAAGCCAAGAACAATCATTCGGATAACAAAGAACCTTCGCACCTGTAATGATTGCCACTCTGCAATCAAGTTTATTTCAAAGGTTTATAGAAGAGTTCTTGTTGTTAAAGACGCTAACCGCTTCCACATTTTTCAAGATGGAGTTTGTTCATGTAGGGACTATTGGTAAATTTGAGAACAGCTGTTGATTGCAATTTTTTCTTGATCAGGTAATCAATAATATCCATCTTATACTCTGTTGTATCTACGAATACTACTTTTTTTTACCGCAGAATACACTTTTTGTAGTCTATGAAGTTTCATTTATATTACTCAGATTTCTGTAACTAAATGCATGCCATATATATAATAGCTTGCATGGAAGTTCTCACTTATGGTTACTGTTATAATTCACAATCTTCTGCTTCAACCGTATGATCCTTGGAGAAACTAAAATAGGATATTTTATTTTGCACCAGTAGTTGCATCATGCTTTGTTCGGTCGAGTTGATTTTAGTGCATCAGTTGTATTACTGTGAGATTGCGCTTTCCCTGTTCTCTTATTTCCTGTAAGTAATTATTTTTCCAAAATTTTGAACTTTTGAGGACATCTGAGAGGCAGAAGAATAGGTAAGCACAAGGCAGGCAAATCTTTTCATGGTTTGTTGCAGTAGTTTGTGTATTGCACTTTCATAGATAGTTCCTCTTTTCATTATCAATTTTATTAGAGCACAACTTAGACTTTCTACCTAGGGCTATTACAGGGTCGGGGACTACCTAGTCCTGGCCAATCACAACATGACATGCAAGCAAAGCGTATTTTGTTTAGGTTTTCGCTTTCAGTTTATGTTGTGATTGTCCTGGACCATGTAATAATTTCTCAGATGAAGAAGCCTCAAGAGTAAGAATTGATTGTAACAAGAAGAAAAATAGTTGAGTTTGGATGTCAAGAGGTTACATGCAAGTTAACTTAAATATTGAAGTAGAATAACATCTCCTGGCTATCTGGGCAATTGTTTCAGGTCAATGCAAGACCTTGGGCATCTAGAAGCACTGGTAACATCTTTGGTCCATATATGGATTTTCGCGTTTATCGCACTATATATCTTTTTAGACGATGATGAACTGAATCAAGCAACAACTACAGGAATTGAAGAACTTCAGAATGTTAATGCTTTCATCAATCATCATTAGCCAGATCAAGAAAAGGACAGCTGATATATCTATCCCATGGACAATGTATGAAAGACTTACAAGAGGGCCTTACCCGAGGCATGAAAGCGCTAGTGCAGCAAAAAATCAGAAGCGAAATTGTAAAACAAGTTTGAAGGACATAACTGAGAATTCATACGAGCTTGCAAGATAGAAGGTCTCAGTGCTGAGTCTGTTCTGACCGAAAGAAATGAACCTTCATTTTGTGTTTATCCACCAGCTCAAATATGCAGCTATCCCCTACCTTGAGCAGGTTATCACAAGCAAATTCACGCCAACCTTTAGAGAGAGTATGGCTACGACCACTACGAGAAGGAACTACAGTCACTGCCCAAGCTCTCTCTTCTGGATTCTGCAGCACGAATTCCGATTTGGTTGTAGGAAGATGCAATACAGAGAACGGACTGGGAATGGACTGCAAAAACAGAAAAAAGTTTGTATTACAACGGAACATATGCAGTTCTTTTGAATAATATAATACCTGCTAGTATTAGTTGTGCTTCTTATATTTTACAAATGGCATGACAATTGCTTTCTAATGAAAGATGGTTAGTTATTGATACCATAGGGAGGCGAAGAACAAGAGAAGATATTCAGCGATAACCTATCCAAGCGGTTCATATCAAATCAAACTACTATATATGAAACAACCTATCAGTCACAGTTATCATCATGTATCAGAAAGGAGAAGCGCATTGTTATGAGGAGGAAGAAAATGTAGAACCATACCAGAATAAACACCCTTTCTGTATTGTAATCTACAAGTTGCTTTCTAAAATACGGAAATTTGGAGGTGAAAGAGGCTAGATTTTTCCGAGCGCTTAAGCTCACTCCTCCTTCTAGAGACCCCTTTCTTTGAAACCTCCTTTTCCTACCGGAAACAGTTTTCTTCGCTGCTGCTTTGCATTTTCTTCTTGTGTCATCAAATTCCTCGAGCTGGGATTCCTGTTTCGCATCAGGCAGCTCTGTTTCCCCTGGTTCCGTTTTCACCGCAATGCCTTTTCCTTTCATTTCTTCAAGATTTCCTGATTCACCAGGAGGAAGATGTTGATATGCATCACATACAGCACAGAATAAAACGAATCATAATGCTCCATTACTAGTTTGTGCATCCTAACTTCGTGATTAAACGTCCCATAAAATCTAGCAAAAATGCAAGCTTTTCAATTTTTAATTAAAATTATTTATGTGTTTGCCAGCATTAGTATGTTACATGTTTGGTTCAATTTCATGGAAGTTAACTAAACAACACTTTTTCCATAACTACTATTTAGCTAGATAGATGGCTCTGAGACAAAAAATAAAACACTCGGGAACTGTTGCGAAAATAAAATCAGTAACAAATATTAATGAATAGGTTAGTATAAACAAATGTGTTAGACACAAGTCACATGTTGAAGAGAATCTAAGAACTCCGATAAATTAGTTACAGTTTCTAAAAACCCTTTTTGGCGACTCTAGTTGCAAAAATGGTCGCCTCGGATAAATTATTTTGAGTTCTAGGGAATTATTTTCAGAAAACTGAACAAAGCAGATCCTAAATAGTATAGTAAATCTAATTCCGCGACAAATTCTTTTTTTTTTTTTTTTTTTTTGGGTAAGTCACGGAAAAATTCGTTTGAACACAAATAAAAAGATATACCATTTTCACGAGGTTTTGGCTGGTGGAGCTGCGGAGGAGCAACGGGGATTTTCCTAGGTCTACCGGGTCCTCTTTTTGCGGGAGGTTGCTGATGAGCTCCGGCAACTGGTACATTAGCTCTCTTACACCCACTCTTGTCAAAGATCTTCACATTGAAGCACATATTTCCATCATATCTGAAAATCAAGAACTCATAGTCACCCAATGAGTTTTGTCTCACAAACTCCTTCCAACCATCTTCTAAGAAAATGCCTCGGCATTTTTTTTCCACTAGTTTGACGCGCCAATGACCACCACAAGGACCCTTTAGAGTTACCTCATCACTTCCTCCCTCCGATATATACTTCACAAAGGCTGGTGGGATTCTCTGAAAATTTGACAAAAGAAAGTAATGAGAAACATATCTTGCTCAAAGAAATGCATATATATATATATATACACACACACAAATATGAAAGTGTTGATAAAAAAATCGTGTTCATTGAAGCACTAGATGTTCTTCAGAGCCTAGGCACTAGACGCAAACCTAAGTGAAGTGAGGCACATAAGAGAAAATGCAATAAAAAAATAAAATTATTAATAAAACATTTATATTCTATAACTATAAAAGGGGCAAATGTTGTCAAATGTGCACTTACAGACGCAAGTCCAATGAGGCTGCAGAGACTCACGCCTTTAACAACACTGAACACGTCTAATGATTTAAATAGTGAAGTTACTTCCTTCACTAATAGACCTACATCAATTTTTATTTTTTTTTTATTTGTAACGATGTTACTTTCTTTAGCATCCCTATGAGATTATCGAAAACTCCTACATTAATTCTTTTCTGAAGGGCACCCCGCATTTTTTTCTACGTCCGTCGACCTCTCTTAGTGAGATTAATTTATTCTTAAAAATTAATACACGTAAGGAATGATTTAAATATTAAAGTTATACCATAAAACATAACTAGATGGATTGTTAATAGAACCAGATGGGTACTTTTTAATTGACTTCTATGAAGAATTAAGGTCCATTAGTAGCATACAACTACAAATCTTATTTACCGAGGAAAAAAAAACTACAAATCATGGAAAATTAAGTAGAAATCATAATTTTCAAAAATAAATAAACCAGAATCAACTGAAATCAACGAGATGAATCCTGTGATATAGGTGTTTATTTGTTTGAAATCCAGAAAAAAAAAAATAAATAAATAAAGTTTACCAGAGGTTCAGTAGATTTATTAGCAAACATGATCTTGAAGAAGGAAGGTCTTTCCTCTGGAATCAATCTGCTGGATTTCCGTTTCACCATTGTTGTTGTTGTTGTGAGACTCACGGATTCTTGGTGGTAACGCTTACATGCAGAGAGAGAGATTTATAATATATATATATATATTATGTATATAAAAAGGCTAGTGCGGCAATCGTTCCCTGATTGGGCTTTTGACCAGTCTTTTACTTAATAGGAACAAATATTCTAATTTATTATATTGATTTAAAACCTATGTATGTATGCATATATATATATATATATATATAAAGAAAGGAATTGAAAGAGAGGAGATCCGAAGATTTATATTGTTTTTGCATCGCATCTATTCCTTTTTCTTTTTATGGGGAAAAACATACCCTGCATGCTTGCTTGTAGTCGGCCCAATTCCAGCTAAAATATTCTCTGCACTGTGCTGGGTCCCATTACAAATGTTATTTCAGTATTCTGTAATTCGAAAAAAATACAAATTAGGGCAATTTTCAAAAAAATCCTCTCTTCCTATCATTTTTAATTAAATAATCTCTAGTAATTTTATTTTATGCACTTCAGACGTGATTTCAGTCAAATCACCCTCTCTATTAGTTTTGAACATGTGCACCTCAAGGGCTATATAATTATTTATACACTGCCGAAAATATTTTTTAGAACTATCGAGCATATTGCAGGAGCTAAGAATTTAAATTGAATTAAATGCTTGTAAATACTAGGAATTCTATATGCATTTCCTTGAATACAGTCCTCTTTTATGTCTTCTTTTATGGAAAGACATATTTTGTAATTATCCTTAAGAATTTAAATTGAATTAAATGCTTGTAAATTATTCTGGGGCATAAAGAGACGTTTGACTTACTGCAGAATTTGCATAAGTTAATGTCTTCTTTGGGCCTTCAATCCAGTACTCTGGAGGGAAAATATGTTCTTTGGCTAATATAAGTGTACATCCTGTATCATATAGATAATCTATATCATAAGGCATATATCCATTGAACATAAGGCTAATTGTACAATAGCGAGTTGCTATCTGTACATTCTGGCAAATGTTATCTGTACATTCACTAGACTCTAGATATGGATTTAGATTATTTACTTTGTCCATACTAGGATTACTACTTTCAGAAGAATCTTCACTTTCTGAAATATGATCCTCTTGATCATCCTGATCATCTTGATAAGTACTGCTACTATTGTCGGTATTATATCCTGATGTTGGATCATCAAAACTTCTAGTTGGCCAGCTAATCTGGTTCTCTATTGGATATGGTAGGACTTGTATCCTATTCCTTTGCTTTTGCTGTAGAGTTCTTAATAACTTCTCAGCTTGATCAATTCTCTTCTGTAAATCTTTCATAATAGATTCGTCATCATTTATAGCTTGCACCTCTTCATCAATCTTTATCTCTGGGCGAGCTATTACCTTGAAATGAGACATCTCTCTTGCTTTATTCAAAAGCTCTTGATCTGTCATTCCTTTGAATTGAACATATCCAAAAGGGGTTTGTCTGCACCACTTCAATTCTTCATAATACTTAAGAATTCTGGTGTCAAACTCTTCAGGGTCATCTATGAATCTAGTCAGACTCATTTTCTTGACTATCATCCATATAGTCTTTCTCTGATTCAGATCCAGATGATTCAGAAGTTATCATCTCATAGATACTTTCTTCATCTGAATGTTCAAATTCATCGTAGCATATGTAATTTATCTCTTCCAAAGATTTTACCTTCTCTGCTACTTTTCTCTTTTTAGGACACTCGTTTGCATAATGACCTTTTTCATTACATGCATAACAAGTACAATCCTTCTTAGGTTTTCTATTATACTCCTTCTTCTTTGCTCTAAAGAATTTTGGTTTCTTAAAAGATCTCTCCTTTGTCCATTTTCTGAACTTTGGTTTAAATCTTTTAAAACTTTTAAAACCTCTTTTATGTCTTCTTTTATGGAAAGACATATTTCTATTGCATCCAAAACTTAATTTTGGTATCTCTACATTTCTACAGAGTTTCTCTGTACTCTCCTTAACTTGTTGCCTCATTCTTTTCTCTAGGCAATACTGGGCAAGTTTCTCCTTAACGAAAGCCATTCTTATTCCAATACTATCTCCATTGGCTTCGTTGAAATCTGCTAACATTTTGTCATTCCAGGGATCTGGTAATTTGACAAAATATAGTCTAAGTAACTCCTTGTTCTCTATATCTTGATAGAGATAGAAAAGTCTTGAGAATGCACTATTGTACTCATCTAATTCAGACATTTTGCACCTTTTGCTTGTTTTCTACATCTTGGGTATTTGTTATCCCACATATCTCTTTCCTAAGGGCTGCTCCAATTAATGGGCCTTTTCCTCCTTGAGATATGAACTTAACCTTAAGGTCTTGGTAACGTGATGTTTTCTTAAAACCTTCCCAGACTTTTCTGGCTAAACCCATTAAACTATTTTCTTGATAGTTTAACTTTTGCTCTAAACTCCATTCCTCAAAATGAATGCCTATAGCAGTATCCATTGCTGCTTCCCAATTTGAAATTTCTATTTCAGCAGTCTTTAGATTATTACAATAAAGGGTTATTCCTTTATCATTTATGGGATTGGTCTTGACAGGTTCCTGTCTTATATCACGGTCTATTTCTCCTAAAATAGGTTCTTCATTCTTTACCATTCTTGACTTCCATAGTCTTTCATTTCTAGCATTACCTTGTGATTGGGGTCTATTATACTTTCTTCTAGACTCACTTGGTAATTCTCTCTTTGCATATGTATCACGATTTCCTGGTGGATTTTTACCAAACATCGTGGTAGCATTTGCTTCTTCAATATTCTGTATACTCTCTACATTGTATTTATAATGTAAAGGATATGCTAGAATATTTGTCACAAGGCTCAATTGTCTTGTGATCTGCTGATCTATTATTTCAGCATTGTCCCATTCTTTCTCGAGTCTAGACTTAAGGTGTCTAAGATCGATATTAGAAGGGAGATTCTCCTTTTCAAGTAATGTCCTATAATTCATTCTGAATCATCATCATTACTTTTACTGGTTCCTATATCATTCTTCCATTTACTTAATGGTTTGATACTAGTTTATGGTTCTTTTAATCTTATAGAAACACTATTTCTTCCCTTGAGTATATACTCAGGTTCAACTGATTGCTTAACTTCTACATTATTCTCATCTTTCTCAAAGTTAAATTCAAGATCATATCTTAATTTATCTATGGGAATTGGCTGAGGTATTAATGTTCCATCAATCTGACTTGATTTTACTATAACAGTTTCTCCACGAAGCCTGTTATCAGCATTAATCTTCTTATCTCTTGCTCTATAGGGGAAAGGTGTTTCTACCCAACTATAGTACATCTTAAGGGATATAGATAAAGCTCTAGATCTTTCTTTCTGGTTGATATTAGCTTTAGCATCAATAACAATGAGATCTGTTAAATTCTCATCTGCTGCTGAAGCTGTGATATCACAGAAAATCTCTGTATACACACTTCCTGTAAACAGATTGGTTGACCATAATCCTATGATCTGTTGCTTAGGATCTAGTTGTCTTAGATCTCTAACTGATAGGGAAAAAGGAATATCTAAACCTGTGTTTCCTAACCACTTTGCCATTATTTGTATGGCTGCTATGTTATAATATCCTTCCTCTTGAGTTACATCTTCCTTCTGTAACGCATGGATTCTAATCATACTATCGGCTGCATAGTCTCGACTAGTAGTCTTATAGAATCTAAGGATTTTCTTCTCTCTAAGTTTCTTTGATTCATAGAGAATATTCTCAGGTAAGTGAGGCATAGCATAGTTACTCACATTATCTACTTCTTGAACTGTAATCTTATCATAAATCTGATAGGCTGGTTTCTTGACTTCTTTCATAGAAATCTTTCCTTTCATCTTATCAATCCAATGATTCATTTTGGTGTATATAACCAAGAAAGGTCTGTCTTATATCCTCGAATTGTTCCAAATTCTGGATTACTTGATTTTCCTGAAATCTTTAAATCTCCTAATCTCTTAGTAAGATTTTCTATTTTCTCATGGAAATCCTCCTTGTCTTTTTCAAAGACTTCTTTGATTATTTTGACCTGATTGAATATCTCTTCCATATTCTTAGATCGTTGATCATAATCATCTTTTAAATCTTGCACTTGCTGTTGCATAGTTTCCTGATTTATTAGAATTTCTATCAAAATTCTTTGGTTAGTTCTAATAATCTTGTCAAGATAACTAAAATTCTCAGTTAAAGATGACTCTTCAGTGTTCTGTCTTGGATTAACTAAGGATATTCTATCTGGAAAATTCCTCAACTTAATCTCCAATGAATTCTCATAAAATTTTTCCATTCTATGAAACTCTTCTCTTGATTACTTCAAGAATAACTTCTACTCTTTCTAGCATTTGTGTACTAGACTCAACTAAGGGTATTATCCTATTATTAAGATGTAATATCTGTTTTTCGATATTCATCTCAATAGGTCTGGTCTTGTATGGATCATACTTTTTATCATCAATAAAGCATTCTATCTTTCCACACAATTTTCTATTTTCAGAATTCATCTCTTTGTTCTGATTATAGATTGATTCCTCAATTACATCTCTTATTTTATCAATAGAAATATTAATGAGGCACCTTGATAGACTTTCGAAAATCTCTGTATTCTCGATTTGTCTTTTCTCTAAATCCTTAATCTTCTCAAGTATTTTCTTGATTGTTTTATGAAGATTCTGCTCCTCAGAATTCATTCAATTTAATAAAATTGAATTTCATCATCATCTGAATCAAGATTGTTGGATCTATCTAAAGAATAAATATTTGAATATAATTCAGCATATTTAGACTTTAAAATCTTTAGATCACTGTCCTTATTTAAGGCCTGAAATAGTTCCTCTTTGAACTTATTTCTAGAAGTTTCTACTTCTTTTGGAGCTTCTGATCCCGAAGCTTCATCTTTAGGCATATGACTCAATCTAATTGAACCATTAGTAATATAACCTTTGTTATATAACCATCCTAAAGCTTCATCAATCTTTGCTTGAGAGCTGATTGATAATTCATGATTATAGGGTCTGAAACTAAGTATTTTCTTAGTTTTACATCCTATACCTAACTTGTTCCAAAACTTTTTGGCTTCTTTTGTTTCTAACAAATGCAATGGTTTATCAACATTAAAACCACATATATCATTAGCATATATTTTTGCTTCTATTATGTTAGTTTCAGAATAAGTAATGATTACTTCTTCGGTTTCTAACATTTCAATTATTTCTTTATAATTAAAATTACTATCTCTATTATCCATGAAGTGGTCTGAGCAGAGCGAGACTTATCGGCCTGTCATGCACCGTAACACTCTTCATTACTAATAGGTTTTTATTCAAAATAGTTTTAGCTACTTTCGTAATTAAACTAAATTGAATTAAATGCTTGTAAATACTATAAAAGTAGTTACTTGCTTGAACTTTAAAAGTTCGTAGAACTTCTTTTCCTTTGGCTCTGATACCAAAACGGAGGCTGAGTCTCCAGATCGATACTCCTTTGCTCTTTTTCTGAAAAAGAGGGAAAACAACCACACAACCCACAAAATAACTTGTCCTGAATAGGACGTTAGTCTTAACTTCTATCATAGTAAAACTATGTGTAGTGAATGTCAATACTTAAAGGTAAGGGCATCCATGAGATCTCGATTTTGTCTTGTTTAACTAGAATCATAGTCCTTGTCCATATGAAAAATAACATTAAAGAGATGTATTTCTCAAATAATTTTTCAAATTTACTTAATAGCGTATATTTACTTAAACGGAATCAAAATGAATTTTTCAGAGATTATATCTTTAAGTAAAACTAATAGTTGAAAACTAATTTGCTCTAGAATATTTATAATTTTCTGTATGGATAAACATGCATAAAGCCTAACGCCTAAACGCCTAAACGCACACTTGCTAACGGCTAAACGGCAACGGCACAAGCAAAACATCCTAGAAATAATGAATTTCTCTTCTAGATATCAGTTAACAGCTTCTATTTCTTTACTTAGCAAGATAAATCCGAACGATCAATTCAATAATTCATAATGTAAACTTAAATATATCAACATTAAGTAATAAGAAGATAAATTACAGAAAAACATTTCTCTTGTATTTATTCATTACATGGACATGACTCTTATTCTAATAAACAGACTCGAGGCTCTCTAGGAGCCCTTTTGGACTACTCACACATACTGAAATATAAAATACCTTATGATCTTCTAGAGAGGTTTCTGAATAAAAACTATCCTTCAAACTTTTTTTTTTTTTTTTTTTTTTTACAGATACTCCCTCCTATTTATAGACCTTCAGTCTTTGAAGATAAGACTGATGACTAAGAGTCTCCCTTTTTCTTTTGTTTTCCTCGAGTGCACGTTAGTCTCATCGTCAGGAAAAGTAAGTTAAAGATTCCTCTTCTTTATGACACACTTCACACTACTGAGACCACAACTTTTCCCAAAAGGGTAGTGAGTGGAGGGTCCAGTCTAAACATTATTGACTCGATAATGAATAAAAAGACTTAAACAATACGTATAATATTACATATAAAATTCTGCCGACATATAGGACAAAGATGCCCTAACTTCTTGTCTTCGCTTGGAGACGAACTTTATGTCCTGGGGACCTCTGCTTTATCAAAGCTATGCAGACTGATGTCCACTTGTCTTCTCTTTTCTAACTTTGATCTTATCTTTCTTTTGAAAAGATATTTTGTCTGAATTAATCTGAATCTCATCTTGTCGATCTATGGTCTCGACAGCTGTACCCTTAGACGTAAGTGCATGCGTCATTGGAGCGTCCTTCGTCATTGCATGCGTCAATGGGTCTTCAGTCGTCAGTGCTTGCGTCAATGGTATCAGAATATCATTCTGATCCTCAAAGGCTATGGCAAGGCTGGTACGATTGTGATCTTGAAGTGCTCTAGTCACTATTCTTTCTGAATCCTCCCATGTGAAATGATTGCTGAAGTCGATAATCCTTTCACTGATGTGCTCAATTCTGACCAATCTCTCATGTTGGTTTGGAGAACTGGGATCAATTCTGATATACATATCTGTCTCTTGGCATAGTAAATCTTGTCGTTCCTCCAGAATATGTAGATCCGGATAAATAACAGCAGGCTGTTTATTATAATCCTTAAGAGTTTTCCAAAATGACTGATAGAATAATGGAGGGGCAGAATAGACTCTTACTCCAAACTTCTCAGTTGGTTCATAAAAACTCCTATTATGTCTTGTCTTGTATAAAAATTCTACAAAACTTTGAACTGGTTTAGGACATCTTGAAACCATTCTTGAAGATTTCTCATTAATATAAAAAGCTTGAATGAATCCAAACTTAAATAATTTCTGAAAAATATCAGGTTCTATGTCTCTAGTAATAACCACTTGTTTACCTCCAGGCAAACTTGATCTAATGAATCCCTCCTCTGGTTCTATCCCTAGGGTGAATATTTTCTCATTCTGAACTAGATCGTACATAGCTTCCCATTCTTTTTTCCAAAAATAGAAAGTAGGTATAAACCTGTATTGAAATAGATCAAACTTAAGGGGTTCTTCCATATCAATGTGTTCAGTACTGACCTCTATATTTTGAATTAAAGGTTTTAAACTAAGGTCTTCTCTTGTCTCTTTCTTTAATAAGTTTAGAGAACTTTCTGATAATTTATTTAACCTAGCAAATTCCTTTTCTGCTTTTCTTACAGGTATTGGGCTTTTTGTACCTGCATGGATGTGGCTAAATAACTCTCCTAAGATCTGGGCCTGATCTTCTGTAGTAGGAAATTTCATGGTTCTTTTCCAACTCAAACTTTTGGGCTGGAATGAAGGTTCGTCTTTGAATTTGGGCTCAACTGTATGGGGCCTAAGGCTCAAAGGATTGTGGTGTTGTACCTTCCTATTATGGCTATATAGCTGGTCAAGTATTTCGAAAGAAGGGGGTTTTCCTGTCAATCTAGATCGAAACTTTTCAAGGGCTATATTTGGCTCTGGCTTTTTGTCTTCAGCAGTGGGCTTTAGACTTTGGTTAAAGTGAACGTGAGGTCCACCTAGGTTTGGGCCTGCTTGAGGCTTTCCAGTTTTAATACTGTTATGAGGCAATTGTCCCAATGAGACTAAACCTTTATTTCTCTTCTCCATATATGGACTTTTGGGCTTACTAGCCTCTTTGGACATATAAGTCATATCCTCCTCATTAATATTTAAGGCTACTGCCTCTTTATATGTGTTTGGAGGGAAAGATGAAACTTTTGTTTTTAAGGCTTCACTTTCTTGGTCAAGCTGGGTTTGTGCAATTTCTATTTCTAATTGGGTTAACTTTCTTTTCATCTCTAAAATAGAAAGCTCAGTACTTGATCTGCTTGTAGATGCCATCTTCTGAAAAACAGAAATAAACAATTAATCTTGTCCAGTGAGGACTATAAAATGCATGATGTGGTGCATTCTTCTATTTCTATATTTGCCATTTCTCTTGTTAGAGAATCAGCTATGAAATTCTTAGCTCCTGCAATATGCTCGATAGTCATATGTGAGCCTACTGACAAAATCTTCCACTTGTCCCTGCACACTTTAGCAGAATAATCATTAGTAGAAGTATTTGTTGATTTCAAAAATCCTATAACTGATTTGTTATCAGTTTGAAGAGTAAATGGTTCTGTTATAACAAACATTTTGAACTTTTTTAAACTCTTTCTAATTGCTCTAAGTTCCTTATCAAATGTAGACCATTTTAATTCTGATTCAGACCAGACACCATTTGCATATCTGGCAATCTTAAAATTATGATCATAACTACCTTCCTTGTTTCTAGATTGAAACTGTAATGATGCTCCCCAAGCCTTATCACTAGCATCTGTAGTGACATAAAGCTTATCACCCTTTTTGGGTAATGTTAACTTCGGTATGTTATGACACATATCCTTAATTTTCTGAACTGTTTCAGAATCTTCTGGAGTCCAACTCCATTCTCCTTTATTATGTTTCTTCCTTAGCTTTCTTTGTAATGGTTCCTTTAGAATAGCTATATTGGGAAGATAACTACTTGTAGCATAGCAAAGACATCCTAAAAATCTAGTTAGATCTTTCTTGTCTTTTATGTAGTTAGGAAAATTTTCTATTTTCTCTAACACATGTGGTTGAAGTGTAACTTCAGAATCTGAAATAGTTATTCCTAAGAATTCGATACTAGTTCTATTAAGTTCGATTTTCTTCTTGGAAATAATTATTCCATTATCTCTAAGCTCTTGTGCTATTTGCCTAAGATGCTTGAGATGCTCATCTTGTGTTTTACTGAAGATAAGTATATCATCAATATACACAGAACAAAACTCATTGTACTTTCCTAAAACAAGATCCATCTTTTCTTGGAAAATACTTGGGGCTGTTTTTAATCCCATTGGCATAACCTTCCATTCATAACTTCCTAAGGGGCTACTGAATGCTGTATATGGTATGCTTGACTCTTCCATTTTTACTTGGTAGAATCCACTTTTACAATCTATCTTAGAGTAATACTTGCTATCTCTTAATTTAAGAAATAACTCATCCTTGTTAGGAATTCTATATGCATTTCCTTGAATACAGTTATTTAACTGAATATAGTTAATAACCATTCTTGCTTTACCTCTTTTAATCTCGGAGTGATTCCGGACCATAAAGGCTGGAAATGACCATGGTGACTTGCTAGATCTAATTAAATCTAACTGAAGCAATTCTTTGATATGAAGATTAAAGTCTTCAATATCTTCAGGAGTTGCTGAAATAGGTTTAATTCTTATAGGAATTCTTAAACCTTTACTTTTTAAATCCTGGGGATCTAATAACTTGATTTCACACTTAGGGTGATCCTCTTTCCATAAAGCTAAAGGATTCTCACTAAAATTATCCTTAAGCAATGCTTCAATATCAACTAATGAAGTGTTGTTTATTGGGCCTTTTCCTCCTTGAGATATGAACTTAGTTGTGGAGTGGGTACACGAAAGGGGAATTGAGAATTTTAGTTATCTTGACAAGATTATTAGAACTAACCAAAGAATTTTGATGGATGGTTATATAACAAAGGTTATATTACCTCAAAGGCTATGGCAAGGCTGGTACGATTACCAAGTAAAAATGGAAGAGTCAAGCATACACGTACTCATATCAAGTTAGATAAGTCTGTGAGAATTTTGTTATCCATTGAAATTTTGTTTAATTACGTTTTTACCCAATTACTTGGAAAATCAGCATACATGTTCATTTTATTTTATTTCACTAATATTCTCTTTATTCTATTAATCAAGAAGGTTATAACGGAATATGTTTCATTTAATAGGAAAGTTCAAATATGTCTGGCCATCGGTGGAAACAAAATTTTCCTTTATAATGTTAGGAAAGGAAAAAATAATTCAAATGAACAACAGAAACGATTACATGCATTCCATGCTTCAACATAAATACCCAACTTACAAATAGTGTGTAAGCAGGCTTGCTTAGCATGTATTTCTAAACTAATTTGTACAAAAATTCTGTTTGTTAAGTTTTTTAAAAACTGTTTCCGAAATGGAGGTCCCGAAATTTCCTCAAATAATCGACAAAAAATATCACCAACTACGATGAGGTCTCTTGGAACGCATATGAGCAGGCTATAAAATATATATATATATATATATGGAAACGAAAATAAAAACTTCAAAGAAAAATGGGGGAAAAAAAAAAGATTTATATTTCCATATGTTCACCACCCTCGACTTCAAGACGAAGACCTGCCATTACTTCTAAAGAAATTCAGCTCTAACAGAATGAAATTCATTATGAACTCTTGGTAAGAAAAAGAGATTAAAAATGTACAGAAAAAAGGTGCCAACGCACCAAAGGAACAGAGACTGTAACTGCTTGTGAATTCTTTCAATCTCCAACAATTAATTATACAAATAAAGCAAAATCCAAGTCAATTGCTGGAGTGTTACTCGATAGACGACTTTCTGTACAGATTGTAAATGTCGATTTCCTGTACAGTAAGAATGAGAGGCAGAGAGGGAAAGATTTATCCACATACCAGACAGAAACTTGAAGAGGTTGATCCTATATTCGGGAAATGAACATTCCTGGAGGGGAGAAAGGAAGAGAAAACGAAGATGACGTTACTGGCAATTCCAGTAAAAGTCGCGGAAACTAGCACGCTAAGCACGTGACCTTGACAAAACTTGAATTTGTATCAGATATTAATTGGGAAGATGATCATCCCATTCTCGAATGGAGTAGTATTGTGTGAAGGGGGGAAGAAAAAAAAGCTCTTGAACTTCCTATACAGGTTTAATACGCATCTTCTTGTGAACGTCCAGCACAACATCTCGCAGCTCAGGGAAGACTGATACGAGTATCAGTTCAAGTATTGCATACGCAAGTTGCTTCAAACAGACTGCGGACTGCAATTCAAAAAACCACATCCTACTTGTTGGCCACAAGAAACTGACAAAGAATAGAAAGTATTCACAGTGCATTCACGTTTTGTGCAAAGGTCCATGGAGGATTTACCTGGAGGAAATAATATATATCTTTTGCACAACGCTTGTACTGCTTCTGCCCTATCAAGCTGACTAGAGCAGTCGGAGATCCATCTGACCAAAAGCGGCAAAAGATCATTAGATAAAACAAATAAATACGGAAACATAACAAGTGGACCACAATAATATTTTCATAAGTACCTACAGAGAACGTGTATCAAACAAATGAGACACAAAAAAGGCAAGCAATTATGATTTTTCACAAAATTCTACTGCCATAACCCCCTTTTCAATGAAAGGGAGTAAAAGGTAGCTTGCTATGCACAGATTGTCTTCTGGGAATATTTTACAGTTTAGCAATCATGCGGATTTTTTATTTTTATTTTCGTATTATCATCACACTATTACTATTTTATTTTGGTAGGGGGAAAGCATAAAGCCTAAATTAAAGGCAACGGGAACTTTTGCCATTCATAAAGCAAAAAGAAAAAAGAAAAGAAAAGAAAAGAAATTCACCTTGGCTTCTATTACTTGTGTTGAAGTTTCAGAGACCTATTCACACAGGAAACTTGGGCAGGAAGTGCAATGGACTAAAATCACAATCGCCCACTCGACCCGAAAGTGCCAAAGTACAATACAAAATTAAGGAGTCAAGTAGAGAGGCCTAATATGAAAATAAAAATTAATTGAATTTCATTCTTCAAGCTTTATAGTAGCTCTAATATCCTTTTAAGAACCTTCTTTACCCAAACACTAGGTGCAACCCCAGCTACGGCATGCAAAGTTACAGGAACATATTTAAGAACAGATGAAGATTAATCATTACTTATAAAAAGTGCAGGATGAGAGACACGAAACCTATAAAATTAGTACATTTAGAAGGAAGAAAATATGGGAGATACAAAAGGAGAAAGTGAAAAAGAAAAAGAAAAAGAACAGTTTCACCTGTAAACCTAATATACCTCTGACTTCCTATCTCTTCAACAGATTTGAAGAGATTGGAAGGCAATGTAATAGAAAGAATAATCAGCCAAAAAATCAACTAATTAGTTGAGAAAATAACGAAATCTGTCCGGACCCCCCCCCCCCCCAAAAAAAATATCCATGAAGAGAAACAGGTATGGTTTGAAAATGAAAATTTATAGTGTGTTCAATACATTCTTTATTAGGATTTTCCTCTTGCTAGAGACTACAAATCTTCAGGCAAACTAGCAAAGAAATAAGTATGTGTTGAAGTGAGAATTGGGAAGAAGCCAATAAATTTCTTCTAAAACCATGCTCTCTGGATTATGATAATAATTTAATACCCACAGAACCCATTATCTAAACAAAAGAACTTAGTTGGAACTTCTCAGTTGACACGGAGTAAACAAACAGATGGGGGAATTTAGTTGGAACTTCTCAGTTGTCAAGGAGTAACAAACAGATAGGGCAAAATACAAATCCATCCCCACTTGAGTCAAGTGACCCTTTCGTTTTATAATAAGAAAAATCCCTCATGCGCGTTGGGAGCTTGGAGTTACAATCTGATTATATGTAGCAGAGAATAACATGGGTAATGCATGTTAAAATGCAATTACTAGAATAACACCACCGCCTGTTGAGAAGCTTGTATTAAGTTAGGAGAACTTCAAAACATCTATAGATAATTTCAAGAGAGAATTAACTAGAAGAAGATGCAACAGAAAAACAAGAAAAGAAAAGAAAAAAGGAATTTCACTTACTGAAGATCATCTTCTTGACATCACTAGCTCTACGAGCCGCCTCAAGTTGTTGCTCAAAAGACCCTGGTCTACAGACCTTACTGCCTGTTGAGAAGCTTGTATTTTCAAACATTCTCTCATTACGTTGACAGTCATCGACTTCGCTTTGGGTATTCAATTTCAGAAAAAAGATGCCATCAGGCCAGAGGACCTGACAAGGAGATAAATTGTTAGAAGAACAAAACAATTGCATTGATTGTTTACGTTTACAAAGCTTTAAAACAATAACAGAAGATGACAAAAGAAAGAGAAAAATCTTTTGAGTTCATAAAAATCTTGTTACACATTGATAATAAGAGTTCATGAATTAAACTACATCATAATTTAAATGACACTATATGCTCGAGGAACATAAAAAAAAATTACAGTCAAAAAAGAAAGAACTGAAACACTTTTGGATGGAAAATTAAGATAAGACAGTTGTATCATCTGAAGGAATTTTGTAACTTCTATTTATGGGTATACCAGTATATATAAACTCATTATGAGTAGAGCCTGATTGCATGCAGAGGTGACACGAACGGGAGATATGTCCACGATGATTTCATCTGTTTAGACAATATTATGATTTATCTATTTCAATTGCTTAGTGTTACCTTAAATAGGACTTTATGATTAAAATGAGACTGCTAAAAACAACTGAAACAAAATTTTCTTAAACAAACTGAAAATGTCTACCTAAATATATGTAAAGGAAAATTATTATAGGAGTAATTGATGCAAAGTCCATGATGATAAAGGTGATGGACAGCTACAAAAACGTATCAGATGGTAAGACGTCCGACTTCAAACAAAAAAAAAAAGGAACACCAACAGTCCATTTTGACAGCATCAATCAGAAGCAAAACACATTCATTACAAACTTTGTCAGAAAAGATCATGCCTTTATTAATTTATTTATAATGATATATCAAATTCAATTACTTGCATAAATATGTTTCATGGTACCTTAAGTTTCAAACCATCACAACTATTTTTAGGTCAATATAAATCTTCGAACTCTTACAACTAATGATCATAATTAGTTCTTAGAACATTCAAGGTTCCACATCTTACACTAAATCTTCTCTCCATCTATATTAAGCTACATTAGTGATGATAATATATACCAAAACATGTAAACAAAGACCTGCGGCGAAAATTCCTCAACATTTATTTCACATTAATTTTATCCATTTCAAAGTCCTTACTGCATCCTTTGCATCAGCCTCAAATGCAAGAACTCATACACGTGTCCTTAGGTTTGGAAGCAATAAGCAGTTTTAACTGAATTCAGCCTGGAGTTTGAGCAGGCCAATTTATGCATACTCTGAACAAGCATAAAAGGCCAATACGTATTGATCATCTGGCCCATGTAGAATATGAAGGATATATTTGGTAAGAATCTAACTTCGAATATATTTGAGCCCCTATAATAGAATTTGAATAGTTTAAATTTGGAAAGGATCTCTGTTACTGGATACAGGTTGTCTTCATCTTGGACCATCCCTTGAGGGAATCTATATAACATCAAAAGAAGAAGAGAAGGAGACAGCACAAGGCCGCATGCTTTCCAAAATTCATGGTAATTTTCTTTTTGTAAATTTTGCAACTGTAATGCAAATTGATTCTGCCATCCACGGCCTGTGATTAGAACAAGGATAAAGGATGAATAATTCACTCCTTACATTTTGGATCCACCGAATCCCTTGAGCAATAATATCCTCTCTCCGGAGCAATTGAATTTGCCTCAAGAGCCAGTCGTCAATAGCATCTTCCATCATTAACTGCAATATTTGTTTTGATATCCAAAACACCTGTCTTCTGCATTAATATAAGAAAATAGTTACCAACTGTATTACAACAAGATTGAAAGTGACATTTTTTCATCCTGATCCATCAGTCCATAGTATTTTCAAGTTATGCCGGCTAAAAGGAAAAAGAATAGTGCAACTGTAGATGATTTTTGCAGACACCCCACCCCTGTTTTTTTTTTTTTTTTTTGTGGAATATGTCAAAACCAAACTAGTTATTAAAAGGAAGACAGTTGCAAAGTAGGATAAGATATATCATCCTGAATCAGTGAACCGACAAGCAAAAAGTGGAACACATGCACAACCCCATCAGATGTGGTACTTATATTTTAAAATAATTTAATCATGGTATACAATGTATACATACACACCATTTTCCATTAATTAATGAATTTCCCCTAGGTTTAAAGCATTTCTCGTACATTTTATCCTGGAAACAATTGCAATCTTTTTGGGGAGACTTGAACCCTTGACCTTTCACTTTGAGAGATGAGGAGGTACCACTAGGTTGGCCTGTATTCTTATTGGAAGAACACATGACACTGCCCAAAATAAAAAAGTTAACTTCAGGAGGTAGAAGTCCACACTTAATAAAGCACTATTGCAACTTGAGCAGCTTAACCCAATCTAACCCGTTCTTTGGACATGTTTGGCAAATTGGGCAACCAAATATCATTTCCGGATGGGCTGGGTGCAGGCAGTGGTGTTCTACAGTCTGTGCCCAGCCCATACCTACTAAGGTCACTTCCATTGAACTGATCAACCATATTTAAGAAGACACCTCATGGGATATAATTCTTTTATGACGATGGTTTCAATCTGTGACCGGATTCTGGGCGAATGAAATATGGTCTATAGTTATGATACTGTAGAAAGCATAGGTCAAGAAAGAACATGGAAATGAAATCTAAGAGATACAAGCAAGAATAACAACCAACAGATACTCAAGAGTCGAGAGTAGCAATTTTCCTTTCTATAACAATTATCCATAAGAAGGAGAAGTTATAGAAAATCATCGAAAAGTAAGGCTGATCAATCGATGAGCAAGTATTAATGGAATTGTGTCAATTTGACAACCAATTTCTAAACCAATAGAAATTTAATAACAGCGTCTGCTCAAAGTTAAGTGTGGAAATAGATTCATCAGAAAGTAATTATGATTGCATTTATCACATACACCCACAAACACCAAGTATGAGGCAGCAATCAAGGATGCTTGCATACATATATACAGAGATGTACATGTATACGAAAATTACTTGTCGAATTTTTACATCTCCGTATGGTTTCCTTCTCCCAATCCTCCAACAATGATTCTCACATTGTTCAACATAAGTTTCTACAGCCAGAAACACTTCTGTTCCCTCTTTCTTTAGTGAATTAAAATTAAAAATGTAGCACACAAATTTTCTCAAATGGAATCAAGATTTAAAACAAACAAGAATCTCATGTAGTAATAAACATCATAGCATAACTTCAGCAATCTGATTGCATGCATTATCACAGTTCTCAACCAATCTTTACTTCCAAATTACAGAGAACATATAACAATATTTAAGGCAAAGTTAGCTCACCTTAGCCAGCCTCTTCTCTTCAGCTGAAACATTTTATCTACTAAATTCAACACAGGTACGCTTAACTTTGGAGGTGTCCACTGCAAGTAAATCATCACCAAACAAATTCTCAGGCATAACTAAGAACATGAGCATTCCATAAATGCAAAACAATTCAAAGGATATACTATTCAATCAAAGAGGCCGATCATAATAGCTGGGTCCTTTCTTAAACCTATGATCCCACACCAAATATAATTGGCATAATTAATGTTTCTTGCTTCTTGGATGTATTTCACATCATTTTCTTCAATATTCTTTCCGTTGACCCCTTCATCTTTTCAGGACTTAATACCAATATAATTGGCCTAATTAATGCTCCTGAAGGTCACATGTGCATGTGACACACTCAACTAGCATTCACTTACTGTATCACTATCAGTCTTTTCCCAAAATTTATCTTTAGAGGTCATTCGCCTGTTTCTATACTACCATTATCATCTTGCCTCTCGGAAATTTTTACATCTCCAAATTATCATGCTTAAGTTATATAAGTTGTCTAACAAATGCCCAAACTGTTCTCTCCACAATTCAAGTCAACTGCACCGAAATAGAATATGCTAATGTTGATCAGTATAAAAACTCCTGAATGTGCTTATATATTCAGACAAAAAATGAGACCTTCTGGAGAAGTTCTTAGGTACAGATGGAAGGTTCTGGAAGGACAACTGGATGACCAAAAAGATAAAAACTGAAGTATAAAGGACAAAATCTAGAAAGACGACGCAAATATATATGGCTGAAAAAATAAGTTAGAATACTATCTACAGACTGGCTCATATATCCATGATGAGGAAGATAACTCTTTGCACCTTCAACACATTGACCATTTCTATGTAACCAAGCTGCAAACCAGTAAGCAGCTGAGTTCCAGACATGCAGGACAAATGTAAACCAATGAAGAAGTAAAGGGGGGGGGGGGGGGGGGGGGGGGGAAACATTATCAGCAGATACAGATGTGTCAAAATGATCCATGCACCTACACAATCAAGAAAAGTCAACTGGGAAAAAATACATCCCGCTGCATGCACAATACCTCTGGTGGAACTTCAGTCGGATCCTCCAGGCAATCAGAGGTTACTGGGAAACTTGCCGCAGGATACTCACCCCGGCTTATTGACTTGGATATCATCTCTGATTTCTGTATCTTCTCGGAATTAGAACTTCTCAATTCTACACCGCGTTTAACCACCCGAGGAGGGAAACCCTTCGAGTTCAACTCAGTGTCAGAATGCCACCCATTAGCTTGCGAACTAGACCCTACTTCCTCATGGTCATGAGTCTCATTATTATCACCTTCCTCAAGGTCAGAAAAGCTTCTTGCTGATTCCCCGGAATTCTGCCATGAAATTTGTTTAATTGTCACATCTGCATTCCAGGACTGATTCAAGTTTGAGATTGAGGGAGCTGCCTTGTACTGAGAGGAAGTTGAGCCAACAACTTTCTGCGCTAAGCCATCTGAAACCCCTTTGAACTGACGTACTATATCATCCACAGCATCATCCACATTCACTGCTTTGGAAAAATATAAATAATAAAAAAATTAGCAAGGAAGAAAAGATCAAAGAAAAAGAAACACTAAGGTGCTGCTTCACAACTCAGCTTGAAATTTGATTCTGAATGCATGAAATGTGAATCTAATTAAGTGCATTCTGTAACACAATTTAGATAAAACCTAAAAGAATATATTCTCTTAAACATATCAAGTGATAGGAGCTCCGCTTAGGATAAGCGCTGACAATTCAAACAAGTAGAAATAAACTAAAAAAACTATTATCAACAACTGAACTTTTCTTTGTAAATTTTTTTTCCTGGCTGTTTTCAATTTTCCGCATTGAAGTTTCAATTTTATCAAACAGCTCGTAAATTCTATGTTGAGAACCGATAAACCAGACACATGATCAGAAAGCTACTGCTGGCACAATAGGGACGGATTCTGTTGACAAAGCTCCTCAATATATTAGTTTCCCAAAAATTTCGGCAGTGGAACAGTTTTGGTATTAAAACTTCTCCATCATTTAAGGTGAAGGTATAAGCTACACAAAATATTCATTCATCCCACAACAAATAATCAAAGATATTACCAGACTACCAGACTTCTATAGGCATCTAATAAAGCAGGATATATGTTGCATAATACCAGCCTACAAGGACGAACTCATGCCAACTCCATCACACTTGGCTTATAGAGGTTGATTATTTTCAACTAGAGATTCAACCACAGTTAGCAAATGTATTTACACATTACAGCTTTGGTTTAACACGAGAAAACATGGAAAACTGATTGCCAGTACTTATCTAATTCTAATCCATTTACTTAGTACTTAAAAGGTACCCAAATTAAATTTTCAGTATCCTTAACCTATTGTAATTTGATATCGTGAGCTGTTTTACAACAGATTTAAATTATTAATCACTTTTATACAACACACAAATGTTTTTACACATTGCAACTTTGACTAATTGCCAGTGCTTCTCTAATTTCAATCCATGTAGGTAGTACTTAGAGGTACCCAATTTACTTTCCAGTACCCACCACCTATTGTAATTTACTATTGAGCAAACAGGCTGAAGGATTCAACAGAAATTAATTTATTAATTTTATTTAACACCAACTATAGACATAAATTCATAGTATAAAAACACAAATCTGGAATCAGGTAACGAAGAAGAAAAGTCAGGTACCAGCTAGGGTTCTCATCACCGAGGAAGATTTCCCAAACGAGTAACTCTTCATTAACAAAGAGCAATAGTTAGTGGTAAGAGCATCAGTTATGAGCAGACATTCAACAGAATAACAAGACAAAATTGTACATGAAAATGCACCTTAGAGGAAACACTCAAAAAATCCCACACTTCGTGTTGTTCGGCAACATTAGGTATTGACAAGAGATCCTGATAAAACAGCATAATAAAGTTGTCAAGCAGCTTGAGCTATGACTGAGACATAAACCTAAATTAATAAATCAACACTAAATTATTTAATGTTAAAGTAACAGAAATGGAAATACAACAATAAAAATTTGGTCAAGTCGCGGCTAAACTATACTTGCAGATATTTGTCAAGCTGAATGCAGCGCTGATGGACAAAGGCATCCTCTGTGCTCGAGGAGAATATCCTTTTGGGTGGCAAGTGTAATGTATAATTAGGGATTTCCTTAAGATGTCGATGCAACCTCTCAAAATTTCTGTACCTGTTGATAGGCATTTGGAGGGGGAGAAAATGGAAACAAAGAAAAATTCAACAGAAAATTCTAAGAGACAGATTGAAAGATACAGGAAGAAATACCATCGGGAACTTTTTTTAGTGCGATGACAAATTATTTAAACAACTAGGTTAAGAAAAATAGAAAAACGTGCAACAATGACCAAGAATTCTAATTGCTATTTAAAAAAGTCAGTTGAGAACTAGACCTTCTTTTGACAAACCAAGTCTTTTTATCTGCATCTGTCACTGCAATTGAATAAACTGCAAATGATTTTGACCCAAGTTTCTCAAAGTATGCTCCTATAACCTGCGGAGGATTGTTAGCATCAAACGCTGGTTGAAATATGCAATAGAAGAATTAACTCAAATCCAAGGGAAGCATCATAAGTTATTAAGAATGGAGCTCAGAAGCTTCTTTGACTTCCTTATAATTCTCTTCACAATTTGCTAACATATTAGACCCTGTGTATTTTTTTCATCTAAAACAGGCTCACCCGGCACTTAAGCTTTGAAACATGTAATCCCTCATGACAGGACACCATATTGGTAGCACTTGTAATGCCATGTACTTCATTGTGCCTATCAAAATCTGGGCTGTAGAACTCTGAGATAATGGACCCACCACCACCCCCAGTGACTGCTTTATCCCTATTAGGATCAAGTTTTAAAGCAGAAGTGCTATTTGATCTTTTAAGCCTTCCCTTAGAACTGAGAGAAGTCAAGTCCTCCAATCTATCATCAAGACAACCCCGCTCGGAAGATGCATTCTTGTTTAGATTCAGAGACACATGTGTCGCATCATAGTTCCGATCACTTTGTTGAGAAACTGGGTGTGACCTCGGTGGTAACCGCTGCAGAGCTTCTTTATCTTCCATTCCAGGAAAAATTTCAGACCTGTGCACTGGCATCTCCTTACCCGAACTTTTTGACGGTGTTGCCTTGTTTATTTCTGAGCCTTTCGCAGAAGGTGCCTGAAGTCCAGCTGTAGCATTCTTCTGTGTTTTCTTTTTATAGTTTCTTCCTCTGGTCCACATGTTTTCAAGATTTTCAGGCATAAGAACTTCTGTTCTTCTCTGTGTTGCTGCATCCAGCACTCGGGCCCAGTCAGCTGCCCGTGGCTGCGAAAATTCTTCACCAAATGCATTCAAGGGATTTTCTGAAGCATTGAAGGTTGTTTCTGTCCAATTTTCTGTTCTAGACAACATCATACCAGTGCCTTGATCGTAGGAAGGTGCATTTTTCCTCGAAGAAGATTCACCATTTTCTACACCAGATGCAGCAACATCATGATCATGTTTATGATCCCTTACATTAGGTGACTGATAATCACCTGCCTCTTTACTCTCATCATCTTTATTAGCAAGGAAAATGTATTCAATCAACTCGTTAATGTACCTGAGAAACAAGAAATTATTCTGAGTAAAACAGCAATTTTTTTCCAACTGATGGGGAAAGGCAAAGACTACTGTTTTTCATGCAATTAATTGCAAGTCTAAGTTTAAGTAAAGATGGACGTAGATATTAGAGTACATGATGTTTTACTACATTTGCTAGATTAAAGTTGTTTTTAGCAGAAGCTAGATAGTGGTTTATGGCTCCATTCGTTGTCCGCTTTCTTTTCTCCCATAATTTGAGGTGAATGTTCACAATAAGATGATGCCCAAAGCTTCTTGGTCCTGGTTATATGAATGACCTACAAAATATACGAATAGGGTATATGCCATTTTCAACTCCCGTCACATTCACCTTGTAACTGGATTTTTCTTGCCACCTTTTGCTCTAGTGAAATATCTTTAACATCTTATATCATAAGACCTCACTGACTAGACTCTGGTAACAGCCTACTTTGTTTATTACCTAACAAAATAATTTCTTTTCATCCGATCGATATAATACAATTTGGTCTCTTCAAACTTTGGGCTTCTTCTCTTGAAAAATCTTTACAAAAATTATTGAGTCACACTTCCTTTCTCCCATTGGACAATATATCCGGAGACAGGGGCCTCCTAAGATAGAATCATGTTCGTAAAATTTCTTCAATCACCTAATAGCTCCTAAAAAAAATTCCAATTGAGATGACTTTGGTCAATTTCTTTTGAGGCTTCTCGAAGAATGGACATATTAGTAAGCTAATTGCAGAATTTATAAAGTTCCAGAACCTTTTGTAATTCTTTTTATTGTATTCATAGAATTATATTATGCATGAGTAATTATAAAGGTGCTAGCTACATCACATGTGATTATACGTACATGTAAGAACTTGGAGAGGATTTATCATCATCGTCGTTGCTTTAATCCCTCATAAGTGCGCCAATCGCACAAGTCTCTTTTTATATTCTTTTCTGTTATAGACCATCCTTTCCAAAATATGTGAAATTTTATCAATTTTTTTTTATAACTGTGATGTCCGGGCCAGTTTACGCGCACCTCAACTAATTCACGGGACTCGTGCAAGGCGACTCCCCCCCAAACAAATCGGGTAAGGCTCGGATTGTGTCCGCAGTCGTGGGCTTTATGAATTGTTTACACCCAGTAAAAATCGAATATGAAACCTCATGCTTCTTGATGCACCAAATCCCAAGTCTTTTATCATTTTAATAAGTTCATCCAATGGTAATTTCAGTTGCCCACCATGTCCCTAACCTCTATACAAATTATCCTTTCTCTTCTTACCATCAATTTTTTTTATAAGTATGTGTATAGAAAAACACTCAAAAGGGAAGTGCATCCCATGTACAATGAGCCCCTAAGGACCAAGAGAAACCAAAAAATCTAGCTTCTCATCAATGGAGATACAAAACCGACCATTCACCCAACAAAACAAGTTGGAAATAAAAAAGTCTTTAATGGCCCCTATCGAAGACTCAATGCCCTCAAAACAACGCTTATTGCGTTCAAGCCAAATGGTCCACCAAAGACAAAGGGGAGCCACCCTCCAATAAGGATGAGCGTGGGGCCCGACCCGCATGCTTCTCCAGGAGGCCAGAAGATCACAAACAGTAGCCGGCATCACCCAAAGAACAACGAATAGGCCAAGAAAAAGGCACCAACAGTCGTAAGCCACAGGACAATGCAATAGGAAGTGATTAACAGACTCTCCATCCTTCATGCATAAAAAACACCGGTTCACCACAATAATGTTTCGCTTTCGCAAAAACATCCAACGTGGGGATGCGTCCCCAAGCAGCCGTCCAGGAGAAAAAGGCGACCTTGGGAGGGGCCTTAGAATGCCAAACCGCCTTCCAGGGAAAAACCTCATCTGTCCTAAGCATAAGACGCCTGAAGCAAGAAGCCAACAAGAAACGCCACGACTGCGAAAGAAGCCAGTGCAACACATCCTGACCGGTGCCCACAACCTGAGAGTACAGAAGCTCCAGCAAGCCAGACACCTCCTCAAGCTACCAATCCTGGAAATAGCGCGTGAACTGAACATCCCACACAAGCCTACCGGTATCAAGATGATAACAGTCAGCAACTGAGACATGTCGAAAACGCGCAATCCTAAAGAGCATAGGAAACGATGAGACAAGGGTGCTCTCACCACACCACCAATCAGTCCAAAAACAAACACATCGCCCCTCACCCACCCTGAACCTGAGGCACGCAGCAAAAGGATCCCATCCCCTCCGGATATCCTTCCAAACACCAACCCCTCTACGAATCCGAACCTCACCCGAACACCAACCTCCAACAGTCTCCCAATAGCGACATGCAATCACCCTCCTCCATAATTGATTCCTCTCAGTGCCAAAACGCCAAAGTCACTTGCTCAAAAGCGCTTGGTTGAAAGGAATCAGCCGACGTATCCCCAAACCCCCCTCCTAGTAAGACCGGCATACAATCTCCCATCGCACCACAGGAAGAGAAAATCTCTCCCTACACCCCCCTCCTAGTAAACATTCATTGAATATATTTATGGCAATTAAGTATACCTAGTATTATCCCCAATATGTGTCAATCATTATTTCTCCCTTATACTTTGATTAGCAACACTGCCTCTTTTGGTCACTCCTACCATTAATTTTAAAATCTTCATTATTCCTGTTTGTTTTACAGCCCAAGGCTAAACTCCACATAATGTTTGATCCTCTACTAACTATATCTCCATTACCTCACCTTCCTACTGTATTATTGACCCATTATACTAAAAACGGTTAATTTTGGAGAATTCTCAAATTTTGCAGCATGCTCGTCATAGTATCAATGTTCACCTAACTCTTGAATTCACATTGAATATTTAAGTTTTAGTCATGTTAATAATTTTCTTATTGAGTTTCCTTGAGCAGTATCTAATAGCAATGACAGATTACTATTACATATACATATATATATTGATACAGGATCAACTCTTAGTAAAACAAATATAAATATATACAAAGGGTAAAAGAAGAGAACACACATCCATCACCATCTGACCACAAGATGCACAAAGCAAACCCAACAAGGAAATTCACAGCATAAGAACCAAAGTCAATCCAAGCAATTGCAAGTAAAATGTTTCCCTCTTCAATTATTTAACTAACAATTCCTTTCACATTAATGGTCTTGCGTCATAAATGATAAAAATATAAATAATAGTAATAATAATAATAATTAACTAACTATTGTCTTGTATATAACATTCTGAAAATTAAATACAAAAATAGTATTACAAGCATATAATAAATACTACATAACAGTGAATAGATAACTCACCCAGGGCTTGCGAAATTCATAACTGGTTGCATTACCAAGCAAGTTACGAGTTCTCGTGCGATGCATCGAACAAGGGGGCATTGGGATTCTCGTGGTCTTAGCACTGTAGCTATCACTCCACCAATAAGCTGCCGAAGAACCTATAAAATAAAAGTATTAGTTGGCAATCAAAGAGATAGAACCTAAGAGCCATAAAGATCGCGTCAGGACACTCCACTCACACCTTGTACTCACACTCTGGAGATATCAATGCAGGGTGAAGCTCCTTAGAATCCATAAGATGATGTTTCAGTCTTTCATCCCTCTCTTCTGACGACAAGGTTCCCATCACGTCCACACCAATAGCAGCTTGGTTTCTTCTGAAAAGGTCTAGATGATCGCCTACCAAGTCAACTACGTCCCTGAAAGGTAGAACAGTTTATGCTTTTGTCATGAAGAACTCAAAGCATTAGGAAAGGTCCTCAACTAAGAAGTTCATTCTCTTATTGAAAGAATACCTTGTCAACAAGTCCACAAGGTTTATCTCTTTAACCCTTCCGGATATCTCGCCAAGGACATCCATTATTATAGCATGTATTAGCTCAGGGGCCTCCTTGTCGGGTGTGATTTCTGAATACCACAAATCAACCACGAAATCCTTCAAAAGCTTACCAATAAACTCCTCCATTGCCGCCTCTACAATAGGAGAGTCGATTTTCCTCTTCCATTTTGGCGGGGGTGCCGTTGTAGAAAGCCGGGAGTCATTCACAGACAATTGCTTCTTCTCTAAATGAGACAAATATGTCTGTTTATGAACTCTCCGGACCTTCCAACGGAACTCCACCTCATTAAATAAAACCCGAAATGCACCAACCAAGAGGATTGATATAGGTATATTCATCCACATTGATTTACTTGTGTCTGCAATTACAATAAAAATTTATCAACACAAAGACTATAAACAACACTGCAACAACTGAGACAGGGTAAACCCAGAAATTAGCTCTCAGACATAATAAAGGGTCTTAAATTCAAGTTCAAGTCTCTTGGTCACCACAATTTGCGAACCAATCGATTTGGTAACAAAAACCAACACATTGCAGAGATTTAAGCCTGATGCAGCTAATTAGGTTTCTTAATCCAAAATTCACAGTTTAAGAACAAAGAAATACTTAAAAGGTATTTTGGAGTCTTCGATTTCTGTCTAATTTTCCAGGCAACCAAACAGAGACCTAGGTAATTCAATTCTCGACTTCACTATCAAATCACTAGAATTATGCTACTTGGGAAGAAAAATTAAATAATAATAATAATAATAATTACACAGTATAGGGCAAATTCAATTCAGAAAACACAAAACACCGTGAAATCGGAATTGAGATTTACAAAATGAAATTATGAACTGTACTTTCAAATCCACTAAATTCAGTTAGAAAAAAAAAATGAATTACTTACTTGTCAAAAAGTAAGAAATCGCGAAGATACAAAGCGCCCACCAAACTGTTCGAACCTTCGCTTCTTCGATTAGATCTTGCAAGGTCTCCATTGCCTTCATCTTCCCAGAGAAACCCTAAAATTTCTCCGATTTGAATCCCAAGGAAATGCGACGTTCCGATCAAACCCTTGGAATCAGGATCGATCGGTGCTACATACGGAAGTATGAAGAGACCTAAGAGAACCGCGATTTGTTGGGTGTTTGGTTGCCGGAAAAAAAAAACCCTGATCAGCAAGTAACCTGGAGTGTTTGTGATTCGTTTCTCCAGCTATTTTCTTGGTCTTTCTGGTTATTGTTGTTTTCGTCTTCTCTCTCTGGTCCTTTTTCTTGGGCTAGAGGTGAAAAAAAATAGAGAGAAAACGTGGGAAAGAAAGAACTGGTCACGTGGCACCGAGCTCTGATGACGTAAATGCCCTCACCGAGCTCGGATGACGTAAATGCACTTTTGTTTTACATGTAGGCGTTTCGTAAAACTCTTTGTGATATAGGGAGTGTTCTGTAAAATCAATATGAATAATCTCAAATACGGATACGGTACGAGACGAGACAACAAGGACACTGCATTCACATAAATTTATAAAACAAAAACAAATACGATAGTATAGTAATTTTTTATATATTTATAATAAATAAATTTTATTATTTTATTTAAATAAGTTATAAAATATCACTAATTTAGATTTTTAATTTTTATCGTAGCTTTCTTAAATTTTATATCATTTTTTAATTTGTTCATGATGTGCTTTTAAATTATATTATATTTAATTAAAAATTATTTTGTCTTGTTCTCAAAATATCCACAACGTATTATTGAAGTGTTCAAAACGTGTATTTAAAATGTTCAAAAAATTTCTAAAAACATTTATATTTTACAATATTTTTAACTGAGTATAACACGTATCAGGATTGTGTCCATATTGAATATTTATTCTGAGTTTTTAATACGAATACGGCATACTCGAACGAAGTGTTTGTGCTTCATTGCTCAAAATGTATGTCCTCTTATGGGGTATCTATATGCTAGCAGAATTATAATATGTATTATTACAATGGTAATAAAAGATAATTTATACATTTATGTTTATTTATAATATACTAATAATATATAGTCGAACCAAGTCTTAGAACAAGACTTAGGCCATGTTTAGTAGGCGGTCTTTCTGGTCTGGTTTGGTCTCGTCTGGTCCGGTATCGTCTGGTCTGGTCTAATCTGATCTGGAAAAGTCTGTTTGGTAAGCGGTCTGGTCTTACTATTTATTTATTATTTATTATAATATTTATTTCTTTATTTATTTATTATTTCTTCACTTTATAATATATTTTATTATTTTATTATTTATATTATTAAATTATTATTTATATTATTATTTATTAATTTATAAATATATTTTATTTATTATTATTATTTAATTATTTAATTCATTTTATTTATAAATTATTTATTCATTTTTAATTATTTAAAAATATATTTTATTAATTTAATATTAATTTATTATTATTATACTCATTTTTTATTATTATTATGAAGTATTTATTCATTATTATATTTACTTATTATTTATTATTATATCTATTTATTATTTTTTATTATAATTATTTATTATTATTATTTATTTCATTTTTTTTATTATTAATTATTTTTATTATATTTTTAAATATGTTTTATGTAATTTATTATTTATTTTATTAATTTATTATTATTTATTTATTATTTAGTCCATTTTTTATTATTATATTTATTTATTATTATTGTATTAATTTTTTTTATTATTATGTTTTATTTAATTTATTATTTATATTATTAATTATTCATTTTTAATTATTTATAAATATATTATTATATTTATTTATTATTATTATATTCATTTTTTATTATTATTATGTATTATTTATTTCATTTTGTTTATTATTTATTATTTATATTTTATTTTTAAAATATGTTTTATTTGATTTATTATTTAATTTATTATATTTATTTATTATTATTGTATTCATTTTTTATTATTATTATGTTTTATTCAATTTATTATTAATTATTCATTTTTAATTATTTATAAATATATTTTATTATTTATTCATTTATTTATTATTATATTTATTTATTATTATTATATTCATTTTTTATTATTATTAGGTATTATTTATTTTATTTTGTTTATTATTTATTATTTATATTTTATTTTTAAAATATGTTTTATTTAATTTATTATTATTAATAATAATTTTTTATTATTATTTATTCATTTTTAATTATTTATAAATATATTTTATTAATAAGACCAGATCGGACCACCAGGAACCATCTTCTTTTTTTTTGTCTGAAATGAGGTCATTTTGGTCTGATTTGGTCTTACTTTGTCTAACAAAAAATTTGAGACCAATACTACCAAATATGGTCTGGTCCCATAAAACACAAGACCAGACCAGACCAGACCAGCTGGAACCGAACCACCTACCAAACAGGGCCTTAAAGGTGTAAAATATTTTTGTCTCATAAATAGTGAATAAAATATCAAACCTAACACTTTTATACGTGTTGTCATATCAGGGAGACTCAGGCAGTCGTCTTCGATCTCCGGTCCGGAGTCTCAATTATTTTTTGTTTTTAGAGTTGTTATCAGGAAAATTTCTTGTAGTTTTTTCTTTTAAAATCAACTAACTTTCCTTCAGTTCAAAAAATTCATCGGTGATTTCATATTTGATCAATTTATTCACTTTCCTCCAATTTAAGACAAAATTATCCCTAAAATCAGTGGGGGTTTACTGATATAAAACTGTAGAGATTTTACTAGGAATGGCAATGGGGCGTGTAATACCCCGTATTTAATGGATATTTATTCCCTTAATTATTTTGGATGGCATATTGGGTGTTTAAATTATTGAATGAGGCTATCTTAGTCTTCTTAACTCTAGTAGGTTATAATAAAATTTTGTGATCTGAAGGGGGGCAAGGTTGTCATTAGTGTTTGGGCAGTTTGGTGATTTATGCATAATACAAGGTTAGTTTGGACATTTCCCTAACCCTAGCATCTTCTATATAAGCATCATTAACTTCAGATCTAGCCCCCATCTCATTTATTCTACTACTTCTTCTTCATCATCAATTATACCCGAAAATTGTGAGGGTTGAGAGCTTGGAATTGATTTGGATTTATACTTGTGGTAGATTCAGCTCTACATTACAGGCAAGACATATGTTCTACTCTTCCTCTTTGTACTAAAATTTCGTAGCCTTTACTTTGTGCATCTATAATCTGCTAAATAATATTTTTCATATATGTATATGTATGTGTAAATCATGTTCATATATGACTTTTATATATTCTATTTATACATATATGTATAGATCCGTAGGTATATATATAGATCTTGTATACATGTAGAGATTCGTGGATCTATATAGGCATATATGTATAGATCTGTTAGAGTATGTTCATATTCATGTTTATTTATGTGATGATATATATTCTGTTTATATGTATATGTATAGATCCATGATCATATGTACAGATCTTGCATATAGATAGAGATTAGTAGACTTATATAGACATATATGTATAAATCTGTTAGAGTATATTTATATTCATATATATATATGATGATTTATATTCTGATTATACATATATGTACAAATCTATGATTATATGTATAGATCTTATATATATATAGAGATTTGTGGTGATATATTGATATATGCATGAGATTATGTTTATATCTAGCTATACATACAAATCTATTTTTACCATGTGTAGTTATACATGTATGGATTCGTGGTTATGTGTCTTGTTGGTATGATTCTGATGATGTGTATATGGATGGAACTTAGTATAAATATCTGAATACATAAATATTTTAGGTTTCAATGTTGACAAAGATTTCAAAATTGTTATTAGAAAAATATTGCATATTTATGTAATTGTTTTTCTCTATTTTCTTTGTTATCAGACTCTGGACATTGATTTATATTGTTATTATGTGTATCACGAATTATACTAGAGTACGTATTTTCGACCGTATAAATGAATAGTTTCGACCGTATAAAATACCGTATACCTTGGCGCTGGGGCGCTGCCCCAGACTCCGCTTGGGGGGCGCTCAGGTAATGGTCGCGCCGCCCCCCCTGGACCCCCCAGGCTCAACCTTATAAATTGTTATACGTTCCCGAATAAAGATTACGAGTGAATTATTAAATTCGTAAAATCATAAGATTTAAATTAAATGACTATGTTTTGGAAATTTATAAGGAACCACAAGGAGGCTGACTATTACTGCAATCTAACTAGTACCACGGGACATGGGTGAGTTGTCACAACATGGGTGAGTTGTCGGGTACGTGGTTATGGAAGGGCATAGATTGGATGTTGTATGGAAAAATCAGATTAATGTAAGAAATTTATAAACATAATTATATTAAATGGTGGTATATTAGTGACTATATTTATAGTTAAATATATTATTATTTTATAATATAATTTTGGGATTAGGTGTCACTAGGAAAGGGGATGGATTTTGGTACTCTGCTTGGGATCAAGTAGAGTTGTACTTGCTCGTGGGTTTAACCCACATTTTTGTTGTTTCAGGTCCTCGACAGTTTCACCAGCAGGGTTGAGGACTTCATATCTATCCGTCCGGTTCTATCATATTTTCCTTCCACTCCAGGGTAGGATCCGATAAATGTCATAAGTTGTATTTCTTATAAGTGTGTTTCTAGGGGTCCATGTTTATGGGATTTCCAAGTTATACTGTGTGGGACTTATTTTATTTAAGGATGTATTGGGAGTGGTCTTCTTCATGTATAAGTTGTATCCTTATTTTGTTATTGTTGTTATTATTATATTTATATTTTATGTCTTCTATTATGTGCTTATGTTATCAATTACTGATGCACCTAGTTTTCTGTGTATGGGCCTGGCCAACCTATGCATGGAAATTTGGGGGTGTCACAGGGCGGGCCGGGGATCGCATCCCCCATCCCCGTTTAATTTTGCTACCCCCAAACCCGATTATTAAACGGGACGGGTTAAGGCTAAGTGGAGAGCAGGGCGGGGCGATTTTTTACACTTAAAAAAATTATACAAATGAAGGTAATGTGTAATTTCTTAATTTATACTTTGGATATATTATTATTATATGAGAAACAAAGTAAATTATATAATTTTTAATATAATTGATATAAAATTAATACTAAAAGAGTAAAAGGGTTAATGGATAAGGGACTAGTATTGAGTGAAATATAAAAAAATGAAGGAGTTATTTTATATAAAGGATATATATTAATAATATATAATAATATTGTAGGTATTTTAGTAAAAGAAATAGAATAATCGGGGCGAGGTGACCCCTCCCCATACCCGCCCCGATTACCAACCGGGGATTTTCCCCCAACCCATACCCGCCCCATTTATTTAATCGGGTCCCCAAACCTGCTTAAATTGGGGCGGGGCGGGGCGGTTCCCCACCGGGGCAAATATATTTTTTGCCATCCTAGGTTTTACTGATATAAAAAAATGGGTTAATTTCATTTACACCCCCCTAAGATTTGATTTATCTTCAATCAGGCGATTTTTTTATATATATTTTACGATAAATGATTTTTTATTTATTTATCCTGAAATAAAAAATTAATGTTGAAATATATATATTTTTTCGAACTACCAATTAGGGTAAAATATATATAAAAAAATTAAGTCCGAAATAAATAAAAAAATTCGAACTACTAATTAGATTTTTTTCCGTTTTTAAATTTTGTTTTTTATATTTTACTATAACCAAAAAAGAAATTTGATTTATGCCGAAATAAAATTATCGCCAAAATATTTTATTTTTGAACTACCAATTAGGGCAAAATATAAAACAATTTAAGTCTGAAATATATATATATATAAAAAAATATTTGAAATACCAATTAGGTTTTTTTGTTGTTTTTTAAATATCTTAGTATAAACAAAAAATAAATTGATGTATTGGTTGGGAAAAAATAAAATTGGGAGCATCAAATTTGGAAAAAAATATTTGATGTATCAGCATTAATTTTTTATTTTGGCATAAAAAAATCATTTATAGTAATATATATATATATATATATATATATATATATATATCTATATATAATTCATATGATTAAAGATAAAACAAATCTTAGGAGTGTAAATTAAGTTAAGTCATTTATTTATATTAGTAAATCCCCTACAATTTCATATCATCAAACCCCCCTATTGTTTCAGGGGTATTTTTATCTTAAATTTGAGGAAATTGAGCAAGTTGATCAAATTTAAAATCACAGTGGAATTTTCTAAACTGAAGGGGGGTTAGTTGATTTTTTTTGAAATCGTAGGGGTTTTCTAATAATAGCCATATTTTTTTATTATTATTGACTTAATACTACCATAGGTCCAAAAAAATATAATTAAAATTTTACAGCCCAATACAAATTAGGATTAATTTCACAAAAAAACCCTATATTATCCAATTTAATCAAGTAACTTCCACTGTGTTCATTTTGTCTTTTATACTATTTAATTTCATCACTATGCCATCTCCCCTCACATTTTGAGTTAAAATACCTAAACTACCCTCAATAGTATAGGGGGTTTAGTGAGATCAAGCCTTTAAAAAAATTATTTTTCAGAAATCAATTATATTTTTTGCAAAAATTATAAATTCAAAAACACATTTATATTTCGGAAAAAAAAAATTATTTTTCGAAAACAATATATATTTATATATATATATTGCCCGAAATATATATATATATTCCAAAAAAAATATTTTTTTCCCGAAATATATATATATATATATATATATATATATATTCCAAAAAATATATTTTTTTCCCAAAATATATATATATATATATTTGAAATTTATAGTTTTTACGAAAAATATAATTGATTTTCGAAAAATATTTTTTTTAAAGGGTTGATTTCACTAAACCTCCTATACTATCGAGGGTATTTTAGGTATTTTGACTCAAAATGTGGGGGGAGGGACATAGTGATGAAATTGAATAGTATAGGGGGCAAAGTGAACATAATGGGGGTTAGTTGATTAAATTTGATAGTATAGGGGAGTTTTGTGAAATTAACCCTACAAACTAAATCTAATTAAACAGTCTATTTCTCTGGGCCGCTTAAGCCCATGGGACACGAAAAACATACTTGATTTTAGGATTATTATAGGCTCACAAAGAAAGCCCAATACAAACTAAAGCCTGATCAAATCCAAGTTGTTTATATAGTTTTTTAATATTCATATATCTAAGGGTTAATTTCAATAAACCCCCCTATACTATCCAGATTAATCAACTAACCCCTTGTCGGTCCAAATTGCCCCCTATACTATTCAATTTCATCAAATTGCCCCCCCACGTCACATTTTAAGTCAAAATGCCGAAACTACCCTCAATAGTATAAGGGGGTTTGTTGATTCAACCATTTAAAAAATTTATTAATTTCAAAATTTATTTATTTTGTCCGAAAACCTGCAAAATATGAAAAAAAAAAAAAATTTTGAATTTTTTTTTATCATGTTGCAGTTTTTCGGAAAAAATAAAAAAAAAAAAAAAATTTTGAAATTTTTTTTTTTCACATGTTGCAGGTTTTCGGAAAAAATATGAAAAAAGAAAAAAAATTTTGAATTTTTTTTTTTCACATGTTGCAGTTTTTCGGAAAAAATATGAAAAAAAAAAAAATTTTTGAAATTTTTTTTTTTTCACATGTTGCAGTTTTTCGGAAAATATATAAAAAAAAAAAAAAATTTTGAAATTTTTTTTTTTCACATGTTGCAGTTTTTCGGAAAAAATATAAAAAAAAAAAAAATTTTGAAATTTTTTTTTTTTCACATGCAGTTTTTCGGAAAAAAAAAAAAAAAAAATTTTTTTCATATTTTTTCCGAAAACCTGCAACATGTGAAAAAAAAAAAATTTCAAAATAATTTTTTTTTTTTTTTTTCCGAAAAACTGCAACATCTGAAAAAAAAAAAATTTCAAATTTTTTTTTTTTTCATATTTTTTCCGAAAAACTGCAACATGTGAAAAAAAAAAATTCAAAATTTTTTATTTTTTTCATATTTTTTCCGAAAACCTGCAACATGTGAAAAAAAAAAATTTCAAAATTTTTTTTTTTTTTTTCATATTTTTTCCGAAAACCTGCAACATGTGAAAAAAAAAAATTTTCAAAATTTTTTTTTTTTTATATTTTTTCCGAAAAACTGCAACAAGTGAAAAAAAAAAATTTTCAAATTTTTTTTTTTTTTTTCATATTTTTTCCGAAAACCTGCAACATGTGAAAAAAAAAAAATTTCAAAATTTTTTTTTTTTTTATATTTTTCCGAAAAACTGCAACATGTGAAAAAAAAAAAATTTCAAATTTTTTTTTTTTTTTCATATTTTGCAGGTTTTCGGACAAAATAAATAAATTTTGAAATTAATAAATTTTTTAAATGGTTGAATCAACAAACCCCCTTATACTATTGAGGGTAGTTTCGGTATTTTGACTTAAAATGTGACGTGGGGGGGCAATTTGATGAAATTGAATAGTATAGGGGGCAATTTGGACCGACAAGGGGTTAGTTGATTAATCTGGATAGTATAGGGGGGTTTACTGAAATTAACCCTATATCTAATGTGTTTGTTTAATGAACAATTGTAATTTTTTTAAGTACGTGACATTTTGGTTGTTAATTATTATTTTACTTTTATAAAAAATCTGGTTTTTTTATTGGACAATCGGAGAGTGTTTAAAAGTATATTAATTTTATTATAATTACATAACATGAAAATAAAAATATGACACAGTTAAGACTCTGAAACTCTCGCTTGAAAGTAGTGATGCCTAATATGGCTGAGCTATTAGGTCTTTTCGGTTGTTAATTATTGTTTCTCTTTTATAAAAGAACCTTTTTTTTGGACAGTTGGAGAGTGTTTAAAAGTATATTAATTTTTTGATAATTTCATTATAATTACAAAACATGAAAATATGACACAAGACGACTCTGAGATTCCTTAAATTCGTAAAAGCTTTAGGCCTGATTACAAATGTGAGACCCCTTGACACGTAAGACTTCGGGCTTGTTTGGTTGATAGTCTTGTCTTGTATTTTTTAGACTAGACTATGTTTGGTAAGGTTGGTCTAAAAAATGCAAGACAAGACCACCAAAACCAATACTCCCAAAAACTCATTTTTCAAAAACCAACAAAATGTTGGTTTTTGTTGGTCTTTTCTTTGTTTATACCACCACCCCGCACTACCACCACCGCAACACACTACCCACATCAGAACTACTACCACCCGATACCACCACTGACCCACACCACCACCACTACCCACCACAACAACAACTCGCAAAATCCTTCATTTATTTTTTTTAAAAAACAAATATTAATATGATATTTTTGGATGCATATAACTCAACTCCTTCAAATCTAATATGTGTATACACCACCATGGACACCGGTGAGATTGAGATCAAGGAGTGTAGAGAGAGAAAGTAAGTATAGAGAGATAAATTTGATCGAGATCTAGGGTATTGGAGTTGCATAAACCCTGATTGTGATAAATTTGATCCAGTTCATATCACCGTGTTTTTGGGTAATGGCACATTTTTTTACTTCAAAGATTCGAACACAATGACACCTTATTTTTTTTTAATATTATATCATATACATTACTCAAATATACATACATCTGCATTTTCATTTTATTTTAAATGAATTATTCACACACTTCTTTCTACGAAATTATATTATTGATTAGATACACCATTTTTTATTTAGAAATGATATAATCTTTAATTTAGAAGGTAAAAATTAACGTGTTTAATTTTCGATCCAATGTTTTGGATTTTTTACAATAAGAATTTTCACGAGTTAATCAAAAAATGTCTGTCTCCGTTTCTGAACTTAGTTCATTTTTAATAATTGCGTGTGTGTATATATATGTGTCTATATATAAATTCAATAAAATTTGAAAGCAAGACCAAATCATTTAGCAATCAGAGTTTGAGATTAGAGACAAGATAAGACCAGACCACTTTCCAAATAAGAGGTAAAGAGTATTAACTTAGAGGTATCATACCCTCCCTACTTTCAAATGAGAGGTCAATAGTATTAACTTTTAAAAAATAATAAAAAAATAATAATAAGGGGTAACTTCATTTACACCCCCTAAAATTTATTTTTATTTCAATCATACATTCCCATGTTTGAGAATCTTTATTTATACCCCTTATTTTTTCAAACCCACATCATTTACACCTCTAATGCCACTTAATGCCTAAATTACCGTCAATATCGAGATAGGTGGTGTTTGAAAATAAGGTATCTACCCTCAAATTTTATTATCCAAATAAGACATAAATTTTTTATTTTGGCATAAATTAAAAAACAAATTCGTTTATAGTAAAATAAAAAAAAATATGAAAACAAAATTAATTGGTAGTTCAAAATATTTTTTTATATCTCAGACTTAATTTTTTTTTTTTACAATAATTGGTAGTTCGAAAAAAATATTTTGGCATTAATTTTTTATTTTGGCATAAAAATAAAAATGAAACCAGAGATATATATATTTTTGAATTACCAACTAGAGTAAAATATATAAAAAAATTAGGTCCAAAATATAAAAAACATTTTGAACTACCAATTAGATTTTTTTTTTCTTTTTTAAATATTATTTTATATGTTATACTATAAATGATTTTTTATGCCAAAATAAAAAATTAATGCCAAAATATTTTCTAAACTACCAATTATTGTAAAATATATAAAAAAATTAAGTTCAAAATATGAAAAGATATTTTGAACTACCATTTAGAATTTTTTTCATTTTTTAAAATATTTTATCATAAACGAAATTATTTTTGATTTATGCCAAAATAAAAAATTAATGCCTTATTTGGATAATAAAATATGAGGGTAGTAAACTTTGTTTCCAAATACTACCTATCTCAACATTGAGAGTACTTTGGTATAGGGGTAAAAATGAAGATTCTCAAAACTAGAAAATTTGATTGAAATAAAAACAAATCTTAAGAGAAAGTGTAAATAAAGTTAATCCTAATAATAAATAGTTGATTTGTGTACACAATTACCAATCCTTATAATTTACCTATTAAGAGAGGTTCATGTGATTTATGTATTTAAAATGGGGCTCGCAATTCATGTAAGTGGATCATGTTTGTGTCGGATTGATATCGTGTCAGATCGAAAAAGACCTGGTTAATATACGTGTCTAATATGTTCAACCCTAACGCAACTTACAAATTATATGTGTCTACTCATATAATTTATTTAGCTTATTTATTATAATATATTAAATTATATTTGACATAATTCAGCACGAAACGAACTATTTAACATATTATCAGCAAAATTAAATTGAATTTGACACGATTTACTTGGTTGGGGTGTTTTTGTGTTTATAAACTTGTTTGGTTAGTGTTTTTGGGATATGTGTGTTTAAAAACACTTTTTCATTTTAGGCAAATTTTAGGCATATGAGAATAAACATGAATTTGGTGTTTATTGGGGTGTTTATCACTTACACTTTCTTCACTTTATAATATATTTTATTATTTATATTATTAAATTATTATTTATTAATTTATATATTAATTTATAAATATATTCTATTTATTTATTTATTATTATTTTATTCATTTTATTTATAAATTATTTATTCATTTTTAATTATTTAAAATATATATTTTATTAATTTAATATTAATTTATTATTATTATACTCATTTTTTTATTATTATTATGAAGTATTTATTTGTTATTATATTTACTTATTATTTATTATATTTAATTTTTATTATTATTTATTTCATTTTGTTTATTATTTATTATTTTTATTATATGTTTAAATATGTTTTATGTAATTTATTATTTATTTTATTAATTTATTATTATTATTTATTATTTAGTCCATTTGTTATTATTATATTTATTTATTATTATTGTATTCATTTATTATTATTATTATATTATATTATATTTATTATTTATATTATTAAACTAGTATTTATTAATTTTTATATTAATTTAAAAATATATTTTATTAATTTATTTATTATTAATTCATTATTTAATTCATTTAATTTATAAATTATTTATTCATTTTTAATTATTTAAAAATATATTTTATTAATTTAATATTAATTTATTATTATTATACTCATTTATTTGTTATTATATTTAATTATTATTTATTATTATATTTATTTATTATTTATTATTATTATTTATTTCATTTTGTTTATTATTTGTTATTTTTATTATATTTTTAAATATGTTTTATGTAATTTATTATTTATTTTATTAATTTATTACTATTATTATTATTTAGTCCATTTTTTATTATTATATTATATTATATTTATTATTTATATTATTAATTTTTAATTATTGATTTTTAATTTTTCAATTTCAACCCAAAAAATATCTCTACCAAACAGACTTCTGTTTTTGAATGAATAAACAAAAAAACAAAAAACGTGTTTTTTTTTTATTTCAACACAAACACAAACACAAACACAACTCTACCAAACATGCCCTAATAGTTTATCGATACATTTTAATCTATGACCAATTAAAAAAGAGGAAAAAAATAAAAAATAAAAATATAATCATGTCAAGCATATTCAATTTGACCCTTACATTATCGTGTTATATTCGGGTCAACCCTTATACAACTTCATCCCTAACTTCTTAATTCCCGTCGCATTCAGTCCAATTTCAAACAAGCTTAAGTGCAATTTACCCAAATTTTTAAGGGTTAATTTCATTTATACCCCCTAAATTTTATTCAAAAGGCATTTTAACCCTCCCAACTCTACATAAATGCATTTAGACCCCCTAATTAGGCAAACTTTCATCAGTTTCACCCCTGATCACTTTTGGGCATTGACTAGGTAGGAAAAAACAAATTTGCCCTCTACCAAACAACTATATTTTAAATATAAATCTATTCATTTACAGGAATAAGGATATCCTTATTCCAATTGAGGGTTAAGGTAAAACCCATCCCCAAACACCCTAATACTATATGGGTTAATTACATTTACACCCCCTGAACTTTGGTCAAAATGCATTTTGACTCCCTTAAAATATTATTTTTTGAAAATCAATTAAATTTTTCGCAAAAATTATAAATTCAAAAATATATATATATTTTTTGCAAAAAAATTATTTTTCGGAACAAATAATATATATTTTTTGAAAAAAAGTTATTTTAGCAAAAAAATCATATTTTGGAATATAATATTATATATTTTTCACAAAAAAATATTTTTCGAAAGAGATCATATTTTTGAACATAATATATATTTTTCGCAAAAAAATCATATTTTGGAACATAATATATACTTTTTTCGCAAAAAATTATTTTTCGAAAAAAATTCATATTTTGGAACATAATATATACTTTTTCACAAAAAAATCATATTTTGGAATATAGTAGTATATATTTTTCGGAAAATATCATATTTTGAAACATAATTTATATTTTTCGCAAAAAAATTCATATTTTGGAACATAATATATATTTTTTAGAAAAAAAAATCATATTTTGGAACATAATATATAATTTTGCAAAAAATTTATTTTTTGGAAAAAATTCATATTTTGGAACATAATATATACTTTTTCGCAAAAAAAATAATATTTTGGAATATAATAGTATATATTTTTCGCAAAAAATTATTTTTCGGAAAAGATCATATTTTGAAACATAATATATATTTTTTGCAAAAAAATTTATATTTTGGAACATAATATATAAGTTTTGGAAAAAAATATTTTTTCGGAAAAAAATTCATATTTTGGAACATAATATATACTTTTTCGCAAAAAAAATCATATTTTGGAATATAGTATATATTTTTCGCAAAAATTTATTTTTCGGAAAAAATCATATTTTGAAACATAATATATATTTTTCGCAAAAAAAATCATATTTTGGAATATAATATATATACTTTTTCGAAAAAAAAATCATATTTTTTAACATAATATATAATTTTTGCAAAAAAATTGGTTTTCAGAAAAAATTCTTATTTTGGAACTTAATATATACTTTTTCGCAAAAAAAAAATATTTTGGAATATAATAGTATATATTTTTCGCAAAAAATTATTTTTCGGAAAAGATCATATTTTGAAACATAATATATATTTTTTGCAAAAAAATCATATTTTGGAATATAATATATACTTTTTCACAAAAAAAATTATTTTTCATATTTTGGAATATAATATATAATTTTTGCATAAAATTTATTTTTCGTAAAAAATTCATATTTTGGAACATATTATATACTTTTTTGCAAAAGAAAATCATATTTTGGAACATAATATATATTTTTTCACAAAAAAAAAAATTTCGTGAAAAAATCATATTAAAGTTGTTAGATTGAACACTTACAACAAGTTACATGGTGAGGGGGGTTGAAAATGATTTATTAAAGCTGTCATATTAGCGCCTAAAACAAGTTATATGGTGAGGGGGTCAAAATGATTTACTAAATTATATAATTTGGTGCTAAACTCAACCTACTCTTGAGTGAGGGGATCAAAATGATATAAAACATTACATATATGTGGCCAAAATTGTACAGATAAGGGGGGAAGAAATAGGGATAGGGATAAGGGCATTTTAGACATTTCACACACTGCCAAGTTTGAAAATGTAGTAAAAGTTCATAAGGGGTCAAACTGATAAAAGTTTGCCTAATTAGGGAGTTTGACTACAATTATGCAGAGTTAAAGGGTCAAAATATATTTAAAAAAAAATTCAGGACGGTAAATGAAGTTAAGCCAATTTTCAATCTCATCTACGGCGGAACAGCCCACGGAGAACATAAATCCAACGTCTCAAGGGTCCCACCACCGACCTTTGTATGATTAAAAAGGCAATCCTCTAAGATAAAGATCTAATCCCCCCGCAATTAAATATCTCTCATCCTTATCCACTTCCATTGTCTCCCTCCTCTAGCATATATTATTCTCTCTATACTTATGTGTGTATGCATAGACTCAGTCACACACACACACACACCAACTCTGTTTTTGCCTACGATGATGTTGAGATCTCTACTACCCCTTCATTCGTCTTCATCCACTTTCCTCCTCGAATCCCACAGCGATCTTCATTGTTCTAGATCTTCAACAGTCTGTTGTTCTTCAAGAAACAACTCTTATATACCCAAACTCGAGCCCTTTAGCAGAACCAAGTTCGATAGAGCCGTTAAAGACCCCCCATTGATTCAAAAATCCGAAAACGAACTCGCAGGCATGTTTACAAATTTGGGTTGTTTATTATATATATATATATATAGGGTAAATAGCTTAAACCCCCCCTCAATTTTACTCTCTTTCCCTACTATACCCCCTCAACTATGAAATGAGCTTAAAACCCCCAAAAGTTTCATAAAATGTTGCACCATGGGTTTGCCTTCAATTTATTTTACCCTTTTACCCTCCAAACTTTTTGTATTTCCACCTTACCTTTAATTCTATCCTTACTATTATTTTTCTTAATTCTTTATATTACAAAAATATTATTTCTTTAAGTTAGAATATTAATTATACCATTTACCTTTAATGTATTAGACTAAATATACTCTCAAATGTTTTTTTTTTTGTAAGTTTTAATTATTTTATTTTAAATCAATTAACTTGTTATTAAATTTTAGTTTGATTTAAATCATAAAACTCAATACTAATTAATATATTCATAAATAAATAACAATTTATGAATATATTTTTATGAAAAGAAAGTTTCATTTGGGCAAAAAAAATTTTTAATTAGGATAATGAGTTTTATGATTTAAATGAAATTAAGTTTTATTGGAAAATGATATATATTTTGGAATATATATATATAATTCGTCAAAAATATATATTTTTTGAATTGTTTTAAAAAATTATGAATTTTTTCCAAAAAAGAAAATTTTTGGGAAAAATATATATTATGTTCCAAAATATGATTTTTTCCGAAAAATAATTTTTTTTCAAAAAATATATATTATTTTCCGAAATATATATTTTTTATATTTTAGAAAATAATGTATATTTTTCATAAAAAAATCATAATTTTTAAAACAATTCAAAAAATATATACTTTTGATGAATCATATATATATATTCCGAAACATATATCATTTTCCAATATATATATTCCAAAATATACATATTTTTTCAAAAAATAATTTTTTTGAAGGTTTGATTTCACTAAACACTCTTATATTATTGATGGTAGTTTAGGTATTATGACTCAAAATCATATTTTGGAACATAATATATATTTTTCTCAAAAAAATAATTTTTCGGAAAAAAATTCATATTTTTGAAAATAATATATATTTTTCTCAATAAAAAATATTTTTCAGAAAAAATCATATTTTGGAACATAATATATATTTTTCCCAAAAAAATTATTTTTCGGAAAAAATTAATATTTTTTAAAAGAATTCGGAAAAGATATATTTTTAACGAATTATATATATATATTCCGAAATATATATTATTTTCCAATATATATATATTCCGAAATTATATATTTTGTTCAAAATATATATATTGTTTTCATAAATTGGATTTATTTATGAATATATTAATTAGGATTGAGTTTTATGATTTAAATCAAACTAAAATTTAATACCAAGTTAATTGATTTACAAATAAAATAATTAGAACTTATTAAAAAAAAATTATATTTGAGAGTATATTTAGTCTAATACATTAAAGGTAAATGACATAATTAATATTTTAACTAAAAGAAATAATATTTTTGTAATTTAAAGAATTAAAAAATATAATAGTAATGATATGATTAAAGGTAAGGTGGAAATACAAAAAATTTGGAGGGTAAAAGAGTAAAAAAATTTGAAGGCAAACCCATGGTGCAAGAAAATGAAAGTTGAGGGGGGTATAATTAATTGAGGGGGTATAATAGAGAAAGAGAAGAAAGTTGAGGGGTATTTTTAGCTATTTACCCATATATATATTATTATTGTATAGATGAGTAGATTTAGATGTTATTTTTGGATATAAGATGAATTGTTACTAACATGATTTATTTTTATTTTATTTTATCAATGATTAGATTACTGTTGTACGCTGGATGGGGACTCTTCTTATAGCTGTTGGAGAGCATATTTTGAATTGAAAGATCTTGAAGTAAGTTTTTTGATTATATGTATTTTTCGAATATGGAACAATTTATTTTTTCTTTTGTTTGGTTGCTGAGAAAGTGAATGAATTTGAGTCTTGAAAGAGTTTATCTCGTTTTACCGACTTATAATGAAAATGACGCAGCAAAAGTTAATACAGTATTATTTTTCTTTAGGAATAAGAAATGGTTAAAGTCACTTTTTATATTTTATGTTATTATTTTAGAAAAGATGAGGAAATAGGGCTTAACGGTTAGGATTGCTTTAGCCTTTCTTGTTTGACGCGTAGTTTAAGCAATATATTTCAATCTAAGGCCCAGTTTGATATTGACGTTATTCCAAACAGCTTTTTTCAGCTAAATTTTTTGTTTCAAAACAGTTTTTTCCTCAGAAAATAGAGTTTGAAAAGTCGATCGAACAGGGCTTAATGATTTATGCTTGATTGTAATTGGTGGGACTATAGTTTTATGTGGTATTCTCGAGTTTAAATTAATATTTGTTAACCTTTGATTTTGACCGAATTTATATACAAAAATTTCAAAATACCTTTTTTTGGCTTTAAGAGTGATTTTCTTAGTCTTTTTTTATTTATGTACCTTGTCTTATTGGCAGATATTTCAATCTTCAAATTGAGAAAAAAGGCCTTATTTGCTCAAATTGAAAATTCAATTTTTATAACATAAGAGGGTTTTCTCACATTCTGTATATTCAAGGAAAGAAAAATTATGTTGGTTAGGGACTATAGTCTTTTCTAATTACAGAGAAAATACTTTGGTAGGAATTTTTAAGGTGTTACAAACAAAACTCAAGTAGTAATTCATCTATATATATGCCTTTATCTATATGTCATATTGGAATTTATAACCAAATGTGTCTTTTGTTCCAGCACTATCGAATTTCAAATTAGCACAATTTAATTAAAAAATTTCACCTAATTGAGCACGTCTACCATAGTTTTTTACACTAGCTCGATCACTATAACTAACTCCATTGAGTACACTGCCGTAGAACTCAATATTTCAACACTACAAAATGCCAATGTTAATTGCAGTTCATTTTGTGAAAAACCGGAATGAATATATCGAAAATTGCTAGAAACTAAATTATGAACTTTTGATCTCGATGTTCTTCAGAGAGAGGCTCCGAAGGAAGATGTGGAAAGGTTAATTCTTCAAGCGGGTGGGACCAAATCTCTTATTGGCTGCTTACACGGAGTTGCAGCAATCAGTAAACGGAATAAAGAATCCGATGGATCCCCTAAGACACTGAACACCGAGAGCAAAGAGAAGAGACCTTTTCCGGTGCCAGATGGGTTGCCAAAATCGCAGGAAGAGATAGAAGAGGAAGAGAATGCCAGAATGCCAGATTCTCCATTCACCAGAATGCTCAGAAATAAAGGGAGGTTCCCTGCTTGGTACTCCCCTACCCCTGACCACGAAACCGATTGATATATATATAATGTGCTCGAACTAGCTGCTGGTAGTGCATTATGTGCAATGAGTTTTGTGTTCTTTATCAAATGTATATGTTTTGTTTATGAATTTTGCCTCTGGTTTGTATTTTGTTTTTGGGTCAACTGACACTAGTCTGGTCAATGAAGTTCTTGTCTGTAAATATTTTGCCAAGTTTTAATAATGTGATTACTTCCTAGTTCCTATTCTATTGGCTTACTTTGTTGTGAAGATGAATCTGTTTTTGGGTTCTAGACTTCTTGGTGGTGAAAATTGTGGTTCTACGTGTATCTGTATCTATTTTCAGTTTCAATCAACAGAGTACTAGAACATGAAAAAGAAAGTAAAAGAACAATGAACATAGGAATGAAATTAAGTTAGGTTGGTTAATAATAATCATACATATGGTGTGAACTGTCAAAACAAAACTAAAAAACTCTATACACCAAAGCATTTACAGACCTTGCATGACTATGGAAAGACCATAAATAATGTTTATATAAATAGTAGCAAATTTTAGTGACACCCCTCAGCCAAAGATAAATTTTGATTCTAAATTTCACTTACAACTCAAAATAACATTTTTGCCCTCATTTTTTTATACAAAAATTATTTTCTCTCTCTATCACTTTCCCTCTCTACAAAAATATATATATATATATATTATAAAACTATTTTTTCTCTCTCTACCACTTTCCCTCTCTACAAATATATATATATAACAAAGAATCCATCATTAACGAATTAAGTAATGACTTAATAAGCAATTTTCCTTCACAAAAATAAGTAATTTTCCTTCACGAAAATAAGAATTCCCTAACTATTAACCTTCTTAAATATCACCAAGTATATAAAATGTGGTACCAGTGCACAAAAACATTACTTAATTAGTTATCAAAAGTAGCTCATGAAAATAGTTAAAAATAAAAAGGGTAATTAAGAGTCATTAATTGGGTAAGTAAGAGTCATTACTTAATTAGTTAATCATGGGTTCTTTGTTATATATATATATATATATATATATTTGTAGAGAGGGAAAGTGGCAGACAGAGAGAAAATAACTTTTGTATAAAAAAATGAGGGTAAAATTGTTATTTTGACTTTTCAAATATGGGATGTGAGTGAAAGTTAGAATCAAAACTTGTCTTTGACTGAAATAGTGTCAAACATGTCACTGAAATTTGCCCTAAATAGTAACATGGTGACATTAACCAATATATACATATATATATATATATATAAATAGTAACATGGAGACATTCCCTCTTTCCTTTTCCTTTTAAAGGAGAGAAAATTATTAATCATGTATATCACACACACACACATATATATATATATATGAACTAAAGTACCACCAAACTTATTGATCTTCAACTCAGCTTAAGACTTCTCAAAATGGTATTTTTCAACTTCTCTCGAAGCCTTTTTCAGTGCTTAATATTGTAGGACAAATAAAATGGGTAAATATTAAAGCATACTCTTATATATACTTTTGACAAATAAAATGTAGTTAAAACTATATTGCTAACCTATGAAATTATAAAGAAATTAAGCAAAATTGCCCACATGTAATTTTGTCCATAGCCCAAAATTACAAGATTGACTCCCAAAATTTTCTCTTGTCAGTAATTGTAATATGTTTTATGTGGTTAATTTAGGGAGGAAGACTAGGTCAACGTGAATATTAGTTAGCTTTGCTAAACCTGTGGTGTGCCATTGAGGCTAAAAACATAAAAAAAAAAATCCAGACAATCATCCCTAGATTTGTTTGTGAACCTTGAAATTGGTAGGGTACCCTACAATTCCGGAGGGCTGTGTAACCTCCATATAACAGCCTCCTTTTCCTCCCATGCATGAAAAGCTATAGGCAGCCTTGGAGCTCTCCAAGGTGGTCTCTGGCATTTGATAGCAAAACCAAAGATGAGGAGTCTAGGATATTATTCTCTTGTCCTTTCCCTCTTACTTTTCTCTTCATTTTCATCTTTGTCTTTGGGTTCAACAGATGATGAGGCATCCTATATTTCTTCGAAACGCCATCTTTTGACGGTTGGCCATAACCATGCCGGTTTTGAGAATTCCAGGCTGATGAGAGCTTATGTGGCTCTCCAGGCATGGAAAAAAGTAATATATTCGGACCCGAAAAACATGACGACCAATTGGGTTGGTTCGAATGTGTGTGCCTATAAGGGCGTAGTCTGCTCACCGTCACTCGACGATCCTAAGGTGAGGGTTGTGTCCGGTGTCGATCTTAACCATGGTAAAATTGCGGGATACCTTCCTCCTGAGATCGGGCTCCTAACGGATGTTGCTCTGCTCCATCTTAGCACGAACCGTTTCTTTGGCAAGATTCCCGATAGCATAGCTAGGCTAGAGCTTTTGTTCGAGCTCGATCTTAGTAACAACCGCTTTTGTGGTTCGTTTCCGGAGGTTTTTCTACAGATGCGATCCCTCAAGTACCTTGATGTTAGATTTAACGAGTTTGAAGGTAAATTGCCCCCTAAGCTCTTCGATATGAAGCTGGACGCTTTGTTCTTGAATAACAACAGGTTCTCGGCCGAGATTCCCGAAACGATCGGGAATTCGACCGCTTCCGTTATTGTCTTGGCTAATAACAAGTTGAGCGGCAACATTCCTCCTACTATTGGCAAGTTGAAGAACACATTGAATGAGATACTAATCTCAAACAATGAGTTCACCGGAAAGCTTCCCGAGGAAATGGGGGAGCTGAGTAAAGCCACCGTTATCGGCTTCGAGAACAACAACATCACCGGGCCGTTGCCCAAAAGTTTCTCCAACCTCAAGAGCCTGCAGAGATTAGATGTCGGAGAAAATGTGTTGTCGGGAAGTATCCCCGCGGACATCTGCAACTTGCCACATTTGGCGCACTTAAAATTCAAAGGTAACGATGACTTGCAAGGCGACGCGTGTAAAGGAAGGCCCGGCATGGTGATCGAGGGCAATGCTCCCGCTTCCTCAACCCCCGCCACAAATGTAGCACTCAATCCTCCATCTCCCGCCAACAACGCGCTGCCTACTTCACCTCCTCCAACCACTTTGCCCACACCATCGCTCCCCGTCACACCCTCTCCACCTGTTGCAACCTCTTTCCCCACCCCATCATCACCTCCTGTGACTCCCTCTCCACCAATTACAACCTCTTTCCCCACCCCATCATCACCTCCTGTGACTCCCTCTCCACCAATTACAACCTCATTGCCCACACCATCACCTCCAACCTTCTTGCCCACACCATCACCACCTTCGGAGCCGGAAAGTTTTTTGGCTTCCCCACCTCCTCCACCAACTCCAGCTCTACCTTCGCCTTCGCCACCAGTTTCAGCTCCTCCAACACCTTTCATTCCGCCTCCGCCTATACCGGTTTCAGCTCCCCCTCCAGAACCCTCCGATCCATCCCCTCCCATCGCAGTTCCGCCACCAGTTTCGACTCCTCCTCCCCAATCCCCAATCTTGTCTCCACCCGTTGATCCTCTAAAACCATCAGCCGTTACTCCAATCCCAGCCCCTGCCGCCACCACACCAGTTTCCGTTCCTCCCCCCAAACCCATTGAGAAGCCTCAAGTTCCAAGCCCGGCTCCACCACCGCTCACATTCTCAATTCCTCCTCCTATACGATCGCCTATTCCCGCCCCAACGACACCACCCAAATATGAGGACGACATCGTCACTGACACTGCGTCCAAATATCCCACACCACCTCCCACCTTCCCCGGGAACATATATACCTCACCGCCTCCACCCAACCATGAGTATGGCACTGGGACCACATTTGCCACACCACCTCCACCCAAATATGAGTACCCCACCGGGACAGCATATGCCACACCACCTCCACCCAAATTTGAGGATGCCACACCGCCTCCGTCTACCGTGTCCAACGAGGACATTATGCCGCCAGCATTCTTCCGCTCACATTCTCCACCAGATCCCGTCAAACAAAAATCGCCACCACCACCTTTTGTCGATTTGAAAATTCATTATCCACCACCCGGCACACCAAAAGCACCCAAAGCAGCCAAATCCGGTGGATATGGAGCAGATGGTGAGGACCTTCAAGTATCAGAAGAATCATCCGTTAGACTCTCAGTAGAATCAAAGAGAGGTTAAAATTCCATCTCCTTGATTATTCCCAACCACCACCTCCACCAATACCATTACCATTACACTCTCTCCCTGTTTTTCTAGTGTTTCTTCATAGCTGCCGCAACGGTCAAGGGCAGTTTCGTCCATTAATCAACAGAGTTGTGCTCCATCACTAACATCATATACTGTATATTAAGATATACATAGACTCTCACTCTGTAACCTGAGCTGCCAAGAGTTGGGACACTGTTTGTTGTTTGAATCTAAATTGTTATCACTACGAATTTTTTTAAGGTCTATTATTGTAGATAATGTGACGTCACATTAATGTTTTTCTTCAGGTGTAACTGTGATTCAATTACAAGAAATGGAAATAAAGGAAGAAAAAAAAGAAAAAAAAAAAAGAGCAGATCTCTTTATGAGTGTTTAAGTTTTGAAATATTATATTCAGTTCTTAGTTTGATATCTAGTCATGTTATATAGTAATTCATTTTTTCTTAAATTTGTCTTCAGTCTATTGGAAAGCATTTTTTTTTTTTTTTTTTTGTGGTTCAGTTTTAAATTTATATTTCAAAATCATGGTAAATTCTATCATAAATCATTGGTTTATATTCAACTACCTAGTTGCAGTTGACCAGATTAAACAACATTTGGACACTACAGATTTATGAACACAAGCAATTAATGTTTTTCTTCAGGTGTAACTGTGATTCAATTACAAGAAATGGAAATAAAGGAAGAAAAAAAAGAAAAAAAAAAAAAGAGCAGATCTCTTTATGAGTGTTTAAGTTTTGAAATATTATATTCAGTTCTTAGTTTGATATCTAGTCATGTTATATAGTAATTCATTTTTTCTTAAATTTGTCTTCAGTCTATTGGAAAGCATTTTTTTTTTTTTTTTTTTTGTGGTTCAGTTTTAAATTTATATTTCAAAATCATGGTAAATTCTATCATAAATCATTGGTTTATATTCAACTACCTAGTTGCAGTTGACCAGATTAAACAACATTTGGACACTACAGATTTATGAACACAAGCAATTGTTGACTGTCTTTATCACAAGAATACAAATACATAAAAATAACATCTTAAAAATATAATATTTGAATTTAGGTGACGAACCATACATACATACATATATCAAAAGCTATTAACAAACAACTCTTATTATTTCAATCTTTTAACAAACACTCTCTAACTCTCTACACTTTACACAAACCCTTATTCCCTTATGTTGCGTTTGGTAACGGTTTGGTGCGATGTTAGTTTTGATTTTGATTTTGGGTTGGGTTGGGTTGGATTGGATTTGGTTTGATGTGATTTTATTTTGGTTTCAAATCATGTTTGGTACAGATGGTTTTGGTGTGAGAAAAAGTGATGCTCAAAAACCAAAACCATGTTTGGTAGAGTTGGTATGGGTTGAAATTCTGAAACCAAACCATGTTTGGTAACTTGGGATGATTTCACATTTTATTTATAAATATTAAAATTTTGTAATATTAAAATTTATAATATTAAAATATATTAATATATTAATATATAATATAAATTTATTTATAAATATTAAAATTTTAATATATTAAAATATATTAATATATTAAAATATTAATATTAATATATTAATATTAAAATTTATATTAATATTAATATTAAAATTTATAATATTAATATTAATATTAATATATATATATATATTAATATTAATATTAAAATATAAATATTATATTCGGTGCTACAGTGCTATTGGGTTTGCTATAGTGTCCGCACCATACAAAACCATCCACAAAGATGGTTCCAAATTCCTTCAAAATTTTCACACCATGGTTTGCTACAGTAACCGAACCAAATTTTCACACCATTTTATCAAACATGGTTTGATGCCATTTTTTTCGCACCAAAACCATATTTTTGGCACCAAACCATGTTACAAAACAGGGCTTTACTATTTCGTTAACAAACACCCCATATGTCGTTAGAAACAGATATTTTTTATGTCCAAAATACTCATAAATTGTATTTTATGCCCAAAATATATTTAAATTGATATTTTATACCCAAAATACCCCTAAAAATAAATTGGTAACTAAATTAAGATTTTTGAATAAATCAAACTATTTTTTTGTTTAACCAAATTAAGATTTTTGAATAAATTAATTTTTTTTTTGTTTAATTTTATTTATTTATTTAAATTCAAATATGAAAAAATATATTACTCCCTTCGTTCCAAATTATAAGTCCCTTTTGGGAAATCTGATTTTTTAAGAGGATGACTTTTATTGTAGTGTCAGTGAATGAAATACCAACTTTACCCGTGATCTTAGTCCCACCATAGTGATGTGATCATAATTGAAACTATAGGGACATGTTTGAATATGTAAGGGGTTTAGTGCCCATTTGCCAAACTATAAGGGTGTCTTTTACAATAAAGAAAGGGTACAAGAGTAATTTCATCTACCAAAAAGCCTTCAAGGGGTGTCACTGCAAGGAAAGTGAAAGTTGAGGGGGTTGATGGACAAAAAAAGCGTTGACCACTTTCTACCTGCAATTGACCTTAAAGTTCAGGGGGTGTCAGTGCAAATTACCCTATATTTTATAACTTTAATGCTTAAGGTTAAACTGGTAAATTGATCTAATAGAATGTTTTGACTTTTCAAAGTGGACACTTATTTTGGGACGACTAAGAAGAAAATTGGACATTTATTTTGGGACGGAAGGAGTACAAATTATAAAGGCAAAGCCCTTACAAAATTTCTATGCATCTATTCTCTTAATATATATATATATATAAAGTGTATTAGTGTAACAATTGCACTCAATAAATTATTATTAAAATGTAATAAAATTATATTAAAGTGTAAGCTTTTGATAAATTATTTTAAAAGCAAGATGAATAGAAACCCAAATTCATTTTTTATTTTTGGGTAAATAGCTTAAAACCCCCCTCATCTTTTATGTCTTTTTCTACTATACACCCTCAACTAAATTTAGCCCCCTAAACTTTCAAATTCTTACACCATGGGCTTGCCGTGAAGAAATTTGTTAACAAAAAATGGAATTTATGCTTTTGCCCTTCAAGTGTTGGTTGAGATTGGTGCTGATATGGCCAAGAAATCTGGACATCCAATGAAAATTTGACAACATAACACCTTTATCTCTCTAACCCTCAACTGTTCATGCAAGGAGAAGAAAGAAATTGGCGCCCTGTCTTGTCAACTTTCCTCTGTCAAACATCACCACAATTAGCTACAAATTTGATACATTATATATAGAAGAAGTTGTATACAATATAAAGACAAGAAGCTCTGTGTTGGTGGGTCATTACTTCTCACTTTTCCAAACCAGACTTGCAGTTGTGGAAGGAAGTAAAGGAGTTGCAGTGCTCTGTCCCACAGAGGTAAACCTTTATGACCTTACCAATTGTATATATGCATGTTATGCATTGGTTTCCTTCAATGAGCATTGAATGTTGTTAAGGTTTTTGTAAGCTTCTTCGTAAATTACAAAACACATAGCTCAGAATTTCGGAAGGTTGTTCATAAATTACAGAGTGCATTGAAATCTTCATGAAAGTATGGTAGTAATGAAACAAATATGGTCAGTACTTAATTAAAAAAGATGTCAAATAGTATACGAGCATAATCATATGTACTGTCTCATATACTCCAATATAGTACAACATAAAAACAAACAATCATACTCTGTGTGCTTTTTGAACTGATGTAATAGAGATATTAGAACAAATTAAAACTTATAGTGTTTGTTTTAGTGTTTAGGAGTTACAAAAATACAAACTTTCAGAACCAATGTAACAGAGATAGCATTGAATCTCTTATGTTTAATTTTTTTGTGCTTCAAATAGATGTTTTAGGACTTTCTAACATCAAATTGCAATGTTTATGTTTCAAGGCTTAGGGTATCTCATTTAGTTGATTTTTTTTTACTGATTTTAGGTTATTTTTAAGAATTTTTTACATAGGCCTTGTTTGAATCATGTTTTGACTCCAAGTTGTGCTTCAAATGACTGTTTTATTGCTTTTGAAGATCAAATACCATTGTTTATGTTTCAATGCTTAGGGTATCTCATTTAGTTGATTTTTTTTACTGATTTTAGGTTATTTTTTTCAGAATTTTTTACATAGGCCTCGTTTGAATCATGTTTTGACTCCAAGTTGTACTTCAAATGGTTGTTTTAGGGTTTTTTTTTTATTTTTTATAATTAAGTTGTTTTAGGGCTTTTGAAGATCAAATATCATTGTTTTTGTTTCAATGCTTATGGTATCTCAATTAGTTGATTTTTTTTTTTTACTGATTTTAGGTTATTTTTTCCAGAATTTTTTACATAAGCCTTGTTTGAATCATGTTTTGACTCCAAGTTGTGCTTCAAATGGATGTTTTATGGATTTTGAAGATCAAATACCAATGTTTCTGTTTCAATGCTTATGGTATCTCAATTATTTGATTTTTTTTTACTGATTTTAGGTTATTTTTTCCATAATTTTTTACATAGGCCTTGTTTGAATCATGTTTTGACTCCAACTTAAGCTTCAAATGGTTGTTTTATGGATTTTGAAGATCAAATACCATTGTTTCTGTTTCAATGCTTATGGTATCTCAATTATTTGATTTTTTTTTACTGATTTTAGGTTATTTTTTCAATATTTTTTTACATAGGCCTTGTTTGAATCATGTTTTGACTCCAACTTAAGCTTCAAATGGTTGTTTTATGGATTTTGAAGATCAAATACCATTGTTTCTGTTTCAATGCTTATGGTATCTCAATTAGTTGATTTTTTACTGATTTTAGGTTGTTTTTTACACAGGCCTTGTTTGAATAATGTTTTGACTCCAAGTTGTGCTCGACATAGTTGTTTTAAGGCTTTTGAAGATCAAATACCATTGTTTCTGTTTCAATTCTTATGGTATCTCAATTAGTTGATTTTTTTTTTTACTGATTTTAGGTTATTTTTTCAGAATTTTTTACATAGGCCTTTTTTGAATCATGTTTTGACTCGAAGTTTTGCTTCAAATGGTTGTTTTATGGATTTTGAAGATCAAATACCATTGTTTCTGTTTCAATGCTTATGGTATCTCAATTATTTGATTTTTTTTACTGATTTTAGGTTAATTTTTCCATAAGTTTTTACATAGGCCTTGTTTGAATCATGTTTTGACTCCAACTTATGCTTCAAATGGTTGTTTTATGGATTTTGAAGATCAAATACCATTGTTTTTGTTTCAATGCTTATGGTATCTCAATTAGTTGATTTTTTACTAATTTTAGGTTATTTTTTACACAGGCCTTGTTTGAATAATGTTTTGACTCCAAGTTGTGCTCGAAATAGTTGTTTTAAGGCTTTTGAAGATCAAATACCATTGTTTCTGTTTCAATTCTTATGGTATCTCAATTAGTTGATGTTTGTTTTTACTGATTTTAGGTTATTTTTTCAGAATTTTTTACATAGGCCTTGTCTAAATCATGTTTTGACTCGAAGTTTTGCTTCAAATGGTTGTTTTATGGATTTTGAAGATCAAATACCATTATTTCTGTTTCAATGCTTATGGTATCTCCATTATTTGATTTTTTTTTTACTGATTTTAGGTTATTTTTTTCAGAATTTTTTACATAGGCTTTGTTTGAATCATGTTTTGACTCCAAGTTGTGCTTCAAATGGTTGTTTTATGGATTTTAAAGATCAAATACCATTGTTTCTGTTTCAATGCTTATGGTATCTCAATTATTTGATTTTTTTATACTGATTTTAAGTTATTTTTTTCAGAACTTTTCACATAGGCCTTGTTTGAATCATGTTTTGACTCGAAGTTGTGCTTCAAATGGTTGTTTTATGGATTTTGAAGATCAAATACCATTGTTTTTGTTTCAATGCTTATGGTATCTCAATTATTTTATTTTTTTTACTGATTTTAGGTTATTTTTTACAGAATTTTTTACATAGGCCCTGTTTGAATCATGTTTTGACTCCAAGATGTGCTTCAAATGGTTGTTTTATGGATTTTGAAGATCAAATACCATTGTTCCTGTTTCAATGCTTATGGTATCTAAATTAGTTGATTTTTTACTGATTTTAGGTTATTTTTTACACAGGCCTTGTTTGAATCATGTTTTGACTGCAAGTTGTGCTTGAAATAGTGGTTTTAGGGCTTTTTGAAGATCAAATACCATTGTTTTTGTTTCAATGCTTATGGTATCTCAATTAGTTGATTTTTGTTTTTACTGATTTTAGGTTATGTTTTTCAGAATTTTTTACATGGGCCTTGTTTGAATCATGTTTTGACTCCAAGTTGTGCTTCAAATGGTTGTTTTATGGATTTTGAAGATCAAATACCATTGTTTCTGTTTCAATGCTTATGGTATCTCAATTATTTGATTTTTTTTTACTGATTTTAGGTTATTTTTTCAGAATTTTTTACATAGGCCTTGTTTGATCATGTTTTGACTCCAAGTTGTGCTTCAAATGGTTGTTTTATGGATTTTGAAGCTCAAATACCATTGTTTCTGTTTCAATGCTTATGGTATCTCAATTCGTTGATTTTTTTACTGATTTTAGGTTATTTTTTACACAGGCCTTGTTTGAATCATGTTTTGACTCCAAGATGTGCTTGAAATAGTTGTTTTAGGGCTTTTGAAGATCAAATACCATTGTTTCTGTTTCAATGCTTACGGTATCTCAATTAGTTGATTTTCTTTTTTACTGATTTTAGGTTATTTTTTTTCAGAATTTTTTACATAGGCCTTGTTTGAATCATGTTTTGACTCCAAGTTGTGCTTCAAATGGTTGTTTTATGGATTTTGAAGATCAAATACCATTGTTTCTGTTTCAATGCTTATGGTATCTCAATTAGTTGATTTTTTTTTTACTGATTTTAGGTTATTTTTTACATAGGCCTTGTTTGATTCATGTTTTGACTCCAAGTTGTGCCTCAAATGGTTGTTTTATGGATTTTGAAGATCAAATACCATTGTTTCTGTTTCATTGCTTATGGTATCTCAATTAGTTGATTTTTGTTTTTACTGATTTTAGGTTATTTTTTTCAGAATTTTTTACATAGGCCTTGTTTGAATCATGTTTTGACTCCAAGTTGTGTTTCAAATGGTTGTTTTATAGATTTTGAAGATGAAATACCATTGATTCTGTTTCAATGCTTATGGTATCTCAATTAGTTGATTTTTTTTTACTGATTTTAGGTTATTTTTTACACAGGCCTTGTTTGAATCATGTTTTGACTCCAAGTTGTGCTTGAAATAGTTGTTTTAGGGCTTTTGAAGATCAAATACCATTGTTTCTGTTTCAATGCTTATGGTTTCTCAATTAGTTGATTTTTGTTTTTACTGATTTTAGGTTATTTGTTTCAGAAGTTTTTACACAGGCCTTGTTTGAATCATGTTTTGACTCCAAGTTGTGCTTGAAATAGTTGTTTTAGGGCTTTTGAAGATCAAATACCATTGTTTTTGTTTCAATGCTTATGGTATCGCAATTAGTTGATTTTTGTTTTTACTGATTTTAGGTTTTTTTGTCAGACTTTTTTACATAGGCCTTGTTTGAATCATGTTTTGACTCCATGTTGTGCTTCAAATGGTTGTTTTATGGATTTTGATGATCAAATACCATTGTTTCTATTTCAATGCTTATGGTATCTCAATTATTTGATTTTTTTACTAATTTTAGGTTATTTTTTCAGAATTTTTTACATAGGCCTTGTTTGAATCATGTTTTGACTCCAAGTTGTGCTTCAAATAACTCAGTGTTTGTTTTGTTGTAGATGGAGCTGAAGTACACTATTTTACTTCCCTATGGAGGTGATTTGAAATTATAAACAATGTTACTATATATGTGGGAGGAAATGTAAAAGAATATGATAATGTAGACCCATATGTTTAGTCTTTTTGTGATCTTCAGGATCTGTTAGGAAGTGTAGGCTATGATTCTCAGATTACTAAAGCCTATTACAAGATGCCAAATTACTTGGATGTGTTTCAGAAAATTAAGTCAAAGTTTGATGTGATCAACATGTTTGTTCAACTTGATGGCTCCATTGAAAACCCTAAAATAGATATATACATAGTTGCACCAGAGAGAGTTGAGGTTGATGAGATTGAACAACATGATGAATGAAATGACATGCCCCTTGAGTCTCCAGTAGATGAATCTGAGGTTGACCAAACTTATCTTGATTTTGTCGAAGTGGAGTCTAGTTACTCTCCTGATGATGAGTTGAGGAGTCTGTGTGGTTTAGATGAGAAAGCTGGAGATAATGGTGGTTTGTTTGACACTAATAACCAAGAGTTTATAGTCAATAGGGATTTAGGTGTCAAAACCTTGGAGCTTGGCATGAGGTTTGCTTCAGCTGCAGACTTTAGGCTTGCTTTAAAGGATTATGTTGTCAAAGAGAAAATGGACATAAAATTTGATAAAAATGAAGGGAATAAAGTGACAGCTATTTGTAAGGACATGTGTGGTTAGAGGATACATGCAAGTCGGTCAAAGCATGAGCAATGTTTTAGAATGAATATGTTCAATCCAGAACACAAGAACTGCTTATGGTTTCATACAAATAACTAAGTGAGCAATACTTATCTAGCACACAGGTATTTGGAACAAATTAGATTGAATCCAAACATGTCTTCATAGCAATAACATATTTTGGTTCCGGCATTTGCTCATATAATCTCACTAAAGAAGGAGCCATTTTCATTGTTACTGTTCCAGCTGTTAAAATCAGGTCCGTAGTGCACTTAGAAGTACTATTGTTACTGACTTGGACATTGATGTGTCAATATTCAAGGTGTATATAACCAAAAAATTGGCATTAACGATAATTGAGGGTGATGCAGGGGATCAATATGCAAAGTTGAGGGATTATTATGAACTGATCTTAAGAACTAATCCTGGTAACAAAGCAACAATTTCAGTTGATCTTGTGTCTTATGACTCTGAAGTAAAGATATTTCAAAGGGTTTTCATTTGTTATGCTACCATGAAGAGATGATTTTTAGAAGGTTGTAGGCCTTTCATTGGAGTTGATGGTTTCTTCTTGAAAGGCACATTTGGTGGTCAATTTCTTTCAGTTGTGGCAGTGGATGGTAACAACCAATTATTTCCTGTTGCATTTGGAGTTGTTGAAGCTGAAAGTAAATACTCATGGAGGTGGTCTATTTATGAAATAATGGAGTGCATTGGGCCTTACTATCACATTACATTCATATCAGATAGACAGAAAGTAAGTGCTCAACTTAACTCATTTTCCTTGTTTGTTTACAAATAATATAATATTTGTGGTAATTTAGGTATTTGCAATTTAGCTTCTGACTATTTGTTTTTTTGTTTCCTAAACAAGGGTTTGGTATGGTAGATGTTTTTGAAAACATCTTGTATTGGGCTGAGCATAGATTTTGTGTTAGGCACTTGTATGAGAATTTCAAGTAGAAATTTAAGGGACAGGCTTTGAAGAATGAGTTATGGGAGGCAACTTTATCATTCACTGAAATTGACTTCACATTTCATATGAATAGGTGAGAATGGATGATTATTTACTCTTTTTTTGGTATTTTTTCATATTTTTTTTGGGGAGGGTTTGTTTGAGTCTAGTTCCACTCAAACTAGTGCTTTACATAGCCTGTTTTAGGGTTTTTCAATATGAATTGGAATTGTTTTTGTTTTAGGGTTTAGGCTATCTTAAATGGGTGAATATTTACTGTTTTTTGGGTATTTTTTCATATGTTTTTGCTTAGGGTTTGTTTGAGTCTATTTCCACTCAAACTAGTGCTTTACATAGCCTGTTTTAGGATTTTTCAATATGAATTGGAATTGTTTTTGTTTTAGGGTTTAGGAAATCTCAAATGGGTGAATATTTACTATTTTTTGGGTATTTTTTCATATTTTTTTGCTTCGGGCTTGTTTGAGTCTATTTTCACTCAAACCAGTGTTTTACATATCCCGTTTTAGGGTTTTTCAATATGAATTGGAATTTTTTTTGTTTTAGAGTTTAGTCAATATCAAATGGGTGAATATTTACTATTTTTTGGGTATTTTTTCATATTTTTTTGCTTAGGGCTTGTTTGAGTCTATTTCTACTCAAGCTAGTGCTTTACATAACCTGTTTTAGGGTTTTTCAATATGAATTGGAATTGTTTCTGTTTTAGGGTTTAGGAAATATCAAATGGGTGAATATTTACTATTTTTTGGGTATTTTTCATATTTTTTTGCTTAGGGCTTGTTTGAGTCTATTTCCACTAAAACTAGTGATTTACATAGTTTGTTTTAGGGTTTTTCAATATGAATTGGGATTGTTTTTGTTTTAGGATTTAGTAAATCTCAAATCGGTGAATATTTACTATTTTTTGGGTATTTTTTCATATATTTTTTTATTTAAGGCTTGTTTGAGTCTATTTCCACTCAAACTAGTGCTTGACATAACCTATTTTAGGGTTTTTCAATATGAATTGGAATTGTTTTTGTTTTAGGGTTTAGACAATCTCAAATGGGTGAATATTTACTGTTTTTTGGGTATTTGTTCATATTTTTTTTTGCTTAGGGCTTGTTTGAGTCTATTTCCACTCAAACTAGTGCTTGACATAACCTGTTTTAGGATTTTTCAATATGATTGGAATTGTTTTTTTTAGGGTTTAAACAATTTCAAATGGGTAAATATTTACTATTGTTTTGGTATTTATTTATTTATTTTTGCTTAGGGCTTGTTTGAGTCTATTTCCACTCAAACTAGTGTTTTACATAACATGTTTTAGGGTTTTTCAATATGAATTGAAATTTGTTTTTGTTTTAGGGTTTAGGCAATCTCAAATGTGTGAATATTTACTATTTTTTGGGTATTTTTTCATATTTTTTTGCTTAGGGTTTGTTTGAGTCTATTTCCACTCAAACTAGTGTTTTACATGGCCTGTTTTATGGGTAGTTTTTCATTTACACAAACTGACTTCACATTTCAATTTGAATAGGATTAAAGACATGTCAATTGAGGCATATAATTGGCTGAGAAGGGTGGATCCAAGAGCATGGACAAGAGCTCAGTTTTCCCACACTTCCAAGACTGCACTTGTCATAAATAACATGTGTGAGTCTTGGAATGATGTCATACTTGAAGCCATAGACAAACCTATAATATACATGCTTGAATGGATAAGGAAGTATCTCATGCTAAGGTAACAGAAGAAAAAAGAGTCTATGATTTCAAAGGATGGCTTGTTGTGTCTAGAAATTCAAAAGGAGTTGAACAAGAGGAATAAATGTGCAAGATTCTGTAGAGTTAGATATGCTGGATATGATAAATATGATATGGAATGTAGTGGGGAAAGTGAGGCAGTGGATGTTAATCTCAACTCATGTAGTTGTTTGGCTTGGACTGTCACTGGTATTCCATGTAAACACGCAGTGACATGTTTCTTTGTAATGAGAGAAAATCTAGAAATATATGTTGATAGTACTACCTCAAGGAGATGTACTTGAAGGCATATGGAGGCATTATCTATCCAATTCCTATGAGAGGCCTCATTTTGCAAGCTCCTACTGATCCACTAATACCTCCAAATTATAGGGTTCATATTGGGAGGCCACCAAAAGCAAGAAAGAAAACAAATGAAGAGAATGTTTCAAAAACAAAGATGAGCAGGCAGAGAGATGAAATGCAGTGTTCCAAGTGCAAGGTTTTTGGACACAACAAGAGGGCTTGCACTACCACTGAAGCAACAGTAGTTGAGAAGCCTCCACCAAAAAAAAGAGGTAGGCCAACTTCAACAATCATGCTTGTAACAAGAGCAAGAAGGGGTGGGAAAAGTGGTATTAATCAAGGAAGATGAAGTGGAATCCAAATTAGAGAGCCTACCATGCTTGGAAGAGGGAGTGGCAACCAAACAAGAGGTATAAAACAACAAGACAAGGGAAAAGGCAAGCAGAAAGGGGCTGACATAGATGAATATCCTAGACAATCTCAAGATGTTTTGTCATTGTTATCTAACAGAGATGGATCAGTTGGAGCTTCAAATCCTATTGGAGTAGGCATCCCAAGAGCATCACAAGCTTAAATTAGGGAATCTCAACATGTAATTGATTTTGCGATATCAAAGTAAAAATTTCATTTTAATTTCTTAAGATCAAATTATCACTGATCCTATTATTTTTTTCAATTTTTTCAGACCCAAAATATTTCATTCACTGAATTACTCAACAACCAAGCTTTATCATCAAGGTGAGTTTTTATATTGATTTAATTAATCAATTTTATGTTTTTAAATTACTCATTTTTTTAATCTCTTTTAAGGTGATTTCATAATAATAATGGCAATGGAAAGAATCTCAACATTTTTTCTTCCTAATCAATTGTTGGAATGCAGGTCAATGGTATGGGATAATGATTATGCTGCTTGGTGAAGGGTTTCAAGTATGTATGCTGGAATGGTCACCCTTTTGGTTTTACTGTTGGTGACTGTTTGGTATGGTATATGATATAACTATTGGTTGTTTTGTCAAGTTAAACACAGATACGGTTGCTGCCTAAAGTGGCGTAATCATAGTCATCTTTTGTGAAATATGAAATATAGGCTATGTACTGGTGATGTTTGTAGGCCATTAGAGTATTATGTGTACAATTCAAAAATCACTTTATGTATGCAACCCCTTTTGCCTACTTATGTACCACTTGAGATATATATATGAAAAATCTATTTAGTAATTATGTGTTAGCATATGGAATGATTTTTGGTTTGATTGTAGTAATATTGCAGTGTTGGTGATCAGTGTTTGTGTGCATTTGAAATGCCTGTTGAAAATTTTCAGTCTTGGGGTTATATACTAGTGTTGGTGATCACATGCAGCTTGGGAAAATTTATTCTTTAATCTTGTATTTTACCAGTGCAGTTCATCAGTCTCAAATAGGCATTGGTTTTGCAAATAACTTGCTTATGTTAATGATTATAGGTTCTATGTTCTGTGTTTTCTGCATTCCAAATCATGCCATTCACTCAAAACTTCATGCATTGGCTCTGTGTTAGGTGCATACAAACTAGTGTTTCACTTTTCGAATTCATAGGTTCTGTGTATGGTGTTATGTGTATAGCTTCAAAATACCTCATCTGTTTGAAGTGGAGTCTGTGATTTATCACTTCAGCTATGTTAGGGGTTTTAAATATGAAATGAGATATTTTTTTGTTTTAATGCTTAGTGAATATCAAATAGATGATTTTTTACTATTTTTTGGGTATTTTTTCTAATTTTTTTGCTTAGGGCTTGTTTGACCCTATATGCAGTGGCATAGTAATGGTTAACATAAGCTGTTTTAGGATTTTTGAATATCAAATGAGATTTTGTTTTTGTTTTAATGCTTATTGAATCTCAAATAGATGATTTTTTACTATTTTTTGGGTATTTTTTTCTGATTTTTTTGCTTAAGGCTTATTTGACCCCATATGCAGTGGCATAGCAGTGGTTGACATAAGCTGTTTTAGGGTTTTTGAATATCAAATGAGATTTTGTTTTTGTTTTAAGGCTTAGTGAATCTCAAATAGATGATTTTTTATTATTTTTTGGGTATTTTTTCTGATATTTTTGCTTAAGGCTTGTTTGACTCTATATGCAGTGGCATAATAATGCTTGACATAAGCTGTTTTAGGCTTGTTTGATGAATTACAGTGTGACCATAGGTTCAGTGTTTCAAAACTTCAACTAATCAGTGTTGGGAGCATATAACAGTGTTTAGGTGCATTTGTTTTATGTTGATGAACTGCAGTGTTGGGAGCATTGCCATAGGTTATGCATAGGGAACATATAACTACTTTAATGCATTGGTTCTGTGTAAGCCTCCACCAAATCATACTTCACTTTGCCAATTCATAGGTTCAGTGTTTCAATTCATAGGCTATATTCATCACTTCAGTTAATTCAATAGTGTTTGGTGCATTTACTTTGATTATGTGATTTTGCAGTTCTGTTAAGGCTTAGGCATTCATTCATGAACATTGTTGGCATTCATTCTGTGATTTTGCAGTTCTGTTGTGTTATTGGCATTCATTCTTGAACATTGTTGGTGGGCATTGGTTATGTGTTAGGATTATGGCAGTTCAAACAATGGAAAATGCAATGTTGAGACTCGAAAGTTATGATCAACTCAACTACTTCTTTTCTGTGCTTAGTTACTGCAATTTCTGCACTCCAAATACTCCAACTCACCTCAATGAACAAAACAGTGCCAATTTTGAGGAAATTTCATTCTACTCTACACTGCCACTCCCAACTTTACCAATACTTAAAACAATGCCAACAACACAAAAAATGATGCAAACATAAAAATGTATACACATAATTCATTTCATAAAAAAATGCAGTTTCCATTACATGAACTTTGTGCTCAAAGACATATATTCAACTTGTGATCAAAGCCTAAATTGTTATTGTCAAAGCCCCAAATTGAGGCAACAATACATTACATTAAAAAAAAATGGAAAATAGATTCAAACTTCTACTATCATAGCCTAAACACTAAGATTGACTAATCATAACCCCACAACTCCATTCAAAACATCACCACAAACCACAACTCCAACAACAACCCTGCACATCACCATTCAAAACATTCAGAAATTAATCACACACTCCACCCACAACCCTTTTATTTTCCATACTCCACTGAGACAAGTCACTTAAGCAGCAGTGCACCCAACAACACCATAACACCTAAAACAAAAAAGCACATTGAACCAAGAAACATAATCTTTGCAAGCTTGATCATTGAATTTAAAAGTTCGATGGCATCAACAACAACTTGTGATGGAGATGCAATAAGAGCTTTTGATGGTGTGGCAATAACAACTTGAGATGGTGGTGTTGCATGAGCAGTTTAAGATGGAATGACAATAACACATTGTGATGGTGATGGCGTTGCATGAGAAGCTTGTGGTGGTTGTCTTCTTGGTTCTCTCTCATCTGCCCACACCCAGTACCCGCACTTAGCACACTTTGAAGTATACCCTCCCAGGATTGTCAATTGAATCAGAAATGAACACATTTATCTTTCTTGGGTTCGGACACCAACACAATCTGTTAGATAGTGAACCGCTTCCTTGAGAACTCCATGATGATTCACCCATGGATCTGTATATATATATATATATATGGAAACAAAGAGAGAGGGACCTTCAAATCGAAATCAAACCCTAGCTTCAATTTGGGGGTTTTGTCTTCAATTCGAGCTGCAAAAGCTGTGGAGAGAGAGAGAGGAGAAGAGATGAATTGCTTCAAATTGGGGGTTTAGGGTTTCATATTGGAGCACGAACGGGATATAGAGACAAATGGCAAACCTTAGAATGGATTTGGGGGTTTTGCTAACACTGTAATCGCGAACCTATGGAGAGAGAGAAATAGGAGATTAGATCGATTCATAGCTTCAATCTCATGTTTTAGGGCTGCAGAGTGAGAATGAGCGTTGGAAGAGAAGTGGGAAACCTTAGGCTTTGTTTGTGAGCGAGCATTTTTGGGCCATTTGCTTACAAATTAGATACAACGGCCAGAAAGGGTATTATTGGAATTTTGAAATGCCACATCACTTACACAGTGATTTCTTACGGCTCAGTTATAACAGGAGACCCATGGTGCAAGCTTGTGAGAAAGTTCAGGGGGTTTAAAGCTAATTTAGAAGTTGAGGGTATATTGTAAAGAAAAATAAGAAAGATGAGGGGTTTTTTAAGCTATTTACCTTTTTTTTTTAATTTTATACTTAAGTAATATATATACAAATATGTGTGTGTATATTGCTTATAAAAGTGTTGAGTGTTTAAAATTAGTATACATACATATATATATATTCAAAAAGTCCTGCACTTTTATAAGTAGTATACACACTCACTTTTTATAAGTAGTATATATATGGGCTATTATCACAAAATCCCCTGAGGTTTCACCAAATCATCACATTGTCCCATGACTTATCAAATAACCCCCTAAGCTTTTTAATTTGATCATTGTCCCCCTCCACCATCAAATTGGTAAAATGTTAATTTTATTTACACCTCTTAAGTTTGACAATCTTCATTTATACTCCTTATTTTTTCAAGCTCACATCATTTACACCATTTATACCTAAATTACCCTCAAAGTTGAAATATATAGTGTTTGGAAACAAGCTACCCTCATATTTTATTATCCAAAAGACATTAATTTTTTATTTTGGCATAAATCAAAAAATAAATTTGTTTATAATAAAATATTTAAAAAACAAAAAAAAAACTAATTGGTAGTTCGAAATATTTTTTACCCTATTTTTTTTTTATTTCAAAAACAAAATAGTCCCTCAAACACACTTTGGCATAAAAAAAAGTACGGTAAAATATATTTTTTCAAAAAAACAAAATACTGAAATATTTTTTTTTCTAACTACCAATTAGGGTAAAATATAAAACAATATTTTATAAAATATTTTATATTTTGACATTGTTTTGCCAAAAGAATTTTTATTTTTATAAAAAAATTAATGCCAAAATAAATTTATTTTTATAAAAAATAAAAATATATATATATATATTTTTCATGCCAAAATTATTTCGGCATTATTTTTAAAAAATAATATTTTACCCTACTTTTTATTTATTTATGCCAAAATGTGTTTAATAGACTAATTTACAGTACTTTTAAAAAAAAATTCAAAAGAAAAAAATTTACACCGAAATAATTTTGGCATCAAAAAATATATATTTATTTTTTCATTTTTAAATATTTTATTGTAAATGAATTGTTTTGGATTTATGCCAAAATAAAAAATTAATGTCTTTTGGATAATAAAATATGAGGGTAGTAAACCTTGTTTCCAAACACCATATATCTCAACTTTAGGGTAGTTTAGCTAAAATGGGTGTAAATGGTGTGAGTTTGAAAAAATAAGAAGTAAAAATGAAGATTGCCAAACTTGAGGGGTGTAAATAAAATTAACCTTTTACCAATTTGATGATGGAGGGGGACATTGATTAAATTGAAAAGCTTATGGGGTTATTTGATAGGCCAGGGGGTAATGTGATGATTTGGTGAAATCTCAGGAGGTTTTGTGATAATAACCCTATATATATATATATATTTATTTAAAAATCTTAATTGAGTTAATAATTTATTTTTTAGAGATATTGTGGGCATAAAATATCAATTTAGGGAATTTTTGGGCATAAAATATAAATTTAGGGGTATTTTGGGCATAAAATATTAATTTTTAATGGCATGTGGTGTTTGTTAACGGAATAGTAATGAAATGGGGGTTGCGTGGAAGTTGGGAAAAGTACAAGAGACTAGGTGACACCTCGGGGGGTGTTTGTTAAAAATTTGAAACCATAAGGGGTTATTTGTTAATAGCCCATATATATATTCAGCTCCCTCAAAAATAAACTACAATAATTATATTTATTTTTCTCGTAGATTGTTTAAATAATATGACATCATATAAAAGGAAGAGTTTCAATTTTTTGTTTTTATTATATATATAAGTTTAAAACAAAATAAAACTAGTTGTAATCCCTCCTACTTATTTAATTAATTTATTCACCTTCATGATAGTATAGACGCACATATAGTGGTTGAATGAGCAATGAATAATTATTACTTGTGGCATTACATATAATTCGCATGCGCATAATTATTTTGGATGGATGGATTTGTGTAATTCTCGTTAGTTGTGTACATTCACGAGGTGCATTGTTGTCCGTTCATATTTAATAATAATTATAATTAATTTAAACTTGCAAACCATTTAAATATCATCATCAAGAAAATATTCTCGAATTTTAGTTCAAATTTTACAAAAGATGATTTTCACTTTCTCAAAAATCATCGAACTGAATTTTGTACTTTTCTAGTTTAGATTTTGTTATCCTCCTTTAGTATTCATTTATTTTAGGGTAAATTACAGTTTGACTCTCTTTAGTTTGTTAGTAATTGATAAGTGTCAAATATTAGACATTTTGACACCTTAATTCATTATTGTTACGTTATTTCATTATATTATTTGATACTTTTATTATGTTTGCGTGTTAAGACATGTTTCAGGAGCTTAATGAAGAAATGAAGCTAACTTTGGTGAATTAACTGAAGAGTATGTAATTTCTATTCACGAGGAGAGTCAAATAGGCAGTCCGATACAAAAATGGCTCCCGGAGGGCAAAAATGGCATTTCCAGAAGCCGTCATCTTCAGCAAAAAGTATCGTATAGATTCAAGACGGTCGTTTTGGTGCATTCACAGATAAAAGTGATTTTTCACAAAATACCTACGTTTTTGCCTACGCTTTCAGTTTCAAAAAATGGCTGGAAATCACATTTCTACGCTTAGAGGTACGCTTGGGACCTACGCTTAAAGCGTAGGCGCGACAACTTTGGTGGTTTTTCATGGATTTTTCTTGTTTCACCCCGACTTAATTAGAAGACATGTGCGACTCCAAATCTTTATATACATGTATATACACTTATATATATGAGAAGTTAGGGTTTGCATGAGTTTTAGAGTGAAAAGACTGAAAAGAGCCTCTCTATACTATTGCCTATATATACACGATTGTATATGAGAAGAATGGGAGTTCTGATTTTGGGATTCATGAGGGTTGGTTTTGTGAGATGTTCGTAGATGCTGGTTCAGAGGTTTATTCATTCATACTTGCTGTTGTTGAGAGCCATATTCAAATCTAGAGATTCGGAGAAGAAGACCATGGAGAGCGTTTCTACATCAACGATGCAGACACTGTCTTCCATGGCTAACTAACTCGGTATCTAGGGTTTTCTAGCAAAACCTTACCCAAGTAATGTAGTTCTTTCATTGTTTTCAATTGCAAAGAGGGGAAACTGTTGACCATACTGTGATGATTGTAGTAGTTAAGAGACCGTACTGATTTGCAATATAAAATTATATGTTTGTTCTAAATTTTTGTCTTAAATGGAATGAATATATTATTTTGCACAATTATGATTATTCAATATGAGCAAAAACTCAGATGTTTAATTATGGTTTTCTACACAATGGTGGTAATGAAACTTGAAACCCTAGGTTGACACATGCCGTACCTTGGCGACTTAATATAGACATGTTTTAGTTTATTTTCATGCACTAGGAGTAGATTATAGTAATATAATTGACATGTGCTAGTTAGGTCAGTCATGAGACGGGTTGTCGTGATCCGGTTGATGGTACTCTTTTTTGGGGTTGTATTTAACTATTTGCGGTACGACCTGATTCACAGTTATGGATCGCCCTCGTACAATTGATACAATGAGGAACTATATTATGCGGTTAGTGGTGGACTAATGAAAATCCTAGTTTTCTCTCTCATCTGAATCACAACCAATTTAATTTTCTTTTTAGATAATATTAGTTAAAATAGATAATTTGGTCTTTGACCACCTAAATAAACAAATTTCAGAAAATATAATTCAGTATTTTTGAATTGCTAAAGTGAACAATCTTGGTCTCTGTGTAATCGATATCCCTTACTCAAGCCGTTTGCTATTTTATAATTGATACGTGCGTTTGCATAGGGCAAAACTTAGAGTCGTTAAGATGTTATTTTTAACCACATATTTTTATACACCTGACATCGCATTAGTAACAAAAACCCTCCTTCGACGAACTTCTCCCATGGTCAATGCTTACATCAACAATTTACTATGATGAATTGACTATAATATCTTTACTTATTTGTAAAGACATATTTTAAATGAAAATAATAGACATGGGTAAATAAGTAATTTCACAACGCCAATCAACTTGAGGGGATGAAATTGTAAATATTCAAAAAATAAGGGTCCGAGTGTAATATATCATATATCAAGGAGGTTCAACTATAATTTACCCTTTATTTTATAATGATTAGATATAAGCTAATCTTTGAAATAGACCAAAATTTAGCTAGTTATATTATACTATGTCTAGCTATATATATATACTATGTTTTGTAAAAAAAATAAAATTATACTATGTATCTAATCAGAATTTAAATGCTCCGGAACTTTGGTTCAAGTTTTGCTAACTGCTAACTATGACCTCATTAAATCATGTTTGAATTTACATATAACTCGAGAATGCCTTTAGAAGAAAATTAAAATAGTTATAGATTTTGGCCGGAAAAAACACTTTGAAACCTTTTGGACAACCCTACAATTGAATCATCTAAATTGAGCAAACCGTTGTCTCGGACCTTCCAAAAACTCACTGGATTCTCAATTAAACCAGATTCATAATGGAACCCTTTGAACCCATCTATTTAGTCCTAAGTGTATATATATGTTTTCCAATTATAATTAAACATGTCTGTTTATATACATTTCGTATTCGAAAAATCACCGGAATTCACATTTAATCAAGCAATTTAAGAATCATGAGTTATAAATCCTTTATCAGTGATTAAATAAGGTAAATATAAAATTCCTGTAAAGATGATTAATAAAATATTTAATCAAGCTTATGTAGAAATTAGACATTTGTTGTTTGTGTTACACAATGAAAAGTAATCAATATATATATTTAAAAAAAATTCTTTCTATTAGTGATTTTTGAATTGAAATAAAGCACTCAATTTTTTTTTTGTATGGAGACGTCTAAGAAATCACTTTCACACTAGACAGAGTCTAAAATAATATAACCCATAAGCTATTTAATCTGGAATAGTGGACAATTAGTAACAACTCAGTCCAACAGTACAATAAATTGCGAATTTGATTGCAAATATTTTTTATCAAATACATTACAAATAATTTTTTTACACAGAAAACTAATTTTAAAAACTGAGTAATGTATATATAATTATATATTAACGTGGTTTGTTCTCGAAGTAATGATATCCTCAACCATATCATATGATCTCCCCATAGAAATTTAAAAGCCCGAATGCTTAACAGATCTCACTCTGTAAATGTTCTGTGAATTCAATATCTAAACTACATTACTATGTTATATGTTTTATTATATAAATATATGAGAGAGCCTGAAAATACAGTAATCCAAAGAAAACAAAAAGAGGATTATATATCACATTGCACGAACACGTCTATAACAAGGTTTGGCTTCAGTTGTTGATAACTGAAAATTAATCTAATAGCCATTATTATATACTCGAGGACAATTTGTTTTTTTTTTTTTTTTTGGGGATCCTTCAAATTATGATAATATATATATATAACTAGATTATATACGGTTAAAAAATATTTATTGAAATTGAATATTTATTTTCGTTCATTAATGTAATTCAAACTAAGAAATAAGTAAAGATTAAAAAAAGAAAGAAACCGCCTATTACCACCACAAAGATCGATGATTCTACTTTTAGCAAATTGGTTAACGGAAGACTAGGCCATGATCAACCTCTAATTCAGGAAAAATAAGCAAAATCTAAGCTGTGACTTCTAAATTAATTTAACGTGAAATCATAATGACCATACGTACATTAAAGCGCCACTAATTTCCGGGAACCAAAAATGGAAAATTTGTGAGGCTCTAAAATCTTCTTCCCCATAACATCTATAAAAGGCTCACAAGTCCCATTGAATAAAACCACAGGGAGCCTTGGACCTTATCCAAGGTGGTTGGAGGAAATTCTAACCACCGAAAAGATGAAGGTGAAAGGAAGCATTTTTCTGGTGTCCCTTGTGTTGTGTTCATTGAGTTCATTTGCTTTGGCTCATGATGATACTAAAGATTTGAAGTTTGCAAATTTGAGGCTAAAGAATGCTTATATTGCTCTTCACACATGGAAAGAATCGATACAGTCCGACCCCCATAATATAACTACCAATTGGGTGGGTGCGAATGTGTGCGCCTATAACGGCGTGGTGTGCACCAAGGCAATCGATGACCCGACGCTTACAGTTGTTTCTGGTATTCAACTGAGCAACGGTAACATCGATGGGCGACTTCCTCATGAGCTGGAGTTATTGACGGATATAACTTTTTTTAGCATCAACTCCAACCGCTTCGATGGAGTGATTCCCAAGAGCTTTTCAAAGCTTCAGGCTTTGCAAAGGATCGATTTGAGTTACAACCGCTTTGTTGGTACATTTCCCGAGGTTGTTTTGGAGTTGAAGTCACTCACGTATCTTAACATAAGATACAATGAGTTCGAAGGGACATTACCCCCGGCACTTTTCCACAAGAAGTTTGAAGGTGTGTTCTTGGATCATAACAACTTCACATCTACCACAGACTTTTGTAAGCTTATGTGCACTCCTTCTCCACCCGGACCAAAACCAGAAACTCCTCTGCCACCACCAAAGATTCACCCTCCACCTCCCACATCCTTGCCACCAACACCAACCCCGCCATCACGAGCACCGCCACCACCGAAACCCCCAAGAGATGGGCTTCCACCAACCCCTGCACCTTATAAATCGCCACCTCCGCCACCGACAAAGTCTCATCCTCCACCTCCCCCACCAACACCAACTCCACCAACTGGTACGCCCCCTCCTCTTCCAACAAAGTCTTATCCTCCACCTCCCCCATCCTTGCCACCAACACCAACCCCGCCAACCCCTTCATCCCGAGCACCGCCACCACCGAAACCCCCAAAAGACGGGCTTCCACCAACCCCTACACCTTATAAATCGCCACCTCCTCCACCGACAAAGTCTCATCCTCCACCTCCCCCACCAACACCAACTCCACCAACTGGTACGCCCCCTCCTATTCCAACAAAGTCTCATCCTCCACCTCCCCCATCCTTGCCACCAACACCAACCCCGCCAACCCCTTCATCCCGAGCACCACCACCACCGAGACCCCCAAGAGACGGGCTTCCACCAACCCCTACACCTTATAAATCGCCACCTCCGCCACCGACGAAGTCTCATCCTCCACCTCCCCCACCAACACCAACCGGTACGCCCCCTCCGCCACCAACAAAGTCTCATCCTCCACCTCCCCCATCCTTGCCACCAACCCCTACACCTTATCCATCACCAACACCAACTCCACCAACTGATACATTTTATCCATCGCCTCCTCCGCCACCTCCCACATCCTTGCCACCACCATCAACCCCGCCAACCCCTTCATCCCGAGCACCTCCACCACCGAAACCCCCAAGAGACGGGCTTCCACCAACCCCTACACCTCCGACTCCTCCACCTCACAAACCTCTTACACCGACACCGACCCCAATGCCTCCTCCTAGGACATTTATTTATCCACCTCACAAACCTCCTACCCCAACTCCATTCCCACCTCCGTCTTCACCTCCTAAGGGGTCTCCCCCAGTTTCAACCCCGCCTACAATTTCCCCTCCTCAATCACACCCACCACAACAACCTCCTAAACTATCTCCTCCACCACCACCTCAAGTCCCACCACCGACTCCCTTTCCCCCAGTAGCTCCTCCTCCTCAGAAACCTCTCACGCCATCTCCACCACCAATGTCGCCTCCTCCTCAATCCCACCCACCTCAACAACCTCCTAAACTATCTCCTCCACCACCACCTCAAGTCCCACCACCGACTCCCCTTCCTCCAATAGCGTCTCCTCCTCAGAAACCTCTCACGCCATCTCCACCACCAATGTCGCCTCCTCCTCAATCCCACCCACCTCAACAACCTCCTAAACTATCTCCTCCACCACCACCTCAAGTCCCACCACCGACTCCCCTTCCTCCAATAGCGTCTCCTCCTCAGAAACCTCTCACGCCATCTCCACCACCAATGTCGCCTCCTCCTCAATCCCACCCACCTCAACAACCTCCTAAACTATCTCCTCCACCACCACCTCAAGTCCCACCACCGACTCCCCTTCCCCCAATAGCTCCTCCTCCTCAGAAACCTCTCACACCATCTCCACCACCAATGTCGCCTCCTCCTCAATCCCACCCACCTCAACAACCTCCTAAACTATCTCCTCCACCACCACCTCAAGTCTCACCACCGACTCCCCTTCCCCCAATAGCTCCTCCTCCTCAGAAACCTCTCACACCATCTCCACCACCAATGTCGCCTCCTCCTCAATCCCACCCACCTTCACCTACACCATCTCCCCCACCACCTCCGACGCAATCTCCACCACCAATTTCCCCTCCTCCTAAATCAGAGCCACCTTCACCTACACCATCTCCCCCACCACCTCCGACGCAATCTCCACCACCAATTTCCCCCCCTCCTAAATCAGAGCCACCTTCACCTACGCCATCTCCCCCACCACCGCCGACGCCATCTCCACCACCAATTTCCCCCCCTCCAAAATCAGAGCCACCTTCACCTACGCCATCTCCCCCACCACCCCCGACGCCATCTCCACCACCAATTTTGCCTCCTCCTAAATCAGAGCCACCTTCACCTACACCATCTCCCCCACCACCTCCCACGCCATCTCCACCACCAATTTTGCCTCCTCCTAAATTAGAGCCACCATCACCTACACCATCTCCCCCACCACCTCCCACGCCAATTTCGCCTCCTCCTAAATCAGAGCCACCTTCACCTACACCATCTCCACCTCCGCCACCTCCCACGCCAATTTCGCCTCCTCCTAAATCAGAGCCACCTTCACCTACACCATCTCCACCTCCTCCTCCTCCGACAGTTGTTGCACCCCCTCCAGATGGTGACAGGCTCCCTCCTACTGGCGGAAATTACAAGAACTCGCCTCCTCCACCAAACCCGTACTACTAGATTGATTATCATTAACATTATTCAAATAATGTGTTAACCATTAAATTTAGCTTCAATATATATATATATACAAACGCATACTTCAACATGAGCTTCTGGACAATAGATGTTCTTTTTTATTTTTATTATTAGTTTTTCACCAATGCTTGCTATCTTAAAAAGTAATATGGTCATCCACATTACTTTTCTTTTTAACAATTAACTTAATTACCAAAAAAAAAGAAAAAACACACAAAGAAAAACTGAAAAAGGAATAGTAAATGATTCTATAATTAGTATTTTATGTAACTAGATGAACCAATATTTATTGTCTTCTTTCTAACTAACTGAAATAACTCCAACCCGAAAAACAAAAAGGAAAAGGAAAAGGAAAATAAGTATTGGTCTATAATTAATCCTTTGTATAACTATTTGACCAAATATTAATTATGTCTTTCATGCTAAAATGTACCAAACAGATCAAGTCAATAATTCGTTAATTTTTTTTAAAATTTTTTTAATATCTTTTTATAATTGAAATAAACACTTTCTGTATCAGCTAGCAATCTCGTTTCTTTTTTCTTTTTTCACAACTATTTATTTGGAATATTATGCTTTGCGTGTAATGTGAAAATTTATTAGTTGTTTCCATGAGTGATAAAAAGATGGGTTAATTTCATTTATACCACTGAGGTATGTTTTTATTTTAATTAAACCCCTCACATTTAAGAATCTTCATTCACACCCCTCATAGTATAAAATATCTAAAAAACTCCTTAAACCAAATACCCCTTAAATCAATTTAATCATATAATATTATTAACCTATATCCAAACATATATTCAAATTCTAAACCATATATCCAAACAACCCATATCACCACCACCACGCCACCTGCCACGGCCACCCAAACCCCCAACCCTATCCCCGCCGCTCACCCTCAGTACTCCAGCACCAATCTGATTTAAGTCCCCTTGTTGATGCTCGTGAAAGATTACGCGGCTTGGTGATGTTTGGTTAGCGTTCAATCTATCCCTCGCGTTCCTGAAGATTAGCATGTATTAGTGATTCAAGGTCTCTAGCCAAATTACACCCGTGATATATCAAAGAAATGGTCTCCTCCATGGTTTGGTTCTTATTATTTTTGGGGGTGCTGGCTTTGATTAGCATGTATTGGATATATATATATATATATATATATAATAGATGATGAAGTTTAAATGGGTGAGGCACTGATTTGCAAATCTTGCTTCCATATCTAATATATATAGGTAAAGTGCATTAAACCCCTGAACTATGTAATGACCCCTCAAATTAAAAAATTGTTATAATTAAGGACACTTCGTTATAATACCGTTAGTTAAATTATGATAATTTGTACTCAGATCTTCTGAAGTTTTGATCAATTGCACTCACCTCCTGAGATTTCATTTTCCTTGCAATGACACCTCCTGAAGGGGTGAAGACCCCATGAAATGACTTTTGTACCCCTGTTTTAGTGTAAAAGACATGTTGGCTAAATTAATGGACCAAACAACCCTTATGTCTTAAACTTAATTTGGAAAACTTTTCAAGTACTTTGGATACAATGATTTTTGAAATATTATCACATTTCTTTAAATTATTTTTTAAATTTTTTCATTTTTTGTAATATAGGCCCTAAAAGTTATCATTTTTTAAATTTTCCCTAAAACTAATATTGTGACCTTTTACATTAAATAATAATAATACACCTTATTTATGATTATATATATTTGTTTTATTATTTTAGAAGGTGATACATGTATAAAATATTTGTGAGCTCATATAATTTAATTGATTTTGTAAATAAATAATATACAACTCCTACAATTTAAACAAGTAGTAATATAATTTAATTACAGTTTTTGTTCTATTGTAAGATGTGATGAATGTATAAAAATATTACAAATGGTTTATAATTTATTATTCTTTGTGTAAAATTAATTGAAGTCCTTACACTGTAAAATAATAACAAACTTTACTTATTGTAATTTTTCATATTTTTATAAAAATATGACAAATGGTTTATTATTTATTAATTTTTTTGTAAAGTTAATTTAAGCCCTTACACTTTAAATAATGACAAACTTTACTTATTATAATTTTTTATATTGTAAAAGGTGATAATGAATCAAAATATTAGACAGTCCTTGTGTTTTTATTATTAGTATATAGATAGATAGATAAATATATACAGATTTTTGTATTTTAAGTTATATTATTTTTCCTTTCCGAAATATATTTACTTTATATCTTATGAAGTATCCATTGGAGTTACATTTCAATTAATGTATATTAATTAATTATTATTTTTAAAACAATATGAAAATATTTATAACCCTTTGTCTTATATATTTACTCTATATCTTTTGAAATATTCATTAGAGTTACACTTCAAATAATGCATATTAATTAATTATTATTATTATTTTATAAAAGTATTGAAATATTTCCAACCCTTTTTTTTACTCTATATCGTTTTGACATATTCCTTAGAGTTGCACTTCAACTAATACATATTTAATTCATTAATTTTTATTTTAAAGAAAATATTTGGAAATATTCTCAACTCCTCACATTTTAGAATAGTTGTTATATATATATATACATTATAGGGTTTTCATCTTGGGGCATGGAGGTAATTTCACCACCTAGATATGTGTCTCATGAAATAAGGGGGACAACACAAAGGCATTCCGGTAATTTCTCTCATTTAGGGAGTGTTATTGCAAGAAAAATAAAATGTCATTAGGCGAGTGCAATTGATCAAAACCTTAGGGGTTCTGAGTGAAAATTACCCTAATTTTAACTAATGGTGTTATGACGGGAGGGAGTGAATTGTAAAAGTTGGGATAGTTTGGGGAGTTTAGAGTCTAAAACATAGTTCAGGGGGGTTTGTTGAGAGAGAAAAAATAATTCAGGAGGTTTAATGCACTTTACCCATATATATATATATATTTACTAATTTAAATTTTAATAAATACATTGTAATTTAAATAATATTGATTTCATAATAATTTTGTTTGTATAGGTATTTGTGTAATTTTCCTTTCAATTTGTTATTTTCTTCTAATTTTTTTCTTGTCTGTATTTACTTTTTCAGTTTTGTTATATTATTTCAATATATTTTTATTAGTTTTCATATATATTACTTTTTTTTACTTTCAGTTTTCACAACTATCACATTTTTATTTACTTTATTCTATTTTTCAGTAAAAGTAAAATTAATGATTTGAGGGGTCAATTTGATAAAATAAAAATAAAGAATAATTGGGCAAGTTATAAAATGAGGGGGCCAAATTGATAAAAAAAAAATTCAATCATTGTTTCCAAATACAATCTGGATAACATTAAGGGTAATTTAGGTATTAAAATAAAATTTCAAGTTGATGTCATGTTTCACGGGGTGTAAATGATAATACTTTCAAATCTCAGGAGATATAAATGAAGATTCTCAAATGTGGGGAAGTCTAATTGAAATAAAATCATACCTCAGGGGTTATAAATGAAATTAATCCTAAAAAGAATGTTAAAAATAAGAATTATTTAAGGAAGAGAAAAAATATTTTAATAAACAAAGAGTCGATGACTTTTATTTTAGCTGCTTACTAGATGAAAGGCATAGTTACACTTAGTTCAAAATACAAGAATATAAGCAATTAAATATTCATTCAAAATGCACCTAATATGCATACTGTTGTAAAATCAATTATTGTGAGGTCCATTCCCACTTAATACTCCTCTCTCTCTCATATGCCTCCTACTCTCTATTTCCCACCTAAAATCAATTAATCCCTTCTTTCTCCTTCTGTATCACTCTTTATTTGCCTATGAATATGCCATACACTTGTACCAAATGAAGTAGAGTGAAGATAATGAAAATAGTCACAAAGCTCTTTGCTTATACTAAATTCGATAATGAAAATAGTCACACAACCCTTTGCTTATACTAAATTTATTTTCTCTCTTCTTTATTAATTATATTATGTGAGCAATTTATATAGTTTTATAACACGTTATCAACATGAGTTTCTGCCTATCTGAGCTCGTGGTATTTTTATTTAAAAGAGAAAAAATATATTTTTCTATTCCAATTTCAAAATCATGAAGAAATATTTTTCTGAGGCGTTTCTTGTTTTTGAAAATCTTATATATATTTAAGGTGAACTATAGTTAATATACTATAAAAATATATGAAAATTTATACAGTGTTAGTAACTATCTCTGTTACACCTCGTCGTCATCACTCTCCTCAATGACACTGCAGTTACACCACAAAGCATGATCTTGAACTCTATTCTATATTGGACTCTGATTCAGGTTTGATTGTCTTTGTTATATTATATATTAATATTATGTACATGTTTGTATATGGATATATATCATACAGTGGATTGAATATATATATATATGTATGAGTATCTGCGTATTAGTTTAAGCAGGGATCAAATTAAAAAAGAAAAAAGAAAAATAATGCTGAATTGATCACTTATCTTTATGAAATTATATTTTGACCCCTGAAGTTTATTAATATTACAAATTGATCCATGAACTTTAAAATGTTTATATTGTTACAATTGTAATTATTTTACATGGTTGGTTCTACCACCTATTGATTATAATTGTCTCGTATGATTGGTTATACCGCTTATGAGTTCAATTTAATCCCTCATAATATGTTAAAATATATGGAGCAGAAAAATTATTTTATTGACAGTATCCAAAGGACGGGACTTAAGGACCAAAGACATTAATTTTCAAAGACAAAAGGACCGAGGACATTGAACTCCAAGGACATATGACTCCCTATATACCTTATAACCCGAGGACACAAAATGACAAGGACATCTCTATATTATAATATTTTATTGATTTATATTTCTGTCACTAACATTTATTTTTCTGTTACTGACAATACTAACATTTATTTTATGTTATATTGGTGGTTAAATATACCAGTTTACTTTAAGTTACATTGGTGGATAAAACTACAAATTTAATTTCTATTACGTTGGTGGTTACATCTACTAATTTATTTTATGTTACATTGGTGGGTAAATCTACCAATTTACTCTATATTACATTGGTGGGTAAATCTGTCAATTGTAGTTATATTACTTGCATTTATGATTTATGCACTATAAGAAAGATGTGCGGGGAAAATAATTCTTATTATCTTTCAAAATAATTATCTATTGTGTTACTAACGTTTGTGTTTAATGTGCTATATATTTAGCCATTTTTATTATCTATTGTGTTTTGAAAAAGAAAAATATGGTAAAGAAAAACTATTTTAAATGAGAGAATTACATTACCATTACCCTACACAAGGTGACCAATGAAAGGATCAATAGGAGACAGGCATCGGGAGGACCTCAAAGCACTCATCTTCTCATCAAGACAATTAGCCTTGTAACTCTCACTAGCTGATCTTGCACAAAGCTCCTGGGCATGAGTTTCGAATCTGATGGCCTCTTCAATTAGTCTTCTGGACTCTGTTCTGGCATACTCCCCTGCAAAGGTAGCATTATCCCGCGTTACTTCCTCAATATACTAGACCCGCTGCGAAAGCCAATGAAGATTGATACTGAGGAATTTTGCCTCAGCAAGAATAACATGTGCAAGCTCGAGTTCATCGGGCTTAGTATCAGCCAAACAAAATAAGTTTGTTCTTTCAACATAGCCAGCTAGATTATCAAGGGCGAATGCATGAAAAAGATGAGGTACCCCAGCTTTGAAACTAGTAAATGTCTCTTGATATCTACTCTAGATACTATTCAGAGTATTTACACTCTAGAGCTGACATTGGAGGTGACACCAATTCATCAAGTCCTTAATAGGATTTCTCCGGTAAGGATGCTTAGCATGTACGGGAAATGTCCCAGATCTGATAGCACATCTGCAATAGGAATGACACTAAGAACCATCGGAGAAATTACAGACATGTACCCCTCAGGATCCAAGTCTATAGGATTCATGCTGGCTTGGGCATCTAAAGTACTGGCTTATCGCATAGAGCGTGACAAAGGGGCAGAGGTGTCAGAAGAAATCCCAGGCTTCATCTTCTTTGAAGGAGAATTATCTATCCAAGCTTAAAGGGTTCTAAATCCCCTTCTACATGTGATAACCCCCTTTGGAGGAGGATTATCTGCCCGAGCTGAAGGGAATTGAATTACCCTTATGTGTGTGATACCCCATCGCATCTTGCGATGGATGATGGACATATTATCCTCAAAAGATGACTCATGCGAAGGCTGTTGTTGATCCATTAGTGGTAGAGGAGAGGCAGATTTCGGATCTACAGAAAGAGGAGTTAGATCTGCAAGAAAAAAATTTCTAGGTCATTAATGAAGAGGATGATAGAGGAGTGAAATATTTATAAAGGATTACAAGGGGCAGAATTGGAAACGGATGTTGTCCAAAGACCTTCCAGTCACGAGTAATCATCTAGGACAAAAATCTCATTGAGATCATCCGTGGGGATCGTCAAGGGAGATGATAATTCGTTATTGCCATCCAGGAGAAGAAGAAAATTTTCAGCATTATCCAAGGGATCCATCTGAAAGAAGGATACAGGGAGACACTGATTTGCACTCTCTTTTATTTTTCAATATATCTGTATCTGATATATATATACAATAGTATAGCTATATGTTGTTTCTATATCTTGCAAGTTTACAACACCGAATATAAGGCATACCTAAATGGAGAATTTTAAGAGGGATAATTTTTCCAAATTCAAACCTATATGTTATTTATTATAAATCACTAATTCCTGACATGTAATTTATTCAAAGCCTAAATTTGCAGATTATTGTAAAACAAATTTTCCATTATCAGGGGGAGAAATAAATTCATAACAGTATGGTGAGATCAATTTCTATACATCAATTATTTTATTTTGATACTCGTACTAACAAATATATACAGGAAGTACGCTGAATTGATCTCTTTACTGACAGAAAGAAAGTGAAAGAAAATCACACACACTAGGTACTAAGTTTGATGTTATTTATGACCAGACAATAAAAAATGTATCTCTGACTCATCTGAAATGTGGTTAGCTAGTCGGTGCAAAAAGTGATCTATTCAAAATGATCCTCCAATCAATGATTCTAAAGCCTGTGTGGCAATGACCCTTGATATGAGTTAGGTATCAAATGCGAATAATACCATCAAGGAGGGACATGCCCTTAGTGAAAATTCGTACCTATCAATAAAGAGTATGTATCGCAATAATGTTGCTGCAGAACAAATGTGAATGCTCATGAATGATATGATGAGGATTTCAGCCTCTCAGTGTCGAATAATGTTGACGTGAATTATTGGTCCAAATTAATATTGTGATACAATGCCCAACTGGTAACTCACGGTTTCTAACAGAGGACTGGTAACTCAACAAAGGACCGGTAGCTCAAGGTTTCCAACAGAAAATTTATTCTTATATAATATTTGAAATCATATTTGTTTCTTAACAAGTTATGCAGTTGCAGTAAATCTGGACATGCACCTAATGGACGTGGTTCACTTGATAGTGATATTTCAAAAAGATTAAGTTGCCTAAAGTAACTTGTTCAAAACCACGTGCCATGTATTCTATCTAATTACAACAATCATTATACAAAGTCGTCTCAACAACTATACATTACAAGAGGATCATGAGGATAATTATATTTCTTTGTGCATAGTCATATCAAGAAAGTCAGACTATGTGTATGCCAACATCATTATCGCATGGAGATTTATCACTGCCACTTATTCAATTCATTCATTCATTTATGGAACAAATTGAGAATGTTTATAACATGGATATATCATGCAACATTTATAATCAGATATATCAAAGCTCTGTTCGAATGTTCTCCTAAGATCTGGGTTTTGAGCTTCAACATTAAAGCAGATAATACACAGTATTCAAATGCGTCATCTCAAGAAGTTGTCATATCAACTACTCAGATTCCTACTAATGAGGGGGATCAATTATGTGGAAAATCTATCTGCAGGTTGTACTCTTTTTCCTTCGACCAAGTTTTTTTCCCACTAGGTTTTTTCTGGCAAGGTTTTAACAAGGCATATATGATGCACCATTTTCAGCTACATCAGATGAATGTACTCTTTTTCCTTCGTCATGGTTTTTTTCCACCAGGTTTTCCAAAAAAATGTTTTAATGAGGCAGACTTTATCCTATGAAGCAACACAAGCATATTGTATTTTTTATCAGATTTTTTCACCGAGTTTTACTAGCAAGATTTTAATGAGGCATGTTTCTTAGTGAATTGGACCCCAAAGGGGAGTGTTGTAAAATCAATTATTGTGGGGTCCATTCCCACTTAATAATCCACACACTCTCTCTCTCATATGTCTCCCACTCACTTAATCCCCCCTCTCTCTCTTTCTCCTTCTGTGTCACTCTCTATTTGCCTATAAATAGGCCATACACTTGTACCAAATGAAATAGAGTGAAGAGAATGGAAATAGTCACAAAACTCTTTGCTTATACTAAATTCGTTCTCTCTCTTCTCTGTTGATTATATTATGTGAGCAATTTATATAGTTTTATAACATGAACTCATTTCTCTTACACATGTAAAAAATAAAAATAAGGGATACATAGGGCCTGTTTGGGAAGGCCTTTTATATCTTTTTTTTTGTTTTTTGGGCTTAAGTTGGAGACAAAAACGTGTTTGGTCATTTTAACCCCAAAAATGTTTTCTTCAACAGTGAAAAAACAGGAGCCCAAAATGGCATGATTTGAAGAACAACTTTTTCTTGTTTTTTTGTTTTTCTGCACTGTTTATTTCAGCCCCAAAAAAACATTTCTTGCAACCAAGAAAAACCAAAAAAAAACATTCTCCAAAGTCATCACAAACAAGAACTAGGGTTCTTGTGGAGGCGCGACCATGGCGATTCTTGAAGAGCGAGCTTGAAATCACGATTGGAGGTTGGAAACGTCTCACCTACACTTTAACGAACGATTTGAGTCACACACATAGGTTCAGATTCTTCTCTTTTTCCTCATTTTTTTTGAAATTCGTCAGATTGTTTGGTTTCAAGCCCTTGATGTTCAATACTTGCGATTCTTATATAAATTGAGGTGCACATGCCTTTTAACTTCACACGCGCATATAATCTTCATACAAATTGAGGTTTCATCAAATCTGCTTCTAACTTTCTTCTCCAAACTTCACGCGCAAATTAATCAATTCTTTTATTTTTTCTTATTTGTGTTGTCAATATTTTATTGCTATTTTGCTTATGTGTATTTTAAAAAACAAAATTATTATCAAAATACCCTAAAATCTAGGGTACAAAATTTGAGATTTGCAAATTGGGTTTGTTATTGTTATATATCTGCAATCGATGTAAGATATTTGTAAGTGGTGCCAAAGTAGGAGTTATGGAGTTGTCTATATGCTGAACTTTTTGAGGTAATTATAGATTTTTTAGTTTAGGGTTTTTCCCAGAATTCGTGTTTTGTCCACTCTGTACTTTTTTGCTCATTTTCTGCACCTTCAATTGTTATTTTGTCGCTCAATTTTTTTTCCTTCTATTATAATACTCTGTGTAAATAAAGAAAATTTATTTTTCATTCTCATTTTGTTTATTTTTATAATCTAAATGCATGTATACTTTTTAAAAATGCAATAACTTCAATTGTATTAAAAAAATTATTTGTTTTTTTAGTTTTATTCAACAAAGATTAGCTATAATGGAACCCTTGTGGATGTGCACTACTTGAATTCACCATCAAAAGTGTGATTGTCATTGACCATCTGTATTTTGAGCTCCTCTATTATTCTGACTTTCAATCTTAAAGATTCATCTAGTTCATGTTGTCTTCATTTATCATGCTCTTCTATTTTTTGCACAATAACATGATTAAACACATGTTTTTGAAAAATAGCAATTTTAAGTTTTTATTGTTTTACAAGCCTCTTTTTTGTTTGTCTTTTTATGGGTCCCTTTTGGATAACCACTGAGGCTTACAAATTTGCAATGCATCAGTTTAAATAGCTCACAGTTGTCTAGGCCCAAAGAAAATTATACCACATTACCCAAGACCCAAAGAAAACTAATCCACAGTTGTCCAACTCCAATAGTAATCTGCCATGCATATTTTGATATATATGGTCAGATTTTTGTGGTGTTCTAAGAATAATAGTCACCATATTCATGATTGCATAACATACTACTGCAATTTTAGTATTACTGCAGTTGTTGTATACTGCAGTTTTAGGGTACTTATTGATAAGCATGTTGAGATCCCTCTTCTGATTTGTACTTAGAAAATGCTGCAAAATACTAATTAATGAAACAAAGCTCAGATATCTTTATCAAAATGTCAATTTCAAAAGACTATTTTTGATGTCATATTCTTCATGCAAAGGGCTAGTCACAAAAGTATTTTAAAACTACTTCTGAATCACATCATAGTCCATGCCATTTCAGATTACTTATTTTGGGATGAACATGCAATGTTTAAATTAATGTTCTCGAGATAAACGTGTTGTTTACAGTACTCAATTATTGGTTATAAACTTTGCACTTGAAAAACGTTCCCTTCTAATACTTAGGCTACAGAAAGTTATGCTATTTAATTAGGAAGAAGTTTATTTGGCTTTGAGATCTGATCTATATGTTTTAACCCTTTTATCTTATAGTATATAGGTACATACATATATATATATATGCATTTGTGTTTCATGTTAATTTTTGCAATATCATGAGTCTGCACTTGTGTAAATGTAAATGGATACCAATGTGTCACAAGGTAGTCCGAGCGTAACTCCGACTAGGGGATTAGATGACAGTAGACTTTGGGGTAAGGCACAGTATGAGATGATGATGAACGTAATGGAAGAGCAAGTAAACCTTGGTAATGCGAGTGGCAAGGGAACATTTACAAAAAATGGTTGGGATAATATTATCAATACCCTTCAAGCTGCTTTTGGAAAAGAATACACAAAATAAAAAATTAGGGGCAAATTGAATAGGGATAGACCAAATTGGAGGAAGTTCAAAAGGCTTAAGGAAAAAATAGGAGTTGGTTTTGACCCTACTATTGGGTTGGTGACCATGGACCCCGAACTATGGGATAGTTTGGACAAGGTAATTAGTAATATTAAATTTTCTATAATTCAAATAGTTTATAATTATGATTCACACTGAGTGTATAACAACAAATTCTTATGTTTTTTTTAGGAGATCATCGGTTGCAAAACCAAATTCATGGGTAAGCCGTTCATGTACCATAGACAATGGAGCGTTATAGACCAACACAGGGAAGCTACATGTGCATATGCCCAACCTTCGACTATAATACCGGAATTCATCCCAGAGTCCTCCACCCGCCCAGTTCTAATAGTTTTAGGGGATGATGATATTGATATAGAAGAGTTCATGGAGACTCCCGACCCAAAACATAATAAAAATAAGGAAGATACACTAATTAAAACAATGTATGATTTCATGAGCGTGATTGAGAAGACAGCCCAGAGTTTGGTAAGTGCCTTTAACAAATCAGGATCAAAGTCAACTCCCCAAATGGAAACCCAGGAGAGTCGTAGTGATAAGGCCAACTCCCCCCCTAAGAAGACGTACGATGAGTTTCTACATTGTACTGATATCTTAGCGACCCTGGAGGGAGTAGATGGTGAGCATTATATAAAGGTCGTGATGGTGTTGGAGAAGTCTGAGGCACTCCGGAAATTATTTCTTAGAATTTTAGATGATAGGAAAGTCACATGGGCAATGAATCTATAGGCACTATGATCTTAGAATTTCCTATGGGCGATGATAGGAAATTCTTTATTTGAGCACTACGATTTTATTTGGATGACTGTAGTATCTCTGTTATTTGGATGATTGTTGTGTAAACCTTCTTAGTTTTCAATTTTTATTTGGATGGCTATTTTTAGTTTTTATTTGGATGACTGTAGTCTCAAGTATTGGTTTTTTTCTAATTTTCACATGTATGTGATGATATAATGAAGAAAGTTTAGTAAAGGAGCTAATAGTTGTGGCTTACTACTTTAAAATATAACTTTACTTGTAGTTTGTATTGATTTCTGGGAGTTATACTCATGTTGTGTCACGCCTTAAATTCCTAGGACTCAGAAACCCGAGCCTAAAAACTAAGGGAGTGAGTACGGAAGTAAAAAGAAATGAGAACCAATGATTGAAGGTCATCAAACAACTACAAAAGGGTAAAAATGCCCTAATACCATGCAGTCACGCCCCTAAAATCCCCGAACCTCTAATATAGAGAATCAGCGAATTTCCAAAATGTGACGTTAGTCAAGCGACCACTAGAGTCAACAATAACAAGAAAATACATGGAATAACAATGAAGAATATACTCCATGCCAAACCAAATACTGGAAACTCAATAGTATCCTCTGATACCAACAGACACGCCCCTAAATTCCTAGAACTCCCGAACCGGGACATCCAAGGAATCCAGGATGTGATCCTTAATATGAGTGACCAACTAAGATATCACTAACCATGAAAATTTATGAATTAATGATAGAAATGGTATATTTCATACCCAAATGAATGATTAAACAAAACAGCGGAATCTAACAAAAATCCGGCAGAGTTCCGTTTGTAAATGGAACATCCGGACATACCACCACAACAATTTAACCTGCCAATAATAGTTTGATAATAACAATGGCTTCCAAGCCCCACATTCATCAATCCTACTAAGGCCGAGGTAGTGGAAAGAAACCTACCCCTCCAAACCCTCTATAATCAACAGAGCCACAAATGCTTGAATAAGAATACAGAAATGCACCTAGTTGTGCAGAATAGATACAATAACATCCTGAAATAATAAAGACAGGAAATAAATGATACATCAATAGGGATATGCCAACAGACTGGCTCCCAAAAGAAATACATGACAATCCCATACAAATGGGTAGAGAAACTAACAGCAGAAGACTATCGTCCCCAAACCTGTTGCGCTGCATCCGTAACCGCATCACCCAACACAACTCCAAAACCTGTAACAAGAAAACCAAGGAAAACTGTCGTTGCACTACATCCTGCCCTTAGCCGTATATTTCCTGCAACCTGGCGTGGAATACCAGGGGGCAAATGAAATTCCCCTGTGAGCAAATAAGCTCAGTGGGAAAAGATACTCTAACTACCACATCCTCTGGCAATTTAGGTAATGCTAAACTATCTAGCAATATATATATAGCCCAACAAATCCCATCCACGCAAACCCAAGGCACGCCCTCATAAGCTACCATAAACGAGTATATATATATGTATCGGGAATATATATATATAAATATATATATAATTACACAACAAGAGTCTATAAGGTACAACTAAGACTCGTACTCCAAGAACCCATACCGGTAGTCTACACTACTCTCACCAACGTACACTAGGTACACGGCACCCAGGTCAAATCTAACAATTCCTCAAGCACTCACGACGCTAACCAGAAATCCAAATAGAGCGAAAACACACTCACCTCTAATATCCATAAGGAAATCAAAATCCACCACTAGTACCAAGGAAGGCTCAAATCCCACTCCCCAAGAACACAGGAGGGAAAACACTCACGTCCTTGCTTACTAACACAATCATCATCTATATATATATGTATAATATATATATAACGAACGTCATCCTATTCCTAGAGAAGATCTATACCTCAAGAATGGAATCACCTCATCATATCACTATACCATAAATCACATCGACCTCATAATACTATCATTAATAAGGTCAATCACATCACTAACACTCTCACTGTAGGCGAGGAAAACCACTCAATCAATCACTAAGAGTACACGAACACAACTCACAAGAACGACCACCTAAGGGTCACCAAAACAAAACAAAGGAAAAGAGTTTTCAATGCTAAACCAATAAATAACCGAGACAACAATGTCAAGGTTAAGAACACCACAAGTGAACAAGGAAACCAAAAGCGAATGGCCGAGAGTGAAAGTTATAAAAATGATGAATCCTAGGGATTCAATAGTTTTTAAGAAAAAGGTTTTTAAAACTCGAACCAATCCATTTGGCATCTATGCCCCTAACGTAAAAAAACACAAATCACCTAGTGGTGACACCAACAACCAAGAAGAGGTGAAAGGCAACATTATATGTGTGCACTGAACAACTACAAGCCTCAAACCCGAGACATAGAGATAATCTGAAGCAAAGGTGAAACAAGGAACCACCTTTCAAAACACTACAGGTTAAGATTTTGAGAAAAAAGTCTCAAAATCTCAGAATCTCTAGACAAGTAATAAAATAGTTTTCTTTTAGGAAATCACACATTAAAAATGACCGTCTTGCCCCCGGTCTCCATCAATTTCCATCACCGACTTTTAGGGTTAAAAATATTTTCAAAGAAGATCCTAAGATCATTTTATAAGTGTTAAAACTTTTCATTTTTACGGGGGAAGGCAAAAATGAGTTTTTCCTTTTAAATACAAAGAGTTTAGAAAACACCGTTTCCGAAAGACAGCCGAATAAGAATGAACACACTCTATAGATTCCTATAATGTCCAAGATGACATAGAAGGAAGAGTACTACATTGGGTCCACGGAACACAACTATCCGTTCCCAACCTCACAAAATCAAATGAAAACACATGGAAGAGGTTCGGCACCACGCCGTAACCGACAACTCAAGAAGTGATATATAAGTCAAGGACATGTGCTAGTATACAGAGTACAGTGAAAGAAATGCTTAGGGGTAATGAACTAAGCACTAGAACCAAGACTGTCAAGCTACAGTACCTCGAGTACTTAATAAGGTCACTCACCATAACCTCTTTTTCACAATCAAAATCTCAGTTACAATTGATAACCTATTCCTCAAAAGTGGAAGGCACCTAAAGGTCTATACAACAACATCCACTAAGTTCACAATCTCGTCACCCGCCTTCTCTCAGGCCTTAACCTCAATTGATACTGAAATTAATCCCTAACCTCAAATATCTAAAGAGATCACACAACTAACAACAATCAGAAAACTATTACCCACATTCTCTACGGCATCAACTCAAAATCAAGCCTACGATCCACCACTAGCCTCAACTAGCCACATAGATCACTATGCCAATACACTCAACCTCCCTCAAGGGTACTAAGTATACAACCAGAATTATAAAGATATACGTTCCATTTATACTTTAATGATTACCGTGTTTATTTCATGTTTTCACCTTAATCATTTTCAGTTGAGCATTTATAAAATATGAATTTATATTCGCACTTTTCATAATTAACATGCTCCAACATCATATATATATACATATCAATGAAAATCACATAATGATATGCAATGCAATGTACTCACAGACCGTCTGTAATACACACGCAAAAACACACCCTTCCCAAGGATGACTGGATCATTCTCCACAATTCCCCTGAGGATACAAGCTCACTAAGGAATGTAGACTTATCGTACCGTTCTTCCCAAGTGCTTTTGACACTTCACACTTTTAACCAGGGAAGACGTCCACCCACGACCCAACCAGTTGTCATGGGTCCTCGCCCCTACCGTCTGCATTTTCGGATTATTAGTCCCGTGGGAGCAAAGTAGCACCCCTTGGCCAGTTATCACGATGATCCAAACTCAAGTATACCCTCACGCAAACGGAAGTAGACCACACCAATTGAATTTCCTCTGCAAAAGGTGAAAACAATGCACTACATGCACCAACACCCATGTCTCACAATACATGGTGTACGCAATAAAATCACGTCTCAACATAAATATGACATGCATCATATTTATGAAAATACCCACATGGTACCAATATAAATCTCAAAATCTCTTTAACATGCTTTTAAAATATAATAAAGCATTAAAATCGTGAGAAAATAATTTCATGTTTTAAACAACATATTTTCTTTAATTCTTTAAGAAAATATTTCAATTCCCTTTAACATTCCTTTAAACAATTTAAAACAATTAATTCACGTATCGTAAGGGAAACCTAGCATAATGTCTAAGTTTTACGAATCTCTACTAACACATTTAATTCTCAAGGGAATTTCTAAGCCACCTATTCTTATTCAATTAAAATAGGAATTTATTGAGTTCGTAGGAAATAATTTTAATTAATTTCGCAAATTAATTTCTAAGTCCTACATCGCTTCTAAGTCAATTATATATATTTAAATTAATAATTTAATATATATCTATATTAAAATAATTAAGAGTTTGCACACCCCAAACTACTTCAACGATACGGGAGTGAGAAATAAAATTTCCCACCTAATTTTACGTTTATCGAATAACCCGAAATAGCACAGTGTCAGCGCCCGAATATGGAGCCCGCCGACCAAAGTCGTCCAAAAAATATTTCGAATCTATCGAAACGTCCGCCTCGACAACCTATACGATATATACGAAGCCCATTAGCAATAGGTTAATTAATTTGGGCAAATCTAAAATAACCTAAACGAAAATTCGAAACTTCAAATCAAATTTTATGACAAACCGCTCAACAGAAAATTATGAAACTTTTACACGTCGTACCTGACATCTAGGCGAAGCTACCCTCCAAATTTCAGCCCAAATCGAGGTCCGGAAGTCGACCAAAATGCCGATCGAAGCTCCGGCCAGACCGCCCCTACTGCGCGTCACTTCTGCGCGAACCAGCTGTGCTACCCTGCGCCACCGCCTGGTACCCTCGCCGACACCCACCAGCCACCGAGCTCCGCCATCGCCGCAGTTCCTCTGGACCGCCGTCGCATCGCCACGCCGACCCTGGCTTGCAACACCACGGCTGCTCCCCTCTCTTGCGCAGCTGACCTCTCTTTCTCTCTCTCTCCTCTCTCTCTCTCTCTCGCTGGCAATAATGGAGAATAAGGGAGTGGTCGACGCTCAATGGAGAAGAGGAAGTTGCAACTTCGGTCGTGAGAAGAGAAGTGATGTAGGTCTGCATATACGTATTTACATATACATATATATAACCTAATTGCACAAATGACCCTTCATTTATCCATAATTGTAAAATAACCCCACTACAATATATATATATATATACATATATATATATAATTAAATATATATATACAATAAGTCCCAACAATTACTGTAAGCCTCCAAATAATATCGCGTCAACTCGTAAGTCCACAGGATGCCAAATAAACAATCCCAATTAAATATATCGGGGTAGGAACTCAAACATCGGAACACTAAACAAGCCCAATCAATTACAACGTGTCGTCGTCCAGTCGAAGTACTAAACATTAAATGTCGAAATGATACCGTGTAGTCGATAACAATAATTCACGAACTCGTCAAAGAGAAACCGTAATGTCATCCAGTCGACTTTAAAAGTAAACGCGAAAAATTTACACGCGAAATACCAAGGATAAACAATGCGTCAAGAACAAGTGACATCATTACTGAAATTAAATTATAATTAATTTCAGAAAAAAGGAATATAACACGGGGGGTGTTATATGTTGGCTTTCTTAACACATGATGCCCCCTCCTATCTATAGATTTCTTTCAGGCTTAATGGAAAAAATTATTACATGTGTTAGTTTTTCTAGTATTTACTCTGAATTAGGGTATGTCAATGTTTTTAACTGTTGCAGACTTTAGCCGTCACTCCACATGGATATGTTTTTATATTTTTCTTAATGCATTTGAAACGATAACAAGTGTGGGGTGAGGGTGGGGGTGGGAGTAGGGGAAGGAACAAACGTATTGACTCTGGTGGCAAACTATTGATTCTTCAGGTATTGCATCAGTTTGTTTGATAAATAGGATTGATTCATCACACACTTGAAAAATAAAATTAACCAAGTATAAAGATATTGCTATTTTATCCATTTTGATGGATGTTTCCCTAATGATGAAGGAATCATTAATGCTATTGTGGAAACTTGTTATTGTAGAAAAAATCCACTCCAAAAATTTTATAAGGATGAATCTACTATGCTAAAATATCCCTGCATTGTCTACCAGAAGTGTGCTTATAAATGTTTCTGGACCTTGCAGAAATTCGACCTTTTTGCAAAATTAGAATGCACATCTTGGAATCAAAAGAAATGTTCTGGATTCTCATATCGGAATGCAATTATCATATACTTTGGAAATATTTGTTTATAATCGAAAGTATTATTATAATGCGTGACATGGTATTTTTTGTATATTTGTCATTAATAGGTAAATCAAGTGCATTATGAATGGTGAAAGACGCTTCCTGTTGAACTCATATTTTCAAGTTTTAGTACCTTAGTATGCTGATAAATCCACTGAAGAACATAGTATTCATGGCATGATGATGATGTTGGAACATTATAGGCAAGAGATGGAGATAGAGCGAAGGCCCTGTAGGAATTCGATTTTGAAGGGTGATACATATGTTATTGAGTTACTTCGAGGGCATCCGGGTAGATGTCATGAAAGCCTTCGGATGCAACCAATTTGTCTTTGCGAATTTATGTGAGCGGTTAAAGAAATTAGGGTTAACGGAATCTAGAGGTGTAAAGGTAATCGAACAAGTTGCGATTTTCATATTAACTTTAAGCCATAGTCACACAAATCAGTTAGTAGCTGAAAGATTTCAGCATTCAACTGAAACCATATCCCGGCACTTCCATAGGGTACTTCGAGTGGTTGGACTTCTTGCAAATGAAATCATTGTCCCTCCTGACATGAACCAAATTCCAGAACATATTTTGAACAAAGGGCAAATGTACTACCCGTTCAGAAATTACGTGGGTGCAATAGACGGCACCCATGTGCATGCCTATATAGATGTCGATAAGGCAATGCCATATAGAGGTAGGAAAAACTATCCAACCCAGAATGTTATGGACGTCTGTTCATTCAACATGTTATTCACTTACGTCGTAGCAGGGTGGGAAATGTCAGCTAATGATTCGCGAATCTTAAATGAATGTCTTGCTAGAGAGAATTGGAGGTTTCCCAGACCGCCAGAAGGTAAATATATGGAAAAGTTTCCAAATTTGGAAAAATAATTTTTTTAATTATTTGAAATGGTAATTTAGTTGAATTGTTTCTTGATTTAATTTAATTGTGGATATGTTAGGAAAATATTATTTGGTGGATTCCGGTTATGCGAATCAACCGAGATTTCTAGCCCCCTACCGTGGACAAAGATATCATTTGCCCGAATTTCAAGCACATTCGGGTAGATTTCGAGGGAAGGAAAAAATGTTCAATTACATGCATTCCTCACTGCGAAATGTTATTGAGAGGTGTTTTAGCATGCTTAAGCAGCGTTTTCCAATACTTAAGCTAATGCGTCCTTACAAGTTCCCAGCCTAAGTCAAAATTGTCATGGCTTGTTGTGCTATGCACAACTACATAAGGTTACTTGGACAACCGGATGAAATATTTGATAGTAGAGAGGCCCAGAACGCGGGTGAAGTGGATGGGGCCGATGATGGAGATAATGATGATGTAGATAGTGATGATAATGATGTCGAGGTCTTACATGTTCATCACAACAACCAATTTATGCAACATTTTCGCAATACTTTAGCTGACGAGATTTAGGCTAATAGACACGCTTAGTGTACCACTTTGTATGATTTGAACTATTGGATGACTATAACATATTTGGGCCGAAATTCTAGATTTCTCAATATTGTAACAACTTTTTACCTGCATGCATATTAGACATTTTAATTTATGGTTCCATGTATTAACTTTTTATGTTCACTACGATTAAATGACTATAATTTATTTGTTGATGGATTGTGGAAAAAATATTTTGAAATATATATATTTTGATGTCTATAATTGATTATATATGCTTTGGAATATGTATTCTCAAAGGATATAATCAATGAATAATGTTTGGAGAATAAGAAGAGATACTAGAGTTTTAATCTTCTGAGATTTTGCAGAAAATCAGATGTTTTGCTTCCTTGCCTTCAATGGCTTTTTCAAAGAGTGTATATGAAGATGAATACTTTAGTATTTTTCTCTCACATAGAACTACTATCTTACAAACACGCATCTCTTTCTTTTTATATGGAAGCTTTAGGGTTTTTAGATTGGATACCACATTTGAAAAGAGACAAGAGCCGATTCAAAAAGTTTGAGACAGTTTCCTCAAATGATGGAAAAAAGTTTCTATAATGATTCAGAATAATGAAGCTTTAGTCGACTGTACAACAGCCTTTAGTCGACTATACAGTCTCTTTAAATAATTCACAATTCATCGTCTTGGTTCAGTCGACTACACAGAGGGACTTAGTCGACTACATGGTGCCCTTTAGTCGACTAGATGAAGATTTAGTCGACTACATGGTGGTCTTTAGTCGACTACATGAAGAATTAGTCGACTAGATGGTGGTCTTTAGTCGCCTACTAAGAGGCCTTAGTCGACTAAGAGATGTGATGAAAATCCAGTTAATCTTCGGCATGATTTAGTCGACTACTACAAAGGGTTTAGTCGACTATAGCTCAATTTGAATTAAAACTCTTTCGTCATGGTTTAGTCGACTACATGATAAGTCGACTATGACTTCAAAGAAAACTGGTTTTTAAATCATTTCTCTTTCATTTTGAGTTCAGTTAATTTATAACTTGAGCTTATAAGATTTTACCAACACATAAAATACCTTGTTACAATTATCGCACTCCGACCTATCTACCCCGAGTCTTGAGTCTTCAACTTTCGCCTTTTCGTTGAATATTTGATCCTTTTCCGTTTTCGTGCTTCAATTTCTTTCTTGTTTTTTCGCTTTTGTGTAAGTTTTCTTTCCGAGCAAGTTTTCGAGTCATTCACCTGTCTTTTGCTGAAAACATGTAACTTGATTTTTCATTAGTATCAAATACTCTTTAATGGTTTGTTATCATCAATTTTGGTATTGTTTACCGAAAGTAAAGTTCAAAGCCATATTGACAATGATTTGATCAATGTTGTTGTTGATATTCAACATGAACAACATCGACAAAAGTACATGTTATATTGTGGTTGTATATGTCTCATTTCCTTATTGGTTCTTATGTGCATTCTCATATTAATTGTATTTTTTGTTATTGTACTGAAATGAAGAGATCACAGTCACTCTAATTAAGGGTGGAGTTGTAAAATATTGTTGACATTTATGGAGTAGTATGTATGTAAAATATGTTGGGTATGAAAATAATCTTATCATTTTTTTTATGAGTGTTTGAATTATTTATTGCTACTTATAAAGGAAAAAAAATTACTAGTTGTTTTTAGGGAAAGTGTTGTCGGAATTTTCTCAATTCCAACACTTAGTCAAATTTTTAATAAAATCTTTTAAAAAATAATTCAACTCGCCAAACATGTTTTTCTGTTTATGTTCTCAGAATTTCAGGGAACACAGACGTTGCCAAACATATTTTTCTGTTTCTGTTCTTAAACTTTATGAAAAAACAATTTCTACCAAACACATTTTTTTGTTTTTTGTTCTTGAAATTTTTTTAGACAAATTCCTAACCAAACATATTTTTGTTTCCGTATTACCCTTAAGACAAGAACAAGAATGTTTTTTTGTTCTCAAAAGGATAAAAACAAAAATAAAAACACAAGTTTTCAAACGGGCCATAATGTTTTTGGCATTCCTTGTCTATTAGGTTTGAGTGTAATTGGGTTTATATACTTGTTGATCAAGTTGTTTAAAATATATACACGTTTCTATTATTAATTTCTGATGGTGTTTTAAACACAAATAAGTAGTGTTTTCAGGATTTTTAAAAGATATATATTATTCTTCGTAATAATCGTGTATGTACGTTAATTTTGAAAAATAAATGTATCTTTTTATAAACATATGGGTAAATAGCATTAAACCCCCCTCAACTATACTCTCTCTCCCAACTAACCCCCTCAATTATGTTTTTGATTGTAAACCCCCCAAACTATCATGATTGTTACAATTCAGTCCCTCCCGTCGTAACGCCGTTAGTTAAATTTAGGATAATTTGCACTCAGATCCCCAGAAGTTTCGGTCAATTGCACTCACCCCTCACCCCCTGAGATTTTATTTTCTTTGTAATGACACCCCTGAAGGGGTTAAGACCCCATGAAATGACTCTTGTGCCCTTGCTTTAATGTAAAAGGCATGTTGACTAAATTAATGGACCAAACAACCCTTGTATATTAAGCTCAATTTGGAAAAAATTTCAAGTACTTTGGATACCAAAATTTTTGAAATAGGGATATCTACATATAGGTAGACATAAGGATCAATAGTTACAAATAGGTAAACTTTTACCTTTCAATTACTAATACATCAACTTAACTAAACTAATTACAAATGGGTCAACTTTTTTGTTTAAAGACTCAAATACCCCAAAAAACTCCAATCTTCTTTTTATTCTTCTCTCACATTCCAAAATCCCCAAACACTCAAAAATAAAAATAAAATATTTCGGAAAAATTATAAATATTTTGAAAAAATTAAAATATTTCTGGAAAAATAAAATATTTCGAAAAACAAAATGAGGAAAAAAAATATTTCGGGATAAATAAAATATTTTGAAAAAATAAACTATTTCGGGAAAAATAACTATTTCGGGAAAAATAAATATTTTGGGTAAAATAAAATATTTCAAAAAAAATATAGGAAATAAAATATTTCAGGAAAAATAAAAAAATTGGAAAATATAAAATATTTTGGGAAATAAAATATTTCGGGAAAAATAAATATTTTTCCCGAAATATTTTATGACATGCATTCAAAGCAATTCATACTAAACAAGTAAGATTCAGATTATATCCACTGTCATATTAAAATAAATTATCTAAATATAACTCACCTAAGATTTATTACTTTTTAAGACACCAAATTTCAAATCAAATTCAACTCAATCAACTCGTTCTTGATACTTCTTGACACACTTGACTCCAAAATATTGCATTGTAATCACCAAGAGGTCTAAGGCTTGAACACATTGCTATTGAAAAGAAGAAAACAAAAAAGTGAAAAAGAAATAAACAAAAATATTTCAAAATATTTTATTTTTTTGAAATATTTTATTTTTCACGAAATATTTTATTTTTCCAGAAATATTTTATTTTTATTTTTGAGTGTTTGGGGATTTTGGAATGGGAGAGAAGAAGAAAAAGAATATTGGAGTTTTTTGGGGGTATTTGAGTCTTTAAACAAAAAAATTGACCCATTTGTAATTAGTTTAGCTAACTTGATGTATTAGTAATTGAAAGGTAAAAGTTTACCTATTTGTAATTAGTGATCCTTATGTCTACCTATATGTAGATATTCTTATTTCAAAAATCCTTGTATCCAAAGTACTTGAAAAGTCTTTCAAATTGAGCTGAATATACAAGGGTTGTTTGGTCCATTAATTTAGTCAACATGCATTTTACACTAACATAAGGGCACAAGAGTCATTTCATGGGGTCTTAACCCCTTCAGGGGGTGTCATTGCAAAGAAATGAAATCTTAGGAGGTGAGTACAATTGACCTAAACTTTAGGGGATCTGGGTGAAAATTACCCTAAATTTAACTAACGACGTTATGAGGGGAGGGACTTAATTGTAACAATCATGATAGTTTTGGGGTTTACAATCAAAAACATAGTTAAGGGGGTTAGTTGGAAGAGAGAGTATAGTTGAGAAGGGTTTAATGTTATTTACCTTAAACATATAGTTATTACAATATATCACATCTAAGGGTTACAAATGTGAAAGTTTATCCAACATTCAAGGGAAAATATCACTTACCTCCATTGAGGTAAGGCATAATTTCACGCGGTACCCCTTTGTTTCGAAATGTATCACTTACCTCCCTCAGGTTAGCTTTTTCTATCATTTTCACCCCCACCATCCAAAGTCAACACGGTCAAAGGGGTAAAGTACCATAAATACCCCTCAAATTCATATTACAGTTTACCCCTTAAATTATTGAATTTCACATTGCTCCCCACCCCAATGGGTAAATTACAATTTCACCTCCTAAAATTTGAAAAAATATTTAAAACTTTAAAAAATATATATAATTTAAAAATATATAAAATTTGAAATATATATATAAATTTTGAAAAAACTATAAAAAAATTGAAAAAATATATAAATTCGAAAAACATAAATAAATTTTGAAAAACATATATATAATTTGAAAAAAATATATAAAATAAGAAAAAATAAACAAAAATCGAAAAAAATATATAAAATTCTGAAAAAATGTATAAATTTCGAAAAACATATATAAATTTCAAAAAATATATATATAATTCGAAACAAATATATAAATTTCGAAAAACATAAATAAAATTTGAAATATATATATAAAATAAGAAGAAAAAAAACAAAATTCGGAAAAAATATATAAAATTCTGAAAAAATGTATAAATTTCGAAAAACATATATAAATTTCAAAAAATATATATAAAATTTGAAACAAATATATAAAATTCGAAATATATATATAATTAAAATATATATTCGAAAAATATATATAAATTTCGCAAAACATATAAAATTTAGAAAAATATTTATATAATTTGAATTTTGATGGTTCAATTTTCCTACCAAAAAACTGCATGATAGCTAGCAGAACCCATCAGATTTATTAGAAAAAGATGTGTTTAGGATTTGATAGACTTCTCACCCTCTGCACAACAAACATTGGAACACCAACCTGTAATGTAGCCTCTTTAAATATATGCATGTTTTAATTTGCAAATTAACCCATTTCGAATTTATATATTTTTTCCGAATTTTATATATATATTTTCTAATTTAAAATATATATTTTTGAATTTATATATTTGTTTCAAATTATATATATATTTCAAATTTTATATATCTTTTTTGAATTTTATATATTTATTTCGAATTAGATATATATATTTCAAAATTAAATATGTTTTCTAATTTTATTTATTTATTTCAAATTTTATATATATTTCAAATTTTATATATGTGTTTCGAAATTTATATATATATTTTTTTTTTTTTATTTTTCCAAATTTTATATATATATTTGAATTTTATATATATTTTTTGAATTATATATATATATATTTAAATTATATATTTTTTTAAATTTTAAATATGTTTTAGAATTTTAGGGGGTGAGACTGTAATTTACCTATTAGGGTGGGGGCAATGTGAAAATTCAATAGTCTAGGGGGTTTATTGAGGGCAATTTCATAATTTTACATCTCCAAGGGAGGTATTTGATATTTTCAAAAACTTAGGGGTGCTCGTGCAATTAGGCCTTACCTCAGGGGAGGTAAGTGATATTTTCTGAACATTCAATGCATGAAATAACGTGCAGAGTCCTCCCACCATTAAGGCCTGTTTGGTAATATGGGTTGGTACCTTTTTTTTTATTTTGGTGTGAAAAGATGGTACCAGTATTGGCACCATTGGCACCAAATGGCCAAAATTTGGAACCATGTGAATTGATGATTTTTGGTGGTGCGGTACTGTAGCAACCCAAACCAAAATTAAATGGTTGCACCATCTCACCCCAAATCAAAACCAAATAGTTGCATCTATTTTAATATAATATTAAAATATATTTTTGGAAATTTAATATATTTTAATATTATAGTTTTATTATCTTTCCTAAAAATTAATATATTAATATTAAAATATATTTTTGGAAATTTAATATATTTTAATATTATAATTTTATTATATTTCCTAAAAATTAATATATTAATATTAAATATATATTAATATTATAAATTTTAATATTTATAAATAAAATATGAAATCATTCCAAGTTATCAAATATGGTTTAGTTTCAGAATTTCAACCCATATCAACTCTACCAAACATGGTTTGGTTTTTTAGCATCACTTTTTCTTACACTAAAACCATATATACCAAACATAGTTCCAATTTAAAATAAAATCACATCAAACCAAATCCAACACAACCCAACCCAAAACCAAAAACTAACACCGCATCATTACCAAAAGCACCAAACTAACTTCCTTTCAAAAGATTATTTGCCGTTGTAAAAGTGTCAACTCTTCCAAACAGTACAAAATTGAAATGTTTCTGTAACTGTGTATACATACATATATATTAATTACTATATAATGATTTTTAACACCAGAAATATACTTGAAACAAAGATGAAGAGAGAAACAAACAATATCACTGCTGTGTAAACAAATAGTTTGACAGTAAGCATTACATAATGTCCAAATAATTTATTGGAAAAAAGAAAAGAAAAGATTAGATCCTCTATTTTGGTACCACATATCTTATTTTAACACCAAAAAATGAAGTACTTTCTACAAATTGAAAAGAATGTTCAGAAATTCATAATCATTTGTAATTAGAGTCTTTTATTACCAAAATTTGCTTTCAGCCTTTCACTGGAAAAAGGGCATAATGGGGAAATGGGATGATCTAGATTTATCGCAGCTTTCCAAGAATTTCAGTTTGAATCGATAGTTTATATTGTAAGACTTATCGGATCTTATCAATTGTTAGCATTTTTTTTCCTCAAAAAATCAAGAATTTTCTAGGATAGTATTAAAGACCTGATCGAAAACTTGCAACAACTTGCCAAATAAAGGCTAAGAGAAAGAGGAAGAGAGGTATGACTGGCATAACACTCACGATTGGATTAAAAAAAAAGCATAGGTCTCGGGCTATTTGGCGACAAAAAAACTACTCGAATAAATGGCAAAATTAAGACAGATGCATATCCAACTAATATTAAGCATAATAGACATTTTGTTCATGGAGATAATTGCATTTTTATTGAGTTATTGATATAATTTTCTTATATAAATTCAATCAATGGGATTAAGTTTCTTAAGACTGGGTTTGGATAAAATAAAAAATAGGATTATAGAGCAACGACTTAATCTTGACTTGGCTGTAACAAAAAATTATAAATTTATATTAACAGACTGGAGTGAGTGAGTCATTTTATTCACTTTATTGTATGGCAAGATTACACCCCTAAATAGGAGCAATGACTTAATCTTGACTTGACTCTAATGAAAAATTATAAATTTATATTAACAAACTGAAGTGAGTGAGCCATTTTATTCACTTTATTGTATGGTAAGATTACAGAACTACTGCATACAGTTCAAGTCAAATAAAATATAAAAATGCATGTAAAATGAGGAAATATTTAGCTTATATGTATTCTTATCGTTCTATTTTGGTGACAATTGTCTTTTGATTTTTGTGAAATTTTTTGGGATTCCTTCCCTTAAATTTAAATATTTAAAATAAAGAATTATTTATACTCACACCCCCTGAGGTTTTGGTCAATGGCACTAAGTGACTGGTTAAAAAGAGTGCACTCCCAACAACCCCTCAACTTTGAATTTCCTTGCAATGACACCCCAAAATGGGTTTTTGGACCATGAAGTTACTCTTGTGCCCTTTCTTCATTTTAAAAATAAATTTTCTTGTATATATATACTTGGGTAAATTACACTTTCATCCCCTATTATTAATGTAAATTACAGATACACCCCCTCTTGTTTTGCTAATTACACTTTCACCCATTCAACCAAAATTTGAGATGTGAAATGACTAAATTACCCCTAAATGTTTGTGAGGACCTATTTGCTCACCCATAAAGATATGAAAAGACCAACTTACCCTCCTTTAATTTTTTAAAAAATATATAAATTTCTAGAAAACAATATAAAAAAAATCAAAAAAAAATTTTCCGGAAAAATATAAATATTTTGAAATATATATATATTTATAAAATATATATATTTTTTGAAATATTTATACTTTTCCTGAATTTTTTTTCTAGAAATATATATTTTTCAAAATTTTTATATTTTTCCAGAAATATTATTTTCCAGAAATATTTTTTTTCCAGAAATATATCTAATTTTAAAAATATTTATATTTTTTCCGAAATATTTTCCGCAAAGCATAATATTTCAAATAAATAGTAGTGAAAAAATAAAAAAGAAACGTGATTGCTTGCTGATACAAAAAGTGTTTATTTAAATTATAAAAAGATATTAAAAAAAAATTTAACGAATTAATTGACTTGATCTGTTTGGTACATTTTAGCACGAAAGGCATAATTAATATTTGGTCAAATAGTTATACAAAGGATTAATTAGATACCAATACTTATTTTCCTTTTCCTTTGGTTTTTCGGGTTGGAGTTATTTCAGTTAGTTAGAAAGAAGACAATAAATATTGGTTCATCTAGTCACATAAAATACTAATTATAGAATCATTTACTATTCCTTTTTCAGTTTTTCTTTGTGTGTTTTTTTTTTTTTTTTTTGGTAATTAAATTAATTGTTAAAAAGAAAAGTCATGTGGATGACCATATTACTTTTTAAGATAGCAAGCATTGGTGAAAAACTAATAATAAAAATAAAAAAGAACATCTATTGTCCAGAAGCTCATGTTGAAGTATGCGTTTTGTATATATATATATTGAAGCTAAATTTAATGGTTAACACATTATTTGAATAATGTTAATGATAATCAATCTAGTAGTACGGGTTTGGTGGAGGAGGCGAGTTCTTGTAATTTCCGCCAGTAGGAGGGAGCCTGTCACCATCTGGAGGGGGTGCAACAACTGTCGGAGGAGGAGGAGGTGGAGATGGTGTAGGTGAAGGTGGCTCTGATTTAGGAGGAGGCGAAATTGGCGTGGGAGGTGGCGGAGGTGGAGATGGTGTAGGTGAAGGTGGCTCTGATTTAGGAGGAGGCGAAATTGGCGTGGGAGGTGGTGGGGGAGATGGTGTAGGTGATGGTGGCTCTAATTTAGGAGGAGGCAAAATTGGTGGTGGAGATGGCGTGGGAGGTGGTGGGGGAGATGGTGGCTCTGATTTAGAAGGAGGCGAAATTGGTGGTGGAGATGGCGTCGGGGGTGGTGGGGGAGATGGCGTAGGTGAAGGTGGCTCTGATTTTGGAGGGGGGGAAATTGGTGGTGGAGATGGCGTCGGGGGTGGTGGGGGAGATGGCGTAGGTGAAGGTGGCTCTGATTTAGGAGGGGGGGAAATTGGTGGTGGAGATTGCGTCGGAGGTGGTGGGGGAGATGGTGTAGGTGAAGGTGGGTGGGATTGAGGAGGAGGCGACATTGGTGGTGGAGATGGTGTGAGAGGTTTCTGAGGAGGAGGAGCTATTGGGGGAAGGGGAGTCGGTGGTGGGACTTGAGGTGGTGGTGGAGGAGATAGTTTAGGAGGTTGTTGAGGTGGGTGGGATTGAGGAGGAGGCGACATTGGTGGTGGAGATGGCGTGAGAGGTTTCTGAGGAGGAGACGCTATTGGAGGAAGGGGAGTCGGTGGTGGGACTTGAGGTGGTGGTGGAGGAGATAGTTTAGGAGGTTGTTGAGGTGGGTGGGATTGAGGAGGAGGCGACATTGGTGGTGGAGATGGCGTGAGAGGTTTCTGAGGAGGAGACGCTATTGGAGGAAGGGGAGTCGGTGGTGGGACTTGAGGTGGTGGTGGAGGAGATAGTTTAGGAGGTTGTTGAGGTGGGTGGGATTGAGGAGGAGGCGACATTGGTGGTGGAGATGGCGTGAGAGGTTTCTGAGGAGGAGGAGCTACTGGGGGAAAGGGAGTCGGTGGTGGGACTTGAGGTGGTGGTGGAGGAGATAGTTTAGGAGGTTGTTGAGGTGGGTGTGATTGAGGAGGGGAAATTGTAGGCGGGGTTGAAACTGGGGGAGACCCCTTAGGAGGTGAAGACGGAGGTGGGAATGGAGTTGGGGTAGGAGGTTTGTGAGGTGGATAAATAAATGTCCTAGGAGGAGGCATTGGGGTCGGTGTCGGTGTAAGAGGTTTGTGAGGTGGAGGAGTCGGAGGTGTAGGGGTTGGTGGAAGCCCGTCTCTTGGGGGTTTCGGTGGTGGAGGTGCTCGGGATGAAGGGGTTGGCGGGGTTGATGGTGGTGGCAAGGATGTGGGAGGTGGCGGAGGAGGCGATGGATAAAATGCATCAGTTGGTGGAGTTGGTGTTGGTGATGGATAAGGTGTAGGGGTTGGTGGCAAGGATGGGGGAGGTGGAGGATGAGACTTTGTTGGTGGCGGAGGGGGCGTACCGGTTGGTGTTGGTGGGGGAGGTGGAGGATGAGACTTCGTCGGTGGCGGAGGTGGCGATTTATAAGGTGTAGGGGTTGGTGGAAGCCCGTCTCTTGGGGGTCTCGGTGGTGGTGGTGCTCGGGATGAAGGGGTTGGCGGGGTTGGTGTTGGTGGCAAGGATGGGGGAGGTGGAGGATGAGACTTTGTTGGAATAGGAGGGGGCGTACCAGTTGGTGGAGTTGGTGTTGGTGGGGGAGGTGGAGGATGAGACTTTGTCGGTGGAGGAGGTGGCGATTTATAAGGTGTAGGGGTTGGTGGAAGCCCGTCTTTTGGGGGTTTCGGTGGTGGCGGTGCTCGGGATGAAGGGGTTGGCGGGGTTGGTGTTGGTGGCAAGGATGGGGGAGGTGGAGGATAAGACTTTGTTGGAAGAGGAGGGGGCGTACCAGTTGGTGGAGTTGGTGTTGGTGGGGGAGGTGGAGGATGAGACTTTGTCGGTGGCGGAGGTGGCGATTTATAAGGTGCAGGGGTTGGTGGAAGCCCATCTCTTGGGGGTTTCGGTGGTGGCGGTGCTCGTGATGGCGGGGTTGGTGTTGGTGGCAAGGATGTGGGAGGTGGAGGGTGAATCTTTGGTGGTGGCAGAGGAGTTTCTGGTTTTGGTCCGGGTGGAGAAGGAGTGCACATAAGCTTACAAAAGTCTGTGGTAGATGTGAAGTTGTTATGATCCAAGAACACACCTTCAAACTTCTTGTGGAAAAGTGCCGGGGGTAATGTCCCTTCGAACTCATTGTATCTTATGTTAAGATACGTGAGTGACTTCAACTCCAAAACAACCTCGGGAAATGTACCAACAAAGCGGTTGTAACTCAAATCGATCCTTTGCAAAGCCTGAAGCTTTGAAAAGCTCTTGGGAATCACTCCATCGAAGCGGTTGGAGTTGATGCTAAAAAAAGTTATATCCGTCAATAACTCCAGCTCATGAGGAAGTCGCCCATCGATGTTACCGTTGCTCAGTTGAATACCAGAAACAACTGTAAGCGTCGGGTCATCGATTGCCTTGGTGCACACCACGCCGTTATAGGCGCACACATTCGCACCCACCCAATTGGTAGTTATATTATGGGGGTCGGACTGTATCGATTCTTTCCATGTGTGAAGAGCAATATAAGCATTCTTTAGCCTCAAATTTGCAAACTTCAAATCTTTAGTATCATCATGAGCCAAAGCAAATGAACTCAATGAACACAACACAAGGGACACCAGAACAATGCTTCCTTTCACCTTCATCTTTTCGGTGGTTAGAATTTCCTCCAACCACCTTGGATAAGGTCCAAGGTTGGGTTATGTTTTTGGAATGAACTCAGGGGGCTTTTTATATGGTGTTATGGGGCGGTAAAAGTTTTTAGAGCCATCCACAAATGTCGTTGGACCTCTCAATTTTTTATACCGGAACTCATGGAGATCCACTAGTATATAGATATGTATATTTATATATATACTTTGTCTGGAAATACGTAATATAGTGATTCTGTTTTGTTGCTTTGATTTTTGTTTATTTGAGAGGTACACCTATACAATGACCAATTCTTCCTTTTAACACACATGGGGGCAGTGCCAAAAATAGTGGGTAATCCTCGTTTCAACACCAGATGGGCAATTACCATTTTAATAACTTGGTTGATATTTGATTATTATTATTATTATAATCAAAGTATTTTCTCAAAATTCTAAATGTAACAGAAAATCTTTAGTATTTTGTGCTTGGATTTTATGCAAGATAAATTCTTTATTAAATACACACAAAAGAAAATTTACTTTTAATCATTAATTCACTGAATTAATGGAGAAAGCTAGAGAAAGGAAATCACAGGAGAAGATTCTATTATATTTTAAAAAGAAGTTTATAATCAATAAAATTTTGAAAACAAATTAGGGTATTTCCACAACTGTATTCACTAATCAGCATTTGCCATATTTTATTTTTGAAAATAATACAGACTACTACTTTGAATAGGATGATTTCTCTTTTTAACAAGTTTATTAATGTATAAACTTTAAAAGACTCATTCAGAAAACAAAATTAGATTAGTCATCAATATCTATATCCTAATCATTTAAACAAATCGTGTATTGATAAATTTGTACTCACACCCAAAAAATTAAATAAAGTAATAATAGTAATTTAAACAAAATAAATAAAAACACACTATATATTCCAGAAAGAAAAAATCAAGGTTAAGAAACAAATAAACCTACATTTTAAGATGTGGTAAATGAAAAATGGATACACAATGTAAGCACAAAAACCACCTCTGTTAGGTGAATACTTTTACAAATTAGGGTTTCTTTTGTTGAAGTTATTAGTTGTTATCACTCATCGAATTACGATTGTAAATTTAGTTGTTATCACACTATCAAACTCGGCTAACATACTCCTAACATTAACTACTAATCTTTATGTAAAGGTGGTAACTCGCGACAGGGTTGATCCGCAATGACTTATTTATCTGGGATATGGCCCAGGGATTAAAATTATCTGGGATATGGCTCAGGATTGAAAATATTTGGGGAAACTGGCCCAAGTAAAAGATTATTCGGGAGATTGGCCCAAATAATTGATTACTTGGGGAAATAGCTCAAATATAGGTTTTACGCGAGAGCTTGCATTATACAGAGGGAGGTATGAGGGGCTGTTGTGTTTTATAGCTCGCATCAGAAACTCATAACCCTATATGCTGCTCGTGTAGGGAATACTACTCGAAATCTAGGGGAAATGTTGGGGATGAGTGAATAGTGGGTCGCGACCTTATTTACACAATCCTAAGCAAGAGTACCTTAGAGAGGCCGATAGTATTCAGGGACATGACCAAGACATGCATGATTGGTCATGACCTGGCAAAGCTATAACGGCATCCTTGGCTAAGGATAAATCAGATCCGCGATGAAATAGGCGCGGATCAAATGGCATGGCGCACAGCATGACCCATGCATGAGATTACGCGAATCCGTTTCGCGTAGTCAAATGCGAGATGACACTGTGCCAGGTATTTATGGCGCACTGTATAAATCCGCGCATGGGATTACGCGAATCCGTTTCGCGCAGTCAAGTGCGCGAGATGATATTTTGCAGGGTATTTATATCACGGATTGGTACGCGGGGACCATGTCGCGAGATAGGTGCTGACGTGGCGATATAAATCCGCGAGGATCAATGAGCACTCACGTCTATAAAAGAGGCGCAAGGGCTCACTTGAGGGGGACTTTTCCGGGGGACCTAGAGAGAGAAATTCCTAGAGAGAGAGAAAGCATTTCTCAATCATTTATACTTGCTATCTTTTCTTCCATTTCTCTGTAAAGCAAATCAAAATCAATAAAAGCATCATTGCCGTTATTTTACTGACGAACTTGTGCAGAAACTATCTTTGCATCATAACTTGCGAACCCCTACACTTTAAAAAATTAAAATAGGGTAAATTGCACTGACACCCCCTGAGGTTTCGGTGAATTCCACCTAGATGTTGGTCAACTGATGTTGTACGTTATCACCCCTGATGTTTGTAAAGTGTTGCAATGAAATTCCCTAAAGGCATAAAATGACTTTTTTGCCCTCGATTATTTTAATTTTCACGCAAAAAGTCTAAGGGCTTGTTTGGATTGCATTTCTGAAAATACTTTTCTATTTTCTGAAAACTGTCCAAAAAATGTTTGTTTTCGGAGAACACATTTTTATTGTTCTCAGTAAACTATTTTTTATTCTCAGAATTCTCGAGAACAGTTTTCAGAGATACAAATCAAGTAGGCCCTAAGTTACTCCCATGCATAAAACTTACACCTCACCCACTTAGGGCTGCAAATGAACCGAGTCGTTCATGAACAGGTTCGGGCTCGGCTCGTTAAGAGATCGGCTCATGCTCGTTCGTTTAGTAAACGAAACAAGTCTGAGCACAATTTTTCGGCTCGTTTAGTAAATGAGCCAAACTTGAACATTACTACGCTCGATTTGTCAAGCTCGTGAACAGGCTCGTCTAAGTTAAATAGTAAAATTATCTCATATTTGACAAAAGAAAGTGTTAAAATTGAACAAATTATGAAGATTGTTGTGAAAAAATTATAAGAATTATGCGACCATAACATAAAAATCATTCATAAAAAATTATACTAGTGAAAATATATTAAAAACTGACATGCAACAACTCAATCCAGACACCTATTGGCAAGAGTAATATATGTTGCAACTGAAACGAGTCGTTCGTAAGCAAGCTCGAGCTCGACTCGTTAAATCTAGTGTTAGGCTCGGGTTCGTTCGTTAAATAAATGAGCCGAGCTTGAACACATTTTCTAGACTCGTTTAGTAAATGAACCGAACTTGAACATTCCAAAGTTCAGTTTGGCTCGGCTCGTTTGCAGTCCTACATCCACTACCCCAACCACCCTTATCATCACATCCTTATTATCTATATATATATCTTTATCTATACTATTATAAAAGCACAAGCAATTTTATTTTTTATATATTTTAAATTATTTATTTATTTAAATAATTATAATGATACATTTAATTATACACCAAATGTGTTTCAACATTCTTTTGATCTTTCCATAAAATATATTAATTTTCACTAAATCTTACTAAACTATATGCAACTTATAAAGTCAAAGCAATATTTAAATTTTTATAGAATTTTTTTTTACTCTTGTTATTTATGTATAAGTAATCTTTATTTTATTTGTTATCCATTTTTTTAATTTTATTTATCAAAATTATTATAATTATTTATTTACTTAACATTTAATTAGCTTTTATCTTCCAATTGTTTTTTGAAATTCCCACTAAAATTAATTGTTATTACTAAATCATATTTTATATTAAATATAATTATATTGTCAAATTCCACTAAAATTGTTGATTGACAATAATATAGAAATATAAGATTTTTTTTGTATACGTTCGTGACAAATAATATGTATGTTTTCAGGTATGTAATACTTATAATGGTTATGAGTTATAACCCTAGTTTTTTTGTAAAATATTTATATTGTAATATATTTAGAATTAAAAGCAACAATTAAATAAGGGTTTCTTATTGTTGATTTATAAATTATATTATTGATAAAATATATTTAGTAATAAAAGTTATAAATAGGGTTTTCTTATTATTGATTTATAAATTATATTATTGATAAAATATATTTAGTAATAAAACATACTTTTAAATAGATTTTTCAGTATATTTTAGATATTTTTTAATTTTTGTATTTAAAATAAAATTATATATATTTTATATCTTATATATATGTAAAAACATTTATAGTATTATTTGTGTTTGACATGTTCTAGACAATAACCATGTTGAGTAAATTGTTATGTTGAGAGTTTTGTATATTTGAAATCAAGTTTCTATCTCGAGAAAGAAGTCAAGGAGTGTGTCAAAGTAAAGAAAGCTACCGGATGGCAAAATCATCATTTCCATACATAATCACTTCACCGAAGGGTAAAAATGTCATTTCTAGACATTATGACTTCAACCAAAGTATCGGGAGTTCGAGATGACCAGTCTAGCTCAAATATGAAAAAACTGCAAAAGATGCAACATATCTACGTTGTCAGAGGCTGAAACATGAAACAAGACAAATTGGCTCTAACCTACGCTATGGTTTTAAAGCTGGGAGGGTACCCTACGCCCAAGAGTAGGTCCTACGCCCTAGACCTACGCCCAAGCATAGGTCTCAATGCTTGGTCACGTGATCACTTGTTATGCAGGATTTGTTTCAGGGTGCTTTCGGATTTTTCTAGTTTGGTCCATACTTCGAGTTTTTAAGTGATCGACGACTTCAGACCTCTATGTATTGGCGTATACATATTTTTACATCAGATTTTAGAGGATTTATTAAGGTATTATGAAGTTACGTAAAAGGGCAAGGTTAGGGCTTTCTATGACTTGGTCTATAAATACCAAGATTCTACAAGAAAGAAGGCAACGTCTTTGAGAGATCTCTACAATATTTTATCGTTCATATTCTTCTACAGAGATATTGATATAGAGAGAGAAAATATAATTGAGTGATTCTTCTAGTTCTCCTTGTTTTGGAGTTGATTCTATCGTGTTTCTACATCAACGATCTTATGCACGATTGAATCATATAGATTCTCAAAATCTATACACCGCTGATTACAACGAGGTTGTTTTGATCCATTGAAGAACGGAGCCGTCTGAGTGCAGAGATCGGAGCAAGAAGCTTCATGGTTAGTTGATCTGTTGAGAAACAAAGCCGTCAGTGTGCGGAGCGGAGCAAGAGCTTCGTGGAGCGCGAGTGAATCTAGACTTTCAAACGTCGAGTGAAGAACAACAGATTACATTGGTTGTAAGTACTGTTTTCATAGAGTCTGTACAAATTCTCTGATTCATAGTGCATCGATACCCGAGCGTATCCGTGGTTTTTACTTGGAGTCTTTCCAAGGTTTTCCACGTAAAAATATCGTGTGTCTACCTTGCTTTATTTCTTGCACTACATTGATGTTTTCTTGATATTGCTTGAATGATGTGGTTTGAGAATTAGGATTTTGTGATTGGATTAAAATTGAATTTTCCGCAATTAAATATTAATTTGTCAATAAATCCACAGAAAGCCAATTAACCCCCCCCCCCCCCCCCTCTAGGTAATTTCAATTGGTATCAGAGCGTAGTTGCCCCGTTTTAGGTTAACTACCCAGGGTTAGATCTTGAACTTAAACGATGGATGTACCTCGTGAAGGAGGTTCCATATCTAGGTCCCCTTGGTTTGATGGCTCAAATTACACATATTGGAAAACGAGAATGAGGGCGTTTTTTAAATCACTAAATGAGAGAGCTTGGTTGGCCGTAGAGGTAGGATATTCACCACCCAATATGAAAGATGTCGTTACTAATGAATTTAAGGTAAAACCGTTAAGTGAGTGGACTACTGCTGAAACTAATATTGCTAATTGGAATTCAAAAGCCTTGAATGCGTTGTATAATGCGGTGACTAAGAGTGAGTTTAAGAGAATAGCCACATGTGAAATTGCAAAATAAGCTTGGGACATTCTCCAAGTAACTCATGAGGGAACTTCAAAAGTTAAACAGTCAAAACTCCAAATTCTAAATTCTAAATTTAAACAGCTTAGGATGGAGGATGATGAAGTTTTTTGTGATTTTGAGGCTAGGTTAACTGGCATAGTAACTAGTTGTCATAATCTAGGAGAGCCTATTTCCGAGGCAACCATTGTGAAGAAAATCCTTAGGTCTTTGCCTGAACGTTTTCAGTTTAAGGTTACCGTCATATCTGAAATCATGAGTTTCAAGGAAATTAAACTTGAAGAGTTGGCTAGTAATTTGAAATCGTATGAGATGGAAATGTGTGTTCAATCTTTTAAAAAGTCAAACAACACAAAAGCGAAGGACATAGCTTTGAAAATCACTAAAGAGGGTCCTAATGAGTCGGATGAATAGGGTGAGAGTAAACCAGGTCAGTTTGACGTGATCATGAAACAGTTTCATAAGTTTTTAAAATCTTTTTGTGGTCAAGAATTGATTAAATAACAAAATTTTGGCAATAAATCACATGATTCTAAAAATAGAAAATTTCAAAATAGGAATGATAAGTTTGTTCATAAAAAGAAGAAACCTCAATGTTTTGAGTGTCAATGGTTCGGTCACATAGCTGTTGAGTGTGCTAATAAGTCGGAAAAAAAAAGGGTTTGGCTACTACTTGGAGTGATGGATCAGTTAGTGATTCGACGGATTCAAAGGTAGGAAATGAGATTGAGAATTTCTCCGTGTTTGCTGCACAAAGTAAGGAGGTCGGTGAAGTTGTTGCAAGTTGGGCAATGTCTAAGGATGATGATTCTGAGGATAATGAAGATCGTGGGGATTCATATGAAGATGCATACAATAAATTGTATGAAAAGTCCGTGCAGATTAGCAAAGTGTACTCGAAATTTTTGGTTCAATACAACAATGTTGATAAGGAGAGACAGTCCTTAAAAGAATAATTGACCAAGTTTGAATAAGAAATGACTCAGGCTTTGAAGAGGGTAGATGGTCTCAATGAGGAATTAGAAACTCTAATATTGAAATTGAGTGAGAAATCTACAAGGATTGAGAGTTTGGAAAAGGAATTGAAGGATGTTAACTCAACTATTCATAGATGGTCTAGTGGAACTGATAAGTTTGATCACATGTTGAGTGTAGGAAAGACAACAGGAAATACTAAGGGGTTGGGGTTCAAAGGAATGAGTGATCCTGACATTGTTTCCAAAACAACCTTTGTTAAGGCTTCCCAAGTAGCATCTAGTTCTTCTCAAGGTAAGTCTGATAAGAATCTTAATACTCGATCTTATGTCAGAAAACCTGTTGAGAGTAAGCCTCCCTTTACCTCTAAAGTCAATAAGGGTTCAAATAATGTTTTTCAAAGGTTTATTTCAGTCTGTCATCACTATGGAGTGAAAGGTCACATTCGACCCGTATGTTCAAAGTTAAGAGGAGAAACATTGAAATATGAGCGGAAACATAAAATTCAGAAAAAACTCAATGTTGAAAGTCAAATTCGGGTGTTAAGTGAATAGGCGAAGAGGTTGACTAGGCTAGTAAATAGAGCACCGAAAATTAAACAAATGTGGGTTAGAAAAGATTAATTGCATTGTTTGGTTGCTCATACTGCATGTCTAGCAGATGACTCTAATTCTGAGAAATGTCTCGAGTATATATCCACAGATTTTCAGTCAACAGACATCTATACGAAACCATTAGATTTTCAAAAGCATATGTATTTTAGAAAATCTGGTGGCATATTATCATTAGGATAGATGTCTTCATATGTATCATTCTAAGAATATCTTGTATTATATTTTTATCCTAGAATTGATACATTATCATACATTTTATTTTATTTGCATGTTTATTTTTTTTGTTTTGTTATTTTATTATTATGCATACATCATGTTTGCTACTATTAGGATAATTCATACATACATCTTTATAACAAAAATTCCATAAAAATTAAAAAAAAAATCTTAGTAAGTTGAGTTTGGCTAAGGGTACAAATGATTGTCATATTTCAATGTATTCTCATATTTACTTTTCTTATTATGCTTATGAGAGTTGGGGTTGTTAGTCTGACATGAGGTTATGAGTTATTCACTTGACATGTTTAAGTATTATTTTTGGAACTCATCAACTTTGGGTGCTTGTTTTACTTCGGAGATGACTGTAATACTTGTTGAAACTTTTAGTTTTTTTCATCTAATCCGAAATGATATGTAGGTTCATGAGTTATGCTAGATTGATATATGTTTTTAAATATTTTTTGCATGCTTATGAATATTGTGGTGAAGTTGAAAAGAGGAAAAAATGAGATGTTTAAAATATAGAATTCAAAAAGTCGTTATCCGATCTGAATAACCGGGTTCTTGCCTCAGTTAGCATTGAGTGTTTATGTAAAAAGGGGAGAACACTAATGAGCATAAATCCCATGAAAGAAGCTCGGGCCCAATTGGTTGGGACTAAAAATCATCGCTGGAAAGTCCGGAGCTTAGAAAGACAAAAGGAGATTTGGTGAAAAAGTTGAAAAGGTGCAAAGAATAAATTGTGTGACAATTGGGTATTATTTTTAAAAAAATAAGCAATAAGGTCCAAGTGAATGATTTGATTTCTAGCTTAGGTTTTGGACTGAAGTATCATCACGATTAGTGAAGAAAATTATTAGAATTAGTATGTATTGCTTTCATCTTAGGTATTTACTTGTACCTGAATATTTTTCATATATGCAAATGTTCTGTAAAGTTTGTCTTGTGAATGCTTATATCTACAAGATATGTGTGCTGATTTTATTCACTATCATGTGTATAATAGCTAAGTCAAATATGCGTATATGATGTGTTAATGACTAACTCATTGTCTCTACTGTTCTGCTCACATGGTTCTAAGAACAAAAAAAAAAATTGTTGTTTTACATTTTACATTCATGCATTAATCTTAAGTTCGTGCATTGTAGAAATTTATGTTACTTGAGAATCTGAATATATTCTAATATAGTATTTTATCTTAGTATTAGGTGTTTGGCTTAAATTCTCTTGAGTATCCTCTGTAATTTTTTTTTCCCTATGTTTTCTTCTTGAGGTTTTCCCTTGTTTCTCTCGTGTGTTTTGATTGTTTTTGTTGTTCCTTGTCATTTCAGTGACAAAAAGGGAGAGAAATATTTAGTAAGGGGGAGTAATGGTTTTAGAGGGAAAAGTTTTGAGTAAGAGGGAGTAATGATTTAAGGGGGAGAAAGAGTGTGTGTTTTATGATCATTATGCTTACATGGATATTGAGTTTTCCTTATGATCATTTAATATTTGTTTTCTACATTTGCGTTTAATGGTTTGTTCAGTGTTGTGGTTACAGGATTGGTTGACCGTCATGAAAGTAAGGTGACAGTTTATATCTATGTTTGTCGGTGTGTGTTCATAAGTATATATGTTATGTTGTTATTTGTGAGGTTATATTGTAAAAACATGATTTTGTCTCAGAAATGCCAAGGGGGAGATTGTAAGAACATTTATAGTATTATTTGTGTTTGGCATGTTCTAGACAATAACCATGTTAATTAAATTGTCATGTTGAGAGTTTTGTATATTTGAAATCGAGTTGTTAGTATGTTCGTTTCTATCTCGAGAAAGAAGTCAAGGAGTGTGTCAAAGCAAAGAAAGCTACCGGAGGGCAAAATCGTCATTTACAGACATTGTCACTTCACCGAAGGGCAAAAATGTCATTTCCAGACATTATGACTTCAACCAAAAGCATCGAGAGTTCGAGATGACCAGTCTAACTCAAATATGAAAAAACTGCAAAAGATGCAACATACCTACATTGTCAGAGGCTGAAACAGGACAAATTGGCTCTGACCTACGTTGTGGTCTTAGAACTGGGAGGGGACCCTACGCCCAAGCGTAGGTCTTAATGTTTGGTCACGTGATCACTTGTTATGCAGGATTTATTTCGGGGTGCTTTCGGATTTTTCCAATTTGGTTCCTACTTCGAGTTTTTAAGTGATCGACGACTTCAGACCTCTATGTATTGGCGTATACATATATTTACATCAAATTTTAGAGGATTTATCAAGGTATTGTGAAGTTACGTAAGAGGGTAAGGTTAGGGCTTTCTTTGACTTGGTCTATAAATACCAAGGTTCTACAAGAGAGGAGGCAACGTCTTTGAGAGATCTCTACAGTATTTTATTGTTCATATTCTTCTACAGAGATATTGATATAGAGAGAGAAAATATCATTGAGTGATTCTTCTAGTTCTCTCTTGTTTTGGAGTTGATTCTATCGTGCTTCTACATCGACGATTTTATGCACGATTGAATCATATACATTTTGAAAAATCTATACATCGTTGATTGCAACAAGGTTGTTTTGATCCGTTAAAGAACGGAGCCATCTGAGTGCATAGATCGGAGCAAGAAGTTTCGTGGTTAGTTGATCTGTTGAAAAACAAAGCCGTCAATGTACGGAGCGGAGCAAGAGCTTCGTGGAGCGCGAGTGAATCTAGACTTTCAAACGTCGAGTGAAAAACATCAAATTACATTGGTTGTAAGTATTGTTTTCATAGAGTCTGTACAAATTCTCTTATTCATAATGCATTGATACCCGAGCGTATCCGTGATTTTTACTTGGAGTATTTCCAAGATTTTCCACGTAAAAATATCGTGTGTCTATCTTGCTTTATTTTTTGCACTACATTGATGTTTTCTTGATATTGCTTGAATGATGTGGTTTGAGGATTAGGGTTTTGTGATTGGATTAAAATTTATTTTTCCGCAATTAAATATTAATTTGTCAATAAATTCACAAAAAGCCTATTCATAGCTAGGGTAGTGGGTGAGATGTAATGTCTATATATGCGGTAACTAAAACTTTTTGCATAAAAATTAAAATAATCAAGAATATAAAAGTCATTTCATGCCTCGTAGAGTGTCATTGTAACACTTCACAAATCTCAGAAGCTGTCTAAAATTAGTTGACCGGCATCTTGGTGGAATTGATCAAAAACACAATGGGCGTCAATGCAATTTACCCATTAAAATAATCGCCCAATTTCTAGCATGTAAGATGTTATGCATGGTAAAAATATCTCTCTCATTGATCAGTATCTCTCGATAGATGTCTTTTCAATTTAAATGTTTATTTTAATATTATGTTGTGTTAAAATTCATCTACCAAAATATTAGCATATGAACTATAGTTGTGGAATTTAATCATTATCTAATTTGCTTTAAATTGATTTTGTAAACATTTACGTGACTTCCATTCCACTAAAACTTCAAAAAAATTATCTTTTTCCCAATAATTCAAATCCAGCCATGACAACGGTCATATTTGTGAAATGGAGCCAAGTTGGTTAAATGAGGACCTAGTCATTGTTATGTAATTATAGCATATTAAAATCTTTACCATCCAAATAAAACAAATTAAAATTCTCAGAAATAATGATGCCTAAAATTTTGTACTTAAAGTGATAGTGGGACTTCAGATCTTAGAACTATAAACCTAAATATGGAAGTTTGTTTAGCTCTCTACCTCCACTAAACTCGTAGTTCATTTCAAACAGTCGTTTTGGAGGCTGTTTGGTATTGCAAATCATGAAGGTCTCATGCTACTTTCTTACCCTTTCAGTACTATTCACTTCATTATCATCATTTTCTTTGGCATTGAGTGATACTGAAGCATCCTCTATTGTTCATCGCCAACTTCTGCATCTTTCTCAAAACAATGACGAAGTCCAAGGAGATGACCTAAAAAATCATAAACTCACTTTTCCAAATCCAAGGCTGGAGAAAGCTTACATTGCTCTTCATGCATGGAAGAAGGTAATTGGGTTGGTGCGAATGTGTGTCCCTATAATGGTATACTTTGCGCACCAGCACGAGAAGATCCCAAATTGATTGGCATTTCGGGTGTTTATCTCAACCATGGTGACATAGCTGGGTGCCTTCCACCTGAGCTTGAGCTTTTGACTGATGTCACTACAATCCGCATAAACAATAATTGATTTTGTGGAAAAGTCCCGGAAAATTTCTCTAAAATTCGACATTTGGAAGAGCTTGACCTTAGTCACAACCGCTTCGTCGGTTCATTTCCCAATGTTGTTCTCGAGTTTCATTCCCTTGTATACATTGACATTAGATACAATAATTTCGAAGGACAAATTCCATTAAAACTCTTTGTCAAAAAATGCGATGTCTTGCTCTTGACAAATAATAATTTCACACCCAAATCCCCGATGTCTGTGAATGGAAGTGCGTACAACCACCACCTCCTCCCACGCCGCCAAAACCACAAAGTCCTAAACTAAACCCACCACCAACACCTAAACAATCTCCACCATCACCCGTCAAGTTTACACCACCTCCCGCACCAAAACCACCAACACCAACACCAACTCCACCAACCTCTACATCAGATCCATCACCACCCCGCCACCAACAAAGTCTTATCCACCTCCTCCCACATCCATGCCACTATCACCAACCCCAACTAGTACATTTTATCAATCGCCCCCTCCGCCACCAACAAAGTCTCATCCTCCACCTCCCACGTCCTTGTCACCACCACTAACCCCGCCAACCCCTTCATCCCAAGCACCGCCGCCACCAAAACCCAATAGAGAACAAAATCCTCTTCCAACACCGCCACAAAAATCAGCTCCACCAACCCCTACATCTTATCTATCGCCCCCTCCGCCACCAACAAAGTCTCATCCTCCACCTCCCACATCCTTGCCACCAACCGAAGCATTTGATCCATCGCCCCCTCCACCACCAACAAAGTCCCATCCTCTACCTCCCACATCCTTGCCACCACCACAAACACCGCCAATCCCTTCATCCCAAGCACCACCACCACCGAAACCCAATAAAGAACAGAATCCTCCTCCAACACTGCCACAAAAGTTAGCTCCACCAAACCCTACATATTAATATATTATCCATCGCCCCCTCCGCCACCAACAAAGTCTCATCCTCCACCTCCCACATCCTTGCCACCAACCGAAGCATTTTATCCATCGCCACCACCTCCACCAACAAAGTCCCATCCTCCACCTCCCACATCCTTGCCACCAGTACCAACACCGCCACAAAAATCAACTCCGCCAACCCCTACATATTATCCATCGCCCCCTTCGCCACCAACAAAGTCTCATCCTCCACCTCCCACATCCTTGCCACCAACCGAAGCATTTTATCCATCGCCCCCTCCTCCACCAACAAAGTCCCATCCTCCACCTCCCACATCCTTGCCACTAGTACCAACACCGCCAACCCCTTCATCCCAAGCACCGCCACCACCGAAACCCAATAGAGAACAAAATCCTCCTCCAACACCGCCACAAAAATCAGCTCCACCAACCCCTACATCTTATCTATTGCCCCCTTCGCCACCAACAAAGTCTCATCCTCCACCTCTCACATCCTTGCCACCAACTGAAGCATTTTATCCATCGCCCCCTCCGCTACCAACAAAGTCCCATCCTCCACCTCCCACATCCTTGCCATCAACACCAACACCGCGAACCCCTTCCTCCCAAGCACCGCCACCATTGAAACCCAATAGAGAACATAATCCTCCTCTAACACCGCCACAAAAATCAGCTCCACCAACCCCTACATCTTATACATCGCCCCCTCCGCCACCAACAAAGTCTCATCCTCCACCTCCCACATCATTACCACCAACCGAAGAATTTTATCCATCACCCCCTCCACCACCAACAAGGTCTCATCCTCCACCACCAACAAGGTCCTTGCCACCAACCGAAGCATTTTATCCATCTCCCCCTCCACCACCAATAAAGTCTCATCCTCCACCTCCCAGATCCATGCCACCAACGCCAACTCTAACCCCAGTTCCTCCTCCTGGAACATTGATTCCTCCACCTCACAAACCTCTTACACCGACTCCGACCCCAGTTCTTCCTCATAGGACATTTATTTATCCACCTCACAAACCTCCTACCCCAACTCCGTCTTCACCACCTAAGGGATCTCCTCCAGTTCCAACCCCACCTCCAATTTTCCCTCCTCAATCACACCCACCTCAACAACCTCCTACACTATCTCCATCACCACCTAAAGTCCCACCATCGACTCCCCTTCCCCCACTAGCAACTCCTCCTCAGAAACCTCTTACGCCACCTCCTTCACCAGCTACTCCTCAGAAACCTCCCACGTCATCTCCACCACCAATGTCACATCTTCCTCAATCACACCCACCTTCACCTACACCAACCCCACCTCCCCCAGTTGTTACTACTCCTCAAAAACCTCCCATGCCATCTCCACCACCAATTACTCCTCCCAAATCAGACCCACCTTCACCTATACCGACACCACCTCCCCAAGTTGTTACTCCTCCTCAGAATCCTCTCACACCATCTCCACCACCAATTTGGTCGCCTCCTAAATGCGACCCACATTCATCTACACCATGTCCCCCATCAATTTCATCTCCTCCTAAATCAAAGTCCCCTTCACCTACACCATCTCCCCCACCACCTCTCACGCCATCTTCACCACCAATTTCGCCTCCTCCTAAATCAGAGCCACCTTCACCTACACTCTCCACCTCTTCCTCCTCCGATAGTTACTACACCCCCTCCACATCATGACATACTCCCGCCTACTGGAGGAGTGTACCAGAATCCGCCCCCACCACCAAACCCACACTATTAGATTGATTATCATTAACGTTATTCAAATAATGTGTTAACCATTAAATTTAGCTTCAAAATATGTACATACAAACGCATACTTCAACATGAGCTTCTAGACAATAGATTTTCGTTGTTATTTTTATTATTAGTTTTTCACCAATGCTTGCTATCTAAAAAAAGTAATATCCTCAATCCACATGACTTTTCTTTTTAACAATTAAACTTAATTACCAAAAAAAAAAAAAAAAAAAGTACAGACATAGAAAAACTGCAAAAAGGGAATAGTAAATGATTCTATAATTAATATTTTATGTAACTACATGAACCAATATTTGTTGATGTCTTTCATTCTATCTGAAACAACTCCAACCTGGAAAAAAAAAAAGGGAAAAGGAAAATAATTATTGTTCTCTAATTAATACTTTGTATAACTATTTGACCAAATATTAATTATGCCTTTCATGCTAAAATGTACCAAACAAATCAAGTCAATAATTCTTTAAAAAAAATTTATTTTTTTAATGTCTTTTTATAATTAAAATAAACACTTTTTGTCTTAGCAATCACGTTTCTTTTTTCTTTTTTAACAACTATTTATTTGGAATATTATGCTTGGCGTGTAATGTGAAAAATTATTAGTTGTTTACATAAAAAGAATATGTTAAAAATGAGAATTATTTAAGCAACAGAAAAATTATTTTAATCAACAAAGAGTCGATGACTTTTATTTTATATAGCTGTTTACTAGATGAAAGGCACAGTTACACTAGTTCAAAATACAAGAATAAAAGCAATTCCTTCAAAATTCACCTAATATGTCATTCTACAAAAATATAGCTATTACGAAAATTCTCCTCTCAGAGTTATAAATGTGAAAGATTATCCAACATTCAAGGCAAGAAAAAAAAACGCAGAGGCTTGTTCTCCCTTTAAACAACATCCTTTCAAAAGATTATTTGCAATCAAAAGTTGTGGTTTATTTTTTTCAGGTCACAAGTTTGTCCATCATGTGTGTAATGTTTGGTGTTTGAAGTTGTAGAAGTGTGAAGTCTTCCAAACAGTACAATTACAGAATGTATTCTATTAGGCCATGTTTGGTAGGCGGTCTTTCTGGTCTGCTCTGGTCTGGTCTGGTCTGCTCTGGTCCGATCCGGTCTGGTTTAATCTGATCTGGAAAAGTCTGTTTGGTAAGCGGTCTGGTCTTACTATTTATTTATTATTTATTATAATATTTATTTATGTATTATTTATTTATTTATTTATTATTTCTTCACTTTATAATATATTTTATTATTTTATTATTTATATTATTAAATTATTATTTATATTATTATTTATTAATTTATATATTAATTTATAAATATATTCTATTTATTTATTATTATTTCATTATTTAATTCATTTTATTTATAAATTATTTATTCATTTTTAATTATTTAAAAATATATTTTATTAATTTAATATTAATTTATTATTATTATACTCATTTTTTTTATTATTATTATGAAGTATTTATTCATTATTATATTTACTTATTATTTATTATTATATTTATTTATTATTATATCTATTTATTATTTTTTATTATATTTATTTATTATTATTATTTATTTCATTTTGTTTATTATTTATTATTTTTATTATATTTTTTGATGTAATTTATTATTTATTTTATTAATTTATTATTATTATTTATTATTTAGTCCATTTTTTATTATTATATTTATTTATTATTATTGTATTCATTTTTTATTATTATTATTATGTTTTATTTAATTTATTATTTATATTATTAATTATTCATTTTTAATTATTTATAAATATATTTTATTATTTATTCATTTATTTATTATTATTATATTCATTTTTTATTATTATTAGGTATTATTTATTTCATTTTGTTTATTATTTATTATTTTTATTTTATTTTTAAAATATGTTTTATTTAATTTATTATTATTATTAATTTTTCATTATTATTTATTTATTTTTAATTATTTATAAATATATTTTATTAATAAAATCAGACTGGACCACTAGGAACCACCTTTTTTTTCTGAAATGAGGTCATTTTGGTATGATTTGGTCTTACTTGGTCTAACCAAAAATCTGTGACCAATGTTACCAAACATGGTCTGGTCTCATAAAACACAAGACCAGACCAGACCAGCTGAAACCGAACCACCTACCAAACAGGGCCTTATTTCCAACACAAGTTAATAAATTGAAATGTGTGTGTATACATACTAATTACACGTCCACCACTAAGTTGCCACTAAAATTAGTAATTATAATTTTTACTCCTTTTAATGACAGTAGTGACCACTTCCACCACCATCATCGTGCCCACCACTTTCTTCATTCTCGCCATAGAATCGGAAGCATAGGCAACCCTGTTGCACTCGAGATGAACCTGATCGAACCCACTATGACTTCCACCACCATCACCATTCCCGCCATAGAATCGAAACCAGAGACAACCCAGTTGCACCCAGGATGAACCTAATCGAACCCACTATGATAAGAAAATGGTCACTGGTAATTAAGAGAGGAGACAATGTAATAATAGTTATTGTTTTATAATTTCTTTTAAGGTATATTTGGCAGTACAGTATTTGAACTTTATTATTGCAATTACTAGATTTACAATTTGGATGTTAGAAATTAAGATGGATATTATAATCCTAAATATCCCAATTCCAAAACTTGTATCCCATAAATCTAGACTCCTCTAAAAGGCTCGTCACGGAGGGTGAGTCGGGGCCTAAGATCAGGCCAAAAGGCATAGTTGATGGGACAGGTCCAGGATTGGACAGCTAGGCTTCTCTCTCAGTTACCAGATCGTAGTTGTAGAACCTAGAGCTAATAAGATTAAAAACCGTAATCAACATGGGCTTGGTCCTCCTTTTTCCTTTTTTTTCTTCCCTTTCAAACACAAAAAATTCATCTCATACCTCCTTCCTCAATCCCTCCATCCAACCAAACATAAACAAATATGTCATTTATACTAATAGCTGTATCTAGATGCATAAATTCTCAAAAATGTAATTTTTTTTTTTTTGGTAGACAGAAAAATATAAGTGTACTCTATTATCGTATTTTAGTCATACCCGTACCCTAATCCTATTTTTTCAAATGTTTAAAACCAATATATCATGTATATCTTTCAATTTCTACACCTATTTGAATTATAATATGTTGTCATAAGGTTAAATGTTAGGATATTAAATCGATGTGGTTAAGGCATAATCATATACAGTATTTAATAAAGTGTTCAGAATTAACTTTTAGAGGTTGAAATCACAATCAGACTTTAACTTGACATATATTTAAGATATTGTATTCTAGTAGCGAACCAAATAACAGAACTCACAATCAGACTTTAAGTTGACATATATTTATGTTTTAAAGATATTATATTCTAGTAGTGAACTTTAACAGGACAACTTCATTAACATAAGGCTTTCGAAAATCGAATTTTTAACTTATTTTGTATACTTGTCAATGGTTTCATGATGCAGAATTGAAATAAATCATAGGATAACATACCAGAAGATCATATGCATAAAATAGAAGGAAAAATAAATAAATAAAATCGATATAAAAAAAAAAATCTAAAATTATCACTTTAGATTTCCAATTATTCACATTCAGCTATGATATAATAATTTAAACTTTTATTACAGTGAGGCAGTGGTTCAAGGAAGACTAGGTCGTGTCACTATGATTTTAGTTATTTCTAACAAAGGCCATCCAAACACACCAAACTAAACCTAAGCTGTCATCCCTAAATTTCAGTATACATACACCCAAAAATGGAAGTTACAAACAAGAGCCTTTCAAGTTTGCCTCCCTCTCTACCTCTATATAAGACCCTCACTATACTGATAGATCATAGTAAACAGCCTTGGGCTAATCCCAAGGAGTGAGTTTGGTATTGCAAACCATCAAAACATGAAGGTCTCATGGTACTTTCTTACCCTTTCAGTTCTATTCACTTCATTATCATCATTTTCTTTGGCCTTGAGTGATGTCGAGGCATCCTCTATTGTTCATCGCCAACTTTTGCATCTTTCTCAAAACAATGACAAAGTCCAAGGAGATGTCGTAAAAACTCTTAAACTCGCTTTTCCAAATACAAGGCTGGAGAAAGCTTACATTGCTCTTCAAGCATGGAAGAAAGCAATTGCCTCCGACCCGCGTAATATAACTGGTAATTGGGTTGGTGCGAATGTGTGTGCCTATAATGGTATACTTTGTGCACCAGCACGGGATGACCAAAGTTTGACAGTTGTTTCGGGTGTTTATCTTAACCATGGTAACATAGCTGGGTACCTTCCACCTGAGCTTGGGCTTTTGACTGATGTCACTGCAATCCGAATAAACAATAATCGATTTTGTGGAATAGTCCCAGAAAGTTTCTCTAAAGTTCAACATTTGGAAGAGCTTGATCTTAGCAACAACCGCTTCGTCGGTCCATTTCCCAATGTTGTTCTCGAGTTCCATTCCATTGTATACATTGACATTAGATACAATAATTTCGAAGGCCAAATTCCATCAAAACTCTTTGACAAGAAATACGATGTTTTGCTCTTGACCCACAATAGGTTCACAACCCAAATCCCCAATGAATGTGAACGAAAGTGTGTACAACCATCACCTCCCCCTACACCACCAACAGGTTATACACCACCACCCATATCAAGGCCACCAACCCCAACCCCAACTCCACCAACCCCTACATCTGATTCATCGCCCCCTCCACCACCAACAAAATCTCATCCACCACCTCCCACATCCAAGCCACCAACACCAACTCCACCAACCCCTACATACAATCCATCGCCTCCTCCGCCACCAACAAAATTGCATCCTCCACCTCCCACATCCTTATCACCACCACCAACCCCGCCAACCCCTTCATCCCAAGCACCACCACTACCGAAACCCAATAGAGAACAGAATCCTCCTCCAACACCGCCACAAAAATCAGCTCCACCAACCCCTACATTTTATCCATCGCTCCCTCCACCACCAACAAAGTCTCATCCTCCACCTCTCACATCCATGCCGCCAACACCAACTCCACCGACCACTACTTTTTATCCGTCGCCCCCTCCGCCACCAACAAAGTCTCATCCTCCACCCCCCACATCCTTGCCACCACCGCCAACCCCTTCATCCCAAGCACCACCACCACCGAAACCCACAAGAGAAGAGAATCCTCCTCCAACACCGCTACAAAAATCAACTCCACCAACCCCTACATTTTATCCATCGCCCCCTCTGCCACCAACAAAGTCTCATCCTCCACCTCCCACATCCATGCCACCAACACCAACTCCACCAACCACTACCTTTTATTCGTCGCCCCCTCCGCCACCAACAAAGTATCATCCTCCACCCCCCACATCCTTACCACCACCAACAACCCTTTCATCCCAAGCACCACCACCACCGAAACCCACAAGAGAAGATAATCCTCTTCCAACACCGCCACAAAAATCAGTTCCACCAACCCCTACATTTTATCCATCGCCCCCTCCGCCACCAACAAAGTCTCATCCTCCACCTCCCACATCCATGCCGCCAACACCAACTCCCCCAACCACTACATTTTATCCATCACCCCCTCCGCTACCAACAAAGTCTCATCCTTTACCCCCCACATCCAAGCCACCAACTCCACCAACCCCTACATTTGATCCATCGCCACCTCCGCCACCAACAAAGTCTCATCCTCCACCTCCTACATCCATGCCACCAACACCAACTCCACCAACCGGTACATTTTATCCATCGCCCTCTCCAACACCAACAAAATCTCATCCTCCACCATCCATGCCACCAATACCAACTCCACCAACCAGTACATTTTATCCATCGCCCCCTCCGACACCAACAAAGTCTCATCCTTCACCTCCCGCATCCATGCCACCAATACCAACTCCCCCAACCAGTAAATTTTATCCATCGCCTCCACCGCCACCAACAAAGTCTCATCCTCCACCTCTCACATCAATACCAACAACACCAACTCCACCAACCGGTACATTTAATCCATCACCACCTCATCCAAAACCAACAAGAGATGGGAATGAACCTCTTCCGCCACCATCAAAGAATTATCCTCCACCTTCCACATCCCAGCCACCAATATCAATTCCACCAACCCCAACTCACAAACCTCCTACGCCAACTCCAACCCTAGTTGCACCTCCTAGGACATCAATTGTTCCACCTCACAAACCTCCTACACAGACTACGACCCCAGTTCTTCCAACTAGGACATTTATTTATCCACCTCCCAAACCTCCTACCCCAACTTCATTCCCACCTCCGGTTTCATATCCTCCTAAGGCATCTCCTCCTGCTCCAACCCCTAAACCTCCCACGCCATCTTCACCACCAGTTACCCCTCCTAAATCAGACTCACCTTCACCTACACCGATACCACCTCTCCCACCAGTTACTCATCCTCAAAAACCTCCCACGTCTTCTCCACCACCAATTTCGCCTCCTCCTAAATACAACCCACCTTCACCTACACCGACACTAACTCCCCCACCAACTACTACTCCTCAGAAACCTCCCACACAATCTCCACCACCAATTTCGCCTCCTCCTAAATACGACCCACCTTCACCTACACTAACAATAACTCCCCCACCAGCTACTCCTCCTCAGAAACCTCCCACACAATCTCCACCATCAATTTCGCCTCCTCCTAAATACAACCCACCTTCACCAACACCAACTCCCCCACCAGTTACCCCTCCTCAGAAACCTCCCACGCCATCTTCACCACCAATTTCACCTCTTCCTAAATATGACCCACCTTCACCTACACCGACACTAACTCCCCCACCAGCTACTCCTTCTCAGAAACCTCCCACACAATCTCCACCACCAATTTCACCTCCTCCTAAATACGACCCACCTTCACCTACACCAATTCCCCCACCAGTTACCCCTCCTCAAAAACCTCCCACGCCATCTTCACCACCAATTTTGCCTCCTCCTAAATACGACTTACCTTCACCTACACCATCTCCTCCACCACCTCCCACGCCATCTCCACCAATTTCGTCTCCTCTTAAATCAAACCCACCTTCACCTACACCATCTCCACCACCAATTTCGCCTCCTCCTAAATCACACCCGCCTTCCCCGACACCATCTCCACCTCCTAAGGCAGTTACTTCACCCCCTCCACATAATGACATACTCCGGCCAACAACTGGATCGGGCTAAGGGCATCCACCTCCGCCAAAGCACCAAGGCTACTAGATAATGGTCCTTAATACTTTTTAAATTTTTGTTAACCATTAAATTTAGCTTCAAAATATGTATACAAATCTACACTCCAACATGAGATTCTAAACAATGTACATTCTTTTTTCACAAAAAATTGTTGTGCAATTAATCCACATTACTTTTCTTCTTAGTTGTCAACTCAGTTACAAAAGTATAAAAGTTAGAGAACGGAAGAAGAATAAATGGTTTTCTAAGTTATCATTCTATATAATTATTTGACACTTGATTTTTGTCATTTGTTAATCTACTTAAATTATTCCATGACCTGTTCAATCAAAATACTAGTACTAAATGAGCTATAGAATTGTCGAACAAATCAATTAACATGAAACTGAAGGTGCACATATTTACATCCAAAATGTAAGAGCACAAATTCAAATTTAGCTACATATGTATATCATGTTAGCTTTAAGTATAAACATATTAACCATAATTTGAATCCAAGAGCTCAAGAACCGAGGGTAAAAAAGAGCATATTCTTTTTTATTTTAAGTGATATTGTTCAGCAATTCCCTGTTCCAACACTCTAGGTAAGAACTCTTGGAATTTCCAATAATATTACTAAAAATGCATGTGCTTATCACTGTAATGATCAAGAAAGCAAATAATATATTCATAATACATAATATTTCAAAAAAAGAATTCAGTATGAGAAGTTACTAGATACTATATAAACATGTAAATATTACAAGTATATATGTTTTATTACTTTTTAAAAAAAGGTAATTTTAAAGATAAATAAATTATTTTTTGCAAACTATGGTTTCTGCCTAACTTGTCGGTACAAATGGTCCTGTACATGTCATGCTCTTCTTTTTAATTAAATGATCATGGAGGGCCAATTTCCCCCTCAAATGTCAAAGCACAACTTGATTTTGAGCTAGAAATATCGGCATCTAATTACAGTCGGCCAAAATTACACTGCCCAAACCAAATTAATCAAATTCTCATTGTCACAAAAGCAAACAAACATCAAATATGCTTCCTTCTACATCCAATTTTGAAATCGCATCAAAAGCATGTATATACATATTAACTTAAGCACATATAATCATCTATCAATTCACACATACCTATACATTATCTATGCATATACATGTATATATATATACAAAGAGAGATAAACATAAACACATGGTTATATAAACAAAAGCCCCGTCAGGAACCAACTAAAACATCTATAGAAACCCTAGGAGAGAGAGAACTGACCTTGGCGGATGAAGAATCAAGGAATTACAGAGGGTTTCTCGCTCGGCAAGTTAAAGAGAGAGAGAGAGAGAGGGGAAGACACTGCAGATACAAAAATCCGCTCAACACAATGTATCTATACATACCAATACATACATATAGACAATATACATATACACATGGTTAAGTAAACAGAAACTCTGTATTGGAACCAACTAAAACGTATATAAAAACCCTAGGAGAGAGTTAACTGACCTTGGCAGGTGAAGGAATGGAAGAATCGCAGGTGGTTGTAGAGAGAGAGAGTAAGGCGCGAGAGAGGGTTTTTTTTTATTGGAGCCGTTGTGATCGTTTCCAGTATTTATTCTTTAAATTGAATTAAAGAATTAATTTTACACATTATTATATGAAAGAATTGTAAAATGGAGATGATAGATTTACTTGTTGTCAATAATCATAATAAAGTATATAACATTTTTTAATAATTGTATAACAGAAGTAGTATAGAAGATATACGTTTATAAAATACAATATAAAATAAGTGAAAGAGAATTTTGAAATAGTAATGTCGTGAGACACTTCTAATTTTTAAAATTAATTAATTACTTACTGAATAATTCATAACATTAATTACGTTAGCTTATAACTCTACTTCTTTTTGTGAATCTAGTAGTTATTAATTATAGAACTTTCAAAAACATATACGAAATATAAAATTAATGAGAAGCCAAGAAAAGCTAATATTATATATTATGAAGTTAATCACAATTATGGAAATTAAATAACTAAAAATATTTATATATAATATATTGTCCTCTAAAATACTAAAAGATTAAATTGGTTATTGTTTATTACTAAGAAACTTTGTCAATCGTGTATAAATGATTACATGTAAAATGTTTTATGAAGGAATTGGTGGACAACTTTTCATACTTGAGACATATCAGAAATTGTGTTGACACTTTGCTTAGAGAGTAATGTCTTAAGGAGTGGAATTTATTGCTTCAATATTCACGTTTTTATTTTGTTATTTTTAATTAATTAAATAAAAAATATATTACACATAATATTACAAAAAACAAATAGAAAAAATACATTTATGCTTTGCCGCATATGATGAAAATATTTAGGTTGTTCATATAACATGATATAAATTATGTTTTGTTAGCGCTCAATCAATGCTTTCATTGTTGGTGTCAGAATATCATTTGAAAAAAAAATTCCATCATTTTTCAGTCAAACACGCTCCTCAATTTTTCTATTTTTATTTTGCAAAAGAATAAAAGAAAAGAAAAATTACTGATAAGTCTTACTTTTACACACCAATTTTATATAAGTCCTAAAAATAATTTGGTCCTACTTTTGAAGTATATTTACAAATAAATTCAAATTTGAAATTTTGTAAACTCTTTTTTCCATAATACCCTTGGATAATAACTTAATAAGTACATTCATAATCTATTTACACATTACTTCTTGAGATTTCATTCTTAATTCATAGGCTTAATATCTTATTTAAAATTTTACTCTTTAAACAAAAGTTTTTAAAGAAAAAAATATGGGTGAATATGTAAAATTAAATTTAAAATTACTTCAACAAAAATACAAGCAGGTCAAAAAAAATAAAAATAAAAATTCATTTTAAAGTAACACCACTAATCTATAAAGTATAACTTTAGAAAATAAACTGTTACACAATGTAATTCATAATCTATAACACAGTGACAGTCACAAATAAAAACAAATAAAATCCTCAAAACTAACTATTACTTTACATCAAAATGATAGTCATAAAGAAAAATAATACAATTCATAAGATTTGAAAATATTTTTAATAACATTTTTAATAAAAAGAAGAATTATTATTTTTGTTTAAAAATGAGGAAAACGTACAAAAATAATCTATAGATACAAAACCAACCAAACATGCAGCTCAATTTGTATAATATATAAATATATGCATATAAATATTGAATCACAAAATAAAACGAAATTCTTAAATTAGTAATATAACAGTACATACATATTCCCACAGATTGAATGAAGTTGATGATAGATAATAAAAGAAAAGGGTAATATTGGTATTTAAATATAAAACTTGTTTGTAAATGCACCTCAAAAGTAATACTTAATTGTGCTATCAAAATATTTTTAGAACTTATTTGAAATTAATGTTATTAGTATTTTTTCCTAAAAACTCAATTGCATTTTATTCGCCATCCATCCATTTTTTCATCGTCCGGATTAGAGCATCATTGGATTTTTTTTCTTAATCAACACGACATGATACTTCTAAATCTTTATCCTTCTATTATGCAAAAACAAAATCAATTTAAATAATAATAATAAGATGATGAATTATACAATTTATTCACATTGATTAACTCCATATATTCTTACCTAGCTACAAAGTTCATCCCTGATTCCATAGCCTGAATGTTGTTGACTATGTTACATATAAAAAGCAAATATGCAAATTTCTTTCGATCATTCCTATTTGGCAGTACAAAATAAACATGAATTGACATTTGACATGAGTTAATATTTCACAATTTTATTGGAGAAGTATATCATGGTATGTCTAATGCATTTCCTATATACTCTTTTTTTTTTTTTTACATTTGATTCTAAAATTAAAAATTTGACAAAACTAAAATGAAAAGGTATAATTAAATCTATTTAGATATTCAGCATAAAATAATTTAACTACATTTACATATTTTGAGTTATATAAAAGTACAATAAAAGTGAATAAGGTAAATGTAGCAGTCTAATGATACTCTCTCTCATTCAGAAGTAATAATAATTCCAAAATGGCACTAGTCTAGCAGTAAGGGAGTGTTACCGTTATCAAACCTCATTTATCTATATATATACCCCACTAATCTATTACTCAAGTTCATCTCAAAATCTCTTGTTTGTTAGAGTGGAATGGAATGCCTTATCTTCATTTTTTTTTATTATATATACAAAATTAAAATAGGAATAATCATTTAAATAATTTTCTTGGAATGGTTATTTCATTAAAAATCATAGCGTGGAATGTCCATTTCATTCCCATTTAAAATTATGGATTCGTTTGGCTCACTTATTTTCTGTTTTTCTTTTTTACTATTCACTCGTTTCAAAAACAAAAATACGTTTGGTAAATGTGTTTACTGTTCACTTTTTTTTTCCAATAAAACTGTTTTCTGTGAATAGTGGATAAAAGTGGTGAAAATACCAAATACAACTTTTAGTTGTTTTTTGAGTTTTTTCACTGTTTAGGGTACCACCTCGGCCACTGCCACCACCACCCCCGCCACCGGCCCCCACCACCTCCGGGCGCCGCCGCCGCCGGCCACCGCCAATAACCCACCACCACCGCCCCCCACCGCCGGTCACCGCAGCCCACCAATACCATTTTATTTTTCAATACAAATTTTGATCCAAAAGCTTTTTTATTTTTAGTTTTTTGCTGAAAAAAAACAAAAACAAATACAAATACAGTTTTTATATTTGAAGACAGAAAACAAATACAAAAAACAGGCTTTCCAAACGCACCCTATATATATATATTTTTACTTTCCTAATAAAACCCCAAAATAACCTTTTATATATATAGCTTTTATTCCAACTAATATCTATCTATATATATATATATATATATACACACCAGTAGTGATCTCTCTCCCCAGGGAACAAGATAAGTAATACTTACTTTTAATATGAACCATTAGATTTAATCCAATGATCATATTCTAAAACCATTATATCTTTTTAAATAGGCAAAAGAGCATAAAACCCTCATATGTTTTCTAAGGGTTACAAAATACCCCCCTATGCTTTTTTTACCCTCATTTCACTACTCTCACATTTCTAAGGGTTGCAAATTGCCCCCTTTTGTTTATATTAAATTCCAAAAAAAGTTATAAAATTCAAAAATATATATATTAAATTTCCAAAAATATATATAAAATTAACAAAAAACATATAAAAATTGAAAAAATAAAAAAAAAATGAAAAAATATATAAAATTCAAAAACAATTATAAAATTCGAAATATATATATAAAATTTCAATTTGTTTTTATAAAATTCAAAAATAAATATAAAATTCGAAAAAAAACATATAAAATTTAAAAAAACATATAAAATTCGTAATATATATAAAATTCGAATATATATATAAATCGGAAAAATATATATATAAAATTAAAAAAAAAACATATAAAATTTAATTTTTTACAAATAATTGTGTAAATAGGAATATAAAAAATACAAGTAACCAAAGTGCAATACACCAAAACAACATTTAAAGTAACCAAAGTACAATACACCAAAATAACATTTGGCAGAAACATTTTTTTTTAATTTTATATTTGTTTTTTCAAAATATACATTTTTTAAATTTATATAGTTTTTTCCGAATTATATATATATTTTATATAAAATTCGAATTTTGGTTTTAGTAGAGCGTAACAAAGCATTATTAATCTTCTGGTCACATTGGGTATGCATTGACTAACCGCCTCTATCTGGTTATTTGATCTTCAATGTAAAAAGTGTAGGAAATGAATTGACTTAACAACATAGCACTATTTGATTTTATCAATTAATGAGGTTTTTGGAAGAAAAAATAAATAGATTCTATGTTTGTAAAAAATTGAATTTTATATATATTTTTTAATTATATATATCCGATTTATATATATATATTTCGAATTTTATATGTTTTTTTTTTGCATTTTATATGTTTTTTGCATTTTATATTTATTTTCGAATTATATATATATATTTTTTTGAATTTTATATATATTTGTTCAAATTTTATATATTTGTTTCGAATTTTATATTTAATTTTGAATTTTATATATTTGTTTCGAATTATATATATATATTTTAATTTTATATATATAGTTTTTTTAATTTTATATTTATTTTTGAATTTTATAAAAAAATTCAAAATTTAATATATATATTTTTTGAATTTTATATATTTTGAATTTAATATAAACAAAATGGGGCAATTTGCAACCCTTAGAAATGTGAGGGTAGTGAAATGGGGGTAAAAAAAATATAAGGGGATATTTTGCAACCCTTAGAAAGGGCCTGTTTACTAACAGGAAATAATTTATGTTCCCGTTTCCTGAAGAAGTAGAATTATATTTTTGATTCCTTAAGAAAAAAAGAAAGTAAAATCTTGTTTACTAAAATTTTGATTTTTTTCAGAAACAAAAATAAAAAACAAAAATTATGTTTACTAAAAAAATTTTGTTCTTACTTTTTATTTATTTATTATATGTATTTCTTATTATTTTTTATTATTTATCAAAAGTTTTATTTACTTATTATTAATTTTGTATATTATTTAATTTATTATTTTTATTATTATTAATTCATTATTTTTATTTTGTTTAATTTATTATTTATTATATTTTTATTTAATTTATAAAATATTTAATTTATTTATTATTTGTATTTATTATTATTTTTTATTTATATTTATTATTTATCATAAGTTTTATTTATTTATTATTAATTTTGTAAATTATTTAATTTATTATTTATTATTTTTATTTTTATTAATTCATTATTTTTATTTAATTTAGAAATATATATTTTTTAATTTATTATTTATTATATTTTTATTTAATTTATAAAAATATTTAATTTACTTATTGTTTGTATTTCTTATTATTTTTATTTTTTATTTATCATAATTATTATTTATTTATTATTATTATGTATTATTTAATCTATTTTATTATTGTTTATTTTGTTTATTATTATTTATTCATTTACTTTTATTTTATTTATAAATATTTTTATTTATTAAATATTTTTTAATTTATAAAAATATTTAATTATTTATTATTTATTATTATTTATATATAATATTTAAATTTATTAGTGTAAAAGACATGACGATCTCAATTTTACAACTTTGAAATTTGGTCATTTTGAAGGCGAGAGGAAACAAAAAGAGGAAGTACCATTTTTCTTGTTTTCTCTTTTCTTTACAATTAGAGAAAACGTTTCCTGAAGGGTTGTAAAGAGTAACGATTCGCGAAATAACATAACGGCTAAATAACTCATTGGGATAATGGCCCAAGGATTAAATTATCTGGGATATGGCCCAACCTGTATTTATTTGGGATATGGCCCAGGTTTGGTATATTTGGGGAAACCGGCCCAAGTAAAAGATGATTTGGGAGATTGGCCCAAGTAATCGATTACTTGGGGAACTAGCCCAAATATGGTTCTTTTTACGCGAGAGCTTGCATTACACAGAGGGAAGTATGAGGAACTGGTGTGTTTTATAGCTCGCATCAGTAACTCATAACCCTATATGCTGCTCGCGTGGCGAGTACTATGCGGAATCTAAGGGAAATGCTTGGGATGAGTAAGTAGTGGGTCGCGACCTTATTTACACAATCCTAAGTAAAAATACCTTAGAGAGGCCGCTAGTATTCAGGAACATAACCAAGGCATGCATGATTGGTTATGGCCCAGCAAAGCTATAAAGGCATCCTTGGCTAAGGATAAATCGGATCCGCGATGCAATAGGCGCGGATCACAGGGTTTGGTGCATAATATGAACCGCGAATTCGTTTCGCGGATGATATGTGCAAAGGTATTTATGGTGTGCAATATTAGTTACGCATAAGAGTACGCGAATCCGTTTTGCGTAGTCATGGGCGTAGAATAATACTGAACAAGGTATTTATATCACGGATTAAGTACGCAGGAACCATGTCGCGAGACAGGTGCTGACGTGGCAATAGAATCCGCGAGAATGATAGAACCATGTCGCGAGACAAGTGCTGACGTGGCAATACAATCCGCGATAATTACTCAGCGGTCGCATCTATAAATAGAGGTGCGAGGATTCACTTGTAAAGTGGAGGAGGAGAACTTTTTGAGAGACCGGTAGAGAGAAAATCCTAGAGAGAGAAAATACTTCAACTACTTGTACTTGCTGTCTTTTCCTCCATTTCTCTTTCATTTTCTATGTAAAAGAAAGTCAAAAGTAATAAGAGCATCAATACTGTAGTTTTAGCTGACGAACTTGTGTAGAAACTATCTTCGTATCACTTAAAACCTGCGAACCCTTACATTAAAGGCGACTCTGCTGGGGAGAAGATGTCTTCTGCACAAGTGGAGCCTCGTCAACCTCGGCGGAGAGGTCGACCACCAACCCGGCATACTGAACAAATGGAAGAGGAAACAGCAACACAAACACAAGGAGGGGAACCAGCCCAACCAGCACGAAGACAACGACGTCGCGCAAATGTTGGTGCAAATCAGGCAGAAACCCCTCCGATGGCAGAACCAGTAGTGAATTCGGCAGAATTGCCAACAGTTCTACTGCAAACTCTTCTCAACATCCAGGAAACACAAAAGGCCATACTTCACTTCATGGAGGCCTCGCGTGTTCCACCACAGAATGTTGAATCACTAAGGATGGATAATCAGACTTTTCCGGAGGACTCAGCACAAGAGTTTTTTCGTGAATCAGTAAGAGCTGAGCCCCTAGAGAAAGAGTCATACATCACTAAGGAACAACTGCGAGCTATCCTGAATGAAAAATCTGAAACAGAGGAAGTGGAAATTGCCCCGCCATATCATCCTAGTATTATGGCCTTGCCATATCCGGAAAACTATGGGGCACCAATCTTTCATCAATTCGACGGCAAGAAGGGAAATGCAAAAGAGCACATAGCCAGGTTCGCGGATGCTCTGGGATCACATAGAAACAATGAATATTTAAAACTCAGAGAATTCTCCAAGTCTTTAACTGGAACGGCATATACATGGTATACTGGTCTCGCTCTGGCTTCAGTGACCAGCTGGACGGATATGGTGCTCAGATTCTACACCAAATTCTTTCAAGCTGATGAGGAAGTCTCAATGATTTCGCTCACAAGGCAAAGACAACGCTTTGGGGAGGAGGCAGCAGCTTATGTCCGGAGGTTTTGCGAGACTGCTTTGCAATGTCATGAACCAATTTCCGAACTGCAATTGATCAAAATTTGTATAGAAGGGATGCTGCGGGAATACTGAGTGCATCTGGTCAATCATGAAGTCAAAACTTTTTCTGCACTTGTTGATCATGCCTGAAGATTAGGATAAGTTTTGGTTCTCCCGACACGACCAAATATCAGTACTAGACGGATACCGATGGTAGCAGCTACGCAGAATGGAAAACCTAGGGAGGAGCGCGTTGGGAGATCTGAACCATCCCCTTTACCTTTCAGCGAAAAAGAGGCAATTGCTTTGCTAAATCAATGGGTCGCAGATCATGTCATAACGCTACCTCCAGTACAAAGGGTGCCATCAAGAGAGGAAAAGATGAAGAATAACTACTGTCCCTTTCACAGGAGTGTTCGGCATTCGTTAATGGGCTGTTGGGCGTTTCGAAGTTTGGTGCATCGAAAAATAGCATCAGGAGACTTGGAAGTAGCAAAGAATGTAGTTCATGAGCCTTTCCCTGCACATGTGGCTGTGGTGACCGCTAGAGACAATACTGAGGATATGGCCAATGTCACCAAGTGTGATTGCCCACCAGTACGTGAAGCAAGGGAGAATGCTAAGATAGATGTCTTCTTCAATGAGCTCCCAATACAGGAACATGTGAAGGAATTATTGAAAGAGCAAACAGTTGCCGCACTCAATCATACCATTGAAATTCCGCAGCATGAGAGGGCCTCCAGTAAGATCACATTTTCTGAAGAGGACAGACAAGCACCTTTTCCCCATAATCGGCCCCTGTATGTACCGGCCATTGTAAATGGTCGAGAGATGAAACGAGCTTTCTTAGATGGGGGAGCGTCAGTCAATTTGATCCCGCTAGCCACTTTGCGAATGATCAATTTTCCCGAAGGAAAAATCGTGAATCATACTATTGCAGTTACTGATTTTAATGGAGATCAGCAGGTCACTATGGGATTCGCGACATTGGACCTCAAAATTGGGAAGATCAGGGGGCCCACCAAATTTCATGTCATAAAAGGGGAACCCTCATATCAATTGTTGCTGGGAAGACCGTGGCTGCATGCATATGGCGTAGTGCCGTCATCCTATCACCAAGTGATGAAAGCCAATTGGGGAGAAGGAATAATGACTGTAAAGGCATCCAAAAGTCCTTTCTGCACGTCAGAGGCCCATTTTGCAGATGCAGTCTACTTCTCAGAATACAGTGAGGAAAATGGGCCCGGCGTTTTTTCTACACCATTGCCAGAATGGAACGAACTGCAAAATACTAGTGCGGTTAAACGGAAGCATAAGGAGGTGAGCTGGTCACGGGTCAAAAAGCCCGATGGACGAGTAGTGTATAAATTATGACGGGATTGGGGGTCAGAAGCTTGCAATGTTGGCACTGGCCCCGGGAAAGATAAGACCATACAAAGAAAATTTGAAGCTGACCCTAAGGTGCTGAAAGCGGATCCGCGGTCAGAGCATGGGTTGTGTGAAGTGGACATAGGCGATGGTACGGATCCGCGACCTACCTTCATAAGCAGTAGGCTGCCTGAAGATACTAAGATTGCTCTGATAGAATTGCTCAAAGAATTTCGGGATGTCTTTGCTTGGGACTATAATCAAATGCCGGGACTCAATGTTGGGTTGGTAAGCCACCACCTTCATGTAAATCCCGCATCAGAACCAAAGAAGCAAAAGCAACGAATATTTCATCCCGATTTAGAGGTACAAATTAAGGCAGAAGTAGAGAAACTGCTGAAAGCAGGATTCATCAAGCCAACTCAGCATCCGACATGGCTCGCGAACATTGTTCCCGTAAAGAAGAAGACTGGGCAGATACGCGTATGTGTAGATTATCGTGATCTCAATAAGGCTTGCCCAAAAGATGACTTCCCTCTTCCTAACATTGACACTATGGTAGATGCGACCTCAGGGCACGAGATTTTCTCACTAATGGACGGATTCAGTGGGTACAATCAGATTAAGATGGCGCCGGAGGATGCTGAGAAAACTGTTTTTCGCACCCCCATGGGGAATTTTCATTATACGGTCATGCCATTTGGGCTTAAAAATGTCGGCGCCACGTATCAGCGTGCCATGACAGCCATATTTCATGACCTAATGTATAAAACTGTGGAGGACTATGTCGACGATTTGGTGGTGAAATCCAGAGCCATACAAGATCATGTGGGAGATTTGCGAAAGGTACTGCATCGATGTCGCGAGTATAATCTGAAGATGAATCCCCTCAAATGTGCCTTTGGAGTACCAGAAGGAAAGTTCTTGGGGTGTGTTGTACATCGGCATGGCATTGATATGGACCCGACAAAGGCTAAGGCAGTATTAGAAATGACTCCACCTGCAACTCGCAAAATGTTGAAAACTTTTATGGGAAAAATATCTTATCTGAGGAGGTTTATCCCGGCACTGGCGGAAGTAACTCACCCACTCATGCCGTTGTTGAAAGAAAAATCTGAATATAGCTAGGGAGAAGAACAGCAGGATGCTTTTGAGAAAATCAAAAAGATTTTGGCATCACCAAAAATAATGGTAGCGCCCGAGTCAGGAAAACCATTGATAATGTATCTCACTTCCACCAATAGATCCGTGGGAGCTCTGTTGGCCCAAGAACATGAAGGGGAAGAAAAGCCTGTTTACTATATCAGTCGGATACTCAAAAAACCAGAGTCGCGGTACACATCATTGGAAAAGCACTGTCTCGCTTTAGTATTCGCAGCCCAGAAGTTTAGACACTATTTGCTGGCACATCCATTAGAGCTGATCACAACAAGTGACCCCATACGGTATTTGCTCACAAAGCCCATACTCAGTGGAAGAACTGCCCGGTGGTTATTAGCACTATCCGAATATGAGATCACATGCTCTAGACCAAAGGCAATAAAAAGTCAAGCCTTGTCAGATTTGCTAGCTTTATTTCCTGGAGGAGCTGAACCCAAGATGGAGGAGATAGGGATGGCGAGCATGGCACAGGGCACGGAATTCACCTTAGAATTCGATGGTTCATCCACTGAAAAATGAGGGGAGCTGGTTTTGTACTGAGAAATGAAGAAACAAAAGATGAAATAGTCATGGCCTACAAGCTCGACTTTCCTTGTACCAATAACATTGTCGAGTATGAAGGATTGGCGCTAGGATTGATGATGGCTCAAAAGCTGGGGGCAAGGGTACTTCATGTTAAAGGAGATTCCAAGCTGGTCATTAAGCAGGTCAGAGGAGAGTATGCTGTCAAAGAACCTCATCTGGTGTCCTACAGAACCCTTATTCGTCAGATAATAGAAGACTTTGGGACTGTGAGTTTTTACGCATGAGTCGCGAGAAAGCAACCGACGATCGGATGCACTGGCGACATTGGGTTCGCGAATAAATTTCCAAGGAATGAAGTCTTCTGTACAGGTAGTACGAAGAACTGACTCAGTGATCAGTAACAGAAAGGAATTAGAGGAGTATAAAGAACATGATTGGAGAGCACAGATAGTACATGCTCTACTGAAGAACGATAACAATGCCTTGAGACAGGAATACCAGCTTATAAAAGGTGTGTTATATTACAGGGCCGCCGGAGGAATTTTGGCTAGATGCGTAGCAATAGACGAGATAAAGGAACTGCTCCAGAAAGCTCACTGGAAAATATGCGGTCAAACGGACGTCAGTCTCTACCGAGTTTTGCAGCGAGAAGGCTTCTTTTGGCCAAGTATGAAGGATGAGGCAGTAAAGTTACAAAGTAGCTGTCAAAACTGTAATGCATATCCATCCGCGAGTGAAGATAATATAGCAGACTTGATAGACTGGCGGGACAAATATGTGCACTATTTGAAGGATGGGATTTTGCCGGAAAAAGATCAACCGCGGTTCAGAAAATTGGCCTCGCGATTTGTCTTACAAGAGGAAAAATTGTTCCGCAAAAGTTTTGAGGGAAAATTGATGAAGTGTGTAAGCGAAGAAGAAGCGGGGGAAATATTGAAACAGGTTCATGTGTTTGGCCACCAAGGACCTAGAAAAATGTTTCAACAACTCCTATCATCTGGGTATTACTGGCCAACGATGGAAAGGGACTGCAGTGATTTTGTCAGAAAATGTCACGTATGTCAGGTACACGGGGATCTTATTCATGCTCCGGGAACTGAATTACACAGCTTAGCAACCCCCTGGCCTTTCCATACTTGGGCGCTGGATATAATTGGACCAATCACGCCGCAGGCTCAGGGACATGTGTGGATTTTAGTAGCAACTGAGTTATTCACAAAATGGATAGAAGTTATCCCATTAAGAAGAACGACAACAGACAATGTGGTGCGATTCATAAAGGAAAACATCATCTGTCGATTTGGGATACCAAAGGTGGTACTGTCGGATAACGGGACTCCTTTTGTCAATAGTAAAGTCGCGGATTTGTTGGGGAGATACTCAGTCATTCATCACAAATCCACGCCTTACTATCCAAAAGGAAATGGACAGGCTGAGGCCTCTAATAAAGCGCTAATTCGAATCTTGTCCAGGATGGTGCATGATAATCAGAAGAAATGGGTAGAAGAGCTTCCAATAGCACTATGGGCACATCGAACCGCATACCGAAGCGCGACAAACATGACCCCTTATGCACTGGTATATGGAGCAGAGGTTGTGCTACCTGCAGAACTGGAGTTGGCTGCTAAAAGGCTTGCATACAGCAGCAGTTTGGAGAACAGGATATTGGAGATAGAAGGATTGGATGGAGCTAGGGCTGAAGCATTCACAAATCAAAAAGAGTACAATCAGAAACAAGCAAAAAACTACAACAAAAAGGTACGATACAGATGGTTTAAGGTAGGGGACAGAGTGCTGAAAGTGGTACCAGCAATCATGAGAGGACAAACGGTAAGAAAATTTGAAGCCAAATGGGAGGGTCTGTATGTGATTGTAAGTGAAGGAAGTAGTGGGTACTACAGAATGGAGCATGAAATTACCCGCGAAAGTACTGGACCTCTTAATGTAAAATGGATCAAGTTGTACCAATCTTAAAATACAAGAGGCGAATGATAAAAATATCAGCACAATGTATATAAAATTGCATCTATGAATGTGTATTGAGTACATCATAAATATACATATTCACTCAAAAAGAGAAAGCAATCAGAACAAATTGCGGCTAACAGGAGAGGAAATATGGAAATTTTCATGCTCCTCCTGTAACTTGCGGGAACGCATAGTATGTTCCGCGGCATCCTTAAGTCTTAACGCATCTTGCTCTGCAGCAGCTAAAATAGCACGGGCCTCTTCCACTTTTGATATACTGGCTTGATAATCAGAAAAAGCTTTGATCTCAGCACAGTACTTCGCGTATAGGCGCTCAACCTTTTCAAGATGAACCTCCCACCAGGTCACGTTCATTTTCATATTCTTCCAATCCTTGATACGGGCGCGACAAAGTGGTAAGGTGTTGGGAGAAAGGTCGCGGATGCAAGTAGTCGTCAGCGAAGCAAAAGTATCCGCGATTATATGCAGAAATGTAAGCTAGAGAAGGGGATCATAGAGCTCCATAGTAGCAAAAGTCTCTGGATGACTACTGAAAACGCGATCCAAAATGGCCATATCGCCTGAATAACATAAAAAGTTGCGCCAGTAGACTTGATCCTGCTGAAGGTTTAGAGTCAAGGGCGCGGGAATAGCCTGGGGAGGGGATTGATGTGGTTGGGTTTGTGGCACAGATGAGGTAGTAGGATCAGATGTATGAGTATGTAAAGGCTGAGGGGTTTGTGTATAGGGCGCGGATGTGGTACCAGGAATGGAAGTATGAGTTTGTGAGGGATGAGGTTGAATTTGCTGCACTGATAAGGAGGATTGGTTATGTGTTTGATCAGGGTGAATAGGAAGAAAAAACGAATCAGAATTAGGAAAGGTCAGGTTTTGTAAAGTGTTTGGAGGTGAGGGAAATTCGTTGAGAAGAGTTTCAGGATCCTCAAATGCGGAATTGGGAAATAAGGATTCAGGACTCTTATTGGTTTGACCTGCAAAAAAAATGGATTATCAAGAAGTCAATATTACATGGAGAATTGTATTCGCGGATCCAAAACAGTATAAATTTTTATTTTTTACCAGCATTCGCGGTCTCAGTTTGATTCATGGCAAGGGAAGATTCCATATCAGTTTCAGGACCCCCGAAAAGGGATCTTTGAAGTTGGGACCCACCCTGGAGAGTGGCAGCAAGCTCAGCAGCGATATCATAAACAATAGGTTCCATATGCCGAGCATCCGTATCAGAACCAGAAGCTTCAGGGTCAATTGCTGCTGCAACGACCACTTCTGAGTCAGGAACGGTGTCATGTGTTTCAGGTATGTCCAGAATATTCGCAATCTCAGTTTGAGCCGCAACATCAAAATTTGTTGTCGGGACCGCGGATTGGTCAATGTGGGATGAAGTCGTGACAGATGGATGAGCATCCTTACGGATAATGGAAGAAATGGGAAGATCATCCCCATCATCTGAATCTGAGAGTAAAATATTCCTCGCGACTTTAGATATTTGCGATGCATTCTCTTTTCCTTGATCAGGGAAGTCTGAAAGTATATCAGCTATCTCGCGATCAGAGTCATCAATAGAATGGTCAGATTCCTGATTGGCATCTGTTCCAAGACCGCGAGCTGTACAAGGGTACATAAAACAATAAGTATAATGAAAGCACAAGAGTATGAAAGATAAAGGAAGATTTAAAACAAGTTAGGAAATACATGAAAGTAAGGGATCAGAAGCATGAATGTCCTCCACGACCCTGGCAACCGTATCCAATAAGGAGCTTGTGTTTTTAGGTAATTCTACAATCCGCGAAGATGGTTCAGCCTGATCTTGATGTGACTGAAAAGCAATAGGTTCAACTCCAAATTTGTCAGGAGAGATCAAGGTAGAAGGATTCGACCTTCTGCGAATCAAGGGAATAATATCTACCTCATCATCCTCGGAGGAATGATTAGCAGCAGCCTCTAAAATCTGGGCTCTGTGCTCTCTTCTCCGCAGAGACAAAGGGATATAGTCGAGGGGGTCATCTGTAGTATTAACTACTATTGAGGGGGCTATTGGTGAAGAAGGTCGCGATGGCGATGTGACAACCGATCTCGCGGATCTCTGAAAACAAATAAAGTAATCTTAGATATATTAGAAACAAAGTTGACAACAGTGAGTAAGAATAAAGTATTAAGTTATAACTTTATTACCAAGCGTTTAGAAATAGGTTCCTCGTGAACCGGAATAGAGGTGGTGACTTCGACACGCTCGGAACGCTTCCGTTTAGGCGCAGGAGGAGCTTTGGATTTACCCTTTTTCTCCTTCAAAATTTTTTGTTTCTTGTTGACCGGATTCAAAGTACTTGGGCCTGCATGATCGACAGGCGCTGGAAGGGAATCCCTGCTATAAAAGCCGCGGGAACCATGGGGCTTGTGCAATTTCAGAGATGAGTCTCCCATGAATATTTTTACAGGGGCAATTGGTCTAGGAGGACCCATCACAAAAGTCTGAAAATCTGTTGTCACTTGAAGCCAAAAATCAATATATGCCGCGGTTCGGCATCCTGCTCGAGATCTCGCGGGAATAAAAATGGCAAAGGAGAATTCTTCATGTTTTTTCTCATATTCCTCGCGGTACCTCACCAGGGCCGCGTCATAGCTGTCAGGAGAATCACCTGAGGGAGGAGCAACATAGACCGGAATAGCTTGCTCAAAACCCAGTTGACGGGCTACTCGCGAAGGATTATAAGGTGTGGTCCGCGAAAAGGAATCATCAAAAACGGGCAAGCAGCAACCAAAGGAAAAATAGGCAAAGATGAGCTCCTCATGGTGTTGATAACCATAAGCGGTTTGTTCCTCCATGGGATAGAAAGAAGGAAAATAAATACCATCTAAAGGCATTGTATAAGGCCTCCAAGAGAAATTACGACTGAAGTCAATGAAATCCTCAAGTCGCTTGGTGGAAAGAAGGCCGGACCAGCGAGCGGCTCGCGATCTGAGAGTAGGGGAATCAGGGTTTGAAGATGAAAAACTAAGGGGCTTGGGTGCATATTTTGGGAATCTTTCGAAGATAAAGAGCATAAGGAAAAGGCAGGGGACATGGGTGCTTATGTCATATCTACCAACTGACCTCAGAAAATCGTTGGATAAAGTGTCCAACTGAGAATAAAGGGTACCCAGAAAGAGGGGGGCTAAGGGAAGCCTTATACCCCGCGAGGCTATAGAAGCCATCAAAAATACTAGTTTATTGGGTCCATCTTCAGGACGCCCCTGGAAAATGTAGCGGTCCAACCAATAAGCTAAAAATCCAGCTAACTCAAAGTCACCATTGAATTCTGGACCAGGCACCGATTCGCGATCTTGACCGCGGAGAAGAGGAAGTTTTGGTTCATACTCCCTGAAGAAGTGATGACACTAACTCGAGTACTTCAACTTAGCACTTTTTATTAAAGGTGCCTCGTCAAGTATGGCACCATCCTTGAAACGACTACCTCTTTTCGCGGCATAAGCTGCGCAGGACTGGATGTGAGAATGAATCACTTGGTCTGCCTCACTGAAGGCTGGGGTATCTAGGGATCGCGAGTCGAAAATAGGGAGCCTAAACAGCACGTACACGTCTTCTAGGGTTGGGGTAAACTCCCCCCAAGAGGTTACAAAGGTGTGCGAGAAAGAGCTCCATCGCGACACCAACAGATTGAGTGCATCCGCGTCTCGACGAACAGATAGGTCCGAAAAGAGTTCTATGGACTCAAGTAAACCTGTCTGCCTAAGAGTCTCGCGGTGCCTGTCCTGACTGAGTATGTGGCTGGACCACATCCTCTAGTGGGTAATAGGTGACACATGTCCTTCATATTCTATAAAAGAATATGGGACATCACATCTTTCAATAAGGAGGCGAAGAAGTGAGGAAGGTGGGATATTGGCTAGGGGTGCTTCACCGTCAGAATGAATAAACATGGGTTCATCCGCAATATCTCCCGCGGGAGGAAAGTTCTCAATGGAACTCCAGAAATGATCATGGGAATTCTCAAAAAATGGGGCCTTTCTCCATTCTGTTGGTTGGGGAACGGAAGGGATAGACCCAGATGGAGGAACTAAAAGTTTGGGGGTAGAGGATTTGGCCATTGAAATAAAGGATTGAAAATAAAAGGAGTAAAGGTTAAAGAAAGTAGACCGCGAAGAAAATAGAGGATTAAAAATAACACTAAGAAGATTTGAAGCAGTAAAAGCAGAAAAAATGAAGGCAAGAGGAAAAAGTGAAATGAAATAGACAAGAGCAACTTTTATAGGGGAAGGGCCCGGAAACCTAGAAGGTGCCATTAATGACCGCGGAAGCCGAACCGGCGCCAAGGTTGCCGCAGATTCAAATATCGCGGATCAGAGGATAATAATAATTTACGAAAAATAAGAAAGGTACGGAGAAAGTAAAATAAGCATGTGCACGAAATTCATGGGAAAAACAGAAAAGGACCAAGAAAGAATGTTCGCGGATCAAGAGAAGTGAAACCGGGGAAATAAATCTGCAGGAGAAATGCCAAAGGTTATTGCACTTTAAACCGGGGAAAAACAGTTTTGAAGCAGGGATTTAATTCGCGAGGCTACAGGTTATTGAACTTTTAATACTTGGCCAAGTATCAAAAGTGCAATGGGGAAAAATGTAAAGAGTAACGATTCGCGAAATAACATAACGGCTAAATAACTCATTGGGATAATGGCCCAAGGATTAAATTATCTGGGATATGGCCCAACCTGTATTTATTTGGGATATGGCCCAGGTTTGGTATATTTGGGGAAACCGGCCCAAGTAAAAGATGATTTGGGAGATTGGCCCAAGTAATCGATTACTTGGGGAACTAGCCCAAATATGGTTCTTTTTACGCGAGAGCTTGCATTACACAGAGGGAAGTATGAGGAACTGGTGTGTTTTATAGCTCGCATCAGTAACTCATAACCCTATATGCTGCTCGCGTGGCGAGTACTATGCGGAATCTAAGGGAAATGCTTGGGATGAGTAAGTAGTGGGTCGCGACCTTATTTACACCATCCTAAGTAAAAATACCTTAGAGAGGTCGCTAGTATTCAGGAACATAACCAAGACATGCATGATTGGTTATGGCCCAGCAAAGCTATAAAGGCATCCTTGGCTAAGGATAAATCGGATCCGCGATGCAATAGGCGCGGATCATAGGGTTTGGTGCATAATATGAACCGCGAATTCGTTTCGCGGATGATATGTGCAAAGGTATTTATGGTGTGCAGTATTAGTTACGCATAAGAGTACGCGAATCCGTTTTGCGTAGTCATGGGCGTAGAATAATACTGAACAAGGTATTTATATCACGGATTAAGTACGCAGGAACCATGTCGCGAGACAGGTGCTGACGTGGCAATAGAATCCGCGAGAATGATAGAACCATGTCGCGAGACAAGTGCTGACGTGGCAATACAATCCGCGATAATTACTCAGCGGTCGCGTCTATAAATAGAGGTGCGAGGATTCACTTGTAAAGTGGAGGAGGAGAACTTTTTGAGAGACCGGTAGAGAGAAAATCCTAGAGAGAGAAAATACTTCAACTACTTGTACTTGCTGTCTTTTCCTCCATTTCTCTTTCATTTTCTCTGTAAAAGAAAGTCAAAAGTAATAAGAGCATCAATACTGTAGTTTTAGCTGACGAACTTGTATAGAAACTATCTTCGTATCACTTAAAACCTGCGAACCCTTACAAGGGTAAAAGTAAAAATAAATTGGTAAACAAGATTTTACTTTTACTTCTTCATTTCAGAAAGTAAAAATAGAAAACAGGAAATATTTCATATTAGTAAACACCACCAAAGCATAGGAGGATTTTATACTCTTTTGCCTTTTAAATATACCAAAACCACTCCATCTCTATTTACTTTCCATATTTAATTCTTTCAATATCATCAATATTAATTCAAAAATAATAATTAACTAAACAATAATGGCAACCAAATTAATACAAATCTTCAAGCCATATTGTCTTCAGTCCATGATCGTTAAAAGTAAAAGAAAATATGAAGATTTTATATTTCTTTGCTCATGTGTATTTCGATTCATTAATCTATCAATAAGCATGTTCTTATCCCATTGGAATGAATGCATTGATATTCAACAAATCAGATTCTAAGTCACCAAATAAAAAATTATTTGAAGTGACTTCAAAGTTCAGAAAAGATACTACCCCATTTTTACTAAAATTTTAATTATTTCTTCTAAATTGCTTTGTATATTTGAGTTTTTTTCAAAAAATATTCTTGTTTTTGGCTTCCTATTTTTGAAAAATTAAACAATACAAAGGCAGGTATATAATAATATAAAAATCATACAAAAATGGACAATCTTAGATCTTTAAAATGCGTGACCTATAAATTTCAAGTGTTAATGTGTAAAGTATCATTAAAAAAAAAAAGCAAAAAAAGAAAGAAAACGGTGAGTGCCATGGACTGTACCACTGTACGCAAAGTAAAAGTTAAATTTTATGCACATTAAAAAATTAGAATATTTTAAATTTGTTATGTTGCCTATTACTTAACTAGTAAAACCTTTGGACATAGAGAAGATTAAGAAATTAACTCTATTTTATCAATTGATAAACTAAAAGGGGATAAAAAATGAAAAAACCTTCGTATTTTCTTTTAGTTTTAACGTTGATGGAGTTAAGGCAATATGATTTGAAGGTTTGTATTTATTTAGTTGTCATTATTGTTTAGTTAATTAAATTTTTTGAATTAATATAGGTGGTATTAAGAGAATTAAATATGGAAAGTAAATATAGATTATAGTGGTTTTGATATATTTAAAAAATATATAGTGGTTTTAGAATATGACCATTGGATTAAATCAAATGATTCATATTAAAAGTGAGTATAACTTATCTTGCTCCATAGGGAGAAAAAGATTACTATTGATATATACAACTAAAATACAACCCAAAATGTATATACAATGATATATATACCCGATATATATCTCCGAAATTGATAAAAAAAATAATAATAATTGTGATTTCCATAGCACTTGAGAAATCTCTTTATCTATATCTTTTCTTTCCATTCTATACTATTTCCATATATATCTTAAGTATATATTCTATATCTGTGCAAAAAAAATATTTAAAGTGATTCTATTAGTATTACAAAATATCCCATTAATTGATTTTTATTATTATATTAATCTATGAGTAAATCACTTATAATATTGTTTCATTAGCACAAATATATTTTCTGGTTACCTACTTTTACCTATCTTATTACAAAATTTATACATATACTTGTTAATAAATCAAGTAAATGTCAAATAAAATTTTCTTATAAGAGCTCTTTGTTATCTTAAACTCTTTAGATATTGCATAATAATAACAACAAATAAAAAGATAGGAACCACTACAAAAAATAAAAAAAAATAAAAATAAAAATAATAGATCACAAGATTGAGGGGTATTTTGGAGAAAGAACATTCCATTCTAAATTAAATGATGATCAAACCAAACAAGGGAATAATAATAATAATTTCATTCCAATATTATATCCGTATTAAACCAAACAAAAACATAATGACCATTTCATTCTGATAAGTTCACAAAATCACTATTTTAAATGTCAAAAATAAATTTTTAATTCACCATTTTATTGCATAAATGTTCTTATATATATCTTTTTATTTCTTATAGGTTTGAATTGGAAATGATGAAGAAAATATATTAAAGTGAAGAAAGGAATGCACATGGATGGAAGAAAGAATATAATGCACATGGATGAAAGATGAAGAATATAATGCACATGAAGAAAGAAGAAAATGACTTGGAAAACATCAATATTCAAAGAAAAAGAAAAGAAAAGTAGATATAACTTCACTTTACAAGATGTCATTATATTCCAATTTTCTCTATAAATAGGAGAGGAGTTGGAAATTGTAAAGAGTTAGATGGTAGAGAGTGAGAAATTGTAGAGAGAATTTAGTCTTGTATCAAGTTTTTATTTTGTTGTAATCTTTTTCTTAGTTAATGAAAATTTCTTCTATCATCATGTTTTATTCTTATATCATTATGCTAGCTTAAACATCTTCTCAAGGGAGTGATGAAGCCACCTTGGGTAAGATATACATAATTTTATTTTATTTCTTATTGTTTAATTCTCTTCCCGAATTAATTCTTTCAAGTGACAAAACCTACAATAGAGGTTGAAAATAGATGAAGGATTCTCCGTGATTACCAATCAATGGAAATACGGGGAATGCCTACCACTATTTATATTTATTTATTTTTAAACCAAAACATTAGAGGGAGGATTTTCCGTGATTACCAATTAATGGAAATACGGGGAATGCCTACCAATATCTATGTTTATGTTTAATAGGTTGGAGGAGAATTTGCAATAGAAATATATAATATTATTTATATAGACCCGGGTGGTGGATTCTCTTCCCTTGAGATTTCTTCCATCATTTGATAATTATCTAGTTATATTAGTTTACTATTCAAAAATTCAAGAATTGTTTTAAGTAATTTCTTTTTATCTCGAAAAATATAGTTTTGGATCCTAGTCTCAAACCGATTTCTATGTTGAGAGTGGTTCGACCCTACTTATTGCTATACTATTTTAAGTAAAGTATTTGTAGGTATTATAAATTTTGTTGACCGGAGTTTGGTGAAGCAACGACAAAAGAAACATCAATTCACCAACCGTCACATTCCATTATCATTCATATTCTCATTCTCATTCCATTCCTACTTAAATGAGCATTTCATTCCATTTATTCGTACCAAACGCAACACTAGGTTATTCTTTGTCCAAGTACAATTCAAATTCATTTGTGTTTTAAAATGAAAACCGATTTCAATGCTTTATTTCAGTAATGTAAAAGTCATTCTAAGCAGGAGAAAATGGTACTCTTTCCGTCACAATTTAGTTGTTCACGTTTTACTTTTGAGATTCGAATATGGACAACTAATTTGAGACAAGTAAATTAGGTAAAGTGGACAACTAAATTAGGACAAAAGGAGTTTTTTATAATTAGATTTATCAAACTTTATTTATCAACTTAATATTTGCTTATGATTATAATATATATATATATATATATATATATATATATATATGTACTGAAAACTAGGAGTGCAAAAAAAAAATGGTGAAATTGTAGAACCGGTTCAAACCCAACTGAATCAGTACTTCGATTCCTGTTTGAATTGGTTTCAGAAAAACAGAACCGTTTTAGTTTGGTTCGATTCCGGTTTCAGATTGTTTGAAATTAAACAGAACCGATTATCTATATATATTATTATATTACTCACTTATGCAAATAAAAATTATTAAATAAAATTTTAAGTTCACACAAGTTAGATATACATTAATGTCTTAAAAAAAAGGGTAAAGGGTAAAAAAAACCCCAAACTAATGAGTTTATGCAAGAACCCCCTCGGCACGCACTTTACCTACCCCCTAGCTATAATATGAAAATACATTTTCATCTCTTCCTATTTTACTAATTACATTTCTACCCTTTATTACAATATATATATATATATATATAAACATATATAATTCGAAACAAACATATAAAATTCAAAAAAATATATATAATTTGTAAAAAATATATAAAATTTGAAAAAACATATAAAATTTGAAACAATATATAAAATTCGAAAGAAACATATAAAATTCGAAAAAAACATATAAAATTCGAAACAAATATATAAAATTCAAAAAACATATTAAATTCAAATGTATATATATAAAAAGTGCGACTGAAGTTTAAGTGGACAAGCCTCAAAGTCATTAACCAATGTAATGGATCCTCTCCAGCTATCTGCAAAGCTATTTCAAGGGCCACGATGGCGACACATACCCCACGATGGTGATTGAAATTGGAATCGAATTAATACTTTATTAAAATATTTTAATTGGAATTAAATATATTAATATTTGAATCAAAATTAACGGTTCGGTTCCGGTTCTCATTTTTAAAGAACCGAAAGTATCAGTTCGATTCCGGTTTCAGTTGGAATCGAAAACGAACTGCACCGTGAGTATATTAATATTTTAATCAAAATTAACGGTTCGGTTTTGGTTCTCATTTTTAAGGAACCGAAAGTATCTGTTCGATTCTGGTTTGTGTCGGAATTAGAAACTAACCGGAGCGTGTGCACCCTTAGATTTGGGTACCAAGGGACCATTTAATCAGTACAGTTAATCGATTAATTTTTTAATTTTGATTTTGATTTTATATAATTTTGATAAAAATATTATTTATATAATTTTTATTTTTATTTTATATTTATTTGTAGAGAGGAAAAGTGATAGTGATGGAGAGAAGAAAGTGGCAGAGAGAGAAAGAGAGCTGGAGAGGATCCGTTACCGTGACTAATGACTCTGAGACTTGTCCACTTAAACTTCAGTCATACTTTATATATATATATTTGAATTATATATATTTTTAGAATTTTTTTTTTATAATTTTATATATTGTTTACAAATTTTATATGTTTTTTTTCGAATTTTATATATTGTTTCAAATTTTATATATTTTTTACGAATTATATATATGTTCGAATTTTATATGTTTATTTAGAATTTTATAAAAAAAAAACAAATTGTAATTTTCGTAATATATATATATATATATATATATTGTAATAAGGGGTGGAAGTGTAATTAATAAAATAGGAGGGGGTGGAAGTGTAATTAATAAAATTACTTTTTTTAATTTTGGACTATAGGGGATAAATTGGGGGGTTTTGTGCCACTTTAAAATATTAGGGAGTTAGTTTGGAGAGAGAGTATAGTTTTGTGCCATAAGTTCATCCTAATAGTGATATAACATTAAAAAAAAATATCACATGCATATAAATAAAAATTGGGTGCGTTTGGAAAACCTGTTTTTTGTATTTGTTTTATGTCTTCAAATATAAAAACTGTTTTTGTATTTGTCTTTATTTTTTTCAGAAAAAAACTAAAAACAAAAAAACGTTTGGATGAAATTTGTATTGAAAAATAAAATGGTATTGGTGGGCAGGGGTGATCGGCGGCGGCGAGGGGTGGTGGTGGTGGGTGACTGGCGGCGGGCGGTGGCCGACGGCGACCGGAGGTGGTGGGGGGCGGCGGCGACAACCGGTGGTGAAGGGTGGTGGTGGTGGCGGCGGCGGCGACGGAGGTGGTACCCTAAACAATGAAAAACCTCAAAAAACAAGAAAAAATTGTATTTGGTGTTTTCACCACTTTTACACACTATTCACAGAAAACAGTTTTCTTGGAAAAAAAATGAACAGTAAACACGTTTGCCAAACGTTTTTTTTTTTTTGAACGGAGTGAATAGTAAAAAAACAAAAATTGTTTTCTCTCATCTCTCACATAATCACATTCATTCTCTCCGTCAGCCACCATAATCCCTCTATACAATCACTACCGGCTTGGGTGCCTTATACAAAAAGTTCGTTTCTTTCTATATTTTTGTTTTCATTATTGGGCCTGTTTACTAACAGGAAACATTTCCTGTTTCCGTTTCCTGAAGAAGTAGAATTATATTTTTGATTCCTTAAAAAAAACAGAAAGTAAAATCTTATTTACTAAATTTTGATTTTTTTCAGAAACAAAAATAAAAAACAAAAATTATGTTTACTAAAAAAATTTTGTTCTTACTTTTTATTTATTTATTATATGTATTTCTTATTATTTTTTATTTATATTTATTATTTATCATAAGTTTTATTTATTTATTATTTAATTATTTTTATTTAATTTATAAATATATTTAATTTATTATTTTTATTCTTAATTCATTATTTTTATTTAATTTATAAATATATTTTGTTTAATTTATTATTTTTTATATTTTTATTTAATTTATAAAAATATTTAATTTATTTATTATTTGTATTTATTATAATTTTTTATTTATATTTATTATTTATCATAAGTTTTATTTATTTATTATTATTAATTAATTAATTTTATTTAATTTATAAATATATTTTGTTTAATTTATTATTTATTATATTTTTATTTAATTTATAAAAATATTTAATTTATTTATTATTTGTATTTCTTATTATTTTTATTTTTTATTAATCATAATTATTATTTATTTATTATTATTATTATGTATTATTTAATCTATTTTATTATTGTTTATTTTGTTTATTATTATTTATTGATTTATTTTTATTTTATATATAAATATTTTTTATTTATTATATATTTTTTAATTTATAAAAATATTTAATTTATTTATTATTATTTATATATAATATTTAAATTTTTTAGTACAAAAGACATGAAAGTCCCAATTTTACAACTTTGAAATTTGAACAAAATTTTACTTTTACTTCTTCATTTCAGAAAGTAAAAACAGAAAACAGGAAATATTTCCTGTTAGTAAACACCACCATTAAACAATTACTCTTCTGATATGTAATATTGAAATTCACTTTTTGTGTTTGAAAGAAGGTTCAATATTTGTTTTTTTGAATTCGATGGTGTACTTATTGTTTTGATATTGAATTAATATAATAAATTTGTTATTCATATATGTAATAAATATTTTGAAATAGCATGTTTAAGAAATTGTGACACGAAACGAACCAATTTTTTATGATTTGGCTTGGTTCTTCACTAATTTTTTCGATTCCAATTTCTGTTTCCAAGAAACAGTTAAAAATAATGTGGTTTCAAATCTATCAAGATCCATAGCAGAACTGCACCCGTGCTGAAAACGAAATAAAAGAGGTTGAATTAAAAAACAATGAAGATTCAATTTCAAACAATAATACAAGTCGACCCCACAAGAGAGGCTAGGCTTGGACGAGCATATAGCCGTTAAAGGGCATAATTAATTTTTCACTTTTACTTTGGAAAAAGGGTAAAGTGCATAACCCCTCAATTATTGTCCCATAGCACAAAAACCCCACAACTACAAAAGGGGCAAAAAAAAGAATTAATAGCATAATACCCCCTAAACTATACCATCTCTCTTACTAAATCCCTCTGAACTATTTTTTGTGCTGAAAATTCACCAAATTATAATTTTTCATGCACAGTTATAACACCGTTAAATAAAATTATACTGGAATCCCCTAAAGTTCCTGTTAATTTCGCTCGGGCTCTGAAATTTTATTTTCCTTGCAATGACACCCCCTTGAAGGGGTGAAATGACCAGAATGCCCTTGTTTTGTCTCCCCTATTTCATAAGATAAATATCTAGGTGGTGAAATTACCTCCATGCCCCAAGATTAGAACCCTATAATATTTGGGGATATTTCCAAATATTTTTTTCAAAATAAAAGTTAAAGAAAAGAGGTTGGAAATATTTCAAAACTTTTAAATAATAATAATAACTAATTAATATGCATTACTTGAAGTGTAACTCTAATGAATATTTCAAAAGATATAGAGTAAGGGGTTATAAATATTTTCATATTTTTAAAAAAATATTAATTAATTAATATACATTAATTAAAATGTAATTCTAATGGATATTTCATAAAATATGGAGTAAAGATATAAGACAAATATATTTCGGCAAGCAACAAATGTTAATCGTTAAGAACAAATTTTGTGACTTCCTATTCCAAATTTTCAACCTAATAATTACTCACTTTCTAAGAATTAATTTTTTACGACCGCATATATATATTAAAACTTTAAGGTAACAATTTTGCCATTCACTTGAATTTCTATGTCACACACTGCTTCTAGTAAGACTCTAACTTCATTTAAAGAAAATATTTTGAATAAAATTTGGCCATATGAGATTCTCTATAATGATTGTGGCTTGTTGCTTGATGAAAGACAACTATGTAACTAATAATAATAATACTTACAAGAAAAAACTCATTAAAAAATAAAATTTTGAATGAAAACTAAGAAATAAATAATCAACCTGCAATTTATATCTTGATAAATATTCGAAAAACTAGACCATTCAATTTTAAATGAATCCAGGGGATACAAGTTCTTGACAATCTTATTTTAAAGGGTTAACACTTGTTGCTTGCCAAAATATATTTGTCTTATATCTTTACTCCATATTTTATGAAATATCCATTAGAGTTACATTTTAATTAATATATATTAATTAATTATTATTTTTTAAAAAATATGAAAATATTTATAACTCATTACTCTATATCTTTTGAAATATTCATTAGAGTTACACATCAAGTAATGCATATTAATTAGTTATTATTATTATTTAAAAGTTTTGAAATATTTTTCAACCTCTTTTCTTTAACTTTTATTTTGAAAAAAATATTTGGAAATATCCTCAAATATTATAAAGTTCTAATCTTGGGGCATGGAGGTAATTTCACCACCTAGATATTTATTTCATGAAATATGGGAGACAAAACAAGGGCATTCCGGTCATTTCACCTCTTCAAGGGGGTGTCATTGCAAGGAAAATGAAATATCAGGGGCGAACGAAATTCACAAGAACTTCAGGGATTCCAATGCAATTTCACTTAACGGTGTTATAACTGTGCAGGAAAAATTATAGTTTGAGAGGGTTTTCAGCACGAAAAGTATAGTTCAGGGGAGCTTAGTGCACACCAGGGGGTTTAGTTAGAGAGAGGGTATAGTTGAGGGGTTTTTTTTTGCTATTAACCCGGTAAAAAAACCCCCTCAACTATCCCAATTGGATGCAATTTACCCCATTCCCATTACAAAATTACAATTTTACCCTTATAAAAATAAAATAAATTATTTTAAGGGTTAATTAATATATATAAAATTAAAAAAATATATAAAATTCAAAAAACAATATATTAAATTTTGAAAAAAATTAAATTTCAAAATATATATATATAATTCAAAAACAATATATTAAAATTTGAAACAAATATATAAAATTCGAAAAAAATATAGAAAATTCAAAAAAAATATAAAATTCGAAAAAAATATATAAATTTTGAAAACAATATATAAAATCCGAAAACAATATATAAAATTCAAAAAAACATAAATTTTGAAACAAATACCAAAATATATATAAAAGAAGACCATTAATTGATGTTGGTGATAAGTAGTTTGATTCACTTTATTAGAAAAGATATGACATTCTACCAATATATATATTTTTTCAAATTTTATTTTTTGAAATATATATGTTTTTTCAATTTATATATGTTTTTCAAAATTTAAAATATTTTTTTTGAATTTTATATATTTGTTAATTATATATATATTTTCGGAATTAATATATATTTGAATTTTATATAATTTTTCAAAATTTAATTTAGAGGTAAATGCGTCATTTACGAATTGAGGGGTACATTGATAATTGAGGGGAGTTTTGTGCTCTAGACGATAGTTGATGGGAGTTTTATGCACTTTATCCTTGGAAAAATTCAAAACTCATAAGCGCGGTGACCATTAAATTTCAAATCTAGATGAGATCTCAGCCGTCCATTCCTCATCTCTGTTTCTAAAACCTCACTCAGAAACAATTTTCAAGTTGCTACCAATGAAGATCGAAGCTTGAGAGAGAGAGAGAGTAATATAGTGTATATATATATTACTACTATCTTGAAATACATACATATATATATATAAATACATATATATTCTTGAACCAGGATCCAAACCCTAGAAGGGAAGCAATCGACACTCCACTCAACCAAGCAATTTCAGGTACTTCAAATCCACATTTTACCATTTCTTGTTCCCAAATTTTAATCTTTCACAAAGAAATTGATAGAGACTTAGATTTGTATATTATAGTGTGTATATGTATATTACGATCTTGATATTTATATATATTGTTGAATCAATATCCAAACCCTAGTAAGAAGCAGCTGAAACTCTACTCAACAAAGCACTTTCAGTCCAGGTACTCCAAATCCACATATAGCATTTGCTGTTCCCAAAGTTGAACCGTGAGAGAGACGTAGAATCGAATACGTTCGCGTTAATCAAGATTCAAAACCCTAGAGAGAACCAGCTGAGAGTTTGCTGAACAAAGCAATTCCAGGAGGTCGTCGACTTGGGATTCTCTTTCTCACTTCCTCTTTCAGGTGCTCCAAACCCTATTTTTTGTAATTTTCAACCCCAAATCCTCAAAATTTCCTTTTCTTTTCCATTTCTGGTTCTTGATTGGAATTAGCTTGTGTTCAGAATGTTTCGGGACTTCAAGTTCTTACGCCGGAATTCGGGTAAGAATTTAAATGAAGAGGAAATCGAGAATGTGCCCATAAACCCTAGAAATTCGTCGGTTAATCAGACTGGAACAACAGACTCAAACAGGCCACCTTTGAATGCAATTCAAGAACCGGCCTCGAATTTGAAAGCTGTGGTAGAGAAAGATGTCGGTGTTAAGAGCACTAGGGTTGATAGAACGCCCACTAAGGTGAAGGGCAAAAGTGCTGATAATACAATGCCGGTTTGCACGCCTGAGAAACAAGGGGCTCAGGCGAAGAATCGATTTGGATGGGTGCCGAAGAATGAATCAAGCTCAAATGCAACCGAACCACGCGATGAGGGGAGGGCTGACACGAGTCACTATATGAGCCAACCAAGTCGTATGATTGGGAATGGGGGTTTTGCTGGTATGAGTACTCCTCAGTCGAATAGGGCTATGGGGAGGGCTAATTCAGGTTATTCGGAATGCAATTCAACACAGAGTACACCAACTAAGAGTGTAAGCAAGCCTCCGAATCCAGGACTTTGTCTTACCGGTGGTTCTCGGCCTCTGTCTAATGGAGGTGCTCGTATGGCCAACTTTGCGGCATTGTCTAGAGGGATTCCTATTTCCTGTGGCTCCTCAACTGTTGTTAATACCGTGGAAGTGCCACATTTTGATCTCAAAGAAGATTCATCATTTTGGATGGATCACAATGTACAGGTAAGCTCCTTTTTCTAACTTACCTGTTTTATCTAGTTGGTCATTGTACTCATATGATTATGAGAAATATTCTACATTAGGCTTCCAAATTAGTGTTTTTTTTACCTAAAATTTTGGACATCTTGCTCACTGAAGTTGAACTTGTAAAGGTTTTGATACGGGTCCGTCCTCTGAATAGCAAGGAGAAAAGTACCAACGCCTATAGTAGGTGCTTGAAGCAGGAGAGTGCACAATGCATCACTTGGATCGGGCAACCAGAAACTCGATTTACATTTGACCATGTAGCATGTGAAACCATAGACCAGGTTTCATTAGAACCAAAGAAACTGTTCCACATACAATTGATTCATTTTTTGTTCTGTCTTGTTACATCTTTGAATAACTGGCTGGGTTAATGCAGGAAACCCTGTTCAGGATGGTTGGTCTGCCTATGGTTGAGAATTGCTTGTCTGGATACAACAGCTGTGTGTTTGCCTATGGGCAGGTATTTGTTGAAAATTGAGTTGCTTTATATCTCTGGAAAGAGGAAGACTGATCATCTAATTCATGCTTACTCCTTCAACAAAAAATACTTTTACAAATATTTGATTTTTAAATAGGATAATATAGATGTTGTCAACTTCCTAATTCATTAGAAGGATTGAAGTCATTGAATATTGTATACTTGGGGCCACTCCCAAGGAATTTCTTAATAATTACCTGGTCATATAGAAGGGGAGGGGCTGCATGTGCCAGTGGTGGACTATGGGATGTTCTTTTGAGGCCCGACAACACCAAAAAAAATTGTATATGAGGGGTAATAGAATGTTGTGTTTAGAAAACTCATCAATAACAGTGCTCTTAAATTGTTCTTTATCTACATCAATATGGACATTGACAACCAATGATCATTTTTTCACATGTTAGACACATGATAATCTCATTAATATGATGGAATTTAGGATGCTGGGTTTCCTCATCGACTCCTCTGTTCTTGTATGTGGTTCCAATAAAATAGCCAGGAAGATATTTTCTATTATCCTCCCTTCAGAGAATTGTATTAAACGTTTGTCTCGTTAATGATGTGTCGTAGAAAGGGGAGGGGGGGGGGGGGGGGTGTCAATCCCAATGTCTATGGTTAGGTGAGTGAATTAAATTTGGGGAAAAAGAAAGAATGAATGAATGAAACACTTAAATGATGCAGTGATGCACCACATTTTCTTGTGAATTTTGATATGATGCAAAATATATGCTCACTGGTAACAACATAGTCTTCTACAATTTTATAGAGTAGATCACATTGAACCATCTATGATTTGTCATTTTCTTGAGGTTATTGTTTCTTTTTGATAATCCTCTGAAATTTCAACACAATTAAGTGCCTTCTTGTTTGATATTGAATTCGTCTAACCATCTAGACAGGAAGTGGAAAGACGTACACAATGCTCGGGGAGATTGAAGAGTTAGAATTGAAGCCCAGTCAGAATCGCGGAATGACACCACGCATATTTGAGTTCTTGTTTGCAAGAATAAGAGCTGTAATTTCAACAGTCTTTGCTCAAACTCTACCTCAATGTTTAGCTACGATATGGGTCTTATGTATTCTCCTGCTTTCAGGAAGAGGAAATCCGAAGGGATGAGAGATTAAAATACAACTGCAAGTGCTCTTTCTTAGAGATTTATAATGAACAAATTACTGATCTCCTTGATCCTTCTTCTACAAATTTGCTAGTAAGTTTTGCTGTTTCATAAACCTATGGAGCTTCTATTATATAAATGTTAATTACCCATCTACTCTTAAAGTTTAAGCTGTTAGAGAGGGTGTGACTTTAATAATTAAATCCTTCAACACGCCTCCTATAACAATCTCTGAATTGGGTGATGGTGAGGTTTGAACAAGAGACCTTTGGTTTCGGTACAATGTTAATTACCCATCTACTGTAAAAGCTTAACCTTTTAGACATTGTGTAGCTGTAATAATTAAAACCTTCAACAGCAACTTTTTTTTTTACTCTGTTATGGTGGTTCACTTTCTTTGTAGCTTCGGGAGGACATTAAGATGGGTGTGTATGTTGAAAATCTGTCAGAATTTGAAGTCCATACTGTTGGTGATATTCTTAAGCTTCTGAGTCAGGTAATTAACCTTTGATCTTACAGTTTTCAGCCTGGCATTGCTTCTCACTCCGCATATGTGTGCATGTGCATCCACCTGAACATGTGTCATTACATCTCTTTGTTCTTTGTAAAATCTGGTTTCTTGCAATAGGGTTCTTCAAATAGGAAAGTCGCTGCAACAAATATGAATAGAGAGAGCAGTCGATCGCATTGTGTCTTTACATGTGTAATCGAGAGAAGGTGGGAAAAGGATTCTACGTCTAACCTACGATTTGCAAGACTAAACCTTGTTGATCTTGCTGGCTCTGAAAGGTAATGCATCATGTCCAATTCTCTTGAGCTATTTGTACTTGGAGAAGAAAAAGAGGGGTTCTTTCTTTGTGATACACCTAATATTTTTCTCATAACATGGCAGGCAGAAAACTTCTGGAGCTGAGGGTGAACGTTTAAAGGAAGCTGCTAACATTAACAAATCATTATCTACATTAGGGTATTAATCATTACAAGATTTCTCTGATAGTGTTTTTTTTTTCTGTTATTGACATACTTTTTGACCATTGTGAGCACATGGGTTTAACTTTTCTATTTGCAGTCACGTAATAATGGTTCTTGTGGATGTGGCACATGGGAGGACAAAGCATGTTCCTTATAGAGATTCCAGGCTGACATTTCTTCTTCAGGTGAATTCTAGATCCATTAATGTGCGTTCACCAGGCTTATATGTTATTCTCATGATTTAATTTCATCAATATGAAATTCAGGATTCACTAGGTGGAAACTCGAAAACAATGATGATTGCAAATGTCAGCCCTTCTATCTGGTTGGTGCATATGCTTTTTCATGTTTGTTATCAGTTCAACTTAAATACTTAGGTGCTAAATTGTCTTACACCTTTCCCCCACTAATTTTTCGTTCTCCAGCTGTGCTGCTGAAACACTAAATACTTTAAAGTTTGCTCAACGAGCCAAACTTATTCAGAACAATGTAAGCTTTTTTAGGTGCACACTTCAATATTGTCAGCTTTCATGAACAAAGCAATTGCTTCCGAGTTCTGATCGTATATGTTATTTTTCTTCATAAAGGCTGTGGTGAATGAAGATTCTTCAGGAGATATTATAGCATTACAGCACCAGATACAGATTTTAAAGGTGTCAATGAACTTTCTGATGTATAATAGGAAAAATGTCAGTTAGAAATTAGTTATTATTTGAAATTAATGAGGTTTTTTCGGAACAGGAGGAGCTGTCTGTCCTCAAACGCCAAAATGTCTCCAGGTCTCTATCATTTGGTGAAAATCCCTCCAACCAAAATGCATTTGAATTGGATGAACAGAGAACTGATAGTTTGCTTGGATCTGTATCTAAAGGCATTTTGAAAATGTCTTTGAAGCAGGTATCGAAGTTGCAATATGCTAGTTTAAAGTCCACATGATGATGTGATGTTAGAAGGTAGACAGAGTAGAAGCATTTTATAGATGAGAATTATGCCGAATCTGTTGTTATGTCAATCTCCATGTTTGCAGGTTTGGTGATCTTGTGGGGAATAACTGCATTTTCTAACTTCTTTACTATTATAATAGCAAACCTATGCCTCCTCGGGGATTTAATTAAAATAATTAATGAAGGTGTAACACTCACCATGCAGAGTCATGAAAAAATAAGAATACGGGAAAAGGAATACAGAGTGCAGCTTATGTTTAGAACAACTTGGTATTCAGAAACAGGACCACTATCCCGATGGAGATGCTATGCGATCAAAATCTGATTTTTACTCAGCTGATGTGGACTATCTGGTTCTGGATTGGTGGGGACTTTACCTTGTTGTGTAACCCAGTTTGGATCAGTAAAAAGATTAAATCACAAGACTATAATTATTAATTTACCGAGTAAAATTTAATCTTTGTTCTTTAAACAGGTGTACTAGGCTTTAGTAAACATATGTTAAATGCATGAAATGATCCGAGTTAATGATTTAAAGATAATTTTAACCTTTAAATATGTGTATACATTCAGTTTAACCTTAAATATGTGTATACGCTTTTATGTTTCTGACTTTTGTTTTAGGATTTGACTGTCAAGGTGACTAGTTAGTTAAACCCAAAACATGCATATTACATATGCTGTATGTAGGCCCTACACACAGGTGTCTTGTTTAGATTACATGGTGTTTTACTATTTAGGATCTAATGTAAGCTGAAAATATTTCATTTTGTTTAAATTACAAGCATGCGTTGCTGTCATGAGTTTGGACTCAAAACTTCATTTCCTCCACATTAGTACTTGTAATTTGATAAATAAAAAATGTCATGACTTCCTTTCTCTTGTTTATTATCAGTTAAAATCGTTAGAGGCAACACTTGCTGGCGCCTTGAGGAGGGAACAGATGGCAGAAACCTCTATTAAGCAACTTGAAGCCGAACTTGAGCAGTTGAACCGATTGGTAATTTTTTTCTACCTGTTTTCTTTTTAATTTGTTTGCTGCTGGTTAGGTTGTGAGAAGGCAAAGGATGTGTTGGCCTTGCTTGAAACCATAACTTAGATCCCTAATAGATACTCTTAAACAGGTTCGTCAAAGAGAGGAGGATACTAGGTGCACAAAGATGATGCTGAAGTTTAGGGAAGACAAAATTCAACGAATGGAAACACTTGTTAGTGGTTTAATACCTGCAGATGCTTATTTATTAGAAGAAAATGGTGCACTGGCAGAAGAGATACAGCTGCTTCGAGCTAAACTTGATAGGAATCCAGAAGTAACTCGCTTTGCTCTAGAGAATATCAGGCTCTTAGAACAGATCAGAAGGTAGCTTTTTGCTGAAAACTAAATATGAAAGAATGAAAAAGAAAATCTGACATTGCTTGCTTAACCATCTTTACTCATTTTTAATTTTATGTTTTGTTGGCATTTGCAGATATCAAGACTTCTATGAAGAAGGAGAGAGAGAACTTTTGTTGACCGAAGTATCTGAACTGCGGGATCAGGTCCTTCTAGCATTTAGAATGAAAATTTTATTTTATTTCATCGTTCTTCTTCGGTATATGAGTGCCTAAACAGAATCCCTCTATCAACAGCTAGTACTTCTTCTTGATGGGAAATCAAACCAGCATAATCTTCCAAAAATCAGTGTCGCCCCTCAGGTTAACCTTCTTAAATATATTTGAATACATTGAATCGTTGGATTCTTTTAGATTTCTAATCTATTAGTAATTTGTATATCTTATATGGATATGTAATTAAACGGATTAAAGATATATTTCAATTTATAGAGTATTTTGTTTTGTATTTGTATAAGGCTATAACCTTTTTCTTTTTTTTTTTTGTCTTTCTGAATTACCCAAAATTTAGCAATCTAAGAAAATCAAAATTTCATTTATATTTCCTATTAAGTTGGAAAATGGGATTAATTATGTTCCTTTTTCTTGAACCCTTACAATTTATTCTCCATTGGCACAGGAGGCTGTACAGGCTACTAAGGAAAATGAAATGCTCAAAACCTTGGAGGTTGCTTACCACTCGTGTTATAATAAATTATTTTTGTTCTTACGTAATCTGCTTGTCTCAAACTTATGATTTTATGTCTCAGTTGAAAGGCACTCTCAAAGAGTTGGAAGAGTGCAGGAATAACTTAAACTCTTGCATGGAGAATAATGACAAGCTTCGTAGGTAATAGGCCTCGTCCTCTGAATTTTCTATTTGATTTAGAAGTTTTTTGGTACTTATATGAAATAGAATACTATACTAGCATTTACTCCCTAAGTTACATTGTGCTATTCTTATTCTCAATTTTCTGCAGGGAAATTGATGAACTACGTGCTTCACTAATCAACCTCAAAACTGATACTTGTGATTATGATAACAGTGTTGAAGTCATAAAGGTAATTTATCTTAGTTCTATTGGTAATTTGATTGCGACTTCTTACTGAAAATAGAACAGTAATATCCTTATGTATGAAATCTCCATCTCCCTTACCCCCCTCCCTCCAAAAAAAAAAGAAAAATAGAAAGGGAGGGTGGGGGGATTTCTGACTAATATGTTTGGGTTATTTACAGTGACATCCTTTAAGGTTTGCTTAAATTACAGCTAGATGCAATGTTTGCATTTTGCGAACGATTAACTCCCTAAGGTTTCAAAAAGTTGACAAAGAACCACCTAATGACTTTTAGGCCCATGAATTGCCATTTTTGCCCTTGATAAATTACTCAATTAGTTGATAACATATTTTATCTTTGAGATGATTGTAATGCCCTTCTACTTACATTTGATAGTGACGGTAAAAACCAATTTTTTTAATTTTATTTTAGACACTTTTTGTTGAGATAAATTTTATTTGTAAACTAAATTCATATATCTATATACTTATATGTATATATATTATTATTATTAAATTAAAACTAACTGAAATAAATTTAAATTTAAATGTACATGTTACAATATACTTTTAATAATGCTAAATGTTAAGTGTCTAGTTAAATCTCAAAGCACTCAGCATGTTAGACTAACTTTAATTAATAATACTTTTATTTTATGTAGATAATAGTTTTTTTCGGTCGTTTAATAAACATGCACTTACTAAAAAAATTAAAATAGTAAAAAAAAAACTATTAGTATAGTGTATTGTCCAAAAATAAAATAATAATAAAAAAATATATATTTTCTCTAGATGTATGCAAATATACACATTGGTAGCACTTATTATTATTTTTTTGGTTATTCATTAAGCATGCACTTATTATAAAAATTAAAATAGTAAAAAAAAAAAAAACTATTAAGTCTGTTTCAAAATTATAAAAAATATAAATATAATCAAGAGATGAAAAAGGAAGAGAATAAAAGAATTATATTGATTCAGTATATTACAATAGAAGACATGACATGTATAAATAAGAGAAAATTGGAGTGGAGAACAAGCCAAGATAAAATAGGCAATTAGGGTGTGACGGCTAAAAACCCTAATCCTAGTCTAAACATAGGTGGGGCTATCTATTGGCCAAAATCCTAATTTATTATAACAACATAAAATAAAATATTCTTCAACAACCCCCCTCAAGTTGGACACGGAGATCTTAGCTTGTCCAACTTGAAACCGGAAATGATGTCTGGAATATACGACGAGTACATCCGAAGATCTAACACAAGTTGATCCGAAAAATCGAAACGAGTTGATCCGAAAATCCAAGACAAGTTGATTCGAAGATCCGAAACGAGTTGATCCGAAGATCCAAAACAAGGTGATCCAAAGATCCAAGACAAATTGATTCGAAGATCCGAAACAAGTTGGTTCGAAGATCCGAAACGAGTTGATCAGAAGATCCAAAACAAGATGATCCGAAGATCTAAGACAAGTTGATCCGAATATCCCAAAACAAATTGATCTGACGATCCAAAACGAGTTGATCCAAAAATAAAAAATAAAAACAAAATGAATTTTGGCGGGGTGAAAGACAAATACCTCCGAGAATATAATATATATTCTATATATATATAAATATTTTAAATGAAGATCACCGTCGGGGATGGGAGATGGAGTGCCATCCCCGACAGAGATGGCGATAAGCGGAAAGAACTACCAAGAATCGGTAGGCTCTGATACCATGTAAAAAATGTAAATATAATCAAGAGATGAAAAAGGAAGAAAATAAAAGAATTGTATTTATTCAGTGTATTACAATATAAGACATGACATGTATAAATAAGAGAAAATTGGAGTGGAGAATAAGCTAAGATAAAATAGGCAACTAGGGTGTGACGGCTAAAAACCCTAATCCTAGTCTAAACATAGGTGGGGCTATCTATTGGCCAAAACCCTAATTTATTATAACAATATAAAATAAAATATTCTTCAACAAAAATAATTTTCAGAGCTATTTGCCCAAAAATAAAATAATAAAAAGTAATATTTTTTCTAGATGTATGCAAATTTACACATTGGTAGCACTTACTATTTTTTTTTATCGTTTAATATGAATGCACTTACTATAAAAATTAAAATACTAAAAGAAAAATTATTAGTTACATAAAAGAAAAATATCATTGATTAAAGTTAGTCTAACATGCAGAGTGCTTCGAGATTTAACTAAACACTTATCATTATTAATAGTATAGTGTAACATGCACATTCAAATTTTAATTTATTTGAGTTAGTTTCAATTTAATAATTATAATATATATACATATATGTATATAGATATATAATTTAGTTTACAAATAAAATTTATCTTTACAAAAAAGTGTCTAAAATAAAATAGAATTTGGTTTTTACAGTCACTATCAAATGTAAGTAGAAGGGCATTACACTCATCTTAATGATAAAATATGTTATCAACTAATTGAGTAATTTATCAAGGGCAAAAATGGCAATTCATGGGCCTAAAAGTCACTAGGGGGTTCTTTGTCAACTTTTTGAAACCTTGGGGAGTTAATCGTTTGCAAAATACAACATCTAGCTGTAATTTAAGCAAACCTCAGGGGGTGTCACTGTAAATAACCCAATATATTTTGTGTTACTCAAAAACTGCTTGTAACATGTTTCTTCGTTTTTCCCTGCGTAATGAAAGGTGTTCGGCTTTCCATAGTGGCTGATAGTAATGATAACATTTATGTATGCGTTCTAGAAGTCCATCTTTTGATAATCTCACAAGTTTAACTACGTAAAATATGGCCAGTAACAAGCTGCTTCCATTTTTTTATCCATTTGATAACATCATGAATGAATTCAGCTTCTCTTACTGATGATAATAACAATGACTTTCAGGAGTCCATCATCGAAGCTCCATCTTTGGACAATCCATCATGTGTGGTGGTTGGAACACAGAACGGAGAGATGAAGGATGAAAGGTTGATGAAACACACAGAAGATGTCATAAATTTACAATTGGAATTGGATATCCTAAAGCTTATTCTTAAAGAAGAGAGGTCATCTCATGGCGATGCAGAGCATATCCAGGACCTTGAGCAGACAAAAGAAAAGGTGTTATTGCTAACCAAACAATGTGAAGATGTGAAGGAAGAACTCAAGGAAGCAAAATCAATTGTTGAAGCTCTGGAATCCCAGCAAATTCTGTCAATCAATGAGATAGAGGATCTCAGGAACAGTAACAACCACTATGCGGAGCTTTTGAGTAAGCAGGAGCTTCAAATTTCTGCTATGCAAGAGCAAATGTGCTTCCAAGAGTTAAAAGATATCCAATCTTCCAAGCATTCAGAAAATGATGATTCCCCTTTACAAGCAAAGCTGAAGAAGATGCAAGGTTCTCTGGAAAAGGCCAAGAGACTGAATATGTGGTACCAAAGTGATCGTACATTTCAGACATCTAATGAAGAAGAAATGGATGAAATTTGTAAGCAAGTTGAGGCTGAAACTGCTGAGGTGATAGTCTGCTTGCAGGAAGAACTTGCTACTCTTCAGCAGCAAGTCCATGATAGTAAATTGAGAGAGACACAAACCCAAGAGCAACTGGTGTTCTTGCAAACTGAGTTGAAGCAGCTTCAGGAAGAGTTATATCTCATGGCGCAGGACAAGAAAGAATTAGGTGAAAAGCTGGAAGAAAAAGACGATGAATTAAAAACATTAGGCGTGGAGTGGGAAGAATTGACCAGACAGATTGAAGTTGTTCTTACTGGTGGGAATGAGGCTCTTAATGATGCCTCTAATCAGCTTGATGTCATTTCAGGATCCTTTCCACGGAAAAGAACTTGGATTTCTGAAAAAGTTGGCAGAATGACAAAAATGATCTCTGAGAAGGAGCTACTAATTGAAGATCTCAATCAGTGCTTAGAAAATGCAAACAATAGAATAAGTGACATGGACTGCATGCTGAGGTCTTTGAGAGGGGCAACTTTAGTTATAACGGAAGCTCACCAGCAAGAGTGCAGTAAAAAGGAGCAAGAAGTCCTCCAGTTGACATCACAATTGAAAGCTAAAACTTCTCTTGTAGTCAAGCTTGAAGACAAGATTAAGGAGGAGGAAGAAGAAATTAGAAAAACATCAACTTGTGCAACAGTTGCTTTTTTGATTGTGAACAGATTGTACGAGGTAAATTCTGAATATCATGATGCATTAAAGCACAAGGATATCCTGCTTAGAGAATCAAGAAGAATGAACCTGCAGAAGGATGTACTTGATGAAGCAGAGAAACAGATTCAAACTCTCAAAACTGAATTGGAAGTGTCAGAGGAGAGCCGCGGTAAACTGAAACTGCAACTTTTTGAGGAGCAGAAACGTGCTTGTAAGATGGAACAGAAGCTTGAAGAGATTGAAGAAAATGACATTTTAAAGACGAGAGAAAAACTCATTGAGCTAAAATCTGGTGTTTCAACACTCATGTCATGCATTAATGACTATGCGGAGCAGGTTGAAAATTCTGAAAATGATAATGCCCCTGTAAATCTTGCATGTTTGCCGGCTAGTGGCAAAAGTTTAGCAAAGGTAAGCTGATTGATATATTGATTTTTTTTTTTCTTTTGGATTAATAGCTAGTTTCTGATTAGTTCACATTTTATGGTGTACTCGACTAGTTTTGGAGTGTTTCCTTCTATGAATTCAACCCATTTTGATACTCTAGCTTTTTGGAGTATTTTACATTCATTAATCCAATCTATTGGATTCTGTTGCAGACAGTTAGTGAAATGAATCAAGGCTTCTGTGAGATAGACTCACAAACTGTCAAAGATATGAAAGCTGAGGTTTCAGAGTGTACTTCTGATGAAAGCAAGAATGTGATTGAATCTACACTAGATCCTAAAAAGTTTACAATTTTGGAAGTTAACAAGGATAGGAGTGATAGAGATGTGACCATCACTCTTCTAAGAAAAGAAATAGAATCTGCCATAGAATGTCTAAAAGGGGTGCAATCTGAAATGGCAAGGTTACACTCTGAGAAAGAAGAGGTCTGCATGTCTGAAAAACAAAGCCAGGCGAGCATTAAGTATGTTATGACTCAAGTACTCGCCTTACAAACAGATATGAGTAACTTTGAAAAACAACTTGTGCCCAAGATGGTGGCTATAGATCATAAGCTCCAGAAAGTAGGAGAAATTGTGCAAGAAGCTGGCACTTGCTGGTGCCAGAAAGAACAGGTAAGCCAATGTGCTACTTCTGTCTGTTCGGTCTTATTACTTTCACAATATCTCATTCCACAGTGCTATTATCTGCCACTACAGGTTTCCTCTTAATTTACTTCAGATCAATTTTAATGGATGATGAGAAACATAGTGATGGTATAAAAGGCCATAACCCACTGAACATGTTTAAATATAGATATATTGCACATATAGTGTATATTCGAATATATATTGAATTTTGAAAAGCAGTTTATGATCTCAGCACCTAACAATGTAATTGTTGTGTCTGTTATGTTAATTTGTACAGTTGTTTGAGCTTGAACTTGGTGATGCAAAGGTAGTTGCAGCCCAGAAAACTGCAGAGGCTTCTTGTATTCTCTCCCAATTTGAAGAGGCCCAAGATACCATGAAAGAAGCAGATATCATGATAAATGAGTTGGTGATAGCTAATGAAAGCCTGAAGCTTGAGATTGAAGGGCTGAAGAAAATGGAGGACTCCCTAACCAACAAGGAGAACTTGCTAGTCAATGAGGTTCAAAGTTTGCGATCCGCCAAGGATCTGAAGGATTCGGATTACAGAAGGCTCGAAGAAGAGTATGCTTCTGATATGACGGAAATAAGGACGATGGTCCTAGAACTGGAGAGTGTAGTTGGACAGGTCCAGACAACCTTCAAGGAAGACTCACTGTCTATAGCCTCTGATTTCATCTGCATGAAGTCTCAACTTCAAGATGCAACAATGTTAATGCGGTCATGGCTTGAAGACATTTGGTCTGAGATAATTGTAAAAGATTGTGCTGTGTCTGTGCTACACCTATGTCACATGGGAATACTGTTGGAAACAGTAACAGGTCTGAATGCTGAAAATGGTTTGCTTCATTACGGGCTCTGTGAATCAGCCTCTATTATATCCGAATTGAGAGAGCACAATTTCAAATCAAAAAATGAGCTAGAAACGTGTAGCATCCTCAAGGGAAAATTACTGGCAGATATTAAGAACAGTTTTGATCGCATTGCAAGGAAAGAAAATGAAACCGGGGAGCTTGGAATCAAGCTAACCACTTTTGAGAAGAAAATATTGGATTTACAGCTTCAAGAGGAGTTAATGTTGCAAAGGGCTAATCATATGGGCTCTGAGCTTTCTCTTCTGACAAAGGAGTTGGACATGAGCAACAGAAAAGTTTTTGGACCCATTTTAAATCAAGAAAAATTGCTGAAAAATAGAGAGGAATTCTTGAAATCTCAGGAGGAGAATTTCTTGATTGACTCATCTGCGAAGGACTTTGAGTTGCTTATTTTGGCTTCAGAGTTAAAACAATTGGAAGTCAAAAAATATCATATGGAAGAGGACCAAATCAGTTGTTGTATGGTCCTTGAGAACGTTAAGAAAGAGATTATTTTTCTCAACATGGACGTAGAATTTAAAAACTTGGCCATGATGGATAAAGAAGTTGAGGTTGTTCTTTTAGAAAAAGAAATCCAAGAAGCACAAAGGGAGAGGCAGGAATTGTTATTAATGCTCAATCAAAGCAATTCAAGAATTACACATATGGATAAAGTTAACACGGCCCTTGAACAAGATATTAAGTTGCTGAAGGATGTTTCATATTCAAATGATCACTTGCAAACTGAACTTGATGAAGTGGTAGAAGCAAAGATGAGACTGTCATCCCAGGTCAAAAAACTTGAATCTGACTGTGAGAAGTTAATAGAAGAGATTAAGACAAAGGGAAGGACTCTAGAAATTTCGTCTAGCCATATCTCTGATCTTGATGTCCAGAAGCAAGTGTTGCATAATGAGAAATGCTTGCTGGAAGCATCATCATCCAAACTTCAATCTGAGTTGGAGATGAAAGATGCGGAGCTAAGCAACATGAACTACCTTATGGAGGAGAACGAGTCAATGAAATGCGAGGTAAAGAAGTTGAAGGAAGAACATTTTAGAGTTTGTCAAGATTTGGAGGAGAAGAGATCTGAGCTTGAATCATCTTTAAGTAATATAAATGTATTTGATCTGGAAAACCAGAGGCTGCAAGATAAGATCTCTTACTTAGAGACTTGCACTGGCGGTTTGCAGGCTCATCTGGACATGGTAATTGCAGAAAAGAATAATCTCCGACTTTCTCAATCTACCATTGCAGAGGAGTCATGCTTAAAAAGCCAGAATTTGCAAATCCATGTTGAGAAAGTCAATACTTTGAAGCAAGAGAATGTTTCATTGAGAAATGATCTCAAATCTCATGAGAAGAGTAAATATGAATTCCTCAATTTGTTGAGCTCCAACACCGTGAAGTGTATTGATTATGTGGAAGCAGTAGATAAGGCGGGTAGCGGAATAATTCATGCGCTCAATGAAATGAGTGTGTCACTAGAAAAGAAGGTTGAAGAGATATGCAGAAGCATAGACAGCACATCCAAATTCATAGAAGAGTTCGAGTCTTTGGAGAATTCTACGAAAGAGCTGATATCTGAAAATATGTCTCTTCATACTGAGTTGTCAAGGAAAGATGATGTTCTAAAAGGATTGTTATTTGATCTCAGCTTGTTGCAGGAGTCTGCATCTAACAATAAGGATCAAAAAGATGAAATTGAAGAATTGGTAGCTTCTTTAGAGGCACTAGAAGATGAGCTTGCGGTAAGATCACAAGAGTTGGATGAGGCCGGTGCCAAAATCTCAACACTTGAAGCTCATTTGCATGAAAAGATCGACATCATCTCCACCCTCGAGCTTGATTTATTGAAAGAACGTGAGTCTGTTACTTCGCTTTCCACTAAAAATCTTGAACTAACGGCCAAAATTGAAGATGCATTAAGATCAAAAAGGTCAACCGAGGAGAAATTTACCGATATAAGAAAGGTTAACGAGAGCTTAGAATTGGAACTCGCTGAACTGGGTACCGTTCTTGACCAAATGAACAACTCAACGGAAGCACTGGAGTGCAACTTGAATGCAATTACCAGTGAAAAGGATGATCTCCACACAGAAGTCCTTATTTTGAAGAAAAAGTTAGAGATGGCAGAAGCATTGGCTGAAGAAAATGAAGCAATTGCTATGGAATCTCAGCAGGTACATTGCTAATCTTGATGACTAGTTATTTTCAATCAATAAGCTCACCGGAAGCATGCTTCATAAATTTGGTTTTGCTGTTGATATCAGATAGCTGAAACTACGAAGCTCTACGCCGAAGACAAGGACGAGGAGGTGAGGCTTCTGGAGAGATCTATTCAAGAGCTAGATTGTACTGTGAATGTACTTGAAAACAAGGTAAATTTTTTTATTTACTGTTGGTTAATAAGATGTGTATAACAAAAAAATATGTATACGAATTAAGAAGGGCATACTCTCTAAACAAAAGGGCTGTTGTCATCATGTTTTTTGTGACAATCTTGTATAAAATGTAATTTAGTCAACTGAAATTCTCACCTTAATCTTATCGTCTTGTGGAATGGTCTTCAAATTTGTAAGGTTGACATTGTCAAAGGAGAAGCTGAACGACAACGTTTGCAGAGAGAGGAGCTAGAATTGGAGCTTCAAGCTATAAAACAGCAGATGCACAATGTTAAAAGTAGTGATGCTGACATGAAAAGGTTTGAAGTTGATAATTCAATAAGTAATTTGATTTCTGAAAAATGTTAAGATGATTAATTTGAATGCCAACTCCCACTCTCCAGGCATCTTGATGAGAAAGAGAAAAGGCTTCAAGAAGCCCTTCAGCATATGCAAACTCTCGAGAGAGAGATGGCTGCAAGAGATACGGAGGTGAAGTTTTTTTTTTGTTTTATATTAACTTTTCTGCTTCTGATATTTCATCCAAGTATGATGAATAATCGAACCCGATAGATTTTTATGGGTGTATAGAAGTTGAGGTTTATACTTTTGTTGTTTTTTAACAGATTGCACAATGTAAAGTTCACATCTCTGAGCTAAATTTACATGCTGAAGCACAGGCTTGCGAGTACAAGCAGAAGGTAGGCCTGCAATTATACTTCAAAGATCAGATTGGCTAAAGTTAATTTGTCATCAAAGAGATTGGGTGCACATAGGATTTACGCTTCCTTCCCATTTTTTATTTTAACCATTATGTGTAAACTTGAAAACAGTTCAAGGCATTGGAAAGCATGGCTGAACAAGTAAAACCTGAGGGGCCTTCCACCCATCTCACAAATTCATCATCAACCAAGTTTGAGAAAAATGGCTCGAAATCCAGAGGTTCTGGTTCTCCTTTCAAATGCATCGGGTTGGGCATAGCTCAACAAGTAAAATCGGAGAGGGAAGAGGAGCTCACAGCTGGAAGACATCGTATTGAAGAACTTGAAGCCTTAGCTGCAAGTCGACAAAAAGAAGTAGGCTTGATACATTTTTATGGTTTCTTTTGAGGCTTGATGACATGCATTTTTCGGTCTGTTTGATTCATGTCCCCTTCCAGATATTCATGCTTAAAGCAAGATTAGCTTCTGCAGAGAGCATGACCCACGATGTGATTCGGGATTTGTTGGGATTAAAGTTGGATATGACCAGTTATGCGGTAAATTCAAGCAGTCCCATCGTATTTATTGAATTCAATCATCTTTATTCCATCTATCATGTCCTTTACAGGAATATTCTGTATTATGTTGGATTTTAAGTTGGTAATTCTGTAAAAGGACATCAATTCCAGTTTTGCTTATTGTTTTTGTTTGTTTATTTTTTTGGTAAATGCTAGTCATTGATGGATAATCAGCAAGTGCAAAAGATAACAGAGAAGGTTCAACAACGTAATGTTGAAGCTGAAGTTAAGGTATCCTAGCGTTGATGTACCTGAGACCAAATTTGGTACTTTTATCTGTTTGCATTATTTAGAATGGCATCCTTAATGCAGGAAAAAGAGGTGGTTAAAATGCTAAAGCAGCAGCTTAATGAGTTTATTCAGGAGAGGAAAGGGTAAGCGACTTTCAAATCATAGATCAAATTTGAGCATTCTTTAGTTCTTTTGTTTTTTCAGATTTCTAAGTTGCTTTGTAAATCTTAATCCAGATGGTTAGAAGAAATAGATAGAAAACAGGCCGAGGCGGTTGCAGCACAGATTGCATTGGAAAAGCTTCATCAACGAGATCGATTACTTACAACTGAAAATGAAATGTTCAAGGTTGAAAGATTAATTTTTTTTGTGTATGATAGTGAAGATTCTTCTTTCAAAATGGACCTATTTTTGGGGTTACTTATTTTTGGCCAGCATGCTTCTCATTTCTTAGATGGAGAACATAAATCATAAGAAAAAGATCATGGAACTTGAAGCTGAACTAAAGAAGCTCTCTGGCCAGCAAAACCTCCAGCAGCGAATTCATCATCACGCTAAAATAAAGGCAAGATATTTTCGATAAATCTTGTAAAAAAAATTCTGGAATCACTCGACTCCTGGTGATCTTTGATCAATTCTTCGCTATCTACTGAACTCGGCTTGGACTGTATATTTTAGTCGTCTTGGGTTTTGAGCATTAGTTTGTTTGTTTCTACCGTCAGCAGCACCTTTTGCTTTCAAACTTATATTCAAGCAAGGTTTTCTATTTGATGGAACAGGAAGAGAATAATTTGTTGAAAGTTCAGAATGAAAACCTTAGCAGTAAGCTGCAGCGGACAGAGATGATTCTTTCACGTGTCAAGGAAGAGCTTGCTCACTTCCGTACTTCCAATGGCAAGAGCCCATACATTAACATTGATGCGGAGGAATGGTTGAATAACAAACTGAAGGTACTAGCCTGAGCAGAACTTGGCATAAACAAAACTCCATGTGTGTGTGTGTTAGAGAGAGAGAGGCCTAATATTATTGTGAATCTGCAACAGGAAACTGAAGAGGAGAGGCTGCAATTAGCACAAAAGTTAGTGGCATTGTGTACTAGTGTTTTAAAGGTTAGCGGAATTTAAACTCCAAATTATGTGTTCTTCTCAACAATGCAAAGGCTGAAATAAGAATTATTGAATTCAAATTATATTTATCATTTGAATTAACTGTACAGGCTGCTGGAATTCCGAGACCAGCATCTGATATAAGCCCCTCCGCTGCTGAAGAGGCACTCGAGCTGCTCAGCAATCGGATCACTCTTCTGGAAAGAGAATTGCAAGATGTGAAATATAAGGTGTACTATATATATAACTATCTTTTTTCTTTGGGTTTGCAATGCAACTCAGATGTAACTGAAAATAAACTGTTGTTTTTACAGAATAGAATTAGCAGCGAAAGAATTCGGTTATCTGAGCTCATGCCGCAATCATCACCAGGGAGCTCTAAGGCAGGCGAGAACCGTCAAACACCAAATAGAGTGTCTCAAACTCCATTTCTTTCTGCTTTAGATAGATAAGGGCCAATTCAGTGATTAAATGTGTGAATTGTGTTAGCTTTTTGCTAGCATTTTATGCAAGTTGAATCAAGTGCAGATACTTTCATGTTTGGCTGTTTGAGATGTAAATTAATTCTCTTCTTGTATCTTGTATGTATATACAGTGACAACTATATTCAATTGAATACGTAACACCATTTATATATATATATATATATGCGTTTGTAAGCACTTGATACTAAAAAGAATTGGCAACTTGAACTTTTACCCTTTGTTCAATATTATATAATTTGAGAGAAGCGAAGTATGTCTATACAATGTAAACACCGCCCTTTCCCTTCCAAAAAGGGGGAAAAAATGTAAAAGTGGATTCTCGTCAACGTCGAGGATCTTTTTAAAATTATGTAACATGATGAAGGTGGTTTGGGCATTTGCACAAATTTTATTTCAGTCGATGAAATCTCTTATTTACAAGTATAAGCTAATCCCCAGTCTCATCAACAAGTGGATCCTTGGCGCAATGGTAGCGCGTCTGACTCCAGATCAGAAGGTTGCGTGTTCGATTCACGTAGGGTTCAATCCCCTTTTTTTCATTTTTATTAATTTTGGCTCCTCCGTTTTTTGTTTTTATTTTTATTTTTTTTTGAAAAAATTGGTTTCTATTTTTTTGTCACTTTTCCTTTTTGCCGCCTTTTTTGTTAGCTGAACTCAGAGAGACTTCATAATTGCAATCCTATGTTTGTTTGTGTTATATATAGACTGTAATTTTCCTGGCCTAGAGAGGCTTCATTAGAACTGCCTTACTATTATAGAGTAGAATAGAGTTTCATATAGGATATAGCCAACCCCAACAGTTACTTTTTCAAAACAGTGAACCCTTTTAACCAACCTGGCTTGGAGTTGCTAGTAAATAGACAACGTAACAGTCCGATGAAATCAAATTAGCTTTAGTGATAGGTGACAACAGAAAAATGCATCCCTAGAGAGAACATTAGGGTCACATAATATTACATGATTGTGCGTTGAGCACATTATGAGTACATACATAACATATATACCAGTTGCAAAAGGAACAAGAAACTACAAACAAAAGCACTAAACTAGGGAGGCTGACGCATTCATTCTTTTTGACAATTACAGAACCCTCAAATTGCAAACACACAGAGAGAACTCCCTCCTATATCTCACACCCATGGAATACTCGGTCGGCCATCTTCATTCCCCAGTCCGTGGTATGGATGTGCCTCGATCACATTGCATAAACTATTTCTCCGCTGCTATCCAGGTCGAGTTCTGGGTCAGACTCCAGGTCCTCATCCATGTCATCATCGATGTCCAGGCTTCCAGTCAGGTATGGGTTAATACGGTTGGTCCCTGCAGCGGGTATGGTAGCCTCAGAAATTATTTGCATGATTTCGTCAAGACTCTGCATCGGTTGATCGGGCTCTTCAAACTGATTGTTCATCATATTTTCATCCGTGAAGTCTGTTGCAAGGTTCTTAAGAAACCACTCATGGTTTCTGATCTCAGGCATGGTTATTCTCTGTTGAATGCAGAAAACAAATACAAGTTAAATCGGTAAACTCACATTCAATGCTGTGGCTTGATTACATCAGAAGACAAAGCAGGCGAAAAGCAGCCTCTATATAACTTATGTAACACTGACCTTGGCAGGGTCGGCTACAAATATCCTGGATATCAGGTGTTGGCATTCTGGAGATATATGAACATAATCTGGAATCGAGTATTGGACATTCAAAATCCGCTGCAAATAAAAAGAATGTTTGGAGTCAATATTCAGTGTGATGCAACATGAGGGTTAATCACAAGTGCAATCCCTTACTTGGATTGTCTTCCGGAAGTTCTTAGGCTCCTCAGGGTCCTCAAAAGGGTATGCCCCCACCAGCATGACGTATAGAGTTACCCCACAAGACCACACATCTGCAATCTAAAATTGCAAATGGAACACCCAACCACAACGGATTAGTATGCTAAAATTAATTATAAAGTGGACTACCCCAGACCAATCATGGTTCAATTAGAGGTCAAACACCTTCAGCTACACTCAGTTAAAGCTCCCAGGCTTTGAGAAATGTCCATGTGTCAAAAAGTTACCCCTTCAATAATCATCCACTCAAAAAAATAACTAAGATGCTATATAACTTAAGATCACATTTTGTGGATTTTATTAGTGTATCTTCAAAAATGTTGGCCAAAATCATAAGTATGTGGTTGCATATTTAAATAATTGTCTTGATTTTATATATTTAAAATCATATTATATGTGTTTCAAATCTACATATAGAACTTTTATTGTTGCACATTTGTAGTGGCATTTGATTAGGTTAATGCATTTTCATATCGAAAGTAATTATACAAATTGATTTCGCTGATTCGTTGTTTGATACTTTGAAAAAATATTTTACGAGTTTCTGTTGCATAGTTTAACTATTTTCCATACTTATGCATAAAATGCACATATATCGCACCCAGAACTTACTTTGATCATTCTCATGGTTAATGCATATACTAAGTTCGTTGTCCAACTTAGAATGCCTTACAACCTTCAACCATCGCTACACTTGAGTAACTTCATTTCGATGATGGTAGTTATATGGTAAGTGCCTTGTTCCACAATGTGATCACGCCACACAAAATTCATAATAAGCGCATCCTATATTACTGAATATGCATTTTGTTTTGTATGTTTATAGTCTTACAACTCGTATCTTCTATCTATTTTCAAAATGTCTACGTTTTCATTGGACATTTTTTTCTTAATACTTGGAATTTAAGGGGAAAATATAATTATTGGTGACATGTATCTTGATTTGACAAGTATGTTGTCCTAGACATGATTCAAACATGTATTTTACAAAATGTCACACGTGAAAATATGACATTTATACCTTTCAAACTTCCCACAAATCAATCAACTTTTCAGGTTAAATTGATCGGATAAATAAAGAAACCAATTTACCTACCTTGCCATCATATTCTTTCTTAAGTAATACTTCTGGAGCTATATATGCAGGGGTCCCAACTGTTGATTTTGGTTGCGAATGCAGCACTGAAGACTGAGACAAGCAACAGGAGATAAATTAAATACATACACAAATACTACAACAAAATATCATGAAGAAGCGTTGGTGGAAAGAAGTAAATCAATTTAATACCTCTACAAAGACCAATATTGCACCACCGTGATGCACAAATTATTCAGACTACTGAAAACGGAGGTATGACATGCATATACATTTGACCAACGGCCTAGCTTGGTACTTTCAATAAATATGAATCTTGAACTCAATAAAATGCAATAACAGAAATAACAAGAATCATGCGATGGAAAGAGCATTGGATAGAACAACAATGGTACCTTGGAATAACCAAAATCGCAAATCTTCAGCCTAGGAGCTGGGCTCCCATCCAGTAGTGTGTTCTCCAACTTTAAGTCACGGTGGCATACTTGCTTCATCATTAAAACGAAAAAGACAAAAGTTAAACCCATCAACAAATTAGTGTCTCCAGTAAAGTGGTAATGAAATCAAAGGCATAATCATCTTAGGGATACCATCGCATGACAGTAGCTGACTCCCGAGATAAGTTGTTGGAAGAAGAATCGTGCCTGCAGTACAATCCAGATTATGTTAACGTTTAACATATGAGAAGACAGCATCAAACTAAATCCATGCGTGGCATAAAAACCTCATCCTCGCTAAAGCGCCCTGCATTGCATATCCGTTCAAAGAGTTCACCTCCCGATGCATATTCCATTACGATAGCCAGATGGGTTGGTGTCAATATGACCTGATGGAGGAATTATCAACATGAGAAATATTAAATCAAACATAAGTCCCCGGCAATGAATTGAGAACAACAATACATTTTGGCATAGGACAGACCTCTTTGAATCTAACAATGTTGGGATGCCTCAGCGATCGGTGGTTGATGATTTCCCTTTGTACATTTTCATCGATCTGTTATGCAAAACATAAAACAAATATGTATATAAATACACAGAATGCAATCATAACTTGAAGACGAAATATAAATTTTAATGCCCTGAAGGTCTAGGTAGCAAATACAATCAAATCACCACATTTTCCTATATTAACTCCAATCCTCTGAGTTGGCAAAGTTAACAGCATAGTACCATAGTCTAACAGTATGGTTCTGAATTGCAAGAACTTCACCATACATAGCTTCGGAAAAAATATATATCACCAAGTTAGTTTCACACTAGACAATTTCATATATTATATACTTATTACAAAGTAGCACACTTGTTGGATTCTGTTCATCTCATGCCAAATAAGGAACAAAGTCTTGCCCAATAGAAAAATGATCAGAGGACCGTTTAAAATTTTAATACACGAGGACAAAAAATTAACACTCTTTTTCAAGCCCAGTCAAGACAGCTTCCCAAATCTTCGGAACTAACTGGAAATCTCTATTTCCCGAAAAGAACCCAACAATCATCACCACAAAATATCAACTAAAAAAATGCAAATTGAATTCACACAAACAACAAATAATTAAGCTCCTCATACCAGCACCAAATATTTTCAAAAATTCGAGCATACCAATCTCATCTAACCCATAATCAAACTTAAAAACACAACTTTAATGAACACAAACAACAAAAAATTGAGCTCCACACACCAGTCTATTCATTAAAATTCAGCAAAACCCAAAAATTACCATCCACTCCAGAAACAAATAAACTCAAAAAACACAAAATTGTAATGAACCCAAAAAAAAAAAAAAATGGCGGGGGCTCGAGAAATTTACTCACTCACCTTCTCACCTCTCTCGATATACTTCACAGCAACAAGCTCGTTGGTCTGGCGATCCCTCATCAACCTCGCGACACCGAAATTCCCGGACCCAATGTCCCGCACAAGCTCATACCGATCGCTATCGTGCATGATCGGCAAGTCCATGCCCGGACCAACTGTCACCGGCGATCGATTCATCTCCACAAACCCACTTCAAATTTCCAAACAAACAAACAAAACCTAAAACTTACATTATCGGACTAAAAAGGGGGCTCGAATTAGTCACCGACTGAAACCCTAACCGAAACCCACCTACAACACGACTGCGAGGCAGCTACGTGGGGCGAAATCGATCACACGATTGAGTGATTGGTGTCTGTTTTGAGCCCCGTGAAGCTTTTACTTACCCACCCAATAATTTTCTTAGGGTTTTTGAAATGGGGGAGATGATAGAGGATGATGATGATGAGAGAGAGAGAGGGCGGTGGACGAGAGGTCTCGTGAAGTTTGGTGCTTTTTTTTTCTTCACTTTCTCTCTCTATATGTCTCTGTTTGTATGCGAAGTCTTCCGGATGACGCGCAGATATTTTCTCTCTCTGCTTTTTTTTTTTTTCTGTCTCTATTATTGCAGTCTCTGAATCAGTGTTGCACTGGAGGAGTGTCAAATTACATTCCTGTCCTTGTTCTTTGTTGTAGTGCCATGGGTGTTCCGGCAAATTCGTAAATCTAATATTTTGTATGGATTTGATTGGATATGAATCCAAAATTACTCAATCCAGTATTTTATCAGTTATAGATTGCATTTTTAATAATCAAGTGCCTATAATGAGTGTAACTCCGCAAGTATGTGACATAAATACAAAAATACTTAATCCAGTATTGGTTAGACAAACCTATAATGAGTGTAGCTTTTTTTACCTGAATTGACTAATATATAATGTTGATCAAAGATCACAAGAAAAGGTTGTGGAAGTGGAGGTGTATGGTGTGGCTTATGATATGGTATAATTACTATAATAAAATGGAAATGTGAATAAATAATTAGTTGCATTAATAAGGTAAGCAAAAACGATTAGTGCTTCATGTGCCACTAAAAAGCTAAGTGGGGGCTAACTAATTATAGACAATTATGACTTTTAAATAGGGTTTAGTAGGGTGTGAATTGATTGTTTATAGGGTAATTTGCAGTCAAACCCCCTATGGTTTGGGTCAATTGCAGCCAGGAGCTGGTCAATGCTTTTTTTGGTCCCATTACTCCATGAGGTTTTAAATTCATTACAATAACACCTCTAGGCTAGTTAAATGACTAGAATGCCCCTTTAATTATTTCACTTATTATATTAAGGTAATATATAAAGTATGAAATTACCCATATGCCCAAACACTTCACCCCTCTGAAATTACTAATTACACTTCCACCCCTTATTACAAAAGATATATATATTACGAAAATTACAATTTGATTTTTTTCTTTATAAAATTCTAAATAAACACATAAAATTCGAAACAAACATATAAAATTCAAAAATATATATATAATTTGTAAAAAATATATAAAATTTGAAAAAATATATAAAATTTGAAACAATATATAAAATTCAAAATATATATATAAAATTCGAAACAAATATATAAAATTCAAAAAACATATAAAATTCTAAAATATATATAAAATTCAAATATATATATATATATAAAGTGTGACTGAAGTTTAAGTAAACAAGTCTCATAGTCATTAGTAAAGGTAACGGATCCTCTCCAACTCTCTGCAAAGCTATTTCAATGGTCACGATGGCGACACATGCCCCACGATGGTGACCGAAATCGGAATCGAACCGATACTTTATTAAAATATTTTAATCAAAATTAAATATATTAATATTTGGATCAAAATTAACGGTTCGGTTCCGATTCTCATTTTTAAAGAACCGAAAGTATCGGTTCGATTCCGATTTCGGTCGGAATCAAAAGCGAACCGCATCGTGAATATATTAATATTTGAATCAAAATTAACGATTCGGTTCCGGTTCTCATTTTTAAGGAACTGAAAGTATTTGCTCGATTCCGGTTTCTGTCAGAATCGGAAGTGAACCAGACTGTGTGCACCCCTAGATTTGGGTACCAAGGGACCCTTTAATTGGTATAGTTAATCGATTAATTTTTTTATTTTGAATTTTATTTTATATAATTTTGATTAAAATATTAAAATATTTATTTTTTTTAATTTTATATAACTATATCGATTAAAGGGTCCCTTGGTACCCAAATCTTGGGGTGCACACGGTCCGGTTTGCTTCCGATTTTGACCGAAATCGGAATCGAACAGATACTTTCGGTTCCTTAAAAATGAGAACCGGAACCGAACCGTTAATTTTTATTCAAATATTAATATATTCACGATATAGTTCACTTTTGATTCCGACCGAAACCAAAATCGAACTGATACTTTTGGTTCTTTAAAAATGAGAACCAGAACCGAACCGTTAATTTTGATCCAAATATTAATATATTTAATTTTGATTAAAATATTTTAATAAAGTATCGGTTCGATTCCGATTTCGATCACCATCGTGGGGCATGTGTCGCCATCGTGGACATTGAAATAGCTCTGCAGAGAGCTGGAGAGGATCCGTTACCTTTACTAATGACTCTGAGGCTTGTCCACTTAAACTTCAGTCACACTTTATATATATATATATATATATATATATATATATATATATATATTTGAATTTTATATATTTTTTAGAATTTTATATGTTTTTCGAATTTTATATATTTTTTTGAATTTTATATATTTTTTCAAATTTTATATATATTTTACAAATTATATATATATTTTTCGAATTTTATATGTTTGTCTCGAATTTTATGTGTTTATTAAATTGTAATTTTCGTAATATATATATATATTTTGTAATAAGGGGTGGAAATGTAATTAGTAATTTCAAAGGGGTGAAGTGTTTGGGCATATGGGTAATTTCACACTTTATATATTACTCTAATGTAATAAGTGAAACAATTAAAGGGGAATTCTAGTCATTTCACTAGTCTAGGGGGTGTCATTGCAACGAAATTGAAACCTCAGGGGGCTATGAGATCGAAAAAGCATTGACCAGCCTCTGGCTGCAATTGACCCAAACCTCAGGGGGTCTGACTGCAAATTATCCTAGTTTATATTTAGATTTGATTAGTTGATAGTTGAGAGAGTCAAGTGAGGTATACTTAAAGTTGTGCTTATTGTAGATCATATATTAATTCTAATGCTGATTGGGCATTTTGAACTCAATATGCGAATCATCGAGAGACTAGTTGTAGAAGCAATTTCTTGAACACTATGTTTGGAATAGGCAAACAAAAAGTTGGACTGCTAGAAAAACAACAGAATTGATTGGCAGAGTAAATACAACAAACCCTTCAGAAGGAGAGAGATACTACCTCAGATTGTTGTTGAACCATGTACGTGGACCAACTTCTTTTGAATATCTATTGCGCTTTAATGGTTTTATGTGTTCAACATTTAAAGAATCGGCACAAAAGCGAGGGCTCCTTGAAAGTGATAATAATATTCGAGAATGCTTTGATGATGCAGTATGTTTTGAAATGACCTCAGCCCTTCGCAGACTTTTTTCAACTCTATTGGTCTATTGCGAACCCAGTGATGTGAGAAAATTGTGGGATGACTACTTCCAAGATATGTCTCAAGATCTTATAGCCCAGAAAGAATCATCTTCCAATTTCCAAATAAGCGAAACACTTAAAAGTTTAGACATATACTTGACAAGTATGGGAAAACATTTGTCTGACTTTGATTTACCACAGCTACAACCTTCTGATAAATCTAATAAATAAATTGATGAAGAATTAGATGTTGTTACACCTTAAGAAGATTTGGTTATAGTGGAAAATCTTAATTCAGAGCAGATTAGTGCATATAATATGATACTTGAATGTGTTTACTCAGGAAAATCAGATATTTTCTTTATTGATGGTCCAGGGGGAACATGTAAGACATATTTGTATCGTCCTTTGCTTACAACTGTAAGATCAAAAAATATGATTGCAATTGCAACAGCTACATGTGGAGTTGCCTCTTTAATTCTACCAGGCGGAAGAACTGCACATTCAAGATTTAGAATACCAATAGTAGCAAATGAGTCAACCGTTTGCAATATTTCAAAGCAGTGCTCATTAGTAGATCTCTTGTGTGAATCAAAACAAATTATATGGGATGAAGCGTCCATGACTAAACGTTTTGCAATTGAAGCAGTGGACATGACCCTACAAAACTTTCTCAATAATACATTACCCTTTGGCGGAAAAATCATGGTGTTTAGTGGAGATTTTAGACAAGTTCTTCATGTTGTACCCCATGCAACACGAGCTGAAAACGTTGAAGCTAGCCTTGTAAAATCAATGTTATGGGAAAAAATAAAAAAACTACACTTGACAAAGAATATGTGTGCAAGAGCTGATCCATCATTTGCAGAGTTCCTGTTTCGTGTTGGGAATGGAGATGTCCCGACATTACCTGATGACATGATTCGGTTACCTGATGAAATGGTAATAAATTTAGTATGTGAAGAAAAATCCGAATATCAATTGATCGACTCTATTTTCCCATCCCTTGTGGAAAATGCATATTCAGTGAAATACATTATAAATATAGCAAATTTGGCCAAAAAAAATGAATTAGTTGACAAATTGAATGAGAAATTACTTGGATGTTTCCCTAGTCAGTTAATTATATATTATAGCTTTGACAAAGCCACTGATGATACATGTACTTACTACCCAGAAGAATTTCTTAACTCATTAGCTCCAAATGGCCTCCCACCCCATAAATTGATGGTCAAAGTTAATTGTCCTATAATGTACCTAAGAAATTTGGATCCCGCAAATGGTTTATGTAACGGGACAAGGCTTATTTATCGTGGATCAAAAGACAATGTCATCGTAGCAGAGATTATTCATGGACAACATGCTGGGAGAGAAGTGTTTATCCCAAGAATACTGCTCTTACCGGCAGAAAATGAAGGTCTTTCTTTTCGTTTCATCCGCAAACAATTTCCGATACGTTTGAGTTTTGCAATGACGATAAATAAAGCACAAGGTCAAACAATCTCCCACACAGGAATTTACCTTCCCCAACATGTTTTCTCTTATGAACAGTTATATGGAGCGTTATCAAGGGGGACATCAAAGTCAACAACAAAATTTTTGGTAAAACACGATGAAAGAATCCCTGACCAAGGTGCATATACAAAAAATGTTGTCTACAAAGAAGTCTTGTTACAAAAAGGAAAAAACAAATTCATATTTTTAATCATTTATTACTCACAAATTACTTTTATTTCTGCCCCATACCCTTACATTACCCCCTCGCAAAATTACCATATAAACTACCTAATTCCTACTTCTGAATAATTGTTTATATATTTGTCAAACAATACATATAATGAACACCTCCGGGAGTATTAAGACGATAGATTCATTGAACATCTTCCAGAATAATTGGACGATAATCGTGATTGTTCTCCGAAAAGGAACCGTCCAGAAATTTAGCAACAACAAAACATCCGGAAGCACACTTAAAGTCATACTGATGGATTCCAAAGTACGTATATATTGTAATACTGCTACTACTTAATTTTTTTACTTCCATCAATTAAAAACCAAAACCTACATTTATAAATAACACTTCATTTCATAATTTAACATGAGAAAACAATTCATCATCTCTCCTAGATGTCTACAATAGGTTTTTCATAGAACATTGCATGTTTCTTTTTTACGCAAGCGATACCTTTTGAACTATATAAACATCGTTCGTTACTCAAATTATATTTTTAATTCGGATATTTGTATATATAGTTAATTACAACTTCACTTATTTGTTTGCTTTCTTACAATTATTATTTCAGAGAACACAAATTCAAGCAATGATGTTCAATAACGAAGTATCCAAATTTAGGGATTCACTTATTCCCCATAGCACCTACATGATTTCCAATGGAAAAGTAAGCAAAGTTAATGAAAAATACAAAAGTTTAGCCATTGATCTTGAGGTAAAGTTTACATCGGATACGTCTGTTGAACCCATCGACATAACATCGATACGTTTAACAAGTATCAAATTTAGCTTCATTGCCTTTGAAGATCTAAACAAATACAGTGATACTAAAGGGTCAATTGGTATGTTAACCATACTCTTCTAAAATATTTCATACATCATGTTTTCTATCATTTGTTAGAAAATTATATTTAGTCTTTTTAAAATTTCACCATTTTGATTTAGATGTTGTTGGAGTGGTGATTGAGGTTAACGATTTGCTACACGTTAAGAACAAGAATGGTGGCGTGTTATTCAGTCGTAATATAACTATAATGAATATGAAGTGAGTGTTTTTCACCTAATAGAACATTTTAGAGTATAAATTACAAAAAATTATTTATTTGAATTCAACTTTCTTATGTTTCACAGTTCAAGGACATATAGTTTGACATTGTGGGGAGATATTGCTGAAAATGAAGGATCTTTACTAATGCAAATGTAAATGAGCAAACCTATCATCACAGAAACTCGTGCGTCAATTAACATGTTTAGAGGTAAATTTTCATATTCTATGTCTTTATATATTTATCTATCATATTCTATTTCATAATTAAAATGATTTTTTTAATTATGATGATATTCTTTCACATGGGTCAATTACTATTATTCTATTTACTATAGGTTTTTTTTTAAAAATCATTTCTTTTTTAATACACATGAGAAATTATTGATTTTATACCTATCATGTATAAACTAACTTTTAAGTTTCTTACTTAGCTTTTGAAACCCTTCATCTAATTTCTTATAACATCATACTTAACAATGTCGCAAGTATGAATCTTCAAACAACTCATGGATCTACGTTGCAAATAAATTTGGATATTGATGAAGTAAAAACATTGAGAAACTGGTACGTCTATATATATTTAATAAACTGAAATATATCTAAACAAGTATACCATATGCAAATAAAAATTCATATTCTTCACATGAAAACCATCATTCTCTTACATTTTTTCCCTTTAATTAATTTAAGTACAAAAATATATAACCAATATTTTACAAGTGAATTTAATATATTACATATATAATATAAGAAGTGAAAATACAGGTTTGAGAAGAACGTATCCAGAAATGACATATTTTCTCTCATTTCAACATCAAAACTACAATTGTTCGAAGATGCTGAGGCGCTTTCACTTCAAGACATAATTGGAAAATCTACAGTTGATTTTGAGGTATGACATCTTATATCATATAATTAATATAATGATTTTGTTCTTCAAATTTGTCTTTCTAACAAAAAACAATTCATACATTTCAGAAAGCGAATTACTTTTTTGAGGAAACTGTTGAAGAAATCTTAAGGCCCCGTTTGGATACGGAAAAACAGTTTTTGTTTTTTTACTATTCACCAAGTTCAAAAAAAAAAACACGTTTGGCAAACGTGTTTACTGTTCACTTTTTTTTTCCCAAGAAAACTGTTTTCTGTGAATAGTGTGTAAAAGTGGTAAAAACACCAAATACAACTTTTAATTGTTTTTTGAGTTTTTTCACTGTTTAGGTGATAAAAACAATGAAAACACCAAATTCATAAAATACAATTTTCACCAAATAAAAGTGGTGAAAACACCTTCATCCAAAGGCTTTTTTGTTTTTAATTTTTTCCTGAAAAAACAAAGACAAATACAAAAACAGTTTTTATATCTGAAGACAGAAAACAAATACAAAAAACAGGCTTTCCAAACGCACCCTAAGTGAAAAAGAGCCATGGTATAATGCTTGCAATAATTGCAGAAAAAAATTAGAGATAAAAATTGAAGGTATATATTGTGAAAATGCAACTCACAAGTGAAGACTTACAAAAGGTAATCTTTTCTTTTAACCACTTTATATTGAAAAACTTTTATACTTCTTTCATTTTTGTTCTTCTCTTCATTGTAAGTGTAGGTTTATGATTAGACTTAAAGTGAGCAATGAAAGTTCAAGAGCAACCGTTACAATATTTGATAAATATCAATCATTCCTTCATTGTTCTATGGAGAACTACTAAGTCTAAAATCAGAGGTAAAACTCTTTAACTTATTCTCATTAATAAAATAATTATTTTATGTAGAAAAACCAACTTCATTCGGCACACAATTACATTCTATTTTGTTTTTTGACATTTGTAGGAAAATGAAACAAATGAATTTGCGGAGAATGTGCAAATTTGCAAAGGAAAGTCTTTCCGTTTTCTCATCAATATAAACAACAAAAAACCAGATATCATCATAGATTATTTCGTAGTTGAAATGATGAAAGATATTCATTATGATGAAGATAATGACTCTGTGCATCAAAGAATTATGAAAAGAATTAAACTATGATAAGTTTACATATATACATGTGTATAGCCATATAAATATATGTACATATGAAGTAATTCGTTATTGTAGCCTCTTTTATTTTTAATGAAAGCTCAGTATTTCATTATATATATTTTTTTTAATTTATGCTCAGCCTTTCATTACTCAATTATATAATAAAGGATTCCACCAAGTGCATTGCACGTGATTTTACACTAGTTTATTAATAAAGATATATACCGAAACATGCTCAAAACTTTTGGGAAAATAGTTACTATCAAAGTGCATTATCTTTATATATTAATTTTGTATTTTTTCAACAGAAGAAAAAGGTAATTGTTTGAAATAATCAATTGTGAAGTATCATTACACAAACTACTAAATAAGTGAAGCCAGGAATAATAGTTAGGGGGTCACATATAATTTTTTGTGAATTTATTTTGTAAATATATATATTATATGACTTACTGAAAAAAATTAAAATAATTTAAAAGGCTATGCAGTTTTTATGAACTTATTCATAAATTATATAATTTTTTGAAATAGTAAAAAAAAATGTAAAAGTCATATGTAATTTTTATGAACTTATTCATATAATATATAATTTTTGGAGGTAGTAAAGGAATTTTTGAAAATTATGGGAGGGGCCATGACCCCCTTGCCCAACACATGGCTATGCCCCCTGCAAGTACGCCATATTTGGAGTAAAATGGACTAATCTCCTTAATATAGTTTAGTACACGTTATATTATGATTGATATTTATTACCATATGATTCTTTTTATTATTAATAAATAAAATAATTAGTTAATAGTATGCATTGTCTTTTGTTAATGAAACTGTTTATTATCATTATCTAAATAAGGGTTATTTTTTCTGTAAAATATAGGAAAAATTACAAATTTAACGATAAAATGAGATATAATTACAAATATAACAAGAAAGAAATTATATTTACAACAAATAACAAAAATATAAACTTATTTACAAATTATACAACTTGACAATAATACATTTTAAAATTATTAAATTTTGTTAAGTTACCACAACATCACCATTTTATCTAATCAAATCTAATATTTTTTAAGACTAATATGCCCTTACTTAATTAATAACATATTTCTAAAATATCCTACCGATATTATTCTCACATAACATTTTCACCAAAATAACCCCATTAATAATTATTTCAAATTAACCTTATTTTACAATTTATAATTATCATATTAACATTTTTAATCCATGCCCAACTCCTCTCCTTCTCCGCCAATTGTGTTATTTTTTTTATTTAATCAATTCCTCTTACTTTGTTCTCATCACCTCAATCCCAAACGGTAACCCTAGTCATAATCCAATCCCCAATTTATTGTCCACCACCTCATAAAATAAACCTAACTTAAATTTAATTTCCATCTAATAATTTATTCCTAATATTATGAACTAATATATATACTGAATTTGATCTACTCCATATTCATCAGAAATCTTGTTAGATGAGGTCCTCTTATACTTTAAAGAACAAAAATCCTCTACTTTAAAACCCTAACTATTAGATTTAAGGGCTATTAACAAACACCCCCTATGATTTTAAATTCTTGACAAACACCCCCTGAGGTGTCAAATAACCCCCTATACTTTTCCCACCATACACACAGCCCTCACTCCGTTAATATTCCGTTAACAAACACCCCCTACCGTTAAAAATATATATTTTATATCCAAAATACCCCTAAAATAAATTGGTAACTAAATTAAAAAAATTTAGTAAATTACAAATTATTTTTTTATTTTTTGTTTAAGTTTACTTATTTATTTAAATTCAAATCTGAAAAAATATATTACTCCCCCCTCTCAAATTATAAGTCATTTTTGGGGAATTCAATTTTTTAAGATGATGACTTTTTATTATAATGTTACTGAATAAAATACCAACTTTACTCGTGGTCCACTATAGTGATGTGATCGTTTATAAATTATATGTTTTATAACTTTATTGCTTGAATGTTAAACTGGTAAATTAATCAAATAAAATGTTTTGAATTTTCAAAGTGAACACTTATTTTGAGACGGAGGGAGTACAAATTATATAAAAAAAACATTATTGATAATAATACACTTTAAATAATGGTTTTTTTTAAAAGAGAATAGATGCATAGAAATTTTAAAAGGGCTTTGCCCTTATAATTTGTACTTTCTCCGTCCCAAAATAAGTGTCCATTTTGAAAAGTCAAGTCACTTAATTTGGTCAATTTATCAGTTTAACCTTCAAGCATTAAAGTTATAAAATATATATTTTATAAACGATCACATCATTATAGTGGGACCACGAGTAAAGTTGGTATTTTATTCACTAACACTACAATAAAAGCCATCATCTTAAAAAGTTGAATTCTCCAAAAATGACTTATAATTTGAGACGGATGGAGTAATATATTTTTTCAAATTTGAATTTAAATAAATAAGTAAACTTAAACAAAAAATAAAAAAATAATTTGTTATTTAGTTAAAAAATAATAATTTGAATTCCAAGGTGCTCGAATTCCATTTAACCATTTCAAATTTATTTTTATAAGTATCTGAATTTCATTTCACCATTTCAAAATTATTTTCCAAAGTATCTGAATTTCATTTCACCATGTCAAAATTCATTTTCAAAGTGTCTGAATTTCATTTTACCATGTCAAAATTATTTTTCAAGGTGTCCGAAATTCATTTCACCACACGAAAATTCCCTTTCATCGTGTTCGAATTTCATTTCACCATGTCAAAATTATATTTATAGGTGTTCGAATTTCATTTCACCATGTCAAAATTATTTTTCAAAGTGTCCAAATTTCATTTCACCATGTGAAAATTCCTTTCCATCGTGTCCGAATTCCATTTCACCATATCAAAATTATTTTTCGAAGTGTTCAAATTTCATTTTACCATGTGAAAAGTTTTATTAAAGTGTTTGAATTCCATTTCATGGCATAAATAATTTGTCAAAATTACTTTTTAAAGTCAACTAATTGATGTAAAAAAAAATCAACTAAAAAGAACGTAACTTTGTCTACCATTAAACTTTTAAAAACATTGAATTAATGGTCAAAATATACAAGCTTTGCCACTTTTTTGAGAGATCAGAAAGAATGAAACATACCATTACCAAATGGTCACTAACAGTGGAACAAGACATCCCTGGTATGGATTTTGGGATTACTAAAATATACAAGCTTTGGCATTTTCAAATAAAAAAAAGTTTACTTGGGTTTAATTACCATTGATTTGCTCATGAACGATTTTATATAAATTATTATGAGGAGGGAATTGAGCCTGATAATGAGGTCCTCTTCATCCTGAGCAAAGTTTCCCTGTTTAATGTATGCATTTTCTGGCTTTAGATAATTTATCCATCTCAGCCTGCAATTGTGATAGAGAATAATTATGGGAACGGAAGAAGAAAGTTTTAGGTTGCGTTTGGTAACGGTTTGGTGCGGTGTTAGTTTTTTATTTTGGTTTGGATTGGGTTGGATTTGATTTGGTGTGGTTTTATTTTGGTTCCAAACCATGTTTGGTGCAGATGGTTTTTGTGTGAGAAAAAGTGATGTTGAAAAACCAAATCATGTTTGGTAGAGTTGGTATGGGTTAAAATATATTAATATTAATATTAAAATTAAAATATATTAATATACTAATATATTAATATTAAAATTTATAATATTAAAATATATTAATATATTTTTATTATATTTTTATTATATTAAAATATATTAATATATTTTTATTATATTAATATTAATATATTTTAATTTTAATATTAATATTATATTATATTAATATAATAATATATTAATATTAATATTAATATTTATAAATTTTAATATTGAAATATTGATATTAAAATTTATAATAATATTATTTTAATATTAATATATATATATATTAATATTAATATATAAATATTATATTCGGTGCTACAGTGGAGTGCTACAGTGGTTTGCTACAGTACCTGCACCATCCAAAACCATCAAAAAGATGGTTCCAAAATCCTTCACAAATTTGGTATCATGGTTTGCTACAGTAACGGTACCATTTTTTGGCATCATTTTACCAAACATGGTTTGGTACCATTTTTTGGCACTAAAACCATATTTTTGGCACCAAACATGTTTACAAAACAAGCTAACGAACCCTAGTTAGTAAGGGTAGTCTGGTAATTATACATATTAAGGATTATTTGATCAATTAATATAAAGGGTAATTTAGGAATGAAATCAAATATAATTTATAGGAGTTTAAAATAGCTTAAGGATAGTTTAGTCATTAAAAATAAATATTTGTGATTTTTGTAATTGAGTACATAAAAATGGTTTAATTTGTAAATAAGTTGATACTTTTGTTATTTGTTGTAAATACAATTTCTTTATAATTATATTTGTAATTATACTCATTTCTATTGTTAAATGTGTAATTTTTCCTAAAGTATATTGGATGTGTGAGAAAATCGCTTTAGCAAATAGAATCGCAGTCACCACTGCGAAACTTCTGCCCACCCTCGAAACCATTAAAGTTCCAATATAATCCTCATGGCATTGACTACCGTATCATTGGTATGCCAATCTTTTTTCATGTGACAAGAAAAATTGAGTCCTGTAAAAATATTTATTATTTGATTTCATGATAAGATATCAGGTGAAACTTTTTTATATAAATATATTAAACCTCAAAGATACGAAAAAGAAAGAAAAAAAATATATGACTTTTATGTGAATTGAACCAAGTCCAAAGAACAGTTAAGGCCTGTTTGGTAAACGGTCTGATCTGGTTTGATTCCTGAATTGAAAATTTGTTTGGTAAGGTGTCTGATTTGATGGTTTCGGCCTGAGAAAAATGAAACCAGATTATATATAAATATATTTTATTTTATTTATTATTTTTATTTTATTTTATTTATTAAATTATTAATTATTAATTTATAAATATATTTTATTAAATTAAATTATTATTACTCTTTTTATGTATTATTTAATTCATTTTGTTTATTATTCATTATTTTGTTTAGCTTTTCTTCATTTATTTTTATTAATTTATAAATATATTTTTATTAATTTATTAATTTATTTATATTTATTTATTTATTTTATTAACAATTTATTATTTATATTTATTCATTTATTTATTATTTTATTTATTTATTTTTATATATTATTTAATTTAATTTATTTTGTTTGTTGGGTGGTTTGTGTCTCAAAATTCTAATTTTGGTTACCAATTTTTGGAACCACACCAACTTGACCCAACAAAAAGCTGTCCCATTTAATCTGGGTCCAATTTTTTAGACCAAATCAAAACAAATATGGTATAATCTTTAAAAACCAAGACCAGACCAGAGCATTTTATCAAAAAAGAAATAGGGCCTAAGTGCGAGTATAATAAAAGATAGTTTTGCTAATAAGGCCACAGACTCACAGTTAATTTCACTGACCATTTTATCAATGGTACTCTCCCGAAGATATGGTAACATTTGTTTGAAATTTTTATTGAAATAGCATAATAAAATAAAAATCTGACACCCCAATGCATCATTTAAAAATGGGTTAATTTCACAAAACCCACCTATACTATCCAATTTAATAAATTAATTTTCACTATATCCACTTTGCCCTTTATACTATTCAATTTCATCACTATATCCCTTCTCCTCACATTTTGAGTCAAAATACTTAAACTACCATCAATAGTGTTGGCTTTGAAATTCTATTTCAAGCAATAAATCTTATTTTTATATTAACAAAACATTCAAAACCGTGTTTGGTACTAATATGACTTTGAGTTAAGTGTTTCAGCAAGTACAGGTAAATGATTCGGAAAGATCGCTAAAGCAACAAGCGAACAGGAAACTCAAGCGCAAACTCGAAGAAGGACAAAAAGATCAAAGAAAGAACAAAAGCTGGACTCAAGACCCGGGGTAGATAGGTCAGGATGAGAATATTGTAACAAGGTATCTTATGTGTTGATTGGTCTTATAAGCTCAAGTAATAAATAAAACGAACTCAAACGGATCAAAAACGGACCTTGAAAGCAATTCTTGGAGTCACCCAGTCGACTGACCATGAAATGGCAGCCGACTGACTGTGACCCAGTCAACTGGCCGTTAAGGACCCAGCCGACTGGATGAACCAATGAACTATAAAACGTTTTGATTGCATGAGGCAGTCAACTGACCTGTCCAAGGCAGTCGACTAACTGTGCCCAGTCGACTGGCAGTTAAGGACCCAGCCGACTGACTGAACCAGAGAGTTTCGAACATTTTTGATTGCCTGAGGCAGTCGACTGGCCTATCCAAGGCAGTCGACTGGCCTTCTTGAGGCAGTCGACTGACCCTAGCCGTTGGGAAAAATATTTTAAATCTAAGCATGGAGGCAGTCGACTGGGTGTCGTCAGGCAGTCGACTGGGTGCTTCAGGATTTTAAGGAAAAGTATTTCTAAACAATATTTTTGCCCAAAAAGAATTGATTTTGCTTGCTGATTTTCAGGTCCTACTCTCCACATTGTCTAGGGTGAGATACACTCTCCAAACCCTAGTGTTACCCTATATAAAGAAAGAGATATGGATTGAAATCTTAAGGTTCTTGTGTGAGAAATTTTCCAAATATTGTTCATCTCTAATTTTCTCTCAAGCATCTTCTGAAAAATCTTTTGATAGCAAGAAAGATCAAAATCTCGTTTTTCACTCTTATCATTTTGAAGATTTAAACTCAAGTCTTGAGTCTATTCTCTTATTGAAAATATATTGTGAGAATATATATATCTTGAGTTCTTGAAATATCACCTAAAAACACTTGAGCTTATATTGATCTATCTTCTATAAAAATCTTAGGGTTTTGAGTGTTTTTGTTTCTTGAGTGATATATTGATTGCATACACAAATTTGTGATCTTGGGTGAGTGAAGCTCATTGTATCAAGGGAGGGTTGTTCTCTTGATTGTGTGAAGAGCTAGTTAGCTCTTTTGTAAAGGTTTTACTATTCCACCTATTGAAGGAAAAGCCATAGTGTGAGGATCGGGAAAGTCTCAAGGAAGGGGATTCTTTGAGCCGAGGAGTAGGAGTTACCGAACCTCGTAAAAATCACGGTGTCAACATCTCTATCTCCATCTCCTTACTTTATGTTCATACATGCTTAATTTATATTGTGGTAAATAGCTTGTTGAATTTAAGTGAAATTATTCATTACATATTTTACCTTGTAAATTAATATTGAACCTTGTTGCATGTTCTAGTAAGAATAAAAAGAAGTTAGAAATTATTTTTAAAACCCTATTCACCCCCCTCTAGGGTATTTTAGTGACTTACAAATAGTATAGGGGGTTTAGTGAAATCAATTATATTTTTCATAAAAATTATAAATTTAATATATATATATATTTTAGAAAAACATTATTTTTCAAAAATAATATATATTTCGGGAAATATATATATATATATTGGAAAATGATATATATTTCGGAATATATATATATTTTTTGAATTGTTTTCAAAAAATGTGATTTTTTTCCAAAATATATATTATGTTCCAAAATATGATTTTTTTTAAAATATATATATACTCCATTCGTCCCAATTTAAGTGTCCATTTTGGGAAATCTAACTTTTTGAGATTATGACTTTTATTGGTGTGATAGTGAATCAAAAACTAATTTTACCCTTGGTACCACCAAGTGATGTGATGTTTGTAGTTTAGATATTTTATAATTTGAATGATTGAAGAGTAAATTGGTAAATCGACCAAATAAAGTGACATCGACTTTTCTTATTTTGGAATGGGTTAAATAGTGAATATGGACACTTAAATTGGGACGGAGAGAGTATTATTTCCAAAATATGAATTTTTTCCAAAAAATATATATTATTTTCCAAAATATTAAAAATATATATTTCGGAAAAAATATATATTTAGGGAAATATATATATATATATTGGAAAATGTACTATATTTCGGAATATATATATAATTAGTCAATAATATATATTTTCCGAATTGTTTTAAAAAAATATGATTTTTTTCCGAAAAATATATATTATGTTTCAAAATATAATTTTTTTCCGAAAAATATATATTATATTTCAAAATATGAATATTTTCCGAAAAATATTTTTTTTTTGCGAAAAATATATATTATTTTTTTCGAAATAATATAATTTTTTTCTGAAATATATATTTTTTGCAAAAAAAATCATATTTTGGAACATAATATATATTTTTCACAAAAAATTCATATTTTTTAGCATAATATATATTATTTGCAAAAAACATTATTTTTCGGAAAAAAATCATATATTTTTAAAACAATTAGGAAAATATATATATATTCCGAAATATATATCATTTTCCAATATATATATATATATATATTTCCCGAAATATATATATTTTTTCCGAAATATATATTGTTTTCGAAAAAAAAATTCCCCGAAATATATATATTTGAAATTTATAATTTTTACGAAAAATATAATTGATTTTCGAAAAAGAATTTGTTTAAAGGGATGATTTCACTAAACTCCCCTATACTATTGAGGGGTAGTTTAGGTATTTTGACTCAAAATATGAGGGGAGGGGCATAGTGATGAAATTGAATAGTATACAAGGCAAAGTGGACACAGTGGGGGCAGGGGGCGGAACCGGCTTGTGCTCAGGGGGGACACATACCCCTCCTCAAAATATTTTTTTACTAATATATATATATATATTTGATATTCAAAAATTGCCAATAAATTATGTTAGGGCCTGTTTGGTTGGACTGTTTTTATTTTTGTTTTGTGTATTTTGGCCCAAGTTTGAGAAAGAGGCATGACCCAAGTTTGGTGATTTTCTACTCTTCGGCAAAACACAGAGATGAGGGATAAGTTTACAATTTGTGCACTTAAAAAAAAACTGAAAAACAAGAAAAAACATACTCCAAAACATGTGACAGTTCTTAATGATAATTTGGTTGTATACATTGAAAGAGATATATTTCGGGGCATTGATAACAAAACTATCATTCAACACTTTCAAGAGATGAAAAACCATCGAAGGCAACTGTAATCGTCATCAATGGTGTATTTTTTATTTTTTTGCAACATCAATGGTGTATTGAGTTTTCTTTATTTTAACTATAATATATATTTGTTCAAGTTTGAGAATCCTGGCTCCGCCACTGAGAGGAGACTAATTGATTAAATTGAATAGTATAGGGAGTTTTGTGAAATTAATCCTTTAAAAATTTTAAAATTGTGAAAGCTGAATTAAATTCAACTGTATTAATACGCTCACCTACCTTGTGACGTCCAGTTGAGAAATAATATTATATTGAACCGACTTTGACTGAACCAGCTAGGATTCATATAGATATATGATCATATCTACTAAGGCCATGTTTGGTAGGCAATTTTTCTGGTCTGGTCTGGTTCAGTCCGGTCTGGTTTGGTCTAATCTGATCTGGAAAAGTCTGTTTGGTAAGTGGTCTGGTCTTACTATTTATTTATTATTTATTATAATATTTATTTATGTATTATTTATTTCTTTATTTATTATTTCTTCACTTTATAATATATTTTATTATTTTATTATTTATATCATTAAATTATTATTTATTAATTTATATATTAATTTATAAATATATTCTATTTATTTATTATTATTTTATTATTTAATTCATTTAATTTATAAATTATTTATTCATTTTTAATTATTTAAAAATATATTTTATTAATTTAATATTAATTTATTATTATTATACTCATTTTTTATTATTATTATGAAGTATTTATTCATTATTATATTTACTTATTATTTATTATTATATTTATTTATTATTATATCTATTTATTATTTTTTATTATATTTATTTATTATTATTATTTATTTCATTTTGTTTATTATTTATTATTTTTATTATATTTTTAAATATGTTTTATGTAATATATTATTATTATTTATTATTTAGTCCATTTTTTATTATTATTATATTTATTTATTATTATTGTATTTATTTATTATTATTATTATGTTTTATTTAATTTATTATTTATATTATTAATTATACATTTTAATTATTTATAAATATATTTTATTATTTATTCATTTATTTATTATTATTATATTCATTTTTTATTATTATTAGGTATTATTTATTTTATTTTTATTATTATTAATTTATTATTATTATTTATAAATATATTTTATTAATAAGACCAGACCGGACCACCAGGAATCACCTTTTTTTTTTTGTCTGAAATGAGGCCATTTTGGTCTGATTATGTCTTACTTGGTCTAACCAAAAATTTGGGACCAATGCTACCAAACACGATCTGGTCCCATAAAACGCAAGACCAAACCAGACCACCTTAAACCAGATCACCTACCAAACAGGGCGTAAGCATATTATACAACCTTAAGATCAATTTTAAACCTCAAGTTCTCAAACGGCCATTCCAGTTTTATATATATATTTATTTTATGTTATTTTAGTTGAGTGTGAAAAAAGTTGGGGTAGGGCTAGCATTTGCTGTTTTTGTCTATAATTTATTTATCTTATCCACTAAAAACAAATTTATTATTTTTCTGAAAAAAAAGGGCCTTTGGTTCTTATAATGGGCCAGCAGAGAACAATATGTCAATCCTATCAGAGAAAGAAGCACACTACACCAAGCTCTCAGTCCAAGTAGAATCGTTTTGGTCTGTAAAATTGGAATTATATAATCGTATGTAAAATTATAAAATTCTACCTAAACGTATTAATTTTTAAAAATATATATTAATAATTAAATATTCAATTTAAAAATCTAAATCATATTAGAATTTTCAAAATATTCTAATACATTAGTCCTTTAAATATTTTTCATAAATTTATGCCATATATTGGGATATTGGACTAGATTATAATTTTTTTGGGCATTTCATATGGAGAGCTTAATCATCCAACTATTATTTCAATGTAATAGAATCGTAAAATCGTGCAGAATCGTATATAATCAGAGTAAAATCGTAAAATTTTACTAGCTAGAATCGGAATTCTGACAACTATGTATTGAACACATTATTGAATGACCTTTTTTTTTGCACTCCGATACTCTTTTCAACCCTTGAGGGAAGTAGTAACACTCCTCTCCAAAACACATAAACGCACATGAAAATTCCCAACACAAAAAATAAATGAAAAACTATTTTACTGATTAAATCACTAAAATTGTACTTAAATTATGTGTCATCCTCTCTTCCTTTATATTTTCCAACCTAAAAAATCAATCCGTTTATTTATTTATTTCCCCCCTCCTTTCCAAGTGCAAGCTTAGTAAGGCCACAACTTGAACAAACTAGAAAGGTTAACAAATATCTCTAGACCTTACCAAGATTTATAATTTATAATTCAAAAACACTATGGCATGCTTAGTACATCTCTGAAAACTATTCCTGATAATTTTAAAATAAAAAAATTAAATTCTGATAATAAAAAGAAGAAGAGAATTCTATGAAATCAAACATTTTATAATTGAGTTTTTTAAAAATTGTTTACATTACTAAGCAATATATTATTGCAATTTTTTATTTTATATTAATAAAACAAAAAATTATTTTCAAAGTTGCATACCAAGCTTGACTGAAAATCAATCAATTTTATGTTCAAACTTCAAAACAAATCAATCAAGAATATAAAAGGCACTATATGGGCCCATGGGCCATGGGCTCTCGGACTAATTCTTTGACAGAGTATACACTATACAAATTGATAGGTCCTAATTGGGTCACTGAAATTACAGTCCTGATGGGCCTCTAGGACGGGTCAGTCTTTTTGGATATGGGCCTATGGGTTTTAAACTTGGGCCCCAAGCTTTCTTCCCCAACCAATGAGCAGTCTGAACTGTCTCGCTCTGTTTCGATACCAGAGAGAAATGCTTCTGAGCAGAGCTCAAGACCTCTCTCCTCTCACTCTCTCTCTCCTCTCAAACCCAAACCCTAACTTCCATAAACCCTACGCCTCTTCCATGCGCTCAGCCCTCACTCTCCTCCGCTCCCTCGCACCCTCCCACCACCACCCCCACCACCGCCGTCTCCTCTCCATCCTTAAACCCTCCCAAACCCCCCTCACCCTCTCCTTTCCCGCCAAAAAATCTCCATTTCTGGCCCATTTGAAGCCACAGTCTTCCGCCGCGCAGTCGAGTACTTTGGTCGAACAGTTGGCCTACGGACCCCCGGAAGGGTTCAAGACCGAGGGAAATTGCGATTTCTCGCGCCACACAGAGTCCAAAGTGTTGGATTTTGATGCCGATTTCGAGTCGACTGACTTGAGGACCCTGAATTCGCCGCCGCTGGAGGTGAAGGAACTGGCGGAGCTTCCCGAAGTGTGGCGGAGATCGAAGTTGGCGTGGTTGTGTAAGGAGTTACCGGCGCACAAGCCCGGGACGCTGATTAGGGTTCTCAATGCCCAGAGGAAGTGGATTACGCAAGAAGATGTGACGTATCTGGCCGTCCATTGCATGCGGATTCGAGAAAATGAGGCCGGTTTTAGGGTAAGTTTCATGATATTTCTTCACTCAAATGGCCAAATGTTATTGTCTTACAAGCTATCATTTGTTGTTTGTTCATAAAGACTGTTTTTTTCAGACTGCAAGTAATTTCTTTGGCATGAAATGGTTGTGGAAAGTTTATTTTAGTTTCTGATTTTTGCTGTGTGGTGTTGGTGAAAGGGATAAAATTGAAATTTTAGGTTTTTTTTAGCCTTGTCTGCAAATTTTGGTTTGTGGAAGGTTGACTTGAACTTTAATTGAAACTTTGGTAGAGGGTTAATTTGCAAACGAGTCTATTAGCATTGTGGGGTTTCTTTTTACCTTTGGGCTAGACTGTTGGTTGTTGTCATCTTTAGTTTGATTTTTAGTTATGAATCAGCTGATCGGTAATTTTTTGTAGCCGGAGAACTGCTTCTGAAGGTTTGTAACTTGTATATGTTGATTGTGATTACATTCATGTAATGCTTACATCTATGGTAGTTACTTTTAGGCTAAAATTGAATACTGGACTTACCCATGATTTATTTCAATACTTCTGCTCTTGGACTAGAGATAATATATGAAAATTTTATGGTTCAAAAACAAGCCATTGTATGTTGAATTGGTAAAATGTTTCTATTGCTACTATCAAACTAGCTGTTGATTTTTTGGATATTTGTGGTGCACATTGGGGTCAGAAAAATAAGATGAACCATCTGTTGCATCTCTCATCATCTTATGGTTTTTACCAGAAGCAGAAATATTGTTTCATCAACGTTACACAAGGCATGCCCCTTGCGTTTGGTAGGTTTGGAGTCCATTTACTTTCTAAGTGCGCAAGTACATTAAGTGCAGTGAATGTATAGCTTGTTTTATGTTAGCTTGCCTTCGTTTCTGTGTATCTTGCCATATATTTTTTTCTGTTCCTCCTGGGGTTGTACTCGAGTTGAATTTAAATTTCTTTTCATATATATTTTTCAGGTATACAAATGGATGATGCAACAGCACTGGTTCCAATTTGATTTTGCTCTTGCTACGAAGCTAGCGTACTACATGGGCAAGGAGCGAAAATTCATAAAATGTCGGGAGATATTTGACGACATACTCAATCAAGGTCGAGTGCCAAGTGAATCAACATTTCATATTCTAACCGTCGCCTATCTTAGTTCGCCTGTTCCAGGATGCCTAGAGGAAGCATGCGGCATTTACAATCGAATGATTCAATTAGGAGGTTACAAGCCCCTACTTAGTTTACACAATGCTCTATTCAGAGCTGTTGTTAGCAAACCAGGGGGCTCCTCAAAACATTATCTCAAACAGACAGAGTTCATATTTCATAATTTGACAACATCTGGATTTGTGATACACAAGGATATTTATGGCGGTCTAATTTGGCTCCATAGTTATCAGGAGACCATTGACAAAGGAAGGATAGCGTCACTGAGGGCGGAGATGCAATTAGCAGGAATTGAAGAGAGCAAAGAAGTGCTCGTGTCCATCTTGAGAGCTTGCTCTAAGGAAGGGGATGTGGAGGAGGCTGAACGGACATGGCTCAAGCTCCTTCAATCTGATAGTAATCTCCCATCTCAAGCATTTGTGTATAGAATGGAAGTCCATGCAAAGGTTGGAGAGCCTATGAAAGCCTTGGAGATATTCAGGGGGATGCAAGAGCAGCTGGGTTCTACCCCTGTTGTGGCATATCATAAAATAATAGAGGTGTTATCTAAAGCTCAAAAAGTGGATCTTTCAGAGTCCCTCATGACAGAGTTCATTGGGAGTGGTCTAAAGCCCCTAATGCCATCTTTTCTGGTTCTGATGGATATGTACTTTGATTTAAGCTTGGATGATAAATTGGAATCAATTTTCAACTTGAGCCTTGAGCGATGCCGGCCAAATCGAACTATTTACAGTATCTACTTGAAGTCGTTGGTAAAAATTGGTAGTATTGACAAGGCCGAAGAGATCTTCAACCAAATGCATAGTAGTGAGACAATTGGTGTAAACACCCGATCGTGCAACACTATTTTAAGTGGGTACCTCTCTAGTGGAGATTATGTGAAGGCGGAAAAGGTATACGACTTGATGTGCCAGAAGAAATATGACATAGATACACCATTGATGGAAAGGCTTGATTATGTACTGAGCTTGAGCAGAAAAGTTGTGAAGAAACCCATAAGCCTGAAGCTCAGCAAAGATCAGCGAGAGATTTTGGTCGGGTTGCTCTTAGGTGGTTTGCTGATTGTGTCAGATGAAGAGAGAAAAAATCATGCAATCCGGTTCGAGTTCAAGGAGAACATGGAGGCACATTTTATATTGAAGAGACATATATATGATCAGTACCATGAGTGGTTAACTTCATTTAGTAAACCAAGTGATGGAAGTGATGACATACCATGGCACTTTACTACCATCTCGCACTCTTATTTTGGTTTCTATGCCGACCAGTTCTGGCCAAAAGGCCAGCCTTTAATACCAAAGTTAATCCATCGGTGGTTGTCACCGCGAGTTCTTGCGTACTGGTATATGTATGGGGGATACAGAACGTCATCAGGGGATATCTTGTTGAAGCTAAAGGGTAGTCAAGAGGGTGTTCAGAGGATAGTCAAAACGTTGAAGGAAAAATCTTTGGGTTGCAATGTAAAAAGGAAGGGGAATGTGTTCTGGATAGGTTTCCTGGGAAGCAATTCTTCATGGTTGTGGAAATTGATTGAACCATATATTTTGGATGATTTAGTAGAACTTCTAAAGGCAGGTGACCATCCCTTGAATACGACAACAGAGGCTCAAAACATTACTTTTGATAGTGGGTCTGATTCTGATGAGAAGGCTTCTGATTTCAGTGACAAAGATAATTCGTAGGACTTCTCTTTTAGTTGTTTGTTATGTGCCCTATTAATATATGGGTTTGTTCTCAGGCCATTAAGGCTGAAATGTAAGTCCGCCAGATTCACCTCTTGACGAGGCATGGGCCTTTCAGCCATTGGAGGTACACCAATATGATTTTGGACAAGATCCAGAGTTGTAAATCCACTCCGTAAAAATTAACATACTTACCTTATGAAATTTTTTTTTTTGTCATGCTACAAGAATAGCTTTCTAAATTTATGTAGCGTAAGATATTCCTTGCTGCCCAATTGGTTCACTATCTGGTAATGGAGTAGATAGGATCTATATTTTTACAGTGAATACCTTTTCTCAAGAAACGATATATAGTGCAGTTCATTTCTTGACATGCCTCTTTTTTCTCTGTATTTCGTATTTGATATTTCTTCATTTGATATATCTATTATTCAGATTACTAGATTCATATTTTTAGTATTAGATAACCATTTAATTATTGCCATTTAGATTCAAAATATGGTGTCTATCGCAACTTCATCCTTTCTGTATGGGTGGCTGGGGGGTGATTATGATGTTTAACATATATTACTGTTGAAGTGTATCTTGACCAGCAGATGATTCTATCTTGATTTTACAACAGTTAGTAGCTTATATATTTCACAAGTAATCATCAGATTGCGATACGAATAAGATACCCTAGTTGGTTCTTGACCAACATATTATGCATCAGATGGTTCTTTCTTGGTCTTACCACAGGTAATTGCTTCATATTTTTGTCACGTATGTTTTTGAGCAAACAATAGACTGATAATATCCTTTAGCTATGGATAATGTGCAGAGGATGATCATATATCAGGGATCCATTTTATGCATGAGTAGTTCCACCCGCCTGTTAAATTATGAATATATCCCTTTAGGGCTAAATTATTCTTCTCTCTTGAAGAAAGTTAGTTAACATATCTATATTGTCCAAATATTAAGATTTGGTGGTTGTCTCTTGCAGCATGTCAGCCTAACTAGTTGTTCTTCTTAAGAGCCTGGCTTAAATTGGAAGTCAAAAAATGTAAGTTCATTCGTAATGGTGATTTTGTGTATTCTGCTTTTCGGTGGGGACTATTGATACGATTTTTGTTTATTGATTATAAGACAGGAGAGGAAATCGGGTTTTCTGGATCTCTCTCTTCCGGCCTATTAAGTATAAGTTAGTTCAGGATGGAAATTATATTGTGTTGTTCTTCTTCTTGTTTGACTTGCAGTTTATTAAGTATTTTCTCAACTTCTGTTTGCCAATACGAACATGCAAGTAATGTGGAAACAATTTGAAGTTGTAATTTTATTTTTTCTTATTGATGACGAAATTTTAAAAGGAATTGAATGAAAATTAGTGCTTGTGGTATTCTTCCTATGAAAGTGTTTTTTTGGCTGGTGATGATCGGTTTCCTTTGTTTGTCGATGCATATTAGTTCTTATGATTCTAATTTATTTATTTTTGAGTATGGCTATTCTCAATGAGACACCAATGGTGGACAGTCTTGTAATTGAAAATAGCCATGGCTGATGCTTAATAAATTTTCATCTCCATTTTTGAGTTTGCAGCCTTAAATCTTCTAGTTTTTAACTGTTTTCGCAGGTAAGAGCAGTTAAAGAACAAAGGGATTTTGGTGATCATGTTCGTTTGTGAGTTGGTGTCCAATGTCATGTACTTCTACCTACAAAATCTCAGGTTAGTGGATTGCAGTTCAATTGTTAAAGACATTCATTTTTTCTTTTCTTTGTAGATTTGTGGGGTTATGCATAAATGACTCCTTAGATGCTACTACTGTTTATGTTGAAAACCAACAAGATTGCCTTAACACACAACTCATACTAACGCCCTTTGCTTCAGATCACTTGGAAGTATATGCTAGTATATCTTACCAGTCTTTTTCATCAGTTACCATTTTTTAAATTGTTCAAGAAAATTTAAGATTGTTCGATCATGGTTCGCCGTTGTGGTATCGGTGTAACGGACTCGAACAATATCTGACTCTAAAATGAGTATCGGTGCTAAATAACAGTATCGGCGCGTTACGAACCGGACAATGAGTAACGGTATCGGACTATACGACAAACTATGTGTGTGATATAAATAATAAAAAAATTCGAAATGGGTTGCATATTGAGCATTGGTGGCATCAGAAACTCTGAATTTACTTTTAGGTTATTAGCAACTGTGAGAGAATTGCAGAAGGAAAAGATTGGTATGAGAAGTTGAGAACAATTGTGGTATGAGATCTATGATCGGGCGGGTTTGTTCCAACCCGAAGTTGTCTGCGGGTTGGGTTAACCCAAAGTCGGGTTGATGTCGGGTGCGGGTTGGGCCGGCCCAACTTGCACCCTTACTTCTGGGTCATGAAGCAACACATGACAAATTTATCATTTTGTTAAACTTGGTTGACAAAATTTATCACTATTCATGACAGTTGATGAGTTCATCACTTCCAACAGTGCGTTCCAATGCTATAGTGGTGAAACATCACTGATAAGTGATACGCATATAAATTCACTTTTGAAAAGTGGTGGATTTTATCAAGAAATAGCGACAAATCATTCATGAAAAGGATGAATTCACTTTCGAAAAGTGGTTAATTTATCAAAAAATCATTACTAAGAGGATTTTGATTCAGTCATCCTTCCTTAGATATAAATAACTGAAAACATTTTATTAAATCTCTTGATGCGAACAAGAATTTATACAATTTCAACTTGGCAGGTCCAATCGGTGGGAAGAAAGTGAGTGTTCAAGGTTGGAGCTTAAAAGTCAGTGTTTAGGTTAGAGTTTCAGCGAAGCGAAGGTAGTGTGTGTGAGTAAATATTTAACTTTAAAAATTAGTAAATAAATAAAGTGAGTGTTCGATGTGTGAGTAAAAGTGTTTGTTTTTTATATGTTTTATTTTTTTTAATATAATGATATTTGGATAATGTTTATTCCTCTCTTTTTTTTCCACTAATACTGAATTGTTTGAATTAATTTTTATGAAATAATTACATCAGCCCTATATTCTCAATAACTCTCTTCTCTTCGCAATTTTTTTATATTTGTTTGAGGATTATGAGATTATTTTATTATTTAAATTAGACAAACTTGTTTACTCGTTTGACAAGTCTAACTCAGCAATGCTCAAGTTCAACTCATTTATTAAACAAGTCTAATAAATATGCTAAGTTTGGTTCAGTTGTCAGACGAACGAAAACGAACCATTCTCCTAACGAGTTGAACCCGAACCTTCCTGACTCAATTCACTTGTAGACCTAGGTGTAATATTGATCAAGTGACCTAGGTGTAATATTGATGAAATATAGAAGAGTAAAACAGGTTATAGGAATAGACGGGGATGATGATAATGATGACGATAAATGGGGACATGAGTTTGAGTGAGTGGTGGAGAGGACAACACTAGTGCACGACACGCCTTTTCCTTTTCCTTTTCTCTCCCCATTTTCTTTCCCCTCCAGGGAATGGAAAGGAAAATGCGATGGGAGGAAAGGAGTTAAAAAAAGAGAATAGACAAACGCATACGTACATATATCATTTCAAGTTCGAGAATCTCGCGCTGTGGGACCCACAACGGAAGAAGCACCGCCGTTCATATGCGGCGAACCGATTCCCATTTCGTGTTTGGATGGACAATCCGTCACGCCGCTCAACCGACAGTGCCACGTGTATTTGGACCCTCCACTTTGGCTTTTATCTCGGGTCAAGACGGAATCTCCTTGGAAAGTATGATAATTTTTTATTCTTTCTTTTAAGCTTTTACCAATATACAAATATATGATTTTTCTTTTTTTGGTTTTGAATTTTCTTCACATTCAGTCTTATGAAAATTATTTGGTTTTTCTTTTTCTTTATTTTTTTATTTTCTAATTTTGTTATTTTACTTATTATTATATTTTTCTTTATTATTTTAACATTACCTTCTCAATTAAAATCCTGACTCTGTTATTGCCACAACACATAACAAATTTCACATTTATGGAATAATTTTTGGAAAACTTTCTCTTTTAAGGTACCTTCTTCCTGTAAGTATTTACAATGGAGGAAAAATATGTATAGGTTGAGCTGTAAAATTTCATTCTATTTCCTTCATCTTATCAAAAAAAATAGTGAAACTTAATGCTTAGTCACTTTAGTCCATTTGTCATGGGTCAACTAGATTACTGAGATTACTGTTGTAAATATTAGACTGTGTGTGGTAACATCTTTTGCATCACATTGACATATAATTTTTTTTATTTTTTTTGAAAGATAATATATGGTACTTTTTTTCTTTTTTTTTCTTTTACATTGATGTCATCATTAAATTAAAATTTGCAATCACATTTTCATTATTTTATTTTATTTTTCAATCTCTAAAGAGTACTCTACCTACTTACTTTTGTCTTGACAAACCACCCCCTATTATCTAGACATCTACTCACATTGAGACTAAGACTAAGAATTTTGAGACATCATACACATAATATTGTACTACAAATAGAAATGTGTTTTGAAAATGTTGAATATGGGGAACATAATAGTAGATAGATCGTGATAAATAATATAAAAGTTAAATTCGAACGAAAAAAATAGAAAAATATGTCTAGTTCTTGAGAAAGTCCAATAAGAAATTAAACACAAGCTAAATTTCAAAGGAAGAACAATATTTACACATAGTGTGTGTGTGTGAGAGAGAGAGAGAGGATGATGATGATGATGTGTGTCTGGACATGAAAGGAGGGACCAGTGGGTGGAATTCTTGCAAGGACTCGAGCACACGATCAATAATGCCACTCAACAACTCCAAAAAAGTAGACAAAGACAACAAAGTTGGAATGACAAAAATGCCCTTCAAAAAGTCAATAACTACTATTTTCTCCATCCGAAATACTTGTTCAATTTGAAATTTTTAATATTTTATGAATTGAGGTCGGCTAATGTGCAATTTTCAATTTTGTCCTTAATGATATAGTATTATGATGGGTTCGTTATTTGTTTGAAATTAGTAAAAGAAGAGTAGTTGAAAAAAATGAGAGATTAAATTATATTAAAATTTAAAATTAAATAAATAATTTGGGACAAGTGAAGTTCACATAGTGGACACGGATGAGGGAGTAGTAGAAACTACTTATTCCATGTCTCCATTCTGTATTTAAAGATTCTCATACAGATCAATTTGATTGATGGCATAAAAAGCCTCATGGCAAGGTCACATAAATGCCATGACTCATTATAATGTGTATGCCAGGAAAAAAAAAAAAAAAATTATAATGTGTATGTAATGAGCTTGTCATCACATGCAAGATGCTTTGTTGTGATAAGGATTGCCTCTGTCCTCTCTTCCAAAAGCCTTTATATTAGGTTGCTGTTTTTCTCTTCCCACATTAACTTGATAACTACTCCCAAACCAAACTAAATTTACCAAATTAACCTAGTAGAAATTATACAAAAACTTGGTAATTTTTTTGACAATTTTCTTTTGATAAGTAGATATTATTATAGAGTTGAAAGAAATCGCCCGTGTGTTTTTTGAGCAAGTGTTTATTGTTAGATTTTTTAAAGTAAATTTCACGTGATACTACCGATTAATTACCGAAGAAGGTACCAAAGACGTGTGTATTAGTTATTCTTTCAGTAAATATTGGTCGAGTACCATGTGATAATACCTTCGAATACCCGATATCTTCTTCTTATCAAGATTATAAAGAAATATCAATAAACAAAAATAGAAACAAAACATTTTTATGGTATGTTTGGATACCCTGTTTTTTGCTTTTGTTTTTTTACTGTTCACAAGACTAAAAAAAAAACACGTTTACTGTTCACTGTTTTTTTCCCAAGAAAACTGTTTTCTGTGAATAGTGTGTAAAAGTGATGAAAACACCAAATACAACTTTTAGTTGTTTTTTCACTGTTTAGGTGGTAAAAACAGTAAAAACACCAAATCCATAAAATACAATTTTCACCAAATAAAAGTAGTGAAAACACCTTCATCCAAACGCTTTTTTGTTTTTAGTTTTTTCCTGAAAAAACAAAGACAAATACAAAAACAGTTTTCGTATTTGAAAACAGAAAACAAATACAAAAAACAGGCTTTCCAAACGCACCCTATATGTTATTTTTGTCTAACACCTTAGAGATAAAAGAAAACCAACTAAAAGCAAAATATACAGATAAAAATTGCACGCGCAAGACAAATAACCAATTAAATAAAATTTTAAAAACTCTGTTTCATGTTATACCTTTTATCAATCATATATACTCCGGTTAGAGCTGGTAAAATGAAACACGATACGATAATATAATATGAATTAAAAGGGTTAGGATAGACCATAAAATGATTGAAGTTGTATAAGAATCGACTGAACACGACACTTTTGAAACGATTGTATTTATATTTATTTTTTATTATTATTTTTTTTTCTTCTCTAATAGGTCATGGGTTTTTATTATTATTTTTTTCTCTTCTCTAATAGGTCATGGGTTGAAATATATCAATAAACTATTACTGGATCGTGTCAAATTCAATTTAATTCTGCTGATAATAAATTAAATAGTTCGTTTCGTGTTGGATTATGTCAAATTTAATTTAATATATTATAATAAATAAATTTAATAATTCGTATATTAATCAAATCTTTTTCGACACGACACGATTTCAACACAACTCACTCACACAAATTGCCGCCCCTAACTCCTTTATGAGAAACAATAAACAACCAAACTTGATTAATGCCCATCTATTACAGGAATTTACACAACGTAGTCCCCTCTCTTTTATTGCTCTTTATATTTCCTTCTTAATTCTATTGGGCACATACCTGATACCGAGAACAATGTAACTTTTACTCCAAAACTATATCAAGCTTGATATTATTTCTCTCTCTTTCTCTTATTGCTCTTGTACATTTCATTCTTAAACTTCCTTTTTAAATCTAATTAGCATGAACAAGCATTTTATATTTCACGGACAAGTGATAGTTGGCCTCTTGGCCCTCTTAATATTTTTATTTCAATGATAGTGTTGAAGTTATATATATAGATTCTTACATATCCATGTGGTTAACAGACAAACGTAGAATAAATTATATAGAGATACCATATATTGGATTCCTGAGAGTATCGTGGATGGGACGATGCGTGATGCGAATTATAATGCATCTCTCTCTCTATAAATATATATATATATATATATATATATACATGTACATCCAGTGAATTCCAACTCCTTTCCATCTACTTTTCAAGAATTGACCACACACATATTTTGGATTTTGATGACTATCCAGACATGTGTTCCAATCCCATATCATCATTACTACCACACAAGGAGGATTAAGAGGAATCGTATACTCTTTGACTCATATCAATGTGCAACCATATATGTTCGGGACCAATTTACCCCATAAAAATCATTTTAGCTATATTGGATTAATAAATTGAACACTTCGTAAGTGTATTCATATTAAATCATACGAGCCAACTAGTTATGCTATAATTTTTAGAAAACTCAATTATACAAGTAGTTTTTTTTAAAGAACTTTCCTTTATGTTTATGAGAAAATAATTTTGTATATTGAAAATTATCAAAAAAAAAAATCAAGAGTTATAAATTAAGGAACTGTTTGAATTGCCTTTTCAAAAATCGTTTTTGGCTTCCTATAAAGAAAAACTATCTTAAACAGTGTTTTTGGCAAAATCTTTAGAAGAACTTCTAGGTCTTGGAATAACGTTTTAAAGAAGATAGGGGGTACAAGTTTCTCAAAACGGCTTATGTTTCTCTTTTTCTTATGTAGAAAGCCGGAAGTAAAAATTATATCAAACGAGACATATGTCTGTCCTATTTTTTTACCATTTTTACTGGGTTGAATATGTTATTGTCGAGTTTCAAAAAATATAATAAAATAATATTTTTTTAATTTATGTGAATGGATAATGACTTATATTCAGATTACTTAAACTTGAATAATATTTTTATATGTAGTCTTCTAATTGAATGCGTGATCTACTACTTTAATCACCAATTATATAAAACTATTTCTCACTATTTAATAAAAAAAATGCCTTTTTCCAGGAGGTTAATCTCAATATTATTGCCTCTATTGTTAACAATAATGAAAAATAAATTTCTCTTTCATTTTCCTTTTAAAAAGTATAAATGGTAAAGAGGAACAAATGGGAAAAGAAAAAGAAATGGTAGAAGGGCAATTGTTGGAAATTTAGCAAAGAAAAGTATGGATCATCCAGTTTACACATGTTGGACTGAAACAAATGACTTGCCACAGAAATGGAACAAAAAAACCCATATGAACCAGACTACAAAGAATAAATTAAACTAGTAAATTAGTGGGTGAAGGAGAGAGATTCTTTAAAGTATTGGAATCTGATGGTTGTAAATGCTTTGTCCTTTGTTTGGTTCAAACTTGAAAACAGAGGCATCTCACTCTCTCCCCTAATATATATATATATATATATATATATATATATATATATTAGGGGAGAGAGTGAGATGCCTCTGTTTTCAAGTTTGAACCAAACAAAGGACAAAGCATTTACAACCATCAGATTCCAATACTTTAAAGAATCTATATATATATATATATATATATATATATATATATATCTCCAAACTTCTAAATATAAAAATCTCAGCCTGTATCAGACCTGGGTCCCACACAGCTGCATAAGATTCCTTATCGTTCATTATAAAGTTTGATAATACCAAGTGCCATTCACGTGCTTATTCTTCCCTGGCCAATCACAAGCAGCATAGTGTCCTCAATTAAAATTATACCCAAAAAAATAATAATAATAATTGAACCAGCAATTTCATTCCCTTTTCTATTTTTGAGTGATTTTTTATTTTTATTTTTAATGTTAAAGAATTCACACGGACTCAAACCCCATACTTCTCTCAATTTGACAAGAAATGAAAACAACATTAGACCACAAGGCTATTGGTATTTTTTGAGTGATTTGGTTTATACTTAACGTCCGTTTGGTTGCGTGGATTCTGAATTGAATTGGAATTGCATTTGAATTGGAATGTCATGATATTTCAATTCCACAAATGCAATTTCAAATATATTATTTGGATGTGTCTTGGAGTTCAAGTATAGTTGAAATTCAATCACAAACTCAACTCAATTTGAATGTAAAATATCATAACTTTAAAATTAAATTAGATAATATAGATAAATATATATATAGGTATAAGTATAAAAGTATATATATGAATATGAATATATACATGTGTATATATATGTGTATATACATGTATGTATGTGAATGTATATATATGTGTGAATTTATATTTATATGTTTATGTGTATATATGTGTGAATTTATATGTATGTGTTCATGTTTATATGTGTGTGTGTGTGATTATATATTTATGTGTATGTTTATTTATATTTGTATATATATGCGTTTATGAATATATTATATGCATACGTATATATATATGTGTGTATATATATTTTTTTATATATAAGCGTGTGTATATAAATGTATATATATGTGCGTGTGTATATAGGCGTATGTATATATATTGGTATTTGTGTATATATATGTTTGTGGTTGTGAAAAATTTGTTCTTAGAGAAATGTTATTTAGTGGGTCAATGTTTGGAGAAGATGTGGAATTAAAAATCATAATTTATCCTTATCGAATTCAAGTTGTGAAATTGGTGTCCTTGAAATTGCATTTCAATTCCAATTCCAAAATATTTTGTTATATCAAAACAATAAATTTGGAATTGGAACCCCCAATTCTAATTTCAAAGCTTCAATTTCATGCTCCCAAACATACCCTTAGGATTATTTAATTATCTTCACAATAAAATTAATTAATAACTTGAATGAATTAGCTTAGTTTGACACAAACTCATGGTCAGTTATTGCAGTATCAATCTCGATCATGATTGCAGTAATGCTCTTGATTTCAATATTAAAAATAAGTAATAGTGATGCATAATAATATATATTTGAAAAATATTATGGAGTAAACGATAAATAATATATGGGATGAGCCTTTAAAATGTCTTTATTATTGTTTGATATAACTTATTTCCAAAAATAATATTGAAAATGTATTCTACAATTTTCTAAAAGAAATTTTGTTTTTTTTAGGATGAGCTGGTTGAGATAAGTTGATGCCTATCCTGTACTAAAAACAATGAACATGAGTTACATGACAATCTCATTGATTGAGATTAAAAAAATCATTATAGGCATGTACATTGTACAGTTGCTGGTTGGTGTTGCTATTGAGGGCACTGGGTGTATTTTGGATACTTATGACTCATGATGATTATTTCATAAGGTGAATTAAGATCTCCACTGTGTTTGGTAACTGGATTTGAGGGGGAGTTAGAATAGGAATTGAAAATTTGGTATTTGGAAAAAATTAAATTATTAAAATTTTAAAATTTGACTGAATTTGATTGGAAATTTTATAACATATCCAAATTCCCTCAAATCCGTTGAAAAATGAGCTGATTTAAGGGAATTTGGTAACTGTCAATTAATTTACTCTTTATTTTTCAAAATTATTCTTCAACTAATTATCTATATCCCTATAATTATAAGGGCAATATCGTACACAATTATTTTTCTTATAATTGAATTTCCATTTTTTCTAGACACAAAATAAAATAAAAAAATTCATTCCAATCCAATTCTAAATCCAAATCCCGATTTTTTTTATTCCAAACAAAATAGTGGAATAGGTCCACTATTTTTAGAGTGCATCAAGAATACAATTCAAATTATTCAATTGAGAAAGTAGCTTAAGCAAGACTATTGACCACCTTTAGAGTTCTAGTTGCAACAAAATTATATTAATCGTCCTTTAATGCATACATGATACATATGCTTCAACAAATTATGTTTGGAAGAAATAAATAAAATATTATATATAAAAACTTCAGTTTAAACTTTAATTATTATTATTATTATTATTATTATTCTATAATTGCAGCTAAAGATGTTGGTCAACAACTGTGGTGTTAACAGTACAGTACTTCTTCCGCTTCTAAAATAGAAGATGGATGATTGAAGATAAGTGCAAAGGGAGCAAAGTTTGGGATGTGTATTCATAGCCAATAAAAAATTACTAGGTGTTGATTCAAAATTTCTAAATATAAGATAATTTTTTTTCACTCTTTGAAAATGCAGTTAAAACTAAATTGTTTTACCACTCGATATATAAACTAATATCTCCATAAAATTGTTACATTATGCAATTGATCTGAATTATGTAATAAAAAATCATGCAATTATTTGTAGTTGATTCAGGTAATAATCTCTCTCACAATTCACGAGAAAAAGAGATGAAAAAAAAAGCAACACTTTTACTTCAAGATATTTATTAGGGGTTGTTTGGTTTCTATTTTGAAAACAGTTTTTAGTTTTTTGAAAATTGAAAATTATATTTAAAAAAATTATTGGGTTTTTTAAAAATAGTTTTTAAAAATTTTGAGAACATAAAATAGTTTTGTGAAAATGATAAAAATGAGTTATTTTTGTAACCGAATTTTCTGAAAATTGAACCAAAGGGTTTATTCATTTTCAATTTTTTAAAAAAATAAAAAATCATTTAAAAAAATTTAAATCAAGCCGATTTAATTTCTATATTATTTTCTTGGCAGCTTTCCATTTTTTTATTAGCAACTCATGACAATTAAAAACAAAACCAAAAATGGGAAGAGAGGGAGAGAATAAATAAATTGTGTACTCAATGCTTTGCATTTTGCTAGGGAATTAGTGGACCATAGAGAAAAAAAAAATGACATGTGTGTTTGGAATCATGAATTTCTCTGTCCTCCTCTAGGACTAGAAGGGATTCCCTTTGAAATTGATAACAGCCTCACCTCACTTTGCCAACAGGAATCTCACCGACGCTAACCAAAACAACCAAATTTTTATTATTTATTATTCTTTTGGTACGAATAATAAATTAATATTTAATCAATTGCAAAGGATGGTCTGTACACGTGTTGCAATCTCAAAAGGGTATCAACTTTCTCAAAACATTCTTGACCTATCACTGAAAAGATTCAGAAGTTGTTATAAATTGACCATGTTGCCCCTCTCATTTAATTTGATTATGTGAATCTCAAAAGTAAATTTGAGTTTCCCAATGTTACATTAATTATTTGTTGCTAAGTTGCTAACTAATCAATATGCGGCTATCAGGAAAAGATTTGGGAGTAGTTACTTTATTTTTTTCAAAATTTAAAATCTAATATCAAATAAAGAAACAATAATGAATATTGACCATTTCTAATTACATGAGCCAAGCGTAATTAATTTATTTAAGACGAGCTTTAGCAAACAAAAAAAAAATAAAAACTTATTAATGTTATTGTTCTTAATTGAGATGGAATCTCTTTTGTACGGTAGTGTGTTCCATATGTCAAGCTTAACCAATAAGGTTAGCTGTCAAAATAATAATTTCTTTTAATTTAATAATCTCAAAAGGGTATCAACTTTTTCTTCTTAATTACCTATAGCTCGGCCTTCGCCTTTTGAGGCTACCTCTACCCATATTTCTATGTGCCCGCAACACTTTCATATGGAGAAAGATAGGCATATCATGTTCCATCAATAACACCTAACATATGCCGATTTTGGTAGACCGTGCTCCACCCCGGTGAACTCATGCGGTTCCGACACGCCCACAAGCAAAAGGCGAATCCGTTCACAATTCGTAGGACCAACACCATTCGAAAGTGGGTGGTCGCCCCGCCTAGAATAATAATTTTTTACTGGGCTTACACACATTTGCTCACTTACGTTGTTCCCCCTTAGCTCACCCTAGTCCCGGGCCTTTTGCTCTTCTAACATAAGCAATCTATCTCTTTCTATATTTATTTTTAAAATGGAAAGTGTCCGTTCACTCCGGTTATTGTAGTTGATTCAATTTCTTGTACTCTTTTCGCGTAGTTGCGGTCACTATCAGTAATAAAGTGAAGGGGAGTGCTACTGAATGAAATCCTTTTTATCTCGACAAACATTATCACATGCGCTTCTATGAAGCCCCTCGACTTGAGAATCAAGAAGGTTGATGTATATGGAGATTCGTCACTTATCAACTTTCGGATAATCGGTGATTGGAAAAACCAAAGATCAAAAGCTCATTCCTTACCATCAGTAACTAGAAGATATCAGCCTAAAGTTCAGACGAATTACCTTCAACTATCTGTCTAGGTTCTTTTTGTGTGTCGGGCAACGCGCGTTAAGATTCGTCGCGTGATTGTCCGGGTGAGGTATGAATAAAGCCAAAATAAGTTAGAGTTCCCCGCCATCACCTCGTCTAGATATAGGGGCTTCACACCCTAAAATTGCAAAGGCAAGTTCCAGTCGAGGTAGGAGAACCCTGGATGATCATATTGGGTGAATTATGACCTCGTACGATCGTGTCGGGTAAACAACAGCCGCTTCATCACAATACTTACCTATGGCTAATGGGTTAGGTTTTGGCCAAGTATCCTACAAAGATACTCCCGAGAGCCATAAATATTAAGGAATGGGCGCATCATGACATCGTAAGATGTCTCACCCCAATGAATTTGTTGGTACTAGAAATGTTAGAAAAAATGAACAAAAAAAGTAATAAGAAGTGAAAAGGACAGAGACATTTCCCAACCAGAAAACAAAGTTCCCACTGATGGTATACTTAGTGTAAGCTAGCTATCGTAAAATGAGAATACAATCTAGAAGATCTGGTTGAATGGTAAAATAATCTATAGGTTCGGTAGGAATCGATAGTCGTTGTCTGGACATATGAGTCACAGCCGACCGGGAACAATAAGAGGATTCTCAGCCTTACCTTACGCCTAGAGTATAGTTTTCAGCTCGGCTAAGCAAAGGCAGATAAAGGCTTGACTGTAAGGAGATGGTAAAGTAATTGACCTAAGTCAACCAGTCTGAAAGAAAGATGGATACCACTTTCACTATATATGCATTTTCCTGGCACACAAAGCCTAAACAACTCAGCCGTTGAAGCGATTATAAACCAAACATGTATGGCATTATCGCTACTATCAAGGAGAAGGTCTTTGTCCTCGAGGGAAGGAAGCGTAAGCCAAACCAGCTTAACAAATGACCGATCATTATTATCGAGTTCGTTCGGGTTCAGCGGTGCTATCAAAAATAGCCTTCTATGCGCTATCACATTTGTCCTTTCTCTCAACTCGGATCCACTTTCTCTAGGATTTCAAAACCACTAGAAATAAATTTACATTACACATCGTTTAAAGCAAATAATTATCAACCTCAAATCTCCATGCTTCAGGTCCGCTGGCTCTCGGGCTGGCTAATCTAACTATGAATTTTATCAATGTTGGTATAACAATATAGGGATATAGGGGGGTCTAGGATAGTACGTTGTCGGAGTGAGACCTGGGTACAGTAATAAAGTTATACCGAAATGAATGACTCAATTCCTCTATAATAAATGATAGAGAAAGAACAACCAATTCTATGAAAATAATATCTTATTTACTAAGATCGGTTGCTACTAGTTTGGGTTACCTCAGAGATAGAGCCATTAGGGTTTGTAATGTGATATACAGGTGCATTGCAAAGATCATTTTCAACAGAATCAAGCCTGTTTTTTGCAATTGCATTAGCCCCAACTTTACTAGTAGGGGCTGCTTTCATCCCAGGTAGAAGCATTGTGGATAATGTCCTCCTTGCCCAAGAGGTGATGTTTCATTATCATAAAGACGACAATCCTAGCAGACTTGCCACGAAGATTGACTTGAGGAAAGCCTTTGATACAATCTCTTAGGAATTTCTTGAAGCCACTCTTAATGTTTTTGAAAATTAGATTTCCATCACACCTTAAAGTGAAGTTGAGAGTACCTCATCATAAAGGTAAAAAAACATTACAAATTGAAATGATGGGGAGAGAAATCCCATTCAACAAACAACGTCATCCGCCTCATCCTCTTTCAACCAAAAGTGAATCACCACTTGTTCTCTTCCTCAAATAAGGGATACCAGAATGTCACCCCGCCCACCAACCCTTGGTTTCTTAATAGCAAGCAAGCTTTGGCGAATGCACTTTTCATCCCTTGCAACATAGGGCTTGCGGAAAGAGTAGTTGAAAAAGCCAAGACGATAGAGAAAAATAAGTTATGTTTCGCTTTAAAGGATAGGGGGGATATAAAAACTATCTTTAGCGGTTCGTAGGTATGGCTCCCAAAAGATAACTGAATTGTTATTCAAATGTAACCTTAGACTGCTGCTAACAACCATGGAAGGTTCTATTTTCCATTATCTTCTGAACCAAAACTGGAGTTGAGTTTCTTTTCATCATCGCCTTCCACCCTTGGTTATCTGCCCCTAAATAGCGGTCCGTGATATGATGCCAAAGTTGTGATACCGCAGGTCATTAGTAGAGGTCTCCCCACCAAAAGGGGCTCAAACAATAAAAGTTGTGATGTCGTTGGCTTGTCGTTCTCTTCCATCTCCAGGAAGAGCTTTAATAAAATAAAAAACTAGAAAAAGACGAACATTGACTTGACTCATCATCTTGATCCCTACCGCTCATACCTCTTCGGGAAACTAAACCCGCTTTATCGATATGATGAAGATGCGCTAAAAATACCTATGTTAACCCCCCTGCCAAGTGATCGAGTTTAGTCTAAATTTACTGTAGAATGAACCCCAAGCAATCATACAAAGGTAGAGTAGCAATTGGTAAACAGGTTGGGATACGAGGACCGAAAATGGGCTTGAGATACATTTCTAGATAGAGTCTACCACAACATACCCAATAAACTATCCATATAGGTAGAAATCGGGCTTAGTCTTAGGTGGCGTGTATTCTAAGTCCGCCAGTTGATCTAGAAAGCTCTGACCAAATATGCTTTCACGAGATATGATTAACCTGCAATTGCTTATACTCGGTCGGAGATAACATCTACTTACCTGCCCGGCTAGGAGGTCTCGAAACCCGCATTACGATAACTGTAGAAGAAATTTCTCTTTCGAGAGCTTCTCTAATCTTGGTCTTAGACTTATCCTTTAGCCTCACTCTTATTAAGAGACCTGGGCTTGGGAGCCCCTTTTCTCAACGTCGAAGTAAAGAAAGATGCGCGTCCGGCTGAATATAGAGTGAAGTCTGAAACAAAAGGTTGCAGTGTCCGATCCTTTTGAGTTGTCAGAAGAGGACAAACCTGTGTGAGTTGTCAGAAGTTGTAGCTTTGGATGCTAGACAAAATGACCAGATAACCTGGATATAATAAACACCTTTATCATACATACTTAATTACACGACCTCTATCATACATACTTAATTACACGACAACGAATCCGAATCGGACCCAGGAAATAATATTTGAACGTAAAAATTTGTGGGTGAGTAAGCCCTTTCATTTAGATGGAGGCACTTTCGAAACGATCAGAAGTCCCAAGGTAGAAATCTGTGCTTGCATGCGGTTGAGTTGCTCGACCACTGAATACTTATTTTTTCGGAGAATCTTGAGGAACTCAGCGACTTCCCCTTAAGATACTTCTTGCTTGATTGTTTCCTCCGGAGTTTTACCCACTTTCTCTTTACCTTTCTTTATGAGTTCAGCACCGTGGCTCACACGTGCAGATAAGAAAGACATGGTTCAAAAACATCCCATGCCTTTTTTCCTTTTATTTTGGAGTTATTATTTTCTCTTGTTTCATTCTCCCGCTGTTCTCCGATTTATTTTCCCTCGAGTATTTAACGAAATGGACATGTCAAAATTTCATCCTAGCTAGTTGTTTTTGTTTTCGTTATGCTCGTGTGTGTAACTCCTTGCTCGCGGAGCGGCGTATCGAAAAAATAAAAAGAAAGTTTTTTTTTTAGAAATTTCAATTCAAAATAAAGTTAACAAGAAAATTCTTACGCTGCACGTGTGAGTTTCGCCATATACGGCTCAAGTGGCGAAGGCCCTTTTTTTCGCGCTTGGTAAGCACTTCGTTGTAGCCAAGCTTACTACTAGCCTATTGGCTATAAGCATTCAGCCTAACTAGCCCATTGTCAAGAAAAGCCTGATATGCGCCTCCCGTTGTAAGCTCAAGACCATGCACCGCTCCTCATAATTACAGAAGGGGAGGGATCACAACCCCCGTCTTTTTCGTATGATACTACTTCCATTGCCAATGCAATGAAGAAACGAGCTCCAGAAAGTCGCCTTGCCTTGTCAGCTTTGCTACTGACGTTTCGTTCCGCTTTGCTAACGCTCGGCTAAGTCTTGAACCTTCGCGCTAACCGTTCGCTTTCTCAGTAGCAAAAGCGAAAGGGAAAATCAGCTATATGTGAAAAAGGTGCTTTGCATAAGGTCTAGTTTCTTGGTCACTGGATTGGCGACGACATGAATTGGTTGGATCAAGAGAAGGTGCATGCAAGCCATGGTGGACTCGGGACACCATGCAAGGTGCATGAACTATGATTCTTCCTCAGATTTGTCATACTTCTCCGCATGCAACTATTCCAATGAAGCCTCACTGGCCCTACACTCAGGTGGTTCATTAAGCGGGATCCAAGGAAGATCCGAAGTTGGGACGATCTCACCACAAAAGAAAGTAACTCAAGCTTTTTAGAGTGAAAATATAATTTTTTTTCTTGTCAAACAAACAAAAGAAAAAAAAAAGAATAATTTCTTCATAAATAATGTTTGATTTTTCAATGATAAAAGTGTGACACAATTTTTTTGCCGATTAATTCACAAGACCCATACAAAAGCAAAACTATCCAATACAAACAAAAGCAAAAATAATATATATATATATGAATGAATTACATGAGTTTCTCAACTTTCTCTATTCTTGAAAGAGAGAGAGAAAAAAGTATAACCTCCAAGGAAGATATATCTGGAATCTAGACCCCAAAGAGATCGTCATTTGATGGTGTTATCGGCCCACAACTCATATAACGTTAAGTCACGATATACAACAACTAAAATTCGAACACACGCTCTAGAATTTAGATATGATTGGTCCAAATTTTAGAAAATCCGTCAATGCCAATTGTGTTACGCCCGCATGAGAATATAATATTTAATTTAAATGGGATTATTGGAATTTGAGAGTTGTTGAACTCCACTAATAGTGAAACAGCTGTCAATATAGAATAATTGCAAAAACCAAAAAGATAAGAATAAAAGTAGGAAATATAAATAATATATATATATATATATATATAGTCAAAGTAAAAAATGTTCAAAAAGGAAATTTAGACAAGTTAGAAATATCTGAGCAAAATCGATACGCGACGACGCGAAAGTGACCCTGTATATATGTATATATCTATCGCCTTTGTCGAAACTCGGCGTTGTAAACAGAATCTTCCCATTTTCTCAATCTCTTTCTCCGATTCTCTCTCTCTACAAAAACCGCTTTTCTCTCTCTAGATTCCGGTTTTCTGATCCCTACCCTTCACTCTCTATTCCTCTCTGCCTCTCTCTTTATATACACACACACACCTATATAGATCTTCACTGTCTCTCGTCTCTGGCTTTCCCGTTGATTCAAATACATTTACAGAGAGAGATAGATATACAGCGATCAGAGATGGGTGCGATTCCTCCTGAACTGAGCCTGGATCTCAATCCAACTTATATCCCCAAAACAATCAGCGATTTCTTCAGAGACCTTTCGATGATCGGGAATGCTACGAAGAGGTTTTCGGAGCTTGAAGATTTTGTGAAGAGATTGGAAGAAGAAATGAGGAAGATCGATGCCTTCAAACGCGAGCTTCCTCTCTGTATGGTCCTCCTCAACGATGGTTCGTTCCATTTTTCGTACTTGTTGTTCAATTTCGAAGCTATGTTTTAGGTTTTTGAGCATTTTGATTATTGGGTTTATTGGACAGATTCATTTTATCATGTGTATATTTCAATTTTGTTGATGGGTTTGGTTATTTTTGAAGTTTTGGTCACTGGGTTTATTTTTTCCTTTGAAAAAAACGGGTTCTAGAGATGAGTTTTTGTTCTTAGAAGGGGTTAATGATTTTTTTGAAGTTTTTGATTACTGGGTTTGTTTTTTCTTTGTTTTCTCTTTGAAGATGTTTGATTCTAGAGATGGGTTTTTTCTGGGATTTTGATGTATTTAGAGTTTTTTTGGGGGAAATTTTATTTTGGCAATTTGGTTTTTGATGCTTGGTTTTATCTGATTTTTATCTTTGTTTTGGTTCATTTTTGGTGGTGGTTGTTACAGCTATTGAGACTCTAAAGGAGGAATTGATAAGGTGTAGAACATCAATTGTTGAGCCAGTGTTGGAAGAATTTATACCAATTAAAAAGGGTCGTGAGGAAGATGAGAAAGTTGAGGTTCAGAAGGAAAAGGACAGTAGCAATGATAAGATGAATTGGCTGAGATCTGTGCCTCTCTGGAACAGTGATCCTTCTGCAAACACCAATCTCAACTCTGACCAGAAGGAAAATTCAGTAGCAGAAATTAAACAGGTACAACAGATTTGAAAAGATGAAATAAAATAAAAATTAGATGAATTTTGACTGATTTTGGTTCATGTTTGAAAATGAAAGTCTTATATAGATATGCATATTGATTGTTGTTTGTTTGCTTTGGTAATAGATTGTTGAGGAAGAGAATCACAGGGGGACTGATGATCCATTTCAGTCCAGTAAAAGCAGTGGGAGGGCATTTGTGCCATTCAAGGGGTACTCTGTTTTTCCGGCGACGGTGGTGACCACCAGGAAGGAGGATGAGGTGGAGCTACCAGTTGCTGGGCTTTCCCTTCTCACTCCTGGAATTAAGAACCCCAAGGAAGAATTGGGCTCTGGTGGCTTAAGTTCCAAAAACAGTGGTGACAAAGCAGGTTCCTTTTCTGCTGCAACTGGTCAATCAAATTTGAGGACCGCGATGCAGCCGCCGCCGCCTCCGCAGCAGCAGCAGCAGCAACAGCAACAGACTGCCAGGAAACAACGGAGATGCTGGTCGCCGGAGTTGCATCGGCGGTTTGTCAATGCCCTGCAACAACTTGGGGGTTCACAAGGTAAAAACTTTGCATATATATGAGTTTTAAGTGTTGAGAAATGAGAATTCATCAGAGCAATTAATATGGCTCTTGATTTGTGTTTTTTGTTTTAGTGAAATTCACTTTGTGGAAAAGAAGTCTGGATCTTTTGTCTTCACAAAGGATTTTTCCTTTCCTTTTCCCTTTTACTTTACAATTTTCTCTTGTGATCTTTATATGGTATAAAGATGGCATGGTTACCCCATAATTTGATCCTTTTAGTCACTTCTATCTAACAAATTGGACATAATACAGAAGAACTTATGCTATTATATATTCATTTGACATTGAATACAAATTATGAATTGGGAGGTATTCATAGAAGATAATAGAGAAAAAAATGTAAATGGCTTCAATGTACTTGGGAAAGTCTTGAAGTTAAAGTGAATTCTCCTTTCTGGATTTGTAGCTGAGATTGTTTCATCACCACTCATCTTTAAAACCAACAATTTTGCAAGCATCTGATTTTATTTTGTATATCCATTGCAGTGGCAACTCCCAAGCAGATCAGAGAACTGATGCAGGTTGATGGTCTCACCAATGATGAGGTGAAGAGTCATTTGCAAGTGAGTTTTGATTTTATTTATCTACTATGCCTTATTCATTTGAATTTAGACCATGAGGCTGATTGTAAATGTTTTTTTGATATCAGAAGTACCGGCTTCATACTCGAAGACTCCCAACTTCTGCTGCAGCTACACCTACAAATCAATCTGTGGTCGTCTTGGGGGGATTATGGATGCCCCAAGACCAGTGTGGTGAAACTTCAAAGCCCAGCAGTTCCCAATCCGGTTCTCCCCAGGGACCCCTCCAGTTAACCTGTGGAGGGACTTCTACTACAGGCGGCGACAGCATGGAGGAAGAAGAAGAGGAGAAATCCGAGAGCTATAGCTGGAAAAATCACATTTACAGATCAGGAAAACATGATGTATAGAATATATTCACCATGAAATTTTTGCAGATATACCTATACATGGAAGGAGTCGATGAGTAAACGAATAATTCTATAGTATACATAAAGGAGGCTTAAACGAAAGGCTGTGAAATTTTGCAGGACTCGTATTCCTTTCCTTCTGACATGATATTGAGTTGTTAGCTTTTGGCTTTGTGTAACGTACTTGAAATGAGATTCTTAAGTGCTTTGGACGAAGGAATAGGATCGATTTGTGGAACTATAAGCATTTTCATATGTTATTTGTTCAATTATTCGAGAACCAGTTTCGTCTCTGTGGTTGGATTGCCTGGTTGCTGGATATTTTAGTTCTATGGACAGTTTCTTGTATGGTGTTACTGGTGCAAGTGCATTTGATCAGTTCTTCTGTTATAGCCTTTCTTCAATATTCTTGGAATTCTCTATTTCTTTACTTGAAGAAATATGCAGAGGAAACATTTTCCAGGAAATGAGAATGCCTCCAAAGAGTGAGCAAGAGCAATAAGATTATGCTTTTTCCAGAAATGGAATGACCATATTTTCCGATAGTAATTCTGATACCGTTGTTCGCTTTGATTAGTTCAGTTTTTAGGTTGGAAGGAGGAAGTTCTGGCTTCAAATTCAATCAAATGCTCTTGCTCTTGGATCAGTAACTAGTTCTACAATAGTATTTTCAAATGGTATTGAGAATGAAGCCATTTTTGTGTTTCATACAGTACTGGTTTTGAGCAAATTTTTATTTTATTTTTTTAAAAAGTGCATTTCAGCTGAGTTTAGATTGTTGCATGGTAGGCTTGTGAGTATGAAGCATCATCTGATGGGAATAATTGTGTTACATGCATAACCCTAGAAACATGGTTTTCATGATGTGAAAATTCAATGTTTTAAAATTGAAAGAAATTTGTTTTTGTAGTACAAGATGACACACAAGATCTGGACCTGTCCTTGTTGGAATATTATAGTGTCTATTTCTTCACTAAGGTTAGATGGAGTTGTTCTTATTATTCAAGAAGATAAAAGACAAATTGGCAATTACATATCCAGCCAAATTCAGCTACAAGGACTCAAGTTTGTTTTTTGGGCAAATCCTACTTACACCCCTTCTGATTTGACCATATCCCAACTACACCCCCTCTACTATGGAATATCCCATGTACACCCCCGTCAGTAACTACTGTCAAGACAACTAACAGATTTATATGAAATGTCTATTTTGTCCTTCAATATTTTATTACTTTTAACGTTTAAGAAAATGATTTAAAATACATAGTGTAAAAAGACAAAAAAAACCTTTTTTCATTCTTTTAGCCAAAAACCAAACCTAGATCTAGAGAGAGGGAAGATGATTTTCGGCGATTTGTCCAAATATTACTTGCTCAAGTTGAAGCTTGCCGCTAGAGCTGTCGGAGAACTGGTTATTGGACTGAATGTAGGGGATTACCGCTATTTGGACGGAGAAGTTGCCGAGTTTGATCTTTTGAAAGCACGGCGACGACGAGGGGTGTACGACCGAGCGCGCGAGTTTTGCCGCCACCGGAATCTTCATGGCGAGGTTGCCCACGGTGAGGCGCACGAAAAAACATGGATCCATTTGGTGCGCTTTCCGGCGAGTTTGAATCTAGCAGTGATAGTGAAAAGAGAGAAGTGCGCAGGATATTGTTGATGAGAGATAAAGTGGGAGTTAATCTGTCTTGGTCATAAAGACTTGAATGACTCATTTGATTAGTTTAATACTTTAAAACTATTTAATTTAAATTAAAAAGACAAAAATCTGTCTAGGGGACCATGTCAAGGATATATATATATAATATTTAATTTAAATTAAAGATTAGAAAAATATAAAGTTCTCTAATTTTAAAATATTAATAATATAAACATTTATTATATAGTTCATCTTAAAAAATTACAAAAAAAAAGTTATTTAATTTTAAATTTAAGTTAAGAGAATATATAGATATATTATTTAGTTGAAATAAAAATTCTAAACGAATTATAATTTTTTTTTAATTTTAAAGTGTCAAGATGTATAAATTTATTATTCAGTTCAAATTTAAAATTAAATCAAGAGTATGTTGAAAATTTCAAGAAGACAATGGGGTTAAATAAGTCATTTGAAGATTACAATGGGCAAAATAGATCATTTATCACCCTTTTCACTGATGACATCATCACATAACAGTCAACAACTAACGGAAGGGGTTATTGATACACGGAACCAAATCTAAGGGGTGTAATTGGGATATTCCATAATAGAAGGGGTGTAACTGGAATATAGGCAAACCAAATGAGGTGCAAGTGGGATTTACCCTTTCTTTTTTCAATTGTTTTGTGCCCTAGGGGCTGTTTGGGTACTGAGAAAACTAGCCAATAACAACTATGAATCCAACCAATGACAACTATGACCCATCATTACTGTATAAATTATAATAAATTTCTCTCGGCATGTTTTGACTTCCCTTGTACTTGAATTGGCCTCATTCAACAATTTATAAAATATTTGAGTGAAAATGATGAAACCCTTTAGAATAAATATGTAAATAACTATGTTTCTTCCTACACACTCTTGGTAAATATAAGTAAGAATGGTTCAGATATGAATGATTCCATATCTTGATCTTGTTCAATATAGAAAAACTTGTCCTGCACCTAATGCTTTCTTCTTGGTCAATCCTCAATCCATTCAATGATTCATGTTATTATAAGCAATCTTTAAAATGTAAATACATAGAGCCTTTCCATACAGGCCCTTAACAGGTCAAATTATTCAAAATTATCAAAGTTTTATCATCTAATCTAAAAAGTCATATCCCACTTAAAATAACACTATAATATGGTGGCATGTTTATCCAAAGTGAAGGACAAAAGGGTCTCTTTCACAGGCAAAATAATAGAGAGAATCTCATAGACAGGATATATTAAAGTGAGCCCACATTTATGGCTCCATCTTAAATATAGTATATATTGTTTGGTGAAAGGATTGAACCAAAATGATTGTACCACTTGTTTACTTTTGTTCCTAATTTGGATTTCTACAATTATTTTATTTGTTTGGTAAAGTGTTTCAAGTGTCAAATTCAACCGCCCAATTTATTTGTCCATTTTATTTATTTTAAATTAATTATTTAATTTCAAATTTCAATATAATATTATTATATATTTTTTAAAATTACCTATTTTCACTAAATTCAAAATGCAATGAACCTACTAAAAAAACAAACTTTATTTATAAATGTAAGGGACAAAATAATAAATAAATAAAAATCATTGACTTTACATATATGAAAAAGTAAATATCGACCGAGGGAGTACTATGTTTCTTATATTAGTATAATAAAAAATTAAATAATGGAATATTTGCACTAGTAGACACATTGGTTGTTTCACATGGCACATTAATCTAAGTAGACCAATTTGTAACTAGTAAAAAACCACCCTAAATTCGTACTTTTTTGTTATCTAATAAGTAGAAATTAAAATAGTACCCGTGATAACAATATTATTAAAGGACTCTAATAATGACTCTTTGTATTTTTGTTGGACAAAAGAATCCAATCAAATGAAATAGTTCAGTGAGAATTCGACGGATTAAATTTAATCTAATCAGAATTGAATTTTTATAAAATCCGATCTCGATAGATTCTCAATCAACCAAGTGCAGTACATATTTATATGAACCAAGCTGGATTCATCTTTGTTCAATCAATTATTATATATATATATATATATATATATATATATACATTTACTGTATGCATCATGTATGTTAGTTGCTAAGTGCTAAATATCAAGTCAAGTCATAATCAACCCCATAAAATCACCCCACCAAGTGGATTAAATGAGATAAGAATGCCACGTCATGACTTTTGTTAGTAATAAGATTCCCTGATTATAATTAAAGCAGTGACTCGTAATAATGTATAAGTTTGGTAATATTGTGACGTATATTCTTTTCAATATTAAAAACAAAATATAAAATATCAAAGACAACTAAAAAATCAAATATTTATTTTAAAATGATCCAATCATGACGCAGAAAGATAAGGAGGAGTATCTGTTTTAAATGAATCAGAAGGTCCTTCATTGTGAAGATGAACACAATGTTTTTGTATATTATAAATTTCCTCTCTTGTACTCAAGTGTGTTTATATGAGTTATATAAGCCGGAGACTAAGATGAAGGATGTGTTTGATTTATATTCTAGTTATAAAAAAAATCAGGAAATGAAGATTCTTGATTTATATCGTAATTTTTAAAAAATCATACAACAAAATTTTTTTACAGAGACAATTATCTGAAAATATGTTTTTTCACAAGTATTTTAATTTTTTTCCAGAAAACTGAATTAATCAGATTCTTTGCACAGTTTTTTAAATTTCAGTTTTTAAAAAATAAAAAAAATATTATTTTAGTGAAATTGTTTTTAACCTTTATGAGTTATGGAAATGATGTTCAAGCCTGAAATAAAAACTTCAACTAGATTTGCTTCTTTTCAAAAAATAAAAAATGAAACCAAATTCTAAAGAGTCATTTTTAATTGAGAATTTCAGTTATCTTGACAAGATTATAAAAAAGAAGACGAACAGTAGTGTTTGGTTGAATTTTTTCACATGTAAAAATTCTTCATTAAAACGGGATTAAAAAATCAAGTTGTATAGAAATAATTTTAATCAATGTTGTAGATGTCTATCTACACCAAAAACTTCCTCCTTGTATGTTTTATGCAAATTTATTCATATGGTTATTATATACGCGTTCACCCTTTTCAAGAAAATAAACATATGCGTTAGCATTTATTGACCGATTGTTTTATTTAAACAAAATATTAAAAAAATTCCTTCTTGAAGATTTTACTGGTAAATGAAAAGGTTTCTTCTGGGTGACAAAACTAAAGAAATTAATGGTGTTAACACATGGCAAATGAAAATGTTTCTTCTCTTGTTGGTCCGAAAATACCTTATTTTCATAAAATAAAAAATAGAAATAGAAATCCGATTAATTGAAGAAAATGAAAGGCAAATAAAAAGACCACATATGTAAATAAAGCTAGTTTTGTTTAGATAAAAAAGGAAATATCAATATTGCAGGCTAGATTGGATCAAGGATGGGCCTTAAAAATAATTTTTTCACAAAGACACCCTTGAAAGTTTGTAAAATGTTGCAATAACATTCTTCGAAGGCATAAAATGACTTAAATACTCTTCATTTTATTAATTTGCATGTCAAATATCTAAATTACCCTCATACCTAAATCTTACCCTTCACCCACTATTTGTTTTTTCTATGATTTTTTTTTCTTTTTTATTACTGTTGGTAATTATTTAAATAATTATACCTATTTATTTATTTTATAATTACACTTAAATGTTACAAAACTTTTTAATTTTTTTACTAAAATTAATAATTTATATTTAAAAATAAATATAATTATATTTTCAAATCTCAATAAAATTGTTGATTGAGAAAATTAAGTATAAAAATACAATTTGTTTTTCTGTACGTTCATAAACAATTATATATATGTTATTAGGTATGTAACACTTATAATGACTATTAGTTATAGCTATTTAATTTTTTGGTGAAAATATTTATAGAGTAATATATTTATAATTAAAAGCAGGAATTAAATAATACAGTTTTTTTGTTATCATTTTATATAATTTATAATTGATAAAATATATTTTTAGTAGTACAATCTACTTTTAAATAGATTTTTTAGTATATTTTATATGTTTCTAAATTTTTATATTCAAAATAATATTATATATATATATATATTGTATCTTACTTATTTATTAAAGATTTTTTTTAGGGTAATTTGCAGTGTCACCCCTGATGTTTAAGTCAATTCCACCTAATCTTCGGTCAACGCACAAGTTTATAATGACACCCCTAAGCTTTAAAAACTCTTGCAGTGACACGCTTTTGAGCCATGAAAAGCCAGGTTTGCCCTTATTATAAATAGAGTTAATTTCAATAAACTCACCTCTATTATTGAATTTAATGAACTAACCCCTCTACTATTGAATTTCAATCACATTGTCCCCCACACTCAAACAATATATTTATAAATTTCAAAAAAATAAATATCAAATTAGAAAAATATATATCAAATTTGAAAAAATTATATAAAATTCAAAAAAAATATATAACATTCGAAAAAAATATGAATTTCGAATATATATATATATTTCAAAAAAATATTTATCTAATTCCGAAAAAAATAAAAAAATTCAAAAAAATATAAATTTAGAAAAAATATATAAAATTTGTAAATATATATATATAAATTTAAAACAATATATATTTTGAAAAACAAAATGTGAAAAAATAAATAAATTTAGAAATATATATATATATATTGGTAAAATATCATATATTTTCTAATGAAGTGAATCGAACTACTTACCACCAACAACAATTAGTGGTCTTTTTTAAATATATTTTTCCAAAATGTATATTTTATTGAATTATATATATATTTCGAAATTTATATGTCATTTCCGAAATTTATATGATGTTTTCGAAAGTTATATATATATATATATTTCAAAAAAAATATGCGAAAAAATAAATAAATTTAGAAAAAATATATATATTGGTAAAATAAATCAAACTACTTACCACCACCAACTATTTGTGATATATATATATTTTTATTTTCCAATATATATATTTTTTGAATTGTAAATATATTTTTTGAAATTTATATGATGTTTTCGAAAGTTATAAGATATTTTCAAATTTAATAAAAAATTGCAGTGACACCCCCTGAGCTTTAGATCAATTCCAAACAAATATATAAAATTCAAAATATATATATAAAATTCGAAGAAATTTTTTTTTTAGAAAAAATATATAAAATTCTAAAATATATATATATAATTTAAAAAATATATATCCAACAACAATTAGTGGTCTTTCTTTATATATATATATTTTCGAATTATATATATATAGATTTCAAAATTTATATGACGTTTTCGAAATTTATATGATGTTTTCGAAAGTCATATGATATTTTTGAATTATATATATATATATATATATATATATATATATATTCGAATGTTATATGTTTGTTTTGAATTTTACATATTTTTTTCAAAATTTATATATTTTTTGAAATTTAATATATTGTTTTCGAATTTATATATATATGTTTTGAAATTTATATATTTGTTTCGAATTTTATATATTTTTTTGAATTTGATATATATTTTTCTAATTTTATATATTGTTTTTGAATTTTATAAATATATTGTTTGAGGGTGGGGACAATGTGATTGAAATTCAATAGTAGAGGGGGATTTATTGAAATTAATCTTATTTATAATAAGGGCAAACATGACTTTTCACGGCTCAATGGGGTGTCACTGTAAGACTTTTTAAAGCTCAAGGGGTGTCATTGTAAACTTATGCATTGACCAAAGGTTAAGTGGAATTGATCTAAACTTTAGGGGATGTCACCGCAAATTACCCTTTTTTTATTATAAAGGTGGTTGGTGGAGTGATGAGTTGTAGGATTTAGGTATGGGATAATATAAACAATTTGCATGAAAATTAAAATAATGAAAGGCATTAAGGTCATTTCATGCCTCCAAAGGATATCTCTATTAAAAAATGTATTGACGAACATTTAGGTGGAGTTGACCTAAAGATCGATGTCATTGCAATTTACAATTTGCCCAAAATGTTTATATGTGTTGGTCTGGGCTGGACTTCAGTTTATTAGTACCCGGTTAGGCTTGAGTCTTATATGGGCTACTTAAGTTCTTCTAATTTAACTGCAGAGGCCCGAATTGTTGCTTGGCCCATGGTCACCTCGATTAATAGAGTACAAATTGTATAAATATATAAAATTCTAATTTTTATATTTATTGGAACTTATATTATGTATTTGATATATTTGTTTTCAAATATAATTCAATTTAAATAGATGTCAGTTGATACATCTATTTTAACACTTACATATGAAAATATTCAACACTTATTCAATTAATTGTGTTTGTCGTTCATCACTTAAAATATTAAAATATGATCAAATTTAAAGTGATAGAATTATCACTTAATATTAAAATCTATAAAGTAAAAAATTATAACAATATACAATTTTTTTTTTAAATACCACTGAAAATCTTTCAATACCTATAATTCAGATTTTAAAAATTTTATTTTATCAAACACCACCTCTTAATATACATAATACATACATGTATGAATACTGGGAGTTCCATTATCTTATTATAAAGTCCTCAAATTTGTGTACTTCATTTTCTCATCAATAGTTCTATTTTCCAATTTATAACACTATTATTTGTTTTTTAGGATTAATATATATATATATGTATTATAATAAAATGGACCTCAGAGAAAGCTATTAGAAAGGTATGGTGTGAGGGAAGAAAGAAGAGAGAGAAAATAGGAGAAAGAAGTGAAAGCAACAAAATTCAACCTTAAAAAATTGGTCAAAGCCACAAGCAACGGTCATGTGTAGGAAGGTGGTTGGGCCATATTTGAGCGCCAAATGTGGGTTCAATATCACAAAATACAGTTTCTAAACTTCAGGAGAGAGAGAAACAACTTCACAGAAGAGAGAGAGAATGAATCAAGATTCATGAAAATAATTAGAGAGAGAATTGAATTGAATTGATTTGATTTGATCAAGATCAGTAAATACCAAAAAATGGCACAAGCACAGCCCGAGAGAGAGCTTCAAGAAACACCAGAAATGGAGGCCAAGAACACAACCACTAGTGTTCCCTTCAAATTCAATGCCCAGGCACCCGAATTCGTGCCCCGAACGCAGACCCAAGTGCCCGTTTCGGGCTATTTCTATCCCTGCTTCCACTTTCTGGGTGGGAGTGGTGGGTCTGATTGGATCTACGTTGGGGATCAAGAACCCATTCAGTTGATACCCGGATCCAATGTCGCGTCCACTGACTATTCGAAGAATTGCCTCACTGATGATACTCAGCACAAGATCATCAAACAGGTCTCTCTTTTTTCTGGGTTTTCTGTTGTTGTTCGTTCTGGATCATGTTTGTCTCTTATTTTAGTGAAATTTCAATAATTGGGTTTTGGGTATTTGCTATAATCTCCTTTTTGTTATGCCAACTGGTCAGTCTTTGCAGATTTATTGTTTAGTTTACTGTGTTCTGTGATAGTTTTCGATTCTAATTTTGGGTTTTTGGAGTTATTGCATTTTATGGTCCAATTTGAGGACCCTATTGTATCCTTTAAGTTCTATGCTTGTGCTTTCTTTTCCGTACAAATAAATAAGTGATGCCATGTACTTTTTGGTTTTTTAATAATGCAAGTTTACTCTTTTCTTGAATTTATGACTTTTTGAGGGAAACTGTGACAGTTGTTTTCAGATTGTGTCGAATTTCTCGAGAAAACTGAAAGAAAAAGAAAACTGTTTACAGGATTAGAGATTTTTTCTATCATTGCTTACATTACCTGGACACATCTTGTGTTCCAATACCATATCCTGCAAGTTTATTTCCACTCAGAGTCTTACAATACCGAAGCCTTTGCTGAAACCAGAACAAGAAAAGCCTATATGTTTTTTTTTCTTCTTCTTATTTATATTCCTAAAACATTTTAAAGCTAATTGGATAGTTTCTACTAAGTTTACGTCTCGGGCACTTTTGAATACAAAGATTTTTTTGTAACAGGTGGAGTATCAGTTCAGTGACATGAGCTTGCTTGCAAATGAGTCCTTGGCGAAGCAAATTAGCAAGGATCATGATGGTTATGGTGAGTATATGAAAGATTATTATGTGGAGCCTGTAGCATCTTTTGTTGGAGTCATGACTTGGAATAATTTTTCATTTATGAATGTGGTGTTGTGACAGTTCCAATATCTTTTATTGCATCTACAAAGAAAATCAAGTCGTTAGTTACTAATAACCAAATGCTTGCTCAAGCTCTCCGTTCTTCTTCAAAGCTTGTAAGTTATTTGACCAAATTACTGTAGTGTTTGAAGTTTATATTTTCAAGTTCTTCAATTTATAGTTTTATTTATGGCATAAGGTTGTAAGTGATGATGGCAAAAAGGTTAGGCGTAAACACCCTTTTTCTGAGAAAGACAGAGAGGAATTGCAGGTTAGACTTTTTCTTACCCTTCTGTTGATCCAAACTGCTTCTTGAATCATTTTGGTGTGATGTATATGGTTTTTGTGCTCTTTCTTGCAGTCACGCACTGTTGTGGTAGAGAATTTACCCGAAGATCATTCTCATCAAAACCTTGAGAAAATATTCAGTGTTGTTGGAAGGTTAGATTTTGTACCTCCATTACAAATTATTTCTACTACCATCTTGCATGCTAAGATCTTAGGTACATATTAACAAAAAATCTCCTGGCATGAACAGAGTGAAAACCATCCGAATATGCCATCCGCAAGAGTCTAATTCTTCCCGTTCCAAAAGCGATTTTGTCATCAGTAACAAGGTAGATACAGAAAGTTCATACATATATATTTTTTATTTTTGACATTTTCATGTTCTTACTTACCTTTTTTCTTTTGTTTTGAAGCTCCATGCACTTGTGGAGTACGATAATACTGACATAGCGGAGGATGCAGTATGTTTACACTTTCTGAATTATAATTCAAAACTCCTCTGCTGTTGTTCATTTATTTATTCTCTCACCTTGGCAAATATACTGAGAGCTTTCCAATTAAACCAGGTTGAGAAATTAAATGATGAAAGGAACTGGAGGAAAGGCCTCCGTGTAAGGTTGCTGCTGAGGCGCTCGGTATGTTCTGTTAGAACGAAATATTACTTCGTATCTTCCATAATTTCTGTCCTTCCATGGTTCTGCTTGCCTGACAACTCTTCTAATTTTTTTGGGTGAAAATATACAGCCAAAGTCTGTTTTAAAGAGCAGGAAGTGCGATTTTGATGGGATTTTCGACGACGATGATGGACCACTACATGAATCAGCAGAAGAGTCCTCTCAGTCTCGTAATGTGGAATTGGTAGTTCAGAGTAATGTAAGTGTCCTTGCTAGTAGAATTTATCACATATATATTCTTGATCTGATTCTCTTAGTCAGGTCTATTTTGGATATGGTTCCAACTTCTCCCAGACAATGTCAGTGAAATAAAAAAATTCAAAGAAAATACTATAATCTCTATAATGAACCTGTTTAGGCGTTGTCTTTAGGTTCTTGTAAAAAAAAATGCCTCGTCTCATATCATGCATCAATTCCCTATGGTGTAAAATAAATTAAAGTGACACAGGCCTAGGATATCGGTTCGTGATATTTTGTCAACACATTTGTAGGCTGAAGAAAATCCAGTGGGAGCGAAGAAAGGATGGGGCCGTGGTCGTGGGAAGTCTAAACCACGCACGCAGAGTCACAATGGGCGTGGCCTGCTTGCGCCATCTCCACAATCGAGCAGCTCCATCCAGTGTGACACTCCTGTCAAGCAGACTACAAAGGGACCGAGAATGCCTGATGGAACGAGGGGTTTCACCGTGGGACGAGGGAAGCCTACGCCTCCTTCGCTTGCAACTTCACCTTGAATAGTGATCAGCGGACGAGTGATGCTCTATTTTGTTTCCAGCCATGAATTGCAGATAACATTTTTTACATTTCCCAAGTATAAATTGACAAGTTAGAAAATTAGTTGTTTAGCCAATAATTGTATGCTGGTTAGCACATCGATTGGCGATCTAGCGATTTTTATCAATAATGCGAGATATTTAGGTATATCAGTGCTTGTGACAGTGGTGATCGCTGGTTGATCACAATACATATCTCAGTATGTGGCTCTGGGATGGACTCGGTTTCTCTTAGTTGTCTAAATAATGAATTCATGTATAAAATCCCTCTTTCTCTACTCTACTCATATTGAATCTCTCAAAATGTTTTGGTCACACTTTTACATTGTGTAAGACAATATAAACAGGATTTATTATAATGCTTCATTACATACCTGGAGAGTGAATGAATTGAGTTCCAACATGGGAACACATTGTACTTTCTAACAGTCACATATCAGTTTTGGTTTTGAATTTATTCCAATTCCAAGAGTTCGGATCAAATCGATATAAATATTGAAATATGACAAAAATCATACAAAAGATGATATAGGTTATTAAACATAACATGCCAAAGCTTAGAAACAGAGAGTTAAACTTTATTTTATTGGTCTCTCTTTTAACATGTATTTATATTGTTGATATAAACCGGATTAAGAGCATATGAATTTTAAAAGGGTGTTCTAGATTGTATTATGAATAAAGAACTATTTTCTTTAAGAAACAAGTGGCCTATTAGCTCAGTTGGTTAGAGCGTCGTGCTAATAACGCGAAGGTCGCAGGTTCGAGACCTGCATGGGCCACTGGAAGAGTAATTTTGTTCTTTTCCCTCTTTTAATTTTCTCACTGCTAAATTGGTATATAGATCCATTATTTTTTTCCCTTCCCAAAAGACCACAGCGTATTTAAATGGGTTTAATCAAAGATAATTAGAACATTTGGATTTGTTAAGAGTAAATTATATTCTTAATAACTTGTTAAACTTAATCGCCAAAAGAATGGTCTTGTTCATCTCCCAGTTCATTTTCATGTCAGAGTATTGTTATTGGAATATATATATATATATAAAATTAGATAATAACATCTCTTTCATGAGACAGTCTTGCAGGCCAATGGTGTTTGGATGGTTATGGAAAGACTGAGAAATTATTTCCAAGCATATCTCACCTTCCCAGAAATGTTAAACTTTAAATATATGAAAAACATAAATAAAAATTACCAAATAATTAAGGGCTTTGTTTCCAATAACATACCTTTAGCAATTACTTTTTTGTATAGTCAAGAAGGATAGGAATTTTAGTTAAGTATTGTTTGAGTAGATAAATTATTTGCAGCTTTTGTTGTAATTGCTGATGTATCTATTAAATTATCGATGAGGTTTTATGTAATAATTACAGTGATTAATATATTTTTTGAATTATCTATTATACTGCATCTAATAACTCACAAGTTCACAACAAATGTATTTACGCGAGTCTGGATTCTCTATTGTAGTCCAACTAGTCCAACTCAATATATAATTATATTGTATGACCTAAAAATACCAATGATTATAAATAAGAAGTACAAGTTTGTTTATTGATAAGTGGTTCTTGAATTTTAGGAAGAAAATAACAGGAAAAAAAAATTGTTTCTTGAATTTTAATTTCATTGGCTTTTTAGACATGGTGTAAAAGACAGAAAAATCAGTCTTAGTTGAGAGCATGGCAAGCTCGCCTTTAATACTTTGAATGAGCAAAAGGTGAAAAAACCAAGAGTAGAAATAGTAGTGAGATAAAAAGAAAGACAAGAAAATTAGGACGTTGGTATGATTGGTTTGTATCCTAAAAATTGTTATTAAGAATTTTGAAAATGAGTTATCTAAACCTGACATTTTGTAATTGAATTTTTTTAAAATAAAATTCCCACTATAACAATAATTTTATCTCCCCAAAACAAGTACCACAATAATAATAATAATATAATGTAATATAATATTAAAAATAATCATACAAAATGCAAAAAATTATGTGATTCGACTTCTGCTTTATTTTTAAAAAATTGTTTAAATAAATGTATATATTTATCCACACAGGGATTAAATATACTGTCTAATTATCCAGATAATTTACCCAAACAAAGATTCAAATAAATTCTGCTATGTACGAAATTGCCCAACAAAAGCATCCCATTAAAACTGATCTACTAGTTATCTCTGCTCTGTACTTTTTCTTCAGCAGTGAGATCATTTTAGATTCTCATTTGCTCACTTTTCAATTCCTCAGTCCCCCCTATATAACTTCCTTCTCCTGTTTGGACACCAAGAAAAAAGCTCAATCATATTTTCGGTCTTCAAATTTATTTTTTCCCACTTTCCCCCAAAGTCTAAAAGTACTCTCTTTCTCTCTCTAAAACATCAAACTTTTCACTTTTTAGCCCCTCTGGATCTAAAGTTTACATTACCCCCAAAGTTCAATTTTTCTCTCATTTTCTCACCTGAGAAAATCTTAAACCCAGGACCCAAAACCTTTATTGCATATTCAACATCTGGGTATTCAGTGAAAATGTCTACAGAGGCACAACAGCCACCGCCGATGATGGCGGTGACCCAACAAGCCTACACGACCCACTCGGGTCACGGGTCAATCGGACCCGTAATCGCGGTCCTTGCGGTGATCACAATACTGGGCGTGATAGCTTGTATCATTGGGAGGCTGGGTTCGGGTAGGCGGATCATGGGTCATGGACAGTACGATTTCGAAGGCTGGCTTGAGAGGAAATGCGCTACATGCCTCGACGGCCGGGTCGACCCGCCGGTGATTCGTGCGCCGCCGCCGCCAGAAAATTCGGATGGCGGAGGCGACGCCGTGCCGGTGGTGGTTTCGGTGGAGACACCGGAAAAAACAGAGGAAGATACCACGGAACACCACTCCCACACCTCAAATCATCAGGATGATGTGTCCTGAAAAATTGCTTTTCGACCTTTTTTTCTTTTTGGGGTGATGTATACTCTTTGTACGCGAGATGGGTAATTATGGTAATTTACTTGATCATGTCCAATTAAATCACTATTTTTTGTTTTATGGTAGCTTTTCGTTACTAGAGGTTTTTTTCACAAGATTAAATAGCATTAATATATATATATATATAAAAGAAAATTTATTCACCTCTCTTTCATGTTTCATCAATTTATTGATCAGTTATATATATTTTTTCTATATTATATACCTTGATGCATGATTTTAAGACTCCTTTTTAATTTTTTAAAATATTTATCTTTGAACCAATAAATTCTATTTATAAAATTTATTTTATTTAAGTCCTAAATTAACTTTATCAGAACTAAAATTTTGTAATGATAGATCTATACAAATATTGATATATATTCTATTTTTATAAGTTTTACTTACAAATAATATTATGAATTTAAATATTAAATAATCTAATTCAAATTCAAATTCAAATTCAAATTTTGTGTAAAATACAAATGTTTAGTGAAAAATATAACATTCTTTATTTAAAAATATATATATATATAATATTTATTTTAATATTTTATACATAAGAGTTCATATAAAAATTTGAATTAAAGTATATTTAGTTTAAAAATAATTCTCTAATTTAATAAGGGTAACAATGGTAGGTTAAGTAATATAACACTTGGAAGAAGAAAAAAAATCAACTTTTTAGTTGCTAAAAGTATTACTTTTCCATCGTAAAGTCCATTTTTTCTCTTTTTAATTATCCTAAAATAAGTGTTTCATTTGGAAAATTAATACATTTTATTTTATTAATTTATTCTTCAAACATTTAAATTATAAAATAACTAAATTATAAATTATTTAATGAGATGATGAATGAAATTGATATTTCATTTATTATTACTATAATAAAAAATTATCATCTTAAAAATTAAAGTTGAAATTCTTAAGAAATAATAAAAATACTATAATATGGGATTTGACTTTCGAGGCTTCATGCATGTCCCTTGGACTTTGGTAACCACTACCGCATGTTTTTACTAGCCCTGTTGAATTGTTGATGTTGCCAAGGATACAAGGAAGTCCAAATGACTATTGGTCCAAGGATACATGCTTTTTCATCCCTTATTTTGATTTGATTACCTATTTGATTTAATGAGTTAAATCAAAGTAAGGTCATGTTTGGTCACTAATTTTTTGAAAACGCTATTTCAATGCTTAGAAGGTTTTTCAAAATATTTGTCAAATACGGTTCAAAATAATTTTTCCCTCAAAAAAGTCAAAAATAGCTGTTGAAAAACCAATTCAAATAGGACTTTTCAGAAATTGTTTTTGGAGAAAAAAAATATTTTTGAATGGTGCTTCTAGATATTGGAATAATGTTTATAAATTATGAAGCATTAGCTTTTAAAAACAACTAGCGCTTCTTTTTTTTTATTTTTTATGAAAAGCCAAAAACAAAAGTTTTGAAGGGGACCTAAGAACCATATCTAAATTTCCATAATTCCCTCTTTAGCTTAATCAAAAGCAAGTCCTTATGAGTTTCAGTTGCAGCCAAATGATTTGAAGTGCCTTTTTGTTGGCACCCACACCACACACAAAACCATTGGAGAACTCCATTTCGTTGGTCCTAGGAGAACCATAGATTGCCAAGTTTTGTGTCTTTTGAAACAGTTGATTCTATAATAAAAATACTATATTTGTCTCATTGATTAACATTAATTATCGGTCCATTCTGTAACAGTTTAAACTTTTTTGAGAGAAATAAAATATTACACCTATATTGCTGGTCCACTATTTAATACTCTAACATGGTCATAACTCGTAAATTTGTATTCTTACACATAAATATATAGTTCCTTTGACTCAATACCATAATTAATATTGTTAGTCTAAACATATACGTCCATATATATATATATATATATATATGTATATGTATATATAAAAGTAGTATTTGTGTTCTCTAAACCCATTATGTAAATATTCCAAGTTCAGTCCAGCCAGCTGAAATAAGAACAAACATTCTGAAATACTAATGACAAGTTCTTGATAAATCAACTAAAGTCAAATCTTTAAGCTACAAACAAAAGCTATGTTCCAAAAGCCACACTTTCAAGTGATCTTTTTTCACTTAAGTTACACAGTTAATTAAACTCCTTTAGTTTTGAGATCCAAATGCTAATAACCACAAAAAGATATAAAAGTGGGAATATATATATATATATATATATTAGTAAGAAGACAAAAAAAACCTTGATGGGAGCATATCACGTGGGGCTTAAGGATGCATAGAGAATAGAGAGAGATTCGTCTGATCGGAATAAGCATGTGAGGAGACAGCTTTTGTCGGGTAACAGTAACAGTAGCAGCCCCCGAAAACCACCAGCAACACCACCTCCACCACCATCTTCATGTCATCGCTTCACACCAACACAAAAGCACACTTTGGGTTTTGTACAAATTTATGTACTTTTCTCTTTATTCTTTTCGGTGGGGGTGGGGTTGCCAAGACTTTCCTCTTCTTTTGTCTCCTATTTTCTCTCTGTCACATATATATATATATATATTAATATATATTCATATAGTAATAATATATATGTAAAGTTATACACACACAGGTTGAGGTATATTAGCATTTTTCTAGCTAGTTAGTAAGTGAACCAGATGGTTGTAGAAGAACAAGGCATTTGTAACTCAACAGTACAATTTGGTTAGGACCAGTGCACTAGTTTACTGTTTACACTAGTGGTTAGCTATTTAGATAAGGACCAAGGTACATAAATTGATGCTATTGTTGTCTTTTCACATGCATGTCATCTTATATTCACAGTAGTACTTATAAGCATGAAAAGTAAAAAAGATTTACATAAGTTTCAAGCAAGAAATGGATGCCATAACTATTAATTTATGGGTAAATTGCATTAGTAGTCCCTGAAGTTTAGGTCAATGCCACAAATATGCTGGTCAATGTAATACTTTGTAATGACACCCCCTGAGGTTTGATTTTTCTTGCAATGACACTCCCTGGGCCTGTGAAATGACTAGAATGTCCCTTTAATTGTTTCACTTATTACATTAAAGTAATATATAAAGTATAAAATTACTCATATGCCCAAACACTTCACCCCTCTAAAATTACTAATTACACTTCCACCTCTTATTACAAAATATATATATTACGAAAAATATATATATATTACGAAAATTACAAAATTCTAAATAAACACAAAAAATTTGAAACAAACATATAAAATTCGAAAAAATATATACAATTTGTAAAAAATATATAAAATTTGAAAAAACATATAAAATTCAAAAAAATATATAAAATTTGAAACAATATATAAAATTCAAAAAAGCATATAAAATTCGTAAACAATATATAAAATTCGAAAAACATATAAAATTCTAAAAACTATATAAAATTCAAATATATATATATATATATATATATATAAAGTGTGACTGAAGTGATTCCTACCACGTTAGAAAATTCAAATTATTTTGAAATTTGAAATAATTTCAAAATATATATATATATATATATTTGAAATTTTCATTCAAATATATTTAACAGATTGCTAAAGTATTTATTTTGAAATAACAAAGAGAAAAAGTTCCTTAGTTAAGATATTTCAAGCACTAGATTTTCCTTTTTTATTATTTAAAATTTAAATACCGTTATATTGATTCCTTGTTTTTAGAAGTGGAAACAAAGAATGACAAATGAAAGAAAGTGATCTTGCAAAGAAAAATTTTATGATATTTGTTCACCTTACATTATTTTTATTGAAAAGGAATAATTTTATGAATGAATAAAGTTGATATTGCATGATTCTATTATAAAATTCTTTCCTCTTTAGGAAATGTTAGATATAGAAGGGAGAAAATGTGGTAGGAATCATTTCCAAAATAATTTGAATTTTCAAATGTGGTAGGAATCACTTCAGTCACACTTTATATATATATATATATATATATATATATATATATATATATTTGAATTTTATATTTTTTTTTGAATTTTATATGTTTTTCAAATTTTATATATTGTTTACGAATTTTATATATTTGTTTTGAATTTTATATCTTTTTTTTGAATTTTATATATTGTTTCAAATTTTATATATTTTTTTGAAATTTATATGTTTTTTCAAATTTTATATATTTTTTACAAATTATATATATTTTTTCAAATTTTATATGTTTGTTTCGAATTTTTTGTGTTTATTTAGAATATATATATATATATATATATATATATATATATATATATATATATATATTCATAATATATATAAGCGGAAACAACATAAACGGAAGCAAATTATTTGAATAAGCGGAAACAACATAAACGGAAGCAGATTATTTGAATAAGAGGAAACAATAAGCGAAAACAGATTATTTGAATTAAGCAGGAACATATCACAGTATAAATATAGATTTAAATCACAGAAATACGAGAAGTTGTATAATATAAACAGTAAACATTAGATATATTAGTATATAGGACACAACCTTCCAAGTAGTTTATATAAGTATATAGGCAGTTTAATTATATAAGTATATAGGTATATAGGACACAATTGTCCAAGCAATTTAATAAATTGAAGTGGTCTAGGCAGAACAAGACTCAAAGTATGTCATACATCGTAACTCTCTTCATATTTAATTATAGAAGAATTTAAGACAAAGTAAGTAAAGACTTTATGACTGAAAATCTTAACTGAATATTATTACGATTCAAAAATACATTTAACTATGATAGACGGACTTACAAGTGGATGTATGACAATCCATATGGGTTCGGAGACTTAGTATGCTTTTAGAATAGAATAGAAGAGAATAAGATTACAAAGTAAAAAGAAAATTGGGAAACTAAAACCTGCCTTAAGACCATTACATTTGAATCCTTATATAGAGGATATAACAGAGTTTACTGTAGGTTTTGCACTGTTGATCCCGTGACTCCGGGGCAGACAACTCTTGTCTTTCACTGTAGCCTTTTTGACTTTTGGGGCAGAGGATTGTGTCTTTTTACTGTTTGCAATAGTAGTTTGTCTGTACTGTTGAGCACTGTATTTGTTTTTTGTGCTGACGGTTTACTGTAGCAAAAAGTCACTATTCACTATTCATTATTCTCGTCTTTTTGTGCCTTTTTGTATCTGTTGACTTGAGCTTGACTATGTTCATTTCTCTTAATTTTTTGACAGATCAAAGTGATCTTGGGCATCCTGGTATGGCCTGTATTTGGATTCTGTAGACGATTCATCTTTTTCATTACTGTTTGAATCTCCTTCTATTTAGGCAAGGAGCTTTTCCATTTTTTCTTTGAGCTTTGCTTTGAAAGATGACTTCTTGGAGGCTGATTTCTTGACTGCGGTTTCTGTAGAGGAACTTGATTGTGCTGATTCAATGACTTGTGTGACTGGGCTAGCCTTGAGTGGCTGAAAAACTTCTTTGGGAATTCCAGTTGGACTTGTTGAATGATTCTTTCGATTTTGAAAGGATCCCACCATTTGGTATAATGGACTCTACATACTGTGTCAATATCACCTTTAAGATTGTAATGCCATTTGAAGATCCAAGGGATTTTGTATTTTTTGGCAAAAATTAGTAGTAGGGGGAATTGATGATCATAGGAAGGGATTTTGAATTTGGTTTCAAAATAGTTGATTTGTTCTCAGAGGATTTCAGGGATCACATCGTCGTCTGGGTCATGGTCATTCCACCACTTAACAAACCAAGAAGGGACTGTTAAATTTACTATCAAAATTTACGAACCAAGAATGATTAAAAGTTTCAGTTTGAAAAAAGAAATTTTTTGAACCAGGCATCAATGTAGTCATAGTAGGTGAATGGGAGTGAGTTATCTAATTTTTTGGGTTCAGGGGGATGTTTTCCCCACTCTTTGAGGGAAATACTCTCAAAATGTACAAGGAGTGGTAAATGACTTTGGTTGGATCATTGCGATCAGGGACAGGTTTGATGAAGACAAAATTGGTTTGGTAGAGGATATCTCTGTAATATTGCAAGTTGTGACTAGGGGTGTGTGGTATCCAATGAGAATTTAGGGGGGTGGGGGGGAACTGTTTTACTAGGGCAATTGGATCATTTGTGTGAGAAAAATGAGGTTCGATGTAGAAAAGGGTATGGTAAGTTTTTTGAAGATATTCTGATCTTCCTGGAGGGTTGTATCTGGGGAGAGGTGGAGTACTTGTGACTGGGGCATGGATGGTGAAAGGATCATGTGGAGTTGTTAGAGCTGAACTAAAGGTAGGACGAGTCCCTAAGGGAATCCCTAAGCTTGTGAACTTGTTTACTAAAGTGAGGAAAGTAGAGGGTTCAGTTTTTACTAGGGGATGAGGTCTGACCGGAGGGATCCTTCCTCTGGGACGTGATTGTGGTTGTCTATTTGTCATCAGGGTTCTGCAAAAATTCTCTGGTGAGAAAATCTGGGATTGAATTGTCACATCCACGAATGTATTCGATATCAAATTGGAAAATGCTTAAAATAGACTGTCATCTGGCAAAAATATGCTTAGCAGTTATATTTTTAACATATTTTTCTAAAATATATTTGGCACTTTTGCAATCAACTCAAAGTAAAAAAATTTGATTTAAAATATCATTTTGGAATTTACTGATACATATAACAATTGCAAGAATTTCTTGTTTAATAGTGCTATAATTACTTTGTGTTTTGTTCCATGCTCCAGAGTGGAAACGAATAAACTGTTTTGGAGAAGTAGGGGAGAGTTTTTGTTTTAAAATGCCTCCATAACTAATGTTGGAGGCATCGATTTCAATGATTTTGAAGGAGTTGACTGAAGGAATTCCTAAGCAAGGAAGAGTTTTGACATATTTTTTAATGTCCCTAACTATAGTGGTATGAATATCAGTCCATGGAGGGGGGTTTGACTGTAAACGATTGAAGAGTGGTTTACATTGTTTTCTAAAATCTTTGTAAAATTCAGTAATGTAATTTAAAGAACCAAGGAAACGTTGTAACTGGGTTTTATCAAGAATTTGGTCTGGAAATTTGCCTGCAAATTCTATGGAACGACTAATTGGGTGGAATTGTCCTTGAGATATATCATAACCAAGAAATATAACTTTGGTTTGAAAAAGTTTTATCTTAGAAGCAGGGATACCTAAACCATTGATTTTGATGGTGTGGAAGAAAGAATTAAGATGTTTCCAATGAGCTTCAATGCTATTGGAAAATATAAGAACATCATCAATGTAAACTATGGAAAAATGACTGAAATGATTGAAAATATCATTCATAATATTTTGGAATTCACTTGGGGCATTTTTAAGGCCAAAGGGCATGACATTCCATTCGTAATGGCCAAAAGGTGTAGTGAATGCAGTTTTGTACTTATCTTTTTCTATAATCTGAATTTGCCAAAAGTCGGACTTAAGGTCAAATTTGGAGAAAATGGTTGTTTGCCCTAATCTATTAATTAAATCTCTCTTATTAGGGATAGGGTATCTTATCCATTCAAGGACTTGATTAAGAGGTTTGTAATTAATGACTAGACGTGATACCCCTCGTTCTATTTCGGAATTTTTCTGGACATAAAAAGCTGAGCAAAACCAAGGTGATTTGTTGTGACGTATGATTTTCTTTTGAAGAAGGTCATGGATTTCTTTTTTACAGAATTCTAATAATTCAACATTCATCTGAATTGGTCGGGCTTTAGTTGGAATATTTTTATTAGTGAAGGATTTGATGTAAGGAAGACTAACAATATGTTGTTTTCTATGCCAAAAAACATTGGGTAGTTCCGAACATATTTATTGAATAAGTTTATTTTCATATTGTTTTATCTGATTTTGAAGTGTAGGGTTTTGTTAATTGTGTTTATGTTTATTTGTGAATTATTTCTTCTTTTAAAGAAATTAAATGTCATTCTTTATGATGGACAATGTAAATATTTTTAGAGACTGAAAAATCAATGATGCTTTCGAGTTTTTTACTAGAAGATTTTTGCAAAAAATGAAAAGTAATATTTTGACCAAAATGTGTTGTAGAGAGACCATCATTATTTATGGTAAATGGGTAAAGAAGATATAAAAATGGAAGGCCAAGGATGACTATATCAGTCATATTTTTTACTAGGACAAATGTAGTTTTGAAACAGACATTATCTTGACAAATATGAGCTTTAGATAATTCATACTTGATTTTCATTGCACTACCATTAGCAGAACTGAGTTTCTCATTTGTTTTTTCATAATATTTGCTAGGAATTAGGCCTTTTTGCATACAGTTAAGATCAGTTCCAAAGTCAACTAGAACAATGACAGTTTTTTGGTATTCCTTATTAATAACTAATGTGACTTTTATTTTCCATTTTTTAAATGAGGTTCGGTTAATTAGATTCAAACCATTGGTTTCCTCTTCAGTACTTTGGAAAGGATTTGTGTTGTCATCATCTTCATTACTGTCAGAGGAAGAGGAATCAGAAACTGAAAATTGGTGTGAAGTTTTAACTAGATCTTTGAGTTGGGTATGAAAGAGGAATTTTATATCTTGATTTTCATTTTTCAGGGTTTTGATTTCTTGTTTAACGATGTTGACCTCTACTTGGAGGTCTTGTATAGTAACTTTTTTTTTAGGAGTAAAACGTTCAAAAGTTTTGTGAAGACTAAAATTTGGTTTGTTTATGGTAAGGGGTTGAATATCTTTGTTTATGGTGAGTAATCTAGTAAGCTTTTGAAGATAAGAATTTTTTAAATCTGGGTCTTCAACTTTAGTTATGAGGTCTAGCAGAAGATGTTGTTATTGTTCTGCCTTGGTGAGAACATTAAGGGTTTTATGTTGGTGTCGATTTAGCATATTGACTGTTTTTGTACAACAATTATCTTTGCACCCAAAACTAATATCAGGTGAACTGGGACAAGAGACAGAAGATTCAGTAGAGGAACTAGATTCAATTTCAGTATCACTGTCACTTATGTTTTTTAACTCAAGAATTGTTTAAATTTGTTGTTTAGTTTCATCAGAGATTTCTAGCTGATTAATTTTATTTTTTACAGGACAATTTCTTATATAATAACCTTTCTTACTACACTTATAACACGTAACTTTAGTTAGATCAATTTTATTATTCTTCTCAAAAGGTTTTGTTTTCCTCGTATATTTTTCGTTCTTTTTAAATTTTTGTTTATCATAGAATTCATTATGTTGGAATTTTTTATTATATATTTTATAAGGACGAGTAAATCGTTTTGGGAAGGATTTTGTTTGTTTTGATTTTGTTGTTTGCCGAGATGGTGCAATTGGGGGTAATCCATATTGTTGGCAGAATGTGCCCATTTCATATTTAGCCTTCTTTTTATCTTTACTAAGTTGATTATTAATTTTCATATTTATACACATTTTGAGTCTTACTTTTTAAATTAGACTAATAATATTACCATAGGTTAGACTGTCATATTCAATAACACCAGTTGTGTTACTAAGTTCTGTGCGTATTTTATGAGAGAAAAGGCTGGGCAATCCATTAATAAATTTTTCTTTACAAAATGGTTTATTACTATCTTCTCGTAACATAACTCGTGACAAAAAAAGTATTTTTGTACCATCTAAAATCACTTAATGTAGGACATCTAAGGTTACTAAGTTGATCATGAATTCTAGAAGTAATGTCACTTGGTCTGCTAATGATTTGATCTATAATTGTGTAAATTAATGTATTGACTCCATCAGAGAGTCCGAGACCAATTTCTTCATTAAAAATAGGGGTTCCATCTTCTGTTTTTTGGACTGCATGTGTTATATGATCTCTTGTTTCTTGGGTAAGATGTTTATCCCACCAATTTTTTAACATGCCTGAAAATTCAGAGGCTAGTAATTCTACAATATCAGGTTGAGGCATATTGTGATGTGTAAGGTAACTATTGGTTGTCATAGAAAAGTGGTTTAATTTGTTTAAAATTTATTGTTCAGAGAGTCCATCAATATTCCATTCATAATTGTTTTTAGATGACACAGAAAATTGGTTTTGGAAGATTTTTTCTTCATATTGAATATCGACAGAAGTGGGTTGGGTATATCAATTTTTTGTAATACTGGTAGGGTTAATTGGTCGATGTGTGATCCTATTGATCTCAAAGGCATTTTCTAACTTGCGTATATCGTTATCTGTGTCTTCTTCAGATGAGGTTTTAGAGTTATCAGTATCGTTATGAGAATCAAAATTGAGAACTGTGAGGGTTTTTTCGTCCTTGATTAGTTGTGATTCTAAGGCTTTTAACAATTTATCAATTTTGGCAGAGGAGTCACTTGTGCTTGGTTTGTTAGGTAGTCCTTGACGTTTTGTATGAAGCTTGATTAGAGGGGAATCAATAGTTTTAGTCACAGGGGTGGAAACGTCAAGTTTGGATTCTATTTTGTCCAATTGATAACCTAGCGTACTTAAATTTTGATTGGTGAAATTGTTTTGTTCAATAATTTTTTTAGTATTAGGATCGATTGCGAAGGTAACAACCTTAAAAGGGGAGACTGGGATTTCGGTTCCCAGGTGGTTAACAATTAGGTTTTCTAAAGGAGGGTGACTAGAAGAAACAATTGTTTTATCATGTTTTGTCAATTTATGTTTTCTAAATATTTTGTAGTAATTTTCAAGATAATCAAATAAACTAATTTCTAACTGGTTTGTTATCATGAATTTTTGCCATTTTTTTGTAATTTTTGTTTTCTCCTCATACGTGTAACTTGTTTTATATATTTGTCGTCTTGCTTTATTTTCTTTGGACTTGGCTTCAACTTCTAACTTTAGAAGGTCATAGGAAAATGATTTACTTAAAACACATAGTTGTGGATTAACAGTTTCGGTCTCAAAGTCAGTTTGTGTAGGAGAGTGGTTAGAGATTGAATATTCAGTTTCTATGTTTGGGACATAACATGGAGTAGATACTTGTTCATCCTTTTGAATTCCTTTTAATCTATGATCACGTCTGGATCGGTGGACTAGAGATTCTACAAATTTTGTATCATGGTTAGTAGTATTTTCTCTAATTGGTAAGGGGGTGAACATTTTAGAGCTTGAACTAACGGAAGAGCAACTGTGTCTAGATCTATCAAATGTTAACTTAACAGTTCCATCAAGGAATTGTTGCACATGTTCAAGATTTCAGACATCATTTTCGATTTTGATTGGGTGATTTTCATTTTCAAGTAACCATTCATTTGGGAGGGAAACATCTTTCCAGGCAATCGTTTTTGGTATTCGAATATTTGCATTAGAAGTACTGCTTTGAATTAATAAAGTTTGATCTTTAGGACTTTTGACTAGAGCATGAACATTTAAATTGGTTTTCATAGTCTTGTAGTAAATTCTATAAATTAAGCTTAGAGGTTGGGCACCTGCAAACATGGCATATCCTGAAGTTTTGATGTTTAATGTTAAAGCTTTTAGTATGTGAGGGTCACTTATGCTTAACTTAAAATTAGGAAAGCAATCAAAATAGACCGGACCATTACATAGGCTGGTTTCAATGACACTAATTAAGCTTTGATTATAGTCGAGGAACCTAGCATCTCTTAGACAGAGAAAAATCGATGCATTTATCCTAAAATAGTTAATGGATCAACTGCAACTTGTACAAGACCAATATGGATAAAATTGTATCCTCTTTCGCGATGTTATTTTATAATTTTTGGAGAAAATAATTGGCATTTTTCGTGTTCTTTATTTATAGCATATACTTGTTCAACAGTTTTGACTATGTATTCTGCAAAAAAGGTTGACTTAATGAAATTGGTTTTGTAAATTTCATTTGTGGGTACTCTTGGGATATTCCAATCATTGTGACATTCAAGATTAGTGTAGGTGTGTTCTTCTTCATTAATTATGTCATTACTATCTGGAATGGAAGGTAGGTTTGTTCGACTATATCGAGAGGATGAAGATCTAAATAAACGACTCATGATTAATAAATATTCTTATAATTGTGTTTTATCCTATTTTCAATATTTGTTGCATTTCATAACACATACTTTATCCCAACGACATCACCGCTCATGCCCTAAAACACCTAAAAGCTCCCCAATGGACTTAATGTTTGGTTTTACGGTTTATGGGAAGGTGACACTAACAAACAGAGAAAGAGAAGATGAAGAACAATATAAATGAATAGATAAAAGGGTATAGATTAACAGATCTGAGTAATTTACTAGATAATCAATGAGACTTTATGGCTCTGTTCATATATATATATATATATATATATATATATATATTCGTAATATATATATATATATAAATATTTTTTGTAATAAGGGGTGGAAGTATAATTAGTAATTTTAGAAGGGTGAAGTGTTTGGGCATATGGGTAGTTTCATACTTTATATATTATCCTAATGTAATAAATGAAACAATTAAAGGGGCATTCTAGTCATTTCACAGGCCTAGAGGGGTGTCATTGCAAAGTATTTCGTTGACTGACATATTTATGACATTGACCTAAACCTCAGGGGGTGCTACTACAATTTACCCTTAATTTATTATAAGGCCACGAGCGTTCACCCCAATACTGGGGCACTTGGTGTGAAAAACTCCCAAAATATAAATATACTCAGTTTAAATAATATTGCAACTTGCCCCCGTATGTTGCTGACCGGTCATATTTTTCGACGAAATGATCATGTGAGCTGCACATGACTGAAAATAATTATAAATACCCAAAAATATCCTTTTGGCAATGCCCCTTACCCCTTCTAACCTTAAACCCACTTCCCCATCTCCTTCTCTCTCTCTATCATCATCATTTTCACATATGTATATATATATGCAAATATAGAGGGAGAAAATAACAATTTTTCTAAACCTAAAATTGAATAAAATCAAAATGAATGAAATCAAAAGGTTTAATTTTGATTTCATCTCTAAGATACCCCAAACTTACTTTCCTCTTACCAATAATTAGGGTTAAAACCCCTTTTATCACCTTTTTCCCCTCTTATATATATATATATATATCATCTTCACATATGTATATATGCACACATAGAGAGAGAAAGTTTCAAATTTTCTAAAACTAAAATTGGATAAAATCAAAATAAATGAAATCAAAAGGTTGAAATAAAAATCCAAATCAAATAATAGCTTTAATTTAATCTCTAACCACACCCAATTTCCTCTTATTTATCTTTCTACAATCTTTACATATTGGATTACTATTAACTGAGAGAAACATCTTTGGAAAGCAAAAGATCTTCATCAATAACATAAAAAAGCAAAATTGATTTACTATATGAGATATACACACAGATCGGTTGAATTTTCGTTTCCATTTTTCACAAATCACACCATCAATTTATTTCAAAGTTAGGAGAAATTTGAATTTGAATAAGAGAAAACCACATCGAGAGGCATATATATATATATATGTATATATATATATACACATATAGAAGTGTATTTCTTTTATTTTTGATTTTTGATAAGATCGAAATGCTTCAAGGTTTTAGTGGATTTCTAATTTCTGATTTCGTAAAATTGGTGATTGTTTTTGAAGATTGTGATTTGGATTAGGGTTTGTGGGAAATGGGAAGAGATTAGGGTTGGTGGGAAACGGGTGGAGATCTCACATATATCAGAGCACTTTGGTAATCTCACATTTTATGTAATTTCTTTTTTAAAACAAATAATTAAAACAAGGGTATGATTGGTATTTCCCAGCTCCGGTCACCGTTAATTTTAAAATGGGGGCAAGATGGACATATATTCGAAAAATAGGGGTTTTAGGAACGACATGAGATTATACGCACTATATGCATATTACAGAGGGTAAAACGCTCGCGACCCTTTATTCTATAATAACCAAAGTTTGAAATATAATTGGAGTTTTAGCTTGAAGGAGCTTGCAATTTATAAGTACTTAATTTCAAAATGATATTCAAACATCAAGAATCCTTGTTAAGTCCCTACTTATTTACCTTGTGTTGAATAAAATAATGAAAGATATCTAAAAACAACATTCTATTGTGTTTGTGAAATTATGAGGCGTAATATTAGTCCATGCTTGATTTGTATTTATGAAAATAATTTTTTATTTTTTGAAAATTAAGAATTAGTTTTCTATATAAAAATTTGTTTGATTCAGTTATTTGAAAATTCAATTATAAATATTTTCAGAGAACTTATTTTTATTATTTTGTAGAAAACTATTTTTGTTCTTAGAATTTTCGAAAAGAATTTTCAAATATATAAAACGAAGCATGCGAGTGTAGTTTTTCAGAATGTAAATTTTGATTCTCTTTTAGCAGCTACAGTGCTAGACTCCTAGACCAATGAATGACAATACAAAGGGTCCGTTTGGATACCCTGTTTTTTGTTTTTGTTTTTTTACTGTTCATAAGACTAAAAAAAAAACACGTTTGGCAAACGCGTTTACTGTTCACTGTTTTTTCCCCAAGAAAACTGTTTTCTGTGAATAGTGTGTAAAAGTGATGAAAACACCAAATACAACTTTTAGTTGTTTTTTGAGTTTTTTCACTGTTTAGGTGGTAAAAATAATGAAAACACCAAATTCATAAAATACAATTTTCACCAAATAAAAGTGGTGAAAACACCTTCATCCAAACGCTTTTTTGTTTTTAGTTTTTTCCTGAAAAAACAAAGACAAATACAAAAACAGTTTTTATATTTGAAGACAGAAAACAAATACAAAAAACAGGCTTTCCAAACGCACCCAAACTGTCCAATTCATTAAAATAATAGGTTAACAAGACAACCCCAATGTGGCTTTTCTAGCGGGCTTTCTAATAAATTTGCCAAAGCCCAAGGATGTTAGTGGGCCAGATCTTACTCCAGTTTTTGTAGCAGGTCTAAGGTTAATCTATTATCAGATCATACAATAAAGCGATGATTTGAATTAATTACACATAAAACATAGTCATTTTTTAATGGAAATAAAATTTGCGATCCTCACCCCAACTCGTCCCTTTATCATTCCCATCCACAATATTGATTATAAATTTGATTTTAATTTTAATTTTTGAAAAAGAAGAAATTATAAAAAAAATTAGAAACCATATTAACATCTCGAAATTTGATTTTTGAGATGACAATTAAAAATTAAACAAACAGAATGATTTCGACATTTTAAGCATTAGTAATATAAGTATTTAAAGAAATCATTTCAAAAATGTCATGTCTTTGTCAATAAAAAAAACTTGCGAGGTATCAGTATAAAAATAACTAAATTTTATTGTGTAATTAATCAAATTGTTTTTAGGCAATCTAATGCCAAATATGGATGTTCATCTTAAATTAGATAGTTAATCCATCATTTTCATGGGACATCAACCCCTTTGTGAGTTTGTGGAAGAGTGACTCCAATTCTTAAGCTCCAAACTTGCACTCTCCGTAGAGCATTTCCCAAGTCATGTCATTAATATATATATATATATATATATATGTTTGTGTTGTCCTTTTCATGACCCCTCCCATTCAACTAACTCATGGTCAACAAATAGCAATCTGACACCAACCTTTTCTTGCCAAATTTTGCATTGATGTGGGTGCATATAGCTACCCCACTTGCCTCTTAAATATAGCATTGCACAAAGTTATGGGATTGCAAGTTGCAAATCTACGTATCAGCATTGGAAATAACTAAGTACAAAGGGCTTATTTTTTACCTTATCTTTCAATTATTATATGTATGTCTGTGTATGTATATATGCATGTGTATGGCCTGTTTTTTTTGGGGCCAAGTTGCATTAAACCCTTTTGTAATGTGAACAAGTTACAAAATTCACTATCCTAGCTAGACTTTTTCTTATCAATAATGTTCTTGGCTTATCAAAAGTTTTATGTGTTTCAGTCTGTTTTTGCACAGAACTATCTCATGCATGACCTTTTTTACCCTTTCATGAAATTGAGGGTGTTTCTTAATTAGTTTGCATGCAACTCCATATAAATTGAAAGTGTTTGTTATCAAAAGGAGTTGGGACCATACTAATTAACTTAATATTTAGTTTATAACGTTTTTTAAATATATTAATATTATTATATAACCTTAATATTATTCGATACTCACTTTTAAAATCGATATTATTATAATTGTTGCAACATTACTGGAACTACTATAATAAAATATTGAGGGAGGGGGAAGTAGGGCCCAATTAAAAGAGTTTCATAAACACCTATGAGCCTGTTTGGTTGGGTATTTTTGTGTTTATAAACTTGTTTTGTTAGTGTTTTTGGGATATGTGTGTTTAAAAACACTTTTTTACTTTAGGCAAATTTTAGGCATATGAGAATAAACATGAATTTGGTGTTTATTGGGGTGTCTATCACTTACACTTTCTTCACTTTATAATATATTTTATTATTTTATTATTTATATTATTAAATTATTATTTATTAATTTATATATTAATTTATAAATATATTCTATTTATTTATTTATTATTATTTCATTATTTAATTCATTTTATTTATAAATTATTTATTCATTTTTAATTATTTAAAAATATATTTTATTAATTTAATATTAATTTATTATTATTATACTCATTTTTTATTATTATTATGAAGTATTTATTTGTTATTATATTTACTTATTATTTATTATTATATTTATTTATTATTTTTTATTATATTTATTTATTATTATTATTTATTTCATTTTGTTTATTATTTATTATTTTTATTATATGTTTAAATATGTTTTATGTAATTTATTATTATTATTTATTATTTAGTCCATTTTTTATTATTATATTTATTTTTTATTATTGTATTAATTTATTATTATTATTATATTATATTATATTTATTATTTATATTATTAAATTAGTATTTATTAATTTTTATATTAATTTATAAATATATTTATTTATTTATTTATTATTATTTTATTATTTAATTCATTTTATTTATAAATTATTTATTCATTTTTAATTATTTAAAAATATATTTTATTAATTTAATATTAATTTATTATTATTATACTCATTTTTTATTATTATTATGCAGTATTTATTTGTTATTATATTTACTTATCATTTATTATTATATATTATTATTATTTTTTATTATTATTTATTTCATTTTGCTTATTATTTGTTATTTTTATTATATTTTTAAATATGTTTTATGTAATTTATTATTTATTTTATTAATTTATTATTATTATTTATTATTTAGTCCATTTTTTATTATTATTATATTATATTTTATTTATTATTTATATTATTAATTTTTAATTATTGATTTTTAATTTTTTAATTTCAACCTAAAAAACATCTCTACCAAACATACTTCTGTTTTTGGATGAATAAACAAAAAATCAAAAAACGTGTTTTTTGTTTATTTCAACACAAACACAAACACAAACACAACTCTACCAAACATGCCCTATATGGTTTGGCCCATGGACACTAAACCCCCTAAAAATTCAATCATGTTCTTATAGTTTCAATTGTGATAAAAAAACTCACTACCGTTACAACACCGTTAAAAAATAGGTGAATTTACTTTGTTGCTCCTCAATATTTAACATTAAAATGAAATAATAAAAAGTTAATTTTAAAAATATATATATAATTCAAAAACAATATATAAAATTCAAAAAATATATATATAATTTGAAATATATATATTTAAAAAATATATATTAATTTTGAAATATATATATAATTCAAAAACAATATATAAATTTTGAAAAAAATAAAAAATAAAAAATTCGAAAACAATATATCAATTTCAAAAAATATATATATAAATTTTGAAAAAAATGTATAAAATTTGAAAAAAATATACTCCCTCCGTCCATTTTTAGTTGTTCACTTTGCCTAATTTATTTGTCCAAAATTAGTTATCCGGTTTCGAATACTAATACAATATTATCATATACTTTTCCAAATTATCTCTTTTCATTAACTTCAAAAAGTAATGGGCCCTACTAAAAACCACAACTATACTACATTATTAAGGGCAAAATAGGAAATAAAATAATATAAAAAAAAATTTGACTCTTCAAACATGGATAACTAAAAATAGATGAAGGGAGTATATATTTCAAATATATATATATATCGAAATATATATATTTTATATAAATTTTGAAAAAAAAAATTTTGAAAACAATATATTAATTTTTTAAAAAGATAATTTTTGAAAAAAATAAACATTTCGAAAACAATATATAAATTTCAAAAACAATATACAAAATTCAAAAACAATATATATATTTGAAAAATATATATAAATTTCGAAAAATATATATAAATTTTAATAAGTATATAAATTTGGAAGAAAATATATTTTTTGAAATATATATAAATTTCTAAAAATAACTTAGTTCTATATATTTTTTTTCGAAATTTATTGTTTTTGAATTTATATATTGTTTTTGAAATTTATATATATATATTTCAAAATTTATATATATTTTTTGAAATATATATATGTTTAAAATTTATATATTGTTTTCGAATTTTTTATTTTTTTCAAAATTTATATGTATTTTTTGAAATTTATATATTTTTTACAATATATATATATATATATTTTCAATTTTTTTATATTGTTTCAAATTTTATAAGTATATTTTCAAAATATACTTATTAAGGGGGTAAAATGATCTTTCTGGGGATATTTGACCCACTTTTTAATTTTTTATGAATTATTTTGTCCAAAATAAAAGATAAGTTTGTTTAGTGACGCGAGTGTTTTAAGTCCTTTACCCTCCCTCTCTTTCTATATATATTATTATTATTTTCATGCGAGAAAAAAAGAAGTAGGGTTTCCTTATCTTCTACCCAAAAGCAGGGCACACAAAGTGCACTTTCGCGGGAAATGCTGAAGTTTTCACGGGGTGATACAATATGTGACAAATGCGATGAGACAACACTTTGAAGCATATCAAGTGGAGAGGGACAAAGAGATATGGTACTATTATATGTCTTTGCAATAGTAGTAACAAATTAAGACACCTTTTTGTTTATGAGATTGGTACTCATGCATGTTCTTGTCTGACTCAGAATGGACCCACCTCAGTGGTGAACGGTGGTGTTGAACCTTCTTAATTTATAATGGAGGTGTTAGTGGATGATCAAATGTTAAAGATCAAACAGAATAGTCCATTAACAGAGACAAAAACATCATGTTGTTGTGAAAAATAAGAAAAAAATATTACAAAACACAAAATAAAAGCGTGAACCAAACACGCTCAAGTCAACCAAATTATACACAGGGTTTGTACAGTGTGTGCATTATCAATCAGCCAATATCAACATCTTGTTATTGTTAAATATCATTAAAAAAACTGTTACAAAAAGGATTAATTTCAATAAATTCCATATACTATCCAATTTAATCAACTAACCATCACTTTTCACTGTATTCACTTTGTCCCCTACACTATTTAATTCCATCATTATGTCACATCACCTCACATTTTGAGTCAAAATACCTAAACTATCATCAATAGTATAAGGGGGTTTAGTGAAATCAACAATTTAAAAATATTATTTTTCGAAAATCAATTATATTTTTCGCAAAAATTATAATTTCAAATATATATATATATATATATATATATATATATTTTTCGAAAACGAATTATTTTTTGGAAGAAGTATATTATTTTCCAAAAAATGAATTATTTCGGAAAAAATAATATATATTTTTTGGAAAAAAATCATATTTTGGAACATAATAGTATATATTTTTCTCAAAAAAATTATTTTTCGGAAAATATCATATTTTGGAACATAGTAGTATGTATTTTTTGCAAATTTTTTTTTTTTCGAAAAAGATCATATTTTGGAACATAATATATATTTTTCGGAAAAAATTCATATTTTGGAACACAATAAATACTTTTTCACAAGAAAAATATTTTTTAGAAAAAAATCATATTTTGGAACATAATATATATTTTTCACAAAAAATATTTTTTGGAAAAAATTCATATTTTGGAACATAATATATACTTTTTCGCAAAAAAAAAAAATTCGGAAAAAAAAATCATATTTTGGAACATAATATATATTTTTCGCAAAAAAATTATTTTTAGTAAAAAAACATATTTTCCGAAATATATATATATTTTGAAATTTATAGGTTTTACGAATAATATAATTTATTTTTGAAAAATAATTTTTTTAAAGGTTGATTTCACTAAACCCCATTATACTATTAAGGAATGGTAGTTTAGACATTTTGACTCTAAATATGAGGAGGAAGGGTTAGTTGATTAAATTGAATAGTATAGGGTTTTTTTTTTTATGAAATTAACCCTTACAAAAATTACATAATGGCAATAAATACAAGGATATTTTCTATAAGGTTAATTTTTATTTACATCTCCTGATATTTATTTTATTTTAATCAAATCCTCTTAAATTTAAAAATATTAATTTACATCTTTTATTTTTTCAAATCTACATCATTTACACCCATTATACCAAAATTACCCTCAATGTTGAGATGATGGTGTTTGAAAACAAGGTTTGTTGAGATATGTGGTGTTTGGAAACAAGGTTTACTACCCTCATATTTTATTATTCAAACAAGTATTAAGTTTTTTATATTTTTGAAATATTTTTTTATATATATTTTACAATATTTTGGCATTAATTTTTTATTTTGGCATAATTTCGTTTATAGTAAACTATATAAAAAAATATTTGAAAACCGAAAAAAAAATTCTAATTGGTACTTCAAAATATTTTTTTATATTTCGGCATAATTTTTTTTTATGCAAAAATAAAAAATTTAGAAAAAATTTATGCCAAAATATTTTTTACGAACTACCAACTATTGTAATATATAAAAAATATTTCAAACTACGAATTAATATTTTATTTTCAATTTTTAAATATGTTACTATAAAGGAATTTGTCTTTTGATTTATGTCAAAATAAAAAATTAATGCCTTGTTTGGATAATAAAATTTGAGGATAGTAAACCTTGTTTTCAAACACCACATATTTTAACATTGAAGGTAGTTTAGATATTAAGTGACATTATGGAATGTAAATGATGTGATTTTGGAAAAATAAATGGTGTAAATGAAAATTGTCTAACCAGATGGAGTCTGATTAAAATAAAAATAAATCTAAATGGCTGTAAATAAAATTAACCCCCTTTTTTTTTTGTTTAAAATTTAAGTGTTGAACATGCTATTTTTATACTGTTTTTTTATAATTAATACTTATTATAACAAAATCAGATACTCCTTTATAAATCTGATTTGCTAATTTAGAGTTAAGATGGTATACTGATTACAAATTTCCTGTTAAGTTGGGAGTCTTGGGACAAAGTTGATATAGATAAGACCGTTGAGAGAGACAAATAAAAATAAAAATAATAAGACCGTTGAGAGAGACAAATAAAAATAAATTACTAAAGTATGCTCGGGTACACCCGTGCTAATTTCTTTGACAATAAAAACTCTTATCCTGATTACGTCTGTAACTAAGTCTTAATTAATTTACTTAAGTTAAGCACTTGATATAGATGTGGACAAAAGTCTTATTCTCGATGTATCCGGAGTTTTTCTTCTTTTGCAAGTGAAGTGCTCCTTGAAGCAACTCCTACATCAAGACACAAGTGACAGTTCGGACGTGTGTGTGTATATATATATATCCACCAGTACATATACATATAAGTATTCTGCACAAAGAGCCCTACAAAATGTTCCCAGTGGTCCTAACTCCTAAGATGTACACACCCTACAAACTCTCATCAAACAGAGCAGAAATATGAAAACTGAAACCTCACGCATGTGATTACTTTTGTACTACAAACACATTTATTTTTCAGTACGTTGCTCACAGAATTGACTATAGTCCCCATTGCTTTGACTCTTTCAAATTTAGCCCATTATTTTTTCACGGCCTGTTTGAAAAGCGATATGGTATTATCAAGTTAATATACATGATATATATGTATATGTGCGTATCGTTTGATGGAGAGAGAAGCACCCGATCCTCATCTCCTCTCTTTTTCCCCTTTGTCAATCTGCAACCTCTTCTCTACCTCCATCATCATCATTTTCATCTCATCACCGATCATGGCTTGAGAAAGAGAAGGTCCGGAGAGAAAGTTATGAGCTGGTGCGACCTAGGCTAAAGCTCGCTGGAGATGGCGACTTGCAGATGTGCAATGGCTCGCGGTGGTTAAGGTGAGCAATAGCGGCGGAGCTGCAAGAGGCGATGGAGCTGTGGTGACTGTTTCAGGAGCCGCGATCTGTTCGCGACCTGATCTGGTGTTGTCAGTGTGGTGGTCGTGGTATAAGTAAGACAAAAACCAATATTTTGTTGGTTTTGAAAAATGGGTTTTTTGGAGGGTTTTTGGTCTTGGTGGTCTTATCTTGCATTTTTGAAAGACCAATCAAACATGATCTGGTCTAAAAAATGTAAGATAAGACCAGAAAATCAAGACAAAATCATCAATCAAATAGGGCCTTAGTGTGGGTTTTCCTTCAAAACATATTTCTGAACTTTTGAAAATGTAAAACTATTACTAATTCTTTTATTTTTTTCAGCACAAAAGTATTACTTATTTGATTAATCTCCAAAAAAAAAAAAACATTATTTGAGGGATCAAATTAAAAACGTAGTAATAATAATATATAGGGTTAAATGCATTAACCCCCATCTTCTTTCTTCTCTCTCTCAACTAACCCCCTGAACTAAGCATTGTCCCCTTAAACTATTTAAGTGTTGCATTTAACCCCATTCCGTTATAACACCATTAGTTAAATTAGGATAATTTGCACTCAGATCCCCTAAAAATTTTGTCAATTGCACTCGCCCCCTAAATTATTATTTTCCTTACAATGACACCCCTGAAGGGGTGAAGACCCCATGAAATGACTCTCGTGCCCTTGCTTTAGTGTAAAAGACATGTTGGTTATATTAATGGATCAAACAACTATTGTGTCTTAAACTCAATTTGAAAAACTTTTCAAGTACTTTGGATACAATGATTTTTGAAATATTATCACATTTCATTAAATTATTTTTTTTTAAATTATCATTTTTGTAATATAGACCCCAAAAGTTATCATTTTTTTATTTTTTCCTAAAACTAATATTGTGACATTTTACATTAAATAATAATAATACACTTTATTTATGATTATATTTTTTTTTTTGTATTTTAAGAGGTGATACATGAATAAAATATTTGTGAACTCATATAATTTAATTTATTTTGTAAAAAAATAATATACAACTCCTACAATTTAAATAAGTAGTAATACATTTTAATTATAGTTTTTGTAATATTGTAAGAGGTGATAAATGTATAAAAATGTTACAAATGACTTGTAATTTATTATTCTTTGTATAAAATTAATTTAATCACTTACACTGTAAAATAATAACAAACTTTACTTATTGTAATTTTTTATATTTTTATAAAAATATGACAAATGGTTTAATATTTATTAATTTTTTTGTAAAGTTAATTTAAGCCCTTACACTTTAAATAATGTCAAATTTTACTTATTATAATTTATTATATTATAAAAGGTGATAATGAATCGAAATATTAGACAATCCTTGTGTTTTTATTAGTAATATATAGATAGATAGATAAATATACAGATTTCTGAATTTTAAGTTATATTATTTTTCTTTGCCGAAATATATTTGTCTTATATATTTACTCTATATCTTATGAAATATCCAATTGAGTTACATTTTAGTTAATGTATATTAATTAATTATTTTTTTTAAAAAAATATGAAAATATTTATAACCCCTTGTCGTATATCTTTTGAAATATTAATTAGAGTTACACTTTAATTAATTATTATTATTTTTTAAAAGTATTGAAATATTTTCAACCCTTTTTCTTTGACTCTATATTGTTTTGACATACTCCTTAGAGTTGCAGTTCAACTAATACATATTAATTCGTCAATTTTTATTTTGAAAAAAATGTATGAAAATATTTTCAACCCCTCACATTTTAGAATAGTTGTTATAGATATATATACATTATAGGGTTTTCATCTTGGGGCATGGAGGTAATTTCACCACCTAGATATTTGTCTCATGAAATAATGGAGACAACTCAATGACATTCTCGTCATTTCTCCCCTTTAGGGGGTGTCATTTCAAGGAAAATGAAATCTCAGGGGGTGAGTGCAGTTGTACCTTTTGGTATAATTTGTTTTATATACAGTATAATTGTTAATTAGTTCTTATAAATAAGGGTAAATTACACTTTTACCCCATTTTGTTTTGCTAATTACATTTTCACCTCTTATTTGTTTCACTTTCATCCCTCAACCAAATTTTGACATGTGAAATGACTAAATTACCCCTAAATGTATGTGATGACATATTTGTCCACCCATAAATATGTGAAAAGACCAATCTACCATCCTTTTTATAAGAAATGTTTTTTTTGGAAAAAAATATAAATTTCTGGAAAACAAATATAAAAAATATGTAAAAAAAATTTTAAAAAAATATTTCAGGGAAAATATAAATATTTAAAAAAATATATATTTCGGGAAAAATATAAATATTTTGAAATATATATATATATTTATTTTGAAATTTTGTTTTACATATTTTTTATATTTGTTTTCCAGAAATTTATATTTTTTTCAAAAAAAAATATTCCTTATAAAAATCATGGTAGATTGGTCTTTTCACATGTTTATGGGTGGACAAATATGTCATCACATACATTTTGGGATAATTTAGTCATTTCACATGTCAAAATTTGGTTGAGGGGTGAAAGTGAAACAAATAAGTGGTGAAAGTGTAATTAGCAAAACAAAAGGGGATAAAAGTATAATTTATCCTATAAATAATAATATATATAGTGTATACAGACAAACAACGTGCTTTAAAATCTAAAATGAAACTATTTTCAGGCATTATTATAGAATGTGGTGGGACCATCTTCTAGTTTAAATAATATTCTTCTTAATAATCATTAAATTTTGTTTAGAACTTTATGACCATAGTGTTTATTATCAATTATCATATTTCTCACTCTAAGATCAAGTAGATGTAAATGACAAATTGGGAGAGTTCAATTATTGGTGCTATTGCAGCACATGATTGATAACAACATAAATAAAACTATAGTTGATGACCGTCAATTTTTATTACATAGAGGAAAATGACTTGCTCTTATATCTATTAAGAATTCAATAAATTGATTACTTTAATTTTTGTTAACAAGTAAGGATGATGTTATTTGAAAATATACTTTAACACCACCGACCCAAATATCCTGATAAATTACTCTTAACACTTGTGATTCACTTTCAAGATTAGAGCACCATGTCAATTGATTTTTTTAATTTATTATTTTGATTATATATATGTTTTAACTAAAAGTATATATAAAGAAATATCGCTAAATTATAAATATATATATATATATATATATATATATATATATATATAGTCAGTAAAGCATTCACACACATTTTTGCCCCTTCAGTCGAAGATTAAAATCTTTTAGCTATGTGTTTATTTATTTATTTTTTGGCATTTGGTGATATTTGCCAATATAAATTATTTAGATATTAGGGGCTAACCAATAAAACCAAAACATACACTGATAGTACACGGGGTACATTATATACGCGGCGTAATATAGCGATGACTAGGAGCGAACGGTGATGAATAGTTTGAATAATGGGCACTCCAAGAGTTCGAAATATATAAAGCGGGACTCACTATGTCTGTCTATAAGAGATATATATATATATATACAGACACACATATAGATACACAACAGACAACACACTAGGGTTTTGAGTTTTGTTTCCAAAATCTTGGTTCTTTGGCATTGTAGAGAGAGAAAGAGAGAAAGAGAGATGGCGAACCCAAGGTGCTATATGGACATAAGCATTGGGGAAGAGCTTGAAGGGAGGATAGTGATTGAGCTATACAGCGATGTGGTGCCCAAAACCGCCGAGAATTTTAGGGCTCTCTGTACCGGTGAAAAGGGCATTGGCCCTAATACTGGTGTCCCTCTCCACTACAAGGTCTCTATATCTCTATACCTATATACATATATATATATATATATATATATATATCTATAGATGTCCTTTATGAGTTTTCTTCGTGATGGTTATTTACATGAAATGAATATTGATTTCAAGGGCATAGTTTCTTTAAATCTCCATAGTAATAAAAATAAAATAATTTCTTGATTTTTGTTTCGTTTTGTTTGTTCTTGGGGATAAGAAATAGATTTGCTTATAATTTTGATTTTGACGAGCATTGACAAATTCGATGATGTTAATGCCTATACGGTGAAGTCGTGGTGGTTCTTTTTCACTCTCTGCTATAGCGATGATTATTTCTTGATTTAGTTGTTTAAATTTTTATTTTATTTTTGATAAGTATGATTAGTTCTTGATAAGGGCGTAACCTTATTTGAATCTCAGTTGTCATGATGGGTTCGAAGCATAGTATGATTAGAAGCTTTTTTGTGGGTTTAGTTGGTCTGTTTTCGGTGATTATGAAAGCACTGTAAATATTTGGATGCTGAGGAGAAGATATGTTTTTGTTTTCTTTAATCACCTGGGTTTTCCTGATCTTTTAGGGGTATAGTCCTCTTTTGTGATCTGTATAAATGTTAGGGTTTGATCATGATTGTTCAATAATGTTAGGGGTATAGTCCTTTTCAATTTTTAATTAGTAAGATTCAGAAAAGGTACATGTGAGAGTATCAAGGGAGAGTACCTTTTACTGCTCTGAATCTTTTCTCTTTGCCCACCATTTAGATTGCAAAATTTGATACTAATATTAATGGGAAAACATTTTATTTAAGGGGTGATCTTCTTATGCTCGTTTTCATATTCTAGCAATTGGAAAATTTGAGATCCTCATTCAAATTTACTGTGTGTAAAATTTAACTTAGGCACTTTATCACCGTACTAAAATCTTGTGAATGGCCTTAGAATGTTGTAGTTGGTTTTGCTTATCTCAATCAAATACTAACTAGTTAAGGGTTTGCACTAAGATCCACTATTGGGAATTTGGATTGGAAATGTCTCTGCTTCTGCTAAAAATATTGGGATTGTAGTGTGGAAAATGACTTGCTTTTCAGATAACTATTTCCCATTCCTCTCTATTTTATTAGTTTTCTTTGCCTACGGTTAAGTTTTTCAACATTGTTGGCTGCATAAATGAATTGGCAGGAAATACAGAGTTCATTTTGTAGGTTAGCTACAATTGAAATATACATATATATATATATATTTGTATATGGATATGTGGCCATATATATTTTTATGTTGCGTTTTGAAAGTTCAAGTTCAAGCAAACATGCACACTTTATTGATAACGGACTTGAACACTCAACCTTCCCATTGAGAAAGAGAGGTTATGCCATCTAGGCTAGTGCCCGCTGGTGAATGAAATATTATATGTACAATGATATATACATATATATAAATATATATTATTAAAATGGTAACTTCTGGATGGTCAATACTGAATAGCAGTTCGGATAGTCAATTCTATCCCCTTCTACTCGAAGCCATCCACTAGATTGAAGACAAGTTTACCCGGGTGGAAACTGGAAAATGCAAAACAGGAAAATGGTGGCAAAAATTAAGTTTTCCCCTTATATTACATGATTCATGAATATTTATTTCATTGTAATCTCTATAATTTTACTCAAGCCTGTGACTTGTGTGATGTATTTTGCTATGCATAGTATCTGATGATGGAAAAAGGGATTTTGAGCTTTCTCTGCCTTTGTGAATGCTTTTTAATTATAATCATGTATGGTTTTAGAGAAGAACACGCCTGTTTTTCCTAAGCTAAGTGCTTTTGTATTTCTATGATTTATTTGTATCGGAGATAACTGCTTACTTCTTTTCTCTGTACCTAACTGTGGTTTAACAAACATTTCAGGGAGTTCGTTTTCACCGCGTAGTTAAAAGTTTTATGGTACAAGGTGGAGATATTTCTGCTGGAGACGGTACTGGGGGAGAATCAATATATGGGTTGAAATTTGAAGACGAGAATTTTGAAGTGAAACATGAAAGAAAAGGGATGTTGTCAATGGCCAATTCTGGTCCTAACACCAATGGGTCCCAGTTCTTCATCACAACAACTCGCACTTCTCATCTAGATGGAAAACATGTAGTATTTGGGAGGGTGGTTAAAGGTATGGGAATTGTTCGTTCAATTGAGCATGTTACAACCGGCGAGAATGATTGCCCTAGTGTTGATGTTGTAATTGCGGACTGTGGAGAAATTCCTGAGGGCGCAGATGATGGGATTACTAATTTTTTCAAAGATGGGGATCTGTATCCTGATTGGCCAGCTGACCTTGACAACCATCCTACTGAGCTATCTTGGTGGATGGATGCTATAGATTCTGTGAAGGGTTATGGGAATGAACATTTCAAGGTAAGCAGCAAATGTTATTAGGATTTTTTTCCCACTTTTTGATTGGTATTGATGCTGAAATGGAGAAATCTAGTTTTCAAGTTCTCAAACATAACTCTTCGAGCTTTAAGCAGCAATCATTTTACTTTCTAGGACTGTTTTATCTTCCTCCATTCCCCACTCTTGATGGATTGAATACTTCATTACTATTTTGCAGAAGCAAGACTATAAGATGGCTCTTAGGAAGTACCGGAAGGCGTTAAGGTATTTGGATATCTGCTGGGAGAAGGAAGGGATTAATGAAGGTCATTCATTTGTTCTCTGTATAAGTTCTAAATATACATTGCACTAAATATTTAAAAATTCCACATTCGATTAGTGCAACATGAACTCCTGATTTTCTGTTTTCTTCTCTTATTTTACTGCAGATAAGAGTTCATGTTTGAGAAAGATAAAGTCACAGATATTCACGAATAGTTCTGTAAGCTCTTTATTTCACCTCATGATGGATTAACTCATAATATTGAGTTATTTAACTGCAGATATCTCAGTAACATCAATTTTATGATTTGCACTACGATGATTTTTATTGAGTTTTGTGTTTGGTTGAACACTTTGTCTCACATTGTACAAGGTTATAAACAAAAATTTGGAATTTGCTTTATCTGAAGCCACATCTAAATTCTTGGATCATCTCCTTTTCTCTCTCCCTGTCTTCCTTCCTACTTCTCTTTTCCAATGGAAGTCATCTTGTGTGTTTGATAGGCCCTTTTAGGGAGCTGAGTAATTGCACTGAGCAATCAGCAATGGCATCTATATGGATCTGGTAAATTTCCTTATATCAGAGGAAATCAAGCTAGAATTGTGAATTCAGGTGCTATCTGGCCCATCCCTAAGCATACCGTTTCATGGTTTTTGATATTAAGTGTTTAGGAGAAGAAGACTCTTCCATTGGTTTTCCCATATCAATCAGTTCTTGTACCCTGAGGTGGGGTTGGGATTTATTTTCTCTGTTAATACATATTTACAATTGCTACTGCCTGGTTTCTTGACATTCTAGTAGTATCATTAGCGAAGAAATGTAACTATAATAGATGATGTGAACTACTAAAGTTTTTCCTTATCGGTCAATTCTTGTACCCTTAGGTGGGTTGGGATTCATTTTCTCTGTAAATACATATCTAGAATTGCTACTGCCTGGTTTCATGACATTCTAGTAGTATCATTAGCGAAGAAATGTAACTATAATAGATGATGTGAACTACTAAAGTTTTTCCTTATCGGTCAATTCTTGTACCCTTAGGTGGGTTGGGATTCATTTTCTCTGTGAATACATATCTAGAATTGCTACTGCCTGGTTTCATGATATTCTAGTAGTATCATTTGCTAAGAAATGTCCCTAATTATAGATGATGTGAAGTACTAATTTTATTTTCTCCCGCTAGTTTTTTGTTGTATATGTCTGTATTCTAGAGGGAGTAAGCTGAGTTTTTTGCTTGCTTCCGCCCATTTGGTTCATTTAGCTGGATTAGGATTCAATAACTTGGTATGTACTAGTTTAGGAGTGGCTACTGCATGCTTTCTTGACATTCTGGATCATCAACAACAATTTAGACTCTAGAGCATGTTTTATACGATGGCATTAGTAGAAATCAGACTGCCCGAAAAGAATTCGCCTCTAGGGTTTGGGCTTGAGCCTTGAACGGAGACTGAGATCTCTGCCTGAATTTATTGAAAAAATATGAACTGGGCTGCAGTTGCTTGAGTTATGCCTGCACAGTTCCTTCTCTGCATGTAATTCTCTCAATCGAGCCTTGGTTTTGTTTGGGATGTTATTCAGTGGTTGAAATTGAGGCTTGATTTGGGCCTTCTAGCTTGAGCCTGAGGTCTGGACCATATGGCCTTTTGTTTATCGGTCTTGAACCAGATAACTTATTTGCACCCTTTTAAGGTGGTTGTTTCATTTCTTTACTTTTGAGGCCAACAAGAATCTTAAAAATACTAAATGTGGTAAGAGTTCTTATGCGTGCCTCATTTAGATGAATGGGCTACTTGGATACGCATATGCTGTTTGTACCGGGTGATATTTATGTTTAGATGTACAATTTTGCTGTAATCTGGAATTATATGTGTAGATATATACAACAATAACAACAAGAATGAAGCTTTTATTTCCTTGCTACTTGGGGGGTCATGAATACTAGGTATCCATTATGTGTTATCGTATCCTTTCTTACTAATTCTATCTACATTAAATTTGGTCTTAATCTTCCCTTAATATAAGCCTCATTGTGGAAATTTCTTCTTTGCATTTGTCCAAACCAGCTTGACTTTTCTCACTTATCTCCATTTTTTTGTTGTACTCCTACCATCTCTTGAATGTTTTATCCTCTCTGGTCTTATGGCACATCCATCTTAACATGTAGAATTTCTGCCACACTCTATGCTCAGGGGCGAAGCTATGTTCAAGCTGGATGGCCCCTCCCAAAATTTTCAATAATTTTTTTAGTTACCCATATATATATATATATATATATATATATATATATATATATATATATATATATTACACATAGGCCCATTAAAAATTACATATGACCCCTCCCATTTTTTTTTCAAGATTTCCTTTAGTAGCCCACAAAAATATATATTTTATAAATAAACGTACAAAAGTTACATAGAGCCCCCACTGTATATATTTCCTTGCTCCGCCCCTGTCTATGCTTATGTCGTTTCATAGCTCTCTCAAATTCTGGGTCATAAAGTAAGGCTGTTCTAATAGTTGTTTTCCTTCTAATCATAAGTGGATACACCTATTGCACAATATTATTGATGCACTTCATTTAGACATCTTAATTCCTGCCTTGATTCTATGATTAATGTCTTCTCCAACCTCTCCATCTTTCTGAGTTATTGAGTTCTCAATCCTCACTACTTCCTCATTTATATTTCTAGATTTACTAAAGTCACTCTCTTCGTTTTTTTTTTGGTTTTATTTCTAACCCTTTTAGTTCTAAAGATTCACTCCAAACCTCTGTTTGGGCATTAATTCATTTTCTAGTCTGATTTTGTTTTTTCACCATTTTCTAATCTGATTGACTAGGAGAATATCATCCAAGAACCATTTTATTGACATCATTTTTTTGTTTTGCTTTTTCTTCACCTAGTGTTTATGTTACATGTTTTCAGATAGCATTTTCCTTTATTTCTACCTCCACTATAGGCTTATAAACTTGTCATTTTGTGCCCAACCATACCAATATCGATAATTTTTCTGTTAATTTATCTATTTATGTCTGGCATTTTTCTATAGGCTTGTAAGTTGAAATTTGGAGATCTGAAGGGAGCACTGTTGGACACAGATTTTGCGATGCGTGATGGGGAGAACAATGTGAAAGCCTTGTTTCGCCAAGGTCAGGTTGGTATCTTTCATCATTTAGACCTTTTGTGCAAGGATACTCGTATCTCTTTTATTTTAACTCTCTCTCTCTCTCTCTCATCAGGAAATAGTGCAAACATTCCCATAATATTTCTGTTATTTATAGAGCAAGTGTTTTACTATTAGTATTAACAATATGTAACTCGTACTAATCTTTTAAGATCTCAACTTTTTACTTCTTTATAAATTTTGGTTCCCAAAAATGTGTAATATTCAGCGAGTAACTTGGACTAATACTCTAAGAGTTCAAAATTTTTCTTCTTCATAAACTCGTGTTCCCAAAACTGCTTACTATTCAACAATGGTTATAGTCCTTGTCACTGGCCGGCTTCCATCTGCCTGCAGATGTTGTGGATTGCATACTGTCTTGTGCAATAGTTTGTTGTCTTTATATTTGCAGTCTTGTTGATCTGTCAGGCACACATGGCACTGAACGATATTGATGCTGCTGTTGAAAGTTTCAAGAAGGCACTGGAATTGGAACCCAATGATGGTTAGTGACAGTTTGTGAGAATTAATTACCCAAGGATATAGTGCCCAATTCTTGCAAAATCAATGCTTAGGATTTTATGTTTTAACTATTGCGCATGTTATATTCAAATTAGTTAACAAGCAACGGATATGTGTGAGGTACAAATTATTGAATTTGAAATCTTAATCTTACCATAGCACACTTGGATGTGATGCTTTTTGGAACTTGGTGAAACTTGATAATTGACTTGACTTCTGGTCTTTCAGGCAGTATAAAAAAGGAGCTTGCTGCTGCAACAAAGAGGGTTAGAAGCATATATTTAATTTTAAATTGCCTGTGCCATTAAATGTTTTTTCTTAACTAGGATTCATTATGGGATTGGTACAGATTGCCGACAGACATGATAAAGAGAGAAAAGCATACCGTAGGATGTTTGAATAGCGGCTGGATAGTTCATTGGTATGTTGGTACCTTGTAGAAATCATTGTTCTGTGTTGTTCTTAAAGTTGGCTACTCATTTGGCTCTATAATACAGGCTGCTGCTATCTCATGGATAATATACGCATGCAATTTCATATTTTATCAACTGGTTCAGGCTTTTTGTGTGTTTAGGCACTAGTTAGCTGGATGGACATCAGGTAACTGAGCCTTGCCTGTTGGTCTTGACTCTTAATATGCCATGGGGACTAGATAAATACATTGTTATAGCTTTTTTTCTTTTTTTTGGGTAGGTGCAGTGATTTTGATATTTTCTGCGGTTCTTGGCAGATTGGGCGCCTAATTAGTGTTTGAGCATTTAGTTGCTAATCTTGTACTTACCATTTTGCATTATGTATAGTTCAGTGCCTAACATTTGGGTGATGGGTCTGCTTTAAGTGTACCCTTCTATTTATTTATTTAATTTTTTTTTCCCAGGGGTTTGGGGTAATGCGGTAGCTTAATTTTGGTCATAATTTGTTTTGATTGAGTTTTTATTTTTCTTTATTTGTTCTCAGGTTTGTCTCTTATTTATTTTCTTAATTTGTGCCCAGGTTTTGTTGGAGAGCAAAAGAATATAAGGGACACATCAATCCGGCAAAACAACTCTCTCTGCAAATCTTAGGCCTGAGCCAGTGTTTTTTATCCATTAGATAGTCACTTTTGTAGTTCAAGTAGGAAATGTAGCATCGGCAATTCAGAGATGGCGGAATATCTGTTTGATGAGATTTTCTCCTATCATCAGAATCCAAATTTCCATTTCTGTGATAGTTTTGTCTGTGGAGCATGTAAACTTGGATAATTTTCTATTTACAGTCTTAAACTGCCACTGGCTCATGATCATATACATGTGGTATTGAACTTGGTTGATTCTGAACTTTGGTTCAATCGTTATCTTATTATTGGAGCACATGTTTGAAGATCTGAGTTTCATATATTTGGAGCATGGTTCGCGGTAACGGTATCGGTGTAACGGACTCGGGTCCGTAACGGGATTCGGTTATCGCAATCGTGAATTTTTTAAAATCTTGCACATTTTACCCAAAATGTTCTAGTTAGATACTTTTGACAACATAAATGAATAAAAATGATTTTTTGGTAGATTTAAATGAATTTTATTTATATATTTTTAAAATTTAATATAAAAAATGAGTTATTAATAAATCTAGTAGTGTCGTTATTTCAATGTTTATGATATATTTGTTATGATATTATTAAATTAATTTTAAATTTAAATAAATAAAAAATTAAAATCATAAAAGATATAATTTATTTCCAACAATGTAAAATAATTTTAAAAAAGATACATGGTTCACCACTAAAATGAATTTCGTGGTAGATTTTGTTGCCCTGATTGGGATTCATGAAAAGATTGCCAATTTTGAGTTGTATCTTCAGTGGACATTTGATTCATTATTAGTAGATCATCTTCTCTTTGTAGTTAATAAGGATGATTCTGACTCTGAGCATATCCCGATGAATTACTAGACTGATTTGTACTCATGTTATGCCTTTGTCCATAATATCCATAAGACATTTGAGGTTGAGGAGGCACAATGGAGTATTCCTCTGCATGAAAAAATTCATATAGTTGTGGCGGATAATAGCTTTGACTTGTACCATACAAAAATCCATATTGTGAACTTGGTGACTGCCCCAACGAAATTTCACCAAAGCTACGCATTATTGAAGAAGAACCATCACTTTGATGATCATTGTGTCTTTAGTTCCTTCTACTTGATTCATTGTCTTAACTCTTTTATCCAAGTCGGGTTCAAATAAAAAAAAATAATTCTTTACTTTTCAATAATTTAATAATGGACTAACATTTATCATATCATATACATAACAAAAAGTTTTTTAACCCAAAATTTTGAAAAACTTCAATTGTGTTAACTGTTACGGTATTTTCGGAACCGGTGAAAAATCGGGGTTTCGACAACCGTAACAGGCTGTAACGGCCGTTACGGGTGTTGGAAGTGGGAAACGGTGCCGTAACGGTAACGACAAGCTGTAAAACCGTCACGTAACGGCCGTTACGGGCCGTTATGGCGAACCATGATTTGGAGACAAAATATACGAGGTTTGTTACCTTTGTCTTGTATGGCAAAATGATTAAGAAGATTAATCAGGGGGATAACGAAGCTTCCATGAAAAATATCAATGGTCGAAACTGCTATGGTTTTTCAATGTTTAAAATGTTTACCTGCGGGAGGACCAATTACTAGAGGAAAATATTTCCCGGCACACAGGGGAGATTGTGACTTTTGAACGCCGGAGGTGTCGTAAATATACACATCCTTACTCAAACCACCAATCATGTATATTTGAGTTCCCGCGGTAAAGAATCCCATACCACTGGGAATTCAGTGATGGGCAACCTCAGAATTGGGGATGATAATGGTGGAGATAGTGATGATGAAGATTCATCGTCGACATTGAGCTTGTATATATCGTACATGAATGTAGAATAACCGCCCACAAACTGGTGGATCATGTATATGTGACCCATCTCTTCCTTCGATTATTCAATTCAACAACCAACACAGGGAGATTTTCCACAATTTCCCCCAATTTTTTCTTTCTAGGGTTTGGGTTTTTCTATCTAGGGTTCTTAATATATATTAGGCTGCGTTCACATGAAATGTTTTTTATTTTTGTTTTTCTAAGAAACATAAATATATTTCCACTTCTCTTATTGGAATCAAGAAATATAAATGATATTTATAAATCATTACGATTATGAGAACAAGAAATAAAGAACAAGTTTAATAAAACAATTGTTTCACAAGTTTGTTATAATAATTCTTTATAATTATAGTATGTTATTTATTGCATAATAATATAAAAATATTATATTTAATAATTAATCATAAATATAATAAATTATATATTTTTATCTCATAAATTCAAACTAGTATAAAATTTTACATATTAAAATTTATTTTATATAATTAAAATTTTTTTTGTTTAATAAATATTTTATTATTTAAATAATAAATTATTATTTAATATAATATATTTCATATTTAATAATATGTTATTATATATAATAAATTATATATTTTTGTCTCATAAATTCAGACTAATATATAATTTTTTTATATTATTTAATAATATTTGTATTATTAATAATAATTTATTATTTAATATAAAATATTATATAATGTGTTATATATATAAAATAATATATTAGTTGTAATGGGAAAAAATTGAAATTGAAAGAGAACGAATGTATTGAGTTAAATGAAAAAAAAGGCTTGAAATGTGAGTTGGTGAGAGAATAAAATCAAATAATAAAAAACATAAAGACAAATAGTAAAAAACAATAAAGGTAATAATGAAAAAAACTCTTCTCTTGTACAGTAAAGAAACATGTGAAATACATTTTTTATGTTTCTCATTTTCATGTGAAACATTTCTCATTATTTGAAACAAAAACAATTTATTAAACATTATTATTGTTTATGTTTCTATTATAGAAATATGAGAATAGAAAACGTGAAAGTTAACGCACCCTTCATTTGAATAAGGATTCTATTCCTTTTTTAGTTCCAGTTGAAGTTTCCAAAACAATACTATTCCATTTTTTCAATTACAAGGATAAATTAGGGATTTGTGTGTGTGAAGAATAGAGCTGCAAATGAACCGAGCCGTTCGTGAGTAGACTCGGGTTCGGCTCGTTAAGAGCTCGGCTCGTGCTCGTTCGTTTAGTAAACGAACCGAGCCTGAGCACAATTTTTAGGCTCGTTTAGTAAACGAGCCAAGCTTGAACATTACTAAGCTCGGTTCGCCAAGCTCGTGAACAAGCTCGTCTAAGTTAAATAGTAAAATTATATCATATTTGACAAAAGAAAGTGTTCAAATTGAACAAATTATGAAGATTATTGTGAAAAGATTATAGAAATTAGGCGGTCATAACATAAAATTCATTCATAAAAAATTATACTAGTGAAAATATGTTAAAACATACATGCAACAACTCAATCCAGATAACTATTAGGAAGATTAATATATGTTGCACTGAAACGAGTCATTCGTGAACAAGCTCGGGCTCGGCTCGTTAAATTTGGTGTTCGGCTCGGGCTCGTTCGTTAAACAAATGAGCCGAGCTTGAATACATTTTCTAGGCTCGTTTAGTAAATGAACCGAGCTTGAACATTCCAAAACTCGGCTCGGCTCGGTTCATTTGCAGCCCTAGTGAAGAACAACAAGTTTTTACGGCCCATCAGGATTTCTGTAGATTGCGGGTGATATTTGTATGGGCCGAGTGTCAAGTTCCATGTGGGTCTGGGCTTTAGTTATTCAAACCCATTAGCTACACTACCAAAAAATAATTACTCATAATTTTATATTTACTTTTTTCAAAACACGATAATACTTCATTTTGTTTTAAATTACAAAGACAAGAAAATTCATACTCACTTATTACAATAATTATTGGTATTAATTTTAAATTTCAAATGGTAAGTCTTTTTATTTACATTAATCACATCTAACGTGATAAATGTGCAGAGTGGAGAATCACAAATACATAAAATTTTAGGATATTTAAGGTAAATAAATATACCACCAAATACTTATACCACCTATCATATGAATGAATTTCTTACTCACCTTTGAAACAAGAGAATATTTTCGTTGATATGTGTACTAAATACTTATACCACTAAAAAAGAAGATAATTAGAACATAGTTATTAAAAAAAAAAATCATTCATTCATTTTTCGTGTAGAAAGTGCATCTATAACGTAAATTTAATCATGGGATGACTAAGCTTTCCATGGAAAATATCAATGGTGAAAACTGATATGGTTTTCTAATGTCTAAAAACAATTAATTATTACATTGAGAAAATTGGGCTTATCGTGTATTTAGATGGTTGATTGAGCAGTGCAGTGGTTGTTTCTATGTCCATTTATTTTCTGTTAAAACTGCAACACATAAAATTAATTTTTTAAGTATGTATTAGGAAATGATGATATGCTGTTTTGTGCTGACCAACTTCAAATCTAGTAAAAAATATTTATTTGACTGTTTCAATTCATGTATATTCTTTTGGTGGATGATATAAACAAAAGCAGAAATTGAGGACTTTAGTGTCAATGAACTGATAAATTAACAACCCATTGTGGTTATTGATGCAATCATTATCATTTGATGCGATAGAGGTGCACAAATAAATCAATAATGGAAATTATAAAGAATTTGTAATGTGGAAAGTATATTAGTGCATAAATTAGTCTTAATGTGGTCTTTTTAGTGGTTGATTGATTGTGATGCTATAAATCAGTCATAAAAACACCACCCTATCGGTTAATGTTTCTTACCCAACTTTTTTTTTTTTTCTTTTTTGAGGAAATGATTCACTGCTGTTTGGTTTTGACCACCTTTAAAGCATTTTGTTTTGTTGGATAGAATAAACCAAAGCAGATGTTGAAGACTTCCAGTTATTCAACTCTTAAAAAATCAATTGCAGTTCTTCAGGATGTGTAAAAGTAGGGAAAAAAATAAAAAAAAAGTGAATGATGGAATTAAAACAAATTTTTTTCTCGAAATATCTCTCTCCTGAATTGTGTGGAGCTCTATCCAAATATGGATAAACATCCAGGTTATCTTAAAATTTAAACGGTATTAAAATTCAAACTGTAAGAGGGTATTTTTGTAGTTATAAGATGTATTAATTATAACGTGGATGTTTTATCCACTTTGGATTGAGCTCCAGAGAACTCAGGAGAAACATCACGCTAGAGAGGATCCAAGTTCATTATTGTATGACAAGTATCTACTATCGGAAGTAAAATTGCGTACATCTAACCTAATCAATTTTTACGATGACGAAAGTATAATTGATTATGAACAAAACTCTTTTATTAGTAGTGCTTTACCCAAAATCAAATGGCTTCCTTATTGTTAACCAGGTCAATTATTGTTGTGTGAAAAACCAAGAAAGAAAAACTAAAAACTGTGAAGACTCAAGTGGTGGACTTGGAATAAGATGAACAAAAGCTTTTTACATCAAATTTTCAATATTGTGCAAACCCAACTAGGAAAAGCTTTGACCTCTGTATCATGTCTCACATTTCCCTCAAGCTTGTACCCCTATATAAACCCCATCACCTCAATCTCTCATTCATTCCATTTTCCAATCTCAAATATATATATATATATACTTCTCAAAGTTCCACTTTAGAAGTACTTGAGAAATAGAAAAATGGATTTTAGGTATGCATTAGGACTCATCCTACTAGTAAGTACTTCAATGTTGGCAGTTGGCACAGCCAACAAAAACATCACAAAAGGGACACAACATTGGAACTATGGCTTCAACTACACTGACTGGGCTTCCAAGCACTTCAATAGTACTGCTGAGTCCAAAAAGATTGTTGTTGGTGGTTCAGAGAGTTGGCATTATGGCTTCAACTACACTGATTGGGCTATAAAAAATGGCCCCTTTTATCTCAATGATACATTGGGTATGTTAACAATTCACTATCTTTTACCTTTGCTTTCTATATAGTTGTCATGAATTACTCATTTTTATCTTTCTAAATATTGTTATCCTCTATCATTTACTACAAGCAAAATGAATAAAAATCGTAATGGTCTGAAAAATATATTACATCCAGTATCTGGAAAGAATTTTCAAGTTTCTTCCAAGAAATTATTGGTCCGCTTGGTTTGAAACTTTGTACATAGTTATCAGAAAGTAGAAATTTTAAGATTCTACGTGGTTTGTATATCTGAAAACTATTCTCAAGAACTCTAAAAATATAAAATTGTACCATGAGAACAATATAATACAGTTCCTTTGAAAATACACATTCTATAATTGAGTTTTAAGAGAATAAATTTTACAAAAACTCAATCAAACAAACTTTTTGTACAGTTTCTTTTTAATTTTTATTTTCAGCTCTGAGTTAATTACAACCCAAATAAGCGTTTAAGGAACTGACAATTTTCAATGTTTTGTTTTGTTTTCTAGTATTCAAGTACGATCCACCAAACGGTGGACCTACTTCGTTCCCTCACAGTGTTTACTTGCTACCTAACTTTTGGAGCTGGTTAAACTGTGATCTTCGGAGAGCAAAGCTGGTGGCAAACCCTACACAAGGAGGGGGAGAAGGGTTCGAGTTCGTGCTGAAGAAGTGGCAGCCCTACTACTTTGCTTGTGGGGAACATGACGGTCTGCATTGCAAGAATGGAACCATGAAGTTTGTTGTGTTTCCGCTGATTCGCCGTTGGCATTTTTGATTTATCAACACCTTATCAAGCTTGGGAAGATGCAGTGTTGCTTGCCCATTTTCTTTTCATACCTTTCTTCAAACAAATAATGAGAGTGTTGATTTTTTGCTTTTGTTTTTGTTTTGGTAGTAGATGAGTTCTAAATATATAGGTTAAGAGAGTGAATAGAGAGACTATATTTGTATCTTGTTATTAATTGGTTCAAAGATTAGCTTCCTTTTGAGTTGAGATTTCGAAATAAATCATAGACTTTGTGTCATGATCATGAGCTTGTAGATTATATTCTTTTATAAAACATAATGGTGTACTTGGTGAAATGAATTAATGGAATCTATTGCTTTATCAAACAATTTATGCATAACTAAACAAACATGTTCTACACGAGTTCCACTAATGCTCCATTTGATTAACATGAAGATATATAGAATATAAAAACATGTAGAATACGAAATTAAATGGCCAAGCAGGCAACAATGGCTCTGATTTCGTCGTAGACACAACCCCCATTGTGGTACGACAAAGAACGTTGATCGATTGCTGAATAGTGCCCATTCCTAGCATCCCTCTGAAGCCGGAAGACATTGACGGTAACATAAAAATTGGCGGGACAATAATCCCAGGCGAACACTTTGCCGTCATACCCACTCCTCAGCACACAAACCCGCCCATCATCCCCGAAACGAACCACATAAGTCGCCGGATGAACCCTCATGGGACCAGCCGGTGGCACCAGGTCCCTCACCTCCGAACCCTCCACGAAGACATTGTTCGACCTATCAAAGTCGAAACAACCCAGGGGAATATCAAAATCACCACCACCTGAATCCTTGAATGCCAACCATGGACCATCTCCATACTTAAGTCCGCCACCCAAAAAAGGCGGGAACTGACCACCGAGTTCAGACCATAAAAGAGATTTTGTATTGAAAGAAAAAACACGTCCTCCCGTGGTGGAAACCACAAAAGAGGAAGCATCAACAATGGCATGTGCATCTATTTCATATTCATCAGATTGTGGGTTTGGTGGATAGTCTGGTGCAATATCAATAGGGGGATGGGGAAGCAGTGACCATGACTGTGATTGAGGGTCATACGACTCGAAACCCCCGCGAAAAGAGAGATTATTACTCAACACGTAGTATTTACCAGCGAGAGGACCCATTATTCTTTGCCGACACACATGGGAGATTGTGACTTGTGAACACGGTGATCGCCGGAGCTAGTGTTGTAAACATACACGTCCTTACTCAATTCGCCGATTTGGCGGGAAAGCGATTCGCCCCCAATCATGTATATTTCAGTTCCCACGGTAAAGAAGCCCATACCGAATGGGAATTTATCCTTGGGCAACCTCAGAATCGGCGGTGATAGTGGTGGAGATAGTGATGAAGATGTGGAAGATTCGTCGTCAACATTGAGCTTGTATATGTCGTACGTGAACGGAGAATCACCGCCCACATACTGGTGGATAATGTATATGTGACCCATCGATTCAATTCAACAAAATTCAGCTTTTCGACAACGGTTTTAGGGTTTAGGGTTTTTTTAGGGACTAGGGTTAGGGTTTGTTCTTAATTTATAGATGTTATTTAGAATCCCATTTGAATGAGGATTCTATTCCTTTTTCAATTCGAATTGGAGTTTCCAAAACAATACTAATCCTTTTTTTCAATTTCAAGTTTCCAAAACATGATTTGTGTAACCATTGTAGTTTATTTCAAATCCAATTGAGAATCCATGACGGTGCTCAGACGCAGTGTAAGGAAAAAATAGGAATTTGTGTGTGAAGAAGAACGATGATGAAGATTGAAGAGCAGCATAGCCATTACATTTGTTAGGAATAATTATAATTTCACCCCTTGAGATATGATAAATTACTCTTTCACCCCCCTTTCCTTTGGATAATTTATATTTTTACCCCTTCAACAAATTGATCGGCAACTGAAAATCTGAAATTACTTATATATACCATGCATACTTTTGGATGGGCAACAATGTCTTTACAAATAATGGAGGGTATTATGGTGATTTCACTCTTACAAAACTGTTGATGTAAACGTTGACCATGTCGAAAGTTTGCCGAGAGGGGGTATTTGTTACTATTTATAAATTAGAAGGAGGGAAATTGTAACTATCCAAAGAAGAGGATTGCAGGTGTAATTTATCATATTTCAAAAAAATAAAATTATAAATAATCAAAAGAATGAGAGTGCATGCCGTAATTTAGTATATTTAAAGAAGGTGAAACTTTAATTATTAAGCATATTTTATTTCATATTTTGGAGACAAAATATGTGAGTTACCTTTATTTTGTTAAGAAAAAAAAAGGTGATGATTTTCTTGGGAGTATAGAACTTGGATATACGGTTGGTTCAAATTTTAGAAGGTCTCTCTGAAATTACTTAGAAGACGGTGAAATAAGCCTAGAGAGGGTGAATATGTTTTTTATGAATTAATTGACAAATTAAAATTTTAATTGCGGAATAGTCAATTTTAATTCAATTCTATGACAATGTAAACCACGCAATAATAAATATAAGTGCAGAAAATAAATCAAAGACGACACCAATATTTTTACGTGGAAAAATCTTGGAAATACTCTAAGTAAAAAATCACGGATACGCTCAGGTATCGATGCACTATGAGTCAAGAAGTACAAGACTCTATGAAGTTTTAGACTTACAAATCACTATGATCTGCCTTTTTTCCATTTGACGTCTGATAGTCTTGAATCACTCGCGCTCCACGAAGCTCTCGCTTCGATCTCCGTACTCTGATGGCTCCGCTTCTCAACGGATCAAAGAACTATGAAGCCTCCTGCTTCGATCAAGGTGGTGTGATGATTTTTTAGCAACTAGATCATCCAATTGTGCATAACGATCTTCGGTGTAGAAGCACAATTGGAAAATCTCAAACCAAGAGAGAATTAGAAAATATATAATCACTCAATAATTTTCTCTCTTTTAATATCTCTGTAGAATAATATGAATTTGAAAAAGAATTGCAGAGATCTCAAAAAGTCACCCCCTTCTCTTAGGTTTAACTTATATATATAGAGAAAAATCTTCAATTGACGGTAAAAATCGTTTCTCAATTAAGATTCGTATTTCCACCATTTAAATCTTCCAAATATATATAAATATGTCAATGATAGTCTAATATACTGATAATAGCTTCAAATCACGTCTCAAAGTGGTTAGGAATCAATTATATAACAAAATAAATCTTCCCAAAAATAATTCAGTGTAGCCACTTACCGAGTACTCGTTGAAAGTTCTACCAAGTACTCGGTGAACACCTAACTGCGCAAGTTCGTAAAACGTTCTGGAAAATTTTACCACTTTTGCGTAAACGGCCGCAAGTTCGTACTTTACCGAGTACTCGGTAACACTCCCACCGAGTACTCGGTGGAATAAAATACAAATTTCTTTGAACTTGTTTCTCTATTTCACTGTTTTCCAACCATTATTCCACTGAATATCCTTCGTATCTTCACTACTTTTTACACACATTTAACACTTAACAACTCAATCTAAAACACCAAAACTCTCAACATGATTTTTGATAAGAATAATGTCATTACATAAATAAATGTTCTTACACTCTCCATGCGAATTGTGCTACATCCGCGGGGCTATTTTTATCTTGTATGGCAAAATAATTCTATGAAAAATATCAATGGTGAAAAATGTTATGGATTTATAAGGGCTAAGATGGAATAAATTATTAGGGTAAGAAAATTAGTGTTATTGTGTATTTAGATTGATTAGCCAGTTTGCAAGGTCTCCATGGTGAACTTCTCCAGATGGCTTACTCCAACCAGACCTTTACTGTAATACCCCGTATTTAAATAATTATGTTATTTATTTATTTATTTTGGATGGTATGGTGGGTATTTAAATTATTGAGTAAGGGTACTCTAGTCATTTTATGACTATTAGGTAAGTTTGTTATTATGGGATCTGATAAGGGCATATTAGTCTTTAAGACGAATGACATGATGGTTATTGTGGCAGATCTAGGGGCATTATGGTCATTCGCCATAACCTAGTTTCCCCTATATAACCATAAGGATTTTTCAGCTTATTATCTCTCAAGACTAAGGAAAAATTTCAGACTTCTCTCTTCTTATTCACTCATCTATATACGTATACATATATATATATAGATAGAGAGAGTAAATACTTGGTTTGGATCTGGATCCGTGGTGTAGTAAGCTCTCCAAATCAGGCAAGACATATGTTCTACTCTTCCTCTTTGTACTAAAATTTCGTAACCTTTACCTTATGCATCTATAATCTGCTAGATAGTATTTTTCATATATGTATATGTATGTGTAAATCATGTTCATATATGACATTTATATATTCTGTTTATACATATATGTATAGATCTGTTAGAGTACGTTCATATTCATGTTTATTTATGTGATGATATATATTATGTTTATACATATATGTATAGATCCGTAAGTATATATATAGATCTTGTATATATGTAAATATTCGTGGATTTATATAGGCATATATGTATAGATCTGTTAGAGTATGTTCATATTCATATTTATTTATGTGATGATATATATTCTGTTTATATGTATATGTATAGATCCATAAGTATATATATAGATCTTGTATATATAGAGAGGTTCGTGGATTTATATAGACATATATGTATAGATCTGTTAGAGTATGTTCATATTCATGTTTATTTATGTGATGATATATATTCTGTTTATATATATATGTATAGATCCATAAGTATATATATAGATCTTGTATATATGTAGAGATTCGTGGATTTATATAGGTATATATGTATAGATCTGTTAGAGTATGTTTATATTCATATATATATATATATATATATATATATATATATATATGATGATTTATATTCTGGTTATACATATATGTACAGATCCATGATTATATGTATAGATCTTGTATATACATAGAGATTTGTGGTGATATATTGATATATGCATGAGACTATGTTTATATCTAGCTATACGTACAAATCTATTTTTACCATGTGTATATACATGTATGGATTCGTGGTTATGTGTCTTGTTGGTATGATTCGGATGAGGTGTATATGGTTGGAACTAATTATAAATATCTGAATACAAAAATATTTTAGGTTTCAATGTTGATAAAGATTTCAAAACTGTTATTAGAAAATATTGCATATTTATGTAATTTTTTTTCTCTATTTTCTTTGTTATCAAACTCTGGACATGGATTTATATTGTTATTATGTGTTTCAAGAATTATACTGGATTACGTATTTTTGACCGTATAAATGAATAGTTTCGACCGTATAAAATACCGTATACCTTGGCGCTGGGGCGCTGCCCCAGACCCCGCCAGGGGGGCGCTCAGGAAAACGTCTCGCCGCCCCCCCTGGACCCCCCAGGCTCAACTTCTCCAATTGTCATACATTCCCGATTAAAGAATACAAGTGAATTAATAAATTCGTATAATCATAAGATTTAATCAAATGACTATGTTTTGGAGAATTATAAGGAACCACAAGGAGACTGACTAATATTGCAGTCTCAATAGTACCACGGGACATGGGTGAGTTGTCGGGTACGTGGTTATGGTAAGACATGGATGTTAAATGGAAAAATCGGATTAATGAAATGAATTTATAAAGATAATTATATTAAATGGTGGTATATTAGTGACTATGGTTATAGTTAAATATGTTATTATTTTATAATATAATTTTGGGATTAGGTGTCACTAGGAAAGGGGGTGGATTTTTGGTACTCTGCTTGGGATCATGTAGAGTTGTACTTGCTCTTGGGTTTAACCCACATTTTTGTTATTTCAGGTCCTCGGCAGTTTCACCAGCAAGGGTGAGGACGTCATATCTATCTGTTCGGTCCTATCATATTTCCCTTCCACTCCAGGGTAGGATCCGATAAATGACATATGTTGCATTTCTTTTAAGTGTGTTTCTAGGGGTCCATGTTTATGGGATTTCCAAGTTGTACCTTGTGGGAATTATTTTATTTAAGGATGTATTGGGGTTGGTCTTCTTCATGTATAAGTTGTATCCTTGTTTTTGTTATTGTTGTTATTATTATATTTCGATTTTATGTCTTCTCTTCTGTGCTTATGTTATCAATTACAGACGCTCCTATTTTTCTGTGTATGGGCCTGGCCAACCTATGCATGGAAATTTGGGGGTGTCACATTTACTTCAACTTTTCTCCACAAGGATGCTGAAATGAAACACATGAAAATTCAGCTCCAGTCCCTGCAGGCTCAACAAACCCAAAGACAGATCAGTCCTCCTGATTTCTTTGGCTCCTCGGTCCTTTTCCCTAGCTACACATCTCAACCTATGTCCCAACCACTATATGTTGCACCGCCTGGACAACCTAGTTTGTTTGCCTCTCCATCCATACCACACTTACATATCAGAAAACCTTCAGTTCCACCACCTCCAAGCACCTCAAACACCTCATCTACCTCACAGCTTTCATGTCTTATACTTACCCCATCTTTGCAACCATTAACACCTACACCTACCACATCTTCCGATCCCAAAGGCAAAACTCCAGCTCAATTCATGCTTCAACCCGAAGACTCTCAACCAACTAACCCGATCTCTAATATAAACACACAGTAGGACAGGATCAATACACAAGACAAACTAAGTAAGAAGATAAGAAAGAAGCCTTAGAAGATCAGAGCCATAATGGCTGCTTAAGCTTTCTCTGGGTGATTCTTTTACAAGTACTGCAATTTTAATTCATATCTTCTTAAAGTCTCATTTTCTAAAACCTAGATGTGTTGTAGCGATTGGTCCCTGGGGCATACGAGGTGTAGATCTTATGACTACTGCGTATTCCAAACCATCGCTGTAACCTTCCCATCTTCTCTGTGAAGACCTTTTCTTTGTGAAAACCTTGGTGATTAATGTATTCAATTAACATAGATTGCTTCATTATATTGAGGATAATAGTCCCTTGAGCGTTTGGGCTTGTGTATGGTTGTTTAGCTCGGGTTACCTTCCTCCATATCTTGAACTAATATATGTTTCTTGTCACCTAATCAAACCTGAAGAGAGTTACGGTGCATGACTGATCCATAGATCACGCTCTACCTAGACCACTTCTTGTATAACATTTCTGGTTTGCTTTAAATGAACTAGTTTTCAACTTATGGAATTATAATGGTATGTATGAGTATTTGATGAACCCAGATTTCCTCCATTATGTCTATGTCCAGATCTTCTAGTTTTAGATCCCTCCTTTCACCTCCTTCTTCTTCTCGCATCGAATATTTATATGAGTATGACTACCTTGATGAATCAAGCAAAGTTCCTGTCATCGACCTTCCTATGGTTAATCCTTACACAACTTTTTCTAAACCAACCAATACAGTCAAGAAGACCGTTACCCGTTTGTTCCAAACCCCTCGTCCTTCTTTAGTAAAAGAATATCTGCAAGCCTCTCGGTTCGACCAATGTTTCATTCCTGCTGCTGAACAAGAATAATTATTTCCCCTCGAGTTACCTTCTGACCTTCCTAGTCAGTGGCAACAACAGGGCTTCACACATCTCCATTTTGCAGCTGTTCGTCTTGCTCTCTCTTTTCATGGAAGAAAAGGTCTTCCTGTTACCTCCCGTATTGCTCTGGTTGATACCAGATTCAACCACTATCAACATGTCTGCATAACAACTGTCCAAACTACCCTAAATGCTGGCACGGTAGTGTTCACCTTTTTCCCAAACTTTAACATGCCCTTAGCAGATCCACATCTGCTTAGTGCCTTGAAAGTCCAGATCCAGATTGGTGGCGCCTCCACTGTCTCTACCACCTATACTGCTACCCTCCACTATTAGATGGCATACCGACTGCAAAATCATGCCATGAATATGTACTTACCATCCTCTGCCTCAAATGATGCTTTCCTGCTTGACATAAACACCACCCATCAAGCAACTTGTTCCCATATTCCCAAGCAGCTCTCCAGACCCGAGCTTCTTAAGCTGCTCCCAGAATCATGGGTTACAGCTTATGAGAAAACACATCAACACCCGAAACCAGTTCAGTCTATCAATCTTACTTTCACCACCAAACCTGATGGCTCTGTTGAGATCTCATTTCCTAAACCAGATACTCCATCTCCAAATGCCCTTCCCATATTTTCCTCAAAACTCCCTGAAATTAACATGTTATCTCCTGCTGATTTCCAGTCCCAAATTCCTATCAGCTCCTTTCAATCCTCTGGCGATCCAGTTTATTTTTTCCAAGACCCTGTCACTGGCCACAAGTTCTTTGATGCTTGTGATTGTGCTGATTGTCTTTATGACACTGACGAGGAACCCAAAAGAAAACGAAAGTCATCCCAGCAACGCCTTAAAGAAAGGTATGAAAATGGAGATCCCACTGTTGACCTTCTTGGTGAACCCTCTGGAAAATTTGACTTTTATGTTACCTATAGCAAGTCAAAACCTTCTCAGCCTAAACCACCTCCATCTATCTGTAAGCCTCACTATAAACCATGTGCTCCAAAACCATCACCACCACCTGCTCAACCACCAATCCCCTGTTACATGTTTTCCCCATCATCATCCTGGACAGAAGCGGATTTTCCTCCCTTATCCTACCATGATCCCCAGGAAAACACAACTCACCGGCACAAAGTCCCAGATCATCATGTTATTCATTCAGACGGATCTACTAAACTAGTCTCTGCTGCTGAAGCGGCTATCAATTGGCAATCTGCCAATGCTCTGGCCCATAACAAGATTTTGCAAAGAATTTCCAACTCTTAACAATCTTTGGAAAATACTTTCCAACGAAAGCTCACTTCCTTCGAACTCCTTATCAATGATCTCCAACAGAAGATGCAAGGTCTCCATGGTGAACTTCTCCAGATGGCTTACTCCAACCATACCTTTACTTCAGCTTTTCTCCACAAGGATGCTGAAATGAAACACTTGAAAATTCAGCTCCAGTCCCTGCAGGCTCAACAAACCCAAAGACAGATCAGTCCTCCTGATTTCTTTGGCTCCTCAGCCCTTTTCCATACCTACACATCTCAACCTATGTCCCAACCACTATATGTTGCACCACTTGGACAACTTAGTCTGTTTGCCTCTCCATCCATACCATATTTACAGATCAGAAAACCTTCAGTTCCACCACCTCTAAGCACCTCAAGCACCTCCTCTACCTCATAGCTTTCATGTCCTATACTTATCCCATCTTTGCAACCATTAACACCTACACCTACCACATCTTCCGATCCCAAAGGCAAAACTCTAGCTCAATTCATGCTTCAACCCGAAGACTCTCAACCAACTAACCCGATCTCTGATATCTTGCTGAAACTGGTTAATCTTTCCCAAGGTCCATCTGATACGGATTCTGTTTCTGAATCAGTAGAAGCACTCCCAGCTTCTTTTATCCACATAGTTGATCCAAACCCAGAGTTCCCACCTAACACTGATCCTATTATTAAAGAAGTTGAGGATCCTCTTCCTCTGACACATCCTCAACATACCTTTTCACCTCAGTCTCAATCTCACAATGGTTTTTTTATTGATGAGATCCCCCATTCCAAGTGGTTGGATAAGTTCTATGAGATCTATGATTGGTGCACTGCTGAGATGCTTGCTTCTAATGCTGACCTTCGTTCGGTCCTCACCCATTGTGTGGCAAAATTCCTTGGTCGCCTTCGCCAATGGTACTTAACTCTAGGCAAGTACCGACACCTCCAACTTGTTCAAATGCCAACAATCTCGCCCTTCATCGATGTTCTCCACAGTGAGTTCATTGGTTCATCTGATGGCTTGCTCAGCGCTGTTCATGAAGAATTCTTGAGTATGAGATGCTGTTCTTTTAAACGCAAGGACTTAGAGACTCATTTTCTCCGAATGTCCCAGAGATTTTATGTTCTTGGTGGTATTGATGATGTCAATCTTAAACAATTTTTTATCAACTCGCTTCCAAAACCTCTTGGAAACGAAACATTCAGATTTCTTCAAACTAAAAACATGGCTTTGAATAACACATCCCTTGGTTCCATTTACCAACATATTCTCCAATCTCTTGAAAAGCTTTGCAACCACCAGAAGTTCTTCAAAAAACTTCATGAGCAAGGAAAACTTATGGGAAAAGCTTGTGATAGATTTGATATTCTCATCAAGTGCAAATCCGACAAGTCTTGTTACTGCAGCCCCTCTACTAAGAAACCTAAGCATTTCAAGAAGTGGAAACCCAAAAGATCTTCCTCTTTCCCTAAGCTTTCTATACAGAAGAAATGGATATTCTTTCGTAAGAAACCTGTTCGTGGCAAGCGCAAATCTGGCAGATGTTACATTTGTAGACAACCAGACCACTATGCCAGACAATGTCCAAACGAAGCTGCTCGAGATAAATTGGTCCATTCCATCTCCAAGATTCTCCCACAGGATGATGATGATGCAAACATTGAATCCATTTTCTCTATTGATGATGAAGCCAGTACTGAGTCTATTATGGCTTTCTCCTTTGGGGCTGCCTCATCAAACTCTTCGAACACCTCTTCAGAAGATTCTGGGTCTGAAACATATTACCCTCATCACCTTTTCTCGGTAGAATTTTCATTAGCCCCATCCTTGTTTGTCCAACCACTTGCCCAGATCCATATTATTCCTGACAAATATGCTAAACATATCCTTGTTATAGCCTTCTTTGATACTGGAACAGCCTTGACTATTATCAATCCGTCCATCCTTCCTAGGTCTTACTGGCAGAAATGTTTTTATCCTTTCACTACCGCCATTGGTGAAACTTTTGCCATTACCCTAAAGAGTAAGTCTATCATCCTCTAGTTGTTTCCTGGCTATACTGTCAAACATCAAGTTCTTGGTTCTGATCTTCCGAACAAAGATATTCTTATTGGGTTTGACATTCTTCAGAAGCTCTCCAAAATTTCATGGATGCCAAAAGGATTGAAGTTTCGGAATTACTTCCTTCCTTGGACTTCTAAACCTAATCTGTTCTCCCTTGACAGCATCTCCTCTTTCAGAGAGACTATCATCCAAACTTCCTGTGCTGATTCACATACTCATTTCCTTACCAAATGTGATCATCCTCTGTGGAAAAACCCAGATTTCTTTATCACCCTTCCCTTCAAGAAAAATGAAGACCTTAACCCTACTAAAGCCACCCACCATGGTATGAACCCGGAACATTACCAGTTAGCTGTCTAAGAACTCCAACAACTCCAAGCCGAAGGTCTTGTTGAACCTACTCAGTCCCACTGGGCTTGTGAAGCGTTTTATGTAAATAAGCGTAGAACAAGTTCATGGTAAGCTCCGTCTTGTCATTAACTACCAACCCTTAAACCATTTTCTTCAGGATATCAAATTCCCTCTTCCCAGAAGAGCTGTTCTCTTCTCGAATTTGCCTAAAGCCCAGATATTTTCTAAGTTTGACCTTAAAGCTAGTTTCTGGCAACTTGGTATCCACCCTGATGAACGTCCCAAAACTAGTTTTTGTATCTCAGACCACCATTTCCATTGGATTGTCATGCCCTTTGGCTTGAAAACTGCACCCTCTTTATTCCAGCAAGCCATGATTCGTATTTTTGCTCCCATCCTACCTTCAGCCTTAGTATATATTGATGACATCCTGTTTTTTTCCCCAGACCTTGAAACACATGTCACTTTTTTCCAAACCTTCCATGAAATTGTCCAAAAATTTGGAATCATGTTTTCTGAAAAGAAACTTATTTTAGCTTAACCTGAAATAGAGTTTCTAGGCATGAATATTTCTCAAGGTCAGTATGCTCTGCAACCTCACATTGCTACCCAACTCCATCAATTCCCTGATGCTCATATTTCTGCTAAGCAAGTTCAACAGTTTCTTGGTATTGTGAACTACATGTCACAATTCATTTCAAATCTTGCTCAATACCGAAAACCTCTTTCTGAACTTCTTAAGAAAACCCCTCCACCGTGAACAGCTCAATGCACAAATACTGTTGCTTTCCTCAAATCAGTGTCTCAGTCTCTTCCTCCTTTGAAAATTCCTTCTGATGGAAAAAGAGTCCTCCAAACGGATGCATCTGATCTTTATTGGGGTGTTGTTCTTCTTGAAGAACATCCTGATAAACCGAGAATGATTTGCGGTTATAAAAGTTGTTCTTTCTCCCCTGCCGAAACCCATTATCATTTTACTTACAAAGAAATTCTGGCTATCAAACGCAACATTGAAAATTTTGAATTCCATTTGATAGGTCATCATTTCCTGATTGAAACTGATTTTAGCAGTTTTCCTAACATGCTTAAGTTTAAAAAGAAACATCCTCCCAAGGCTCAACTTCTTCGTTGGGCAAATTGGTTTTCCCAGTGGTCCTTTGATGCTGCTCATATCAAAGGAAAAACTAATGTTTTCCCTGATTTCCTCTCCAGATTAAAATAGGACATCCATCTTGTTTATTCTAGTCTTCCATTATGTTTTCCCCTGATTGCTTGTTTTGAACCCTCTCTGTTGCCATTTCACCTCCAGATCCTTCTGTTAGAAAAAACCCTTATTTTTCGTAGTTGTTTCATGGTCAATTCCTTCTAGTTTTTATATATCCACCGTTATGGGCTTGAATATGGTCCTCTTAGGAATTTTCCATTTCACCCTATTTATCCTTTTCTCACCCACTTTGAAATTAATCCTGTGTTTTATTTTACTTTTTCTCGTGAAGCGTTCTTTCTTCTTTGGTACCTTGTTGATCTTTATCACATTGGTATTATTTTTGATAAATCACAGATGTTGCAATATCTTGCTCAGTGTTTACTCAATTCCCTCCCTGCCTCTGAGTTAAGGTTATGTTCATGACTTTCCCTCTTTGGGGATATTCCATTCTGGCAACAAAAATTTCGTCAGTGTCCGTTCCAGTCCCCTATGTTTATGTTCTAGTCCAGTAAGTAATTTTACCCTACCCCTGATTCAGGTGTTCACATTGACAAATCCTACCATGTCTCCTTCTTCACTGGTCATGAGAATACCATCATGTATGAAATGCCTACATTTTATAATCTTTACAGGACACAACTCTGTCATCACAATGGTATTCCACTCCAATATGTTTATCCATATCTATTTCATAGTGATATCTCTCACTGGCGCCATTCATATTTTTATCCCACAAACTGGAGACAAAAGATAATCACTATACTTTCCGACCATGAATACCAGTATTCATGGGATCTGCTATATGATGACCATCCAATCTACCGAGTTCACCAACAGCCATATCTTGTTACTAGTCCTCCACCTCACTATAATTCGGATGAAGATTTCTCTCAAAGCCCAGATTGGTGATTTTTGCGAAATGTATGGGAGTCTGATGTAATAAAATAAGTTTTATGTAATTTTAGTCGTCGGCAAGGGTATATTTATCATTTCAGTTGTATTTTATGCCATTATTTCTGTCAGTTTGAGTATTTTAGTCTTATGTTTGTCTGATGTCATGACCGACATATTTGAAGGACTTTTCGGTTTAGCATATTCTTCCTGCCAAATATGCTAAACCTATCCCCGTTAGATAGTTGATTGATTATGAGGCTTTGTATCTGTCATCACTGCATCACCCCTTTCATTGACTATTACAATGGTTGTTTCTTGCCCAACTTTTAGTCCATATATTTTCTGTTAAAACTGCAACACTCAAACAATAATTTTTAAGTATTTATTAGGAAATGTGTTCTGCTGTTTTGTGTTGAACAACTTCAAAGCTAGTAAAAAAGTTTATTTGACTGTTTCAAGTCATGTATCTTACTATATTCTTTTGGTGGATGATATAAACAAAACCAAAAATAGAGGACTATATTTGGTCAATGAGTTAATAAATTAACAACCCATTGCGGTTCTTAACGTGCTTTGGTGGAGAATTGGTCTCTAGACTTGTCAATGGATTGAATTTTTATCCGAATTTAATTTTAATCAGATTCGATTAGTCGGATATGAATTGAAAATAAAATCCGACAACCTAATTAGTATTCGAATCCGATAATTCAATTTCTTAACAAATTGAATTTGAATTTATGTTAATTCGATCCGATAATAATTCGATCCGAAATTATATATAATATATATATATATATATATATAATATCAATATATATTTGATATTTTAATGTATATGTTTTTAATATTATACCTGTAAATAAATGTTAATTATTTTATTATTTATTAATAATAATTTATCATCTATACCACTATTAAAAGTGTGAATAATTTCAGTGTTTTCAATATTTATTCTTTAAATTTTTATACTATTTATTAATAAATTGAGATGTAAATATAATATACTTAATAATGTTCCAATTCTTTTTTTGTTTTTTGTTTTTTATATTTGTCATGGACATGTGTTATAAGTAATGATTGATAATTTTGTATTTACTGATTCTTGGAGAACAAGAAAAATTCTAAATTTATTTATTGATATGTATTTTTGTATTTTTTTTAATTAGATAATCGGATCGGAGTATTGGATTAAATATGATAATGAAAAAATTTGGATATGAGTTAACCAAGTAAAAAACAGTCGAATTATCGGATTCGGATCGCGGATCGGGGATTTTTGCCATCCTTATCAGTAGACCTGTCAATAATTCGATTATGATCCGGATCCGATGCGAATCCGATTAGCCAGATATGGATTGAAAATAAAATCTGATAATCCGATTAAGATCCGAATCCAATAATCCGATAATCCGATTTCTTAACAAATTGAATTTGAATTTAACTAGATTCAATCCAAATCCGATCCGTTGACAGGTCTATATGTGACCAAACCTTATTTTTGATGCAAAAGAGTGGCACCAAAAATATCAATAATGAAAATTATAAAGATTTTGTAATGTGGAAAGTATATTACATAATCTAGACGTAATATGGATTTTTAGTGGTTGATTGATTATGATGATATAAATCAGTCATAACCACATCACCCCATTGGTTATAATGTTTCTTACCAAATTTTTTTTTCCATTTGTTTCAAGTTAATAACAGTACAACCTGACAAAATTCAATAGAGGAAATGATTAACTGCTGTTTAGTTTTGACCACCAAGGCAGATTTTGAAGACTTCCAGTTATTCAACTCTTAAAAAACCAATTGCAGTTCTTCTGGATGTGCAAAAGTAAGTAGAGCAAAAAATAAAAAAATAAAAAAAAAAAAATATATATATAGAGAGAGGGGGGTTGTTTAAAATGCAATAAACCTCCATGAATTATTAACAAATATGTAATAAACCCCCTTAATTACAAAAGTTGCGACTAACCCCCTAAATTATAGAATTTTATTGCAGATTACCCCAATTATGACACTGTCCGTCCATATATGACCTTAAATTTCAGCATGTGATTGTCACATGACCAACAATATGAAATTAATTGACAAGAAAACCCCTATGAAATTTAAAAGACCAAGTTGACCATTTTATGACAAAGAAAACCTAAATCAATTTTATACTTTCCTCAGATTCTGTCTCAATATCTGTTTGTAAACTTTGTACGTCAATTTTCACTCTCAATATTGGGTTGTGTGTGTTACGGTGATACCCCTCCATCACTACCGGTCCAATCTTCATTCTTGTAAACTCTTCCTTTTCTACTACTTTAACCACTCCCCGAACCATATAAAGAAAATCTCTCTTGCCTCTTGGCAGTGGCGGATCTAGGGATCCGTGTTAGTGGGGATTAAATTTTATTTTTTTTTTGAATATTTGGGGTATAAATGATATATATTTATTTCAGTAGAGTTTAAAATAAATTTTTTGTGGGAGCTTATTTGTAAAAAAATTTAAATTCTGTGATACTTAAAATAAAAACAAAAATTCAATGGGAGCTAAATACTATATATCTAAAATTCTAGGGTAAAAACTATAAAAAAAAAGTTTTAGTGGGGGTCATGCCCTACTGGGCATGAATTGAATCTGTCCCTGCCTCTTGGTAGCTTGGAAGCTGAAGGAGCGCTGAGAAAAAATAATACTCCTTTTGGTTGGGAAGCTTGGTCCATGGTTGGTGGTGTTATTTTTACTTGGGAATTTACGTATACGAGGAAAATTTAAAACCCTTCTATAGATTAGATCACCAATCTTGAGTACTTCAAGGAGAAACTAGTGTTCTCCCATATCCAGGTTGATGTAAATTAAGCTACATATAGTTTAACCCATATATATATATAAACAGGAATTTAGTTGGTAAAGACGAAAAAGAATGATTTAGGGATCCATTGAAAAGTAAAAACTAGATGAAATTTTTGTTCAGCACATGACATTTACCCTAACAAAGTTTCACGAGTTCATTTTAACATCACACACACACATGGGTGGATATATAATTGGAGTGGTTGTGTGAACAAGAGAGTTGTGAATTCTTAAGAAAGTGAAAAGAATTGTGTCTTATGTGATTAGTGCATCTGTGGATTTGTATGTATCTACCTCTCCAATATTACATTTGACACAGTAGCTTGGAAAGGTGATGAATATTGAAACAACAACGTTTCTAGTAAGGCTAGTTATGTCTTTTTATGTTTTTTGACAGCAGAAGCTAAGTTAATGGGGTTAATTGCAGAAAGATCTAAGTTCAAGGGGGTTTCTTAAAGTCCAACGGGGTTTATTGCAATACCTTAATAGGTCAGAGAGGTTTATTGCATTTTACTCATATATATATATAATGAAAATAAAACAATTTTTTTCAAAATGTGCATGAATAGGTACATGTTATTTATGAACTAACTCTTTTATTAGTAATCCTTTACCCAAACTTAAATGGCTTCCTTATTGTTAACCAGGTCAATTGTTGTGTGAAAAACCAAGAAAGAAAAACTGAAATTGAGAAGACTCAAGTGGTGGACTTAGAATAAGATGAACAAAAGCTTTTTACCCCATATTTTCAATCTCCTGCCAACCCAACTAGGAAAAGCTTTGACCTCTGTCTCATGTCTCACATTTCCCTCTAGCCTTGTACCCCTATATAAACCCCATCAACTCAATCTCTCATTCATTCCATTTTCCAATCTCAAATATATATATATATATATATACTTCTCAAAGTTCCCACTTTAGAAGTACTTGAGAAATTGAAAATGGATTTTAGGTATGCATTAGGACTCATCCTAATTTTAAGTGCTTCAATGTTGGCACTTGGCACAGCCAACAAGAACATCACAAAAGGGACACAACATTGGAACTATGGCTTCAACTACACTGATTGGGCTTCCAAGCACTTCAATGGTACTGCTGAGTCCAAAAAGATTGTTGTTGGTGGTTCAGAGAAGTGGCATTATGGCTTCAACTACACTGATTGGGCTATCAAAAATGGCCCCTTTTACCTCAATGATACATTGGGTATGTTTACATTCACTTTCATTCACCTTTGCTCTGTATATAGTTATCATGAATTACTCATTTTAATCCTTCATCAATATTGCTGTCATCTATCATTTATTAGAAACAAAATGCAAAAAAATAAGTGGCCTAATGGTGTCTGAACAAATATTACATTCAGCATGTAAAAGACTTTTCAAGTTTCTTCCAAGAAATTTAAGGTCCACTTAATTAGAAACTTTGAAAACCGTTATAAAAAACTTAGGCCCTGTTTGGTTTGTATGTCTGAAAACTATTTTCAAGAACTCTAAATACAGAAGATTGTATTATGAGAGCAATAAAATACAGTTCCTCTAAATACAGAGAGTAACTTTTAGAAAACTCAACTAAACAGATTTTTTCTATAGTTTTTTTTTCTATTTTCAATTTTCTAAAAACAGAAAATTGTTTCCAAATATGCAAACCAAGCAAAAAAAAACCCTTATTTTTAGAGAACTGTCTTTTTATATTTTTCTATACATGCTTTTTTGTAACTGAATTTTCCAGAAACAGTTTTCAGTAAACTAAACCAACAAACTCTTTGTAGCGTTTTATACCATTACTTATCTTAGAAAGGTGAACATTTGGTTAATGAACTAACATTTTTTATGTTTTGTTTTGTTGGTTTTAGTATTCAAGTATGATCCACCAAATGGTGGACCTACTTCATTCCCTCACAGTGTTTACTTGCTACCAAATTTTTGGAGCTGGTTAAACTGTGATCTTCGGAGAGCAAAGCTGGTGGCAAACCCTACACAAGGAGGAGGAGAAGGGTTCGAGTTCGTGTTGAAGAAGTGGCAGCCCTACTACTTTGCTTGTGGTGAACATGATGGTCTGCATTGCAAGAATGGAACCATGAAGTTTGCTGTGTTTCCGTTGATTCGCCGTTGGCATTTCTGATTTATCAAACACCTTATGAAGCTTGGGAAGATGCAGTGTTGCTTGCTCATTTGATTTTCATACCTTTCTTAATTTCTTCAAACAAATAATGAGGGTTTTAATTTTTTTTTTCGTTTTTCTTCTTTGAGATGAATTTTAAATAAAGGTTGAGAGAGTGAATGGAGATTATATTTGTGACTTGTCATCCAAGTCTATAAATGTATCTTGTAATAGATTCAATGATATTAATTGATTAGTTTCTTTTCGAGTTTTCGAAATAAATCAAACTTTGTGTCATGAGCATGTAGAATTTTTTTATTTAATATAACATTGTACTCATTTTGGGACGGGCAAAAACAAAAAGATGGACAACTACGTTGGAACCCAGGAATGATAATACATGCAATTGAGAATATATATTTGGTGTAGAATTTATATTAGTTTTTTCATTATATATATAACTTAAACACTGATTGCAATTTGAAAGAAAAAGCGAAATAAGGAATGGTCCTGCGAGGTCATTGTGTTTGCAATCTTGTGAGATCTTAAAGCTAAACGATATTAAAATGTGTAACTTTGATAATCAAATTTAAAGGAGGAACAGAGATTTGATTAATTGGTTGATTAGTGATGCCATTAAAGGGTCATTATCACATCGATCACTTCATTGTACAAGTTGTTTCTTACCCAACTTTGCTTTTCAGTTCAAACCACAACACTTTGGCTTCATTTTTTCTGTAATGATACATTAATTCGTCTTCCACTTTGACCAATTTAGCTAATTACACACGTTTTACTGTGTTTAAGTCTTACAAATTATTGTGGTGGTTGGCAACAGCCAAAGCAGCCATGGAAGGCTTCGAGTCAACTATTAAACAATCCATTAACGATTAATTGCAGTGCTAATGCTAGGAAACCACACATGAATCCTCTGCATTAGTTTTAGTCTTCTGACTATTTTTACTCATATTTTAATGGTCGCTTTTATTTCAATTTGTTTGTGAATAACAAATCTATACAAACTAATATAAAAATATGATATTATATGTGTATCATGGTTCGCCGTAACGGTAACGGTCACTGTAACGATAACGGTTTCGGTGTAAAGGTAACGGGTCCGTAACGGAATTACGTAACGAGACGCGGTTATCGCAAGCGTGAATTTTTTAAAATCTTGCACATCTTACCCAAAATGTTCTAATTGGATACTTTTGGCAACATGAATGAATAAAGATGATTTTTTGATAGATTTAAGTGAATTTTATTTAATTTTTTAAAGAATTTTAATATCAAAAAATAAGTTATTAATAAATCTAATGGTGTCGTCGTTATTTGAATGTTTATGATATACTTGTTATGATATTATTAAATTAAATTTAAATTTAAATAAATAAAAATTTGAAATCACAAAAGATATAATTTATTTCCAACAATGTAAAATAATTTTTAAAAAGATACATGGTTCATCACCAAAATGAATTTCGTAGTGGATTTTGTTACTCTGGTTGGGGTTCATGAAAAGATTGCCAATTTTGAGCTGTATCTTCAGTGGACATTTGATTCATCATTAGTAGACCACCTTCTCTTTGTAACTGATGGAGTAACATTTATCATATCATATACATAATAGAAAGCTTTTTAACCCAAATTTTTTAAAAACTTCAATTGTGTTAACCTTTACGATATTTTCAGAACCGATAAAAATCGGGGTCCCGATTACTGTAACGGCCCGTAACGGCACCCGTAACGGCGCCGTTACGAGTGCGAGAAACGAAAAACGGTGCCGTAACGGCCCGTAACGATAACGGCAAGCCGTAAAACCGTTACCGCAAACCATGATGCGTATTTGAATTGTGTATATTGAGTTGCATTATTCATCTGAAATGCACATAATATTGTGCCATTTTTTATTTTTTTTTTCCGAAACATTCCCCTCTTTTATTTATTGGGAGAAGAGAAAATACCATTGGGCCATTTGTTACCCTGGTTGTGTGAGTTATTTAAAATTTGATTAGCATAGAATGGACTACAGAGACAAATTAAGAGATAAGAACAAAGTTTACATTAGCATAAATATGGGTTATAAGAATTGCAAAATTAAGATTCATTCTAATAGGAGTGATTGAGTATGTAAATTAATGGATGCTAGTTATATTTATCTGTTCAAGTTTTTGAATTCAACTACAAAGTATCCGATTTTGGACCGGTATTCATTAGTTAATATATATTTTGTGATGTTCATATTTTTAATAGAAAATTAAATCTTAAAAAAACATCGAGATCAATTTTTGTGTTTCATTATTATTTCCAATATCATCTAGTTATAATTTAAAATCTTCATAATAAATTATCAAGTGTAATAGAAATTATTTATTATTAATACTAATTAATAGTGGTGAGAAAAGAGAAAGATGAGCGTGTATGGAGGAGATAGTTGGGGAAGAGAAGCACAATACAGGAAGAGGAGAGTAGACGATCTCATCCTCGATGGAGTCGATGCCTCATCATCATCATCCTACAAGAAGCTCTCCACTGGAAAATATGGTTGCCTCGTTTGCCCTAACAGTCCCATTCTCGATACTCCTCTCATGCTCTCCGTAAGTATCAACCCTATTCTCCCTCTCTCTCTCTCTCTCTCTCTCTCTCTCTCTATGTATATATATATATATAGACACACATACACGCACACATATATATATATACATACTTTAATCTGAATTTGCCTATCTTGGTTTTGACCAAATTACAAATCTCTGGACATGGGATTTAGGCATGTCTATTTCACTGTATCAATAAATTCATTTGCTTTTTGTGTCATATTTGGTGTGTGTATGTGTATATATATATATATATATATATATATGTATGTATGTATGTATGTATGCAGATTTTTAGTTTCACAGATTTGCCTGATTAACATTCTGGAGTGACATTGCTGATGTACAACCTCTTAATTTTAAGCAGACTTTAATTTCTTTTGTTCAATTGATAAGAGTGAATAATCAGGAGTCAGGACACATCTTAATCATCTTCAAGGGGTTTAAAAACTGTTCCTTGTATCCTGGTGTGAGATGTGCTAATGTTGAGATTGAAAGTGTGTCAAAAAATACAGAAAATTATATAAAGTAACAATGACAAGATTTCAGCTTACATGCTCACTTCATTGAAGTTTGGCATCCTGTTTGTAGAAGAATCGGGATGTATAGTTGTATACCCAGTTATAGAATAATCACTGAATATAAGTTGCCACGAAAAAACTGGTCTCCCCTAGCTATTTTTATTTTCGTTTGAACTATCACGAGGCACCAAGTTTCATGTTCGAAACAGTTTCTTCTTATGTTTCATTTGTTCTGTAATAAGATAAAGGGCCAAGGATTGTGAATCGAGTTTTTCTAGGATCAACGGTCTGTTTGGAGAACAATGATGCAAGTTTATTAGCAAATCAAGAGCTCAATTAGAGTCCCTAGAGGGAAAATTTGTCGAATATGAAGTTAATAACCTTCGAAACCCACTTCCGAGCTTGAAAGAAAACCCATTTTCCCAATTGGAACAACTCATTAGATTTTATCTGGATGAATGCATCAGCCTATCCCTACCAGACAACATGTTGTTTTGTGTTGTGTACTGTACTCCCGTGTTCGTCCCTTGTATGGGAACAATTTACTTTCTTGATGAGATTGTTTTTGATCTTTTTTTTTTCCCTTTCATTATAATTCTCAAGTGCTGGAAGAATTTCAGAATTCAGCACTAGCTGGTAAAAAAATCCAAGAAGCTAGTGACTTGGTGGTAATAGTTTCTTGAATAACTTCGCACAAGCATTCAAGCCCGAGTAAAACCGGGTAAAGTCAGTTTGTATGTTGGAAGAGAGGGATAGGGAGAGGAGCTTGAGGTGGAGACAATTGTATTGCAACCTTTTTCTCCCTAAATTTATTTCTGTTATCAAGTGATTGTATCTTGGGAGTTGGGGGAACGGGAGTGAGGAATATGCTATTATGCCTACGAATTCTATAGAAAGCAGAAAGCAGTTATTAGAAAATCCAACTTCTATTTTATATTTCGATTGTTCAGTGAATTGAGGTTTTCTGGTCCGTAGGTTCTTCTCCCAGCATTGGTTCCCTTATAATTGAAAATTGCTTTTGCAGATGCATATCAAGGGATCACGCCATCGTTCTGCCGAGTCTAGGGTTAAAGAGAGAGAATTAGCGAGGCAATATGAGATAAATAAGAGAATAGCCTTGTCAGACAGTTCTACTTGTAGCACCAAGACTTGCACACCTACCCAAAGATTTAAATCACCAGGCAAACCCTTAATTGAACAGACACGTAAGGCGGCTTCTGAGATACTTTGCAACAAAACTTGTCAGCAAAGTTCTACAAATGGAAAGGACGATGTCAAATATAATACTGGTTTTTTCGAAATTGCTCCATCTAATTCTGATGTCAAGGGCTCTTTTCATGCAACGGACATTGATGGCAAGGTGGTCCAGGAGCAATCAGATTTTAGAGAACGTCGGGAGAGAGAACTCAAGTTCACAGCTGCTGGTTGGAAACGGGATGGCCATGGGAGGTGGTTCAGAGATGAAAATGTGAGTACCGTCTGTTGCCCAAAACAATGTCTGGTCATTGATTCACAATATTATTCACTTATGGCTATTGCCTCTGTATAACTCAGTTGAAGTGTATTCGTGCAGGTTGAATTCGACTCTGATGAGGAAGATCCAAATGTCTGTCTTGCTTCCTAAACTAAGAGGACTCGACCATAAAATTTGGTACTCATAAATGTATGATTATGCTTGCTCAATCGTCGTTGAACTACTCTGCTGCAACAGAATTATATCCTTTTCATGACATGCTTTGATGGAGGACAGGAGGAGGTGAGCGTGACATAGTGGCAGTTGCTTGAGGCACTCTTTGAACTGATTGTATTGAACTTGGGCGTGCCCTCTTTAGATAGATAATTGCAGGGTGTGTTATGTTGTAGCAATGCTGTAATTTTTCAACACAGCAAACATTTCAATACATCTTTATTCTGTTTTTCAAGACCTAAGATTTAGCTATTTTTAGCTAATTTAAAGCTCTGAAAACATATTTAGTTGTGTTGAAAAGCCATACTCCGTGTTCTGTGTATGCAACAGAGGATGCAGACTTGTGTTTATAATGGAAACATTTACAATTTAATTTGATGTCGTTTTAAATTCAAGAAATTTTTGTTAAATTGCAATGAAGATTGACAAGGATGTAGGTATAGTTTGGTCACTGCCTCTGTATTAGTTGTCAAGAAAATTGCAGATCAATACATTGTCCAGATATAACCCAGAATTCACAGGCCTAAATATACTGTTTGGAGAAGTAACATATAAATCTGCTATGACATGTACCTCAGATCAAGTAAACAAGCCGAAAAATCCCAGTTGATGTTGATTACACCCAAACTGCAACCAATCAGGTTCATTCATGTTCACATGTAGCATCAGACAATTGCCTGCAAGTAGTTCAAAACTACATAGGTTCTTTCCTTACAGAAGTTTGAAGGTGTTTATGAGGAGAGTGCAGATAATCAAATATAGATCTTGCATCGTAAAACCTATAATTTCACATTGACTGTTTCATAATCCTTGAAAACAGGAAAATTATTTTATTAAATACTTGACGTTCTAGTTCCCTCAACCGCACAAATCAGACTGCTGTATTTACCGTAATACAATCTTTGCATTGATGGGATTCCAAGCACAGAACAGGGCTCAGCAAAACATTCCATCCCATAGTCAAGGTGACTGAAATTATGCGCCTCGTGGCAGAAGAAGTTTATATCAGAACAATTTAAGGCACATCCGAGGTTGACATGTATAGCAGCTACCAACGAAAGAGTCACATCTTAAATATGTGCCCCGTCTGATAAAAGAGATACCTCAGTATTAATAAAGGTAGATACTTGAACATGATTTTCTTCCAAACTTCTTTAGCTTAGTGCTTCTACAACAAGTTGATAGGAATATTTATAAATAATCAATATGAACAAGAACCATAATTCCCTTGAAAAACATTCTCTAGCCCTGTTTGGTATGCGTTTGTGTTTTTTGCTGTGCATTTAGGTACAACAATGTTTATCAGGCTCAAACACTTTCCAAAACAAGAACACTATTATGAATCCAATGAATGGAACAAAATAATCATAATCATAATGATTTCAACAATTTCACTATGCTTCATCTTTGCCTAGACTTTGACTTATAATGCAACAAGAGCTATGACAACCAATTTCGCTATAGTAGTAGAAGTTAGAAGAAATGAGGCAATACTTAATTTCATATACAGCACATCTGAAATAAATCACATCCATTACAGGCAAAAAGAATAGTTCTCATTTCTCGATGTAAAGGGATTTTACTGAGAAGAAAAAGGAAGCAAGTCCTTAATTAATACATTATAAACACATGGATACTCCTGTGTTTAGTTCAACAATACTTGGTTGTAACTTTACATGAATTCAATACTGAGGAAACAAAGAGGAAGGGGACTGAGGAGTCTATTAAGTAGCAACAACAGGACATGGATCATGGTGCGAAATGAAGAGTATGAAATAATCTAGGTGTAAAATGTTTCTGAAATGAGAGGACAAATCAGGTACATTGCTATCATATGCCACGGAAATTATCAGTATTGATACAGATTGTGAAGTGAAAAATTCCCTGTGCCTCTTTCGATGAAGCATTAGAAAGCATATAAGCTCTCAAAATTATGTGTGCTGTGCTCACACAAAAGAGATGAAATTATGTGCCAAGTGCCAACACCAATACTTTGAACTGTAAAGCATAACTTTCAATCTCTACCAAGAAACACATACATGGAACCAGGAAAACCCATAGAATAACACTGTTTAGGACAACAGAAACAATAAACTAGTTATTTGTAGAATGGGATACATTCATTCATCCCACAACTTCTCCATCAGCAATGTAAAGCAAATTGTTATATCTCCTATTAGTGCAGAGGTATTTGCTGAATACATATAAATCTAACAGGAATTGAAGTTAAGGAATTACCATATCTTACAGCAGAGATTCATACAAGGCCACAGAAAATTTAAGCTAAAAAAAGAGAAAAAAATCCAATAAAATTCATGCAGAGGTATTCAAACTCAGGTTCAATCAAATTATGATTATCCTATATCTACCAAACCACTACACCAACATTGAGAAAGAGATCACAACTATCAACCCATTTTCATTACGAGGCCCAAATCAGAATTTGGACACTGAAATGATAGTCCTACCCCCATAAAGCGACAAAGGAGAAAACAACATAACTACTGCATCGAAAACTAACAAGAAAGAGAATGGTAATGCTAATCAGAGATCTGCCTGATTTTCAAATAAAGCAAGAATTTTCTAAACCCAACTCAGCCCTTTAAGCTACCTCATTATATAAAAAAGCTCAGTAGAGAATATGTGATCAAACAATATCATCCTAAGAGTAATTGCTACAATAAAGTCTCTAAACAGAATTACTCCTAAGGAATGCAACAGTCTACAGACTCACTTATTTTGTACAATTAGCTCAATTTATGAATTCTCTTCCATTTGACATTCCAATCACAGTGAACCCATCACTAACCTCGTTTCTTCTTTCACGTATAGCATGACGAACTTCAGAACTAAGTTGAAATCTTAAGAAACTTGTAGACAGAACATGGATGAGCAATGACACTTTCTTTCATTTCAAACCATCTCATCTTTGAATTTATACCAAAGTTAGATTGTCTCATAAATTACAATTACAGGAGAAATTGGACGAGGAAAAAGTACATTCTTACAGATCTGAAAGTCCTTCCCTACTTGGAGCCTCTTTCATCTTGCCGAAAGCCGTTGGTACAACTCATCAGCCAACGCCTGCCTCAAATTTTCCCCGAAATAATAAAATGATTTCTCACTCTCCAACGCCCTAGCCGGAGCCCCACTCTCCTCCGGCTCCTTCCAAAGCTCCGGCTCAGGCTCCCTCGCAATCTGACACAAATTATGCAACACACAACACGCCACAATGGTCTGCGGCGCATGATTGAGACCCACATTCAAGTCCCTAAGAATCTTCCACCTCCCCTTGAGCAACCCAATGGCTTCCTCCACCACCTGCCGCCCCTTCATCAACGCCACATCAAACTCCTTCTGAGGCGGCGTTCCGGACCCATTCCAAGCAAATGGAGTGAGCAAAAATGACAGCAGAGGGTAACACCAATCCCCAACTATATAAGGCCTCACATGGTGACCCCTCATATTGATCACTTTATCCCACACAATGTCACTAGATATAAGCCTATTATACAAAAGACTATCCCTGAAATGGGTAGCATCATCAAACCCACCTGGGGATTTCACACAAACATCCCAAAAAATCTTTTTGTGATCAGCCACTACCTGAAGAAGAACCGCGGGGTCCCCATTTCGGCATTGGTAGTCCGCGGCAGAATTGAGGTCGGAGGGGAGGCGGTGGAGCTTGATTGCGGAGGAATCAATGGCGCCACAAATATTGGGCAATGAGGTGAGTTCCTGGAACGCGTGGGTGGTGTCGTGGAGGCGGCGGCGGCTGACGGGGATTTTGATGAATTCGGGGTAGAGCTTGGTGGCGAGGAGGCGCGTGACCATGTTGGTGATCTTGGAGATGAGGTAGGGTTCGAGGGAGTAGCGGGAAGCTAGGGTTTTGGCGGAGTGGCCGTGGGTGAGGCGCGAAAGGACCATGGCGATGGCGTAATCGGAGGGGAGGGAGAGGTTGGATTGGGCGATGTAGGGTTTGAGCTTGTCGACGACGGTGGTGAAGACGGGGTAGGAGAGGCCGTAGGAGGATCGCCACTCGGCGTCGCGGAGGGGGGCTTCCATGGCCCAGATGCGCTCGGTGGAAAGCGCGCGAAAGGCGGCGACGGAGAATTGGGAGGCGGAGGAGGGGGAGGGGGAGGGAGGGGCGTTGGCGGCGGAGGAGGAGGACGAGGACGAGGAGGGGCGGGAAGAGGCGATGTAGGAGAGAACGGAGGCGATGGTGAAGAAGAGGAGAGGGGCAGCGGAGGTGGAGGTGAGGAGGGAGGTAGGGGAGGAAGCGGTGGCGGTGGTGTCGGAGAGGAGGGAGGAGGTTGGGTCCATGTGGTTCTGGAGGTGGAGGAGACTTGATAGCATCACCAAGAATGACTGATCCATTGCACTTTCTCTCTCTAAAACTCTCACTTTCTCTCTCTACAACTCTCAATTTCTCTCTCTACAACTATCTCTGTAAAACCCTCTTCTTGAAGAAGAAGAAGACTGGTCTACACAAACCCTAATTTGTCCATTTTTGTTGCAGAGAGTGTTGAAAAGGAAGTGGAATGGAACGACATACAAAAGAACCGGTGGTACCGAACGGTTCGGTTACAAAATAAAACGGTTCAGTTCTGGTTCATAATATTCACAATTTTACATGGGGGTAAACGCCGGTATGAATATGACAAGCATTATTTTTGGGGACAATTAGCACATTTATTTTAGAAAAAAACTAAAAGGAGAACTAGGTTGGTCTATTTACTAAAAATAAAAATAAATTTGTTTAATTAATACCAAAATAATTATTGATATCATATTTTTGAATTTTTAATATTGAAAATCAAGAATTATCCCATATAAAAATATACTAATACAAAACATAGATAATTAATTTTAATATAGAAATTCATGTAACTAAAAAAAAAAAATATTGTAAGTGATAAAATTTACTCACATAAAAAAGATGATTTTATTGAGGCCCCAATAGCCATATATATAGTTTAGTTCTATTACATTTTTCTTCATTTAGTGAAATCATGCTCCCCATTATATGGGGTTATGACCTACTTGGTTAATAATTACTCACTTTCTAAGATAGTGATGAACTATTCATATTACATGGGTTTGAGATTATGGGTCAGTTAACCATTTATATATACATAAGCCTACTAATTTTACCATTTGAGTTATTCATGATAACTTAAGTATCAATACACATATTTTTATTTGTATGTCCTAAGCCTTTTCTTTGATATTATATATAAAATTTAATTATTCAAAAAAATTATATATACATATTTATAAACTAATGAATGTTATAAACACAATATATGTATTACAAGAGTGCTTTAAGCAATTATTCAAAATAAATACATACAAAATATATATTTAAAAATTAATAAATATTATATGCACAATATCTATATTATATATTTTAAGTACTTATCGGCTGTACCAAAAGAATATGTATCAATACACATATTTTGAAACTAATACATGTTAGAGGCACTCTATCTATAATACTATAGAGGTGTTTTGAGTACTTAACCTATATTATTTTAAGTTGTGTAAATGTAAAAGACCCGTTGAGTGTAGTTGTTTAGGGTTTAAGTTTTTTTGATTTGGGAGAGTTTTTTATTTGAAACGATTAGGGCTCCGTAGCTGATAGTCGAAGCGAAATTGAACTTTTTGAAGCGAATATCAGTTTTATGATTTGATTTTTGAAGAAAGTTGTTAATTCTTGTTTTTAGGTTATAGGTTTTTGTCGATCTATCATCACCATCAGCGGAAGTTCCAATTAGCAGCCATGACTGAGGTACTTTCTCTCTCTCTCTCTATATATATATATGTATATGTATATAGATGTATATAATACATATGCATATTTATATATCTCGGAAGCTTTAAAGACGAAATATTTAGAAACAAAGAGGTTCTTGTTCTTTCTTTCGTGTAGTTTTTTGGCTCGTGATGTATTGATGTGTGTTGTGACTTGTGAATCTGTAAACGAACATTATTTATATGTAAAGACCCAATTCGATATGGCAAACCCACATTACAGGGGATAAATGGCTACCTTTTTCATTCACTGCGGCCATTTTCTTCTACTTCCCTCTTTATCTTTGTCTATAAACAAATTCATCATACATTAGGTGTTGCGTTCTTGAGAAAAGAATAACTAGGAAATAAAGATAGAAGAAAGAAAGAAAAAAATTGCATACATAAATGTTTACCTTCAAATGCCATGTTAGATAATGGAGCCATTTAAAAAATAAAGAATAGATGAACTTTCAACTGGAGTCCCAAATGCCTCCCAGTGAAGTGATTAACAGGGATAAAAAGGAATGAATTGTATTCTTGCTGAATTAGTGTAATTAAGATGGATTGTGAATTTGTTGAATTGGGTCAATTGATTTTTACGCAATTCGTTTTCCTGATTATTCCCAAGGCCAGGTAGGTCAATCAATTTTCTAGGTTAGCTGTAATACCGTGCACTGCCCTTCTGTATTTCCCGATTTCCACGTTCATGACATCTAAATGTGGTTTTTGATTTAACTTTTCAACAAGTGCTTTTGTGATACCGTCTATCGCAAGGTCACAATTTAGACGTTTTGCTTGATAAAGCATGCTCATCCATACTCATTCGGCTATCTCTGAATATGCTGCATAGTATTCTGTCCGGTTGTCCCTCTTTGTTTATTAAAACAAATGAAAAAAATAATGACTGTTTATGCTAGTTTTGAACTTTCAATACTCGTATCCTATTTTACATATGGCTTTTGATACACTGAAGCTTAATTGGTATAGTTTTTTTGATATAAACTTGTGATGCCTTTCTCATCCTGTCATGTGATTGTTCTCTTTTTCCCCTTCTCCAGTATTGGGTTAGTCAGGGTAACAAATGGTGCGACTTCTGCAAAATCTTCATATCCAACAATCCATCCAGCATCAGAAACCATGATCTGGGTCAGCGTCACAAGGATAATGTTCAAAAGAGGCTTGCTACTATGAGAGAAGATAAAGCTAAAAAGGCGAAGGAAGAAAAGGAAGCAGCCCGTGCACTTGAACAAATTGAAGCAGTAAGTTTACATGTCTTATGCTATCTTATATGTATGGACTTTGGGGGATACCTGAAGTTCTAATTCCTGTTTAATATTGTGACACCAGTGCGGCTGTTAAACTGGTTTAGGATCGAATCCTACTTGGGGAGATTTGATTCTCTTTAATTTAGAATGAAATGGCGCTCTTCGATCGTTAAGAGCAAATGAATAAACTATATCTTTACTACAGAGTTCAGCATGAATGAAAAAAATTGTTTGCATGCCCATGTATATAGAGTTCATCAATAATTTAAGGGGGTACGATTCAATATATGAAAAAGAAGACAAATTTATTAATAAAAATGAGCAAATTCAAATTTCCATGAAAGGAATACTAAAACTATATTAACTATCAATGAATTTTCATCAGATCTTAAATTATTTACTGGGGTATGTGTTTCTAGCTAGAATCAAGCCTTGAATTACCTTCTTATCAACATAATGCTAAAGTTGACTACACATGTCTTGTTTCTTTTTCATATTATAATTTATACATACCCATATCATCTTCATATTTCCCTTTCACCCTGGTAAGTCTTATTTCTCCCTCTATCATCTGTTTTCCCCCCTTCGTTTCATTGTCACCTATGTCAAAGCAGATCAAGTAGTTTAGATTTAGAACGAAACGTCCATTAAATTCATATGTTGATGCAGTACTGACAGTATCCATCTTTGTTAATCTTATATATCGTCCATTCCTTTTGTTTCAAATGTTTGCAGAAAGCCACGCGCAGTTATCAGAAGGATATAGCAACTTTTAAGGAATCCAGAGATACCAATACCCATGCACTAGTTGCTCAAGAGAACGGTCAAGGGACTTCTAAAGGATCTACAATTTCCGGAGGAGGTAAAATTAATAGCTCTTCTATTTGTACATGTTCTGATAGTCCAAACTGCATTGTTATAGTGCAAGCTTTGGGGAGCATTGTTATGCGACCTACCTAGAAGAATTTGCTTTCTGGAATTTGCCTTTGCCCATGTGAACTTTCATTCTTTACTATTGTCAAATGCGTTTGGTTTTGAAGATGAATATGAACCTAATGAATCCAATTGCTAAGAATCCAAAAATTGAGCAACACCAGACTTGACACAATTGGGCTAGGAGCATTACACTGTCGTATTGGTGAATATCTTAAAAAGTGTACCAAGATGTCTTAATTTTGAATAAAAAGAAAATATGATATATCTCCCTTGGGATTTATCAAGTGAATGGTGATAGAGATCAAAATCATGTGCTGCACATGAATCTAACCAATGTTTTGGAGAAAGGGCGAGGATATATAGATTTAGGTTTTCCAATATATTTTGGGAATTACAATAAGTAAGAGTTAGTTTTGTTATATTTCCTTTTAATAAGTATTAGAATAAGGTTTTCATGTTAATGAGATCTTCTGTCTTGCATCTTTGTTGGACTGCCAACTGCACATAGCTATATTCCAGCATTGAGCATAGGGATGGCCAAATGTTATATTAAGGGTCTATGACATCCATTTCTAACTTATATAAGTTGTTGCTGCTATTTGGATTTGGGCCTTTTTGAATCGCCTAGACATACAATAGGGTTCTTTGAAATTTATTGGATTAATCACATCTGGAGAAAACTTAGTGTTGAATAACAGACTAATTCTCAGCCAGTTCTTCTCTTCTCACTAATTCACCCTCCTCTTCTCACTCGCCTTCTCTCTTTTGGCTCCACATTAATAGGATTTTGAGATGTGTAATAATCGCAACAGAATAGAACTGAATAGTAACTGGAGCACACTAATTTACAGGCTTGACCTTCGATAAAGCTTGTTGAGCTGGTTTTATTTTTGGGCACAATAGCATTTCTAAAGCCAATTGATCCGTGCGTAATTTAACTCAACACACTTTGCTATCCTCAGTTCACTGACAGCCTACCTTCCCATGGAGTCGAATGTTTTTGACTGACTCCTGTTGGTCAAAGGAAAGTGGTGGTCCTGATTCAGGACAGAGCCATGTGAGGCAAGAGTGTATGATGTTGAACGCGGGGAGCGAGACTCCGAAAATAGTTCAACCGTTTGCTGAGGGTGTGTGAAACAAAATTGTGGTGTACAAATACGCAATATGAAGGTCTTAGTCATTTAAGGTGAAGCAAAGGACTCTTTCAATTCAAGCACTTTTGCGAGTGAAGTGCTATGTCTTTTATAATAGGTAATTAAAGACCTTTTGGAACTGCTTGGAAACCAGTATGGCAAGCAAGCATGTCTGATTAGCACTTGATCTTTGTTTGCAAATTCACTTCTTCATCCACTAAGGAAATTACATTTTTATTCGTACTTTTGTGCTTAAGATTGTGCATTTTCTACTTAATTGAAATTTTGAATCCAATTCTAACTAAGAGCCGGACCCTCCCCATATAGACTCTATTGTGCCAATTATTTAATCCTGCATGAAAATATTATCATTTTATGAGTCTTTGTTGCTTTGATCATGTACTGTTTAATTTGATACAGCTTTGAATGATTACAGAATGGGAATATGATGACGCTTCAGGATATTACTACAATCAGAGTAATGGTTGCTACTATGATCCAAATTCTGGCTTCTACTATACTGATGCTTTAGGTAATGAGTCATATATACTCTGATCTAAGTTCGTTTCACCCCTAAAATTCAGAGTTTTATAGTATTTTACTGACATAAATGGAACAGGTAGGTGGGTGACACAGGAAGAAGCATATGCTGCATCTCAAGTTCCTTCAAACTCCATCCGAGGAAAAACAAGTTTCATGAAACCATCGTCAGGCCCTGGACCTGCTTCAGAAAACAAATCTGATGCAAAAAGTCAAAGTGGACCCCCGCCTGGGCGGGTTGTATCAGCGTCTCCAAATCCAATGAGATCTGTTAAAGGTGCTCCTTCATCTCTCTCCGTAAACAAGAGAAAGCGACAAGATGCGAAGCCAAAGGCTTTATCTGAAGAGGAATCTGCTGCACTGAAGGCAAGGGAGGCAGCAAGGAAGAGAGTTGAGGAGAGAGAGAAGCCATTGCTTGGTCTTTATAGGGGTCTTTGATGTATAACAGCTCCAACAAGCATTTTCATTCTTAATACACCCGGTAAGCTCAAGTATGTCACTGCTATGTTTTCTCTCAACTTAAATCGTCATATTTGTGCACCTCTGTTAAATTTTCTGTCACAATCAGTTCTTCGTCGCTTGATTTGGAACATAAAAACCTTTGGAGAGGGTGCCATTTGTTTCATATCTCATGTTAGCAAATCTCTCATATCTTTGAAGTATATCACTTGGAGTAACAGAAAAACTAGGAGTAGCAAAAAGTCGATGACGGATTGTTAGTAATCCTCTTATCCCTTGTATTGTCTTTGCGAATTTTTTCCTTATAAAATGAGGTCATTTTATTCTTTGGTCTTCATCACACAGCAATGCTGAACAAAGAGGGTAAGTTGTAGACCCCCATTTCCCCACTATTCAGACGTAGGCAATTTGGAGATAGAAGGACAAATTATTTTGCCTGGAATCACTTAGATGAAAGTTAGTTTGTTAAGTAGATCACAGCATATGGTCCATTTGTCGGAATATTTGTAAGAACAACTTGTCAATATGATCAAAGATTGTCAATATCCTGGGAATCCGATCACTAATGCCTAACATTACCAAGGAGGGAATTTCAAATTTTGGATTTCGGTTATTATGGCGATCCTCCTCTCCGTTGTATGCATGCTTGGTCAGACTGTATCCACACATACTAAATAGATCAGTTCGAAGTTAATGATTTGTTTCATGGTCCATGGTGTACTCACTTAATTATTAGGTGCAGATTCAATTAATTGGCTTCTAGACGGACGGTCTGATCTTTATATTCGATGCAGGTACTATGAATTGCTCGACACCAGGACGTGGAGTAATGAGCCTTTTTGCATGTCCTCTCATTCTCATTGTTGGAATTTGGAAAACATGACTATTGTTGTTTCTGCAAGTCATGGAAGATCTCCTTTCTTTCAACTTTTTCAAGGCTATTGCAATGTGCACCTGCTGTAAACTTCTGGTGAGAGAAACCTCTATATACAAACTCAACTAAAGTGTAATGTCGGTTATTACACTCTCTAAAGAAACTTTAATCCATCATGGGCATACATATATCATATATGTATCGGTGAGTGACCACCTTTATAGGTATGAGCTTGTTTGTTTTGTACAATGAGCGGATATGACCATGGTTGGTTGCAATTGTAGAACTGATAAAATGAGACACGATACGAACACGGTATGAATTAAAAGGGTTAGAGTTGATCATAAAAGGATTGAAGTTGTATAAGGATCAATCCGAATACGACACGTTTGACATGATTATATTTTTTTTTTTTTTTTTTTTTTTTTAATTAGTCATGAGTTGAAATATATCACTAAATTATTACTGGATCGTGTCAAATTTAATTTAATTTTGTTAATAATATGGTAAATAGTTAATTCGTGTTGGATTGTCTTAAATTTAATTAAATATATTATAATAAATATGTTAAATGAATTATATGGGTTGACACATGGGTCGATACGGATAATTTGTGGGTTGAGTTAGGATTAGGGGAACACATTTGACATGTATATTAATCAGGTCTTCTTTTAATCGATACAATTTCAATTCAACACGATATGAATGGCCTACGTAACACATTCGGATAATATTAGGTCTATAACAGTCTTAAAATTGATATACTTTTCTAAAATTGAAGTTGTATATTTAAAGAACTCATTGATCTTATGGAAGATTTACGATTCAACAACCATGAATTAAATGGGAAAAAAAAATCTCTTAATACCAGTAGATGAAATCTGAAATTGTGCGCACAAGGACTGAAATAAAGTTGTATGCACAAAAGTCTTGGACACAGATTGATCTGACACATGTTGACTTTGGGGTGTTTTTCATTTTTTATTTGGAAAGGTCAGAGAAATCGGCGGTGAGAGAAGAAATGATTATTAACCTAGACCTGATTGTGGGGCTGGTTCGACACTTGATGACGGTGATGGGTCGTGCTCTACTTTTCATAGACACATTGTGGTCTTGGGGTCAAACATTCCCACTTCAATTTGCACACTCCCCATCTTTGCTATTTTATTCTGCAATTTCATAATAATTCTTTGATTAAGTACTCGCCATTTTTCTGCATTGGATTCTGTAATGGTCAAAAATGTCTTGTCCAATTGAAGATGGGCCTCAGGATTGATGGGCCAATGACTGATGGGCCAGCGACTGATGGCCCGAAGACGAATGGGCTGATGGAAAAATCTAGAAGTTAAATGATCCACAAGACAATGAGTAGTCCAATTATAAAATAGAGAGTCCTAAAAGAGGTAGAGTTGATCAAATTCCTTGATTTAAGAGATTGATTAACTTGAATACATGTGCTTGACCCATCTTTATAATTTTGTATAAATAGATGGTTTTGATGAATGAAAAGGAGATCCAAATTTTTACCCAATTATTATTGTGTAACTTTTCTGCATTTACATAATTGACGCCGTCTGTGGGAAACCCTAGTATTGAAATCCTATTTTCAATAAGCTTCCCACCCTCTACAAAAGAGCTAAGATTCGTACCATCAATGGAGATCACACGTTCACAACAGACCGATTGACCTCCAAACGGAGGCCAGCAACCAGAAGATCCGATCAGATGAGCCCTAGAGGAGAGGACTGCCGAGTTAGAAAGGCAGAACGCTGAACTGGCGGCAAAATTGGCTCAACTGCAGAACCCACAGGAGGTCCATGACGACGAGCAGTCCGACCAGCGTGAGCGATCTGTAGGCCGCCAGACAGATATGGATGACCTACCCGCTAGAGCCCACAATGATCGTGAGGAACAAGCAGAGTCATCCCTACAGGTTCTTAGGGCGCGTAATCCCGAGGAGGTCCTGACCATGAAAAAACTGGAGGAAATCATGTCCAGATTCCAGCGAGACGTGCTCAGGGATCTGAAGGTACATACCCCAATCGATCTGGCATCCGATGCATCCATAGACGCCGTTCAGGCACCATTCATCGTCTCGATCACCAGCGTGCCTTATCCGGAGAGGTTCAGATTACCGAAGTTCACCCTGTTCGACGGTACAAAAGATCCAACAGACCACATCTACCACGTTCATACCAAGATGAATGTTTACAACGAGAACGAGGCATTACTCTGCAAAGTTTTCCCCACCAGCCTGACCAAAGCAGCCCTCCTATGGTTCAGAAAGCAACCACCCCGATCGATCGGTAGCTGGCTTAGACTCTGCGAGTTATTTTTTGCCCAGTACTTCAGCAATAAAAGACAAAGGAAGGCTATCTCCAGTCTGTTCACCATTATCCAAGAGAAGGGCGAATCCCTGAAAAGTTTTGTCTCACGTTTCAATGTGGAAATGTCTTCGATTGACAACTGCGATCAGCATTCAGCTGTCGAAGCCTTCAGAATGACCTTGATCCCTGGAACCAAATTCCATCAGTCCCTAGTCAAGAGGCCACCAGCTGATATTGGAGAGCTCAACTCTAGGGCACAGGGGCACCTCCGGATAGAAGAGGAGTTGGCCATACGACAAAGAAGGACCGCCTTTGCAACAGTGGAGGCCAGGACATCCGAACCTTCCAGGGTAAAGGATCGGGCACCAGACCGAAAGCGACCGAGCGCTCTTCCTGCTCCTTCCCCAGTCCCTGAAAAACGACCAAGGTTTGAGGAGAAGGTCACCCCCTTAAAAGTGACCTTGGCAAAGATGTACCAGGAGACAAAGGGCAAAGGAATCTACCGGTCACCACCACCCATCAGACAACCGATAGACCAAAGGGATATGACGAGGCATTGCGTCTTCGATAGCGAGTACATGCATCACGCTAACGAATGCAGAAGCCTCAGGAGACAGGTGGAAGCCATGATTGCAAAAGGAGAACTGATCGAGTATGTGGCCAAAGAAGGAGCCCGATCAGACCAAGCGTCGCATGCGCCTGCCAAGGGAGCTATGGGACAACCCGTACGGGTCATTCACATGGTCCATGGAGGGCCCAGCCGATCAGAGGTGGAGGAAGCCCGTAGATCACAGATGCGGTAAGCCCAGAAGTTGTGAAGGGTTGGAGAAGTCACCGAATTCCGAGGCCCGAATGAGGATGCCCGTATTATTTTCACCTCTGTAGATATGCGAAACATTCAAACACCCCATGACGACCCCCTGGTTATCTCCTTCATGGTCTCCAATTGCTTGATCAAGAGGGTAATGGTCGATCCAGGAAGCAGTGCCAACATTATCACCAAATGGGCCTTTGAGAAATTGGAAATCATCCCCCAGCAAATAGTCCCTTCCAGAAGCCCAATAGCAGGATTCGATGGCAGAAGAGTGGAACCAATGGGGGAAATCCAGCTACCAGTAACGGCAGCAAGGCGCACGCTCCGAGAGACTTTCGTGGTGGTGGATGTCAAACCTTCCTATAATCTCCTCATGGGAAGGGGATGGATCCATCGCATGCACGGAGTCCCTTCAACCATGCATCAGGTCATGCGATGTATTGACCCGAACGGAATTGACGTGATTGACATCAGGGGCGATCAGGTAGTAGCAAAGAAGTGTTATGCTGTCACCTTGAAGAGTCTAAGGAGAAGGACGGAACCAGAACGGGGGCCATGATCTGAGGCAGCAGCCGATGACAAATAGCAATTACAGGAGGGCGGTTCGGGGTCACCAGTAACAGTTGAACCACTACTGGAAGTTCAAATTTGTCCCGATCACCCTGAAAGGTTTACCTATGTTGGTTCAGGCCTCAGTCCGCAAGAAAAAGAGGAAATGGAGTCCCTTCTCCGATCTAATGCTGACATATTTGCGTGGAGCCACATGGACATGACCGGTATTGATCCATCAATAGCCGTGCATTCTCTCAATGTGGATCCCAGCGCAAAGCCCGTTAGACAGAAACAGAGACGAATGGGGGCCCATCGAAATCAGATCATAGCTGAAGAGGTTGATCGGTTTCTGCAAGCAGGATTCATAAAGGAGGTCCAATATCCTTCTTGGTTAGCGAACGTGGTGGTGGTCCAGAAGAAAAACGACAAGTGGAGGGTATGTGTTGACTTCACTGATCTGAATAAAGCATGCCCGAATGACTGTTTCCCTTTACCAAAGATCGACCAGATGGTAGATGCGTAGGTTTCGAACGCCTGAGCTTTCTGGATGCATACTCTGGATATAACCAGATCCGAATGAATCCGGAGGACCAGGAAAATACTGCCTTCATCACTGAATCAGGTACATTTTGTTACACAGTTATGCCTTTCGGACTAAAGAATGCAGGTGTTACTTATCAGAGGTTGGTCAGGAGGGTGTCCAAGGGATGATGGGATCAACCATCGAAGCCTACATCGACGACACAGTGGTCAAAAGCAAGGAGAAAGGAGACCATCTAACTGATCTGCAGCAGGTGTTCAACACTTTTTGGAAGTACAATATGAAGCTCAACCCGGCCAAATGTTCTTTCAGAGTTTCCTCAGGCCAGTTTTTGGGGCACATAGTTGATCGGACGGGAATACAAGCTAGCCCTGCGCAAGTCAAAGCTCTCGTAGAGACAACAGAGCCAAAGTCCCGGAAGGAGATCCAGGTACTAACCGGAAGAATAGTGGCCCTCAGTCGTTTCATCTCTTGGTTAACCGATCGGTGTAGGCCGTTCTTTCAAGCAATAAAGGCGGCAAAAGGAGAGGTCTGGGGCCGGAGTAAGCGGAGGCCCTGAACAAACTCAAAAGTTACATGGCAAAGCCCCCAATACTGGCAACCCCTGATGCCGATGAGCCGTTGCACCTGTATCTGGCCATTTCAGCAACGTCTACCAGCGCCGCTCTGGTCAAGGAGGGCAAAGGGTACCAGACACCAGTCTTCTACACCAGCAAAGCCCTTGCTGATGCAGAAACCCGTTATTCAAAATAGGAGAAGCTGGTACTATCACTGATCAATGCTAAGCGACGTCTTCGACACTATTTTGAAGCACACCCGATCATAGTTCCTACTTTAACTCCGATCAGATCCATAATGGCGAAACCTGAGTTATCCGGGAGAGTATCAAAATGGGCAATTGAACTTGGGATTTTTGACATAACCTATGTCCCCCGAACGGCCATCAAAGGACAGGCGGTAGCTAACTTCCTATTAGAAACCAAAAGGGCAGACTTCGTAGAAGAATGTGAGCCCGAATTATGGGTCGTGTTCGTGGATGGATCATCGAACATCAACGGAACAGGGATCGGAGTAGTACTCGTAACACCAGATGGTACTAAAATCCAGCAATCCGTTCGATTGGAATTTCCAGCCTCTAACAATGAAGCCGAGTACGAGGCCCTTCTTGTAGGAATTCGGTTGGCCCGAAGCCTTCAAGTGCAGAAAATATAAATTCGGAGTGATTCCCAGCTAGTCGTACGACAGTTAAAAGGGGAGTATGAAACCCGAGAGCCGAAGATGGAAGCATACAAGAATTTGGTTCTAAGGGAGGCTGAGGGGTTCCAGCAAATAAGCTTTGAACAGATTCCCAGAGGGGATAATTCTGTGGCAGACCATCTGGCTAACCAAGCCTCCGCGGCGGGAGAAAGTATGACTCGCACTGCACCAATAGACTTTATCGCCCGATCCAGCTTGGAACCCCCCGAAGAAGTAATGGTTATCCCATGGGAACCAAGTTGGATGGACCCGATAGTAGATTATTTTAGATTTGGTACATTGCCTGAATCTAAGTCAGAAGCCCGAAAGATAAGAATGAAGGCAGCCATATATACCCTCTACAAGGGTCAACTATACCAAAAGTCTTTCTCCGGACCATACTTGAGATGTCTCACCCCATCCGAGGCTTCGGCAGTCATGGAAGAAATTCATGCATGAGCTTGCGGCAATCACTCCGGAGGAAGGTCCCTAGCCTATAAAGTCCTCACCCATGGGTACTTCTGGCCCTACCTGGCAAGGGACGCTGAAATCTACGTCAGACATTGCAAAAAATGTCAGTTTCATGGAGATGTCATTCATCCACCGCCGAAGTTCTTAAACCCAACTATTGTTCCTCACCCTTTTGCCCGATGGGGTATGGACATTGTGGGTCCTCTCCCGCAAGCAATACGATGTACCACGCATGTTCTCCTGGCTACCGATTATTTTACCAAATGGGTGGAAGCAGAGGCATACCCCACCATAACAAGCAGCCATGTTATAAAATTCATCTGGAGCCATATCATCTGTAGATTCGGTCTACCCCGAACCATAATGATGGACAATGGCACCAACCTGGATAACAGAAGGGTTAAAGCATTCCTGGCAAAGTATGGGATCAATCAAAACACTTCTTCCGCCGGCTATCCACAGGGAAACGGGCAGGCCGAAAGGACGAATATAACCATTTTTTACACACTGAGGAAAAAACTTGAAGACGCAAAAGGGGCATGGTTGGAGAAATTACCTGAGGTGTTGTGGTCCTATCGGACTACTCCAAGACAACCAACTGGAGAAACCCCTTTCGCCATGGCTTATGGGGCAGAAGCAGTTATTTCGACCGAGCTAAGGGTACATACTTTAAGGAGTCAAACATGGGAAGAAGGTCCAAACAATTAGCACCTAGCCCATGATTTGGACCTCCTGGAAGAGAAAAGGGAAGCCGCCGGGATAAGATTAGCTGCCTATCAGCAGCAAATCAGGGCACGATTCAATCAGAAATTCAAAATAAGAGAGTTCCAAGTGGGCGATATGGTGCTCAGAAGGAAGATTGGAATTGTAGGCAAATTACGAAAGACATGGGAAGGACCTTACACAGTGGTTGAGGTTATCGGACGCGGTGCTTATCGGGTTCGGAATAACGAAACAGGCCGCCTCGAGTCCAACTCTCAAAATGCTTATCGGTTAAAGAGGTATTATCCTTAGATAATTACTTTTCTTATTAAGAAATAAAACTATGTCTTACTATGACACTCTTTCTACGAAGCATCTGTGCCCGATGTCGGCACCTCTGCTTTATGAGTTTCGAGTTCATCTCAATAAAGATAGATTATACTTTTATACAAGTGTTTCATGTCCATTAACATTTCCCTAAGTATTTGAGTTCAAACTTGATTTGAACTAACCAGAGGATAAAATCTAGCCTCAGGGGTCAAATGCCCGAAGGCTCAATTTTTAAATATTCCTAAGTGTTTGAGTTCAAACCTGATTTGAACTAACCAGAGGATAAAATCTAGCCTCAGGGGCCAAATGCCCGAAGGCTCAATTTTTAAATATTCCTAAGTGTTTGAGTTCAAACCTGATTTGAACTAACCAGAGGATAAAATCTAGCCTCAGGGGCCAAATGTCCGAAGGCTCAATTTTTAAATATTCCTAAGTGTTTGAGTTCAAACCTGATTTGAACTAACCAAAGGAAAAAATCTAGCCTCAGGGGCCAAATGCCCGAAGTCTCAATTTTTAAATATTCCTAAGTGTTTGAGTTCAAACCTCATTTGAACTAACCAGAGGATAAAATCTAGCCTCGGGGGCCAAATGCCCGAAGGCTCAATTTTTCATTAAAAATATTTCTAAGTGTTTAAAGTTCAAACCTGATTTGAACTGGCCAGAGGATAGAATCTAGTCTCAAGCGTCAGATACCCGAAGGCTCAATTGTCTTACAAACGGTTAAAATACATGCATTAGAATCAAAACAAGGATAGGAAAATGCGGAAAAATGGGGAAAAACTATTGTTCATTGATAAAAAAAATAAAAATAAAAAAAATAAATAAAAAATAAAAAAATAAAAAAAAGGAGAGAAATTACAAAAGTTAACCCTTTGATGGGAGCAAAAACAAAATTGCCTAAACTACTGATCATGAGGATGATATTCTTCCCCCTTCAGGATGGCAGCGAAGTGCTTCTCGTTCTCAGAAGAAGGAGGGTTTTCATAAGGCATATGCATTCCCATATGGGCATCGAATTCCTCTGCGGTCTTGAATTCCCGGGATTCTAGAGGGATATGTTCCATTTCATGCCTCCGTCGTCAGGCCCTGGCCGCTCGGATGTCGCATATAACACTATATCTTTTGTACATATCAAGCCCTCCCAATCGGCACACTTATACTCTTTCCCACTCAAGGGACAGAAGCTTCTGTGATTCTGCCAAGAGTTTATCTGACTCAGCCTTTTCGGCTGCTATCTTCCTGGCAGTTTCCCTCATTTTTTCCAGCTCGGTAGCCAGAACCAGCTTTTCGGCAGTCAAGGCTTGCTTCTCCGCTTCACCGGTTTCCAAAAGAGTCTTCTGTTCGGAAACGGTATGGCGAAGACCATCCGCCTCCTTGACTAGAGAAACCCGGTGGATGTCATTATGCTTTATTTGGGCCTTCATACCGGCCATCTCTTTGACATCAGTCTCAAGGAGGCTATTGTAGGCCTGGACGCCGTAGAGAAGCTACACAGTAAATGAAGGATTATTACACGAAAAGGCGATCAGTAAATAAAACTAAGAGCACAAGATTAAACAAAGTCTTTACCTCCATAACCATTATTGAAGTCCTCTTGGCCAGATCAGTTCTGGTGATTTTTGTCTGGGCAACCCTATCAGCTGGTGTCCAGATCCCTTTGGCCATAACCCGAAGAGCTTCTGGCTGATTAAGGGTGATTTGATCAGCGCAGACTGGAGTCCCACCTGGCAGCAGGAATTTAGGCTCCCAGGGAATCAAAGCTTGGGATGATTCAGGGACAGCAGGAGCTTTGCTTGAAGAAGCATTATCAACCTGTGCCCTGGTCCTTTTAGTGCCCACCCCACTAGTTGTACTGGATCGGGTCCTCACAGTCGGAGCATTGGCGGGAGGCGGAGGTGGATCTCCGGGGTTCTGTGCTGGTGGCACTGCCGGGCTCTGTACAGGAGGAGGTACCAAAGTCGAAGGCGGTGCTGTTGATAATGGCACAACATCAACAAGGGTAATCCCTTCGGGAACTTGAGGGATTCTGGCGGACATAGGTTTGTCAGGCAAGTCCATCTTGTCAACACCAGCGCCCAAATTAGAAATTGACTCTAAGTTCTCCAAAGTCAGCAAGTCAGTTGCAGATCGGGCTTTGCCCCAGATGTGGGTTTTCAGGAGGCCTATGCGTTGTTTTATGAAAGTAAGGGGAAGGTCCCTTTCTTCGTAACCCAGGAATTTATAGGCATAGTCTCCCCGATTAAGATTGCAATGATCGCAAAGACATGAGACTTTATGAAGATGACGATAGATGGGCAGACGAATGGCACCGAAGACTCTAGGGATCGGGAATAGGCGCGAGAAAGGGTAAGACCAATTACCACTCACTATTACCATTCGTTCTTTCCATCCCTTATCTGATTTTTCGGTATCGGTACATATGTTACGGCCTTGGAAGGGGAAAAGGTTGTATCTGCCCTTACTCGCTCAGGCATTCTGGAAGAAGTAACAAAGGAGTAAGTCTGCCAAACCTAAATTGAGATCTAAGTCCCTATTGTACAACAAAAGCATGGACATGATCCTAAGGCTGTTCAGGTTCAGCTAAAGAGGTTGCACTCCTAACATGAAAAACACGTAGTGGAAGAAGGGGTGGAGGGGAAACCTTAGAACCCTAAGATGAGATGCCGATAACAGAATACTACCAGGAGCTAATCCCTGACTCTGGGTAAAGTCAAGATAACATGGGTAAGGGGACACATCAACATCCTTGGGGACTTGTGTCTCAGCCCGAAGGTGTTTAACATCCACCTCAGGTCGGGTTTTTTTAAGTGGGGCCACTACAAAAGGTTCAGAAGGTTTGGGTTTCACAGGTTCGGTTGCTGATGAACCCGGAAGGTCAGTACTTTGAGGAGTTGTCTTTTTGGATTTTTTACGGGCAGACTGGGGACTGTCACTACTTGTGGGATCAGTGCCCGAAGTGGAGGACAAGACAACTTCCTCCACCGATCGGGTATCATCACTATCAGACATAATGCTAAAGAAAGGTAGAAGAGACATAAGGGGGTAAAGATGAAAATTGAAAGGAAAGAGAAGAAAAAACCGATCGACTTACTCAGATTGGTGAACGAAGAGTCACAGAAGCTTCGGGTAGCAGCAAGTTTTTTGTCCTATTAAATAAATCTAGGACGACCGACGGGAATGATTGCAGCAAGAACGAGGAAATAAAAACCAGAGGTGAAAAGGTAAGGAAGAGAGGGGCTCGAGCAGAAAATTGCAATGTATGAAATGTGAAATGAAATGAAGAAGGCTGGGGTTTTATAGAAGAGGAGAAGGAGGCCAAAGGGTTGCACGAAGTCCGAAGGTCACGAGCCACGATGAGCCGTCATGGGGCTACAATCAAGGGAGTAATGGCCGTACATTTCAAATGCTAATAAATGCTCATCACTGGTTGACAACTCATCAAACCCCATTTTTCCTAAAGTGCGTGAATGTATATGTATATAGCATTATTTGAAAAAAATTCGGTCATGGGTTTTTTTACAAAAACTTATAACCTCAGGGGCCTGTGTAATGGTCAAAAATGTCTGGCCCAATCGAAGATGGACCACAGGACTGATGGGCCAACGACTGATGGCCCGAAGACGAATGGGTTGAAAACAAATGGGCTGAAGAAATAATGGGCCAATGGAAAAATCTAGAAGTTAAGTGATCCACAAGACAATGAGTAGTCCAATTATAGAATAGAGAGTTCTAAAAGAGGTAGAGTTGATCAAATCCCTTGATTTAAGGGATTGATTAACTTGGATACATGGGCTTGACCCATCTTTATAATTTTGTATAAATAGATGACTTTGATGAATGAAAAGGAGATCCAAATTTTTACCCAATTATTATTGTGTAACTTTTCTGCATTTACATATTCAATTATTTCACATGCATTATTATTATTATTAATTTATTTGGGTAAGTAAGTATATTATGCACAACTAAGATGGTCCATTATTCATATCAAGAATAATTATTGTTATATCCATTTCGAAATTTTTCAAATTATTCCCTCACCTCTATCTTCAGATAATTACAATTTTCTCAGATGTTCAAATTCGATGGTTGCAAAAATAAAATTATAATGGATCTTCACAAATGAGGAAGAGTATTATAATAATTTTATTATTGAAAAATTATTGACGTAAGTATTAACTGCTCTAACAATGCCGAAAATATGCCTTTGACAAACTAAGTATGTGATTTAACAAATCGCTAATTATTCCTTCAAAATATTATAGTTGAATCACAAATATTCACAACCTCCTCCTAATATTTAAGCCACGATCTATTCGATCCACTAATAGTAAATTTACTGTAATTTATGGTATTTTATTCTTGGAAGTATAGTCCTACTCATTATATCATATGATTACACATTAAGATCCATCTGGTAATTGTCTCTCTCTCTCTTGTGCTTTTTCCTTTCTGGTCTTTTCTTTCTACTTTCTGTCATTGCATTTGGCTTTCACCTTTTTCAAATGTTTCCTTCTTCAGGTGCTTTCAAGTTTCTTCCAACATTGCTAAACCTCACTTCCAAAAAAAAAAAAAAAAAAACCATTGCTAAACCTCACTGTTTTAAACTCACTTTTATTTTTACTCTTGTTGTAAATATGGCTGTTATTATTACTCCTTCTTTTAAAAGAATGACTTTTATTGTAGTTTTAGTTAATGAAATACCAACTTTATTTATGGTTCCACCATAGTGATGTGATGATTTATAGTGTATATATTTTATAATTTTAATGCTTGAAGGTTAAATTGGTAAATTGACGAAATAAAGTGCTTTGACTTTTCAAAGTTGACACTCATTTTTGGACGCCTAAAATAAAAAAAGTGAACACTTATTTTGTTGGGACGGAGGAAGTATTATTTAACAGTTATAGTGTCGCAAAATAATTGTGAATAATTCTTTTAAAAAATATATACGTGAGATGATTTAATCTTTTCACTTTCAAATTATGAGACCAGAGTCTTCATGGTCTCGTAGGCTATTCTCTTATAATTGTTTACTTTTATTTTAGAATATTATCATAAACAAAATCAGAGAAATTTTGTTTAACAATTATTCTATACTCGTTTATTAAGCAATAAAATTGATATCGAATATCAATAGCTTATTTGTTAGGACTGGTAAAAAAATCTATGGCCTTTCCAATTTTGTTTTGTAACTTCATATAAGCTAGTTTCGAATTACTTATAATCTCAGATACGTATTTCTCCGTAATATTATCCAAATAAATATATAATGAGCCTCAAGCCAACTCACATACACTTCATACATCATTTTACGATGTGAAAAGGCATTGCTTTTTTTTATTTTTTATGCCTTGGATAAACTTACACAATTTTTCCCTTTGAAAACTAGAAAGTATGACTAGACGTAATACAAGATATTGCTCTTGTAATTCTAAACACACGCACGCACGTTATATAAAAATTAAATGTTATGAAAAATAATCTTATAAACTTCAAACTAATAAATGAAATAAAATACTACATTAAGAGACCATTTGGTAATTGTTTATGTTTATTGTTTATTTAAATAGATTTAGAGAAAAACACATTTGTTAAATTTTATTTTATTTATTAAAAATATAAATATTTATTAAATAACACTGTAGCTAATGCATAATTTTATAAACACCAAAATAATATTTATCATTTTATGTTTATGTTTATCAAATATTATCATTCTTTAATCTATCCATCACAATCTTTCACAAAGCCGCCAATCATCTCGACCACCCATAACCACCACTATTGGTCACCGCCCACCACCACCGACCATTACCATTATCGGCCACCGGCCATCGACCACCATCAACCACCACTATCGGCCACCAACTCCACCACTGGCCATCATCAACCACCACTATCGGCCACCGACCACCATTACCGACCATCGATGACCACCAATATCGATCACCGCCCATCACCGAGCATCTCCTCCACCGACCACCGTCAACCACCGCCTCCACCACCCGCCACCACTAGCCATCGTCAACCATCACTATTGGTCACCGCCCATCTCCACCAACCATCTCTTGCCATCAGCCATTATCATTAATATAAATAAAAATTTGTATCAAACATGATTTTGTATTTATTATTTATAAAAATATCAAAAAATATAAACAATTATTAAACAATACACATTTTTATTTATAAATAAATATAACACATAAACACTACTTATGTTTATCATAAACAATAAAGGATAAGTATAAATCTGATTCAAACATAAATGATGAGAACTTTGAATTTTTTCTTATTACAATACCTTGTCTCTACTTTGAAGTGCATATCTCACTAATTTTGTTGCACCATATTAGCTTCACCGTCATTTAGAAACGAGTGCTTTTTTATGTCATTTCACACTTGATTCGAATTAGAAACACCTTACAATTAAAACTTGCATTAACAACCTTTAATTTCAAACTACAATACCTTTTTATATTAAATTTCCAACTCTCTGAATATGAAATTACAACACTTTAATCCAAACCACAGTTATTTAGCATGTAAAGTAACAAAAAACAGAATAAAATAAAAACCTTATTGCATCTCTTATACTCCTATATAACAAAATCAACAAGGTCAATACCTTCATCATTATCTTTTTTCTTTGAAAAAAAAGGATAAACAAAGCTATGATTATCACCAACTACCATGCAATATGACCATTGAGACTAAATCATCACAATAATATCCTCATCATAAATGAGACAATTTCTTATATAAAAATGAAAATACCATTATAAATGTTTGTTATAAATGTCATGCTATACCTGATCACTTGATTACGTACACTAGTATATATAGTTATATTATATCCGACATGCTTTATTCCTCTAACATGCTCAAACAAAGAAAGAATGAGAAAAAAGAAAAAGCAACCACAATCACAGGAATTTATGTGAGTCTCCACAATAATAGACAGCTTATCTTTTGATAAAGATGGCTTTACATACAAGTACAATGGTCAGTGGATCGGATTTTGATCCGAAAATTTGATTAGTCTAATATAAATTTAAAATAAAATTTGATAATTCGAATCCGATAATATAATTTTTTAATAAATTAAATTTGAATTTATGTTAATCCTATTCGATAATAATTCGATCCGAATCATCTAATATATATATATATATATATATATATATCAATATAGATATAATATTTTTATGTGTATATATTTAGTACTATAACTATATATAAAATTAATTGTTAATTATTTATTAATAATGATTGATCAATTATATTACTATTTATTAATATATAAATATTGACTAGTAAATGCCGTATATTTAATATATATAATTATGTTATTAGTTGTATATGGTAGTTAATATTTCTAATTATGTTCTAAAATTTTATTTGTTATTTGATTTTTATATTTGTCATAAACATATATTATAAGTATAAATATTTTATTTTATTTTTAGTGTCATAAAATAATAATAAAAAATAAATATTCTTTATTAATTTTATTTTTTTAAAATTTTAAAATCGAATTGGGTTATCGGATCGGAGATCCGAATATCAAAAATTTGGATATGAATTAAAGAAGTAAAAATTCATCATATTATCAGATCGGATCAAATTATGCTTATCGGATTCAGATTTAGATCAGGACAGATCCGATCCGATCCGATCTAAATCTGATTTGTTTATAGGTCTACATGCAAGGTTGGTCTCCCCTCCTTTTACCTACAACAACACTATTGCCTCATCAATGCTCAACCCCACATCATCATACTTCTCTTTATAATCATCTTCTTGAACACACACACACATATATATATATATATATATACTTATCTTATATAAAAAAATATTTATATCATATAATAATATATATTTTTTTTCATTTTGATTAGTGGTAAGTAGTTGTATTATGTTCAAAGCTTGTAAACTATCCTAGCATATAGTATGAATTGATTCGTCCGTACACAACATTTAAATAACCCCATTTTTGGTTCGAGCTATACACAGAGTTAGGGCTGCATACAAAATCAAACGAAACTGGCGATTCGGTTCGATTACGATTTTTAAAATTCAAAAATAAAAAATTTCGGTTCGATTTCGGTTTTTACCCAACAAAAACCGAACAGAACCGAACCAAACCGATTTTATAATATATTATATATCATATTATATATGTATTATTCATGTTAGATTATGTTGAGACTTAGATAGGGTGCGTTCGTAATTTTGTATGAAAAAATTACATAATTTTGTCACACCATTCTCCATTTACTCCTTTAATTTAATCTAGTACCAAATATTATCACACTCACACAACCCCCACTGACTTCTTCCAGTAGTGTGTAGCAGTGGTGTGTAGGCAGATTTAGATAACTAGTATGAGATATAATTTTGAACGACATACTTCCATTCCACTAATTATGAATTTGATTTTATATTTGTAATAGTGGAAACATGAACTATTTTATGTAATTTAGTTTATGTTTTTAATTGCATTAGTTTATGCTTTTAATTGCATTATCTTTTCAGACAATTATAAAAATCAAAACCAAACTAAAAATAATAATTTGATTTAGTTTGATTTGATTTCTTTTATTAACGATTTGACTCTATTAACGATTTGACTAAAAAACCAAAAATAACGGTTGAATTTCAGAACCATGTGCACCCCTGCACAAAGTTACATCCTACAAAAACAATATAGAGAGTGTACACAACTACATTATTCAATGCCACAAAAGAAAATGGATACTACTCTCTTTCATTTCATATCAACCATCAAACAAATATTAAATCCCCCTAAAATATATTCCATTTTCCAAATGCTAAAATTCATTCCAATTAAACCGAATCAAAGCACAATATACAGTATTTATGATAAAAATTGAATTCAAAAATTCCAAAAAAAAATAAAATTGTGGCATTTCCGAATATGTGAACATACTTATGCTGTCACACGAAAGCGTATGAACTTCATGGCAACATATAATAACTGATACATTCGTATTTTGATCGGAGTATCATTTGCCATATACTTCGGTGCAATATTTTTTTGTGATTAAATGAGGATTTAACTGATAGGGCCCACAAAAATCCAGGTGGAGCAATCACGATGAGCCACGTGTAAGAGAACCAAGGCTCTTGGAGATCTCATGAACGGTGGGATTGAAGCCCAAGCAACCCAACAGGCCTTGCTTGTAAGGCAAGAAGGTCTTCTTCCTCATCTCCTCCGACACCGCCCGGTTCACCTTGTAATGGACCTCGTGAGCAGACACCACCGCCGCCCCTCTCCGCCGTCTCGACACCGACCCCACGCTCTCCGTCGACCGGAAACTCGAATTCTTCACATCCTCCTCCACTCCACCACCACTACTCTTCTTCAACAATGCGTACTTCTTCAACGGATCTTTGCTCGTCGCTCGACCCTCCGACGCGCTCCTGAACAGCAGAAAATCCTTCAACCGCCATTTCCGGTAACCTTTCGAAGCCGAAGACGACGAAGATGAAGAAGATGATGAAGAATTCTTAATTTGAGTGGTTGCGGAAGAGTTGTTAGTTGAATTTGTATCGAATAAGATATCTGAAACCCTAAACGGCGACAGAGATCTAGTTACTTTATGTCTTGAATTTGACGCGGTTGATTTCAAAATTCTCTCTCTTCCTCGCTGTGGTTGATCTTGATCGTCGTTTTTCCGAGTTTGCTCCATCGCCGCCGCGAACGGATCGAAATCGGATCTCTTCTGCCTCGGCGAAAATGCTTCTCTGAACAATCTCGGCGATCTCGGAGACCGCGGCGATCGAGGAGAATCGCCCAGTCCGGGCGGTGGTTTGAGAGGTCTGATTTTCCCGCCATCGAAGAGCTCGTCGGCAGAGAGGGAAGTTCTCTGTATATGTCCGCTGAAATTGAACTCAAAATCTGTGTCGTCGAGTTTTGTTTTGGGGATTCCGGGCTTTTCCTCCCAATTGAAGGGGATAGTGGAGGGACAATCGCCGCCTTCGGCGGCGGCGGTGGAGGTGTCGCCGCCGTAGAAGTGGTTGAAATCGCGGTAAAAAGTGGAGGAGCGGGTGGGGCTGGTGGGGGCGCTGCAGAAGAAGTTGCCAAAACGCTGAGGGCTGGAGGGAGCAGTCATGTAGGGCGAAGTGCAGGCGCTGTCGAAGTTAAAGTCACCGGGCGGTGACGGTACGATCACTGCCACCTCCATTTTCGAGCACTTTCTCAGTGTTTTTGCAAATTCAGTTTTGGGGAAAAAGTGGGGTTTGTGTAGATTTATAGAGAGAGAAAATAGAGAGTGAAAGGAAAAGGGGAGGAAGGAGAAATGATTGACCAGTGTGGGGGTTGGGATGATGGTCGTGAAGCTTATAGCCGCCTTCTATGATGATGATGAAAAGTCCGAATTGCCCTGGGTACGAAGTGAAAGCGGGGACAGAAATGTCGTTTTACTAAGGTGCGCCCCAAATCACATACTTGAATTTCATTTTACCCTTTGATTTACGTTTTACTTTTGAATGATATATTGGTTAAGTGCATTAAACCCCTCTTTTTTTATTTTTTCTCAACTAACTCCAAAACTATATTTTTGACTGTAAATCTCCTAAATTATTACAATTTTTACAATTCACTCCCTCCTCATCATAACACCGTTAGTTACAATTAAGGTAATTTGCATTCGGATTTCTTAAGATTTTGATCAATTGCACTCGCCCCTTGAAATATCATTTTTCTTGTAATGACACCCCCTAGAGAGGAGAAATGACCGGAATGCCCTTGTGTTGTCTCCCTTATTTCATAAGACAAATATCTAAGTAGTGAAATTACCTCCATACCCCAAGATGAAAACTCTATAATGTATATATATATATCTATAACAACTATTCTAAAATGTGAGAGGTTGAAAATATTTTCAAATATTTTTTTCAAAATAAAAATTAATGAATTAATATGTATTAGTTGAAATGCAACTCTATGGAGTATGTCAAAATGATATACAGTAAAAGAAAAGGGGTTGAAAATATTTCAATACTTTAAAAAAATAATAATAATTAATTAATATGCATTACTTAAAGTGTAACTCTAATGAATATTTCAAAAGATATAGAGTGAAGATATAAGACAAGGGGTTATAATATTTTCATATTTTTTAAAAATATATTATTTAATTAATATACATTAATTGAAATGTAACTAATTAATATTTCATAAGATATAGAGTAAAGATATAAGACAAATATATTTCGGCAAGGAAAAATAATATAATTTAAAATACAAAAATCTGTATATATTTATCTATTTATCTATATACTACTAATAAAAACACAAGGACTGTCTAATATTTTGATTCATTATCACCTTTTATAATATAAAAAATTATAATAAGTAAAATTTGTCATTATTTAAAATGTAAGGGCTTAAATTAACTTTACAAAAAAATTAATAAATAATAAACCATTTGACATATTTTTATAAAAATATATAAAAATATAATAAGTAAACTTTGTTATTATTTTACAGTGTAAGGGCTTAAATTAATTTTACACAAAGAATAATAATAAATATTAAATTAATTTTATACATGTATCACCTTCTAAAATACAAAAAAAAAATCATAAATAAAGTGTATTATTATTATTTAATGTAAAATGTCATAGTATTAGTTTTAGGGCAAAATTAAAAAACAATAACTTTTGGGGCCTATATTACAAAAATGATAATTTTAAAAAAATAATTTTAAAAAAAGATGATAATATTTCAAAAATTATTGTATCCAAAGTACTTGAAAAGTTTTTCAAATTAAACTTAAGACACAAGTGTTGTTTGGTCCATTAATTTAACCAACATATCTATTACACTAAAGTAAGGGCACAAGAGTCATTTCATGTGATCTTCACCCCTTCAGGGGGTGTTATTGCAAGGAAAATGAAATTTCAGGGGTCGAGTGCAATTGACCGAAATCTCAGGAAATTTGAGTGCAAATTATCCTAATTTTAACTATGATATAATGGGGTTAAATGCAACACTTAAATAATTTAGGGGGCAGTACTTAGTTCAGGGGTTAGTTGAGAGAGAAGAAAGAAGAGAGGGTTTAATGCACTTAACCCATGATATATATATTATATATGTATATATATTTGTATATGACAGTGGATTATTTGAATTTTAAAAAGAGGAATAATGAAATGATTAAATGAGTTAATGCGGTCAGCTATTGGAAGCCGAGGGGGTTGGTGGAGGTAAAGAACTTTAATTTGCAGATTTGGTAGATTTTAGGGTACCGTGTATCTATATGAGCTCATTGAGGCACGTTGTTTCCCATTTAATACAATTTTGTATTATGCCGAATTTTTTGGTCAACGATTAATACACATATTTAATTTTGACAAAAAAACGTGGATTTACTAATTTAGAGGTCGTTCAAAATATATATTTTATTTTAAATTACATAATTTTCAATAATTTATATTCATCCGTATAAAATTGTTGTATTTGTTTTATTATTTTGTATAATTCAGGGTAAAATGATTATTCAATGGACGATAGTCCTTGTGTATGATGACTTCTCTGGCTCCCTTATTGAGTGATGTGTGTTACTTAAATATGTCTAAACTCTAATCATGAACTATTTGTTTCTTTATGGAGACTTATCTCGTCGTAAAAGTCAAATTGTAATTTCAAAAGCTAAAATTTGAGCACACGTGAATTGACGAAGATATTGAAACATGAAATTCACATTTAAATGTTAAATTATAAGAAAAAAACAAATATTTCCAAAAACTCCTCATGATGGACTAAATATTGGTTTAAGATTTTGTTTTTAAATATAGGTTTAAGTTCTTGTGTAATTAATTGATCGGATATTAACTCCCTAGTCACAAACACATTTGCGATATTGCTGACTTTTTGTTTATTTGATCAGGACCAACATTGGTGAGTGGAAGTAAAATCAACGCGACATTAATCCAACTTTGAAATATTGTTCATCCAATTAAATCCACCTCAAGTACAATGTAGTTGTTCTGCTTCTCTTTAATTTTCCCAAAATGTTCTTACGCGTGGACGAAATAGTTAAGGTCGTTAGTGCCGGCCTCACCTAGCTTACACTTGTCCATATCTCAACATAAAAAACTAGCATGTATATATAGATATATATATGTATATATGTATATTTCTATATTAGCAGCTTGCACATACACACACAGTACACACACTCTATAATCAGTAATCAGAGTGTTTTTTTTCGGATTTAATACTTTTTTTTATATATATATATAAAAAGTGAAAATTTAAAACATTTGGTGTCATTGTAGTTTGAACTCTTTTAGCTTGGTGTGATCTGCATGATTAATTTTTAATTGGGTTAATTTCAGTAAATCCTCTATACTATCCAATTTAATCAACTAATTCTTACTGTGTCCATTTTGCCCCCTATACTATTCAATTTCATCAATATGCCCCCTCACCTCTCAAAATGCATAAACTACCCTCAATAGTATAAGGGGGTTTAGTGAAATTAATAGTATAAGGGGGTTTAGTGAATTATTTCGGATAAATAATATATACTTTTTGCAAAAAAAAAATTTCGAAAAAAATCATATTTTGTTCCAAAATATGAAATTTTTTTTCGAAAAATATTTTTTTGCAAAAAATATATACTATTATGTTCCAAAATATGATTTTTTACATAATAGTATATATTTTTTGCAAAAACATTATTTTTCGGAAAATATCATATTTTGAAACATAATAGTATATATTTTTTGCAAAAAAAAATATTTTTCGAAAAAAAATTCATATTTTGGAACATAATATATATTTTTTGCAAAAAAATTATTTTTCGAAAAAAAATTCATATTTTGGAACATAATATATACTTTTTCGCAAAAAAAATATTTTTTGGAAAAAAAATCATATTTTGGAACATAATATATATTTTTCGCAAAAAATTATTTTTCAGAAAAAAATCATATTTTGGAACATAATATATATTTTTTGAAAAAAAAATTCATATTTTGGAACATAATATATACATTTTCGCAAAAAAAAATATTTTTCGAAAAAAAATTCATATTTTGGAACAAAATATGATTTTTTTCAAAATTTTTTTTTTTTGTAAAAAGTATATATTATTTTTTCCGAAATAATTCACTAAATCCCCTTATACTATTAATTTCACTAAACCCCCCTTATACTATTGAGGATAGTTTAGGCATTTTGAGAGGTGAGGGGGCATATTGATGAAATTGAATAGTATATGAGGTAAAATGAACACAGTAAGAGTTAGTTGATTAAATTAAATAGTATAAGGGGGTTTACTGAAATTAACCCTTTTTAATTTGATGATAGGAAACAGGTTTGTATGTATAAAAATTATAAGTCTACGTGGATAAACATCATACTCTAGTTCAATTTGTCCCTTGGGATTTGCATGCATATTAGGTAAATACTATATATTTAATTGACTAATGTGCTTGGATGACGCTTCGAAAACGATTTTCGTATAAAAATATCTTGTATTGATAAGGTTTCAGCTCAGTGAATTTGACCGGAAATATAGAGTGAAAATATATAAATTCCTATGGGTCCGTTTGGACACCCTGTTTTTTGTTTTTGTTTTTTCACTGTTCACAAGACTAAAAAAAAAAACACGTTTGGCAAACGCGTTTACTGTTCACTGTTTTTTCCCCAAGAAAACTGTTTTCTGTGAATAGTGTGTAAAAGTGATGAAAACACCAAATACAACTTTTAGTTGTTTTTTGAGTTTTTTCACTGTTTAGGTGGTAAAAATAATGAAAATACCAAATTCATAAAATACAATTTTTACCAAATAAAAGTGGTGAAAACACCTTCATCCAAACGCTTTTTTGTTTTTAATTTTTTCCTGAAAAAACAAAGACAAATACAAAAACAGTTTTTATATTTGAAGACAGAAAACAAATACAAAAAACAGGTTTTCCAAACGCACCCATGCGATGTAACGTGTGTTTTATTTCCTTTCCAAAAATAAAAATAATACTAATAGGAAGGTAAGTTCAATTTTGTTTCTACATGTGTATCCATCCATATGGATCAAATGAAGAATTCAAATCAATTGGCCCAAAACTATGATTTGTTGAGCAACCCACTTGTCTGTCAGCTAAAGTAGAACCTGGGGTCAATTGACTGCGAGAATATATATATTCTCTATATTGTGCAAGAAATTTATCTTATGACCAAACAATTTTTTCAATATTAAGGTGGATTAATATAGAGTTTGTGCATCTAAATTAGTGAATTATTCATGCCTGATGTGAAACAACTAGAGTGGGGGTGTGGAATATCTGTCTGAGTCTATATTATATTTCCAAAACTGGAATAAAATTAAATAAAAAGTTAGTATAAATTTCAAATTCTATACCCTAAGTAGGATCTTCATTATAGATTATGACATGGTCTCTCCAAACTCTGTTTGATTTGTCAAATACTCTCACTTCGATTCATTGAGCTTATAATGCTTTAATTTTTTCCAAATTAATTAATTGCATAATGTGTACAAGCTTCAAGTGTCGATCTGCTTTGTGCAGCCATATTCTTTTCTGTTTCATTTTGAAATAATTTTCATTTCGATTCATTGAGCTAGAAGTTGCATAATGTGTATACTTTGTTGCTTCTTACTATGATAGCTATCATTGCACATGAAGTTGATTATGGAACTACAATATAAAAAATGTAGTCAATACATATATGTATTTCTTGCAGTTACCAATCAACCAATTCAAGTCTTGATTATTTGTTCTCAGTTAAATTTCTTCAGTTCTGAGCAGATGGTGGAAGTTTTCCATCCAAAAAGGATGAAAAGAAGGCCAGTGCTCGAATTGGTTGGTAACTGGGAACAAAGTGTCCGGCTCCTCTTATGGTCACAAACGTTAGGTTTTTGTATCCAACCGCGTAACCACCAACCTTGAAAAATATAACCAAAAATGCACATAAGCATGACTTGATATCGAAAAAGCTGAACAAAGTTCAAGAAGAATATATATATATATGGAGAGGCCTTTCTTATATATTACCTCGCCTTGGTTGTACCAGGGGTACCATGGAGTCTCAACTGATGTTTCGAGCTTGTCTATGGAATACCTACTTGATGTCACCGGTACTCTACCATCTGTGTCCCCGCTGCAAGTGAATGAAAAATTACCAAAAAAGATTTTTATCACAATTTTGGTGCTAAATTTTGATGGAATAGATTTGAGGAGCTTTTAAAATCTAGCAAGAGTAGTTTTGTGTCACTTATACTAGTTCTGAGTAAAAGAAAGGTAATTAGCTTAATTGTAACTCTACCTATAGATCCAAACACTAATGCCACTAGCCATCAGCTCCTGAATGGTGGGTAGAACTGTTAATGGCATGTCGTTCCAATGATTACCTATATTATCGCTGTATTGAGATGCAATAAAAGTATGGATAAGTAAAAAGATACAAGTCTCATAGCATTCCATAGAAATTAGATACATATAGATAGTGTTGTTACTTGTTATCGTTGTGGTATATATACATATATTTATTTGGTAAGAAAGTGAGATTTAGTACTTGCAAGATTCCCATGGTCCTGGAAGACCTGTGACATTTGCATGAAGTGATTGTTGCACCTCTGGAGTGTTCAGGTAAGAGTAGATATAATTGTCTGAGCATGGATCAAATGCTGATAGCTGATTAATTCATGCAAAGGGGGAATAAAAATTGAGATTTGTGCTAGAAAAATTATATAAAGGTATAAAACAAATTGATCAATAGAAATATATATACCGATGGAGAGTTTGATGATGAAGAACATAAGGGCGCATAGATGTCATAAAAGAAGATGTTTCCTCGAGCTGCACCAGCTTGATTTTGATAGTCCTGACATGTATCTGAGACAGTTGCATCCGAAGAAAAATTGCAATTCAAAACAATCCCTTGATGAATTTCATCAGAAATGAGAGCGTGTGACCAGAAGTAGTCGTACATCCCTGTGTATTCTGTTTCGTAGTCTATATATGCGTTACCAATCTGAATGATCAACACATTCATGGATGTTAGTTTTCTTCCCACATTAATTGATGACACAATTACGTATAAACAACAGAGTTTCTAATAATAACAGTCGTACTAATTTGTTTGGCAATTGAGACTTACTGCTATTCCTTTCAAGTTAATGACAGTTTGGTTTGTGATCTTGTTGTTTTGGAGGATTAGTTGAGCAAGCTGAGGCACATAATGGCCGGCATAGCTCTCTCCGGTCAAGAAGAAATCTCGGGTTTTGTATTCTGGAAACCTCTCTAACCAGTAAACTAGAAATGTATAAGAATCTTCTGCAGTTCGTTTATCGCCACTTAAATTATAGTCTGATGTTGTGTTGGAGTAAGAAAATCCAACACCGGCTGGAGATTCCAAGAATAGGATATTTGCAGCTGCATTGCCAAGAGAAGGAAAATTTTAAAGTTGTTTTCTAATAAACAAATAAAAAAAAGGGTAATTTGTTGGTTGAAGGACCAGTACTGACCATTGTTCCAAGCATATTTGTTTTCTGATAAAGTTTTGCCATCGCTATTGACGCGAAATGGTCCAAGTTCCATCATTGCTCCATTTCCAAAAGAGGAGCAGCCAGGTCCTGCCAATCATATGGTGATGTTATGATGAGAATTAATCATCCAACAATACTAAAACTGAAATGCAGATATATGTATATATCTCTACATGCTCATATAGCATGGAAATATATGGCTTTTGGAAGCATTTTTGTGATGTTTCTATGCTACAAACCACTGTACTTTTGATTTTGGACAGTGTTGCATTTTTGCTAGGCTTTTGGCTGTGCATGTCTTTTGGATCAAGTATCAAACTGATATACAACCATGTACAGTTCATGAAAGTAATAGTATTTAATCTGACTCTCTAGGAAAAATGTGAAATGCAATTACTAGAATTAAATCAGACAATGTAGTGAGGCTAATGAATCAGACTAAATTCACTAGATGAAATAAATACTGCTGTGATTGCGGATCAAAAATAAATTTACCTCCATTTAGCCACAGCACAAGAGGCTTAGTAGAAGAGTTTTGGGACTCGACGAAGTAGTAAAAGAGTGCTCTACCGGCCTTAGGATCAACGGTGACATAGCCGGAGTACTGTTCAAGATTCACTCCATTAGGCTGCCCTGGCAACGTGGCGATCTTGTCAGCGTCTTTTAAACCATCTTGAGGGCCTATATAAACAGGCGAATATTCTGTCTCCGTAGTCACATAATTGGCAGAGAATTTTCTTGACCGTTGAGCCTCCAAGATTTTCTCAAGAGGGTCAAATTTTGCTCCTGCATAACTTTGTGCAAAAGTCACGAGGCTGAGAAGAAGTGATAATCGGAACGTTAGCTTCATTGATGCTGCGTTGTAGAAATGATGTTTGATCCATACATTAATCCTTGCCTTTTATATTGTGGTTGTTCTTGTTGGACTTGCACATTACGACCTTCTCTATGCTTTTGCTGCTTATATGATATTTATTAATGTCTATGCATTTGGAGTGTTTTCTTGTCTTTACCAAACTCTGCAGCTAGCTAATACAACACAAAATAGAATATTTGCCCTCTCTCGAAATTGACAAAAACAAAATTATATAGTCAAGGGAAATGAGTGGCACTGGCTAGATTGGGGAAACCAATGGAAATACACTTCATGGAAGATAAGATCTGCAACTCTAGACCTCCACCACCAAAAAAACCCACCTTAAATCTTCTCTCTGGCCCTCATCCAAAGGCTAAAATCTTAACACGTGGCCTTCATCTATGGTTAGAGCAAATGGTCAACAATGTGCAACTTTTGATTATTTTATTATTTAATAAAATATTTTATTATGGCAAAACCACGTCTCTACCAAAATCTCAAGATGTGACACCTTCAAAGGCGCGGGACGCAACCGACTCCATTCCTTGGGATGCTCTTATAGTGATGCATTGATCCTGATTTTCTATCCAGATTGAAAAAAGACCTATTGAAGGAACAACTTCCTCCCGTCCCTTCAAAACCGATTCCTAATCCTCCACCCAAGAGCTATGATCCTACACAGAAATGCGACTATCACTCCGGAAATTGGTATCAGAGTCATGGTTGCTTAAGTTCTTTCCGGGTGATTCTTTTACAAGTATTGCAATTTTAATTCCAAGACTCTATAAAATCATTTTCTAAAAACTTGGATGTGTTGTAGCGATTGGTCCCTGGGGCATACGAGGTGTAGCTCTTATGACTACTGTGTATTCCAAACCATCGCCGTAACCTTCCTATCTTCTATGTGAAGATCTTTTCTTTGTGAAAAACTTGGTGATTATTTGTTCAATTAACATAGATTGCTTCAATTTATTGAGGATAATAGTCCCTTGAGCGTTTGGGCTGGTGAATGGCTTTTTAGCTCGGGTTACCTTCCTCTGTATCTTGGACTGATATATGTTTATTGTCACCTAATCAAACCTGAAGAGAGTTACGGTGCATGACTGGTCCATAGATCACGCTCTGCCTAGACCACTTCTTGTATAACATATCTGGTTTGAATTCAATAAACTGTTTTTGGAATTATAATTGTATGTATGAGTAATTGATGAACCCAGATTTCCTCTATTATGTCTATGTCCAGATCTTTCAGTTCTAGTTCTTTTCGTTCTTCTAGCTCTCATTCTCTCTTTTCACCTTCTTCTTCCTCTCGCATATAATATTTATACGAGTATGACTACCTTGATGAATCAAGCAAAGTCCCTGTCACTGATCTTCCTATGGTTAACCCTTACACAGCTTTTGTTAAGCCAACCAATACAGTCAATAAAACCGTTACCCGCTTGTTCCAAACCCCTCATCCTTCTTCAGTAAAGGAATACCTTCAAGCCTTTAGATTTGACCAATGTTTCATTCCTACTACTGAACAAGAACAATTATTTCCCCTCGAGTTACCTTCTGACCTTCCTAGTCAGTGGCAACAACAAGGCTTCACACATCTCCATTTTGGAGCTGTTCGCCTTGCTCTTTCTTTTTATAGCCGAAAAGGTCTTCCTGTTACCTCCCGCGTTGCTCTGGTTGATACTAGGTTTAACCACTATAAGCATGCCCGCATCGCAACTGTCCAAACTACCCTAAATGTTGGCACGGTAGTGTTCACTTTCTTCCCTAATTTCAACATGCCCTTAGCAGATCCACATCTGCTTAGTGCTTTGAAAGTCCATATCCAGATTGGTGGCGCATCTACTGTCTCTACCACCTATGTTGTTACACTCCACTATCAGATGACATACCGTCTCCAAAACCATGCCATGGATATGTGCTTACCATCCTCTGCCTCCAATGATGCTCTCCTGCTTGACGTAAACACCACTCATCAAGCTACCTGTTCCCATATTCCCAAACAGCTCTCTAGACTTGAGCTTCACAAGCTTCTCCCTGAATCATGGGTTACAACTTATGAGAAAACACATCAACACCCGAAACCAGTTCAGTCCATCAATCCTACTTTCACCACCAAACCTGATGGCTCTGTTGAGATCTCATTTCCTATACCAGATACTCCATCTCCAAATGCCCTTCCCATATTTTCCTCAAGACTCCCTGAAATTAACATGCTATCTCTTGCTGATTTCCAGTCCCAAATTCCTATCAGCTCCTTTCAATCCTCTGGCGATCCAGTCTATTTTTTCCAAGACCCTATCACTGGCCACAGGTTCTTTGATGCTTGTGATTGTGCTGACTGTCTTTATGACGCTGATGAGGAACCCAAGATAAAATGAAATTCATCCCAGTAACGCCTTAAAGAAAGGTATGAAAATGGAGATCTCACTGTTGATCTTCTTGGCGAACCCTTTGGAAAATTTGACTTTTATGTTACCTATGGCAAATCAAAACCTTCTCAGCCTAAACCACCTCCATTTATCTGTAAGTCTCACTATAAACCATGTGCTCCAAAACCATCACCACCACCCGCTCAACCACCAATCCCCTGTTACATGTTTTCCCTATCATCATTCTAGACAGAAGCGGATTTTCTTCCTCTATCCTACCATGATCCCCAGGAAAACACAACTCACCGGCACAAGGTCCCAGATCCTCATGTCATTCATTCAGACGGATCTACTAAACCAGTCTCTGCTGCTGAAGCGACTATCAATTGGCAATCTGCCAATGCTCTAGCCCAGAACAAGATTTTGCAAAGAATTTCCAACTCTCAACAATCTTTGGAAAATGCTTTCCACCGAAAGCTCACTTCCTTGGAACTCTTTATCAATGATCTCCAACAGAATATGCAAGGTCTCCATGGTGAACTTCTCCAAATGGCTTACTCCAATCAGACCTTTACTTCAGTTTTTTTCCACAAGGATGCTGAAATGAAACACTTGAAAATTTAGCTCCAGTCCCTGCAGGCTCAACAAACCCACCAAAGCCACCTTGAAGGGAAGGGTGATAAAGAACTCTGGGTTTTTCCACAGAGGATGATCACATTTGGTAAGGAAATGGGTATGCGAATCAGCACAGGAAGTTTGGATAATAGTCTCTCTGTAAGAGGAGATATAGTCGAGGGATAACAAATTAGGTTTAGAAGTCCAAGGAAGGAAGTAATTCCGAAACTTCAATCCTTTTGGCATCCATGAAATTTTAGAGAGCTTCTGAAGAATGTCAAACCCAATAAGAATATCTTTGTTCGGAAGATCAGAACCAAGAACTTGATGTTTGACAGTATAGCCAGGAAACAACTAGAGGATGATAGGCTTACTCTTGAGGGTAATGGCAAAAGTTTCACCATTGGCGGCAGTGAAAGGATAAAAACATTTCTGCCAGTAAGACCTAGGAAGGATGAACGGATTGATAATAGTTGAGGTTGCTCCAGTATCAAAGAAGGCTATAACAGGGATAGGTTTAGCATAATTGTTAGGAAGAATATGAATCTGGGCAAGTGGTTGGACAAACAGGGATGGGCTAATGAAAATTCTACCGAGAAAAGGTGATGCGGATAATCTGTTTCAGACCCAGAATCTTCTGAAGAGGTGTTCGAAGAGTCTGATGAGGCAGCCCCAATGGAGAAAGCCATAATAGTCTCAGTAATGGCTTCATCATCAATAGAGAAAATGGATTCAATGTCTGCACCATCATCATATGGGAGAATCTTGGAAATGGAATGGACCAATTTATCTTGAGCAAATTTGTTTGGACATTGTTTGGCATAGTGGTCTGGTTGTCTACAGATGTAACATCTGTCAGATTTGCGCTTGCCACGAACAGGTTTCTTGTGAAAGAATTGCCATTTCTTCCGTCTAGAAAAATTGGGGAAAGAGGAGGATCTTTTGGGTTTCCACCTCTTGAAATCCTTAGGTTTCTTAGTAGAAGGACTGCAGGAACAAGACTTATCGGATTTGCACTTGATGAGAAGATCAGATCTATCACAAGCTTTTCCCAGAAGCTTTCCTTGCTCATGAAGTTTTTTGAAGAACTTCTGGTGGTTGCAAAGCTTTTCAAGAGATTGGAGAACATGTTAGTAAATGGAACCAAGGGAGGTGTTATTCAAAGCCATGTTTTTGGTTTGAAGAAGTATGAATGTTTCATTTCCAAGAGGTTCTGGAAGCGAGTTGAGAAAATATTGTTTAAGATTGACATCATCAATACCACGAAGAACATAGAATCTCTGGGACATTCGGAGAAAATGAGTCTCCAAATCCTTGCGTTTAAAAGAACAGCATCTCATACTCAGGAATTCTTCACAAACTGCACTGAGCAAGCCATCAGATGAACCAAGGAACTCACTGTGGAAAACATCAATGAAGGCCGAGATTATTGGTATTTAAACAAGCTGGAGGTGTCGGTACTCGCCTAAAGCTAAGTACCATTGGCGAAGGCGACTAAGGAATTTCGCCACACAACGGGTCAGGACTGAACGAAGGTCAGCATTAGGAGCTAGCATCTCAGCAGTGCACTAAGCATGGATCTCATAGAACTTATCCAGCCACTTGGAATGGGGGATCTCATCAATAGAAAAACCATTGTGAGATTGAGTCTGAGATGAAAAGGTATGCTGAGGATGTGTCGGAGGAGGAGGATCCTCAACTTCTTCAATAATAGGATAAGTGTCAGGTGGGAACTCCGGGTTTGGATCAACCATGTGGATAAAAGAAGCTGGGAGTGTTTCTACTGATTCAACAACAAAATCCGTATCAGATGGGCCTTGGGAAAGATTAGCCAGTTTCAGCAAGATATCAGAGATCGGGTTAGTTGGTTGAGAGTCTTCAGGTTGAAGCATGAATTAAGCTGGAGTTTTGCCTTTGGGATCGAAAAATGTGGTAGGTGTAGGTGTTAATGGTTGCAAAGATGGGGTAAGTATAGGACATGAAAGCTGTAAGGTAGAGGTGGTGGAACTGAAGGTTTTCTGATCTGTAGTGTGGTATGGATGGAGAGGTAAACAGACTAGGCTGTCCAGGCGGTGCAACATATAGTGGTTGGGACATAGGTTGAGATGTGTAGGTAGGGAAAAGGGCTAAAGAGCCAAAGAAATCAAGAGGACTGATCTGTCGTTGGGTTTGTTGAGCCTACAGGGACTAGAGCTAAATTTTTAAGTGTTTCATTTCAGCATCCTTGTGGAGAAAAGCTGGAGTAAAGGTCTGATTGGAGTAAGCCATTTGGAGAAGTTCACCATGGAGACCTTACATCTTCTGTTGGAGATCATTGATAAGGAGTTCCAAGGAAGTGAGCTTTCGGTGGAAAGTATTTTCCAAAGATTGTTGAGAGTTGGAAATTCTTTGCAAAATCTTGTTCTGGACCAGAGCATTGGCAGATTGCCAATTGATAGCCGCTTCAGCAGCAGAGACTGGTTTAGTAGATCCGTCTGAATGAATGACATGAGGATCTGGGACCTTGTGCCGGTGAGTTATGTTTTCCTGGGGATCATGGTAGGATAGAGGAGGAAAATTCGCTTCTGTCTAGGATGGTGATGGGGAAAACATATAACAGGGGATTAGTGGCTGATCGGGTGGTGGTGATGGTTTTGGAGCACATGGTTTATAGTGAGGCTTACATATAGAGGGAGGTGGTTTAGGCTGAGAAGGTTTTGATTTGCCATAAGTAACATAAAAGTCAAATTTTCCAGAGGGTTCACCAAGAAGATCAACAGTGGGATCTCCATTTTCATACCTTTCTTTAAGGAGTTACTGGGATGAATTTCATTTTCTCTTGGGTTCCTCATCAGCGTCATAAAGACAGTCAACACAATCACAAGCATCAAAGAACTTGTGGCCAGTGACAGGGTCTTGGAAAAAATAGACTGGATCGCCAGAGGATTGAAAGGAGCTGATAGGAATTTGGGACTGGAAATCAGCAAGAGATAGCATGTTAATTTCAGGGAGTCTTGAGGAAAATATGGGAAGGGCATTTGGAGATGGAGTATCTGGTATAGGAAATGAGATCTCAACAGAGCCATCAGGTTTGGTGGTGAAAGTAGGATTGATGGACTGAACTGGTTTCGGGTGTTGATGTGTTTTCTCATAAGTTGTAACCCATGATTCAGGGAGAAGCTTGTGAAGCTCAAGTCTAGAGAGCTGTTTGGGAATATGGGAACAGGTAGCTTGATGAGTGGTGTTTACGTCAAGCAGGAGAGCATCATTGGAGGCAGAGGATGGTAAGCACATATCCATGGCATGGTTTTGGAGACGGTATGTCATCTGATAGTGGAGTGTAACAACATAGGTGGTAGAGACAGTAGATGCGCCACCAATCTGGATCTGGACTTTCAAAGCACTAAGCAGATGTGGATCTGCTAAGGGCATGTTGAAATTGGGGAAGAAAGTGAACACTACCGTACCAACATTTAGGGTAGTTTGGACAGTTGCGATGCATGCATGCTGATAATGGTTAAACCTGGTATCAACCAGAGCAACACGGGAGGTAACAGGAAGACCTTTTCGGCCATAAAAAGATAGAGCAAGGCGAACAGCTCCAAAATGGAGATGTGTGAAGCCTTGTTGTTGCCACTGACTAGGAAGGTCAGAAGGTAACTCGAGGGGAAAAATTGTTCTTGTTCAGTAGTAGGAATGAAACATTGGTCAAATCTAGAGGCTTGAAGGTATTCCTTACTGAAGAAGGACGAGGGGTTTGGAACAAGCGGATAATGGTTTTCTTGACTGTATTGGTTGGCTTAACAAAAGCTGTGTAAGGGTTAACCATAGGAAGATCGGTGACAGGGACTTTGCTTGATTCATCAAGGTAGTCATGCTCATATAAATATTCTATGCGAGAGGAAAAAGAAGGTGAAAGGAGAGAACGAGAGCTAGAAGAACGAAAAGAACTTGAACTGGAAGATCTGGACATAGACATAATAGAGGAAATCTGGGTTCATCAATTACTCATATATACAATTATAATTCCAAAAACAGTTTATTGAATTCAAACCAGATATGTTATACAAGAAATGGTCTAGGCATAGCGTGATCTATGGACCAGTCATGCACCGTAACTCTCTTCAGGTTTGATTAGGTGACAATAAACATATATCAGTCCAAGATACAGAGGAAGGTAACCCGAGCTAAAAAGTCATTCACCAGCCCAAACGCTCAAGGGACTATTATCCTCAATAAATTGAAGCAATCTATGTTAATTGAACAAATAATCACCAAGTTTTTCATAAAGAAAAGATCTTCACATAGAAGATAGGAAGGTTACGGCGATGGTTTGGAATACGCAGTAGTCATAAGAGCTACACCTCGTATGCCCCAGGGACCAATCGCTACAACACATCCAGGTTTTTAGAAAATGATTTTATAGAGTCTTGGAATTAAAATTGCAATACTTGTAAAAGAATCACCCGGAAAGAACTTAAGCAGCCATGGCTCTGATACCAAATTAGTCCCTGGGGTGATTCAACTGACTTCGCCCTCAAGCACAAGATCCAAGACCTCATAGATGCGGGCTCAATCATCCTGACTAAGTCCGAAGAGCCGAATGTCACCAACAACCCTCTACGTATATATATATATATATGTAGTCCTGAGGAATTGAGCAGCACATTGCGCTATTTTGTGAGCTCTCATTGAATTTTACTGGCAGCTACAATATTTAATTTTTTGCCTCCTCATATGTCACCATTTTTTCCCCTTGAAGGGACTCCGATATAAGATTATGTGAGCAGAAATGGGGAAGTACTCTTTTCTGGGTGCTACTAATATATGTGTTGCATGACTTTCTACTTGAAACTAGGAGAAAAAATACATTTTTTTCGCATAGTGATTGTTTGTGTTTTGTTGCCCTTGTCTTGATCATTTGTGAAGTTAGAGTCTTTAATTTAAGCTATTATCGTAAATTCTGGAGTACATGGTTACACAAAAACATTCTCCATGAGTATTTGAAAAGAAGTTAAGGGGGTTATTTCCATACATGGATGAATTCAGTGAAACATATTTAGTTATTTCTCTGCAAATTTTTAATTTTACCTTTCATCGTGCTTAACCAATGATTAAGTAAAGACTAATTACCCTGAAGTGGTTGCCTAATCAGGTACATACTTTAGCTTGCAAAATATTTAAAGCAAATTTATATATGTGTTATTGTGGAGGACATGCGAGTACTCCATCTTAAACTCTCATTCAAACTGATTATAGATAATCATATATCAGTAACTTTCTGTGATAGAAAGATTCATATGTAGTTGCATACACTGTCTCCAATTTTACTAGCGGAAGAGTGATGCCAGTAATCGAACAAATCAATATAATTTTTCGAACTCTCATGTGGTAGAAACTTAAATAATCTACTCTTTTCATCCCACAAACATCTTTAGCAGAGCCAAGGCTCTGCGAGGCTGATATCGCGGAACCTCATGACCAGCGCCACGAACTGTTGCAAAAGTTAATCCTTCATAGACCACTTGGTATCCAGCCACCTGCAAATGTCACATACTCCAGATTATGCCAAATGACATAAATATGAATTATTCAAGAAATGAAAAAATAAAAATTGTTGAAATATACTTCTCTGGTATCATCTGTCCATGGATGCCAAGGTTTGATCACTTTAAGGTTCATCACATTAATCGAATATCGAGTGCTAGTAACTGGAACTACTGCATCCATGTCACCACTGTCCATGACAAACTCAGAAGTGGCATAAATTGTAGAATAATTTGAACAAATCTATGTTAATGGGCAGAAACTAATAAGTAATAAATATATGTACCTACAGAAAGTTGTAATCTTGGTAAAACAGGTTCATCCCATTATGTCAGAAATTGAAAATTAGTACTGTGACACAAAATAAAAGAGAAATTACCTGTAAAGAAGTATGTGTAGACCCGAGGAAATGAGCCTTTTGTATATAGGGATCACAGTTGATGGGCTATCCTTCCAAGATTTGATTACATTACTGATGAAAAATGAGAGATGGAGGAAGAAGAAAAAATCAGAAAGAGTAATAGTCATTGTTTCTGGAAGTTGCTTGTAGTGACGATGAATGAAACACATACACACACACACACACACACACACACACATATATATATATATATATATATATATATATATTAGATGTGAACCTGCAAAAGTCCCAAGCATAGGGCAGTTTGGTTGTGTTGGCATGCAAAGCTTTTTGTACATGAGGAAGATTGAGGTACACATAAGCATAGTCTTCTTCACATGGATCATACCCTCTTAAGGAAGACATGTTTTTCTTCATTAAATTTGATGAGCTTGAGGAAGAACACTGTGAACTATATATATTGTAAAAATCTATTTTTCCAGCTTCTGTCCCAATTTTCTCTTCAAACTCTTCACACTTGGGGCTAGTGGAGTTGTTGCAGTGTTCTAAGAGACCTGTGTGTGTCTCATCTGAGATCAATGCATGGCTCCAAACAAAATCAATCATGCCTCTCCCATCTGTTTCATCATTCATTATCCCATTTCCTATCTGTATCATTCACCAAATATAGAAAGGATTATATATATAGCTGTAGTATATACTTACCAATTTTATTTGAAGTCTAGAAATTGTAGCACACTAGTGACTAAAAACAGAATTAGAGCAGAAAAGGCACAGAAAGAATGTTGAGTGGTTCAAATTTCAAATTCAATCATCTCTATATATCAACTAGTTGATTTAATGACTTGCATTATATACCATATGAAAAAACTGTATAACACAGTAAGTAAGCCATGGGATTGTGAGGTATTTACCATGATGCCCTTGAGATGAATCTTTAAAGAGGAGCCCACTTCCTTGTTCTTATTGAGGATCAACTCTGAAAGCTCTGGAATGTAAAAGCCTGTAACAATACTAAACATAAAAAAACTGATTCCCTTACCAAACTGATTCTCAATATAAATTTTGGAAAATAGAGTTCAAGTTTAGATACCTGAGTAACTTTCTCCCATGATATATAAATCCCTAGACTTATACATGGGAAATCTTTGGAACCATTTCATCAAGAAGATATATGTGTCTTCACCTGTGGAAAAAAACTATTTTAGCATAAACAAGATACACACAATGCATATTATATTTATACATATATATATTCCACTTGATATAAGGATCAAAATGTATCTTACTTCAACTGTATGGGTGCCCCAAAATATGTCAAAAAGTAACCTAACATCAACTACCCTGTTTTAGTTATGCAAATTGCCTTCCCAATGACTTGTGAAACTATTTTTATTTGTTTTTTGGCTTTAAAGAGGATTAATAAAAAATAAGAATGAGCATAGGACTAATAACAGAAACCTTTTTCAGAGAATAGCAACAAAAAAATAAAAATAAAATGGAAGCCTAAGCCTGTGTCCTACCAGTCCTTTTATCTCCTGCTGTGAGGTAGTCGGAACTGGTATCGGAGTAGGAGAATCCGACACCGGCCGGTGACTCTAGAAACAACATATTTGCAACTGCATCATAATGTACACAATACAAGTGCAATGAAATTAGCAACATTATTCAGTATGTGACATACAAAACAATAAATAATGATACGATACTTGAACACAAACTTTTAATGTAACAAACAAAATCAGTACTACAAGTAATGAAATCAGTACTTTGATTAATAAAAACAAAAAATACCCATGTTACCAACCTTTGTTCCATGCATATTTCCTGAGATACAGAGTTCTACCATCTGGTCTAACCCCAAACGGTCCATTCTCTACCATTGCACCCACCCCAAGTGATGAACAACCAGGCCCTGCACCTCCATAGTAAGCCCTTTTACACTATGCTTGAAATACACACAGATACACACTACTGCGTGTTTCAATCACAACCCTTGCCACAATGGAGGGTGTGACTCAAACCCAAAAAAAAAAAGTACCAAACATATATTCATCCATATATATATATATATTAAGAGAGGGAATTGACCTCCATTTAACCAAAGAATGAGAGGCTTAGAAGAGGGTTTGTTGTGAGCCTCAGCAAAGTAATAGAAAAGGTTTCTGGCATTGGATTCATTGACAGTAACATAGCCTGCATACTGTTTAAACATTACCCCATATGGCTGTCCTGGGAGCCCATCTTTAATCAGATCATCTTCCATTTTCCCAACATCTGAAGATTGCTGTTGACCAACTGAACTTGAGAGAGTCCACTTGTCATCATCAAAAGTTTCAGCTTGAGCTCTCATTTTAGCGCGACGCGAGGCCCTGAGTGGACCTGCTTGATCGATTCGCGAGCCATGGCTAAGACCATGGACCGTCATGGTGAGAAGAGTTATGAATAAGTAGAGCTTTGCAGCAGAGAAGAAGAATTCATGGTTCTTCTCCATTGCAAAGGTTGACACAGCAACAAGACTCACTAGTCACTGCCACTTAACTGCTGTAGTGGCTCATTAGCTCTACTATATATACACGGTTGGAGTTTTTTTTTTTTTAATAATAACCGATGTCCGGTGTTTTTGCTCTGACTAATCTACGAACCAGTAGAAAACGACTTCTCACAAGGTCTGATAAGGTTTGGACTATGTCCGGCGATGTAGCTCCGACAAATTGTGTTCACATATTCAAACATGAGACTGATGCCTCGTGAGACACCATGTCCAAGTCTGATTCAACTAGATCAACCCGTTCGGGTTAAACCAAAATTAGAGCTATGTTTCAAATTAATTTCATTTAATTAACTCTGTATTTGTCTTACAATTCTAGGTTCTAAATTTGGTTACAGTTTTAAACCTGATTAGTTACACTGGCTGCTTTTAAGATGGTATTTATTCAAATTATTGAGAGAAGGACAGGCTTATTACATATGCAAACTCTCCCAGAACAAGAATCAAGATTGATTGTATATATGAGAAAAATAAAAGGATATGATCATATGATACCTACAATTATTGACCAGGCTGACCTTTCCCTGAATAATAATTAGATGATGTATATATAAACTATAGTTTAATAATTCTAACCCAACTGTGGACAAGATAAGATGTGTATGCATCACTGTCGCATTAGATTTATCAGCATTTTTTGGAACTATATATATATATCCACAACTTTTGCCAATAAATAAGGCTAGTCAGTTAACTTTAAAGTAATTATATATTACTTTCGTCCCAAAATAAATTTTCACTTTTATAATTTTATTGGATTTAAAATAAGTGTCCACCTTATAATCCCAATATAATATAATTTTATATTTTTCTAATTTATCCATCTTCATTAATTTCAAAAAATAATGGACTCCACTAAAAATTAAAATTATAATATATTTTCAAAGGGTAAAATTAGAAACAAAAAATATTTTATTTTTTTTATAAGTCAAATATGAACATTTATTTTGAAACAAAAAGAATATTAAATTAAGTGCATAATTTTCTGCACCTGAAAAATATAGGAATACTACAACTTCTATCAATATCAAACTTACATGAACAAAAGCTACACTAGCATATAGTTTTAAATGCATAGTTTTCTTCACTTTAAAAAATAAATTAATACTATATATATATATATATATATATATATAGTTGTATAGATAGCAAAACAAACTTAAATAAAAGCTACAAACACTCGAAACCAAACGCCTTTTTCCAACTTCCAGAAACTGAAACACACGAATCATGCAGCATGATTAGCTGAATTTACTGAACCAGAGGAGCCAACACCAAGAGTGTGTGAGAGAGAGCGAGTGTTTTAGGGTTATGGGTGTGATTAGAAGCATGTGCAGTGCGCATGCTGACAGTAATAAGAAAGTGAGAAAAACCATACAGGACCACCTCATCAGCTTTCTGTTACATTTTTCTATGCTTTACACAATCAGTGCAACCTATTTATATTTATATATATATATATATATATATACTAATGCAACATCCCGTATTGCATCAAAAATACAATTTTACATTCTGAATATAACAGTGTTACATTTTTAATTGATACTTATGTCAAACATTGCTAAACTCAAATATCTACAGAAAATAATTTGGAGATGTCACCCTTCAGTCAACAAGGAGTTCGGTTTTTTTTTTCGTAAATTAAAAAAAAAAAAAAAAAAGAAGGTAAATTCTGTATTTTTTCGAGATAAAGTAATTAAATTTCTACTTGTGCCTACTAAAAAGGTAAATTCTGCATGATTTTATTTTTTTTTGGTTTTTTTGTCAAAAATGCAAGAAAAGTGACAGCATTATTGAGTGGCCTCATATTCACAGAATCACAGTTGACCAGAGACTGTAAAAAGTGCCACAATTCCAAAGAGATTTAGGAGAGAGATCAAACTCCTATAATTGGGGAAATGGAAAAATTTGCACCATCCCACAATTTTTTGTGTAAACAAAAACAGAAATAAAAATAAAAATTCATACGCATGACTATAAAATTCCTATATGCAACCCAAAATCAATGAACAGCATACTTCATGTTAAACACTTCCCATGATTTTATCTGTCTTACAGAGAAACAGATATAAAATTGAAAAGAAATTATCCACATATCACTAATATTTCAGTTGATTGCATACACTTTTCTCATCAATTATACTATTTAGAATAACTATGACATTAACCCAAAAACAAAATGGTATTATTTTCCAATCTTAATGGTTTTAGAAAGTTAAAATTTCTGGTGTTTTTTCATCCTAAAAACATCTTCAAGAGAGCCAAGGCTCTGCCAGGCTGAAGTCTTGAGGATTCATGGCCAGCACCATGAATTGTTGCAAAAGTTAATCCCTCATACACCACTTGGTAACCAGCCACCTACAACAATATTAAATATTTAGTGAGCCTAAGCAAGAACTTCGAATAATTAAATCCGCCAAAAAAATTAAAATTAAAAATCTTGGAACATACTTTTCTGGAATCATCTATCCAAGAATGCCAAGGTTTGGTCACTGTAAGGTTCATAGCAGCAATCGAATATCGAGTACTAGTTACTGGAACTACTGCATCATGGTCGCCGCTGTCAGCAACAAACTCAAATATTCAATACAAGCATAAATTGAAGAACATTATGTACATAGGGAAACAAATATATTTATCATTAGACTAAAAAAAATTATACTAATTGTAATCTTAGCTCTTGAAGAATTGTGAATGATTAATGTGACAATAAATAAAAAAGCTAATTACCTGTAAAGAAGTATGGGTAGACCGGACGAAATGAGCCTTTTGTATATAGGGATCACAGTTGCTGGGCTATCCTTCCAAGATTGAAGTACATTGCTGATAAAAACATGAGGGAGGAAGAGAGAAAATCAGAGAGATAAAGTCGTGGCTTGCTTGTTTTAGTTTTCTGTTTCTCGAGAACTCTGAAAATCATAAAACTGTGTAAAAAAAAAAAAAAAAAAAACCTACTTCATTGACCATTTCTAAGATAAAAGTTAAAAACATGTGGCAACTATGAAAACTGAAAATCAGAAAACTTTACATTGCTATTTGACTCAGTTATAAAAGACCTATTTTCAGATAATATTATTGTTCTCTAAAAAAAGTTTTCAGAATTCTTGAAAACTGATTCTGAAGTTGCGAACCAAGCAGGCCATATGTTTTCGAAGTTCTTTAAAACTACGGTTAGTAACAAACCAAGCATACTGATTTCTAAAGTTGCTTGAGCTAGTGAAAACAAATGAAATATTAAACATATATATATAAGATGTGAACCTGCAAAAGTCCCAAGTATAGGGTAGTTTGGTTGTGTTGGCATGTAAAGCTTCTTGTTCATAAGGAAGATTGAGGTATGCATGAACATAGTCTTCTTCACATGGATCAAATGAGGGCACAGGATTCACCAATTTTGATGAATTTATGGAAGACAAACACAGTGGACTATAGATATTATAAAAATCTATCATTCCAGCATCTGCAGCAATTTTTTCCTCAAACTCCATACACTTGGAGCTAGAGGTGGTGTTGCAGTTCTCTATAAGTCCAGTGTGTGTCTCATCTGAAATCAATGCATGGCTCCAAGCAAAATCAAACATTCCTCTTCCATCTGTCTCATCATTCATTATCCCATTTCCTATCTGTATCATATACCAAAACACATAAATCATATAAATTCAGTAGTAGAAAGTACTCAGATAATTAACCCAGATATTTTAATACGTAATCTAATAATTTAAGCAATTTTCACTCAAACAACTATCATTTCATTTCAATATAAGTACAAATAATTTTTTATTTTTTTTGGGCTTACATCGTATACTATAAGCAACTGTATGACAAAAAAAAAAAAAATCAGTGGGAGTGCTTGGTGTTTACCATGATCCCCTTGAGTTGGATCTTCAAAAAAGTGTCATTTTCCTTGTTTCTGTTGATGATTAACTCTGACAACTCTGGAATGTAATAGCCTGTTACATTCAACCAGAAATAAAATAGTTATCTCAATATGAAATTTTGGAATTTGGAGTGGTAACTTCTTAGTTTAATACCTGCATAGCTTTCTCCGATGATATATAAATCCCTTGCCTTATACTGAGGAAATCTAGTAATCCAATTTATCAAGAAATTATAAGTATCTTCAGCTGTAAAGAAAAAAACTATATTAGCATAAACAACACACACAATTTGGAAGAAGCAAGGCTGGTTCTGCCTTACCAGTCCTTGTATCTCCTGCTGTGGTGTAGTCGGAACTGGTATTGGAGTAGGAGAATCCGACCCCAGCCGGTGACTCCAGAAATAACATATTTGCAACTGCAAAATTATTATGCACACAATACAAGTGAAATGAAATTGCCACACAGGCCTCAAAAATACATAAAGATAAATAATGGGCATTTGCAATAAACCGAATTAGTACCATAGAGATAAAAATTATTGAACACATTGGCCTAAATAAGTGAATTCAGTATTAATTAAATGGGAGATAACAATACACCAACCTTTATTCCATGCATATGGTCTTGGATACAGAGTTTTACCATCTGCTCTAACTCCAAAAGGTCCAATCTCTAACATAGCACCCATCCCAACTGATGAACAACCAGGCCCTGCACATCCATCCATTTTTTACTGCATTTACCACTTTTGAATCCTATGATTAAGAAGCTAAGATCCACTGCTGTCCCGCACGAATACAACAATGAAAGGTTGTGATCGAAATACACACACATATATATATATATACACACACAACCCTTGATTAATGTACTGCATGAACATAGCAAAGAAAGGGTGCATGCACACGCGTGCACATCTATATATAGAGAGATATATATAGAGAGAGATGGAATTCACCTCCATTTAACCAAAGAATTAGAGGCTTGGAAGAGGGATTGTTGTCAGCCTCAGAAAAGTAGTAGAAAAGGCTTCTGCCATTGGATTCGTTGACAGTAACGTAGCCTGCATAGTGATTAAACATCACCCCATATGGCTGTCCTGGAAGCCCACCTTTGATCAGATCATCTTCCATCTTCCCAGCATCAGAAGGTTGTTTAACTCCACCACCTGAACTTGACAGAGTCCACTTCGCGTCATCAAAAGGACTAGCTTCAACTCTCATTTTAGCACGGCGCAAGGCCCTGAGTGGACCTGCTTGATCAATTCGCGAGCAATGGGTAAGGCCACGGACCATCATGATGAGAACAGTTATGAACAAATATTGTTTTGCAGCTGAGAAGAAGAATTCATGGTGATTCTCCATTGCAAAGAATGACAGGAAAAAGAGTCACTGACTCACTGGTATAGTGGCTTATTAGATGTGTACTACATATATACTGTTGGGGCTGTGTTTCAAATTAATATCCACTTAATGAACTCTGTATGTTTGAACACTTTTAAATCTTGATTTAAGTAATCTAACTCAAATGTTCTAAATCTGATTACACTGGTTCATTAACATGGTTGTTATTCATATATCAAGTGTAATATAAACTTATTACATATTCTCAGAATAAGAGTCAAAGAGGGAATTAGCAGTAAATTTGTGACAGAATTATTTTCAAACTCATTAAATTTTTAATAGTAATATTATCAGAATATTGTGTTTTGAGTGTGAGTTGCACTTTTGACCATGATCAATGCATGAATTGAGTTATGAAGAGGAAGTGCCATATTCATATCATAGCTGTTATTTATCTTCCATTTGCATGTGAAAGATCATGAGGCAATCTCTCTTTTACTCTTGTGGCCAGAAATAATGAATGCTATACCAAATGGAAATAGGAATGGAAACAACAAACAGGTGTGAACATGTTTTCATAGCAGGGTAGAGCTTCTTTTAATTTTTCTAAATCTTCCATTAATTGCAACAATGAAAATAAAATCACAAAAACACTAAGGTCCGTTTGGGATAATGGAATTGGAGCCTTGGAATTGGAATTGGGGGCTCCAATTCCAAATCCATTGTTTGGATGTAACAAAATACTTTGGAATTGTAATTGAAATGCAATTCCAATGACACCAATTCCACAATTTCAATTCCACAAGGAGAAGTTGTGATTTCAAATTCCACATCTTCTCCAAACATTGACCCACTAAATAATATCTCTCTAACAACAAATTTTTCACAACCACCAACATACATACATATACATAAATATCTATATATATATACAAATATATAGAAACATATATACATTCACATTTATATATACGTATGCATATATATATATGAACTCATAGACGCATATATTATATATATACAAATATGAATACACATACACACAAATATATAGCCACACACATATATACACATAAACATATACATATAAATTCACGCGTATATACACATTCACATACATACATGTATATATACACATATACATGTATATACACACACATGTATATATATGAATGAATATTTATACTTGTATACTTATATCTATATATATATATTTATCTATATTATCTATTTTAATTTTAAAATTATGACCTTTTCTATTTAAATTGGATTGACTTTAAGATTGAATTTCAATTACACTTGAATTCCAAGACACATCCAAACAATGTATTTGAAATTGTATTTGTGGAATTGAGATACCATGACATTCCAATTCCAATTCAATTCCAAATTCGTGCATCCAAACGGACCCTAGGCAGCATGGCATGGAATTGGAGCTCCAATTCCAAATCCACTATTTGGATGTAACAAAATATCTTGGAATTGAAATCCAAATACACCAATCTCACAACTTGAATTCCACAAGAGAAGTTGTGATTGGAACCCAGTGAATACTATATACTCTCTCCCTAACAACAAAAATTTCACAACTATAAACATACATAAAGGCTTATATATAGAAGAAGCATATATACACCCATATATATATATGTATGCATATATATGTACTCATAGACCCCATATATATACAAATATGAATAATATATACCAAACTTGGTCCTGAAAAAAACATACATGTGCCACCGGATGCAGATAAAAATGATAAAAACTATAGACTAAGTTATAGGAAGCCCTTTCACATAACCAGAATCAATGTACAGACATGATCAAGAAAATTCTGCACTTGTTCATATTCCAGATTAAAGCTCCTTCAATTATCTTGTTCCATAAAAGAAAAAGAAATGGTCCACAATTATCAAATTTGAAGAATAAAACTCAAACATCTGCCCCTAATATTCCATAGGTTTTAACAAAACATTGTAGGAGTTACCGGTATATAAAAATCCTATCCAGCTACAAAACTCAACAAACAACAAGTTTTAGTAAAGAAGCAAATGAATTCATCATAGTTTTGCTCGAGTTCTTGATAATTCAAATCAAATCAGCTGTCCTTTAACTTCAGCTTACTGGCTGCTGGTGATTGCTATACCCATTTGAAGCAGCAGCATACATGCTTGGATCCTGATTCTCTGCCACAACATATCCATTCCTGTTATAGCTTTGCCTTCCTTGGTAACCCCCATTCCATTGGTTATTAGAATCCGTCCTAAACTGCCAAGTGTATCGAAAATAATTTAAGAATTTGTCGAGTAGGGAAAGCAGAACCGGATATATATGACCAACATAGAAAGCTTTCAATTATCATTTTGTTTATGAGTAGATTTTTGCACCATAATCAGTAGTAGTTTAAATTGAGCAAAAAATCTAAATTCTAAAATTCATCCAAATATAAATCAGAAAGTGCTTGAGATAAGCTTTAGAACCAGGAATCTTATTCCAAAAATTACAAGGGAACAATGACAAATGCAACCCCTACAAAACTTCTAATCAAGCGCGAAGTTTTTTGTAACTTAAATGTTGTTGAAAGCAAAGAGGCAGGATTAATTAGTTGCAGAAAAGCAATACAGAGAGGCAAGAAAGATATATCTGTCCTTCTCCTTGTTCATTGAATAATAAGAAAATCCATCAAGATTCTGGCTATTCCTCAATCACACAGGATAACAATGAAATCACATCCCTTAACAATGGAAGAAACATGTATTAAAGGCATTTTCACAGACAATGCAAAATAGAGCAAAGTGGTCAACTAGAGATTCAATTAATTCGAAATTTTATTTTGAGTAATTTAAGCAGAAAATATTTACCTGTTTGTTCCCTGGAGTTCGGCCCCAGTCAAGACGAACTGTCTGCTTGCCAAGAACAGTCCCATTCAGCGTTTGTATCGCATCCTCGGCACTGCTTCTGCAAAACATAATGATAAATAAACAGCAAAAAAGTGGTGGTTAATCCTTCATTAGACAATCAATGGTGGGAAGCAATAATTACTGGCATTATTTTAACTTTAATAAGTATAACATTTCAGCAATTATTTACAGTCACTTATTGAATAATGATTTACATATTCAATTTGATAACAAATTCCTTAATCTCAATTCAACACAACTAAATGTTGAGTCAGCTATACATGGAATGCTGCTGCATGTATCCCCAGGTTATATCTTCAGTAAACACTTAATATAACGGAAAGTGGCAAGACCCCGTCTGACCATTTATGGACCTTTTTATTCCTTAAATGAAATGTGTGAACTAAATCACAAAGGCATACCTGATAGCAAATTGTACAAAACCACATCCTTTTCCAGCTGGTATTTTTACAGAGAGAACTTCGCCAAATTGAGAAAAGGTCTGCCTGAGATCTTCATCAGTGATATCTGAGTCGAGCCCTCCCACAAATATCTAATATAAAACAAGTTAATGATATATTCTGGAGTTGCTGATAGCTCTGAAGAGAAACAGTACTCACTGTTGTGTTAGATGAATCACTGTCCGACTGGGAGCCCTGAGGCATAGCACCATTTGCTGCATATCCACCAGCCAGTACCACAGCTGATCAAAGTAAATGAAATTCAGTTTGTTTATCAATATCCAAATGTAATTCATCAGACACAAATTTGATAGTGCCAAGAACACTCCAGCACAGACAGACAGTAAGGAAGTGCTGGCATGGCTTTTCAAAGGAGGAATGGGGTTAAAGGTCCAAAATCCATTGATGTTAAGCAAAAAGAGATGACATTGACAGCTTTTTAAACAATAATCTCAATCAGTCGATTACTGAACAAAAAGGAGATGTAAACGTGACCAGCCCAGCAGTTAAAAACTTTTTAAAGTAGGACGTATAGACCAGCTAAGGTCAATGACTGTCAGCTCAAAGACAGTGGCACCATAACCATAAAAAGTAATCCTTTTGAAATTTTTAACATTTAAATACGCGTGCAGCAGTTTATGGATTCCCTGCGTTTCTACCACATTTTCGGGACATGTTTCAGAAAATTTATAAATATGTTCTAGGACACTCATTATGTCAACTCCACCAATGATGTTGCAACTTCCAATTGCGAGTAAAAAATAAAAAAGAATCATGGTAATATTAGTAGTATTAACGACAACAACAATTGATAAAGAGGTAGGTAACATGCAGCTCTTCTCAGTAATCCAAGTCCCAAAAACGATATGCACCACTAATACCATCGAATCCTGGAAGGGAACTCCTCTTGGTGAAAATTTAAATCCAAAGACTATTTAAATGGATGGAAAGCTCATTTATATATCCACAACTACATCTGAACATCATAATTTTAAAAGGCAATGCATCTCTGTGCTTCTTATAAAAAAAAAAATATCTTGCATAAAACTTAGATATAAAGAAATAAGGACAAAACCCAAAATAAAAAAAAAAGAAACTATGAACAAGATATATCAAAAATAATTAAAACCGGTGTTGGACAATGATTGGTGAATTTAACAGGAAAGACTCATGCCACACAGCAAATATATCATTTTTTTTTTCTGGACATGCAAGGAAATTAATTCAGGATTGCCATAGATTTGCAAAACAGGGGATAATGCAGCACACCTTGGGATGAATATCCCGATGGCTTCTTGGGGGTTGCAACACCTAAACGCATGGGCCTGCTTGAACAATACATGCCATTCATTTCAGTCATGGCCCTGGACCTCTCATTTTCATCACCAAACCTCACAAAACCATAACATTTTGAACGGCCAGTATTTGGATCAACAACAACTTTAGCACCTTTAACAGATGGATATCTGGTAGCAAAAGTTTCATGCAATACCGAGTCGGTAACATCTGAAGCCAAATCTCCAACAAATATAGATAGACCAGAACCAGCATCCGGATGCCTATCACCTGTACTAAAAGTTGCCCAATTCAGGCGAAAAGCTTGATCCGTATTTGGCATGAGAGTTCCATTGTAACTTTGCAAAACTTTCTCCGCTGATGCATGAGTAAAAAACTCTATGAATCCATACCGTTCCGATTGACCTGTCTGCTTGTTGCGAATAACCTTTACCGCCGACAGCTACAAATGTCATGACACCAAAGATCAGGAATCAGGAGAAACAGAAACAATAATGCTGATGCAGAAAACTCAAATAGATAAAAGGCCATAAGAATCATCCCTCTCACGGAGCTGCAAGTCAGAAACACTGTATTCCACAAATCAAACAAAAATGCCCCATAGATATATCTTAATAATGAGCTGCATGGACTCTCCCAAGTAAGTAAAGTACACATACTAGTCTGCTATGTTAAGGATATGTGTCTGAGACTCTTGGTCGGAGATAAACCTGAATTTATCTCCAAAAATTCCATTTCGCTATATTTTATCTTCAAATGAGTCAAATGTGTATATGGAACACTATATTTCATAAAAACATTATTGTACTCTTAAGAATAAAATAGAAAACTAAATTATATGAATATTTTGCGATGTCGATGTATTACATACCACTGTCCAACACATGTACCCAAGACCATTGTACGAAGGGTAATTGTGGAGATGCCAATAGCATACTACTACACGGACTCTGATCAAATTAATGGTGTTGGCATGATTCTAGGTATCAGCAATACATTCTTCCCAAATATCATAACAAATATGTGAAATTGCCCAAGTGCCCAGATTTCTTCACATCCTCGTGAAATCAATTACACGGTGGCACACAATTAGTTTATAAATTATAAGCCTGGGTAATGAGCCAAAGTGGTTGACATGAACTCTGAATGCAAGTTCTTTGTTTGTCTAGCAGAGTCTAATTATGCTTAACAACCTCCATGTGAAACCAAACAAATTTATAAACAAATGATGTCAAAATTGGACAAAAATTAATGCTACAATGCTATAACACTCATCTTAATTGGGTAATTCCATCCCTTTTTCCTCCATGATTCTGACTCTTAAAACCCATCTAACCCCAACGACCTTCAATCTTCTATAAATCATTCCCCTAAGTTCCAATCTAACAAAACCATTTTTTTCCTTCTAAAAAACCTTCAATTCCATGTTAAAATTCCCTCCCAAAAAATTCAAAAAATAAAAATAAAAACCAATAATTCAAACATCCACCAACGGAAACCCTATCTTTTCCTTTCACTTCCAAAATCAATAAATCCCACAATCACACCCTTTATTGAACTGTTTCAATTACTTCAAGCAACTAAAAAACACAACAAATTAACATACATCAATATACAAACATATAAGCGAGGAAAATAAAACCCTAAATCAATAACTCTACATAGCCACGCTTCATTCAATTGGTTCAATTATATATCAATAAGCGCAAACAACAAAGAATATATATATATATATATATATATATATATATATGTATATGTATAAATAATTGAAACCCTAACCTCGCCGGTGGGAGCGAAGCAGTTGGTGAGGTAGTTCTCATCCATCCAGAGCTGTAGATCACCGAGCCAGATGGTCTTGTTGTCTTCACTGGTGGGTTGAATCTGAGACTCGGACTGAGTCAGACTCGGTCTCTGTTGTTGTTGTTGTTGTTGATAGGGCATGTAATGTTGCTGATGATACATCATCTGATGCTGCATCGCCATTGCCGCCGCGGGGTACTGCATCTGCATGCCCATCCATTGCTGCTGATACTGCTGCATCCATTGCTGCTGTTGATACTGCTGTTGCTGTTGCTGTTGCTGTTGATGCTGTTGTTGCTGGTTGAGATCACCGCCGTTGGCTGACTGCATCGTGATGATGGACGGTGATGCGGCTCTCTCTTTCTCTCTCTAGAATCGGTGCTGGGTTTTAGAGAGAGAAAGAGTGTGGCGGCCTGGTCTGAAAGAACAGAACCGAGGTCGAGAGAGAGAGAGAGAGGGAGGGAGTGAAAAAGGGTTTGGTGGATCTGGGATCTAAGCTTTGCTTACATCGGATGATTTGTTTTGGGCCGTCGGATGGGACGGTGATGCTTTTGGTGGACGCTGATCTGCCGACTTGACGAGGGTCTCACTTGCCAGCTGGGTGGTGTCGTGGGTCCCACTACGACGTTGCTGATTCCTGATTTGTACAAAAAAAGGTACATAGATATGGAGAATGTAAACTATGTAATACTACTACTGAAGATTTTTATAGGTTTTCTTATTTCACATTTGAATCACCATATTTTTAAAATATAATACTCCCTCCGTTCCATATTATAGATCCATTTTGGGTAATATAACTTTTTGAGATGATGATTTTTATTGGTGTGATAGTGAATGAAAAAATAATTTTATCCTTGGTCCCACCAAATAATGTGATGATTGTAGTTTAAATATTTTATAATTTGAATGATTGAAGGGTAAATTAGTAAATTGACCAAATAAAGTGATATTGATTTTTTTTATTTTGTAATGGGTTGAATAGTGAATGTGGACTCTTAAATTAGAAAAGAGAGAGTACAATAAAAGGGTGAAATAATTATTTCAATAGTTAAACTTATAATGTGAACTCGTTAGGTGTTAGATTTGCATATATACATATACATAAAATATCATGAAATGTACAAAGATTCAAATAAAAGCAAAATAATATACCAAAATTAGTATACTACACTTTTCTAATATTTATACCTTCACAATGTAAGAATATTACATAACTGAATGGGTGGCACAGTTGAAAAAATACAGGGATCTACGGTTTGTTTGGTTTGTATTTCTGATAATAAATTTTAAATTTCTGAAAACTGAAAATCAAAAAAATTTAAAAAAAATTATGCTTTGTTCAATTTTTTTAAAACAGTTTTATGATAATTTAGTTACAAAAATGATTGTTTTCAGAAAACTCATTTTTACTATTCTCAGAAAATTATTCTCAATTCTTAAAATTTTCGAGAACAATTTTTAGAGATAGAAACCAAGTCTACCAACTGGAAAATTTGTTGAGAATACATTTGAAGTGGTACAAATCGTCTCAAGTGAGCTCCTCCAGTGAAGTCATCAAGTGAGTGTCCCACACCAATCCAATAGTGTGCATCCATCCATCACCTTCTCTCTCTTATGTCTAGGGATCCAAATTTTTGGATGGATAAATCCATTAGATGGGTGTGGGAGACGATTTTTTCCCATTTGAAGTCCTTTATTTTGACCAGATTATATATGTCGTTTGATTAATTTGAAGGGTCAAAGTATTGATTGGTCCCACCTTAAACGAGGAAACACGCATCCACCAATAGTAACTCCACCCAGACTTGGTCCACCCTTATTAGTTGGAGACCTACATGTTCGAATTTTTATAGCTAACAACTTTTGGACAGCAGAAAATTAGATTAGGGCGGTTTGGGAACTTGGTTTTGGTCTTGGTTTTGGTTTTGGTCTTAGTTTTGGTCTTGGGTGGTTTTAGGTAAATCTAGAACCAATATATAGTGTTTGATAAGGAGTTGGTTTTGGTTTTGGTCTTGGTATAATTATATATATATATACTAATATGTATTAAAAATATATATATAAAAAATTGGAAAAAAAGTAATTTTCGGGAAAAAAATATTTTTCCCAAAAATATAAAAAAATAATTTTTTGGAAAAAAATTAATTTTCGGAAAAAAAAATAATTAATTTTTTCCGAAAAATTAATTTTTTCAAAAAAATAATTTTTGTCGAAAAATATTTTTTTCCGAAAATTAATTTTTTTCCGAAAATATGATTTTTTTCCAAAAATTTATTTTTTGACGAAAAAATAAATTTTTCCGAAAAAATAAATATTTTCCGGAAAATAATTATTTTCGAAAAAATAATTTTTGTCGAAATTTTTTTTTTTTCCGAAAATTAATTTTTCCCCAAAAATATGATTTTTTTCCAAAAATTTTTTTTTTGACGAAAAAATAAATATTTTCTGGAAAATAATTATTTTCGAAAAAATAATTTTTTTCTGAAAATTAATTTTTTTTCCGAAAATATGATTTTTTTCCAAAAATTATTTTTTTCCGAAAAATTAATTTTTTTTCCGAAAAAAATTATTATTTTCCAAAAAATAAATATTTTCGAAAAAATAAGTTTTTGGAGAAAATTAATTTCTGTCCGAAAATATGATTTTTTCCCGAAAATTAATTTTTTTCCGAAAAAGATAATTATGTTCGAAAAAATAATTTTTTCCCGGAAATTAATTTTTTTCCGAAAAATATAAAAAAAAATTCAAAATAATTCATATTTTCGGCCATATATATATAGAGAGAGAGAGAAAAAAAAAAAAAAGTCAAAAATGGTGGGCCAAAACCAGGTTTTAGTGGTTGGTTTTAAGGTGTCCAAAACCAAGTCCAAAATCGGCCAACCAAACATGGTCTTGGTCTTGAAATCAAAGACCAAGACCAAAACCAGGTTGCCAAACGGAGCCTAGGGGTTTTATATGTATATTATTTATATATATATATATATATATACACGCATAAATTAGACTAATCTCATCTGAAGTTTGGACAAATTATATTTTGGTGAAACGTTTGAGGACGCAGTTTTATTCACCCAAACATTATACTAGTTTCAATTACAAGGGCACTTGGACTAGATTGGTTTTAAGGTTCTCAAACGGGCCAGGCCTTGGGATGAAGAAATGGGCTGAAACTCAAGTAGCACCACTTAGTTTTAAGTGGGCCAAGGCCCAAGGGGTATGGACAATTATCTGTATAGGGTAAATAATTTTTTTTTCCTCATCTAGGGTAAATAATTGAGATAATAAAAAAAATACTTTGGAATATATATATATATTAGGAGCCCAATGTTACACATTCTAGGCGATTAATCTGATATTGTTAGTCTCTATAGTTTATTACCTTAGTATTTTTATGCAATTTATATGTTTAAACATGTTTCAGTTTCGGTACGTATAAAGCGAGCTAAATCCAGTTAATTAACCAAAATACTAGTTCATAACCATTCAAGAACCAATGCCAAGGTAAAATAGGTGCAAGAATCGACTAAAGGAAGGTTAAAAAGGCAAAACAAAAGCATTGGGGGCGAGCGGAAGCAACCGAGATGTATGGAGCGAATTGCAAACAAGAATAAAAGCATTTGTTGTTTTAGGATCGATCCCACATTCTTGGGATCAATCCCATTTTACGCACTAGAATTTGCGAAATTCAATATGGGATCGATCCCATATTTTAGGGATCAATCACAGGTCACGAATCAGCTTAATGTTGTGGACCATGATTGACGTATTGCACATTCTGAAACGTGATATTGAGGAGTTTTAAGTTTCTTTACAAGAATTTGACATCAATCAAATAGTTCAACTTTTACAAGACTTCACATCTATAAATATAAGTTTTATATCAGATTTTAGGGATCTTTTTTATCACTTATTTTCTCTGCAACAACAATTAGTGCGTAGGAAAAGAAGAACGCATCGTGAGAGCCATGGAGTCAAGTTCATCAACAACAATGCAATCACCGACATCCATGAACAACTAAACGGTAACTAGGATTTTCTAGCAAAACACTAGTCCAAGTAATGTAATCTAAACTTTGTTTATTTTTATTGTGGAAGGTGAAGCTAAAGAGCACTCTTATAATGGTTATGTAAACAAGAAATCGAATATCATGTTTATATAAGATTTACATTTTTTTCTATTCTAGATTGATTGAATGTTAATTCTTGCACAACTGCACCTAATTGCTACGAGCTTGAACTCCGAAATTTAGGTTGTTAGTTATCTATATAACGGTGTTTAAAATATGAAACTTTAGTTTGGACAGTTCAATCTAAGAGAATATGAATGGATATGTTTTTAATTTAATGTAAGTAGGAGTAGTGTAGAGTAGCGGCATATCCATATCATCTTTGACCCAAAGATGAATTGTGACCGAGCTAGGTTAAATGTAATTTGATGGGGACTAGAAGCTCGCTTACAACGGCTCTAATCTGATTTATAGGAGATGTCTCTCCCTTTCACAATAAAATGAATAGTATGTTTACATTACGAAGTTAATGGTGGCGCTAGATATGCCCTAGTATCTCTCTTTATTGAATTTTCTCAACCATTTCATTATTTGTTTTAATTAGTTTATTTTATTGTCGAAATAGCTATAATCAAAAACCAAAACCATTTTTACTCTTAATTCAAGCATACTATCATATTAGAGTTCGAATAACGCCTAATCTCTATGGGATCGATAATCATTATCTCAAGCTATATTATACTACGAACTGACTCGTACGTTTGCGATAGGCAAAATGAGGTCACATTAGGTTATATTTTTAAGCATATTTTTAGTCGACCTATTGAGCCGATCAATATATATATTACACATAGAATAATTTTTAAAAAATATCTGTAGGAAAGAGCTCTTTGAATAGAATAATTACGCATCTGATAATAATAATTATGTTATTGTCATTATTAGAAACAAATTTTGTCTAAAATTGAGTTAAATTAGTTATTTAACCTTTTCATTTGCATACTCTTTAAAATTATCGTGCCAAAAAAGAAAATAAGATAGAATTGTCATTTTTGTAATATGTATATTGTAATAGTGAAAATGTACAACCCAAATGGTCTAGGCCGCCATAAGGACCGATGGGCTTGACCCATAGTAGCTTCTGGAAATGTGTGAGCTACAAGTCAAATATTAGGGGATAGAGACCAAGATAGAATGGAGTATATCAAATCCCATGATTTAAGGTATTGATGAGTTGGGTAGATGGGCCTTGACCCATCTACAAAATTGTATATAAATACATAACCAAGTTATGAATAAAGGCATTCGATTTTAATTCAATTATTGTGTAATTTTTTTGCATTTACACAATTGGCGCCGTCTATGGGAAGCATCCTTGAAATATTTTTAAAAAGCTTATCACTCTCTGCTAAGAGCTTAGATTAACATCATCTATGGCGATTATCACCCGATCACAACAGTCTGAGCTACCTCCGAATGGAGGTCAACCCTTTCAAACCGAAGATCCGATCAGGCGGGCCCTGGAGGATAAGACCGCCGAATTGGAGGGACAAAACACCGAGTTAGTGGCAAAACAAGTTCTGCTGCAAAACCCTCGAGAAGCCCAAAATGGCGACCAATCCAACCGGAAAAAGTGTTCTGTGGGCCATTAATCAGAAGGGGACAACCACCACACAAAGTCCAACAACGATCGGGAGGAGCACGCAAAGTCATCCCTACAGGTACTAGGGGTGCACAATCTCGAGGAAACCCTAACCATGAAAAAGTTGGAGGAGATTATGATCAGATTCCAAAGGGAGGTGTTTAAGGATCTGAAGGTTCAGACCCCCAATAATCTGGCCTCTGAGGCATCCATCTACACAGTGCAGACACTGTTTACACTGGCGATCACCAACGTGCCCTACCCGGAGAGGTTCAGGCTACCAAAGTTTACCCTGTTCGATGGCACGAAAGATTCGACGAAACACATCTACCATGTCCATACAAAGATGAATGTCTACAACAAAAATGAAGCTTTACTCTGCAAAGTCTTCCCCACCAGCCTGACCAAAGCAGCCTTGTTATGGTTCAGGAAACAACCACCCCGATCCATTGGAAGCTGGCTCAGACTCTGCAAGTTGTTCATTGCCCAGTGTTTTGGCAATAAAAGATAGAAGAAGACTATCTCCAGTTTGTTTACTATGATCTAGAAAAAAATGAATCATTAAAAAGTTTCGTCTCGCGATTCAATGTTGAGATGTCCTCAATCGACAATTGCAATCAACACTCAGCCGCCAAGGCCTTCAGGATGGCCTTGATTCCAGGAACCAAGTTCCACCAGTCTTTAATCAAGAGGCCACCAGTAAACATCAAAGAACTCAACTTCAGGGCACAAGGGCATCTCCAAATAGAAGAAGAACTAGGCATACGCTAAAGAATGGCAGCCTTTGTAAGCGTAGAGGCGAGAATGTTCGGACTAAAGGTCAAAGATCGGACGCCAGATCGGAAGTAGCCAAACGCTTCTCCTGTACCCTCCCAAGCCTTAGAGAAATGTCAGAGGTTCGAGGACAAGATCACTCCACTGAAGGTCAGCCCGACCAAGTTGTATCAGGAAACTAAGGGTAAAGGGATCTTCCGATCACCACCCCCTATTAGGCAGCCGATAGAACTAAGGGACATGTCGAAGCACTGTGCCTTCCACGGCGAATATGGGCACCATGCCAACAGGTGAAGAAGTCTTAGGAGGCAAATATAGGTTATGGTAGCAAAGGGATAATTGGCCGAATACATTACCAATGAGGGCACCCGATCAGATCAAACCTCATATAAGCTAGCCAATGGGACAGTGGGTCAGCCCGTAAAAGTCATTCACATGGTTCACGGAGGGCCTAGCCGATCAGAAGTGGAGGAAGCCTGTAGATCCCAGATGCGCCAAGCCCAGAGACTGCGAAGGGTTAGGGAGATCAGCGAGTTTCGAAGCCCGAATGAGGATACCCGGATAACTTTATCTTTTGCAGATTTGCTAAACATTCAGTCACCACATGATGATCCCCTGGTGGTCTCCCTCATGGTCTCAAATTGCTTGATCAAGAGAGTAATGATCGACCCAGGGAGTAGCGCCAACATAATCACTAAGTGGGCCTTTGAAAAGCTGGAAATTGATCCCCAAGAGATAGTCCCTTCTAGAAGCCCAATAGTAGGATTTGATGGCAGAAGAGTGAAACCAATGGGAGAGATCTAACTGCTAGTAACGGCAGCAAAGAGCATGCTTATAGAGACTTTTGTGGTGGTAGATCTCAAACCATCGTACAATCTTCTCATGGGCAGGGGGTGGATCCATCGGATGCATGGAGTTCCTTCCACCCTGCATCAAGTTATACAATGCATCGACCTGAACGGAATTGATATGATAAACATTATGGGATATCAGGTGGTGGCCAAAGAATGCTACACTATCACCATGAAGGGCCTGAGGAAAATGACAGAATTGGAACGAGCTTTAAAAGCCAGGGTAGTACCCAATGATCAATAATAATTACAGGATGGGGGTGCGGGGTTATCTATAGCAGCCGAACCCCGACTGGAGATACAAATCATCCCCGATCATCCCGAGAAAATAACTTACATCGGATCTGACCTCAATAATCAAGAGAAAAATGAGTTAGAAGCCCTTATACGCTTCAATGTTGATGTATTCGCATGGGGCCACATGGACATGCCCGATATCGATCCTTCAGTAGCCCAACATTCCCTCAACGTGGACCCCAGCGTTAACCTGTCAGACAAAAGCAGAGATGCATAGGGGCCCACCAAAACCAGATCATAGCCGAAGAGGTAGAACAACTTATTCAAGCCGAACTCATCAAGGAGGTGCAGTACCTCTCCTGGCTGGCCAACGTCGTGGTAGTTCAAAAGAAGAACAAAAGTGAAAAGTATACATGGACTTCACCGACCTGAACAAAGCATGCCCAAATGACTGATTCCCACTGCCAAAAATCGATCAGATGGTGGATGCCACTGCAGGATTCGGACGTCTGAGCTTCATTGACGCGTACTCCAGATATAATTAGATACGCATGAACCCTAATGATGAGGAGAAGACATCATTCATCACTGAGTCAGGTACATATTGTTATACAGTTATGCCTTTCGGACTAAAGAATGCAGGTGCAACCTTTCAGAGGTTGGTTAGCAAAGTTTTTTAGGGCATGATGTGATATACCATAAAAGCCTACATTGATGACACGGTGGTCAAAAGCAAGGTGAAGAATGACCACCTGACTGATCTACAACAGGTGTTTGACACCCTCAGGAAATACAAGATGAAGCTCAACCCGAAAGGAAATCCAAGTACTAACCGGAAGAGTGGCAGCCCTCAGTCGTTTCATCTATCTCCTAACCGATCATCGCCGCCCCTTTTTCCATTCCATAAAGGCAGCAAATGGAGAGGTCTGGGGGCCGGAACAGTCAGAAGCTTTGAAGAAGCTTAAAAGCTACATGACAAAACCTCCCATACTGGCAACCCCGGAAGCAGACGAGCCATTGCGTTTATATCTAGCCATATTCGCAACATCCACCAGCGCCGCTCTACTCAATGAGGGCAAGGGGTACTAGATGCCGGTCTTCTACACCAGAAAAGCTTTTGTTGATGCTAAAACCCGTTATTCCAAACATGAAAAACTGGTACTATCACTGATCAATGCAAAACGACATCTTCGACATTACTTTGAAGCACATCAGATCGTTATACCAACTACAACCCCGATCAGATCCATAATGGCGAAGCCCGAACTGTCAGGGAAAGTATCCAAATGGGTGATAAAATTGGGGATCTATGACATAACCTATGTCCCCCGAACCGCCATCAAAGGACAAGTGGTACCTGACTTTCTATTAGAAACAGAACCTACGGATTCTCTCGAAGAAGATGAACTAGGCTTATGGGTAATATTTGTGGACGGGTTGTCAAATGTCAATGAAGCAGGAATCGGTATAGAGCTCGTGACCCCCGATGGCATTAAAATTCAGCAGTTTGTTCGACTAGAGTTTTCAGCCTCCAACAATGAAGCTAAGTATGAGGCCCTTCTAGCAGGAATTCATTTGGCCCGAAGCTTGTAAGTACAGAGGGCAGAGGTACGAAGTGACTCCCAATTGGTCATACGATAATTGAGTGGGGAATATGAAACCCGAGAGCCTAAAATGGAAGTGTACAAGGGATTGGTACTGAAGGAGGCCAAAGGATTCCAACAATTAACTTTTGAACAGATCCCGAGGGGACAATGTTATGGCAGATCAGTTAGCCAACCAGGCCTCCGCGACATGGGAGAGTATGACTCGAATAACTCTAGTGGATTTAATCGTCCGATCAAGCTTGGAGCCCCCTGAGGACGTGATGATCATTTCATGGGAGCCAAGTTAGATGGACCCCATAGTAGACTATTTGAGGATGGGGGCCTTGCCAGAATCAAAGCTAGAAACCCAGAAGATAAGAATGAAAGCTGCAAGATACTCTCTGTACAACGACCAACTTTACCGCAAGTCATTCTACGGACCATACTTCAGATGTATTACACCTTCCGAAGCTTCTGCAGTCATGGAAGAAATACATGCCGGATCATGCGACAATCATTTCAGGGGAAGGTTTTTAGCCCATAAAGTCCTCACCCAAGGATACTTTTGGCTTTATTTGTCAAGGGACACAGAGGTATATGCCCGACGGTGTAAAAAGTGTCAGTTTCATGGAGATGTCATCCATCCACCTCAAGAGCTATTAAACCCCACAATCGTTCCCCACTCATTCGCCCGATGGGGAATGGATATCGTGGGTCCCCTATCGCAAGCCATTTGATCCACTACACATGTTCTCCTGGCTACGGATTACTTCACCAAGTGGGTGGAAGCCGAGACATACCCAACCATCAAGAGCAACCATGTTGTCAAGTTCATCTAGAGTCACATAATTTATAGGTTCAGTCTACCCCGAACGATAATGATGGATAACGACAGCAACCTAGACAACAAGAAAGTTTGAGCGTTTCTAGCAAAGCATGGGATCAATCAGAATACTTCTTCTGTTGGTTACCCACAAGGTAACGGATAAACAGAAAGAACAAATAGAACGATCTTTGATACTCTCAGAAAAAAACTAGAAATAGCAAAAGGAGCTTGGTTGGAGAAACTACCCGAGGTCTTGTGGTCTTATCGGACCACCCCGAGGCAACCAACGGGAGAGACCCCATTGGTCATGGCCTATGGGGCTGAAACCGTTATTCTGACCAAATTGAAAGTGCCAACACTAAAAAGTCAAGCGTGGGAGGAGGGCTCGAACAATCTACACTTAGCCAATGATCTAGATTTACTGGATGAAAGAAGAGAGGTCGCAGGAATACGACTGGCTGCCTATCAGCAGCAGGTCAGAGCTCGCTTTAACCAGAAATTTAAAATAAGAGAGTTCCAAGTAGGTGATATGGTGCTCAGAAAAAAGATTGGGATTGTTGACAAGCTACGAGAGACGTGGGAAAAACCTTATACAATAATTGAGGTCATCGGACACGGTACCTATCGAGTACGGAAGAACGAGATAGGCCGCATCGAGCCCAATTCTCAGAACGCTTATCGCCTGAAGATGTATTATCCTTAGAGAGTTTTTTCATTAAAAAATAATATAAGTATATGTGTCCTACGTATGACACCTCTGCTTATTATGATAAAGCATATGTGCCCTATGTTCGGCACCTCTGCTACATATTTTTCAAGTTTCAAATAAAATACCATGTTCTTTACATATATTTGTATGAGTAGGCCTTACAAAGGATAAAGTTTTTCTTAAGTGTTGAGTTCAAACCTGATTTAAACTAACCAGAGGACATTAAATGAGTCTCAGGGGCCCAATGTCCGAAGACTTCCATTCAAATGATAATATTCCTAAGTGTTGAGTTCAAACCTAATTTGAACTAAATAGAGGGCATTAAATAAGTCTTAGGGGCCAGATACCCGAAGACTTCTATTAAAATGAAAATTTTCCTAACTGTTGAGTTCAAATTTGATTTGAACTAACCATAGGACATCAATGAGTCCAAGGGGCCAAATGCCCGAAGACTTCCAACTAAAAGGAAAATCTTTTTTAAGTGTTAAGTCCAAACCTGATTTGAACTAACCAAGGAACATCAATGGATTCCAGAGGCTTGATGCCCGAAGATTCTCATTTAAATAAAAAATTTCTAAAAAGTGTTTATTACAGGCTGATCAGACCGAAACAACATGAACAGAAAACATAAAGTCATGAGAATTGGGAAAATTCTTTCATTAATATAAATAGAAATTACAAAAATAACCCTTCTGAGGGCGATACAAGGTGACGCTCATGAAAATCCTAAGTCACTATGTTATGACCCGAAAAGATAGACTATTCCGGAGCAAAAAGCACAAGGTTTTCTCCCTTTAGAAATGCGGCGAACCTCTTCTCATTCTCAGAGGCAGATGGGTCCTGGTAAGGAAGAGACAACCCCATGAAATCATCAAATTCCTCAACATTCTTAAATTCCCGATCTGCCAGGGGAATGTGTTTCATCTCATGTCTCTCCCGCCATGCCCTGATCGATCGAACATCACAGATGGTGACGTACCGTTGGTGCATGTCCAGCCCACCCAAACGTCACATCTCTACTTTAGATCGCTCAAGAGCCAAAAGGTTATCTGACTGTGCCTTCTCTGCAATAATCTTTTGATAAACAGCCTTTGCCTTCGCCAGTTCAACAGCCATAGCCCTCCTCTTAGATTCTCCAGCCTCCAGAAGATTTTTGTGTTCAGAAACACTCTGGCGAAATCCTTCGCCAGAGTGATATAGTGCTCGTTTACCTGGCGGTTGGCCATCAGAAGCCTATTCATTTCATTGACATCGACCTCAAGGACTTGGTTGTAAGATTGAATGTCGTAGAGGAACTAACAAGATAGACAAAAATGACATGTTAAAACAAATGAGGAAAAAAAGAGAAAAAAAGGCTAGGTAAAATTAAAACAATAACTTACCTCCATTCCCATCTTAGGGCCCCTCTGAAACAACTTAATCTTAGTCATTTTGGCTTGATGGGCCCTATCCGTAGGAGTCCATATCCCCTTGGCCATCACAAGGAGTGCCTCGGTGTTGCCAAACTAATCTGATTTGAACAGATCGGGGATTCGTCGAGAAGGATAAACTTGGGCTCCCAAGGGATAATGGTACGGGGAGTATCCTGAGCCTGGGAAGGGTCGCTTGTTAAAGCATCGACAATTTGAATTCTGGGCCTTTTGTTGGTCGTTCCACCACCAGTACCAAACCGGGGCCTTGTGTTTGGAACATTAGTAAAAGGAGGTTGAAGAGGATCTGAAGAACTTTGCGTGACTGGGCGTACCGGGGACGTCAGGGGTGCTATCGAGAGTGGTATGGCATCAACCGGGTTAGATCCTTCGGGGACCTGAGTGCGTCTGGAAAACGAGGGCCTGAGGGGCAGATCCATCCTGTCAACAGCAATGCCTAAATTAGATATCATCTCCAGATTGACTTTAGTCAAAAGCTTACTAGCAGATTTGACATTGCTTAAGATCTTGGCCTTCAAAAAGGAAAAACGTTCTTTTACAAAGGCTGGGGGTATCTTATTGTCCTCATAGCCAATAAATCTATATGCATAATCCCCCCAGTGTAAATTGTAAAACTCATAGAAACACGTGGCTTTGTGAAGGTGACGGAAGACGGATAGTCGAATAGGGCCAAAAACTCTAGGGATCGGGTATGTTAGAGAGAATAGGTAGAGCCAGTTGCCACTAACGACTACCATTCTCTCCTTCCAGCCCTTATCGAAACATATGCCCTGACCTTGGAAAGGGAAAAGGTTATACCTACCTCTGCTTCCTCTGGCATTCTGAAAGAAGTAACAGAAAAGGAGGTCAACTAAGCCTAAGTTAAGGTCTAAATCTTTATTATATAGAAGGAGCATGACGAGGATCCTAAAGTTGTTCAGGTTAAGTTGGAGAGGGTGCAACCCCAACATGAAAAGAACATAAGGAAAGAAGGGATGAAGAGGGAATCTTAGTACTTTGAAATGAACCGCCGATAGAAGGATGCTACTTGGTTCGATTCCCTCACTCTTGGTGAAGTCTAAATGATGTGGGTAAGGGGCCATAAACACATCACCGGGCACTCTAGTGTCGACCCGAAGAAGTTTGACATCCACTTCAGGTCGGGAATTTCCCTTAAGAGGGGCAACTATAAAGGGTTTGGGGACAGAAGGATTCGCAGGGTCCTCATCGTCAGAGGAGCGTCCTTTGTCAGAAACTTCTGGATTTACTGATGAGCCTGGGAGGTTAGTATTAAGGGGAACAGTTTTGGGTACGTAGGTCTCTTGGTGAACAGACGAGGGACTGCTGCTACTGAGGGTGTCAAGATCAGTTCCAGAAGACAGAACGACCTCTTCTACTGATGGTGTCATCGTTATCTGGCATTTTTACTACAGAAAGGTAGAAGAGTGTAGAGGCGATGGAAGATAGGGAAAGAGAAAATGGAAAATAAAGCAAGAACAAGACTTACACGAGAAGGGAGATAGAGCGGAAATGGCCTTCGGTGAAATAAAGCAATATTCCGATAAAACTCACGGACGGATAACACAGAAATCCAGTAAAGGATCCAAAGCTAAACTCAAAGAAGAAATTTTTTTAGAGAGTACGAGCCTGAATGATGATTTTTGAAGTGATGATGACAAAATGATTTGAGTGTGATTTATATAAAAGGATGGGAGCAAGCCAAAAGTTGCGCACGAAGTCCGAAGGACGTGCGCTGTGTATTGAGCCGTCATGGAGCGAAAAACTAGGTGATTGAAGCCTCATGTTTCAAATTCAAATGATGACCCCCTATTTGGGCAATTGATGGTCTGCCATGTCATCACCTCCAGCTGCCAATTAAAAAAATAAAAACAGTATGTATAAATACATATATATATTCTCGATCATGGGCCTATAAAATAAGGCACAAGCCCATAACCTCGGGGGCCTGTGTAATAGTAAAAATGTACGACCCAAATGGTCTGGCTCGCCATAAGGACCGATGGGCCGGACCCATAATAGCTTCTAGAAAATGTGTGGGCTGTAGTGAGAGATTATGAGATAAATGTCAAGATAGAATGAAGTATATCAAATCCCATAATTTAAGGGATTGATAAGCTGGGTAGATGAGCCTTGCCCATTTACAAATTTGTATATAAATATATGGCCAATTTATGAATAAAGATATTCGATTTTAATTCAATTATTATGTAATTTTTCAGCATTTACCTATATATATATATATATATATATATATATATTGAAATCGACGTTTTCCAAAGAATGGATTGCTTTTGACTTTCTCCGAAACCCAACCGCTTCATATAGCTTATTCATTTTGTTCTCAGAGCTCTCTACTTGTAATAGTCTTCCAATCAGCTGTTACATACTGCTCCAATTCACTTCGCATATTTCACATTTCTTTGCTTTGCTTCAGGTAATTTCATTTATATATATATAGTATAGGTATAGATATGGTGGAACTTGGAATAAGGTCCTTGATGAAATAATCTTTTCCAGCATGCTTTCTAATTAGTTCAATAAGTATGATGAAAGTGATTATTATTTATTGAATGTTGTGAGCACAAAATATGAAATTGATATCTGGTTTTGATTTGGAAAGTATTGCCCTAGATTTCTTATTTTCATTTGCTGTACTTCAATTGGGAATGAAAATATTGTAATTTTAGGCACAAAAAATTTGAACTTCAGGATTGTCTTCCCCAAAGGGAAGTGCTTGTCTCAGTCTGTGTAAGAAGGAAGTTATTTCTTACTTTATAAACAATTGACTTGTGTTTTGACATTTCAAAAATATTTTCATAATTATATAGGGTGCGTTTGGATAGGGGTGTTTCCGTTTTTGTTCTGTTTTTTCACTGTTCACGGGAACAAAAACGCGTTTGGGAGTCTTTGATGGTTTTTGTTTTCTTGAATAGTAAAAAAAACGTGTTCTCACCCTTAATTCAAAATTTGAGAACACCAAAATGGTATTTTTTTATTTTCGGCATTGTTTGTTCTCAGCAAAAAAAAAAATTAATTGTTGCAGATTCCCTAACCTTCATCTTCAACCTTCAAACCCTAACTTCCATCTTCAATCTCCAAACCCTAACCTCCAAAATATATATTTTTTTTTGTTCCCAAAAATTTTTTAGACAAAATTTCCAACCAAACGTGTTTTTGTTTCCGGATTACCCTTAGGACAAGAATAAGAAAAAAATTTGTTCTCAAGAGATAAAAAAAAAAACGAAAACACTAGTTTCCAAACGCACCCATATATTTTTTAAAATTTCAAGCAAATCCATGATTATGAAACCATCTTAAAAGTATGGAAATGTTTCTATTATTAGGTCGCGTGTAGGACGGACTTCATTCTTACATGGCCTGAGGCAAACATTGTCCCTTCCCTTTAGAGAACACCAATGAAGAGTGCAAGAAGGGTTTATTATGGATATAGAATTACAGGACTATGCTCCTTTTGGTTTTTAAATTGATTTTTCATCATGCTTGTTAAAATCTATAGGTTAGGGAGGTTGATGGGTATGGATTAACTTTTCCATTGGTGTATATCTCATTTTAATTTCTTTCTTCAGAGAGTTGTCCTTCAGAGTATTTGTGATAAGTTGGAATAATGTGAATAGAGAAATTACAATCACCATAATAAAGCTTATGATCATATGAAAGACTACTGCAAATAATGGACTAATTGATCATTTGTAATTCGAATAAATTGGGGAGGACTCGGGTGAACTATTTTCTTCTACTAGTGTAGATGTTATTTCTATTACATGCTAGTAATTTAGTTGCGACAATTCGACAAATTAGACAGCACCCTTCTGCCCTGATTCTAATTAGCTGTTATCCATTTAGGAAAAACTAGGCAGAGGTTAGCTAGTGAAGTGTGTGTCCTGACATAGCTTGTTCGTTTAACTCAATATCTGTTAGAACAAAATATGTGGGCACGGACAAGGAAGGATGATTGTGGCTTTGAGGCGTGTAGTCACTTTCCTAAATGGACGTTTTCCAAAGAATTGATTGCTTTTGACTTTCTCCGAAACCCAGCCGCTTTATATAGCTTATTCATTTTCATTTCAGAGCTCTCTACTTGTAATAGTCTTCCAATCAGCTGTTACATACTGCTCCAATTCACTTCGCATATTACACATTTCTTTGCTTTGCTTCAGGTAATTTCATTTATATATATATAGTATAGGTATAGATATGGTGGAACTTGGAATAAGGTCCTTGATGAAATAATCTTTTCCAGCGTGCTTTCTAATTAGTTCAATAAGTATGATGAAAGTGATTATTATTTATTGAATGTTGTGAGCACAAAATATGAAATTGATATCTGGTTTTGATTTGGAAAGTATTGCCCTAGATTTCTTATTTTCATTTGCTGTACTTCAATTGGGAATGAAAATATTGTAATTTTAGGCACAAAAATTTCGAACTTCAGGATTGTCTTCCCCAAAGGGAAGTGCTTGTCTTAGTCTGTGTAAGAAGGAATTATTTCTTACTATATAAACAATTGACTTGTGTTTTGACATTTCAAAAATATTTTCATAATTATATATATATATATATATATATTAAAATTTCAAGCAAATCCATGATTATGAAACGATCTTAAAAGTTATGGAAATGTTTCTATTATTAGGTCACGTGTAGGACGGACTTCCTTCTTACATGGCTTGATGCAAGCATTGTCCCTTCCCTTTAGAGAACACCAATGAAGTGTGCAAGAAGGGTTTATTATGGATATAGAATTACAGGACTATGCTCCTTTTGGTTTTTAAATTGATTTTTCATCATGCTTGTTAAAATCTATAGGTTAGGGAGGTTGATGGGTATGGATTAACTTTTCCATTGGTGTATATCTCATTTTAATTTCTTTCTTCAGAGAGTTGTCCTTCAGAGTATTTGTGATAAGTTGGAATAATGTAAATAGAGAAATTACAATCACCATAATAAAGCTTATGATCATATGAAAGACTACTGCAAATAATGGACTAATTGATCATTTGTAATTCGAATAAATTGGGGAGGACTCGGGTGAACTATTTTCTTCTACTAGTGTAGATGTTATTTCTATTACATGCTAGTAATTTAGTTGCAACAATTCGTCAAATTAGACAGCATCCTTCTGCCCCGATTCTAATTAGCTGTTATCCATTTAGGAAAAACTAGGCAGAGGTTAGCTAGTGAAGTGTGTGTCCTGACATAGCTTGTTCGTTTAACTCAATATCTGTTAGAACAAAATACGCGGGCATGGACAAGGAAGGATGATTGTGGCTTTGAGGCGTGTAGTCACTTTCCTTAAGGTGTTATTTGCCCCCACTCATATAGAGTTTGCTATCAGGTTGCGTAGCAAAACACCTCCAAGATACAACAAAGCCGGAATCTTCAGTTAGCAATATTGAAGAATTCCCTTAAACACTCAGTGAAACTGTTTATATCAATTGACCTTGAGACAACTATGAAATAAGAGAGTTGCGCTGCTTGTTTTCAAGTTATGGAACTCTCAACCAAAGTACCCTATTTATAGAGTACGAATAGTTACCAATACGAGTCCAAAAGTCACCATTGAACAGACATGTATTTTAAGAATAAATGTGACTATTTGTAAATATGTACAACTCTTCACAAATAGATATGTTTATTCAAATTACATTAAAGGTCATGACTTTTACCAATAGTCATTGTAACCATACGCAACCTTTCACTTTTCTTAATTCCTTATATTACAATATATCCAACAATATCTTTATGTCAAAACATTGAAATTGCGGGAAAAAATCATTCATGAATTTTTTGTGTGATCAGTATAAATCGGAGCAATGGAGTCGAGCGAGAATGAAGTAGTCCATGATTTCCAGCCTCTTTTTCGAGTATATAAAGATGGTCGTGTTGAGAGATTTATTGGCACAGACATTGTGCCACCTTCTGATGACCCCAACACCGGGGTTCAGTCCAAGGACATCATCATATCACCGGAAACCAATGTGTCCGCCCGCCTCTTCCTCCCCAAAATCACCCATTCGGCTCACAAACTCCCTCTCCTCATATACATTCATGGTGGTGCTTTCTCAGTCCAAACGCCTTTCTCTCCTCTTTACCATAACTATCTCAATTCTCTGGTAGCCGAAGCCAACGTTGTTGCAGTGTCCATTGACTACCGGTTAGCACCAGAGCACCCCATCCCCGCATGCTATGAGGACTCGTGGACAGTCATGCAATGGGTGGCTCTGCATGCTAATGGCCAAGGCCCTGAGCCCTGGCTTAATGACCACGCGGACTTTGGGCGCACTTTCTTGGCCGGTGACAGTGCCGGGGCAAATATTGCCCATGATATAGCACTCCGAGCCGGTGTTAATGGATTAGATTCTGGTATGAAGCTTGTTGGTATTGTTCTGGTACATCCCTTCTTCGGGGATAATGCACCTGACAAATTGTGGGCGCTTCTTTGCCCGGAAAGTAGTGGGTGGGATGACCCGAGGCTAAACCCCGCTGCCAATCCTAGTTTGTTTTCGAGGATGGGGTGCACAAAGGTGCTGGTTTGCACTGCGGAGAACGACTTTTTGAGACAGAGGGGTTGGACTTACTATGAGGCATTGAGGAAGAGTGAGTGGTGTGGTGTGGTTAAGATTATGGAGACAGAAGGGGAGGCTCATGTTTTCCATTTGTTCAACCCAACTAGTGAAAAGGCTGGGATCCTTATGAATAGGGTGGCTTCCTTCATCAATCAGGTGGGGCACAAAAGCTTCTCTTAATTAGGTGGGGCACAAATTGTGTCAAAAGATGTTTTAATTTCTTGTCACTATATACTACAAGACTGTACTGTGGATCATTCTGTTTTTGTTTTGGTAATGGTTCTGTTCTTGTGATTGTTTATACCATATATATTTGCTCAAGGTTTTACAATAGTCAAGGGACACCCGAGCACATTCTAACACAACTATTTTGAACTGACCATTGACAACACATTATTTACAAAGACAATCCTTGCTTTCTACCCAGAATGAGAAAGTTCTCGTTGATGATCCAATACGCTTTTGACACATGGCCGGAATCTTCTAAAAGAATAATTTACTTTTTAAAAAGATTTCGGCTGCATGTCCACAGTGTATTGGACCGCATCAATGAAAATGAAGGACTTCCTCCTCTGGGTAGAAGGCAAGTATTGACTGTATTGTACGTTATTATTATGAATAACAAAAGAAATTTGTTATTGTGAGCCCGTTCGTAGCAATCGAACGAATTCAACAATTTTAAAATAAAGAAACAAATAATAATTACTACTTCTACTGTAAACCAATATATTGAAAGTGAATATGAAAAATGAGTAATGTAATGAATTAGCAATGGAGAAATTCTGACAAGAATTATAACCAGTAAACAAAGATAGAATGGGAGAATAATGGATCCCTTTTCCTTGAAAATACTCCCTTTATTTATATCCAAGATTTGGGATTTGATAACGTTCTTATAATCAATTCGTTGTTTGATCTCCTCCTTCTATTACTCCATTGTTTGATTTTAGGAGCCGTTTTCTGATAAGATTTGTAACTCCTTGATGCGTTTTGATTTGGTGTTTATGTGTTTGTTTTGGAGCTGGGCATGGACTGTTGTTGATGGGCTGAGTGTTAGTTTGATGGGCTTGATTCGGGGTTGGGCTTTGCATGTTGTTGATGGGCCAAGTGGAAAAATGAGTCTACACTTTGCCCCCAATTCCTTCTAATTTGATAATCATCATAATTAGAGGGAATTAATTATACAATATTCTTTAGTTTGTTGGGGCTTCATTGATAAAAATATCACCACGATCAATTGTTCGGCTTGTTGTCTGATTATTGTCAACGCCACATGCTGCTTCTCAAGATTTTTTTTTTTTTTTTTCACTTAGTGATGAACGCGCGCGAGCATTCCCTGCATTTGAGAGTTCAATGATTAGGGCCTTAAGACTTTAACATATATGTATATATTCCAATAAGATTTGACTTAAGATGTTCGGTATAACGCGCTAAAAAATTGTAGTTATTGTCTTTTTTTTTTCTAAAAAGTAGCGATCATTTGAATGAAGATAATTTTTTTTTTTTTTTGCTTGTTGCCGCTTTGATCTTGGCGATTTACTTCCTTCTTACTCTTCGCTTTGATCTTGGCGCTTAGCTTTCTTCATGCCTACCATTTTGATCTTGGCGAACACCTTTCCTCTTGCCTTTTGCTTTTGAGATTTGACGTGGCTTATTTGTGCCTGTTACCATTTTTTTATCTCAGATGTCGACAATTAGATGGTGGTTTGCCTTTTTTAATCTAGGTGACAGACATTCAGTTGCAGTTTGCCACTTTTTGATCTAGGCAATTTGTATTCAGGTGTAGTTTGCCACTTTTAGATCATGAAGATTTGCCAATTTAGAAAGGCATATGTATGTGCAAAATATAAAAATAGATGTAGGCACATATTCATAGGAAACATAAAATATAAAATGACATGGGAAAAATATGCCCCCATTATTATATTCTTGGGGTCTCTGGTTTTTGTTACTAATAATATATAGCTAGTATCATGAAAACATAACCTTTCATGTGATTAGTGAATCTGAAATTCTTTCACCGCTATGCAACAAAAACAGTGTAAGAATAGTTTTTAAAAATTTTTGGAGTTCACCATTTTACGATAAGACGTCCATATGTAGGTGGAACATCTTTTATCAATTATAACTTAACGGGATTTATATATATATATATATATATATATATATATACTAATGGAATAAAAATAAAGTTAACAATACTTATCTGTACGGATGATTGACAATCGGGAGTAACAAGAATGATCAGCTTTCGGGCTCTGCAGGGGTGATTGTTCGATGTTCGGCCTTCGTCATTGGCATGAGTGATCGTCCGGTATAAGTACAGGTGATCGGCCTTCGACATCAACAATGGTGGTCGCTTTCGGAGTTCGGCATGGGATCGTTTATTAGCTTTCGGTGTTCAGCATTGGATTTGTGCTCGGCCATAGGCACAGGTGATTGGCTTCGACAAATTGTTTGAGAGAAATGGTCGTGTAACATGTCCCTGTGTTGCTTCTTGTTGTTAAACAAAAATCTTAGAGAATGGTTGATCGGTTTTATCAAAGATCTGCAATTCCAATTTAGGTGCAATAGTGCTAATGCTCATGGCCATCTTCAAAATATATTCCTTTGATTCAATGATATTAGGACCCGCTAGCAAGAAGAATGGTTTTGCTGACTTCAATTGGATAAACAACAATGTTGATGAATCCATATTTTAGTATATCAACAACATTCCAATATGAGAGTATTCTCATAATCTCATCTTTTATGGTGGGTTATTTTCTGATGCTTGCTAAATTTTCTATCATGTTATCCAATGGTCAAGAATGTAAGCATGAAGATTCACCTATCAATTGGATCAAACAATTATAAAATATGGATTTATTCGCTCACTCCTGATTTAGTCGGGACCCCTATCGTCGAATGACTGCAGTTCGGTGAGTCCCGGATGGTTTGTTCACTCCTGATTTTGTCCGAACCCCCATCATCGAATGACTATGGTCCAACGAGTCATGGACTGTTTGTTTTGAATCAGGAGACATTGTGGCGGGGGAGGTGGTGAACGACGGCATGTAGATGCTAGAGACCAGAAGGTAACACTCAAGCAAAAGGAATTCTGGAGCACCACAATAGGCTTCAAAGGAAACGGATGGAAAAGTATTTCATGGAAGATAATTTTAGAACAAATGGGCAGCGACCCCTTTTGGAGTATATATTGAAGCAATAGTGTATTTAGATCGATTCTGGCGTCGCTTTCTATCACCAAATATATATATATGAATGTGTGTATATATATATATATATATTGACAGAGACGATAAGAAAATATTTTAGGTTAAGATTCGTGTATAAGAAATTGGAACACAAATCGTTCCCACAAACGGCGCCAAAGTGTGAGCTCGTTCGTAGCAATCGAACGAATACGAATTCAACAATTTTAGAATAAAAAAATAGATAATAATCACTACTTCTACTGTAAACCAACATATTGAAAGTGAATATGAAAAATGAGTAATGTAATGAATTAACAATGGAGAAATTCTAACAAGAATTCTAACAAGTAAACAAAGATAGAATGGGATAATAATGGATTCATTTTCCTTGAAAATACTCCCTTTATTTATATCCAAGATTTGGGATTTGATAATGTTCTTATAATCAATTCGTTGCTTGATCTCCTCCTTTTATTATTCCATTGCTTGATTTTAGGAGCCGTTTTCTGATAAGATTTGTAATTCCCTGATGCATTTTGATTTGGTGTTTATCCACTTGATATGCTTGTTTAGGAGCTGGGCCTGGACTATTGTTGATGGGCTAAGTGTTCATTTGATTGGCTTGATTCGGGGTTGGGCTTTGCATGTTGCTTATGAGCCAGTTGAAAAAATGGGCATACAGTTACCTTTCATCTTTTTCGAAATGTCTTCCATGTGTATGACGAAATGACCCAATAGAATTCTCACACATGCATTTGTTCTAGAAAAGTCTAATTCCATGCGTTGCGGTCTTCTTTGGGTGCGGCATTTGAAGTCAGTGGAGTTGGAAAAGCCACATGCTTCTTGCACTCCTTTTCCTCTAACTGCCTACCTTTCAACGTTTCAATTACACTCTTCTTTTTACTTGATAAAACCTGGGAAGACTCTCTCTCACACAAACAAACACACAGTGGACTCTATGGCTAGCAACACAGTCCATGATTTCTCTCCATACTTCCGGGTACACAACGATGGCCGTATCGAAAGATTCAAGGCACCTCAGTTTGCTCCAGCCGTTGATGATCCCGACACTGGCGGTGTCCGATCAAAAGATATCGTAATTTCGCCGGAAACAGGTGTCTCTGTTCGTGTGTATACCCCAAAAACCACCAACTCCCACCACAAGCTCCCTCTCCTAGTCTACATCCACGGCGGTGCATTCTGCGTCGGCTCAGCCTCCTCTCCCATCTTCCACAACTTCATCAGCTCTCTCGTCGCCGAAGCCAACATCGTCGCTGTCTCTGTCGACTACAGACTAGCACCAGAACACCCTCTTCCGGTAGCGTATGAAGACTCATGGACAGCGCTCAAGTGGGTAGTGTCCCATTCTGATGGACAAGGTCCCGAGTCATGGCTCAACAGCCATGCTGATTTCCAAAGTGTCTTCATCGGCGGAGAGAGTGCCGGAGCCAACATTGCCAACGACGTGGCGATACGAGCCGGAGATAGTGATGAATTGCGTGGGGTGAAGCTTGTGGGACTTGTTTTAGTCCAGCCATATTTTGGAGGCAAGGAAGAAGATAAATTGTACAAGTTCATGTGTCCGGGCAGTAGCGGGCGCGATGATGACCCGAGACTCAACCCGGCTGTGGATCCGAGGCTACCGAACATGGGTTGCAAAAGGGCGTTGTTTTGTATTGCGGAGAAAGATGGGTTGAGGGATAGGGGATGGGGTTACTATGAGGCATTGGGGAAGAGTGGATGGGTTGGAGAGTTGGAGATTATGGAGACACAAGGGGAGGGACATGGGTTTCATTTGTTCGACCCGACTTGTGAGAAGGCTGTGACCCTCATGAACCGGTTGGCTTCTTTCATGAACAAGGACTAGGTCACTTGGAATGTGGTGGGTGGGTGGGTAGGTCACTAATCACCACCGTTTCTGTTTTTATATATTTTGTTTGCATTATAAAGTTTAAATAAAGATTTTGGCAATAGATGAAATGAAATAAAGTAAAGGATTTTGATGGTGATCGTTATGGCATGTATTTGATGTATGAGCTCTTCTTTCATTGATAAAACAATACATATATATACTTTCCCTTACGCTGAAATGTTGTGTTGAATTTGAAATTTTGTTGATTTTTGGTTTGAAAAATATCTCTTCATTTACATAGAAGAAAAGAGCTATAGATTAGTGAAGCAATGACATTGCGCATAATGTGGGCGCTCGAGCCGGTGTGGATGAGTTAGGGTTTGGTATAAAGATTTTCGGTCTTGATACCAAACCCAGTGTGGATGGGCGTGTTGAGAGATTCAAGATCTTTTTTTTCTATTTTTTTTTTTGGATTTGTGTCCAAGTTCATGTCATCCATATTGATACCATTTAGCAACACTGATTCTCGTCAAATACTCACATTTTAAGACTGAAATTGGCTTAGTCTGAAACCACGAATGTGTGTTGTAGATTATGGTTATTGCTACTGTGATTGAGCGTACCAAGATCAATTTGTATCATGGGTTGAAGCAATTCAAATACTCAGGGACATCCCAACGCAGTCTAAGACAAACTACGGCATATACTAAGCTTGAACTTTTCTCTTTGTAACCAATTTCATATAACAGGAGAACAATGACAAATCTTTGCAGGCCTCTCAGTGGACCACTTAAGAAGTTAAGATAGATTAACAAAATCTTATCAACTTGTTAATAAGATTTTGTCGTGTATACGTGAGGTTTTTTCCGGTTTTTAATTTTTAATTTATTTTTCATTTTTTTAACATTTCCGATAATTGAACTATTTAATCTCCGTATGATGATCATTAATTTTGAGCCCGAAGTGGGATAAGTTTCCCTGTGTAGACAGTTGTACGTTCTGTTTAGCGTCAATCTTTTAGTCTACGTTTGGTACGCAGGAATGAAATGAGAATGAAATGGAATGAGAATGAGAATGGAATGGAATGACCATTCTCATTCTATTATTTGGTTGCAAAAGGAACCATATTAGTAATGAAATGAACTTAAAATGAAAATTTTCCAAAATTACCCCTTTAATAACAAATATATTAAAGGTAAATAAGTGAAAATGATGGCGAAGGTAAATAGAGATGGTGGTGGTAAAAAGTAATGAAAGTGGTGGTGGTGGTGGTGGAAGGTAAAGAAGGTGATGATGGTGATGGTGGATGAGGAAGGTGGCGGTGGCGGAGGAGGAGATGATGGTTTGCTTATTTAAAATGTGCAAGGGTTATTTAATAATTTGATATTTTAAAAATATTATTTAGTAGTAGAATAAATTTTCATTTTAAGAGAATAATTATTCTCATTTTATAATACCTACTAAATAATAGAATGGTTAGAATGAACATTCAATTTCATTCCATTCCAACGTATCAAATAAGACATTAATGTTTGCTATTTTTTCTTCTTCAACCGTCATGAGTCTTGTTAAAAATAAATAAATAAATAAAAAGAGTCATTGTTATTAAAATAATTCATAGGAGTTGCCCCCAAGGCTAATTTATATTGAAAAATAATCTTCTTTCATTTAGCATCTCAGATATCAAATGTAAAATGTAATGAATAAGCACGATGTTTTGTCGCCACCTTTTAGTCATGACATTGAACTAGTCATGGCCTTTGAAAATACTTGGAATCTTTCCAAAATATTTATAGAAAAATGGTGGAAGACTTGCCAAGTTGCCGGTAAGCCTTAGAAAAAATAAAAGGCAGGTTTGGTAGGCGGTCTGATCTGGTTTGGCTAGATCCGATCTAATTTTATTTTGATACTGAATTTAAAGTCTGTTTAGTAAGCGGTCTGATCTTATTATTTATTTATTATTTATTATAATATTTATTTATGTATTATTTATTTATTTATTATTTCTTCACTTTATAATATATTTTATTAATTTATTATTTATATTATTAAATTATTATTTATATTATTATTTAATCATTTATATATTAATTTATAAATATATTCTATTTATTTATTATTATTTCATTATTTAATTCATTTTATCTATAAATTATTTATTCATTTTTAATTATTTAAATATATATTTTATTAATTTAATATATATATTTTATTATTATACTCATTTTTTGTTATTATTATGAACTATTTATTTATTATTATATTTACTTATTATACTTATTTATTATTATATCTATTTATTATTTATTATTATATTTATTATTATTTATTTAATTTTATTTATTTATTATTATTATTATATTTTTAAATATGTTTTATGTAATTTATTATTTATTTTATTAATTTATTATTATTATTTATTCATTTTTAATTATTTACAATTATATATTATTAATTTATAATTTTTTCCATTTTTATTATTATATTTATTTATTATTGTATTAATTTTTTATTATTATTATGTATTATTTAATTCTATTTGTTTATTATTTATTTTTAAATATGTTTTATTCAATTTATTATTTATATTATTAATTATTAATTTTTAATTATTTATAAATATATTTTATTATTTATTCATTTATTTATTATTATTATATTCATTTTTTTTATTATTATGTATTATTTATATTTTATTTTTTAAATATGTTTTATTTAATTTTTTTTTATTATTATTATTTATTCATTTTTAATTATTTATAAATATATTTTATTAATAAGACCAGACCGGACCAGGTTGAACCATCAAAAAATCTGGTTCCAAAAACACCCAATTTGGTTCAATTTGGTCTAGTTCCAAATTTTGAGACCAAGTTCAAACAAATATGGTCTGGTCCCTGAAAATAAAGACCAGACCAGATCAGGTGGAACCAGAGAGCCTACCAAACAGGGCCAAACAAACAAAGTCTATTCTTTGTAGGATTACCGCGAGGACCACTAGACTAATGCTTCTCGGATTTAATATATTAATATGCAAAGATAATCTCTCATTCACATATAAACAAAAGGAACTCATATATACAATTGAATACCCCAAGGTTATATGTGTTATATTTACATTTATGTAGGTTGGTTCCACCCAAAAGTTTAAGCAGATTCTGGCCTGGATGCGGAGGACCCAAGCGGGCGTTTAGCGTGACACTGGATGAAAGACTGGGTCTAGCTCTGATATCATAAGTTAGTAACAAGTAAGCTTTAGTTGATGAGCAGTGACAGATCTAAAGATTCAATTTAGTGGTGGTTTAAAAAAATTACAGTGGGTTTTTGGGATATAAATGACATATTTATTTCAGTGGGGTTTAAAACAAATTTTCAGTGAGGGCTTAAATGTGAAGAGGTCTAAATTTTGTGGTATCTAAGGTAAAAAAAAAAATTAATGAGTATTAAATGCTAAATATCCAAAATTTTAGGATTAAAAAAAAAAAAAAACATTTCATGACCTTCACTCATCTTTAGATGGATCCGACTGCTGAGATGAGTAAGACTAACATTCCCTTATTATAAATTCCATTAACTTTCTCATTTTTTATCCCAGAGACAAATGGTCCCTCTAACACCACTAGGCCTCAAGTCTTTTATTGTGGGGAAGGGGATTGGATTGGATGACAACTGACTTCCCATATCACAAAAGCACATAAATTTCAACTGAAATCTGTAATTTTGAACAACCAAATTGATTGGGTTGCCAGCATATGCCCATCTGATTCTATCGATATTTTCTTTATTTTTTGTTTTTATTTCCTTTCAATGTCATAAAGATCAATTCAAAAGTAGACAACAAATATCAAACAAAAAGTCGAGGAATTACTCACCTAATTTCATTTCTTTATTGCATGTGTGTGGTCCATTAGTTACTTTCTCCAAATTAGAAAATAAAAAAGTGATGGGTCATTGGTTTTAATTGCACCAACTGCATTTAATAGCCAAACCGTCAACCTCATCTTACCTAATCAACATCCAATTCAAATGGTCCATATATGCATGCGTCAAATCTTATTTCTTCCACTCTTTTCCCATACCATTCATAGTTAATTTCTTTATTTTCCTTCAATGGCTTCTTCAACCACAAATGAAATTCTCTATGAAATTCCCGGCATGATTCGAGCCTACAAAGATGGCCGAATAGATCGACTTGGTGGGACCGACACCGTTCCCGCCTCTTCCGACACTCTTACCGGAGTCCATTCCAAAGACGTAGTCATTTCACCGGAAACCGGTGTCGCCGCTAGGCTCTACATCCCCAAAACCGCCAACCCGGACAAAAAACACCCCCTCCTCGTCTACTTCCACGGCGGGGGCTTCATCATCGAAACGGCCTATTCTCCCACCTACCATAACTACCTCAACTCCCTCGTCGCGGAAGCCAACATTGTCGTGGCGTCCATCGACTACAGAAGAGCCCCCGAACACCCCCTCCCGGCAGCGTACGACGACGGGTGGACCGGGCTCAAGTGGGTTGCTTCTCACTCCAAAGGAGATGGTGATGAGGTGTGGCTGAACCAGTATGTTGACTTTGACCAAGTGTTTTTGGCTGGAGATAGTGCAGGGGCTAATTTGGCACATAACATGGCGATCCGGGTCGGGTCATACCCGGATGGTGTCAAGCTTGTTGGGATTGTTCTGGTCCATCCGTATTTCTGGGGGAAGGATCTGATTGGCGCGGAATCTTCTGATGTCAGCAAAAGGGAACTGGTGGAGAGGCTGTGGCTATTAGCGAACCCGGGGTCGAGCGGGTGCGATGACCCGTTGATGAACCCGGGTTTGGATCCGAGACTTGGGAGCTTGGGTTGTAGGAAGGTGCTTGTTTGTGTTGCTGAGAAAGATTTGTTGAGGGATAGGGGTTGGTATTACTGTGAGGAGTTGAAGAAGAGTGGTTGGGATGGAGAGGTTGATGTTGTGGAGAGTAAAGAGGAGGACCATGTGTTCCATTTGTTCAAGCCCACTTGTGACAATGCTTTGGCTTTGCTCAAAAAAGTGGCTTCTTTCATCAACCAGGACAAGGTTTAATCTTTCTTTGTCTATGTTATATATGTCTCACATCTTGTGATGAATAAAGTGAGATCTTTGATCTAAATTGTTCAATTACGGAGTATAATTTTGCATGTATATATATATATATTGATAACAGCATGAGAGTGAGAACATATTTGTAATGGAGTGTTTTTTTTTTATCTCGTAAAAGTAAATTGTGCTCTCTCATCAAATTCTTTGATTTTTTTTTTTGAACTATAGTACGATCATGAAAGAGACCATCATAATGGTACTTGAATCCATTTACCAGCTCGAAAAGCGCTGGTTTTTGAAATTCGATATTAGGAAGTGTTTTCACACCATACATTGAGAGAGATTCGCAATTATGTTCTCGCTTAAGGTCAATGAAATTTCGAATCAAGTAATACCTAGTTGTCGAGAATTAACTATTGTTTTGATGTGTAGTTATTTGAGAAGTTTTCTTAATTTTGCAATAATATAATTAATTTTTTTGAAAATTTAGACATAATCTGAGCTACGTTTACTCAAGTACCACCTGAATTATTTAAAAACCAATATGTTAAAACGTCTCAAATGTTTTCTTAGTTTTTTTAAAAAAAATTAAAAATATTCCCTTTTTAAATTACACTTTCACCCCCTGTTGATAGTATAAATTACACCCGCACCTCCTCTATTTTTGCTAATTACAGTTTCACCCCCTGAAACCCATATCCGACGATCGGATATCTGAAATTACTCTTATACCCCTTTTTATATTTATTTTAAATAATCAAATATTCTTTTATGCTAAATTACTTATTTACCCTTCTATCATCTTCTTCATCTCACCCCTACTCTTTCCTAAAACCCCTTAAATCAAACTCTAACCATAAAATGAACTATCAATTATCAAACCTCAATTCCTACCCATACTCAATTAATTGTCCATTTTCAATGACAAAAAAATTTAAAAAAATGACATATATATCTATATATTTCTCTGTTTCTATATATATATATATCTATATATATACGCACATATATATCTATATATATATATAACTATCTATATATATACACGCACATATATATACATATATAACTATATATATATCTATCTCTATATCTATGTATATCTCTATCTCTATATATATCTATCTATATATATACACACACATATATATCTAAATGGGTGTGTTGATTTTTTGATTTTTTTGTCTAAATCATGCTTTTTATAGGAAGTGTTTGTTGATTTTTGACCCAATTTATGCTTCTATGAATATAGATTGAATTTACTCAATACCCAATAATCAATTTCTTCATACATATACATCTCTATATTTATGGATACACATATATATCTAAATGGGTGTGTTGATTTTTTGATATTTTTTGTCTAAATCATGCTTCTTATAGGAAGTGTTTGTAGATTTTGGACTCAATTTATGCTTCTATGAATATAGATTAAATTTACCCAATACCCAATAATCAATTTCTTCATACATATACATCTCTATATTTATGCACACAACATACATATATATATATATATATATATATAAGTGATGAGAATAGTTTAAGTATTTCATATCATTTTGGATAGACAAACAAGTCTTTACACACATATAAGGATAATTTGGTCATTTTGCATTTCAAATTTTGGTTGACCCGGTTTGACCTTGCTCGAGAATGAGTTGAGGGGGTGAAAGTGAAACAAATAAGGGGTGAAACTGTAATTAGCGAAAATAGAGGAGGTGCGAGTGTAATTTACACTATCAACAGGGGATGAAACTATAATTTACCCTTTAACCTCCCATACACAAGCCTTAATATATAAAATATTAGAAAAAAAAATTCTTTGAAGTATTATTCCTCGATTAAGATGTAAGCCGATTGCAGGGTAATTTGTGAATTTTCATTTCATTTATCCACTTTCTTCTTTTTCGAATTCGCAAAGTCTCCATTTGAAGAGGAGAAAACATATCATTGAACCGGAGACTCTTGGATAAAATTTGTACAGATGATATTTAAGCAGACAAATAAAGCTGCTTTTTTTCACAACTTTTTTTCCTTGAATTCAATAAGGTTTTCATAAACAGTCACTTAACATCAAGGGAATTTCTTCAACAAAAAATGGATTATGTACAAGGAACACGAGAGCGCACCAATAACGTTTCCCTATACATCCACTGAAAATTAAGGGCGTTACTTCAATGTTAACAAGTTTTAGCGGCAAAATAAACTTGCGTTATTCAATAATCAAATGGAGTAAGAGGAAACTTTATAGGATGCAACCAATAACACAGTTCTATGACACTACTGGTGGTCGTGATGGTACTAGCGCCTGTGATGTTACTGGTGGCTGGGATGGGACTGGTGGCTCTTATGGTGGCTGTCATGGGATTGGTGGCTGGGATGGGACTGGTGGCTATGATGCACCGGTGATTGTGATGGTACGGGTGGTTGTGAAGCTACTGATGGTGCTGGTGCCTGTGATGGTGCCGGTGCCTGTGACTCTAATGGTGTTGGTGCCTCTGACTCTGATGGTGTTGGTGCCTCTGACTCTAATGGTGTTGGTGTTGGTGTTGGTGTTGGTGTTGGTGCCTCTGATGGTACTTGTGACTCTGATGGTGGTGGTGGTTGTGACGGTACTGGTGCCTGTGATGGTGATGGTGATGGTGATGGTCCGGGTGATGGTGATGGTTGCGTATTGTTTATGAAAGACGAAACTTTTAGGAGTAGTGCCTGAGAACTATCACTATCCGGTTCGGATAATTGGTAAGCGTGACTCTCGGATTCAGTCTCATGAAGCTCAGCTTCTCCTTTCCACCCACTCGCTTTTAACGCCTTGTAGTAGTACTCGCCCCTGTCTCTCATAGCCTCATTTTCAGAAATACATACCAGCACCCTTGGACACCCCAAATTCGACAAACTGGGATCTTTCATCGGGTTTACCCAGGGGTCATCCAACTCGACAATCATATCCGTGGCTACGTACCACAATAACTTGATCCTAGTTCTTATTTTGTATTCCTTCGGCTCGTGCTCACCAATTGGTAGTTTGCCCCAAAAAAATGGGCTCAATAGAACCAAACCAGCAAGCTTCAACCCATCCAACTGATCTCGCCCGGCAAACATTGCCACATTATGCGCTATATTACCACCTGTACCATCTCCAACAAGGTACACCTTTTTAAAGTCGACATCTTTAAGCCATTCCTCACTACCACCTCCCTTGGCATGTTTAGCAACCCATTTAAGCACAGTCCATCCATCCTGGTAAGCCACGGGAAGAGGGTTCTCCGGTGGTCTCCTAAAATTAATCGACACCGCAACGGCACTGGCATTGGCTGAGAGCAAGTTCACGTAGTTATGGTATTCGTTGAAAGCAGCACTCCTGGCGAAGAAACCTCCACCGTGGATGTAAACTATGAGGGGATGTTTTTCTTTAGGGTGGTGGATGGGCATGTAAATTCTAGCAGATATACCATTTTCTGGCGAAATCACAATTTCTTTGGACCTGACACCGGTTCGAGAATCGTATCCTGCAGGAGAAACTTTTTCGTCATTGAGTCTCTGTATAGTGTTGTTTTTGTATAAATTCATGAATCCTCCTAATTGAAGAACTTTGCCACGGAAAAGGGGAAGGAAAGGTGCAACATCAAACTTGTTCGATAGCTTTGCAAATGTTGAATTGCCTGAAGTTGAATTGCCTGAACTTGAATGTTGTTTCTGTGGTGGTGAATGTTTCCGTGGTGGTGAATGTTTTGCACTCGAATGGTTTCGAATAGGATTGTTTGATTTTGAATTGTCTGGACTTGATTTGGGTGAAGTTGAATTGGTTGAACTTGAAACCACGGAAAGAAAGAAGATCAAACAAAAAATTGGTGTCATTTTGTAACCCATTTTTTGTTTGATCTTCAATACAATAGGATCAAGGGGCACACAAATTCATAAGAGAAAAAGAGAGAAAAATTAACTGCATAATGAGGGATGGTGTCAATGTTAGCATTTAAAGATGTTGACTATATCCTAATATAAGATAAAATTGACTTGCATTTACCATAATAGGAATAGAGTGACCTGTGCTTACAAATAAGTATCTATTAGATTTTTCCAATTGACAGCCAGAAACAAAACACCAAAGCCACCTGTATTTCCCAAAACAATATAGGTACTTCCCAAAACAATATATACCTGTATTTCCCAAAACAATATAATAATTTTTCGTTTCTATTTTAGAAATGACTCTGTATAGTCGGACCCAGTCGTTGGCCTAACTTGGAAGAAAAATACAATATAAAAACAAAAAGAGGAAAATTCTTTTCAAGTCCTAAGAAATCCTAAAATAATTATCTTGGGACCAATAAAACCTACTTTTGAAAATTATTTTCAATTAAGTCCTAAATTCCTACTTTTTCATTTATACCCTTGGTATATAAAAAGAAAGTTGTTTAATCATAGATTTATTCAATAATTGATATGTAATAATTATTTTACAAATTTTAATTACTAATAATAACGTATTATGAATTTAAATAATAAAACATCTAATTTAAAATTATTTTTAGAAACTTGAATTCACAACAACTTTAGTAAAAAGGCAACAACTTACTTTATATGAAAAATAAATAAAATAATTTTTTATACTTTACGTAAGAGTTCATAAAAAAGTTTGAATTAAAGTTAAAATTTAATTCAAACATCTTTTATCTAATTTAATAAGGGTATAACCGTCATATTATAGTGAGATAGGACTTGGATGACAAAAGGTACCAAAAGTAGGATGTCTTGTACTAAAATAAAGCATTACGACTTATTTGTCCTTTTTTTTTTAAAAAAGTAATAAATAAATAAAAAATAGGACTTAGGAGGCAATAATCTCAAAAAAAAAAAATAATAATAATAATAATAATGAACCCTGCAGTTTGCAACTAAATTTGTCACAACCAACAAAAGAATTGAACACATATTCACAGCTGTCGCCTCTTGTGTGCCAAACAAGATAGTTAAAGCGTTTTGGTCTAGGATAATGCATGTGTAATAAGAATTTTGACTAATTCACACGATTCTGTACAGAAGTGATCCGATACAGATTGGATAAGACTCGGACTTTGTTCATAATCAAACACTTTCTAGTCATTTTTCGAGACCAGTACAACACAGAGGCACAAAAAGGAACCAATTTAAACAAGCCAAAAAAAATAAAATAAAGGATCAATGGACATATATATAGACCTGTCAATGGATCGAATTCGGATCGGATTAGTTAAATTCAAATCCAATTTGTTAAGAAATCGGATTATCGGATTCGGATCCTAATCGGGTTATCGGATTTTATTTTCAATTCATATCCGGTTAATATCGGATTCGGATCGAATTCGGATCATAATCAGATTATTGACAGGTCTATTGATAAGGATGATAAAAACTCCCAATCCGCAATCCGAATCCGGTAATTCGACGGATTTTCACTTAGTTAATTCATATTCGAATTTCTTCATTATAAAATATCTTATTCGAATATCTAATTAAAAAAATACAAAAATCAATCAATACTGAAACACTAAAATATTCACACTTTTAATAATTGTATTTATGATCAATCATTATTAATAAATAATAAAATAATTAACAACTAACATTTATATACATGTACAGTATTAAATATATACACATAAAAATATCAAATATATATTTATATATATATAAATATATTTTATATCGGATCGGGTTATTATTGGATCGGATGACATAAATCCAAATCCAATTTGTTAAGAAATCGGATTATCGGATTCGGATCCTAATCGGGTTATCGAATTTTATTTTCAATCCATATCCGGTTAATCGGATCGGATTTGGATCGGATTCGGATCAAAATCCGATCCATTGACAGGTATATATATAATTACTAAGACCACAGAGAATCTTCAGACTGAAAATTTTCAAAGTACATACGGAAAAGGTTTGGTTTAATTAGCTGATCAATGGCCATAACATGACAGGCAATTGAAGAGACATTGCACCCAAAAGTTTTACAATCCTTTTTCATTTTAAAAAAATATATATATTGATTTAATGATAAAAACAACTATAAAGAGATAATGAGTATACAAACTGAAAAAATAACTACTGCTCGTAATGAGCAACAAGCATAGAAGAAAAGCAGAGAGAAAGGCATTGGTAGAGCTTTGATTGGAAAAGCCATGTTCAGGATAATTTTGAAGTTCAATGATACGAAAATAAAAAACTTTTTCAACTTTGAGATTAATGATATGTCGCGACATCAATTATCATCTTGGAGGACCAAACAAGCCAGCGAGTCATGGCTACTAACGGACCTGATGCAAGTAATTTCAGTGTCACGCGGTGGCATTGAAATCCGGGTCGGAAAATGGGAAGGTAGAGGTTTGGCCGATTGAGATACAGGCCCTCTTGCCAAAATAAAGTTGCTCACGAGTTCTTTTATTTGGTCAAGAACTGGATGAAAAGGTGAGTGAATAAGTCATGGTTATATGACTTGCGAGACAATATGGTACCTATACAAATATTAGCGGAGATCCAGTGTGGGGGTAACAACCTCTTCAGTCTTAGGGCCCATTCCCTTGGATTCACCGATGCTCTCTCTCTCCCATTTCTCTCTCTTACTATTTTTCTCCCTGATTCTCAGCATCTCAATTATTTTTGGCCTCTCTCATCATCGAGTAGTTAGTAAAGGAGCCATTGTACATCAACTCCGCCATCGACCCCGCAACATGCATAGTTATCACATATATTGTAGAGGCATTGAGCTCCAAATAAATTCACTTAAAATGTCAACGGAAACAGCAAAAAGTGCTTTGTCAACAAGACAATCATTCAAGACATAAGTTGGAGCCTTCTGTTTGCCAAATTTAAAAGAAAGCAAATTCATTTTCTCATATGCTAGATGATCACTAAGTTGTATAAATAAGGAGTTTCAATAGATGAACTTTGAGCACTAAACTTCGGGACATTCCTTGCATTAGATAACAAATGCATATGTTACAATCAGAGTTACATCAAAAAGACCCAAAAGGCGTCTACCCCAATTGTGTGGTCTCTCCCCTCCCTGAATGAAATTGGCCGAGTGTCTGAGTGTTTTCAACGCCAAATGAAAACTTTGTAGGGCATAAGCATTTTCACTATTGTAGTTGCTCAAACGGAACATGTGGTTGTCACCTTTAGTCTCAGGAACCACCACCTCTCATTTCCATCCACTTCCACCCAATGCCTTGCAGTAGTACTCATTACTATCTCTCGATCAATCATTCTAAGATACACATACCAACACGTGTACCCAATATCGACAAATTCAAATCCTTTATTGGGTTTAAGCATGGGTCATGTTTTCTGACTTTCATCCCCATTGCTACATACAACAAGATCTGGATTGCGCTTCTTGTTTGGTTGTCCATGGGAAATTAAACTTGCGTTATTCAAGGATCAAATAAAGTAAGAGGAAACTGTTGGGTGATTTTGGGACTCTCTCACCCAAAAAGCTAGCTCAAAGGGTGAGGTTTTCCCTTACACTTATATACTGACCACCAGCCTCTTCCACAACCGATGTGGGACAACCCCAATAATCTTCCCCTCACATATCGGGCCTTGGGTCGGAGCAAAGACAACTCGTTTCTCCCGGAAATTATTGGGCCTAGATTTGTTGGTAACCTGGGCTCTGATACTAATGTTAGGTGGTTTTGGGTCTCTCTCACCCCAAAAGCTAGCTCAAATGATGAGACTTTCTCTCACACTTATATACTGACCACTAGCCCCTTCCATAACCGATGTGAGACAACCCCAACAGAAACTTTATAGGATGCAACTGAAAACACAGTTCTATGACGGTACTGGTGGTTGAGATGGTACCAATGGATGTGATGGCACTGGTGACTGTGATGGTACTGGTGGTTGTAACGGTACTGGTGATTGTGATGGTATTGGTGACTGTAACGGTATATGTTGTTGTGATGTTACTGGTGGCTGTGACAGTACTGGCGATTGTGACAGTACTGGGGCATGTGACGGTAGTGGTGCCTGTGATGGTACTGGTGTATTCTTTATAAAAGACGACACTTTTTTGAGTAATGCCTGAGAATTATCACTATCCGGTTCGGATAATTGGTAAGCATGACTCTCAGCTTCAGTCTCATGAAGCTCAGCTTCTCCTTTCCACCCACTTGCTTTCAATGCCTTGTAGTAGTACTCGCCCCTGTCTCTCATAGCCTCGTTTTCAGAAATACATACCAGCACCCTTGGACACCCCAATTTCGACAAACTGGGATCTTTAAGCGGGTTTATCCATGGGTCATCCAACCCGACAATCATATCTGTCGCTACGTACCACAATAACTTGATCCTAGTTCTTACTTTGTATTCCTTTGGCTCGTGCTCACCAATGGGTTGTTTGCCCCAAAAGAATGGGCTCAATAGAACCAAACCAGCAAGCTTCAACCCATCCAACTGATCTTTCCCTGCCCACATTGCCACATTATGTGCTATATTACCACCTGTACCATCTCCAACAAGGTATACCTTTTTAAAGTCGACATATGTATTGAGCCATTCCCCAGTACCACCTCCCCTGGCATGTTTAGCAATCCATTTAAGCACAGTCCATCCATCTTGGTAAGCCACAGGAAGAGGGTGCTCTGGTGGTCTCCTGAAATTAATAGACAACACGATGGCACTAGCACTGGCCGAGAGTAAGTTCACGTAGTTATGGTATTCGTTAAAAGCAGCGCTCCTAGCGAAGAAACCTCCACCATGGATGTAAATTATGAGAGGATGTTTTTCTTCAGGGCGGTGTACGGGGATGTAAAGCCTAGCAGATATACAATTTTCAGGCGAAATCACGATGTCTTTGGACCTGACACCAGTTGCAGGATCGTAGGATGGAGGAGAAACTTTTTCGTCATTAAGTCTCTCTATGGTGTTGTTTTTGTATAAATTCATGAATCCTCCTAATTGAAGAACTTTGCCACGGAATAGGGGAAGGAAAGGTGCAACATCAAACTTGTTCGATAGCTTTGCAGTTGAATTGGTTGAACTTGAATTATGTGCTGGTGAATGTTTTGGACTCAAATGGTTTAGAATTGAATTGTTTGGCTTCGAATTGTTTGGACTTGATTTAGGTAAAGTTGAATTGGTTGAACTTGAAACCAACAAAAAGAGGAAGATCAAACAAAAAATGGTGACATTTTGTAGCCCATTTTTCCTTTGAGTTTCAATAGCTCAAGGGACACAAAAGGGCAGAAGAAGAAAAAGAAGAAAGAATTGCATATGAGGAGTGAAGGACTCGATATCACTATTTAAAGAGGTTGACTATATCCTAATTTAGATAAAACTGATTGCATTTACCAAAATAGCAAAAGAGACACCTTTGCTTACCAATAAGTGGATTGGTCTTTCCAAATTGAGAGACAAAACAAAACACGAAAGCTAAATGTATTGTCCATAAAAATAATCCACCGATGTTTCCCAAAATAATATAATAACTATTATTTCCTATTTTAGGAATGACACTGTTATAGTTCCACTTAGTCGTTCACCGAACCTGGAAAGAAAAAAAAAAACCATAGAATCCGTGGGTCCAAAGGTAAGGTGAAGAAGAAAGGAAAATCATGTAAGAATTAAATTTTAGCTATTTTAGGAACTACACTGTATAGTATTTAATCTTTAGTAACAAGTAATTTTAGTTCTTTTAAATTTTATTTTTTTTAAGCGGCACTCACCAATTCTAATAATATTCAAGTGGTGTTTGTCACAAGCATTTTACTGAGTTAAGTGTTGAATTTTGCCATATTTTATTAAATTGAGTTATTAAATAACATCCAGCTCTGTCAATAAATATATTTTTACTTCTTAAGTCGGTAGCTTTCACAGAACGTTCAGGCTTTATCTCAAGTTTAAAAAATTAAACATTTACATATTCGATATATTCACCTATAGAATATCTATATTTTAATGTATATACGAATGAAAAATGAAATGGAAACATGAGTTACTACTTCCATATAAACTGATAATTATATTAAAATTACGTAATAATGTTGTTTGTGCAGTATTCAAATATCTTTATTCAATTATAATAAATCCATACCCTATTTAAATTTTATTGATAGTTCATTACTGACCTAGATTGACTGTTCATGGATCACCCCTGTTTGTGTGGTCTATTCTAGTGACAAGATTCCCACTTTTATTATATTTCCAGTACTGGTATGGACAATTACCATGTTATTAACTGATCTATTAAAAGTTCATCTGGGCTTGCTATGTGCAAAGCTAAGGAAACATTTCACAACTATGATAATTGATTCTGTTAATATCACATATATCTATAACCCTTGAGTTGGAGACATGAGGTAGTTAACAAAAAGACAAAATAAAAAAAAAAAAACCACTGACTTAAGAGGGCGCAATTTTAGTCCAAAATACTCCCACTCCACTAACACTATTATCTGAACTTATTTTCAAGATATTAAAATTAAAAAAACACAAAATTTAAAGAAACACACGAGTGCAACTACATGTTAATGTTTCTTTTTAACATATTTCTAACATAATTAAATCGTGAAATATTTTTCCTCCTCATTTTTTCCTATTTGACTGAGTAAAATGAGAGAGAGAGAAAAAATCATTTAAGTTATATATTCTATTATTTGTGTCATTCAATTACCTTTTAGAATTTAAATTTATCCTGACTAATATCTAATTGCATGATCAAATGTCTCTCTCATAGACACACACAAGAACTGCAAAAATTAAAGATGAGTAAATTCAAGAGAACTATGAGAGATTTAATAAAAATATACATGCATCCTTATTACAAATATTTTCAAGGATTTGAGCTCCTAATATGAATCCCCTTGAATTGTTTAGAAAAAGTGTTTTAACAACACAACAATCATTGAGGATATAAGTCGGAGAATTGTGTTGGGCATTTTGAGAAAGCAGATTTATTTTCTCATCTGGTCGCTGACTAAGTTATAAAATCAAGATTATGAATAGATTATCTTTGAGCACTGAAATTAAGGGGATTTCTTTATAAGATACCAAATGTATATGGTACAATCTGAGTTACATCATAAAGACCAAAAGAATTCTATCGAGTGGTTACAGAGGATCATTTGGAGAATACTGTAAAACCCAACCAAAATGAGAAGACTGTGCCAGATTGGGTGTCCCGAGAGTTTTCAATAATTAAATCGAATAACTGGAAACTTTGTAGGCAGCAACCTTTCATAGATTAGTGAGCAGGCTTGTTTTTCAGTGAAAGATTAGAGTCTTTAGTAGGGAATGAGCATTTTCACTACTGGGGTTACTCGAGCAGAAACTATAGTTCTCACCATTTTAGTCTCATGAAACTCCAACTCTCCTTTCACCACACTCCCACCCAATGCCTTGTAGTACCGTCTCCCCTATCTCTCAACGAATCATTCTCCGAAATACATAATGGCACCTGGTGCACCCCATTATCAAAACACTCAGATCCTTAATCAGGATTAACTAGGGGTCCTCCAGTCCGACTTTTGATCCCCGTTGCCAAGTACCATAACATCTGGATTGTAGTTCTTGCTCGGTTGTCCCTGGGCTCGTGCTCAATGGGCAAGTTTTAGCTGGAAAATTAAACTTGCGTTGTTCAACAATCAAATGGAGTCCTACAAAATTGTATGGCATGCAACCAAGAACATAAAATCCTATGGCTATGACGGTACTGGTTTATTGTTTATGAAAGAAGACACTTTTATGAGTAGATCCTGAGAATTATGACTATCGGGTTCGGATAATTGGTAAGCATGGCTCTCAGCTTCAGTCTCATGAAGCTCAACCTCTCCCTCCCACCCACTTGCTTTCAATGCCTTGTAGTAATACTCACCCCTGTCTCTCATTCTCTCGTTTTCAGAAATACATACCAGCACCCTCGGACAACCCAATTTCGACAAATTGGGATCTTTAAGCGGGTTAATCCACGGGTCATCCAACCCGACAATCATATCCGTCGCTACGTACCACAATAACTTGATCCTAGTTCTTATTTGCAAGTCCTTTGGCTCATGCTCACCAATTGGTTCTTTGCCCCAAAAAAATGGGCTCAATAGAACCATACCAGCAAGCTTGAACCCATCCAATTGATCTTTCCCCGCCCACATTGCCACATTGTGTGCTATATTACCACCTGTACCATCTCCAACAAGGTACACCTTTGTAAAGTCAACATATGTATTGAGCCATTCCTCACTACCACCTCCCTTGGAATGTTTAGCAACCCATCTAACCACAGACCATACATCTTGGTAAGCCACAGGAAGAGGGTGCTCTGGTGCTCTCCTATAATTAATCGACAACGCAAGGGCATTAGCATTACCAGAGAGTAAGTTCACGTAGTTATGGTATTCAGTACTAGTGGCGCTCCTAGCGATAAAACCTCCACCATGGACGTAAATTAAGAGGGGATGTTTCTCTTCCGGACGGTGAACAGGAATGTAAAGCCTAGCCGATATACCATTTTCTGGCGAAATCACAATGTCTTTGGATGTGACACCGGTTGCACGATCGAACGATGGAGGGACAATTTTATTGTCATTTACTCTTTCTATGGTGTTGTTTTTGTATATATTCATGAACCCTCCTAAACGAAGAACTTTGCCATGAAATAGTGGAAGGAAAGGTGTAACATCAAATTTACGCAAATGGGTCGAAGTGGAATTGCTTGAAGTTGAATTAATTGATCTTGAATTGTTTGCAGGTGAATTGTTTGGACTTGATTGGGGTGAATTTGAATCGGTTGAACTTAAAACCACAGAGAAAAACAAGATCAAACAAAAAAAAAATGACATTCTGTAACCCATTTTTTTTTTTTTTGTTTGAGCTTCAATAGGTAGAGAGACACAAGAAGGTAGAAGAAGAAAATGGATATAAGGAGGGAAGGACTCAATGTCACTATTTAAATAGGTTGATTATATCCTAAATTAGATAAAATTGATTCGCAATTACCAGAATAGGAAAAAAGAGACACCTGTGCTCACAAAAACAAGTATTGGATTTCCCAAATTGACAAAAAAAGAAAGCCACTTGTATTTCCCAAAACAAATATAATCAATTTTCTTTCCTATCTTAGAAATGACACTATATAACACTAAATTGTAGAGGGAATTGATATATCAGGAAAAGAGCATATTAAAACAAAAATAAATAAATAAAATAAAAATCTTCCTTTTTTTATAAATGAAGCGGTTGATGAAGAATAAATAAAAATAAAAATAAAATTGCGATTCAATGATGCAGAGTTGTACCTGAAAATCACTTTCTTCATGCGTAATAGAAGGACACCAGAGATCGTCTGTCGGATTTAGATTTTTTCCGTGATGACCCAAAGGAAGTGCGGAGAATCTGTTGAGTGTTTTCATAATTTCTTCGAAATGAAAATTGTAATTTTATTCCGGATTTGATGGTTGCGATTCGAGTGAGTGACTGATCTCTTCAACTTCATATGTTTAGGAATTCCATTTTTTGTATCGAAATCTAGGGCTTTTTGTGTTTTGTGCATTCTTGGAGGTTCGACGGAGAAATAGACGGGAGAGTAACGGTGTTTTTGGTAGCAGGGTTTTTCACTTTAAAAAATATAAAAAAATATTGATATTTAGTACATTTTTGTTCTTCGTTATATTTAAGCTATAGGGTAATTGTGAATTGAAAAGTTTTGAATGATTTTCTTTTTTTGTCCAACTAAGCAATCAAGGTCTTTTAGCCACACTAGGGGTAGGGGTGTTCAAGAATCGAACCGGAACATGCCGCAACTGAAATGAATCGGAGTGTTAGGTTCCGGTTCCAAAAATCAAATAATCAAAATTTTAAGTTCGGTAGTCAGACCTAGGAGTGTTCAAGAACCGAACCGGAGTGTTAAGTTCCAGTTCCGGTTCCAAAAATCAAATAATCAAAATTTTATGTTCGGTTCCAGTTCTTACCCCTTTGGAACCGAACCGATTTTATATATATATATTTTATTAGTAGTAGTATTATATTCTTACCTTTATATATATATATATATATTATATTTAAAATTATAAATTATAATTTGATATGTGTTGATTAACTTTGGGTTTGTAATAATTGAAATTTTGAAATACACTCTTTAATTTAGTTTATAATTATATTATTTTTTTATAATTGGCATTTTTATTTTTATTATTTTTTAAATAGAAGGAACCTTGGGTGTTCGGTTCCGATTACGGGTTTTAAGGAACCGAAAAAACAAGTTCCGACAAGAATCGGAACCGAACCGGTTTTGAACACCCCTAGCTAGACCGACAAAAGGTACTCGATTTAACATAAATAGGTTTAAGTTGTAAAAATATCGACTAGAACATTCGAGTCAATTTCAAATAATTATAATAACTTGCTTGACTTAATATTTATATTTTTTTTTGTATTTATTTTCTTTATCTTCTTTAACTAGTCATGGGTTGAATATACTAAAATATTGTAATCGGGTAGCGTCTTTTTTTCTTTTCTTTTTTTATAAGCAGGTAAAACATTTTGAGTCATATTAAGTCATATCAAATTCACTTGGATTATTCTCATAAATATATTAAATAGTTCATATCATATTAAACCGAACACAACCCAAATATAAAATATATTACACCTGTTTAGATAATAAATTGAATTAGTGTTAACATATTTGACACATTATACGTGTCATGTTTATGTTGAGCCATTTAATAGAACATATTTATCTCAACCAAACACAAACGACCCAATTATAAAACAAATTACACTTGTTTAGATAATAAATCGAATTATTGTTAACATATATATATATATATATATATATATATATATATATATATTTTTTTTTTAATGGTAGTGTTAACATATTGATGACACCCTAAATGAGCCAACACATGGCAACGGAAGCGGACCAAAACTAAGTCGAAAATTGGGCAGAACTGGGCTGATTTTCGGACCAGAAATTGGGCTGTTTTCAGGCCTAATTTGGGCTGGAAAATGGGCTGAAAACTGGACTGTTTCGGACCTATACTGGGCTGTTTTTCGGGCTGAAATTGGGCCAAAAACTGGGCTGAAAACTAGGCTGTTTTGGTGCTGCGAAATGGGCCAAAACTGGGTTGAAAATGGGCTGCAAAATGGGCCAAAAATGGGCTTTTTGGGCTGCGAACTGGGCTGTTTTTGGGCTGCGAATTGGGCCAGAATCTGGGCTGGGAATTGGGCCAGAAATGGGCTATTTTTGGGCTGCGAAGTGGGCTGGAAATTGGGCCAAAAATTGGCTGTTTTTGGGTTGCGAAGTGGGCTGGAAGTTGGGCCAGAAATGGGCTGTGAAAATGGGTTAGAAGATGGATCATATCATGAAGTTGATTAAAATTAGAAGATTACAAAGTTTGTGGATTATTGGACACTTTTGAAAAGAGATGTAGTTGAGTTGGTTAAAGTGTTTAGATAGGATTAGAATTTAGGTTGTTTTTATCTTTTATTTCTTTTATTTATTTATTTATAGTTTATCTTTAGGTTATAAATAATGTACGTATACCTCTGTTACAGAGGTCCACGACCAAATACAAATTGACCAAATACAAATTGTCCCTGCTACAATGACAGTTTTTCATTATATTTCATTTTAGTCATTTATTTGCTTTCTTTCAATACCAAATTTACTTTCCTGCAAATTTACATTCCCAGTCATTTATATGCTTTCCTTCAATATCAGTTTATTTCAATTACATGTCATTGCACCTTTTCAATTCCTTTCGCAATTTCTTTTGGTTACCCAAAAGTTCTCTTTGCTGAGGCAATCAGAACATTCACGAGAGTTGAGTTATCTCTCTCGTAAATCGCCTGATTCTATTTCACATGTTCAAAAGAGACGAAGATCCGTTCCTTTTGAACCGGTTGAACTCCGTCACCGGTTCTGGCACGCACCCTACGGATACGAAGAAAATTATCGGCCCTACTACTCGGGCGATGATTATTATTTTTCGGAATCCTATGAAAATAATAATTATTATCGGCCCTGCTATTCGGCCGGTGATGAATATTATTTTTCGGAGCGAACACATATTTGACCCATACATTATAGATGTCATGATTAGATCCAACCATTTAATAGAACATATTTATCTCAACCAAACACAAACCACTAAACTTGCCACACCTGCCAAATGGTTACTCTGGGATGACAACGGATGCGGTTTTGGACGAGTGTACCCTCCCCCGTCCCCACAATCGTCAAGAAACTCGCAATCCATCACAACCCAAAACCAGCTAAACGAGGGGGGAGGTCGCTCCGTCCCCATCCCCATAGAATTTTTTAAAATTATTGGGTGTCTGTGGATATCTGTTAACAGTCGAATATTTCAAATATGTCACTTTAAAATTAAATAACTCCACAAAAATCATATACTTAAACATATGAAATTCAACATTATAAAAACTAAATAAACCATCAAATTATCCAACAATTCAAATTACAATACATTTTACCGAAAATAATAACAAAAAATAAGATTGTCCAATATTAGATTCACTTCAATCTAGACAACAACAAAATTAAAATTTAGACTTAGTGGATTACACTTATTTATTATTTACTCTATATATAATTATAATATATCTAAACGGGGCGGTGACCCGTCTCGCCCCGTTTATGTGCAAGTTTTTTTTCCAATTTCATCCCTATCCATATAATATAAACGAGACATTTCCAATTTCATCCCTATCCATATAATATAAAGGAGACATCAAAAACACTATAAACTGGGTGGGGGAGGCCAAATTACCATCCCAACTCCTAACACTCCAAATTGTTGTTAATTGTTAAAGTTGCTTCCATTATTACAATAATGGTAAAATCTCTAATCTTGGTAATGCCTTGGCAAATTATGAGTCTACAAGCTAAGTATGTTTGAAATTATGCTACTATTTATTCAATTTTGATCAAATGCTCCTGTCTTTCCATTAATTTGCTGTCGTTAAATAAATATTACTACAACTAAAATGCCCCTAATCAATTATCACAAAACTCTCTCCTTCTATCAAAATTAATCATAAAACCTCTAGTAAAATCGCACTTTTAAGTTTCAATAAAATCACTCTCATTTTTGTTAGCTATAAAAATTATTGAAATTTATTATTTATTATTTTAATAAAAAAAATTTACAATGAATTTTTCATCTTAGTGTCCATATATTTGTGTATGCATACTTGACATCGAAACAAACACAGTGTAAAATAACTCAACACATTGTCCCTTATATTAAGTTATATTTGAAAATTTAAAACTATCTTTTTAAAAAGAAAAATAGTGAAATTATTTATTTGATGTTAGAACTTAATTAAAAAAAAAGAATGGAGGTAACTTGAGGAAAGTTTAGAATCAAGGCGGCCTCTTGATTACATTGAGAAATTACTTATAATTATCTTCTTTATAGTTCATATATACAACATTTAACTTTGGGAAAGAAAAATAATAATAATAAAATAATTGGCCGCTGGGTCTTGGGGTAATTGGACTTGAGCCCAAAATTCAAAGTTGAGGCCCAAATTTGATTCGTATGGTCTTTACTGTAAAACAAACCCTAACCCAGACCATGGGCCCACCGCGGCCAAGCCTAAGGAGGAAATACTTGCAAAATGGCCAACGGTCCACCAAGCAAAGTGTTTATGACTTACAAGCAAAGTGTTTATGACTTACTTCCCAAGCCAAACCACTCTTTACAGGCCCCGTATCTAATTTCCATATATACAATTATACATACAAAATGTATATATATCTCTTTCCCTCTCACTTTCTCTCCCCTCATCTCTCACTCTCTCTCTACACCACACCCAAATGGAGAGAGCCGTCATCCTCCGCTCTCTCTCCTCCTCCACCACTCTCACCTCCGCTAGACGTCTCCTCCTCTCTCGCTCTTCCGCCCACCGCCACGCTCGCCGTCTCTCCTCTTTCCCGCGCTCCTCCCACCGACGCCCCCAAACCTCGCCCCCAAACCTCCACAGACGCTCTCTTCTCCGCACGCACTTGCCACCACTCGTCACCGCCTCATCGGCTCCATTTCCGTCGAAGCGAAGCTCATCGCTGCTCTCTCTCCGAGCCATTGCCACTTCACCTGCGCAACCCTCTCCCGGTGAGTAATTTTGATTTTTCGATTTTGTCGGAACCCTATTGGTTGATTCAATTTGGCGGGAATATTTTAGGGTTTTTTGGTGTTTATTGTAGATTTTGTTGGGGGGCATGATGAGGTTGCTGAGAGGCTCGGGTTCGAGAAGGTCTCGGAGGAGTTTATTGAAGAGTGTAAATCCAAAGCTGTGCTATTCAAGCACAAGAAGACTGGGGCTGAAGTCATGTCTGTGTTGAATGATGATGAGAATAAGGTCTTCGGTATTGTTTTTCGCACTCCTCCGTAAGTGTTCTTTTTCTCTGAGTATGTATGTGAATTCATATGTGACTGTACTAATATCCATATATAGTGTTGGGAAGAACATTGAATTTTTATTTTGTAATTTGTCTCAAATGAAGTTTATACAATAGTTGTTCACTTTATGCCTTTTTCTTTTCTTTTTTCTATTTTTATTTTTATTTTTCCAGAGGTATTGAGAATATGATGTCCAATTTTTTTGAGATTTTCATATACTAAAAGGATGTGAGACAAGCACTAAATAGTGAATGACCCTATAACAAAATAGTCCATTCTCATATGCTAATCCAATAAACAAGTTGAAATTGGGCTGTAGATGATCATTTTGGAATACCAAAAGATTGCTTGACATTCAGTGGTCCCTTGCTTCTTTGCAAGTTTAATTATCTCTCACTCTTCTTTTCCTTTTCTATTTGTTTTTTTTCCCAGAAAGAAGAGAGAGAAATTCCATGCTCTCTTTGGAATCTGAAAAATAGGAATAGTATGTTTGATTAACTATATAGCAGTTGCTTTTTTTTTTGAAAGGAGTATATAGCAGTTGCTTTGTTCACATTCTTCTTCTTTTTTCCCCTGAAAAGTTTTGGTTATCAACAAATATCTCTCATTAGTAAGAACTAGTTATTGTATGAGGCGCAAAATGGAGCTAAACAAAAGAAAGTTCGGGTGATTAATTGTTGATGCAGGCAAGATCTTCGGGTGCTCTGATTTTTAGCGCCACTACTTTCAACCTGATCCCATGCAATATTCCGAGCTTGTAACAAAGAAAGTTTCGGTTGGTCAATATCTTACCATTTAATTTTGATTAATTCAGGCAAGATTCGACTGGCATTCCTCACATATTGGAACACAGCGTATTATGTGGGTCGAGAAAGTATCCCTTGAAAGAACCATTTGTAGAACTCTTAAAAGGGAGCTTGCACACTTTTCTCAATGCATTCACATATCCTGATAGGACTTGCTACCCAGTTGCTTCCACGAATACAAAGGTTAGACCAATTTTGGTAGTTCCTGAAATGGAAATTTAGATGTGGTCTCTCGTGAATGTAGTTCCGAATTGATGCGTGGTGATTAATTTCCAAACAGGATTTCTATAACTTGGTGGACGTATACCTGGATGCCGTCTTCTTCCCTAAATGTGTAGAGGACTACCAGACTTTCCAACAAGAGGGTTGGCATTATGAGCTAGACAACCCATCGGAGGAAATAACATATAAAGGTTGTTCTGATTGAACCGCATCCTGGTCAGATAATTTGTCCTTTCCTTTTTCTTTTCCTTCTTTCAATCTTATGAATTACTTGATGTCAACTTCAGGTGTCGTCTTCAATGAGATGAAAGGTGTATATTCGCAGCCTGATAATATATTAGGCCGGGCCTCTCAACAGGCAAGTTTTCCAGTCTTGTTCGTGAATTTATTTACACAGATATTATTCATAGCTTGTGGTTTTTCGTACAAACAAAATAAATGTATTATAATTTATTGGAAATCACTTTGTTAAATCAGCCTGAAGTTGTTAGGCACTGTGCAGATGGTTACTGCTATTTATTTAGCTAGTTCTTAGAAAGATCTCAGCGCCACCTTTTATTTTATGTTGGTTGTTGAACCCAAAATAAGCCTTCCAAACAGTTTGCCATTTTTCCTCTTTTTGTTAACCTGAGACATAGCAGAAGTTCTTCCTTGGTAAAGGTTTTTCTTTCATTTCATTGTTTTCTTAATGATACTAATCTTGCTGGACATCCTGTTGAAGTTTTGAGTAGCCTGAAATTGTTATTGGTTATTTTTTCAAGTTGTAACTTCATAGAACTAAAGTAATGGTATATCTCTTATTTGGTTGGGCAAAAACTCCTTCCTGACCGTTGTGCTTAAAACACAAATTGGCAACATAGGCTAGCTAGCTATATGCATGGCTAAGCCTTTTCTTGATATATGACCAATATCATTTTCTTGTGTGAGGGCTATAAGTGAAAGTTGGTCCCTGTCAATTGAGGGTGCTAGGAAGACTAGGTACAATCTTATAGATGCAATCTTTGACTATTTTTTGTATAAAGTGGATGCACTTTAGGCTTGGTTCTGCATGTTAAAACTTGGCAGCTTAAGCTTTTACCACTAAACTAAACACTGGCTCCTATAATTTTCCTTGTATATCTGGTCAAAACTGTGGTATTTGGTTACTTAACATATTACAGTCACGGTTTTACGCTATTCATTTATTGTGCATAACAATGCCATTGTAGCCATATTGATACCTCATGCTCTCCTTCATTAATTAATTTCAGCCACTCCATATTCCAAAAAAAAATGTTATGGGGATCTTGATGAGTCTAATCGTCTTTACAATTGTAGATCTTAGCTGTAAGAAACATCTTTTATGTCTATGCTAACGGATTCTAAAATGGTTCAAGTAAAGTAGCCAATTGTATGATACTCCATAATTAATTTCAGCCACTTCATATTACAAACAAAGTAGTATGCAGACTCTTGATGGGACTAATCACCTTTGCAATTGTATATCTTAGCTTTAAGAAATGTCTTTTATATCTATGCTAACGAATAGCTACCATTGCCCCCCTCCCTTTCCAAACACAATGTTGTCCGCTTTTGGTGCACCCGAACCAAAGACTTCCTAGGGGGTCGCCCATCCTGGTACTACCCAGGTCAAACACTCTTAATTCTAGAGTTCTGGTAGGTTCATGACCATCGCGGCTTTAAAATGTGTTGTGTCATAGAAGGGCATGAAACCGACATATAACATGTTGCCTTTCCTCACCCAGGCAATGTGGGATTGTGCACCTGTAGGTTGCCCAGTGTGGTAGCTTGTCAGTGCCGTCTGCACCCATCCACAGTTTGCACTCACCCATAGCACACCTGTCCACGAGATCACCAAAATAGTTGCAACCATTGCTTGGTTGAATGGTGAAAATTTGGGCTGACCAGCATGAGGATACTGTGAAAGTACAATTATGGCTCCCCCCCCCCCCCCCCCTATTTTATTTATCTATTATCTGTTTTTGCGGGTAGTGGCCCGGTCACATTCTTCTAAATGGGTCCCGTTCTTGCACTGTGTGTGCTCCTTCTCTGCTTCGCACACTTTCTTGCCCCTGAATTCACACTATCTGACTAAAGTTTGCCATGTTCCCGCTCTCCCACTCACCCCTGCTACTGGTTAATGTGACTTACAATATTGGTGTAATATTTGTTAGATAACACTGTATGGCACTGTTTATGGTAGATGCCATTTGGGCCTATGCATGGCATTGTTACTAGTTTGAAATTGCATGTTCAGGATATACCAAATGCTTATAAAGATGCTTTTCTATATGTTTTACCTAGTTATATGAAAATTATTTTTAAATTCTATCCATACAATCGTCTGACTTATGCAGTTTTGTATCTAAATGTTACAAGCTTACATTATGTGTTGCAGGCTCTGTTTCCAGACAATACCTATGGCGTTGATAGTGGTGGTGATCCACAAGTTATTCCCAAACTCACATATAATGAATTCAAGGTTCGTTGCATTCATGTTAGCTCAATTTTTCCAGTGTGCTGGTAACTTTATAAGACTGCCGTTTTTGTACCCCATTTATTGATCTTCTGATGTTGCATCCTTGTGGTGCTTTTTTGTAAGGCCTGAACTGAGACAGTTGTTGTCATGAGCCACCTTTTCGTTTTTTTGGCTAGAGTTGGAACGAAAATAATGGTGAACCTCTATTAATCTGTCTTTTGAAGCTTTCATACCACTGGTGATAGAACTTGTAGGTGCTCTTCTTAAAAAATTCTGCTTAGATACGTATATGGAAACCTATGTAGACTGAATCTGCAGCCACTTCTATTATACATACAGCACACCTCGTAAATAGTTTTATATATTCATGTGGCCATTGCCGGTTTGTGTGCTCACAATTCATGCATTTGGAGCTTGTTAGCTGGCACTTCTGTGAAATATTGTTCTGATTGATGACTAAATTTATAACAATGTGGTTAATGTGCCAGTGTAAAAACATAAGTTATTTTTGTCGAGAAGACACTTGACCATGTGGTTCCTGAATGATGCACAACGTGAATTATAGAGAAATACAAAGATAGAATATCCAACATTCTTAGTTTCTTATCTGGCAGTGTATTGGACATCAATACTTGAGGCCTCTATCCGAACACTACTCCTTAAGGATACATGTGCTGTAAATTTATTATTGTGCATGTACACTAAAGGCTTTGAGGTAATGGGGCCAATTCTTTCCTGAGACCGGATCTGTCCTTATTCGCATTCCCACAAGTTCCAACAAAATAATGTTGGTAATTTTTACAGATGCGTGGACGATTTCCTCCTTAGCCATGTGTTAGATATTTTTGTTATCTAAGAATTTGCAACTAAACGAAAAGGAAGTAATTTTTTTTTTGTAGATTAAATATTTATTGGAAAATGAAACATGTTTAAAGTAAAATTGATGTAGTCATGAATATATCTGATAACTCTTTTAACTACATGGAGGAATAGAATGACAATGTTTCAGATGAGCTTGTTTGATTATTGTGAACAGTCGTTGCTGTTGTTTCTGTTAGATAATTCTTATGGTTCTCTTCTTGTTGGCTTTTGAATTTTTACATGTAAATATATAATATGCTTCAACCGACTCCATTCATCCGGGATAATGGGAAGGTTGTTGAAGATCACGATGATTGGGGTTCTACATACTCTATATTTTATATGCCTGATTATGGTTTTCAATCAGGGGAATAGTTATTAGATTTATGGTTTATCAAATATATGTTTTGATTAGAATTTTATTAAAATAAGCTAGTTCATGATTCCAATAGTTTGGAATTTCGGTATCCAAGTTGCAATAGTCTATCCTAAGATAATTATCAGAATCAAGGCTTCAAGTTCTATGCAGATCCTCTTCTTCTTTATACGCCGATGCTCATGCATGCATATACCTCCGATCTGCATGATGTATTATTGCAGTCTCGAGTTTTCAAGCATGTACTTGCAGAAGTGATGTATACATCAATCGTTGTTGTTATTATGATTATGACTTTTTGTGGTGATACTTCTCATTTAAATAAATTTGCAGGAGTTTCACCGTAAATTCTACCATCCCAGCAACGCCAGGATATGGTTTTATGGAGATGATGACCCAAATGAGAGGCTACGCATATTGAGTGGTACTTGTTATTTATTGAACTAGTTGTAAATGAATTCTAACCACTTTTGTCATTGCACTCCTTTGTCAGTAAAAGTGAGATAACTAACCAGATGAACCCAGAAATATCAAGAGTGTTTTGGAACCTGACTAGACGTGGTCAGTTGAGCCATAATCAGTCAACTTAATAAGTTCTATTAAAGGTCGTCCTGGGCAATTCTGTCAAGGTGTAAAGTAGAATAGAATATATTATTGACATATTGTGGATACACTTCATGTTACGCATATTCGATATTTAAATTTGGCACAGTGAGATGATGTTGTCATGGCATATGGCATCTAATAAGGGAGGGTGTGGGTCAAAAGTGTGATTCTTATGACTGGAAATAAGAACAGTGTATGTCTGATATCTAATGTACTTCTCTATTCTCTAGTTAATTGTGACTCTCTGTTATGGGATCTTACCATCATGATTGATTCTCTAATTTTGACGTTATAATCCTGAAGGTCAAGCCATAAACTTAATGAATCTACCTATTTTCCCCTTAAGAAAGAGCAATTCTGGGAGTCCAAGCAATATAAAAGTGTTGCATCTCATGATTCCTTTTGCTATGCAGAGTACCTTGATATGTTTGATGCAAGTTCTGCTCCCAAAGAATCAATAGTTAAACCGCAGAAACTGTTTTCAAAGCCAGTCAGGATAGTTGAGAAATATCCTGCTGCTGAAGGTGGTGACCTGAAAAAGAAGCACATGGTATGCCTTAATTGGTTGATCTCTGATAAACCCCTAGACATGGAAACAGAGCTTGCTTTGGGGTTTTTGAATCATCTAATATTGGGAACTCCTGCTTCTCCATTGAGGAAAATCCTGTTGGAAAGCGGTCTGGGAGATGCTATGGTTGGGGGTGGGATTGAAGATGAGCTCCTTCAGCCCCAATTTAGTATTGGACTGAAAGGTGTTTCTGAAGATGACATACAGAAGGTAGAAAAACTAATCATGAGTACACTCAAAACTTTAGCAGAGGAGGGTTTTGATTCAGATGCTGTGGAGGCGTCCATGAACACAATTGAGTTCTCTCTAAGAGAAAACAACACTGGGTCATTCCCTCGCGGCCTAGCCCTAATGCTTCGCTCCATTGTAAGGTTTTCTTCTATTGGTGGTGTTTGGGTGGGTGGGGGCTTCATTGTTACGATTTGCCAATTAAGATTGAATTCTTTATTCTTATCTGGCTTTTTATTTTACAGGGGAAATGGGTATATGATATGGACCCCTTTGAACCTTTAAAATATCAAAAACCCCTGATGGCCCTGAAAGCCAGAATAGCTGAGGAAGGCTCTAAAGCTGTTTTTGCTCCCTTAATAGAGAAATTCATCTTGAATAACCCTCACCTTGTTACGGTTGAAATGCAGGTTATCTATTGAACTTAGATCTTTAACTTCTTATGCTTACTTAATGCTTCTACTAACGGGTGTGAAATTTTCAGCCTGATCCAGAGAAGGCTTCTCGTGATGAAGCAGCTGAGAAAGAAATTTTAGATAAAGTTAAATTAAGTATGACTACAGAAGATCTTGCTGAATTGGCACGTGCTACACAAGAATTACGGTTGAAGCAAGAAACCCCCGACCCGCCGGAAGCTCTTAAAAGTGTACCAAGCCTCTCTCTGAGTGACATTCCGAAAAAACCGATACAGATTCCCACAGAGGTAGTCATAAATCTGGTTTTTCGTGATTTTGAGTGCCATACGTCTTTCCCTTATTGTTTTGTTTATCTTAGTGGGCTTGCTTTTGTTGACTGTAGGTTGGCAATATCAATGGGGTAACAGTTTTGCAGCATGATCTCTTCACAAATGACGTACTATACTCTGAAATCGTCTTCAATATGAGCTCACTGAAACATGAGCTTCTGCCATTGGTACCACTTTTCTGGTGAGATTTTGAAATATTAATAGCTAATTGTTATTCTATTGTTTATTGTTGAAGATTCCGGGTTCTGTAACTTGAATTTCGCCTGGTACTCGTACACTTCCTCACAGTATGCTTGGGTTGGGACTTCAATTTTGATTGCATAGCTATTTAATTATTTGTTAAAAAGGAAAAAAATTTAAAGACAAAAAACATCAAGTTATATAAGCTACAGCATAGGGATCATTACTGCACTCGACAAATCCATATTACTTGATTTTTTTCATTTTACTGCACAGAAGGGTACTTTAGTTTCATATATCCTCTATAACTGGTTTGAACTGAAATGACGGTGAACTAGTGGCAAAGGATGTCGGAGGTATTTCAAACCAACCATAAGGGAGGTTGGCTACGTCTTTTATTTTTTGTTTTTCACAACTTTATGCTGAACATAGTTAAGCCAAACGTAGGAGATTTTGAAGTGGTTTACCAAAGATTTATTATTATGATGTACTATAGGAAGCTAAAGCTTGCATAATTGTTTTTAAAAGATGATTTAAAATTTATACATCAATATTTTAAACTGCTTTGGGTTTTCCTTTCCTAAATGTTTAATAGTCAATCGTTGCTGGAGATGGGTACGAAAGACTTGGACTTTGTGCATCTTAATCAATTAATTGGAAGGAAAACTGGAGGAATATCAGTGTATCCTTTCACATCATCAATGCGGGGCAAGAAGGATCCATGTAGCCATATAGTTGTTCGAGGCAAAGCCATGTCAGGACGTACCGAAGATCTGTTTAACCTGGTATATTAGCATATCGTACTTTCAAATGATATATTACTAGCATTGAATATTTAAGATCAGTTTCCATGTGGCTTTCTCCTACCTGGCTCAGTATAGTTCTGTAATAAACCGTTTAACTGAGTTTATTTTCTGAAGTTAGGGTGTACTGACAACAATCTTGATAATTATGTTGCATCACTCGTTTTGTATGTGCTGCTTTTACTGAATTATGAAGTTAAACGTCCTATTACTAAATGTTGAAATAGGACATCCAATTTTTACCAATAGTCTCTTAAAACGTTTTTACAAATATAATTTCCGAACACATCAACTAAAACCTGAGGACTCCCTAACAACTCACAGTTCGTTGCTGTATATGCAATAAAGTAACTTTCTTCTCATTTTAGAGGTCAGCATTTCGTTTGTTGTGTATCTTTATCTGACAAAGTACCAAAGCATATTTATGTTATTAATGAGTATACAATTATTTACACACACAGATATATTCAGCCTTTTTAATTTGTGAGAAAAAGCATTTATATGTACCGACACATAATCCCACCTGGTAGAAGTTCAAGCCTTTTGGAGTATGCATGACTTTGACTTATGGTGTACAATTTGTACTCATACTTTGCTGTAGAAGTTCTACAACTGCCTGGTATATCTTCAAACCCTGAAAAAGAGAGGGAGAAATGTGCAAAATTATTGTAATACTAAAAAATGGTGCTGTTCTTTTTATTCAATTATATGTGTGGGACATATTGGTGTCGTTTTGACATTGTCATTGATCACAAATGTGTTTGTTACAGCTATAATTCTGGCTGGCTTTGGTTTATAACCTGGAACATTGAAGTTATTATTGTGGACAGTTTTGTCATTAAGCCATTACAGACTTGTTTATGCACGCATGCCATAAGATATTGTGATACTTGGTGTACATTGTGATTGAAATTGTCATTTGGTTTAAGCAAGCCATACCTTGTGGATAATAGATTGCTGAGGGGTTCCATTGGCTTAATTGTAGGTCAACTGCATTCTTCAAGATGTTCAATTTACAGACCAAAATCGTTTCAAGCAATTTGTTTCCCAAAGTAGAGCAAGAATGGAGGTATCTTATAATTTCTAACAAACAGTTATCATAGACAAATCCTATGTTTCAAGGTCTAATTCATTGAGTTTTTTGTCAGAACCGATTAAGAGGCAGCGGTCATGGTATTGCAGCTGCAAGGATGGATGCAAAGTTAAATGTTGCAGGATGGATATCTGAACAAATGGGTGGTGTCAGGTCGGGCTTTGGATTGTTTCCAATTGATTTGACTTGTATGCTAGGTCCAATTATATGTATCAACATAAAGAAAAATTTCTAATATATACCATTAAAATTTGAAAGACTCCAATTTACATTTTTTCCCTGGACGATAGTTTATTAGAAGTTGAGCTTAAAGAAACCTAATGGGTCTAATAAGGTTTGCATTTTTGGTGTACTTACAGCTACCTGGAATTTCTTCAATCCCTTGAAGAGAAAGTTGATCAGGACTGGGCTGGAATATCTTCATCTCTTGAGGAGATACGCAAAACCTTAATTTCAAGGAATGGTTGCTTGATAAATTTGACTGCTGATGGAAAAAACCTTAGGAACTCAGAAAAACTTGTTAGCAAATTTCTTGATTTGCTTCCGTCGACTTCTGTTGAATCAATTACTTGGAATGGTCGGCTTCCATCGACAAATGAAGCCATTGTGATACCTACGCAGGTGAAATAGTAGTGCTTATTTCTGTCCTTTTTTCCATCTTTTTCCCTTTTTTCATTGGTTTCCTAAATAGATTAAATTTCTACAATTCAGGTCAACTATGTCGGGAAAGCTGCTAACATCTATGAGACTGGTTATCAGCTAAAGGGTAGTGCATATGTTATTTCTAAACACATTAGTAATACATGGTTGTGGGATCGTGTACGAGTTAGTGGTGGGGCTTATGGAGGCTTTTGTGATTTTGACACTCATTCTGGTACGTTTGGGGTTCGAATTTTGGCTCACAGTTTTAGTTCCTAATTCTGAGTTTCTTACCATAGATTCCCTTGTTTAGGTGTTTTCTCGTTCTTATCCTATCGGGACCCTAATTTGCTGAAGACACTTGATGTATACGATGGGACTAGTAATTTTCTACGTGAATTGGAAATGGATGATGATACTCTTACAAAAGCAATTATTGGGACCATTGGAGATGTAGATTCATATCAGTTACCTGATGCCAAAGGATATAGTGGGTAAGTGGATTGCCTCTTGCTTTTTACTGGAATTGTTTCCCTATTATTCTTTCGCTTTTTATGTATACATGTAGATGGTAGAACCTTTCATGTGAATACTGCATCTTAATTGTAAACCCAAATTGTCCTAATTATTTTTTTTTATTTTTTTTGAATGTTACTTATTATCAAAATATGTATATATAGAACATTTGGGACACAACGAAAGTTTAAAGTTAGTAGGTATTGTCATTGTATTCTCACACTAGCGAAGAGGGAATTCTAGCATTTTGGTGAGAGAACCAAAAGACAAGGGAGAACTGTTTCTACAGTTGCTTTATTGTTTTATTGTTCCAGTGTGGTTGCTGTTGTGCTTCTTCCATGTTCTTTTTGGATGGGTGGGTCAAAACCTTCCATAATCAATAGTGTTTCCTGACTTCATGATGACATACTTTATTGTCCCTGTTTAGTTCGCAGACTCTGTTTGCAGATGTATGAAGTACCCATAAGGGCTGTAAAAGTACACAACACGTGGACTTACATAAGGAATTTGAGTAGAGCTGTAAAAGTACACAACAGCAGATGTTTGAAGTACCCGTAATTTAACTATGAAATTTTCTTTCTTAATTGTTTTTTATTTCAAACGAGTATAACCGCTGCCTTCCTCTAAGTAAAAGATATGTATGTCCGTCTTCCCGTGTCCTTACATTTGGAGATTTGATAAATTGGACACAGACACCTAAGTGCATTGATACGTGTAGCTAAGTCCATGTAATAAACTAATATAGATCCCCCTGTAAAGGAGCTGCCAATTCAGTACCCCTGCTGACTGTCCTACTGTTTTGAACTTTTGATCTTTTCAAATTATTACATATTAAGTGTATATGAGGTGAAAGTAAATTAACTTATGGCTTAAAGGAATACAAGTGAGAGGATGGTCGATGGTATTGTCAGAAACTTCAGGGGAGGTTGCTGATAGTTTTTTGGTTTGTAATTTGTTGGATTGTTTTATGCATGATCCTTCTGATTAACAATGTTCATTGGCTCTTTCAGTCTATTAAGACACCTTCTGGGAGTCACTGAAGAAGAACGGCAAAAGAGACGTGAAGAGATATTATCCACCAGGTAAAAATGTTTATTGGTTCTAACGTATTCATTGATCTCGGATTCAATCTATGAGTTACTCCAAGGATAATACGTCCCTATAGCATCACAGGTCTCAGCCTTCACTGTTGTCATAGCCCATTCCCCCACCCTTAATTGCAATATAGTATATTTGGGAGATGGAACCCACACAAGACATCATGGCTCATGGGTGTAAATGGAGGGTCCTGGGGAGGGAGGGCTTGAGGCAGACCTACTTTGGCTCTTCTAATTAAATTTTTTGTATGTTACAGTGACAAGGATCTATATGTTTGGTATCATTTTGCGTCCTTTGATTCCTTTACTTGCGCCTTTGCTCTATCCATTCAGACTCGTGCAATTTCTCAACGCCAATAAACTGAATATGACTTGGAATTATCTTTTGTGACCCATCAACTAGACTAGATTGATATTGTAACACCCCGCTTCAACACTTGGTGCGATATTGTTCGCTTTGGGCCAAGCCCGCACGGTTTTTGCTCTTGGGCTCCTCCCCAAAAGGTCTCATATCAATTGGAGACACACATGCACATATAAGCACATCACCATACCCGGGCGATGTGGGACGTCACAGATAGTATTGGGTCACTTGCCCGGATGGGTATTATCTCTCCTCCCCGAATGGGATGATGATAGTTTGAGCCCAGTGAGAGCATGTTATGGGTTTGTGCGATCGATATAGTGTGATATAGATATGAGTTTGTTACTCTGAAACGGTGGTTTGCCTAATAATGATTAAATTGATAATATTTTATTCGTTAAAACAAGGCCTTCATAAATTCAAAAGGCAGCCAAATGTGCCATCATTTTTTTTGTTACCAGCACAACCTGAATGATATTTGGTCCTCTCCCCAAATGTGACGTCTTTTTTGTGCATTTTTATGGGAGGTATATGGATAATAACATTCATTTTCTTTAAATATGGCACAACACCCAAGTTTATTATGGGTTTGATGGCATAATAATTCATCTATTTTTACCATCCGAGTAGTTTGAACCTCACCAAAATGAACTTTTGCATTTTTCTTCTCTTTCATTAAAGGTTGAGTGACTTCAAGGAATTTGGGGAAGCAATAGAGGCAGTTAAAGATAAAGGGGTTGTGGTTGCTGTGGCATCTCCAGATGATGTCGATGCTGCAAACAAGGAGCGGTCTAACTTCTTTGATGTAAAGAAAGTCCTGTGATACTTCCCAAAGAAATTCTGTGAAGGGGGACAAATTTACCGAATTTCCTTTAATGGTGAGATTCTGAGTGTCATCACAATTGCTTTCATAGAAATCAATAAATGAAATCATAGCTATTTACATAGGAGGACAGTGGCTTCAGAGCTTCAAATGCGTACAATTATTGGTGACATTTATAGCTGTTGTATGTTCATAAGTTACAGTTTCCCTCATTTAATTTTCACCTTAAATATGGGCACGCAATTTTCCTGTGTTTCTTGCGTACTAGTTATTTACCTTTACCCCATTTGATTTAATGAACTTGCCCTGAAGCTTCAAACAGTGCAAGATACAAATTATTGCAGTCCTTTCGTTTTCAGTTCCTAAAACTGCATCGTAAACTTCTGAGATTAAGTGATTCTGGGTGAGCATGCGCGTGTACTAGGCTGGCTTTCATTTCTACATCATGTAGCATCTAGCGTAAAGAACGATTATCAATAATGTGAGAGAGCCCAACAGGTGCACTGTTTGAACCCAGATGGGTCCTAAGAAAGTTGATCAAAGATCTTCTAAAGGGCTGATTTAGACAGTCTTTTACTTGTCCCCACATTAACCTTTAATGTACAAGTGAGCTTCAGAATGTGATTGTATTTATGGTTAATTGTTCTTACTCACACCTTCATAATATGCAAAAGCCACATTACTATGCAGGTGTACTAGATGGAAGTAAGATTAGACTTCTACATGAAAGTTTTGTATTAACATTGTTTTTGCTGAAAGTTCGAGCAGTGAGGTCACTAATGCCATCGCGAAGATATTGATTCAGCATCTGGTCAGTGATGTAGCTCCTGTTCATCTTTTTGTGTATATATATATATATATATAATTGCACTCCCCTTCTGTATTAAGATTTGCAATACTGCTATTTGGATCAGATCATCTTTTTGTCTCTTTAATAGTGAACAGTGGGGATTAAACTGAAGGAGATAAAAATATGACAAAATTGAAGGACTAAGTGGGCTTCTTGATTGGAATAAGATGCTCGACCACCTTCCAACAGGGAGGGGACAAGAAGCTTGTCTTGAAGTAGTAGTGTGAATATTATGTACAGTTTTTGTAAGGACTTGCCATCTCCTCCTCCACAAGAGTCACAGCCCAACCCCATCATTTTCCAATCCTATTCTGACACAACCTTGGGTATCCTATGTATGTGTTTCACCTCTCTATTATTGCTGTCACATTAAGTTCTCCACAAAAATATTCCAAGCACTTTAAACAAGTATATCCAAGATTCTACCTATATTGCAACTTACATATACATCAATGAGCACATGAGAGAGAGAGAGAGAGAGAGAGAGAGAGAGAGAGAGTTTTCACTCTCACGCGAATGTATTTAATCAGATGACGGTATATTATATATGACTAAAAGACGGTTGTGAGCGCTCAAGCACCATAATTGAGCGATCATTCATTAGACTTGGATTAATTTTCACAATATGGGCTGATCAAAGAAGTACCCGCATTATCATGAAAATGTGATATGTTTGGGAGTATAGGGACATAGAAGAGACAGCAATTTTAATTATGTGATTGCGATTGACACTAAGACCCTGTTTGGTAACCAGTTTTTGCTGGTTTTGTCTTGGTTTGTTTTTATTTTCAAAGACAAAACTTGTTTGGTGGGCTTGGTTTTTAAATTCAAAACCAAAACCACTTAAAACTTTGGTCTTGGATTTAGTTCAAAATAAAGTAAAACCAAAACAAAAAAAAAGTTGGTCTTTCTTGGTCTTAGCCCACAATTTTTAACTTTTCTTTCCTTTTCTCTCTCTCTCTCCTATATATATATATATATATATATATATAATTCATGTACTAAAATTAAAAAATAATATATATATAATAAACTTTATTTTTTATTTTATAATAATATATATAAAATAATATATAAAAATAATAATATATATAAAATAATCTATAAAATTAAAAAATAATATATATTAATATATATAGAATAATATATATTTTTTATTTTATAATAATATATATAAAATAATATTATTAAATATATATAAAAATAATATATATATATATATAAATATATATATATAATTAAAAAATAATATATATTAATACATATAGAATAATATATATTTTTTATTTTGTAATAATATATATAAAATAATATTATTAAAGATATATAAATAATATATCGAATAATATATATTATTATTTTATAATAATATATATAAAATAATATTAAATATATATATAATAATATGTAAATTAAAAAATAATATATATAAAAATATATTTAAAATTAAAAAATAATATATATTAATAATATATAGAATAATATTGTAATGGTTGAAATATTTGGCCCAATTATAAATGGGCCACCAGACAGATGGGCCGACGACAGATGGGCCAAAGACCGATGGGCCGGAAGGCGGATGGGCTGAAAACAAGCAGGCCGAAAACAACAATGGGCCCATGGAAAAATCTAGACGCTAAAGTGTGGTCCACAAGGCAATGAGTAATCCAATTATAGAATAAAGAGTCCAAAAAATGGTAGAGTTTATCAAATCCCTTGATTTGAGGGATTGATAAACCTGGGTACATGGGCTTGATCCATTTATCACAATTGTATATAAATAGAGAACTTTGATTAATGAGAAGGGATCCAAATTTTTTCCGATTTCTATTGTGTAACTTTTCTGCATTTACACAATTGGCGCCGTCTGTGGGAAGACTTCCCTATTATTGAATTTTTTTTCAATAAGCTTCCCACCCTCTACAAAAAAGCTAAGAACCGTACCATCAATGGCGATCACACGATCACAACAGACCGATTTGCTTCCAAACGGAGGCTAACAACCAGAAGATCCGATCAGGAGAGCCCTTGAGGAGAGGACTGCCGAATTAGAAAGGCAGAACGCTGAACTGGTAGAAAAATTGGCTCAACTGCAGAACCCAGAGGAGGCCCATGATGATGAGCAGTCCGGCCAGCGCGAACAATCCATAGGCCGCCAGACAGACAAAGATGACCCACCCGCTAAGGCCCACAACGATCGCGAAGAACAGGCAGAGTCATCCCTACATGTTCTGGGGGCACGAAACCCCGAGGAGGTCCTGACCATGAAAAAACTGGAATAAATCATGTCAAGATTTCAGCGAGACGTGCTTAGGGATCTGAAGGTACAGACCCCAATCAATCTGGCATCCGAGGCATCCATAGACGCCGTTCAGACACCATTCACTGTCTCGATCACCAGCGTGCCCTATCCAGAAAGGTTCAGATTACCGAAGTTCACCCTGTTCGATGGCACAAAAGATCCAACCGAACACATCTATCACGTTCATACCAAGATGAATGTTTACAACGAGAACGAGGTCTTACTCTGCAAAGTTTTCCCCACCAGCCTGACCGAAACAGCCCTCCTGTGGTTCAGAAAACAACCGCCCCGATCGGTCGGTAGCTGGCTCAGACTCTGCGAGTTATTTATTGCACAATACTTCGGCAATAAAATGCAGAGGAAGACTATCTCCAGTCTGTTCACCATGATCCAAGAGAAGGGCGAATCCCTGAAAAGTTTTGTTTCACGGTTCAATGTGGATATGTCTTCAATTGACAACTGCGATCAGCATTTAGCCGTCGAAGCCTTTAGAATGGCCCTGATTCCTGGAACCAAGTTCCACCAATCCCTAATCAAAAGGCCACCAACCGATATTGGAGAGCTCAACTCCAGGGCACAGGGGCACCTCCGAATAGAAGAGGAGTTGGCCATACGACAAAGAACGACTGCCTTTGCAACAGTAGAAGCCAGAGCATCCGAGCCTTCCAGGGTAAAGGATCGGGCACCAGAACGGAAGAGACCGAGCACACTTCCAGCTCCATCCTCAGCCCCAGAGAAACGACCAAGGTTTGAGGAAAAGGTCACCCCCTTAAAAGTAACCTTAGCAAAGCTATACCAGGAAACAAAGAGCAAAGGAATCTACCGGTCACCACCTCCCATTAGACAGCCGATGGACCAAAGGGATATGTCGAGGCACTGCGCCTTCCATGGCGAATACGGGCACCACGCTAACGAGTGCAGAAGCCTCAGAAGACAGGTGGAAGCCATGATTGCAAAAGGAGAACTGACCGAGTATGTTGCCAGGGAAGGAACCCGACCAGATCAAGCGACGCATGCTCCTGCTAAGGGAGCTATGGGACAACCCGTGCGGGTCATTCACATGGTCCATGGAGGACCCAGTCGGTCAGAAGTGGAAGAAGCCCGTAGATCACAGATGCGGCAAGCCCAGAAGTTACGAAGGGTTGGCGAAGTTACCGAATTCCGAAGCCCGAAAGAGGACGCCCGGATTACTTTCACCTCTGCAGATATGCGGAATATTCAGACACCTCATGACGACCCCATGGTTATCTCCCTCATGGTCTCCAACTGTCTGATCAAGAGGGTAATGGTCGATCCAGGAAGCAGTGCCAACATTATCACCAAATGGGCCTTTGAGAAATTGGAAATCAGCCCCCAGGAAATAGTCCAATCCAGAAGCCCGATAGCAGGATTCGACGGAAAGAGAGTGGAACCAGTGGGGGAAATCCAACTACCAGTAACGGCAGCAAGGCGCACACTCCGAGAGACTTTCGTGGTGGTGGATGTCAAACCTTCCTATAATCTCCTCATGGGAAGGGGATGGATCCATCGTATGCACGGAGTCCCTTCGACCATGCATCAGGTCATGCGGTGTATTGATCCAAACGGAGTTGACGTAATCGATATCAGGGGTGATCAGCAAAGGAGTGTTACGCAGTCACTATGAAAAGCCTAAAAAGGAGAACGGAACCGGAACAAAAGTCGCAGTCCAAGACAGTACTTGATACCAAATAGCAATTACAGGAGGGCGGTTCGGGATCACCGGTAGCAGTTGAACCACTACTGGAAGTTCAAATTTGTCACGATCGCCCTGAAAGGTTTACCTATATTGGTTCGGGCCTCAATCCACAGGAAAAAGAAGAAATGGAATCCCTTCTCCGATCCAATGCTGACATATTTGCGTGGAGCCACATGGACATGACCGGTATTGATCCATCAGTTTCCCTGCATTCTCTCAATGTGGATCCCAGCGCGAAGCCCGTTAGACAGAAACAAAGACGAATGGGAGCCCATCGAAACCAGATCATAGCCGAAGAGGTTGATCGACTTCTGCAAGCAGGATTCATAAAAGAGGTCCAGTATCCTTCCTGGTTGGCAAACGTGGTGGTGGTCGAGAAGAAAAACGGCAAATGGAGGGTATGTGTTGACTTCACTGATCTGAATAAAGCATGCCCAAAAGACTGTTTCCCTTTACCAAAGATCGACCAGATGGTAGATGCCACCGCAGGATTCGAACGCCTGAGCTTTCTGGATGCATATTCTGGCTATAACCAGATCCGAATGGATCCGGAGGACCAGGAAAAGACTGCGTTCATCACTGAGTCAGGTACATTTTATTATACAGTTATGCCTTTCGGACTAAAGAACGCAGGTGCTACCTATCAGAGGTTGGTCAGAAGGGTGTTCCAAGGGATGATGGGATCCACCATCGAAGCCTACATCGATGACACAGTGGTCAAAAGCAAGGAAAAAGGAGACCATCTAGCCGATCTGCAGCAGGTATTCAACACCCTCCGGAAGTTCAATATGAAGCTGAATCCGGCCAAATGTTCTTTCGGAGTATCCTCAGGCCAGTTTTTGGGGCACATAGTTGATCGGATGGGAATACAAGCTAGCCCTGCACAAGTCAAAGCTCTCGTAGAGACAACCGAGCCAAAGTCCCGGAAAGAAATCCAGGTGCTAACCGGGAGAATAGCGGCCCTCAGTCGTTTCATCTCTCGGTTAACCGATCGGTGCATGCCGTTCTTTCAGGCAATAAGAGCGGCACAAGGAGAGGTCTGGGGGCCCGAGCAAGCGGAGGCCCTGCACAAACTCAAAAGTTACATGGCGAAGCCCCCGATCCTGGCAACCCCTGAAGCCGATGAGCCGCTGCACCTGTATCTGGCCATTTCGGTAACATCTACCAGCGCCGCTCTGGTCAAGGAGGGCAAAGGGTACCAGACACCAGTCTTCTACACCAGCAAATCCCTTGCTGATGCAGAAACCCGTTATTCAAAGCAGGAGAAGCTGGTACTATCGCTGATCAATGCTAAACGATGTCTGCGGCATTATTTTGAAGCACACCCAATCATAGTACCTACTGTAACTCCAATCAGATCCATAATGGCAAAACCTGAGTTATCTGGGAGAGTATCAAAATGGGCGATTGAACTGGGGATTTTCGACATAACCTATGTCCCTCGAACGGCCATCAAGGGACAGGCAGTAGCTGACTTCCTGTTGGAAACAGAAACTACTGACTCCACAGAAGAAGGTGAACCTGGATTGTGGGTCGTGTTCGTAGATGGATCATCCAACATCAACGGAGCAGGGATTGGAGTAGTGCTCGTAACACCGGATGGTACTAAAATCCAACAATCCGTTAGACTGGAATTTCCAGCCTCTAACAACGAAGCAGAATATGAAGCCATCCTTGCAGGAATTCGGTTAGCCCGAAGCCTTCAAGTCCAAAGAGCAGAGGTACGAAGTGACTCCCAGCTAGTCGTTCGACAGTTAAATGGGGAGTATGAAACCCGAGAGCCGAAGATGGAAGCCTACAAGAAACTGGTTCTAAGGGAGGCTGAAGAGTTCCAGCAAATAAACTTTGAACAGATTCCCAGAGGGGACAATTCTGCAACAGATCATCTAGCTAACCAAGCCTCCGCCATAAAAGAAAGTATGACTCGCACTGTACCGATGGACTTCATCGCCCGATCCAGCTTGGAACCCCCCGAAGAGGTAATGGTTATCCCATGGGAACCAAGTTGGATGGATCCGATAGTAGATTATCTGAGATTTGGTACATTGCCTGAATCAAAGTCAGAAGCCCGGAAGATAAGAATGAAGGCAACCAGATACGCCCTATACAACGGCCAGCTATACCGAAAGTCTTTTTCCGGACCATACTTAAGATGTCTCACCCCCTCCGAGGCATCGGCAGTTATGGAAGAGATTCATGCAGGAGCTTGTGGCAATCACTCCGAAGGAAGGTCCCTAGCTCATGAAGTCCTCACCCAGGGGTATTTCTGGCCCTACCTGGCAAGGGACGCTGAAATTTATGTCAGACACTGCAAAAAATGTCAATTTCATGGAGATGCCATTCACCCACCGCCGGAGTTCTTAAACCCAACTATTATTCCTCACCCTTTTGCCCGATGGGGTATGGACATTGTAGGTCTTCTCCCTCAGGCAATACGATGTACCACACATGTTCTCCTGGCTACCGATTATTTTACCAAATGGGTGGAAGCGGAGGCATACCCCACCATAACAGGCAGCCATGTTATAAAATTCATCTGGAGCCATATCATCTGTAGATTCGGCTTACCCCGAACCATAATGATAGACAATGGCACCAACCTGGACAATAGAAAGGTTCAAGCATTCTTAGCAAAGCATGGGATCAATCAAAACATTTCTTCCGTTGGATACCCGCGGGGAAATGGGCAAGCCGAAAGGACGAATAGAACCATTTTTGACACACTGAGGAAAAAACTTGAAGATGCAAAAGGGGCATGGTTAGAGAAATTGCCTGAGGTGTTGTGGTCCTATCGGACTACTCCAAGACAGCCAACTGGAGAAACCCCTTTCACCATGGCTTATGGGGTCGAAACAGTTATCCCGACCGAGCTAAAAGTACCTACTTTAAGGAGTCAAGCATGGGAAGAAGGTCCAAACAATCAGCACCTAGCCCATGATCTTGACCTCCTGGAAGAAAGACGGGAAGCCGCCGGAATAAGACTAGCTGCCTATCAGCAGCAAGTCAGAGCGCGGTTCAATCAGAAAGTCAAAAGAAGAGAGTTCCAAGTGGGCGATATGGTGCTCAGAAGGAAGATTGGTATTGTAGGCAAATTACGAGAGACATGGGAGGGACCTTGCACAGTGGTTGAGGTAATCGGACGCGGTGCTTATCGGGTTCGGAAGAACGAGACAGGCCGCCTCGAGTCCAACTCTCAGAATGCTTATCGCTTAAAGAGGTATTATCCTTAGATAGTTGTTTTTCTTGTTAAGAAATAAGACTGTGTCTTTCTATGACACCTTTGTTACGAAGCATCTGTGCCCGATATCGGCACCTCTGCCTCATGATTTTCAAATTCATCTCAATAAAGATAGATTCTACTTTTATACAAGTACTTCATGATTGTTAAAATTTCCTAAGTGTTTGAGTTCAAACCTGATTTGAACTAACCAGAGGATGAAATCAAGCCTCAGGGGCCAAATGCCCGAAGGCTTCATGTTTGTTAAAATTTCCTAAGTGTTTGAGTTCAAACCTGATTTTGAACTAACCAGAGGATGAAATCAAGCCTCAGGGGCCAAATGCCCGAAGGCTTCATGATTGTTAAAATTTCCTAAGTGTTTGAGTTCAAACCTGATTTGAACTAACCAGAGGATGAAATCAAGCCTCAGGGGCCAAATGCCCGAAGGCTTCATGATTGTTAACATTTCCTAAGTGTTTGAGTTCAAACCTGATTTGAACTAACCAGAGGATGAAATCAAGCCTCAGGGGCCAAATGCCCGAAGGCTTCATGTTTGTTAAAATTTCCTAAGTGTTTGAGTTCAAACCTGATTTTGAACTAACCAGAGGATGAAATCAAGCCTCAGGGGCCAAATGCCCGAAGGCTTCATGTTTGTTTAAAAAATAAAAAAATAAAAAAAAATAAAAAAAAAAACCAACACAAAGGACGAATAATCACTGGAAAAAGGAATAAAAAGTTCTTGTTCATTAAAAAAAAAAAAAAAAAAAAGAAGGAAGTTACAAGAAATTAGCCCATTGGGGGAAACTAAATATATATAAAATTGCCCTAGCTACTGTTCAGGAGGATGGTATTCTTCCCCCTTCAGGATGGCGGCGAAGCGCTTCTCGTTCTCAGAGGCAGGAGGGTTTTCATAAGGAAAGGATACTCCCATATGGGCATCGAATTCCTCTGCGGTCTTGAATTCCCGGGATTCCAGAGGGATATGCTCCAATTCATGCCTCCGCCGCCAGGCCCTGACCGCTCGGATGTCGCAGATGGCACTATATCTTTTGAACATGTCAAGCCCTCCCAAACGGCATACTTCGACCTTTTCCCGCTCAAGGGACAGAAGCCTTCCTGACTCTGCCAAGAGTCTATCAGACTCAGCTTTTTCAGCCGCCATCTTCCTAGCAGCCTCCTTCGTTTTTTCCAGTTCGGCAACCAGAACCAGCTTTTCGGCAGTCAGGGTTTGCCTTTCCGCTTCACCGGTTTCCAGAAGAGTCTTCTGTTCAGAAACGGTCTGTCGGAGACCGTCCGCCTCCTTAACCAGAGAAACCCGATGGATCTCATTCTGCTTTATTTGGGCCTTCATACCGGCCATTTCTTTGACATCAGTCTCAAGGAGGCTGTTGTAGGCCTGAACACCGTAGAGAAGCTGCACAATAAAGATTGGATTATTACATAAATAGCGATCAGACAAACGAAATAGAGAACACAAAGGTTAAACAAAGTCTTTTTACCTCCATAACCATTATCGAAGTCCTCTTAGCCAGATCAGTTCTGGTGATTTTTGTCTGAGCCACCCTATCAGCTGGTGTCCAGATCCCTTTGGCCATAGACCGAAGAGCTTCCGGATGATTAAGAGTGATTTGATCAACATAGACTGGAGTCCCATCTGGCAGCAGAAACTTAGGCTCCCAAGGAACCAGAGCTTGGGATGATTCAGGGGCAGCAGGAGCTTTGCTTGAAGAAGCATTTTCGGCTTGTGTCCTGGCCCTTTTAGTACCCACTCCACCAGTTGCACTGGATCGGGTCCTCACAGTCGGAGCATTAGCAGGAGGTGGAGGAGGAACCGATGGGTTCTGTACTGGTGGCGCAGTCGGGCTCTGAACAGGTTGAGGTACCGAAGTTGAAGGCGGTGTTGTTGACAATGGCACAGCATCAACAAGCGTGATCCCTTCGGGAACTTGAGGAATTCTAGCAGACATTGGTTTGTCAGGCAAGTCCATCCTGTCAACACCAGCGCCCACGTTAGAGATCGACTCAAGATTGTCCAAGGTTAGCAGGTCAGTAGCCGATCGGGTTTTGCCCCAGACATGGGTTTTCAAGAGGCCTATCCGGTGTTTTATAAAGGTAAGGGGAAGGTCCTTGTCCTCATAACCTAGAAATTTGAAGGCATAGTCCCCCCGATGAAGGTCACAGTGGTCACAGAGGCAGGAAGCCTTATGAAGGGGGCGGTAGACAGGCAGACGAATGGGACCAAACTTGTTAGGGATCAGGAATATACGAGAAAAGGGGTATAACCAATTGCCACTCACTACTACCATTCGTTATTTCCATCCCTTGTCCGATTTTTCAGTATCGGTGCATATGCTGCGGCCTTGAAAGGGGAAAAGGTTGTATCTACCCCTACTCGCTCTGGCATTTTGGAAAAAATAACAAAGGAGGAGGTCGGCTAGACCTAAGTTCAGATCCATATCCCTGTTATACAACAGGAGCATGGATATGATCCTAAAGCTATTCGGGTTCAGTTGAAGAGGGTGCAACCCTAGCATGAAAAACACGTAGTGAAAAAAAGGATGTAGAGGAAACCTTAGAACCCTAAGATGAGATGCCGATAACAGAATGCTACCGGGAGCTAGGCCCTGGCTCTGGGTAAAATCTAGGTAGCCAGGGTAAGGGGGGACACATCAACGTCCTTGGGAACTTGGGTCTCAGCCCGAAGATGTTTAACGTCCACTTCAGGTCGGGTCCTCTTAAGTGGGGCCACAATGAATGGTTCAGAAGGCTTAGATATCGCAGGATCGGTCGTTGAGGAACCTGGAAGGTCAGTACTTGGAGGAATGGTCTTTTTGGTTCTATTGGGAATGGGCTGGGGATTGTCACTGCTAGTGGGATCGGTGCCGGAGGTAGAAGATAAAACAACTTCCTCTACTGATCGGGTGTCGTCACTATCAGACATGATTCTAAAGAAATGTAGAAGAGACAGAAGGGGGCAAAGATGAAAATTAAAAGAAAGGAAAAGAAATGACTGGTCAACTTACTCGGTTGGCGAACGGAGAATCACAGGAGCTTCGGGTAGCAACAGGTTTCTGTCCTACTAAGTAAATCCGGAACGATTGACGGGAAGGATTGCGGCAAGAACAAGAAAATAAAACCCAAGGATGAAAAGCTAAGGAAAAAAGAGACTAGAGCAGAAAATTGCAAAGTGTGAAATAAGAAGTGAAATGGAGAAGTGTGGATTTTATAGAAGGGGAGAAGGAGGTCAAAGGGTTGCACGAAGCCCGAAGGTCGCGCAACCCACGATGAGCCGTCATGGTGCGGCAATCAAGGGAATGGTGGCCGCACATTTCAAAATGCCAATAAATGCTCATAATTGGTTGACAACTCACCATACCTCATTTTCCCCCAAAAAGTGCATGAATGTATATATATATTTAGTATTGTTTGAAATTTTTCGGTCATGGGCTTTTTACAAAAACCCATAACCTCAGGGGCTTGTGTAATGGTTGAAATATTTGGCCCAATTATAAATGGGCCACCGGACTGATGGACCGACGACAGATGGGCCAAAGACCGATGGGTCGGAAGGCGGATGGGCTGAAAACAAGCAGGCCGAAAACAACAATGGGCCCATGGAAAAATCTAGACGCTAAAGTGTGGTCCACAAGGCAAGGAGTAATCCAATTATAGAATAAAGAGTCCAAATAAGGGTAGAGTTTATCAAATCCCTTGATTTGAGGGATTGATAAACCTGGGTACATGGGTTTGACCCATTTATCACAATTGTATATAAATAGAGAACTTTGATTAATGAGAAGGGATCCAAATTTTTTTCGATTTCTATTGTGTAACTTTTCTGCATTTACAAATATATATATATATATTATATTATTTTATAATAATATATATAAAATAATTTTATTAAATATATATATATATATAATATTTTTAAATATATTATATATATTTAATAATATATAAAGTTATATACATAAAATAATATATAAACTAATATATATATATAAAGTTTTTGTTTTCTCAAACCAGACCAGAAAGACCAGACCACTTACCAAACAGAGTTTTAAATTCAAAACAAGACTAGACAAGACCAGACAAAACCAGACAAAACCAAACAAGACAAGACCAAACAAACCCCTTTCCAAACAGGCCCTAAAGGCTCATGTTTAGCATTGTTTATCTCATTAATGCATCCTACCTTCCAGACCTTATTTCTCCTAGATAAGTTTATGAGTTGAGGTTTGATGCTTGCAATGTAGTTGAGATATCTTATATGTTGAAGAGCATTTGGATTATTTTGGACATTTTACCAACTCGTGAGTGTTTGGATATTGTATTAAGACGTCAAACACAGAGTAAAATCAATATTTCTTCGAAAAAAATGGCAATAAACTCATGTCACATTATGCAATGAAGGAAAATTTAACTAAAACAAGAAAAATAATACACTTATCATATATCTTGGTGAAAATCAAATAGCATCGTATTCTAAGTTGTACCTTATATTGCTTTAGGATGAAAATATAATTCCCCCTCCGGCCCCTCTCGAACACATCTTACAATTTGCTTATAACTCTCATCGTATTGTGCTCTTCAAAGAGCAATTCTCTCTCAAAATCTCACTCAAAAGGTGTCGAGACTTCTCTCTGTCTAATTGTCATTAGTACCTTGACCAGAGCTCCAAACTCTTGCCTTACACTATTCCTGAACGAAAGGTAAACTTAATGAATGAACAACAAGGAGACTTGAGATCAGACCTTATATATCAATTAAAAATTATATTATTGTCCTAATCTAATAGATACAGTAAATGTAAATGTGATTGGGGACTTAGTTGTTAACTTAGGATTCCAAACTCATTAACCTACGACCTCTCTCAATTTTATTTAACTTTTTTCTTATTCTCAATCAAATCAAAGTGCTATACAGTACTTTATAAGATTGAAAGTACGTAGGTCGCAAAGTTTGCTTTATAAAGAATGCCTCCAAAGATATACACAACAAACATGCATGGTTTTTTGACATATAAAGGTTATGGATTCACCTTTTTCCAAACAAATAACTCATAAAGTGAACAATGCCTTCCACATTCCATTGAGCTCTCCTTTTCTCTACTTCATCAATGGCTTCTCATACTTTACAACATGTCTTCGAATATCATTTTATATGTTGGTAATGTTAGACATGGTGTGCTATTAGAAAAACTCATTTGATTTTCCATTCTTCAATTACAAAATATACATACATATATATATATATATGAGTAATAACCTCTTACTTCCCGTGAGCACGATTCATACCTATTACTCCCCAATGCAGTGACGAATTTAGAGATTCAACTCAGTGGGGATAAAAAAAGTTACAATAGATTTTTAGGGTATAAATGATATATATTTATTTCAGTGGGATTTAAAATAAAATTTCAGTGGAGCTTAGTTGTAAATAATCTAAATTATGTGGTATCTAAGGTGGGAAAAAAATTCCAATGAGGTTAAATGCTTAATATCCAAAATTTTAAGGTAAAAAAAAAAAAAAAAAAACTTTCAGTGAGGTGGATTCCTCACTACCCAGTAAGTATGAAAATTCACCTATTAGGTTATCACAATAAACGTTATATACAATTTTCAAGATTTAGCGAGCAAGAAAATTCATACTCACATATCATAATAACTATTATATACGATTTTTAAATTTTAGACGGTAAATCCTTTATTTGTACTAATCAACATCAAACAGTCATTATCATTGGTGAATATGAATTTCTTACCCACGCAGGAGCAAGAGAATATTTTCGATATATATTATGTACTAACATTAGCTAGAATTAAATTTAATAGAAAGTAGTTGGTATATCACCAATTATATCTTTCTCTACTAAATTTAATTAAATCCATTTTAAATAATTTTTTACTCATTTTTTCTAGGGTTATTAGCGAAAAAACCCCTATAGTTTAATCATAGGTGCGAAAAACCCCCAACAGTTTCAAAATGTGTGTATAAATCCATTTGTTTTCAAAAAAATGTGTGATTTAGCCCCAAAACGATATGAAATTCCTAAAATACCACTTCTAACCTAATAAAAACAATAAATACTGAATTAATAATAATAATCTATAATAAAAATATAATAAATAATAAATAAAATAAAATAAATAAATTGATTAAATTATAAAATTCAAAAAAAAATATAAAATTAGAAAAAATATATATAAATTTCGAAAAAAAATATAAAATTCGAAACAAATATATAAAATTAGTAAAAAATATATAAATTTCAAAACATATATATAAATTTTGAAACAAAACATATAAAATTCGAAACAAATATATAAAATGTGTAAAAAATATATAAATTTTGAAAAAATAAATATTAAATTTTGAAAAAAACATATAAATTTTGAAACAAATATATAAAATTTTAATATATATATAATTCAAAAAAACATATAAAATTCAAATAGTTGTGCAAATTGAAGTATAAAAAACACAAGTAACAAAAGTACAATACACCAAAACCATAAACAGAGGCTAGACAACTATACAAGTACACATTAACTAAAACTTCAAAGATCCAAAATACAACTTTTCTTTCGAATTTATATTTTTTTTCCGAATTATATATATATGTTTTTCGATATTTAATATATATTTTTTGAAATTTATATTTTCCCCTAATTTTAATATATATATTTTTAATTTTATATTCCCCCCCCCCCCCCCCCCCCCAACCCAATTTTATATATATTTTTCCGGAATTTATATATATTTTGAATTTATATATGTTTTTCCAAATTTTATATAATTTTTCAAAATTTATATATGTTTTTTGAATTGTTCTAAGGGTATTTTAGATAATTCATGTCAAAATGGGGGCAAAACATACCTATTTAAAAATAATATGATGTCAAAGAACAACGGAAATTTATACACATGTATTGCATACCACATAGAGTTTTTCACACCTTTTTTTCTAACTCTATTGATATTAAAAATAAATGTTGGTGTTATGCAAAGAGGAGTTTTGATGTTGGGACCATTACATTTGGGCTAGGGCAAGTGTGGCGTTTGAAGTTACTTTTCAACTTTTTTCATAAAATTGGAGCTCTATTGCAATAATAACCCAACCGTTATATCATTGATTTATTATGGTCCCTATGTAATAGCCATCTATATGGTGCTGTAAATAATTTAATTTGTCAAGTACAATGCCGTAAATATGATTGTTGTATTTGCATCTAAATTTCATCTACCTCATCTTCCCCACACTAATTCCTCTCTGTCCTATAATCTGCGGACCATATGCCCCAAATTTAAGATCCCAACTTTATAGTTTTTGATCTATATATGACCTATACGTATATGTATATATGTACATAACTACATATAGATGCATACTCTATACCAAGATATTTAAAACTCCATCCATTTTTTTTTAATTCAGTGACCATACTCTATACCACTTTAAATCCTTGACCAGCCCATATTCAAAGCCATGATGGTGCCAATTAAGAGTATCTCTGTATTAGTTAGGAAAAACAAATACATACAACCAAACACTACTCTTTTGCCTTCATTGTTATTGCTTTGCCGGCAATATTATTCCAATACTATATCCCAAAATTCAACTAAGATCACAATATGTTATATGTATATAAAAAGTCAATAACTACGTACAAATTCAGACATAAATAAGTCCATATTAAAAAAAATCAATTAACAAACAGTAAAAAAATAAAAATAAATAAATATTTTTATCCAAATATATTCATATTTCAAATATAAATGATATTCCTACATATTACCCGTTACATACTTACAATGCAGGTACAATGGGAACCAGAATTACACAGTATTAATATAATTCGCCGTAACGGTATCGATCACTGTAACTGTAAAGGTATCGGTGTAACGGACTCGGGTCAGTATCGAGATTATGTAACGAGACTCGGTTATCGCAATCGTGAATTTTTTAAAATCTTCACATCTTACCCAAAATGTTATAATTTGATACTTTTGGCAACATAAATGAATAAATATGATTTTTTTGGTAGATTTAAGTGAATTTTATTCAATTTTTTTAAAAAAATTAATATAAAAAATAAGTTATTAATAAATCTAATAGTGTCATCGTCATTATTAATAAACACTGAAACACTCAAAAATATTGAAATTATTTACACTTTTAATAGTAGCATAAATAAGGGCTATTAACAAACAACCCACTATGATTTTAAATTCTTGACAAACACCCCCCTAAAGTGTTAAATAACCCCATTCACTTTTCCCACCATACACACAGCCTCCACTCCGTTAGTATTCCATTGACAAACACCCCCTGCCGTTAAAAAAATATATTATATGCCCAAAATACCTCTAAAATAAATTGGTAACTAAATTGAGATTTTTTAGTAAATTAAAAATTATTATTATTATTTTTTAAACTAAATTAAGATTTTTGAGTAAATTACAATTTTTTTTGTTTTATTTTTTGTTTAAGTTTACTTATTTATTTAAATTCAAATCTGAAAAAATATATTACTCCCCCGTCTCTAATTATAAGTCTCTTTTAGAAAATTCAATTTTTTAAGATGATGACTTTTTTATTGTAGTGTTAGTGAATAAAATACCAATTTTATCCGTGGTCCACTATAGTGATGTGATCGTTTATAAAGTATATGTTTTATAACTTTAATGCTTGAAGGTTAAACTGGTAAATTGACCAAATAAATGCTTTGATTTTTCAAAATAAACACTTATTTTGGAACGAAAGGAGTACAAATTATAAAAAATATATATTATTGATAATAATACACTTTAAATAATGTTTTTTTATTTTTTTTTAAGAGAATGGATGCATAGAAATTTTAGAAGGGCTTTGCCCTTATAATTTGTATTTTCTCCGTTCCAAAATAGGTGTCAATTTTTCTTCTTTAGTCATCCCAAAATAAGTGTTCACTTTGAAAAGTCAAATCACTTAATTTGATCAATTTACTAGTTTAACTTTCAAACATTAAAGTTATAAAATATATATTTTATAAACGATCACATTATTATAGTGAGATTACGAGTAAAATTGATATTTTATTCACTAACATTACAATAAAAGTCATCATCTTAAAAAGTTGAATTTCCAAAAAGGGACTTATAATTTGAGACGGATGGAGTAATATATTTTTTCAAATTTGAATTTAAATAAATAAGTAAACTCAAACAAAAAACAAAAAAATAATTTGTAATTTACTAAAAAATCTTAATTTAGTTACTAATTTATTTTAAAAGTATTTTTGGCATAAAATATCAATTTCTAACGGCAAGAGGGTGTTTGTTAACGGTATACTAACGGAGTGGGGGTTGTGTGTAAGGTGAGAAAAGTGCATGGGGTTATTTGACACCTCCGGAGGGTATTTGTCAAGAATTTGAAACCATAGTGGGTTCTTTGTTAATAGCCCTATAAATAATAAAGTCTCATCCTAGCAGCATGACCAATTTAGCATATATGACTTCAAACTATAAGATTAAATTTGAAAGAATTATAACTTGATTATTACTTTACATGCATTTAAATAATTATAATAACTTTATTTTAAAAAAAAATTCATCACTTTGATTAGTCAGTCATTCATTTATTTTTTATTTACGGATGTAACTAAAAAACATTATAAAAATTAAATCATAAAAATGCAAGTAACTAAATAATTAAACTGTGTTAACCGTTACAACATTTTCACAGTTATGGGTGTGGGAACCGGCCCACATCGCAGTTATAGTGAACCTTGGGTATTAATAATGCATTATTTTAAACTCAATTTATTTCATTTTGGCTAATGTACTAAATTTCAAAATTGTAATGTACTAAATTTAAAATTTTATTTCATTTTGGTATATACTAAATTAAAATTTTGGGTATATACAAAATTTCAAAATTTTATTTATATACAAAATTTGAATTTGAATTTAAATTTGTATCACACACACAATGGTGGATTGGTGGTAACAAACCGAGCAAATATTCCCGGTTTTTGCACCGGCAAAATCCGGTAACTTCAACATCATGAGGCTATGACGTGTCGGTCACTCTATTGATAACAGAATTGTAATGATTCCGTGATCCTCCACAACCAGATCTTCTCAACGGCATGCCATGTGACCTCCCTCCTATTCCCCTGTCACCGTTAACGGAGTCTGGACCACGCACACATACACACAATCACACACACACACAAATACACACACTCACTATAACTATTACCTAAAATCAAATCTCAACCGTCCGATCCTACTACTACTTACCAACTTACCACTACAAGAAGTTATAATTTCAACTCTAGAGAGAGAAACCTCCATCTCTCTCGTTTCAAAAGTTCAGATAATATATCTATATATATGTACACACCTATATATATATATATACATATTTAGAGAGAGAGAGTAGAGGAGGAGAGAGAGAGTAAGAGAGAGATGGGGGATCACGTGAGAACATGCGAGAAAGCTAGAGAAATTGCAGCAATGGAGGTCGGAGGCGGTGGAGCGACGGCGAGGGCTATGGAGGCTACGAGCTCGAAGAGGAGGAGGATAGCGTCGAATATTGAGCTTGTGAACCACCCTTGCGTCATCAATTCGCCGAAGGATTCGGTTTCACCGGCGGAATCTGAGACCTCCGATCCCGTTCCGGCGTCGGAGTGTTCCAGCAACGAGTTGAGCGAGTTCGTGAAGTACACTCCGAAATCTGAAGTTCTGAAGGTAAAATTCAAACTAATAAACGATCAATTTCGCTTAATTGTTACGATAATTTCCGTTTCTCAAGCTTTAATTGCTCGGAATAATTTATATTTCCATGTTTAATTGCAGTTCGAGGGTTTTGAAACGCTAAATTGGAGGTTTGGCAACGGACGATTCAGGTTCGTTTCAGTTTTTTGTTGTTTTCAGATTTAATTTAATTTCTATATCAACACGTGGAGTCTCTTTAATTCTTCGAATTTGAAGCGAAAACGATTTTAAATTGTTTGTTATATCTATTTTCAGTTACACCTTGTCAGTATATATTCTCTCTCTATGTGCAAATCTGCGTGTATTTGTGTGTGTGTGTATATATATGTGTGTATATATTGTTATTCTCTCTTTATTTCACACACTAATTTGCTTTTGTCTTTGCAGTAGAGAGAGCACTCCGACGAGCGAGGTTTGCGCAGACTCAGACGAAGAAATGGAGTCGTCGACGTCGAAGAAGTCGCCGGCGAGTCGCCGCCGCAAGGCACCGACGGCGAAGATGCCCTCAAGTGCAGAGATCGAAGAGTTCTTCTCCGTAGCCGAAAAGTACGAGCAAAAGCGATTCACAGAAAAGTAAGTGCGTGCATGATATGCTGTACACAGTACTATCACACACCACACGCTCATTTTAGAATTCATCAATCCCAACCGAAATTCAACAAAGAAAAATAAATTAAAATAAATTATACATACATATAATATATATATATATATATATATATATATGTATCTATATATCTGTGTGTGTGTATTTGGAATTTTGATTTGGGAACTAATATTATTTTGATTCAGGTACAACTTTGATGCAGTGAAGGGCGAGCCGTTGGAGGGTCGGTACGAGTGGGTTCGACTAAAGCCATGAGAAAGGGGCGTAGAGAAGAGTCAAGAGAGGACAAAGCCAAAGTAGTGAGTCAGTGACACGAGATAGTCATCTCTTATCGTCCTTCTTTTATGGGGGTTTTGTTTTGGTTATATGTACAGCTTTTGAATTCTATAATATATATATCTAAGAAGCTCTTTCATTTTGGTACGATATACTCAGAGAAAGAGAAGCTTCTTCTGCAACAATCTCCCATTTGGGTATGACTATCTTCAATAATACACATTTTCACCTCTATATGAATTAATTACGCCCATCCCTCTCTCTCTCTCTCTTTTTCTCTCTATATATGTGTGGTGAACATTAAATAATTTATGGGGTTGAAAATTTAATTGGGTTTTATTTTAATGTTGAATTTGAAAAGTGTGTTTTGTTTTAGCTTCATTTAGCTGTATATCTGAATTTGTCACTTTGTGTTCGTCCTTGAATTTAGTTTTGCAATATTTTTTTTTTTTTTTATATATTCAAATATTTGATGATGATGATTTCATTTGTAAATATGGTTCTGAAAGTGTGAGTGCTTTTGTGTGGGCCATGGACAACAGTTAGTGGGATTGTTCACATGACTGTACTGCAAATTAGGCAAAAATAGGTGGACCAAGCTATATGGTGATTTATGTTAATTTCTATTGGTTGTCTTGGAGGTTACTCTTTGAACTTTAATTGGATGATGCTTTTTTTGTGAGCTCAATTAAGTAAATTCTAGTAGTGTGTATACTGCAGGTAACACTTGGATCTCAGTTGAGAAAGTATTAATGTGACTGGTTTTGTTTAATTTTGGTGGAAAAAATTAAAATAATATTGAGATTATGATTCGTTGTTGCGGTTTTAATAATATTGAATTTTAAAATAAGTATCGGATGAATATCGACACTTTCCTAAAGTATTACGAATCGAACGATACGTAACGGTTTCAGAAGATATGACGAATTATAATTTGGGACATGAAAAACATTATTTAGCTAAAATGAAATCTTTAAAATATGAAAATTTTAAAGTATTACGAACCGAACGATATATAACAGTTTCGGACAATTGAGACATGAAAGACATTGTTTAGCTAAAATGGAGTCTTTAAAAGATGAAATTGATGAATTAGAAAAATTAATTTGAATAAAGTAATCCTAGATTTATATATGTTTGATTTTCTATTTTGCTTTAGTTTGTTTGAAACTGGTTCATTGTACCAATTCCAGTACATTACTAGTCTTTTTAAAGTATTGATTAAACAAAGTAGTCATTTGACTAAGATTATGCTAATCAGTCCATGGTGATGATTGTGACAATATGCAGTCACAATGTTCCCTAATAAGTAATAAGTCCATCTTTCATGTCACCGTATTCGGAACCATGCATATGGCTAATTATACTTTTAATTTGGAGGTAATTAGCATGGTTCGCGGTCAGGGAATCGGTTTGGATTAGGACAGGACCGGATACTATTGATTTTAAATACGAGTATTTGATGGATATTGATATTATATTATAATATTATATTTTTTAAAAATATTACGAATCAAATAATAATTATGAAAAAAATTATTTTACTTGTTTTTTTACTCAACTTAATCAGAAACAAGAATTAGAATAAAATGGGACGCAAACAAGCATGATGGGCCATACATAGCAGAGGGATAAGGAAGGGTATTGGAAGAAATAAATGAAGCAGATACATACACATTGTCATGGACGGTACGTGCCAAATGCAAGGAAACATTGTTCAGGGTATCAGGTTATAACCTTCAAGAATAAAATGCTTCTACAGTGACATATATATACATATATATACACATATCAATTGTGTGCATGCATATATTATATATATAATTATGTAAATATATACATGTATGTGGAGCGGAATTGCACGTGCCGAGGGGGAAGTGGTCTCCCACGTCCAGTAAATTGAATATGCTTTGGATCTGATGCTCAATTTAAAAAAAATAAAAGTGGGATCAAGAGAGAATGTTGCGTCTATATTGATGAAGAAGGTTTGATCGATCTTGGTTTGTACGTTTAATAATAATTTTATTGCTTTTACGAAACTGATTACAATGCTTGAAAACAATTACGGTGTCTGTAAATCAATTCGTTCCACATCCTTCATTTCTGTATCAATTTTGGTTAGCACACACCGCAACTGAGAGATCTGAGCAATTTCATGGAGATAAATTAAATTATTCTTTATCACGAATCGTGGGTTAGGTATTTGGATTAATTTATGAAAGCAGTGTTCCTCCTCACATTTCAATGACATCCAAACAAAAATATAGACATGATTGATACATTTATTTCTTTGTCTTGTAGTAATTGACATTATATAATGTAATTAATTTTCTCAAACTCAGTTACAACTTTAACACTAAAAGGAAAATTTTTGTTGGAACACAAAGATACACTATCACACTAGAATTTATGAAGAACAAAATATAAATGAGGGAAAGAGAGAACTAAGGAAAGAATTCCTTGTAAGATTGCTTGATGTGAAACTAATGGTTACATATGCCTTTTATAGGCTTACAAATCCTAAACACACAATAAACTAATACACACACATTACATGAGTTTCATTTTTTGTCAAAAATGGCAACTCACCTACTAAAACTTGCCAAACCTTATTTGACTAGAAAGAAGCATCCATGACAACCACATGAATAACACATGGGTTGTTTGGGTTTTATTTGACCAATTTACCTAACTTTCAAAACCTAACTTTCAACAGCCTCCCTTAAATTGGTCTTTAATAACCCCCAACATATTCTTCAATTTTTCAAACACTTCAGATTTTAACGGTTTAGTCAAAATATCTGCCGCTTGATCTTCTGACTTGCAAAAATCTAGTTCGATTTCTCCATCTTTGACCAAATCTCGAATGTAATGATATTTGATCCCAATATGCTTGCTTCGACCATGAAACACTGGATTTTTAGCAAGTGCAATTGCTGACTTATTATCGCACATGATTTTGGTTGGACCTCCATGTTCGTAGTGTAACTCATCCAGCATGCGGCGTAACCATACAGCTTGACATGCTGCCGATGTAGCTGCCATGTATTCCGCTTCCGCTGTTGACAATGCAACAACTTGTTGCTTCTTCGAGGACCAAGAGAACACTCCTTCTCCCAGATAGAAAACATACCCGGAAGTGCTTTTCCGAGTCTCCACATCACCTGCCCAATCACTGTCTGTATAGCCTACTAGACTGAAATCGTCAGAATAGGTATAAAAAACTCCATGATCCCGAGTACCACTCACGTACCGTAAGATCCGCTTTGCTGCTTGTAGATGTGATTGTCGAGGTGTTTCCATGAACCGACTGATAAGCCCCACACCATAAACAATATCTGGTCTAGTGGAAGTCAAATAACGTAGACTACCGACTATACTTTTGAAATATGTTGGGTTTACCAGTTCACCGCTTCCTTCTTTCCTCATCTCCAGACGTTCTGCCACTGGAGTCCGAATTGGCGTCCTTGAATCCATATGAAACTTTTTGAGAATATCATTTGCATATTTATTTTGTGAAATAAATATGTCATCTTCAGTTTGATGCACTTCGATGCCTAAGAAATATGACATCAATCCCATATCTGTCATTTCGAACTGGCGAGTCATCGCCTCCCTGAATTCAGTAAACATCGTCTCGCAATTTCCTGTAAATAGCAAATCATCAACATAAAGGCATACAATCATTATATCACCATTAGTCTTTGATTTGATATAAAAGGTGTGCTCATGAGGACATTTTTGGAATCCATCTTTCAGCATGTATGCGTACATCGATCGGGTGCAATCCATCGTTAATCAATTGAAGGTTAATGGAGAAATGATTGATGATCAAAAGATCGTGGAAAAGGTTTTAAGATCTTTGACCACAAAATTTGATTATGTAGTGGCGGCGATCGAAGAAGGGCAAGACATATCAACCATGTCCATCGAACGGTTGATGGGTTCATTAGGCTCTCACGAGCAAAGGATGAACCAGAAGGCCAACAACTCTAGCACGGAGCAGGCGTTGCAGAGCAGATTTGTTTCAACAAATCGAGGGGGCAGTCAAGGATGGCGAGGTCGAGGTCGCGGACGCAGTCGTGGCAGTGGTAGAAATGACTTTGGAGGTCGTAGTGGTAATACCGAAACACGTGACAAAACCAACGTCAAATGCCATCGATGTCAACGGTTCGGACATTACAAAAATGAATGTCGAACCCATATGCCGGACGAAAAAAATGAGTATGCAAATCTTGCTGACATAGAAGAAAACATAGCTCTAGCTTGCAACGATGTTGGGCCAGATGGCGTATGCACAAATATATGGTATTTGGATACCGGATGTAGCAACCACATGTGTGGGAAGAAGGAACTATTCTCACACTTGGACGAATCGTTTCGCGGTGAAGTGAATTTTGGAAATCGATCCAAAGTTCCTGTAATGGGCAAATGTGACGTAAAAATTCTATCGAAAGATGGCACCAATGTCACTATTGCTGATGTTTTTTTTGTGCCGGCAATGTTCTGGAATTTGTTGAGTATGGGACAACTTTCAGAAAAAGGGCATGACATTCATATTTTGGATGGTGTGTGTACCGTTCATAGCAAAAACGGGAAACAAGTGGCAAAGGTGCAAATGACAAAGAATAGAATGTTCCCATTGGATCTTTACACAAAAACCGAGGTGAATTTGATGGCGAGGTCGAAAGATATCAATTGGCTATGGCACCTTCGGTTCGGTCATCTAAACTTTCGAGGCTTGAGACTCCTGGTGCAGAAAAACATGGTAACGGGGTTACCACTAATCGATGCTCCTAATCACCTATGCGAAGGATGCCTTCTCGGAAAACACCACCGAGAATCTTTTCCAATTGGAAAAACGCGAAGAGCCAAACAATCGTTGGAGTTGGTTCATACTGACATATGTGGACCAGTTGAGGTAGAATCTCTCGGGCACAAGAGGTATGTTCTACTTTTTGTAGATGATTTTTCTAGAAAAAGTTGGGTGTATTTTCTAGAACAAAAATCAGAGGCGTTTACAAAATTTAAAGAGTTTAAAGCTTTTGTTGAAAAACAAAGTGGCTTTAATCTCAAGACATTGAGATCGGATAGAGGAGGAGAATTCACCTCTAACGAATTCAACAATTATTGCAAATCTCAAGGGATAAAACGCCAATTAACCACCAGTTATACACCTCAGCAGAACGGTATAGCTGAAAGAAAAAATAGAACCATTTTTGAAATGGTTAGAAGCATGTTGAAAGCCAAAAGTTTGCCAAAGTCTTTTTGGGCAGAAGCTGTTGCATGTGCTATATATCTATTGAATAGGTGTCCAACGAAGAGTGTTTTGGGAAAAACTCCACATGAAGCATGGAGCGGTAGCAAACCGGATGTTTCACTCCTACGAGTATTTGGGTGCGTCGCATACACTCATGTACCAGAACAACGGAGAAAGAAACTTGATGACAAAAGCCAAAAGTGTATCTTCATCGGCTACAGTGAGGTAACTAAAGGTTATAAGCTTTATAATCCTCTCACAAAAGATGTTATTGTAAGCCGAGATGTCCAATTCATCGAGGATGATACTTGGGCATGTAATCAAACACCACATGCGGAGCAACGTGTCATCATTGAAAATGAACCAGAAGAAACAAGTGATTTCTCTTCACCGGACAGTTCATCACATTCACCAACATCTTCACCGGCACCTGCAGGTCGTCCAAAGCGAACGCATATGATGCCTGCACGTCTCCAGGATTATGTGGTCACAAATGATAATGATGATGATTTTACTGATGAAACTCTAGTAAATTTTTGCTTATTTGCTGATTGTGATCCAGTTTCATATAAGGAAACAGAGAATGATGAGCGGTGGATCCATGCAATGAACGAGGAGATTCATGCAATTGAGAAAAATGATACCTGGGAGCTAACTTCTTTACCTGTCGGAAAGAAGTCAATTGGTGTCAAGTGGGTGTACAAGACAAAATATAAACCAAATGGTCAGGTGGATCGATTAAAGGCGAGATTGGTAGTCAAAGGCTATAAGCAGAAGCCAGGAATTGACTACTACGAAGTATTTGCACCAGTGGCAAGGATGGATACGATCAGAATGACTATAGCACTTGCAACTCAAAACAGGTGGAAGATTCATCAGATGGATGTCAAGTCCGCCTTTCTCAATGGTGTTCTTGAGGAGGAGGTATATGTTGACCAACCACCTGGTTTTCTTAAAAGAGGTCATGAAAAACTAGTGTACAAGTTGAAGAAGGCGTTGTACGGACTGAAGCAGTCACCACGTGCCTGGTACACACAGATCGACACATACATGCTGAAAGATGGATTCCAAAAATGTCCTCATGAGCACACCTTTTATATCAAATCAAAGACTAATGGTGATATAATGATTGTATGCCTTTATGTTGATGATTTGATATTTACAGGAAATTGCGAGACGATGTTTACTGAATTCAGGGAGGCGATGACTCGCCAGTTCGAAATGACGGATATGGGATTGATGTCATATTTCTTAGGCATCGAAGTGCATCAAACTGAAGATGGCATATTTATCCCACGCCGTATGTGCCGTTTCTGCCGCCGCTATTTTTTCAAATACCAACTCGTCTACGGCTTGAAAAATGGCATATAATGCCTTTTGATCCTTTTTCCGGATCTCGATCAATGCATCTTTCTCCTCTTTCTTCAACGCCTCAAATACTTTTGAGTCCGCTACTTCGATGTAGCCGGTCTCCACCAAATTCCATAAATCTTGGGACCGAAAAAATACTTTTAATTGGACGGACCAACTATTGTAGTTTTTTCCGGTGAGCTTTGGAAGTTGTAAATGAATCGAATTGTTTGCAGACATGATTCAATTTGAAACTTCGGGATCGTTGGCTCTGATACCACTTGTTGGAACACAAAGATACACTATCACACTAGAATTTATGAAGAACAAAATATAAATGAGGGAAAGAGAGAACTAAGGAAAGAATTCCTTGTAAGATTGCTTGATGTGAAACTAATGGTTACATATGCCTTTTATAGGCTTACAAATCCTAAACACACAATAAACTAATACGCACACATTACATGAGTTTCATTTTTTGTCAAAAATGGCAACTCACCTACTAAAACTTGCCAAACCTTATTTGACTAGAAATAAGCATCCATGACAACCACATGAATAACACATGGGTTGCTTGGGTTTTATTTGACCAATTTACCTAACTTTCAAAACCTAACTTTCAACAATTTTAACATGCTATATTTATAGGGTTCATTCCCAATGAGGTAAACGAGTTATAACGATTATATACAGGAGGGGTCAAAAGCATTTTGGGATGCATTAAGGTCGCAAAAGGGTATTCATATGTGCGTGGCACATGACTACTAACATTCAATTTTCACCAACAAATGTCAAATTGTAACATTTTTAAATTTTTTAAAAATTTATTTACACAAAATAAATATGATGTTAGTATTTTACTTATTTTACTCTTATTTATTTGTTGATTGGCCAAGATCATGCAATTCTAAACTATATAAAAATTATCACCCATGTCCGCTTAATTAATCGCTAATATGAATCAAATGAGCTTATATAAAATGTTATAATTGTATGCTTTGAAGATGTACATCGCACTTCTATCCCACCAAGAGTATTGGTGAGGATGTCTATTGGAATGAGTTTTCTCTCAAGCTTTTATAATCCTACAAAAATATTGACATGTTCTATACATTATACAAAAATGAAATTTTAAAATGTAACATTTCTTGAATTATTAGCATTTTCACAATACTCTTATGGCTTAAATTATAAACCAAATTATAAACCATATACCGTAAATGAATATTCACAGATAATTGTCATAAAATTTGAAGAAAAACAATGAAAATATATAAAAAAGCTCGAATAATAAAAAAAATGATTAACTTCATTTATATCTTCTTAGGTTTGTTTTAATTTCAATCACACCCCTCAGATTTGAATATCTTCAATTACACCTCTCTGGATTGAAATTCTCATCATTTACACTCCTGACAACTTTTTGGACTAAAATGCCCTTACACAAACACTCATTATCCATATTACTAAAAATATATATAAAATTTGAAAATAATATATAAATTTTGAAAAAATTAAATAAAATTCAAAAAATAGATATAAAATTTGAAATATATATATAATTCAATATATATATATAATTCGAAATATATATAAAATTCAAAAATAATATATAAATTTTGAAATATATATAATTCAAAAAATATATATATAATTAAAAAATAACATATAAAATTCAAAATATATATATATATATAATTCAAAAAATATATAAAATTTTTGAAAATATATATATATATATATATATATATATATATATATATATATATATATATATATAATTGTTTTTGAAAAAATAAATGATGAAGGTATACAAGACGCAATAGAGAAATTAAGGAAGTGTGAGACTACAATACTTAAGTTCCAACCAATGGTGTCAGGTGCATATATAAACCATGAAACCTTTGATTCTTTGAAGGGAAATGATGCAATTGTCCCTCAACTACCTTTATTTCAGTACAACACCAAGTAAACACATAAGATATATTTGCAATCTAAGTGGTCTAGATTGAACTTGTTAAGTGGCATCATCATGTGCTTCCCCAAGATCCCCATGATGGCTTGGAAAAATTAAAAAAAATATAAAATTTTTTTTGAAAAAATAAAATTTTATATATATTTTTTCAAATTATATATATATTTCGAATTTTATATATTATTTTTGAATTTTATATATTGTTTTTGAATTATATATATATTTTTTTGAATTATATATATATTTTGAATTATATATATATTTTGAATTATATATATATTTTGAATTTTATATATTTGTTTCGAATTTTATATATATATTTCGAATTTTATATATTTTACGAATTTTATATATATTTTTCGTAATTTATATATATATTTTCGAATTTTATATATTATTTTTGATTATATTTATTTATTTTTCAAATTATATATATATATATATTTTGATTTTTATATATTATTTTTGATTTTTATATACTTTTTTTAGAATTATATATATATTTCTTGAATTTTATATATTTTTCGAATTATATATATATTTCGAATTTTATATATTTTATTTGAATTATATATATTATTTTTGAATTATATATATATATATATATTTAGGAATAGGGATTGTGGGTGTTTGAAAATAGGGATAGTAGGTGTTTGGGTAAGGGCATTTTAGTCCAAAAAGTTATCAGGGGTGTAAATGATGAGAATCTCAATCTAATAGTGGTGTAATTGAAAATATTTAAACCTAAGAGGGTGTGATTGAAGTTAAAGCAAACCTTGAAGGTGTAAATAAAGTTAACCCTAAAAAAAACTCTAATTTTCATGTCCAAGCACCGCGCGTGTGGCCCACCCGGTGCAAGATAAGAATATCCAAAAATGCGCGTGGTGCTAATCATCCTAGCTGGCAGATGCGCAATCTCCACTCGGAGATCCACCACCAAGAACGAGTCTGTTCACCCAAAACCTCACCTTCTTCCATCATCATCATCTCTGCTTCACCACACCAATTAAGGTTAGGGTTAGGGTTTTCCTCGATTCGAGTCTCTGCAGCTCATTTCACTCTCTATCTGGTTCATATTCTCCATCCATGTTGAGCAATGGTGGAGGTCGATTCTATTGGGTTCGAAACGAGACCGCCGAGAAGGTCAAAGGCATCGTCGTTGTCTTCGCTTGGGTTTCGATTCAGGAGCATCACTTGAAGAATTACGTCAATCTCTATTCCTCCCTCGGATGGAGCTCGCTTGTTTGTCTCGCCGATTTTCTCAATCCGTAATCTCTATGCCTTTCTTGTATTTTCTTCAAATTCATCTAAATTGACTTATATATATATATATATATATATATATATTTGAATACAGCGTCACGAATCTGTAGTTATCTGGAAATTTTAATATATATGAATAAAAAAATGTTATGTGGTATCTGGTTCGATTTTGGTTCTGAGTTATGAATTATTACCATCTATTAGATGGAGAATGCAAATTTACTTAGGGTTCGATTCCAGGTAGTGTAATTTGGGCAATTTTCGATTATCACTCGGTTTTACGTGGGACTAATCATATGCATAAACTAGGTGAATGTCGGAGAATAATTCGGATTGAATGACTGTGTTGCTCAATGGTGGCGCGTTGTGTTTGCCAAGAGAGTGTGAATTAATCCTATGCAAAATGCTGAAGCATGTTTGAATTCTGATTGTTTTTATACGAGAAAGGGGAATTCCTTTAAGCGAAAGTGTTCGAGAATTACTTGAGTAAGGTGAGAGAAAGGTGAAAAGAATTTGTTGTTGGGAGTCAAAACTAGTGAAGATTGATTGGCAGAAGATAGCAGAGGAATCATTTAGGGCTGAGTTCTATAGTTATCTCCTTTTAAATTGAAAATTGAGGTTCAAGTACCAAGAAGGGGTAATTGTGGGTTTGTGTAGGTGTCTTAGTAATCCAAAATAGATAACAGTTGCAATTTCTTTTTTGTTTCGAGTGATCATCAATGACGAAGAGAACAGTGGCAACTACGTTGCTGTACAATTAGAGTGGGATTGATGGAGTGAAAAATTGTTTAGGGCGGGAAGATTGAAATCTGATGATGTAGTTTGAAGGAAAATCTTGTTACTTGACTACAAAGGCCTATTATTCTTGATGCTTTAATACTAGCTGCCAAGAAATTCTGTTTATAAGTAGGTTGAAATGAGGTTGTAGAGACCAATGAGGTTGAGTACGGGGGAGTCTGTTGATTTAGTAATTGCTAGATTTATAGTTGGTCTTCCCGTTTGTTGTTTGTTGCTTGTTCTCTCTAGAATATTGCATTAGTTTACTCAAATTTCTTCAAATCCTTTGCTTGAGAGTTACAATATCAGTATAAGGAGATGGTTTCTCTAAACTGAAAAGCCATGTTCGCAATTATTTATATTTCAGGTTTTCGATATTTTCTCTTTTCATTTCCGGAATCTTTTAATTTTACTTCTCGATCTTTTGAACTGGTTAATGTTATCTCTCTTCTGTTTTGCTGAATATTGATGGCGAACTCCCAATGGAAGTGTCATCTTAGTTTCTATCTTGATTTTTTATAGTAGTTTGACTTTGTGAAGTTTATTTCTTGTCAGATTCTTTCCCGAGAGGGCCACGGCGATGGCATTTGGTGTTCTCACTGAGATTGTTGAGGTTAGTGCTGTTTTTTTTGCTTACATATGTCGTTCTTCAGTTTTAGTTGCATCAATTAGCTTTTCCCTGAAATATATGGCATAAATGTGATGCAGAGTTACGATTGGATGGGTTAAACCCATTTTTAATTCAATAACACTATCCAGTATTAGTATTATTTTTAAGGATATGTGCTAAATAGTTCCATGTTTTCTTGACTATAATATGAGATAATTTGGCTTTTACGTAGCTTTTGATTTCATCTGGACATGATTTCATGTGTCTGATATGCTTTTTGTTTGAAAATGCAGGAGTTAAGGATTAGGCCATGTCCGTTAGTCCTTGCAGCCTTTTCTGGTGGTTCAAAAGCTTGCATGTTCAAGTTTTTTCAGGTAGACCATATTTCTTCTATTTGGTGGACATTTGTTAATGCCAAGCTTATAATAGACCAACTTGCCTGAGGAAATATACACATACTCGTTCCTCACCACCTTCAATTTTTTCTTTGCCGTCCTTGTAGAGAAGAATACTTTTGAGACAATTCTCCATCGTGTACTAGGTCTCAGCCTTTGGAAAAGTAATAATAAAAGGGCGGGGGAGGGGACATGGACGTAGGGGTGGCAATTTCGTCTGACCTGGGTTCAATCCCGACCTGTCCCTATTATGATAGAGAAGGGATATATTTTATAGGATCAGGCGCATCCATGTGGATTTGGTATTATTGTTTTAAACCTCATGCATGTTAGGGGGTAGGAGTTTTGTGCTATTCCACCCTAGTCCATCCTGTGTTGGTTACGCTATATAAATTATGTATTCAATTTACTTTTTTGCCATTAATATAAATAGATTATATATCTCCCAAACCCTAGTATGCAACCCTCCCCCAACAAATGCTGCCTCCCTCTCTCATCCCTCACCCGAACCCTAATCGGCCATTGGTGGATGTTTCTCTCACGACTCATCTGCTGGCACTCACCGTACCAACAATCCTCTCTCTCGTGGAGAAGAAGAAATGTAAAAGAAGACTAGGAATCCAAATAATGTACTGTATATACACGATCTTGCTTGTATATGGCGCTTTTGTGGCTTGTTTGGAGTGTGCTGTGGAAGGGGATTTCTAGAAAATGGTGGGAATCAGATGAGACTGGGTGTTAACTGCATTGTAGGGGCAGGGATGGTCCTAAGAGTACACACTTGTCAACAGGATGGGGTAGGGTTTAGTCAAACCCGTCTCATTCCTGTCCCATTACCATCACTCCCTGGACAGAGCCATGCAGGCAGCAGGGCCGAGTTGGGACCCAATTTCCTTTTTTTATATTGCTTATCTAATTTTTAAATGTCCCCCACTAATTTTTGTTAAATCCCTGACATATGCTGGACTTTGGTCATTATTAAGTAGGCCAGAATGGAAAATTTTAACATAATTTTTCTACACCTTCTGCAGATTATTGAGGGAGCATGCGAAGCACAACTCAATCTGGTATGTTTTGTTATTTCAAATGCTGGTTGTGATATAATAAGTCAATACATGTTTTCGCAAATGCAGAATACCATATTCTTATCTCTGGGTCAATGCATAGGATCTTTCTATAGTCCACGCCTTGTAACATTTTTCCGTTTCTTTTGAAGGATGATAGTTGTCTGGTGAAGAACTGCATTTCTGCTCACATATATGATTCTGGTCCAGTTGATTTTACTGGTGACATTGGTGCCCATTTTGCTCTACATCCCACTTTTTTAAGAATGCCTGGTTCAGCCAAACTAGTGTCATTGGTGGCAAAAGGTGTTTCTTCTGGACTGGATGCCCTTTTCCTCACTAGTTTTGGATCCCAGGGGTCTGATTACTGGGAAGCTCTTTACTCCTCAGTTGTAAGTTCTTATGATCTGTAGGCCCTTAAACTTTTTGGAAGTCTTTTTTCCTTTATTCAAATTTTCCTCTTCTTTTTCCTTGTAGAGTTTGGGGGCCCCATTCCTCATTCTATGCTCTGAAAGCGACAACCTTGCTCCATATTCAAGCATTTGCAATTTTGCTCAGCGTTTACAAGATCTCGGTGGAGTTGTAAATCTTGTGAAATGGAGTAGCTCCCCTCATGTAGGTAAGTCTTGGCTTACATTTTTTATTTCCAGGATGGTATTATTTAAAAAGTATAGTTTAGTATTGGCTGACACATTGGTTGCCATCATTATCCAGCATGTCTTTAAATGTTATGTTAAGGATTTAAAAGTAGACTGGCATTTAATATAAAAACTCACACACGCGCACCTCCACACACACACTCAAGCAGACTTCACTTCTTTGTGGACCTACTTTACGGATGATTTTGTTCAACAAAAAAGTTTATAATTGATTAGGTGTAATGCATATCTTTTAAGTAGCATGCTAGACTGATTTGACTATTTGTCCCTACCTAAAGGAGTGGAAGTTTAGCAGGAAAAAAGAAAACTGTGCCAAGGGCAGGGGATGAGTTCCTCCGAAGAAAGACCAAAGTGCATTACTATATGCAAATGATAATAGAAGCAGCTACCCCAAAAGAACCGTAGGAATTTTGGGTCAGTTGCATGCAGTATTGCATGTGTTTTATAGGTGATTATGTCCCTCATAGGTTTTGGTTTGGCCTCAAAATGGATTCTCTGAGAACACCCTGGCGTGTAGGGAATATGCTTTTAAAATGGATTCTCAAAATGATGCCGCCCTCTCTTATATAGGGTACATGTTAACATGCATGCTTAACAAGCGTTCCCTCCAGTAGTTTAAGTGACTCTTTTCTGCCACATGTTCGAATATGGGGCTCCATATGTGGAAAGATCCTCTGTTGTTGCACTATTTGCACCTCAATGCCAAACGATGGGAGAGATTTGAGTTGATGATTTAGCATGGTATGTTGTTGGAACTCCTAACTCTAGACCATAGATATTAAAGGCGCGAGGCACACTAAGGCTATAGAGATCCTCTGGAGCCTAGGTGCGAGGCGTGTGCCTGAGCGAAGTGAGACACGCAATGGAAAATACAATAAAAATATAAATTTATTATTAAAACATTTATACTCTATAATAAAGGTGTAAATGTTGTCAATGGCACTCTTGCTCACACTTGAGGCGCAAGGGAGCCTGGAGCCTAGGCGCGCCTTTAACAACACTGCTCTGGACTTCCCAATTTTTCATGGTCATGGAGATGAGATGGTACATATTTTTAAGATGATAATCTCGCTCCCATTTGCTTTAGTTGTGATGATGGGGTTCAGAAACTTATTTGCAAAATAGCTTAAAACTGTCGGGCAGCCATAGAAAAGCAACAAAGCACAATTTTTATAGTACTAGAGAAGAGAAGAATATTCTAAAATTTAAGTAGAAACAGAAGGCAATAGGTATAATTAGAAAAGAAGGTATGGATTATCATACTTGTAACAAAGGAAAAAGGTACTGCACCTCAGTGCCAAACTCTTGCACAGATTTGGTGATTTAGCCTGGTCTGTTGAAGGTTGTCCTAACTCTGGGCAAATTTTCGTTGTTAGAACCCATCAATTGAGATTGTACAAACTTGCAATATGAGAATCTCAAGGATGATGTGGGACGTATCTTTGCCCTGAAGATTCAACTTGTTTTCAATATTAACAAGGAAAAAAGGGATTTGATCAAATACTGTTGGGATGATGCTCAACAAAAGTTATCCGGAAATTTTATATATTATTAAACAGACTTTGTTCAGTATTTTTTCTCACTTATCCTTTTGATTTCTTACTAGAAGGTCCCGTAGTCACCAAGACATATTTATTGTTGTCTTTGAAGTTCGATGAGGAACTTATATATACTTAAGTATCATACCATTTCCAATAGTTGATCTAACATGTGTTCATTAATTTTGATTGTATTATTTTATTTTATGTTGACAATGAAGAATGTTTGCTTTGAAGTTCGATGAGGAACTTATATATACTTGGAAGTATCTTACCATTTCCAATAGTTGATATAACATGTCTTCATTAATTTTGATTGTATTATTTTATTTTATTTTGACAATGAAGAATGTTTGGAGGAAATTGCACGCATAAGTCTCCAATTCTGCTTGTCCACACTTGCCTCAAGTGTTAATTTGTTTTGGCATTTATGGGTCCATATAACGGATTACATGTTGTGACGGGTCTTGCAGGCTTGCAGCTGTCCTTTTTTACTGTTCAGATACTGTGTTTAAAAAATTGTGCATGAAGTTAAGCTCCGGACTCAGTTCGGAGCTCTAGCTTCATTGTGGATTTTATGCTTTGAATTTGTATCTGGCTTCAAGTAATTTGCTACTACCGTGTTCTTGAGAAGTTAGTTCCATGCTGTCTCATGATGTTCCATGCTGTTGCAGGTCATTACAAGCATTATCCAATCCAATACAGGGCTGCTGTGACCGAGCTGCTTGAGGAAGCAGTTTCAGTTTATTCCCAGAAAATCCAGCAACTTGGAGAAAGAACTGGCATGGAGGGTAAGCATGATGATGAGATTGCTGAGTTAATATGCAATCTCCAGAATGTGGCAGGTAACTCGAACCAGAGCTTTAGAAGAGTTGCACGTGGGCCAGATGACCACTTCTTCTTGCCAAGTTCATCCGAATACAACAATGGGGAAGAGATAGGATCGTCACAACAGGAGCAAAAAGAAACAACAGTGAATTTGCCTAATCCTCCCAGTATTAATGCACACAGCATTCTTGGTCAAATCCTCTTCGATGCATGTGTCCCCAAGAACATCGAAGGCTGGGATATCAAATTCTCTGGTGGGCGTAAGCCTTCCCCATTAAAGGCCATGAAATGCATTCGCCGCTCAAGATTATAAGACCTTCTCAGATAGTCATGGAGAACCTCTCAGGTATCAGTTGGCAAGGATGGGTTGTATGCTTCTTCGCACTTTCAACAGCTGTCTTAAACTGCCAAACGAAGATAGAAAGAGGAAGCATAAAGATCACTGGTGAGTTGTTTTTGATGGTGTGGCTGACTATAATATCAATATCTAACATGATGTGACCTTGGTCACGAAACTTTCAGGCCGTATGGAGAAACATAATGTGTATAGAGTGAACATGTTAGGGGTAGATGTGCATGTGTGATGTGCATAAGACTCAGTTTGCAGATTGAGAATGGAATGGAAAATGTTAGCAGCTGTATAGCAAACAGGCCTCTCTCTCTCTCTCTCTCCAGTAATAGACTTATGACATTAGATTAATCTTATGTGGCACAAATGGGAAAAGTGGATAAATTGGGGGGATTTTGAGAGCTCAAAAAAATACCTTAGGGGCTTTGCTTCTATTCTTTGTAAATAAAATGACAAGATGTAACACTAAACTTTGACTATGTACTATACCTTCTCTACTCTTATAATATTTTTTTCATATAAAACTCAAAGGACAATACGAGTTTGCTTGGTTTGTATTTCCAACAGTTTTCTATTTTCTGAAAACTGAAAATAAAAAAATTGTAAAAAAGTCTGTTTGGTTCAGTTTTTTGAAAATTCAGTTACAAAAATGATTGTTTTCAAAGAATTCATTTTTATTGTTCTTATAAAATTGTTCTTTATTATTAGAATTCTCAAAAACGGTTTTCAGATATACAAACCAAGCAGACCCACTTGTTCTAAGCTTTTTAGCTGACTATTTCTCTTGTTCCAAAGCTGGCTCTCATAATAGCTTTGGCTCTCATAATAGGACTGTTCAGTACTTTATCTAGATAAAATTAAATCTGTGGTGGGTTTTTTCTAGGTGAAGCATAATATTGGATAGAAATACGAAGTAAAGTAAATGTGCTTCAGTTGTGATATACTGTACAAAATAAAGCTTTTACTTGTTTTTTGTCCAAGTCCTATCTTAAAATGTTCTTTATTTTTGTTCGCACATATTAGTACAAAAGAGAGGTTTGTAAATAAAATTCAGATTGGTACATCAGAAATGGTAGACTTGCCTTTTTGTTGATGCAGGAATACTTTCTCCCCCTTTTCTGTATCATAATGGGGTCAGCTGTACCATAATGATCATAGTTTCACAATACAGTAGTCTATGAAGCATTCCATGGTCCATGTCCAAAATCACACCATTTGTCAAAAATAATTTAAAATCTATGGCAAATTATATATGGACCAACTTTGAAGTTATAACAAAATAGGTAAACCTTCCAACCTTTATTTTGTTGAAGACTTTTCAAATCTTGGAAAAAATAATCATGACAAATCACAAATATATCACTATTATTTGTGTATGTAGCGGAAATAAATTTCAAGTATACTTCTTGAAAATAGTCAAAGCCTCTCAAGGCGCAAGGGATGAGGCTAGTTCTATCTTGAGAATTCAACTAAGCCTAAACTCGATCAAACTGCAATATATGTGGAAGATACACTATTAGAATGCCCAATAAAAAAATTATGAGAGAAAATTGTAAAAAAATTTCCGAGAACAGAAAACTTGAATTTGAAATGTCCTCAAATTTATAGGAAACCTGTTTCAATATAATAAATTCTATTAAATTCATTTCATGTATGGCAAGGGCTGCAAACGAACCGAGCCGAGCCGAGCTTTGGAATGTTCAAGCTCGGTTCATTTACTAAACGAGCCTAGAAAATATGTTCAAGCTCAGCTCATTTGCTTAACGAACGAGCCCGAGCCGAACGCCAGATTTAACGAGCCGAGCCCGAGCTTGTTCACGAACAATTCGTTTCAGTGCAACATATATTAATCTTTCTAATAGTTGTCTGGATTGAGTTGTTGCATGTCTGTTTAACATATTTTCACTAGTATAATTTTTTATGAATGAATTTTATGTTATGACCACCTAATTTCTATAATCTTTTCACAATAATCTTCATAATTTGTTCAATTTGAATACTTTCTTTTGTCAAATATAATATAATTTTACTATTTAACTTAGACGAGCTTGTTCACGAGCTTGGCGAGCCGAGCTTAGTAATGTTCAAGCTCGGCTCGTTTACTAAACGAGCCTAAAATTTATGCTCAGGCTCGGTTCGTTTACTAAACGAACGAGCACGAACCGAACTCTTAACGAGCCGAACCCGAACATGCTCACGAACGGCTCGGTTCATTTGCAGCCCTATATGGCACTAATGAAGATGTGTCTCACAAATCACAATACATGAACTTAAAAAGATTATTTTTAATAAAGTGAATCAACTGAATTTATTGGGAATATGAAAACTCAGACATAGATAAATGTGAATACATTTAACTAATAGATGTACGAATAACCTAGGGTAATTTGCATTGACACCCCTAAGGTTAGGGTCAATGGCAATCAGAATAAAGTTAATGATTTTTTGGCACTCACACCCCCTGAGATTTCAACTTTATTGCAATGACACCCCCCTAGACTGGTGAAATGACTAGAATGCCCATTTAATTGTTTCACTTATTACATTAGAGTAATATATAAAGTGTGAAATTACTCATATGCCCAAACATTTCACCCTCTAAAATTACTAATTACACTTCCACCCCTTATTACAATATATATATATATATATATATATATATATATTATGAAAATTACAATTTAATTTTTTTTCTTTATAATATAATTTGTATATATAATTACGAAAATTAAAATTATGAAAATATATATATATATAATTTGTAAAAAATATATAAAATTTGAAACAATATATAAAATTTTAAAAAAACATATAAAATTTGAAACAAATATATAAAATTCGTAAACAATATATAAAATTCAAAAAATATATAAAATTCTAAAAAATATATAAAATTCAAATATATATATATAAAGTGTGACTGAAGTTTAAGTGAACAAGCCTCAGAGTCGTTAGTCAAGGTAACGGATCATCTCCAACTCTCTGCAAAGTTATTTCAATGGCCACGATGACGACACATGCCCCACGATGGTGACCGAAATCGGAATCGAACTGATACTTTATTAAAATATTTTAATCAAAATTAAATATATTAATATTTGGATCAAAATTAACGGTTCGGTTCCGGTTCTCATTTTTAAAGAACCGAAAGTAAATTTTTATTTGGATCAAAATTAACGGTTCGGTTCCGATACTTTTGGTTCTTTAAAAATGAGAACCGGAACCGAACCGTTAATTTTGATTGAAATATTAATATATTTAATTTTGATTAAAATATTTTAATAAAGTATCGGTTTGATTCCGATTTTGGTCACCATCGTGGGGCATGTGTCGCCATCGTGGCCATTAAAATAGTTATGTAGAGAGTTGGAGAGGATCCGTTACTTTGACTAATGACTTTGAGGCTTGTCCACTTAAACTTCAGTCACGCTTTATATATATATTTGAATTTTATATATTTTATATAATTTTATATGTTTTTCGAATTTTATATATTGTTTCAAATTTTATATATTTTTTTGAATTTTATATGTTTTTTCAAATTTTATATATTTTTTACAAATTATATATATATATATTCATAATTTTAATTTTCGTAATTATATATACAAATTATATTATAAAGAAAAAAATTAAATTGTAATTTTCGTAATATATATATATATATATATATATTGTAATAAGGGGTGGAAGTGTAATTAGTAATTTCAGAGGGGTGAAGTGTTTGGGCATATGGATAATTTCACACTTTATATATTATCCTAATGTAATAAGTAAAACAATTAAAGGGGCATTCTAGTCATTTCACCAGCTCAGGGGTGTCATTGCAACAAAGTTGAAACCTCAGGGGGTGTGAGTGCCAAAAAAAATGTTGACTGTATTCTGATTGCCATTAATCCTAACCTCAGGTGGTGTCAGTGCAAATTACCCAATAACCTAAATACATGTAGATGTAGATATAGCACATTGAATTTTCAAAAAGTAAAAGGGAATGAAAAAATGATTATATAAAAATATAATTTATTAAAACTATTTGTAACATTTCCGACATTAAATACCTTCACCGACGATAATAAAGTAACTTTTTGACAAAAATTAATATTATTTTATAATATAATAACATATTAAATTCCTTCTCATAAAGGAAATGACAAAAATTTTAGTATTTTATTAAATTTAACCAATAAATACTAGTAATAAAATGCTAGAGAGTTTTGTTTTAATCAGGCACTACACAAATCTCATGAAAAATTCAAGTAAAAAAGTTGAACGGTTTACTTGTCTGCAATTTATTCACACATCATGGGAAGTATTGTAATTTAAACTTAATGTATATTTATGCATTGTTATACTTTATTTGTTTTTTTTTTTCAATTTTTATGACATGGCATTTTAGGAAGTTGTCATCCTTCTAAAAACAAAATTTATATATATATATATCTCTACATTGTATTAGTAATCTGTATTTCCCAAAATTTATGACATGTTTTGCATTATGAAGTTGTCCGACACGTTCTTAGTTTCTCAAACTATCTTACCTATCAAAAACATAGATAATTAATTAGTTATTTTATTTTATGATTAATAAAAAAAAATTACAATTATGTGAATTTTCTTTTCTATTTTTTTTTTGTTGGTGTATAAATTTGATTAATGAAAAAAATGAAAGAAAGTGTAAAATAGTCAGAAAATACGAACAGGCAGCGCCGAATGCGAGGTGGGTCCCGCAGATAGAAACAAAATCCAGATCGTCCATTTACAGCTGGTTAATTTCACCTGTCCCCATTTGCACAGTTGGTGCTCCTCTCTCTCTCTCTCTCTCTCTCTCTCTAGATATATATATATATATATGACTATATAACACCGTCGCGTCTCTACGAAGTAAGTTTGAAAAAAAGGGGAGAGAGAGAGAGAAAGTTGAAACAAGTGATGGAAGCAAAGAGGGTGAAAGAGGAAGTCATTGGACGACAACACCAAACCCAAACTTGTATGGAAGTAGAAAATCAGGAAGAACAACCTATGCCTTTTTCGCATTCTTCTCTCTCTGTACCAAACTTCATCGATTCTTCTCCCAAGGTCTCTTTCTCTTTCTGTATATATATAATATCTATATATGTATGTATTTATCTGTCATTATATTATGTTTATGTATACATCGATCTGTGTATACTTACATATATTATATATGTGCATTTGGTTACTCATTCTGAATTTGTTGGTTCAGGTTAAGCGGAAGCCGCCTTTGAAGATCAAAAGGAAAAAAGGCTCAACTCTCAAATGCAAAGCTAAGCAAGTGAGTAATTTTATTTATTTATTTATTATTATTATTTAATCAACTAGGATTTCAGTATATACATATACATGCTTATATATATATAAGCTTTTTTTGTGATGATTTTTTCACTTCATTTTCTGGATTGTGGTCTTGTCATCCATTGATTATTTACTTGCTGAATTTGTGGTTATGATTTGTTTTTTGATTGTTTAAAATCTGAGATTTGATGAAACCCCTAAAGTTTGTGCATCTAAGATCTTGCAACAACTTGAAATTGCTTGTAACTTGAGGATCAAGATAACAATATACCTTTCGAGCAAAAATTCAGCTAAGCCGTCTCAATCTCCAAGTTCTGTTAGGTATTCATGTAAATTAAATAGTTGTGCAGGTACTTTATTTCATTAGATGTGATCGGTATGCAAATGTTGGAGTAAATTGATGAATTTTAGTTTATTGATCCGATGATGGCTCTAGGAGTCTCTTGATTGAGCGAATTGGATCAGTTTGAGATTGTTGAAAGCAATTAATTGAAAGTGAATAAACTAAAATTTGAGGACTAATTCGAGAAAGGAAGGTGGAGGCAATAGTTGTAATGGAGTTATCAATGGTATCCTCAGGCACACTAGCAAGCGGATAAAAACATACTCGATGTGAAATATTAAGAAGTTTGGTTTTGGGGTGCACTCTCACACATGCAGGTAGGGTAGCATACAAACAATGTGTGCACTCACTAGTCACTAAAACGGATGCAAGTGCTTCAAATGCACAATAGTGGTGATGGGGGTTGTTTGAATGTGGAAGGAGGCTGGTTGAAAGGGGAGGAACATGTGATATCTCTGTTAAGTCATTGGCCTTCAGAGTAGCCTATCTCTCCTTAGGAGTTGTCAAAGTCGTCGTGACATGTGTGATTCAAGTGCTGGCTTGATATCTAAAGGGCAGGTTTTGTTTAAGGGTTCTTGAATAATCTTTCATCAATCGGAAAACTCCTTGTACAATGTGTTATGTTTGTTTTACACATTATTTGGCGGATAAGTAAGAGTGAGTATCTTTCTAGAATTTTGTATTTATTTTTACTTGTAATGTTATGTTGAAATGAAGGTTGTTTACATGTTTTGATTGTTGCAGTTCAGTGTCTTGGAAAACTTTCAGTAATGAAAATATACCTATCTATTTGTAAAATAAAACTGGGCAGCTTTCTATCTATCAGATATACAGACATGTTTTAAATAATTTGGATGATGTTGAGCTTACTGCATTTTGAACAGGTAACTTCAAAAAATTCGGGGGAATCTGGAAGGTTGGTGAGTTATTTGGGATGCCATTTCATTTCTTTCTTTAAGGGAGAAAAAGTTTATTGGAGATTAAATTATTTAATAACATGCTGCCTCTATGATCTGATTAAAGCTATAGAAGGAAGAGGACAAAGATTGATGACTTGTATGACAACGTGGAAGCCAAGTTTTCTGTAATGGACCGGGCAGAAGAGGTTTTAACAAATCTAGCAGATGACTACCCTTGTTTTGTCAAGTGTATGCTACCTTCAAATGTTTCTTATAGCTTTTGGCTGGTAAGCCCTCAATGCTGTTATATCTTCGAGAACTTGACATAATTTAGAGGCTTGGCCAACTTCTTTGTGCTGACTTCTCTTTGGCAGATTCTTCCCGTAAAATTCTGCAATTTGCATTTGCCAAGGCACGATACTACGATTATTTTGGTGGATGAATATGGGGAGGAGTTCGAAACAAATTATTTAGTGAACAGGCATGGACTGAGTGGTGGATGGAGGGCTTTTTCCATTGATCACCGATTAATTAAAGGAGATCATGTGGTATTCCATTTGGTCGGTCCTTGCAAATTAAAGGTAACGGCATTTTCCTTTCCTTTATAATGTCAATAGATGACTCTATTCTTGGAGTTCCTACTATTGTTTTATTAAATCATTATCAGGTTATTCACATATGACTAAGGGTAATAGAAAGGAAAAATAGTATTCATGTGACTGTTTTGAGTTGGTTATTCCACATATCAAAATTGAATGACTTGGAAGAGATATTTGGTGTCTTGAAATGATGTGTAACTGGACTGCAAAACGGAATGTCGTAAAGCAAGGGAGTAAAATGTTGGTTGAGTGATGTTAACCTGCTATGGATGAATATTAGAATAATAAGAAAGTGGAAGAATCAGTATCACTTGATCAAACTGAATTCAGAGGGATGAGGGGAAACCGATGATGTGTATTCCGGTGGTAAGACAAGATTAACTTCTATTATGGCTGATTGGGTTGTATTTCATTGCTTTTGATGCGTGTTGCTTTGTCTGACACATGCATGCAGAAATGTGTTTCAAAACTTATAGACAGAAAAAATATGCGTCATCATTTTCTAATGGTTCTTGTTGAATTGAGACTTCATTTCTACCAAACACCAGGTCAACATAGTGAGGGTACATGGTTTAGATGTAGTAGACGCTGCTCTTTGCCTCGTGAATTTAGTTGCTCGTGCAAAAGGAAAAGATTCTGGTAATTTCTCATGTTTTTTTAGCGCTCCTTTATTGTAAAAAAGTGCCCCCACAGGCAGTTTCTTTCATCTCCTTTCTGTTTTGATATTCAACTCAGAAAAATGATAGTGCAGTTAAAGATATAACAACATGGAAAAGGGCATGGAAGTGTAAGGAGCCTCTTTTGCTGGACATTCATCACGAAAATCTTCAAAAGAATTGCTCTATTGCATCAAATTCCAATATTGGGCTTGCTGCAGATCAGTCTGAAAATAACAGTGATGGTTTGAGCCCTGAAGTTTTGGAAGGTATACGAGTTACATGATCCGCTGTTTATTCGAATGAACTGAATTGAAAATTTACACTTTTCTTCTGAATGGTTTAATTTGTAGGCCCTGAGATCTCCAAACAAATCCAACCGAGTGAACTATTCTGTGGTGAAAATCCATATCCGCCGGACCATATTCTCGAGGAAATCAATTGTAGTTTTGCTGCTGGAAGAATATTTTAGTTCTTCGAATTGCATTTTTTGGAGCTCGGAAGCTCAAGCTCTTCCGGAATAGTTTTTGAATTGCAAAAAGCATTAGAGGTATATAAGATCTGGACTAGAAACAGAGCCGATGTAATCACAAAAAGAAATTTTTTTTTTTTTTAAGGTATAGAAATACTGAACTGTAGAAATGATTTCTTAACTGGAGGCAAAACTGGAAAAAATATGAGCTTATGTTCTATAAAGAGATTGATGAGACTATGATGAAGTACATACGCTGCGAGTGTACAGTTTTTCAAAAACACCTATAGATGATGCTAAACTGAAGTGCTTTTACATCTGTCTGTAGTAGTAACAATTCTGTAGGAAATTTATGCTCTTTTTTTCTATATATATAGTGTCTGTACTGGGTACTGGTAGTGACTAGTGACAAAGGGTTTTGTGATAATATCCCTACATATAATCTCTCTCTCCATCCATGTATCTATCTATACAAGCCATGTCTCAAATGGTGCTGGTATTTGTTGAGCGTGGTTTCTCAGTCGAGTAATATGTGGTGGAAGTTCCAGGGAACTAGAGGAATCTGGTTCTTTTCGGTTTATAGTTGAAAATTGTTTCTCAATTCCATCTCTACTACAAAACCGGACTGTGAGAGCAGTGACATTCCATAATTTCCATGTCGATTGGAGGAGAGGTTAGAACACAACTAGAAATGTGCAAACCAAGAGCACTAAAAATGTGCCAAGTGAGTAATTTTTACCAGTAAGTAGTGTCCATAGTTCGCGGTTTTACCAGTAAGTAGTGTCCATAGTTCGCGGTAACAGAATTGGGGTAACGGATTCAGACAATAACAGTTTTTAAAATGAATATTGGATGAATATCCGTATAATGGTATCGGCACTTTTCAAAGCTATTCGTTATGGCGAACAGTGTCCTGATAAATTTTTCTCATAGCCAAAAGCTAAAAATGCAAATTTTGCTCCGAAGTGAATGAGTTGGTGAGATTGTTATACCATGAAACAATGACATTAGAAGATATTGTAAGCTAGGAATAGTTGGTTTACGTGTAAATATGATATATTGACAGAGTTATATATGAACTAAATATAGTAGTATTTAATTTTTCCAACTACTGTAAATGGGAATTCCAATATCTAATAGCAGTCTTGAGTGTGAGTGAATGAATAAATGCCGAAATCAAGAAAAGGATTGAAATTTTCCAATGGCATCATTATGTCTGGTCATAGTTCATCGAATTTCTACTCTAGGTTTTAGTTACATTCTAAACTTTATCTTTATTTATTTTACATTCCACAATCACTTTTTTATTAAAAATAACTTATTATCAATTTTAAAAGTAAAATGTTATTTTTATTGTAAGAACATTTTTATGTATTGTTTGTTTATAACATGTTCTAGATAATAACCATGTTAAGTGTTAAATATGTCGGTTTAGTTTTAACGACGTCTACAAGCTTCGACAAAAGCATATTGAAGTAATGAAGATTATAGGGGAAGTGAAAAAATGAGCGTATTCAATAAAAATGTTTCTCAGAGGGCGAAAACGATATTTTCCGAAACCGTCACTTTAAGCAAAAAGTATTGTGGGTTCAAGAGGGTCATTTTGACGCAGTTGTGAAGAAAAGTGGTTTTAACAAAAATGTCTACGCTTTTAATTTCAAAAAGTGGTTGGAAAACACATTTTTACGCTTGAACCTATGCTTGGAGGTATGCTTGAAGCGTAGCTGCGACAAAGTTTTTTATGAATTTTGCTACGATGTCTGATTTGCTCATAGGTTGGTTTTATGATATGTCTACGACTTATATACATCAAAGTGAGTGTTATATACATTATATTCACCATAACATAGGGTTTGGATGTGAAATTACGAGAAAATGGCAAACTTAGGGTTTGGATCATCATTGTCTATAAATACCCAAGTCTTCAACAAGAGGAGACGTCTTTAAGAATTATCTGTAAGTTTTTTACAGCTTCATCTTTTTCTACAGAGATACACATACGATGAAAAAATATTATTGAGTGACTAGAGATACAAAAGTTCTCTTCTTATTGGATGTCTTTAATCATGTTTTTACATCGACGATTTCTATGCACGATTGAATGGTTTAGTTGCTTAAAAATTCACACACCGTTTTATAGCAATGTGGTTGCGTTGATTTGTTGAAGAACGGAGCCGTCTGTGTGCGGAGATCGAAACAAGAGGCTTCGTGATGATTTTGATTTGTTAAGAAACAGCACTGTCAGAGTACGGAGATCGGAGCGAGAGTTTCGTGGAGCACGAGTGAATCTAGATTTTCAGGCGTCGAGTGAAAAACAACAAATTATAGCGGTTGTAAGTTCTGTTTTCATAAAGTCTGTACAAATTCTCTAATTCATAGTGCATTGATACCCAAGTGTATACGTGGTTTTTACTTGGAGTCTTTCCAATGTTTTCCACGTAAAAAATATATGTGTCTTCTCATGATTTAAATTTTTGCATTTATATTCATATTTGATTGATTGATCTGTTTTTGAGAATTGAATTGAGAATTAGGGTTTGTGACTAATTAAAATTGAATTTTCGCAAAATAATTTTAATTGATCATAAAATCGACAAAAAACCTATTCACCCCCTCTAGGTTGTTTTCACTATCGTCTAGATAATTTCACCTATTCTTTTTAATTTTAAATAATCTTAAAAAAATACTTATTTTATTATAGTAAAAGTATCCTAAAAAAATATTAACATAGATATATCAAATTAGATTCCACTAACCTAATTTCATAAAAACTCACCTAGCCCCAAAATAATCCTAATTGGACATAGCTCCAATTTTTATTATTTATTAACAATTACTCCCTTTATAAGGTCATTTTGGGAATTCAACTTTTTAAGATGTCGTATTGATAATAAATGAAATACCAACTTTATCATTACTCCCAACATAATGATGTGATGATTTTATTGTATAGATGATTTATAATTTCAATGTATGAATGGTAATTTAGTAAAGTGGTATGATAAAATGTTTGACTTTTCAAATGAGACACTTAGGCCATGTTTGGTAGACGGTCTTTCTGGTCTGGTCTGGTCTGGTCCGGTCCGGTCCGGTCTGGTCTGATCTGGAAAAGTCTGTTTGGTAAGCGGTATGGTCTTACTCTTTATTTATTATTTATTATAATATTTATTTATGTATTATTTATTTCTTTATTTATTATTTCTTCACTTTATAATATATTTTATTATTTTATTATTTATATTATTAAATTATTATTTATTAATTTATATATTAATTTATAAATATATTCTATTTATTTATTATTATTTCATTATTTAATTAATTTTATTTATAAATTATTTATTCATTTTTAATTATTTAAAAATATATTTTATTAATTTAATATTAATTTATTATTATTATACTCATTTTTTATTATTATTATGAAGTATTTATTCATTATTATATTTACTTATTATTTATTATTATATTTATTTATTATTATATCTATTTATTATTTTTTATTATATTTATTTATTATTATTATTTATTTCATTTTGTTTATTATTTTTTTTTTTTTATTATATTTTTAAATATGTTTTATGTAATTTATTATTATTATTTTATTCATTTTTTATTATTATTAAGTTTTATTTAATTTATTATATATATTATTAATTATTCATTTTTAATTATTTATAAATATATTTAATTATTTATTCATTTATTTATTATTATTATATTTATTTATTATTATTATTAGGTATTATTTATTTCATTTTGTTTATTATTTATTATTTATATTTTATTTTTAAAATATGTTTTATTTAATTTATTATTATTATTAATAATTTGTATTATTATTTATTCATTTTTAATTATTTATAAATATATTTTATTAATAAGACCAGACCGGACCACCAGGAACCACCTTTTTTTTTTGTCTGAAATGAGGTCATTTTGGTCTTATTTGGTCTAACCAAAAATTTGGGACCAATGCTACCAAACACGGTCTGGTCCCATAAAATGCAAGACCAGACCAGACCACCTGGGACCAGACCACTTACCAAACAGGGCCTTATTTTGGGACAGAGAAAATAGTAAAAGTGAACACTTATTTTGGGACTAAGGGAGTAGTCAATAGAGCAAGCCGAAATTCTAATTTGACCAAAATTCTTAATTTATTAACACTAACTTCACAAATTATCCCAAATTAAATTCAATTACAAAAAAATAATTTGTTAGCTACATTTAAAGGAAAAATAATATATTAGTCTAGACCATATTTCTTAGCCTTTCATCATTTTTCAAATTAGTGTAATTTGTTCTTCAGTTTGTAATAATAATAGTTTGTAATAAAGACAACCAGTGTTGCAGTTCATTGTAAGTATATGCTTCTGAGCTTCTCTTTCTCTTTCTCTTTCCGCAATTTGGTATCAGAGCCATGTTAGAGTAGTTTTATTTGATGATGTATGAATCTGTATAGTATGATTTATATTGTTTAATGTTTCTAGTATTTATATAATTTTGTTATTCTGTTAAATGTATATTTGAATTATCATCATGATTTTATTCTGCGGTTATGGGTCGTCATAAAGTCGCGTGTGGAATGTTTAGGTATTTTTGCATTTGATTGCTCCTTGTACCATGTTTCCCATAAATCGTTGACAGTCGAGTAACCATAGGTTTAAAACGAATCATGATAGTTCAGGTAACCATTTAGCATAATAATAATAAAAAAAAAAAAAAAAAAAAAAAAAGGAAAAAATTTGAATTTTATAAATCACTCTATTATTTTTCATATATCATCAAACCTATTCTTCATGAGTAGTTCCAGTTCTTCCACGAAGAACAAAGAATTGATTTCTTTTCATAACCAAAACCAGTTAATGAATGACTGGACAATTCCTCGGGTTAAACCCAAAACCATATATAAATATGGTATTTTCGAAATGATAAGTACCATGGCAATTAAAACCATGGAGCAGACCATAGGTCTAGATGATCAGGACACTACACTTAAGTTGTTGAGTCCAAAAGATTTGGAAAATTATGGTTCAAATTATAAATTTATCCATATAGGGTTAATCCAAGTTGCCTTTCGGCCTTTAACCTTACTTGGTATGAATTCTGCTCTTCAAGCCACCTTGAGAGATGGTAGGTGTCTCGATTTTAGACCCTCCTTAATGGGTGTTGTTGAAACTAGTCTAAGTCATGGACCAGTTTATTTCAATGTTTTCCCCAATTTGTCATTGTCTTTGACAGATCCTAATTTATATGAAGCACTGAATCTTCGTATTCAAACTCATGGGTATAATTACATGCCTGGAACTGAATTAATATGTGTTGACTATAGGATACAGTATAAGGTGTTAAAAACCTTATGTCCTAAGGTTCGAACCATGTCTAGTTCAGGTCAAACTGTGTTAATTGACACCAATTTAATGACTTCTAAGGTTGCTACCCCTAGGATGATCCCCTGGGATGAAGTTGTTTTCCCTGATACTTGGACTATACAAAATGCTGTTCCTCCAAGACCTTTAATTAATCATGATATTAATTCAATCATTCAACATGTTGATGGTGAGGTTGTTTTAAATTTCAAACAGTCTGATATTTTGTCTCGTAGTCTTTCTACTAGAGAGTCGTCTCTTAGGAGTATTCCTCCATATAGAGTCTCTATTCCCTCTAGTTCCAGGAAGTCAACATTGAATACTGAAGTCTCCTCTGAAGAAAATGTGTCTTTAGATGGTGTACGTTTATCTGACCAGCAAATTCCGCATGGTATTTATACTCGTAGGGAATCTTCTACCCCTACCGCATCTGAATTGAATTTTTAATGGTTTTTATCGTAGATAGAAATACTATTAATGATGATTTTCAGAAACCAGAATATAAAGCTTTTCGAAGTTGGTATTTTGGAATGTTCAATAAAGAACAGCTTGAATTTTATAAAACCCAGTTTTATAACTATATTGATTTGACAAAAGAAATTGTGCCTTTTGCCAAATGGTTTTGTTACTATTATAGTATTCAAAATCCTTCAGTTCTTGTTTTAGATAAACTTCTTAAAACTTGGACTACTTCTGATGGTAAAGTGATTTACTCGGTTCATCCACCTCCAGAATCTTTGAAAATTGAATCTTCTGGAAGTAGTAAAACCTCTCCTGATTCAATTGTTCCCAAACCTATTGAAGCTTCTGCTTATATTAGGCTTGGTAATAATTCTTCTAAGGATCCTGTCACTGCTGATTTTCATAATATTTTCAAACAGAACAATTACACTAATTTGTGTTTTCAAACTGTTGGAAAACAATTGTCTCGAATTGAATCTAATCTTGATTCCATGATTTTGTCTAAAACCAAACTTGAAGAAAAAGTTGTTTTAACTAATCCTTCTGTAAAACCTCCAATGGAGGTAAAAGGTTTTAAACTTAAAGCTCATGTTTCTTCTCCTCCAATTAGTGAGGAATTTTATTCTGTCCTTTTGGATAAATTAAAAGATCTTAAATTAAATGTTCTATCTCAGAATGAATCTGAAATAGAAGATGATAGTTTAGATCTTTCTCTAAATCAAATAAATGATTTTGAACAATCCTTGATTTCTTCAAATAGCATGAATTTGAATAAAGTCAATTTTTCCACAAATAAAACTCAGGTTGGCGATCTTGGTGGTAGTAGAAATTACTATCATCGACCTACTCCTCAAGATATTCTTTTTGAAGAAGCATATCTTTTTGGCCAGGTGTCTTTCAATTCAAAAACTATCTATGAATGGAATATTGATGGTAAATCTGAATATTCTATTTATGAGATGGTACATCAAATGATGATGTACAGCACTGTCTGTAAAACTGCTGATAATAATGAACAACAAATTGTTGGTTTTATTACATGTGGTTTTACTGGCATTTTGAAAGGTTGGTGGGATAATATCCTTTCTCCACATCAAAAGAATGAGATTCAAAATTCTGTTAAGATTGTTAAGAATGAGGTTAATCAAGATATTTTTATCACTGATGCTGTTTACACATTGGTATTAACTATCATTCATCATTTCATTGGTCGTGAGGGTATTAACCATGAGCGTGGCCGTGAGATGTTACAAAATCTTAAATGTCCTTCCCTTACCCATTTTATATGGTATAAGGATGTTTTCTTAGCTAGAGTTACCCAACGAACTGATGCTAATAGTGAGCATTGGAAAGCTAAATTCATTGATGGTCTTCCCACTTTCTTTGCTGAAAAGGTTAGGAAGAAATTAAAGGATAAACATAATGGAATGTCAATCCCTTATAATGATTACAATTATGGTGATTTAATCAGTATTGTTATACAAGAAGGTCTCTCCTTGTGTAATGATTTAAAATTAAGACACCAATTGAAGGCTCAACGTCTTTCTGGTAGAAAGGAGTTGGGAGAATTCTGTGACCAATTTGGTTACAATGTCACTAATGATTATCCTAATAAGAGGAAAGATAAGGTGTCTAAAGATAGAAAACCTTATCACAGAAAACGTTATACTAAAAGTAAAAGTAAACGTCAAAGCACTAATAAGGAGTCTAAACCCAGATCAAGTTCTAAACATAAGGGTAAGGGTAGCTCTAAAATTAATGCTAAATGTTATAAATGTGGACGTATTGGCCATTATGCTAATAAATGTAAAACTAAGGCTAAATTGGATAGTCTGGAGATTGAACCTGGTCTTAAGCTTCAGTTGAGTAAATTGTTTCTTAATTCCAGTGATTCTGAACAGAGTTATTCTAATTCTGATTCTGACAATGAAATTATGTTATTGTCAACCTCCACATCTTCATCTGAAGATTCTCCCCTTTGTACTACTAGTTCTTGTAACTGTGGTACAAACGAGGGCTCTTCCAATTATTGGAAAGCTATTGTTGAGATGAATGGTTTAAGTTTAAATGTCTTAACCAGTCAACAACAATCTTTTGTTGATTTGTTAGATCAAATTAATGATCCTCAGATTAAGCTTAAAATGATTGAGTTTTGTTACCAAAATCATATTAAGGAGGAAAAGGATACGATTAAGGTTCCTAATCAACCCTTTACCATGAAAGAGGTTTTCAATAGGTTAGAAGGATCAAGTTCCCAAAGACCTGTTAATATTAATGACCTTCGTCAGGAAGTTAATATTTTGAAAACTGAGGTTCAAATGTTGAAAGCTAATCAATCCAAGACTGAGTTAATTATAACCCAATTACAATTAGCCCAGGCTTCTCTTAATTCTTCTAGACTTGAGTCTGACGAAAATGTTTCACCACATACTGAAAAGGAAACTGTTAAAGATGATTATTTGTGTCTTCTTGATCAGGTTACTTTTCAGAAATGGTACATTAATGTCAAAATTGTCATTAATGAAGAGTATGTTTTACCTGATTTAATGGCTCTTGTTGACAGTGGTGCTGATTTAAATTGCATCCAGGAAGGATTAATTCCTACACAGTATTTTGAGAAAACTACCCAAGGACTTTTAAGTGCTAATGGTAGTAAAATGCAAATCAATTATAAGCTTAATAAAGTTTATATTTGTAATGAAGGTTTTTGTTTACCAACTACTTTCTTGTTAATAAAAAACATGAGTTTACCAGTAATACTGGGTACTCCTTTTCTCACTTCGTTAATGCCTATTGACAAGATTGATTCTACAGGTATTTTCACTACTTTGCAGGGGACGTCAATTGTGTTTAAATTTATAACACAACCCCTTAATAAAAATATTAACTCTCTTCGAGATAATATATTTTTCAAAGAAAAGCAAATTAATTATTTGCAAAGGGAAATTATGTCCCTTACTATCAATCAAAGGTTGTCCAATTACGACATCCAAAATGATATACAAACTATTCAGAATCAGTTTCTTTCTGAAGTTTGCAGTGATATCCCTAATGCTTTTTGGGATAGACAGAAACATATTGTTTCTCTTCCCTATGAAGAAAGTTTTGATGAAAGATTTATTCCTACAAAAGCCCGTGCAGGTCAAATGAAAAAAGACTACATGGACTTATGTAAGAAGGAAATCCAAAACCTTCTTGATAAGAAATTAATTGTTCCAAGTAATTCTCCTTGGAGTTGTACTGCTTTTTATGTCAATAAACATTCTGAAAAGGAAAGAGGTGTTCCCAGATTGGTTATTAACTATAAACCTTTAAATGATGTTTTGAAATGGATTAGATATCCAATTCCAAATAAAAAAGATTTGTTGGACAGACTCAACACTGCTGTTTTATTCTCAAAATTTGATTTAAAATCTGGATTTTGGCAAATTCAGGTTAATCCTAAAGACAGATATAAAACTGCTTTTGTTGTCCCTTTTGGTCATTATGAATGGAACGTTATGCCTTTTGGGCTAAAGAATGCTCCTTCTGAATTTCAGCATGTCATGAATGATATTTTCAATCCTTATTCTGATTTTGTGATTGTTTATATTGATGACATTCTTGTCTTTTCTAAATCCATTGAACAACATTTCAAACATTTAAAAATTCTTAAAGATGTTTTGAAACGTAGTGGTTTAGTTATTTCTGCTCCTAAAATGAAACTTTTTCAAGATAAAGTTCGTTTTTTAGGTCACAATATTAATCAAGGAAAAATTATTCCTATTGATAGAAGTATTGAATTTGCTTCTAAATTTCCTGATGAAATTACTGATAAAACTCAGCTCCAAAGATTTCTTGGTAGTCTGAATTATATCTCTGATTATTATCAGGATTTTGCTCAGGATAGTGCTATCTTGTACCAACGATTAGGGAAGAATCCTATTCCTTGGTCCAATCTGCATACTGAGGCTGTTAAGAAGATCAAGCTTAAGGCTAAACAATTACCTTGTTTATCTTTAGCTAATCCTTTATGGTCTAAAATTGTTGAAACTGATGCGTCCAATAAAGGATATGGGGGTATTTTAAAGCAGTTGAATCCTTCTACAAGTAAAGAAGAACTTGTTAGATTTACTTCTGGTACTTGGAAGAATGCACAGCTTAATTATGCCACAATTAAACAGGAAGTTTTAGCCATTGTAAAATGTGTCTATAAATTTCATGATGATTTACTTAATCAGCATTTTCTGGTTAGAGTTGATTGTAGTGCAGCAAAACAAGTTTTGAAAAAAGATATTAAAAATCTTGCTTCTAAACAGATTTTTGCAGGATGGCAAGCAGATCTTTCTGCATTTGATTTTGATATTGAATATATTAAAGGAGAGTCAAATTCTCTACCTGATTTCTTAACCCGTGAATTTTTGCAGGGTATTCAATGAGCAGCTCTTCACAGGGTAACCCAGCCAATAAAGGCAAGGGTAAGAAAAAGAAAGATTCAAATAGAGTGAATCTTACAAATGAGGAAATTTTCCCTCACCTTCAAGCTAAAAAGGGAAATAAAGTCCCTACTTCTGCTAAGGAAGCTCTTCTTAAGGAGCCTCCTCCTTTTATTCCTAATACCAGGATTACTCAATATGTCTTAACCTTGGAACCTCAGGATGTCCAATGGATGCCTGATCCTAGGGAGATCAAACGCCGTTATCTTGGCGATGTGCAGAATTATGGTGCACCTCTCAATAAAGAGAGATATGTCTATGAGATGATTTTACAGGAAACAAATTCTGTCATCATCACCCATACTTATGAAAAGTCTGATGACAAAGTCAAAAGCCCAATTTCATATTCTAAAGCTGTTATCAAAAGGGTAATGAAACCCACTGATTGGGGGCTTGACCCTGCAAGGCCCAGGACTTTTTCTCGTTCTGGAAAAATGTTTTCATTTAATTATTGGGATTATAAAGAAGCATGGAAACATGCATTTTTATACCAAAATGTCAAATACAAGCATACTTGGTTTTTTAAATTTTGTCCTGAATCTTTAAAAACCTCGTATCCAAATTGGATTTTCTATTGGTGGCGTTTATATGGCCCTGAGCTTGATATATTACCTAAGCTTATTCGTGATGAATTTAGTGCTTGGGCTGTCCATCATCCTCAATTACGAGGACAGGATAATCTTCCTGAAGGATTTTCAAAATTACTCTTTTTTGCTGAATTTGGCATTCCTTGGATTTCCAAATGGGAATTAAATTGTAATTTTGATGGTTTGAAGGTTCCTACTCTTTATAGAGAGTTTTCTTATCGTTGGTGGTCTTCTGTTTCTTCTGAAGATTTGGCTACCCAGATTATTGAGAAAACTAATGTCTATGTTGAGAATGTGCAGAAATCTCAGCTGGTAATTAAACCAGTTTCTAATCCATTTGAGGAAATTAAGTCCTCTTTCAGAATCCAGTTCCCTAATTTGGGTGAATCAGAATTGATGGTCAAATGTATGGAATTTATGAAGACTCAGTTCATGAGTTCTTTTGCTCCTTCTACTTCTGCTATTCCAGATTCAGTTCCTGATGATCAGTCTATGGCTAGTCAGGATGATGTTAATGCTTATTCTTGTCTTGCTGGCGAAGCCCAGAATCCAGAGGATGAGCTGGATGATGATGGTGAAGCTACCATGGGTGATTATTGGGATGCAATGATCACTGCTGTATCCACCTCTGCCCCCAAGGGTCCTTGTCACAAATGACGTTTGCCATGATGTCACATGCCATATGACGTTTGCGATGACGTCAGCCCCAATTATCAGACTTTTGAGTCTTTTGTCGTTTTATGATAATTGTGTCAATATGTATCAGATAATAATGATCTGTCTTTTATGTCGGTCCGTGATTCCCGGATCTGGTCGGGTAAAGTAGTTTGCAATCACTGTCGATGGGGCCCCTTGTGCACCCTAGGATTGCTTTTCTGACTTTACTTTTGCTTTGCTTTCTTAGGTCTATATAAGACCAATTAGGTTTTCATTTGGGCTTCTTCTTCTCTCTCTCAAGTTTTCAGAGATTGTTTTCTCTCTTCTTTGGAGTGCTTTTAGTTTGTAATTTGTTCTTCAGTTTGTAATAATAATAGTTTGTAATAAAGACAACCAGTGTTACAGTTCATTGTAAGTATATGCTTCTGAGCTTCTCTTTCTCTTTCTCTTTCCGCAATATTTATTTAACTACAGTAAAGCTATTAAAGGAACTCATTTCCCTGTATAGCCACTAAATTGAGAGTCTCATTAAAATTCGTGAAATATTAAATGAATAATTAATTGCATCTTTTAAATTCAACAATAAAATAATGTGTTTTTACAGTGTATAACTACTCTCTACAGTACTCCACTTCAGAATTCAAAATTCAAACATACATATAGTGACTTTTAGAGAGAGAGAGAGAGAGAGAGTGTGTGTGTGTCCTCTGCTCTTCTTCTTCCAGAAACCCCATTGAAAGTAGAGCAAAAATGGTGGTTTCGAAATCGAAATATGAAGAAATGCGTCAGCAGAGATTGGAAGAGAACAAGAAAAGAATGGAAGAACTCAATCTCAATAAGCTCGCTCGATCTCTCTCTGCTATCAGCCCTAAATCTTCTCCGGTACATTTCTCTCACGCTTCTCTCTCTTTCTATATATATATGTATATAGGTGTATTTTGATGTGGAAGCGTTGTTTACAGATGAAGCATGCGAAACCACGGCTACCTCGGCAGCCAGTGGACCTCTCTGCAGTGAGGAGGTCCACTCGTGTTGCAGACAAGCCTCCGCCGAATTACAAGGATGTGAGACTCTCTATTTGTGTCTCTATATATCCCCCAATGTTTATCTCGGTGTCCCTTGAATTTTAGTGCTTAATATGATCTCAAATTTGGTGTAATTGCACAGAACTAGTTTTAATTCTGTAACACTTAGTTCAATAATTATAGAGAGAAGAAGAAAAATGGTGATTACCATTTTAAGCAGAGAATGTGAGGACCCCCTTTTGTCTTTTGAATTGAAAAATGGGTTCATACCCAAAAGACGGTTTGACTCTTATATATATATATATATATATATTCTGCGAATTAGCATTGTTTGATTATCACTTTGATCATCATCCACAACACTCACCCAAAGGAGTTACTGATTTTTTTTTCACCTTTGGGTCCAGTTTCAGTTATATTAAAACAGTTGTCAAGAACTCAAAAATCATATAACTGTTTTAAGAGAGTATAAAATGGTATTATGAAAATATCCTTCTTGTTTTAACCGAGTTTTTAGAAACTATCCACCATGTGTGTGTCTATAGATATATAATGTCGAACTCCCTCCGACTCAAAATAAATGTCCTCTTTTACTCTTTTCTCCGTCCCAAAATAAGTGTCCCATTTGAAAAGTCAAAACATTTTATCATACCGCTTTACTAATTTATCCTTCATGCATTGAAATTGTAAATCATATACACAATAAACCATCACATTATTATGGTGAGACCAAGGGTAAAGTTGGTATTTCATTCATTACCTATACAACATCTTAAAAAGTTGGATTTCCCAAAATGATCTTATAAATTGGGACTGAGGGAGTATAATTTAGTAGAATTCTGATTTTCAGTTTTTAGGATGCGGCCTCAAATGTTGCATCCGCTTAGTTGTAGAATTTTGTTTTCTTATATTGCATTTGTTTTGTGCAATGTAATTGAATCCAACTCTGGCGTCCTTATGGTTGGTGCTTCCTTGGAATATAAAGCTTCAGTTAAAATCTGAGGATTTCGTTTTACGATTTGGGGTTTTCTATTGTTTCAAACAATGGAGGTGCTTCCTGTTTTGTTATTCTGTATGAAGTTAGCATCTCTATTTTTCACATTAGTATATCCTATATTTCAATTTGAGTAGAATGCACTTCCCAACTGAGTGTACCTCTTTGCCATTCTGTATTGATCCTCAAATCTCTTGATTCTTATATAGGTTCCACTTGAGCCTTTGGGGACGACTAGGAGGTGATATACGAATTACTATATAACTCCGTATATCCTGTTCAAATGTTTAATGATGCTGTCTTGGATCTTCTGTTAGTTTCACATCTTTTAACTTTTTAGCATAAAATAATGATAAATAGGTCCTACAAGCGGAGGGATTTGTCTGGTCGAGTATATGCCTCGGATGAAGCTAGGGAGTATGCTCATGACAGAGCAGAAGAATTATTATCAGGTTTAGACCCTGATTTCCCAAGCTTTGTAAAGCCAATGCTTCAATCCCACGTGACTGGCGGGTTTTGGCTGGTAAGTTTTACAATAATCTACCGAAACAAGTATTATACCGTTCTAGCACCTTCTTGGGAAGTGATCGTGTATTTCTGTTAACCTTTAGTGAACTTTCATGAAGAATGGAAAAACAAAAGCTTATGAGACACTTCAGCTGTTCTTTCTGCTTTTAGTTAGTTGGATTATTGTTGCCAAAGATGAAAGAGTCCTCTCAGTATTTGTATAAACTGTATGCATCAATAAAAAGCGACTGTCATTGTTTTTGCTTTTTCTTTAGGGTCTTCCTCTCAAATTCTGCAAGAAACATCTTCCAAAGCGTGATGAAATGATCACTTTGTTGGATGAGGAAGGGGATAAATGCACAACGAAGTACCTTGCTCTGAAAACAGGACTTAGTGGTGGGTGGAGAGGATTTGCTATTGACCATGAATTGGTTGACGGGGATGCATTAGTTTTCCAACTAATTAATCCTCACACATTTAAGGTGATCCTTTCGACCAACTCAATGCATGATTGATCCACTCTTTGTTCTGTTGAAGCTTTTCCATGTGTGATTTCAAACATCTCAAAGATTATGCTCTTTCTAGTTTTTCAAAGGAAAGATACTACTCCACTACTGTAGGAATGATTCTTGTTGAACTAAAGTTGCTCACTTCCTTAATTGTTCACCTTGCATCGAGGACTGTCTGCATTGTTTATCACGTATCACGTCTTATATTGATCTTTCTTTCCAGGTTTACATCATAAGGGTGAATGAAGCTGGAGATAGTGATGAAGCCGAAGATACTACCCACCTTGACATCAGAGCCAAACGAACTAGAGCAAGTAATTATAAATAATCCCCCCCTTTTACATTCTGAAACATTCGAACATTCAAAGGAACAGTCTATATCCCCACCACAATTTGAACATGAGCTTATTAGGTATACGTTTGGATATCTAAATTATGTAATGCACTTATACATAGCTACAATCTTCCATAAGTAACTTCAACGCAATATTGGTCGGTTGAAAATGTATACAATATGAGATATTTAACTGGCTTGAACTCTATCACTGTTAGTGCTAGGATCTTGATCTTGCCAGTAGACATAACCTCTTAGTCTAGTGGCCTATGCCCTGTTGTAAAATTAGTGGCTTTACATTCGATAATGCTATTTAACATAGCATTTTTTAATTTTATTTTGTCACACTACCCAGATTTTCCCACACACTAAACACCAGCAGAAAGGATGTTATTCCAAAAGGAAATGCATTGATTTAGCATTGAAAATGAGGGACTACAGGGTGAAACAATAATACCCATTACAACAAAAAATTGTCATGTCATGTTGTAGGCAAGGTTACTTTTTGGTGTGGTATGCAACAATTATCAGTTCTGGATACCAAAGACTGCCATATCTGCTAAACTAGAAGCAAAATATTCAATTCAAATTTATTTTACTTATAAACTTTCTTTGTAATGCTTTCACTGTCCAAAACTCATGGAAGTAGGCTCCCTTTTGACTACATTGAGGAAGTATGTGTTGTTTTTCGCTAGTGTAATTTGGATTAGAAAGATTTCGTTTCTTTTCTTGTTTCATGTTAAGATAAACCTGATTATGCTCATACTTTTTTTTTTTTTTAATAGTAAGAAACGCACACCCCCACATGAGTCCTTTTATGTTATTTTGTTCTGCAGGCAAAAAGTAGCATCTAGCTTTTGGCCTGGTTTCAAGTCCATTCACTTTTGGCATCAGAATATATCTGTGGTGTAGAGTTTCTTTTCCACCGAGTTTACGCTTTGCTGTGTGTCATGTTTGATGATGACACCTGAGGCTATTATCTAAGTTGGGGCTATTTATACTGAAACCTTTCAAGATGTAATGTGATATATATATATCTAAATTAGTGAACTCGGTTATATTTTGACAGGGAAAGAATGCCAATGATGATGGTATGTTAATCTTCTCTTTCTTATATTCCCCTTCTTTTTGCTGTGTTTGCATATACATTGACAAATATAATAGAATCGAGAAACACACTTCTAGTATGAATTGGATCGTTTTGGGTTGTAGAATTGCAAAATAGTAAGAGTTTGTTTGGTTTGTACATTTGAAAATTGTTCTAAAAAACATAAAACTAAAAACATGCATTATTATGACTGAGTTTTCTAAAAACTATTTTCAGATAATTGAACTAAATAAACTTTTATTATAATTTCTAATTTTCAATTTTCAAAAAATATAAAACTATTTTAAAAAATACAAACCAAACAATTCATAAGATTTTAACATCCATAATCCGAATTTTAACAACTTGCACTGATACAGATGTGTTTAATTTTTTGTTTTATCCTTTAAGAGTTAAAACTAATGTTGACACCCACAGTATTGTCTCTAGCAGTTTGTGGAAAAAACATGTTGATGCCCATTGGTATCTGTTATTGTTTTTATATGTGAATCTTACACTAGAAGCAAAGCTTAGAGATGCCAAGATTTAACCTTTTTTTGCACTTTATTCCTTAAATAATGTTGTCATTACTCTCACATTGGCTTAAAGAAAATTAGAGCTAATGTCACTTTTTCACAATGTATGGTTTAATTTATTGCTTCATTGTGAATCTCCAATAATAAAAGGGATTGTCTCTTTATTTATTTTTTCAATAAATAACGATTCTCTCTTAAATCATCAAGTTTATTTGTAAATGAAAGGTAAAATAATTTATCATTTTGAAACATTTTCATTTAAATATTGTGGTATTAGAATCGAAAATAGTTTGTTGCTATCACTACAAGTGGTTTTGACTAAACTCAAGCAACCCCATGTTTAAGCAAGTGCTTCCAAACAATCATTAATCATAATATTATATGCATACTATATAAATGTTAACCAAAAGGACAAAACAATGTACAAGAAGTGATAGCACTTTCATTTTTGTCCCATTGCAACTAATGTAATGAGAGGGTCGTCTAATAGTACAATTAACTTTTAAAATGCTTTTTTTTTTTTATGGTAAAGGAGTATCATTCCAGCAAAGTACAATTTATGTGGTTGATTTTTATTGAGTGGAAATAATTTATTGAAATTATGATAGAAGGTATAATTGGAGTCTTATCTCAATTGTATGAAAGAGTCATTTGGCACGAGTTTAATAACTTAGTAACTAATTATGTAAAAAAAATAGTACTTAAAATACATGAATTAATAAAAAATATAATTAATCTGACTTGCAGTTTAAAACAAATAAACTACAATAGCTCCATTTTTAAAAATATAAAGTCCTACTTTTCATAATAATTTAAATTTTGTAATAAAACTAAAACTAAATATTTTTAATTTTTTCAAGAATCTAACTATGAATAAATAATATTAGAAAAGTATTAATTTCAAAATCCCCTAGAAAATAATTGGGTAACTTTTTTTTTTTTCGTTTTTGTTTTAGACAACATTTATCAAATCAAAGTAAATTGATATCTTATTCTTCAATATTTTAAAAGAAATTTATTAAAGCCAATAAAAGTAATTTATTCATAACTCAATACTTTTATTTATGATAAGCGTCTTTGGGTGTTTTAACATCTTGTGAGTATTTTCGAAAAATAATTTGAAACAATTTATTAAAAGTTGAAGAATTATTATTTTTTGTAACCATGAATATTTTATTGTAATTAGCTATGAATATTTGAGGTAGAAAGAAAATTTTATTAATTAAGTAATATTAATGATAATTTAAGAACAAAGAAAAATAAAAATAAAAATATTTCCTTATTATAAAACTCGAATGAATTTGAAAGATTTTTCAACAGTAGGATGTTCTTATTTTTTGATTTTTTATAGAAAACTTATTAGGACTTTAGAATTCAAAAGTAGTATTAATTCTTGATTTTTTAAAATTTGTTTTAATTTATTATGATTAAAAAATATTGAAATTTGTAACCAACACAAATTTCAGGAGGAATTTGAATTAAACAGTATCACTCTCTCTTAAAAAATTATAGAAGAATTTGGATTGAACAGTCCAATTTTACAGATACTTCATGTGTAATTAGAATTTAATTACCGCTAATAAAACAGCATATGAAGATAAAAAAAAAAACCCGGGACATGAATACGCAGCCCAAACAGGTCTCAAAGACGTCTTCGTTTATCTCATCGTCTCTTTCTGTATAATCATTGATCAATCAACCCTCTCTCTCTATATACATATATATATACACACACACACATATATATATATTTATACGTACGTAGACATATATCTGTGTCGTTTGTGTGCTTGGATGGAGGTCAGAGCTTCCATCACGAAGTTCTGGTTCTCAAACACATCTCAGAAACCCTAATTTCACAATCGAAACTCGAATTCCAACTCTAAGGAAGGAATCAGGAAACGCAAAGATGTTCCCGTGGAACATCGCCAAATCGGCGGAGGCGATGTTCTCGCGGTGGGCGATAAAGAGGGTTTGCAAGTTCTTGCTGAAGAAGAAATTAGGGCAGTTCATCCTCGGCGACATCGATCTCGACCAGCTCGATGTGCAGCTCGCCGCGGGAACGATTCAACTCTCTGATATTGCTCTCAATGTCGATTATGTCAACCAGAAGGTACACCGATTTCACATATTTTGTTCAATTCATGGTTGATTACTATGGTGTTTGATTTTTTTGAGTTTGAAAATTTTATTCAATTCTGTTTGTGGTTGCTTTCATTTGGAGGTTTGCTATAGCTTTAATGTAGTTGGTTGCACGAGAAGCTTTCAGTTTTGATTGAAAATCAACTGATTTTTTAAGAAGTTTTATAGAATTGCTATTTTGCTAATCTGTGATCATTATCTTTTGGGAATACTTATCTCAGTCACAGATTGTATTTTAGAGTGAGGAATCGGAGAGTGGGCTAAGGGTATTATTTGATTATAATGCACAAAAATAAAGTTAAAATTAACTAAAGCTATGGATCATGTTAGGTGTATTAAGGATGTAGAGCACAAAACATTAATTAGAGAGGACAACTGAGATTTGAAGAAATTACTTTCTACGACTTTGGAGAATGAAAATCCTAGGGACGGAATCGAAAGTGAACCTAATGTTAGAAGGATAGAGAGAATCAATAGTAAAGAAATAGGGGACACATTTTAAGAGACTGGAAACAGTAAAACAGTAGGCCCAGATAATATTCCCATAGAGGTGTGGAGAACCTTAGAAGGTCGGAATTGAATGGCTTACAAATTTACTTGATAAAATTTAAGAGAAGGCCAGATGCCAAATGAATGGAAGCAAAGCATCACAGTTGAGATTATTGGAAAGGATAACAGAACAAAGATTAAGGAAAGATCTTATACTGTATACCGTGAGAGCTACTAAAGATGTATACATGTATACCGTGAGATCTACCTTAGTTGCCGTTTAGTTTCTTGCAATTAGTAGAAGACTATAAAAGCAAACAAAAGAACATACATGGTTTTGATAAAGTTAGAGAAGGCATGCAATAGAGTACGAAGGGATATAATTTGGTTTGCATTATGAAAACATACCATAAACTTTGGATAACTTGGTCAATATTCGTATGTACTATGAAATTATGCGAAAGGTAATTGAACAAAGAATAAGGGAAGGGGGGTAATTTAAGGAAGGAATGTACAGTAGCTGGAATTAATTGAGTTATAAGCTAAGAAGACTGGAAGAGCCACTACAGCGTTCATTTACCTATAAAGGTAGTTAGTAGAAGAGTGTAGAAGTTTCCAAAAAAATCTACCCATCTTTGTTATCGGCTCTATTTGGATTGACTCTTCAAACGCTCCTTCTGGCTTTGAAATTGAAAAGTTGCTTGGAATGGTGTTTGAGCAACTTTTTAAAGAACTTTTGAGTATTGGAAGAGTGGGGGTAACATCTTCTCAAAAACGCTTCGCTCCCCTTCTTCTGTTTAAAAGTAGAAGCAGGAGTTGTGGCAAACAATACCATAGACTAAGAAAAGGCATATGATAGGGTTCTGAGAGACATGATTTGGTGGGATTGTGAAGAAAATATATTCTGGTAATATTTATAGAACTAATTGGCGATATATAATAGGATACTAAGACCGGATCTCATGTTATATGCTGGGAGATGAACAATTTTTGGGTAGGAGTTGGATTACACCAAGGGTTGGTGCTAAGTTTATACTTATCTATGATAATCTTGGAAGAAACAAAGACTTCACCAAAGGTCTAATGGCCAAGCGGTACCTGCACTTACTTCCAAATGGGAGGTTAAGGGTTCGAGCCTCGGTGGAGGCAGTGTGTCAGTTTCTTACCTTTAAAAAAAAAAGCAAAGACTTCCATGTTTTTTGTCTTCTAAGTGCTATTTGAGAGTTTAAGGAAACAATTGCAACAAAATTAGATGCTTAGAGAATGGCACTATGGTCAAAAGGCTTAAGTTTAGTAGAACTAACACGGAATACATGGAATGTGAATCTGGTGGTGCTATAGGAAATGATAATATACTAACAGAAATTTAAGACCAAAGCATTACTCAAATTGAGTATGCATTCCTCGAAGTAATTATTTCAACAATTCTGAGTTATGATCAATTATACCTAATTCTTAGGGCGTCTGAAGAGCGTGACTCTACCGCCCAGGTAAAAGGCCCATTTGGTTCACTTTGTGATATATGGAATGTCTATTAATTCCCTGGGCTGGAGGCTATTGGCCTCTTGATTGCTTGTGGGAGTAGAGGCCTTGCAAGGAAAGGCCATATATATCTTTCTTACTGTTAGAAGAATGAAGAGATTAGTGAGGATGCAAGTAGTAGAATCGGAATAGGTTGGACTAAATGGAAGAAAGGGTTTTACGTGGTAAACGAGTACCAAATAAGTTAAAAGGGAACGTATATAGATATGTCACTGTACATGTGAGTTTTCCCGGCCCATGAAAAAGCCCGTCCCGACCGGAGCGATCCAGGAATGATCCGAGATTGTGACCCGATCATTGTGCCCACGTCATAACCCGACCGATACATCAGCCCCGCGGTCCGAGAAGTATCTTGCCCCGACCCGAAGAGCATTTTTGAAGGAACTCGAAGGCCCATAAGCTCAAGGCAATGGCATGATATAGGACCTACATAGCTGACGTGTAAAGGAATATATTATGTAAAGTTGAAAGTGTTGCCCTAATGGGCCAAAGGCCCATTGGAAAAATGTATATAATTCAATGAAAAGTAATGAGAAGGGATCTTTTTGTGTTGTGCAAATATTGTATCAACAGTCACTGACTAGGTATCTTATTGGCGGTGGGCGTTGACGAGAAACATGAATGATGCGTCCATGTAACAGAAGTGCGGTGTGAAGAGTTGCTAGGAAAGATTTATCAAGAGAGAGTAGACTTAACTGGTAGGTGTATATTCAACATGGACCTGTAAATGCACCAGTACGGAGATGAAGATTGATTTGCATTGAAGGTAAGAGACAATTGTCGACAAAAAATGACATTGAATAAAGTAATATGAAATTATTTAGGAAATGTAAATATAATAGGAGATATTGCATAGGATAGAAAAGAGTGAAAAAAGAGAATTCATGTGGCCTATTCTGTTTGTGCTGGATAAAAACAAGGAGTATGATGATACTGGATACGTATAGGGATATAAAAACTATGGTTTGTACTATATGTGGGAAGGCAAATGACGTTCCTATAAATAAACCAAGGATCTGCTCAAAGTCTATATCTTTCCACTATAATTTTAGATAAAATAATGAATGAATTTTAAGGAGTTATTTACAGTGCATGTTATCTGCCAATGACATAGTGTTAATGGATTATATCAATGAAAATTTAGCAGAAAGATTAGAAAATTGGATAAATACATTACAGTCAAAAGACTTAGAATAATCTATAGTATCATAATATATTTTGATAACAATTTCAAGACAAAATCCTCGCATACTGGGGATCAATTATATAAAATGATGGAGAGATTGATAGAGCTATAAGTGATAGAATCCATATAGCTACGCAAAACAGAGGCAAGTTAGTGGTGTTTTATGCAATGAATGAATACCAAATGAAGTTGAAAGGAAACCATATATCACAATCGTTAGACCCACTATCTTATACGGAACAGAGTGTTAGTTATTAAAAAAAGGAAGCAACAACAAATTCATGCAGCATAAATACAGATGTTGAGGTTGTGGCCTATCCTGGGTGGTATGGATAACTTTAACACAGATATATAGACATTCCATTGAGAAAAAGAAGCTTAGTTGGCATAAAAGTTAAAAAAGACAAATAGATCAACCAAATTAACATGGGATGGGATAATTGTGGGTTTACTGCATACCTTTAAGTTATATATGTAGATTTTCATAACGTAAGGGAGGTGGAGGATTCGAGTCTCCATCGGGGCATAGTGAATGGGTGTGTTGAATTGGGAGTCTGTTTTCCCACCTACAAAAGGAAAGAGAAAGTATACTTCAATTGTAGCCCTTCTAAATGTTTCCTCAAGTATGACATCCACAACTCCTGCTTGGGAATAACCATTCAAGTTGAGGTCTGGTGCTGTTATCATGGAGTAGACTACACTGGCCTTTTAGAAATGGAACATCTCTCTCCCTCTCCCTCTCCCTCTCCCTCTCACGCTCACTCTCTCTCTCTCTCTCTCTATATATATATATATATATATCTATATGTATATATGTAGTTAATTTTGTATGTATGTGGACACACACACACACACCTGTTTTCTCACACTAATAATGTAATTTAGGGCCTGCTTTTTTCAGTTTGGTGCTGCAGCAGCGGTGATTGTGAAAGAAGGATCAATTGGCTCATTATTAGTCACAATGCCGTGGAAGGGAAATGGCTGTCAGATTGAGATTGATGAACTTGAGCTTGTGCTTGCTCCCTTTGGGGGTACTGATTCTCAACTTGGATCTGATACCTGTATACCGGCTCAAGAAAATAACAACTCCGTCAAGCATGATTTGGGAAAGCTCAAGCATGAAATGGTGGACAATTCTGTGATGTCCGCTTCTGTTAATGTTCATGAAGGGGTCAAAACCATTGCCAAGATGGTGAAATGGTTGCTTTCAAGCTTCCATGTAAAAGTTACAAAGGTGATTGTTGCATTTGACCCCTGCTTAGGCGAGGAAAAGCGGACAGGGTTTGGCAAATCATTGGTTCTTCGAATTACAGAAGCAGAATGCGGAACACATGTTTCTGAAGAAGCCAACTCATATGCTGATGTTACTAATGATAGCTTTCTTGGATTTAGTCGATTAACAAACTTCATAAAATTTCAAGGAGCAACAGTTGAATTTGTTCAAATGGATGGTGTTACGAATCAAGTACTCCTTCCATCTATTTCTGGAACAACTTTTAGTGAATGGTTTTCAGGAGGCTGTCCATCAAGTGCTACAACTCCTCTTGTTACTGGGGAGACAGGTGGAATTTCTGGGACTCTGAAATTGAGTATACCTTGGAAGAATGGTTCTTTAGATATCCGCAAAGTGGATGCAGATGCTTACATTGATCCTTTAGTATTAAGAATTCAACCTTGCTCCATAAAATGGTTCTTGCACCTTCGTGAAATGTTTAGCAATTTGCATAAGAATGGCAAGGATCATGCACATCAGAATTCGGACTCTGTTTATTTCAGCGCAGCATCTGATTGTGTTTCCTCAATCTCAGGTTCATGTGTGGTTGCTTCCGATAAGTTGCTACCAAAGAATGAAAGTTCCTTTGGTGACTTCTCCTCTCGAATGGGGAAAGAAACAGTAAGAAATGCTATGTTACCAGGGTCTCATTTTATATCAGATTGGGTGCCGTTGTCTATCGGTGAAAATCACCAAGACAAAAATGAAGCAGAACCAGATTTCGGGGCCAGGTTGTTTTTCCATCTTCTTGTCTGAACTTCCTATTTTGTTGCTCTAAAGAGAAACTTGCATGGATACCCTTATCAGTGGCTCTTGCTGTTGAAGATGGTCTGTCTAATTAGTTGCAACCATAACTTGTCATATATGCTGCAGGTCTTTTTTATTTTATTTATTTTTTAAACACTAATGAAGCATTCTTGTTTGTTTTTTGGTAAGTTAAACTTTAATACAATCACATTTAATATTGTTTTTCTGATGGTATCTTATCAGAACTTCATTGATCTTGTAGTGTTCCTTTTTCTAGTTTCCAAGGTATAATTAATTCATTTTCAAAAGTTTTGCCTCTTAAAGTTCAGAAAATTTCCATGGGTATGATGGCATCTGGATATGTTGATATCAGAAATATTCCAGATGTGTGCTATTTCTTTTTTAATCTCTTAAGTTCAATGCAACTTTGTCATAGCTTGTAGTAATGCTAATCAATTTAATAAATTGTGCCTTGCAGCATACATCAGTTTTTCGAATGCTTTGATGGAATGAGAAGTTCCCAGTCAGCTTTAGGAAACAGTGGGATGTGGAACTGGACGTGCTCTGTTTTCAGTGCAATAACTGCCGCATCCAGCCTTGCTTCTGGATCTTTGCAAATTCCCTCTGGTAAATATTTTATCATGTAAATTTTGGAAAAATTGGAAGGTTTCATATTATTAGTGTTGTAAAGTATGTTTTTTTATGCTCCTACATATTTGTTCCTTTTTTCTTTTTGGTCCATCATTTATAAGATGCAAATTAGTGGAATAATGTAGCTTCTGATAACCTGTAACGAGGCAACTAAAGCATAATTCCAATCTTACTTCTGTGAAAATCTACATATATACAGATATCTGATACTTGTAAAACCGATGGAGTTAGAATCATTTACTCACATTTGTGCCTTTATTGTTGTACATCACTGATTATGATCATTAAGAAACCTTAAAAAGGTAAAGTTGCAGAGGAAAGAAAATTCAATAAAGAATTGAAAGTTAGAATTCATACAAATGGCACTTATCTATACTAATAATACTAAATAGATAGTTCTAGGGCTGCAACTCGGGCCGGCCCAACCCGAACCCGGATGGGCCTGGTTCCGGGTTGGGTTGGGTCGGGCCACCCTTGAGGCAGACCCGGGTTCGGGTTGAGCCCAACTCATTTCCCATGGGTCGGGTCGGGTTGAACCCCGGATTTTTTGCCGGAAACATTTTGTACTTGGTTATTATATATATACATGTTCTTCAATGGGTATTACAATTTCCAGAGTTATATAGAGTGAGAAAGTAGAGAGAGAGAGAGACGTTTTAGAAGCAAAGTGAGAGAGATTTGGGAACAGGGAGAGGAAACAGAGAGAAAGTGGGAGAAAAACTCTGTAATCCAAGAAGAAAAAAAGGTAGTTTTTTTTAGCAAATTAGGACTTTTATTGAGTTGGATACTGAAAGAAGAAGATTGGGCTTTGTGGGTTTGCTTGGGGAGCGAGAAAATTTAAAGAAAGTGGGATGAAACCTAACTTAAAAAAAAAGAAAAGAAAACCCATCAATTGGATATGGTTATGAAATGGACAGTGGGACTTGCTTATGTATATATATATGTGTGCGCGCGTGTGTATATATATGTGTATATATATATATATTACCAATCTATGAAGCCAAGGCCAAGAAGAGAACCAAATCAGAGGGGATCTTGGAGGAATATCTTTTGGGATAAGCTTGAACTACCAAGAATCCAGATAGACCCTGAGTTGGTGAGGAATCAGATTTGAAGAATTCAGATCTGATCGTGAAGAAACTAGGGTTTGAGAGAGTGAGAAGCGAGAGACTGATCGAGAGACTTAGAAGAGAGAACGGTTTCATTGGATGGCTCCATTTCAGCTGTTGGATTCTACAATCCAACGGTTCAAATCACTCTTCAACTTACAAATTCGGGTTTTGGGTTGGGTTTGGATTATTACACTGAAACCCAGGTTGACCCAACCCGATTTAAGCCCGATTTGTAATTTTAGTGACCCAAGCCCGAAAATTTTCGGGCTGGGCGAGCCTAGTCCGCCCAAGTTGCAGGCCTAAATAATTCTATATATAAGTCATACAAATGGATTCACCCTGAACCAGATATAGTCATAAGCTTAGGTGTTATTTTGCGCAAATGTGACTGCTCTTAGACAAATGTTCTTGTTAGCCTTTAGAACTTACATGAAGAAGATTCTACATATTAAGGTATAGACACGTAGTTCGTTATTTGTATATTTTTTTTTTTTTTAGGTAGCTACATCAGACACCTCTACCCACTTGTGTCATTAAGGACTCAATCTTCATTCTTTTAGTTGAAAAGAGGAGGAGATGCCAGCTTTCTTAGTGATATCTATTTTTCTTGTCATATGATTCAAAACTGTCTAATATTATTTTCATTTGATGGTTGAAATTGTTTGGAGATAGTGCTTCTGTAAGTTCTACAAATGGCATTAAAAGTATATTGAAGTCTAGCCCATTGAAGATCTTTTTTGAGGCACCTCTAGTTTTAAGTTCTCATGACTTCAACATGAAAAAAGTGCTGAAAGGACCAAAGTAGTCAAAGAAGACATTGGCACCATTTTGTTTTTGGCAGAGGCATCCTTAAGATGTCACTTGGTTGTTCATTTTAACATTATTAAGCCTCCAAGAATTTGAAAACATCAGTAGTGAAACATAATTCCTCACTTCATACTGAGACTGAAAATTACAGGTCTCGACTGAGAACCCATTTGATGTGTTTAGGTCTTTCCATGGATCATTAGTTTCGGCCAGTAGAAACCATTGCCTTCACCAAAAAATGGCCTTATTTGTTGAAGTGAGAGAGAGTCATTAAAGGAATTGAGATCTTGTTGGAGTAGCCCTACTTTGGTTAGGTGGTTGGATGCATGTGTTCGATGGACACGATAATTCACTCTAGGGTACTCCTGTCGACACTGCAAACAGTGGATACTGTTGTTGGAGATGGGTAGGGCCCAGTCCTGACTCATCAGAAAATACTAGCACTTTTTCATTTCTCATTGAGATGGTAAACCTATCGGAATAGCTTTCTAGATGTGGAGGTAGCCATCGAACATAACTCATATCTGGTTCAAAGATGAGAGTGATGCTGCAATGTATTAAACGTAGAACTGATATTTATTTGTTGCTATAATGTGATAGCTCGTTACAAGTCCATAAATTCTTTAACTTCCATAACTCCTGTATTTTTTTAATCATGATGCAGTTTCACCGTCGCTCTATGTGCGCCTTTTTAATTAACCATCCACCTCCTCTTTTTTCTGGCACTTCGACTCTTTTGCTGCATACTTGTGTAAATGGTAGTGAAATTTGAAGGAACCCCCACCTGAGTACATGTAAAATAGGTGCACATGTTAGATTTGGATTATAACCACAAGGCTAAAGCAATGAAGCTAACTCATATGATTGGTACTCTAAAAATTGTTATCAGTAAGCTTCTTTCAGCATAAAAAAAGAGTGCCTTGAGGTGCTCTCCTTAGGGGTTTTTTTTCCTTTATTTTTTTTTTCAATTGAGCATTGTTTTGACATGAGTCTATGCAGTTAAATACACTTTTGAATCTCTTTTGGAACTTGTTCTTGGGTGGACTGGTTGCTCATGCGCCACTGAATCTTTTGCTAACAGTAACATCTAATTGTATTTTATGTTATGCCTCATAAATGAAATACATATGAAGTTTTTTTTTTGATAAGCATGAAATACATATGAAGTTATGTTTAGGTTCCGCTGGAAGTTAGTTGCAGCCCGATACTTTAGATTCTTATCAAGGTTAATTACTGTCTTGAGTTAGGATAATTTTTTTGTAGGATTAATCAGTGTTCACTTTCTTAATAAGCTTGTATAGCATTAGCAACCTATTGACTATATTGGACCAAGAAAAAGAAATATCATATTACTGTTCAACTTTTATTTTTTTTAATTCCCCCCCCCCCCCCCCCCCCTTCCTCTTGGGTGCAGAACAGCAGCATGTTGAAACCAATCTTAAGGCAACTGTTGCTGGAGTTTCTGTTCTTTTCTCCTTTTCTGATGACGAACAAAAGCATTGTGAGCTGAATGGTGATCAGATGAATATGAGTTCAAAAGTTCATTGCCTGCATGCAAAATTCCAAGATATGCTTTTTGTCTTGAAGGTGATAATTGTTTTTGTTATTTGTTCTCTCTTTTATTTCCGTTTCCTCTCTTTATTGTTGAGTTTCTAGTACTCAGTTAGTCTTGTTAAGTTTTCCTCTACTCTAACTTCAACATTTGATGAGGTCAACAGGCTTGTCCTCGAGAAATTAATTTTGAAGTGACAGTAGATCATATTGAGCTCACTGATCACTTCAGTAATGAGAATGCGGCCGTGAATTTTGGTATGCATGGTTGCAATGATGATATCAACACTCAGATTGTTTCGATCCAACAAATGCAAGCTGCCGTCCAAGGTGCTCTCCCTCAAATTTCCTCATCTGTAGAAGGTGCTGATTTGGGAAAAGAAAGTGGATCAGTTCCTGCGAATTCTTTTAAGGATAGACACATTAGCAACAGAGCAGATTCTATAAGTATTTATAGGGATGATTTAGTCAAGGTTATGTTGCTTAGGTCATCAGGTGTTAGTCGGTGCCAATTTACTATAAATTCAAGTTCTTCTAATAGCAGTTTCATGGGGCCAATGTCTTTTGCAGTAAAACTGCCACCATTTGTTTTCTGGGTTAACTTCCATTTGATAAATATGGTATTGGATCTACTGAAGGAAGCTGGAAATTCTGTTGAGATTAGCGCAAAGGAAGATTTTCCGTCAGAGTCCTTCAGTGACAAATCTAATCCTTCACACCATGGGGATGTGAAAAGTAGTTCTTCATCTCATAAGATGAGCTTGTCACAAAAAGAAAGTCTGAAAGCTGATATTGTTCTTCTCAATGCAAGGGTCATACTATGTTTCCCTTTCGAGAATGGTGGAGATTTTAGAAGCTACTCTTCCTGGGACCAATTTGTTGCTCTTGAATTTTCATCACCACTGAACTTGATAGAGGAAAAAGCTAAAGTCATTAATCTGGTTCCTGTTGGAACTTCTACGAAGAGGTATTCTTCTACAACCTCTCGTTCCTTGCATCTGAATGTCGGCAACCTTGAGATGTACTTAATCACCTCTGCTTCCATAGAGAATGATGGCAGGAACTCCTGTATCATGCAGAGGCAGACATTTTCTGCTCAAAAGATTCTGTCTGTCACTGATAGAACAGGCCGTCCTTCTGTTCTCAGTATAATTTGGCAGGAAGGTACTGTGACTGGTCCTTGGATAGCAAAAAGAGCCAAACTTCTAGCTACTTCAGAGGATTCGAAGGGCAGAAATAAATTTGTAGGAGAAGGTCACGAGTTTGCGTCTGTAAGTACTGCTGAAGATATGGAAGACTTCAATATTCATTCCCGACAAGAGATGATTTTGAGCTCTCAATTTTTCCTCCATGTCCATTTATCTCCTGTAAGGGTCAATCTGTGCAGTTCCCAGTATGAAGCTTTACTTCATCTTTTACATGGGGTGGTTGATGGGTTATCATGCGTAGACACCGTCGAAGGTACAGATGAAATTTCTGCATCTCAAACATCAATTCTTGTGGAATGTGATCATTTAGAAATTTCGGTTAGCCTTGATAAACCGGAGAGTACGAAAAGCTCAATCCAAAATGAACTTCCTGGCTCCTGGCATAGTTTAAGAGTTGAAATTTGCAAGTTTAAACTGTTGTCTGTGTCGAATATTGGAGGAACAAGGGGTGCAAATTTTCTTTGGGTGACCCATGGTGAAGGCAGTTTGTGGGGTTCCATTTCTGAAGTTCCAAATGAAGAGCTGCTTTTGATTTCCTGTAGCAACTCTACTATTGGACGTGGTGATGGAGAAGGTTCAAATGTATTATCTTCCAGGTGTTCTGGTTCTGATATTGTATACCTGTGGGATCCAGAGAATTCCCATGGTTATACATCCATAACTGTCAGATGCTGCACTATCGTTGCTATAGGTGGTCGCTTAGATTGGCTGGATAGCATTTCCTCCTTTTTCAGTATGCCTTCTCCTGAAATTGAACAAGCAGGTGACAGCAGTGCGATAAAAATTGATTCTGCAAGCAGCACACCTTGTGGATCTTCTTTTAATCTTAACTTGGTAGATACTGGTTTGAGTTATGAGCCCTACTTGAGGAATTATGTGGCTGGTCAACTCTTTGATTCCAGATCAAACCCTGATAGTGTCTATGAAGAAATGGGTGAAAAATGTGTTAGATGTCTCTTAGCAGCAGCATCCGTGAAACTTTCTAATACAATGGATGCAGATGCTATTAGCAGTGACTACAAAATAAGTGTGCAGGATTTGGGGTTACTCCTTTGTCCAGTGTCTATGTCTGAAATTATTGGCGGCATTTATAGCGTTGAACGTCTTACTAGGCTTGGCTACGTTAAAGTTGCTCGGGAGGCACATGTGGAAGCACTTTTGAAAGTCAACTGTACGAATGACCTTCTCTGGGAATTAGAATGTTCTGAATGTCACATCTTTCTTGACACTTGCCATGACACCACTTCTGCTATGATTCGTCTGGCTGCTCAACTCCAACAGCTTTTTGCCCCTGATGTGGAGGAATCAGTTGTGCACTTGCAGACTAGGTGGAATAATGTTCAGCAGGCACAGGAGAGTAATGAAACCAGGTTCTTTGACAATTCTATCCCATCCACTTCTTCTCAAGTGCATACACAAAGTGTAGATACAGAGAGTAAACCTGATGTAATCAACTTGATGGATGAGATTCGTGATGATGCATTTCAGTTGGACAGGAATTGGGATTCCCAATCTGATTTATGTGAGTCACAACTTCATATATCACTTGATGATACTGTTCTTAAAGAGGCAAGTATGTTAAGTACTGGAGACTCCGCAAACCTCTTGCGTAGTTTGTCTTTTAGTGGGGCAGTGCCTGTAATTGAATTAGACAGTAATCAGACTTCGTTTTTAGAGAAAAGTTTTCCAGAGTTTATAGAAGGCTATTTCTTATCTGATTTACGCCCGTTGCCAGAAGTTTCTCTGGATTACTACTCTTCACATGAGATGCTTAAATGTAAGTCCAGGAATGCGGGGAGTAGATTTGTTGTACAAGAAAATGGATGGTATGGTGGGGACAGCTCAGTTAGGATAGTAGACAATCATGTTTCAGAAATGAATGAGCGAAGTGGTCAGCAACGATTTACAGAAGGTGAGACTCCTACCACTGGACCTGAAGATTACAGGAAAGCAAGGGGACTTGTACTTCTTAAGAACATCAATGTTGTATGGAGAATGTATGCTGGTTCTGACTGGTATGACCCTAAAAAGAATGTCCAGCATTCTGGACCTACTTGTGGAAGGGACACAACTGTATGCCTAGAGCTTGCCTTGTCTGGAATTGACTTCCAGTGCGACATTTACCCTGATGGTGGCATCTGTGTATCTAAGCACATTCTCACAGTTCAGGATTTTCATCTTAATGACAACAGCAATGATTCTCCATGGAAATTGGTAATCTTTAAGTTCGGACACTATATAAGAGTTCTATTTTCCATTTTTTTAGTTTGGATGTCTGAATACCTGTACTCTGTTTTTGGTGGAAGGTGCTGGGATATTATCAGTCAAAAGATCATCCAAGGGAATCCTCATCAAAAGCATTCAAATTGTACTTAGAAGCTGTCAGACCAGATCCTCTGACCCCTCTTGAGGAGTACCGGTATGGATGCTGCTTTATTTTGTTCTTTTAGTTTCCCCTTTTCTTTGGGAAATATCTAGTAGCGCACATGATTATTTATCAAACAAATGATATGTTCATGTGTTTAGAAAATTAAATTGTGGATGCTCATTAGAGTTTGGATTTTTAGGGACCTGTGCCTGGGTAATTTTTTTAGTATGCTGGGTATATGCAAAGTGGTACCCCTGGCCAATCACTGGAGGAAGTGCACAACACTCAAGGACCCCATCACCTGCGTGTGTAATGCACATTCTCCAGTGATTGGCTGGGGGTACCACGTGGCATATATCCCCTGGGTATTGAGTACTTGCTCCTCTATGTGATTGATACAAACATCTCAATTTGTTTTTGTAAAGCCTTGTCTGGGAAACTGCATGTGTCAAACTCACAGATTTAATAAACAAATATTTAAATGAAAAAAAAGAGTCACAAACCTGTTCTTATTGTATGAGTAATGGGAAGACGGAAGTTTGGGAGTTTCTTCCGCATTAATCAAAATTTCGATTGTTTCCTAATTATTCTTTTTGAGTATCCCCTTCAACTCATTTAGGAGGCTGCCGTGAGTGATAAAAATTGCCATTCTGCTCCGCAAAACTAAAATCATCATTTCATACACCACATTCTTACAACCACAAGGAGGAAATTGCAGTTTATCATTTCCCATCCTGCATATTCATTCTATATTCTTTCTCCTCTTTGTTTGGGAAAATTATTGATTACCCCAGGGATAATGATGACATGGTATCCCAAACCAATTAAAATAAGTGGTGATATACACGCGCAAGTGATAGAATCCCTGCGTGTATTACACTCTTCCTATTATTGGTTTGGGGTACCACGTGTATTTATCCCCGGGGTACCCAATACCTGTTCCTTTGTTTGATTTCTTAATAACATGACGAGCATTTCATATTTAAATTGACAGACCAAAAATATATATAAAAAAAATTCTTTTGAGTTCTAAATATTTGAAATTCTTCCCCTTTCAGGTTACGTATTGTGTTCCTTCCTATGCGTCTCCATCTTCATCAATCTCAACTTGATTTTCTCATCAATTTCTTTGGGGGAAACAGTTCATCAGTTGATCAGTCTCAATGTCCTTCTCAGGATTCAGGTGAATCAATGATGCTACGAAACAAGAGTAGTAATTTTGGGAGCCATACAATTACTGAGGAGGCATTGCTTCCGTACTTTCAGGCAAGTAGTTTATATTTAAACTTTTTGGTTCAGTCACACACACACTGTCCCATTGAGGACTTGAACCCCCAACCTTCTTTGGGAAGGAACAGGAGACACCACTTGAGCTAGGCCCTTGGTGTCCATTCTTATTAAACGCTGTATCTTCCTGCATCTTTTCAACTCAACTGCAAATAGACATTCATTTGCTTTTGTATGTGAACCCTTAATCAAGGAGTTGTCTGTGTTTCCTTTACATTGTCTATGTTCAGGTGTAATTGCTCTGAACTAGATAAATGTATAATTCTACTTCCCGTCTTGGATTAAACTTGACATGCAGATTGGCTAATATTTGTGTGTTCAGCTCTTTGCTCGAGCACTGATTCACTTCAAACTTCATATACTAATACTAGAGAATTTTATTTCAGAAGTTTGATATATGCCCCGTTCTTATTCGTGTTGACTACAATCCCTGCCGTGTTGACCTAGCAGCATTAAGGGGTGGGAAGTATGTGGAACTTGTTAACCTGGTTCCTTGGAAGGTAATTACTATATTTCTTGTGTTGATCTTTAGGTTGTGTGCAGTTAACTGTTCCCAGTATAGGAGTTTGAAGTTGTGATTTTTCTGAAGTGAATATAGTTTCTTGTGCAAATTCATCTTACGCACCTGAATAATAGTAGTGTTATGACATTCAATTTGTTACTTTTGCTGACACGTTTTTTATTTTATGTTTTTCCGTGAATTGACAAAATGCCAATGTTTAGGGGTTATACTATAATTAAGGAGATGGGGCTTTTGGCGAGTCCGACTCGTTTTCAGCTATGTTTTTCTAACTGATGGAGCTGTCTACCTAAGGAATTTAAATTTGTGTTGAATCAATTCAAATTTTGAAATATAGCTGGAGTATTTTTTGTGTGGAGTTAAGAGAGGTAAATCACCTGCAGATAAGCCTACAAAGTGGCCATCCTAATTAGTTCACTGCCTTGGCTTAGCCAGGGAAGAATTAGCGTCAGTCAGGAGGATTGAAATTCCCGGCTTCAACTTATGCTGGGCTCGGTGATGATCTCGTCTACCTGAACCCTTTAACCATTGAGTGACTCCTGCTAACCTTTTCTCTAGTCAAAGTAGTGAATCACCTATTTCTTTCCTTCATTGGGACCATAGGTCAAAAGGAGTAGGACTGCATTGTGAGTAGCATTTTGAAGTTGTGAATTGATTGTTTGGTTCCTATTACTGAATGTTGATGCAGGGGGTGGAACTACAACTTAAACATGTTCATGCTGTTGGTGTCTACGGCTGGAGCAATGTGTGTGAAACAATAATAGGGGAGTGGTTGGAAGATATTTCTCAAAATCAGGTGGAAGTTGCATCCTTTGTACTACTTAAAATAACAGACTTCTTTCTTGCAAATAATGTCAAGACATATTAATGGTTTATATGTTCTACCGCATAGATTCATAAACTGTTACAAGGCCTCCCTCCCATCCGATCGTTGATTGCTGTTGGTTCTGGGGCTGCACAGTTGGTTTCTCTGCCAGTAAAGAACTACAAGAAGGACCGCAGATTAATCAAGGGCATGCAGAGAGGTAAACTCTTTAGGCAATATGGTTAGCTATCTAAGCAAGTTGGTGTTTGATATTCATATGAACCATTTCTCTTGCTTACCAACAACAGACAAAAATGGAGGAGTTAATAATGGGAAAATAATGTCCATGCTATGCAAAAATGTGTCTTGAGCTAGAACCAGAATTGCGTGTATTTTTTAATAGAGGCAAAAATGTTTGTGTGTATATGCGTCCGGCGTCGATTGTTTTGTGTGGTTAGAATACCATGTTCATGACTCTCAAACACTCAAATTAATCTGCTAAAGAGAAATGGTTTTAACTATATTAAAACCGCCAACTGCTGGTTATATATGCTTACTGAACTCATTACATGTTAACCCAACAACTTGTCTTTGCCTAAGACGAATTAGTTTATGCCATTCAGCTCCAAATAGCTACATCTCAGTTATATTATATGCTGTCATGTTTTCTTTACAGCATCAACCAATGTACGTTTTGGCGTTCTTATGTCTTTCTTGTGCCTTCATGTGGACCAACTTGGTCTTCTATGTTGATGCAAGTATTTTGTACACATTCTATCCACATTGCTCTATTTCTTCATTTTCGTTTCCGTCTCCTTCTTTTATTACCATTTTGGATTCAAGTGGTAATTTGGTATTATGTTGAAATTTTAAGAAATTTATTGCTTGCTATCTAGACCTGGTTAAGTGCATCGGGTGCTGGTATGCGTCTGTCTCAGAGCTCCTCAAACCCAATCTTAGTTTACCGGAAGATGTGCGCTAGGGTTCCAAACCTTCTGATACTTTGTACCCAAAGATTGGATCATAGACACGTGCTGTGGTATATTCAGATGGGATGTGGTAAAGAAAAGGGTTTCCATATATCTTATAGTGAAGAAACTCATATTTGTTATTAAATTTAACTTTTGTTTTTTTATTTTTATTTTTTGTCAATGATTGCTTCGGTCACGTGTATAAAATTTTCACTTGGAATGCAATCTCAAGGAGAAGATTACATTAGCGCTTTCAATTGTTTACAGAAAGCTTATTTGAGTATGATTTACTCTAAAATATGCTCTGTCGTTTTCTGTGGAGGGAATTAAAGCATGGAGTTCTGTCCAACATCACTTTTTCTTGGTTATTCTTCATGCAATCAATGTATAGTTTTAGCATTTGCTTGGGATGTGGACTTCTAGTCTAAATAAAGTTCCGTTTGTGAGGTTTGGGAGGAAATTTTTTGCAAGCGGAAAATTATTTATCTACCCTTTCCTAAGAAGCATCCAAAAAATTGTTCATATTCGGGTGACTTTTAAAAAATAATTTGTGTAGATAGCAATGATGCAGCTACATTGTTGCAGGTACAATTGCATTTCTCAGAAGCATTTCACTGGAAGCTGTTGGGTTAGGAGTGCACTTGGCAGCAGGGGCTCACGACATCCTACTCCAAGCAGAATACATGCTTACAAGCATTCCGCCTTCAGTACGGCAACCTGGACAAAGCAGAAAGAAAACGAACATAAGATCTAATCAGCCAAAAGATGCTCGACAAGGATTGCAACAGGTGAATATTTTAATTTGCTTGGACTTCTTTGTTCATTTATGTATTGGCGCTGACTTCAAAATACTAGTATTCACTCATCTATGATTTGCATTACCTATTGTTTGGAATCCTTATAATCAATTTGGATATTCAGATTTATCAGAGATAGTGGATAGATGTGAGGAGATATGATTTCTAGTGGATGCAACTTCCTTTTTCTTGGTCCAAGCAGGTTTTGTTTTTAATTTTTAATTAAAAAAGATAACAAATTTTATCTATAACTAATGTAAGAGAGTATGTGAAAGAACATAATCATCTGAACTCTGGAAGGCATTCATATATGGTCTCTTAAGCTGCTCATTCACATCATGCAATGAGGATAAATTAGTACTTGGAAAGTTCACGTAATTAGTCCTTTCCCCTTCATTTTATTGTATCCATATTTTGCAGTGTGCTTGAGTTTGGAATCATCCCTTAAAGTGAGAAAAAATTACATCAATTAGGAAGTAGTATCAAACTACTGTGTTGGCCTGCTTTTAAAGCTTACTCTACTCTAGTAGATCATAAAATGAATTTTTTTTGGGTGCTACTGAAGCTTTTTTCTGAAATATCGGGTATTCCTTCTATGATGTTAAAAAAGAAAAGAAAAAAGATAGACCTAAAATATTGAACCAGGGTTGTGAAGTATGTTGCTTTGAGAACAAAAGCTTGGAGGTTTTGATCTGTCAAACTATAATCTAAGTACTTCTTCCTCACATTATTACATCCTCCTCCCAGAAGACTTGTTTAAAATGCATTGCTGACATGTATCTCAGCCTGATGCACTTGGTCTAGTTAATTTGAAGTACAAGAGTATTCCTTCACTTATCTGTTGAACCTATGTGATGCATATCTTTTGTCTGAAAGAGGATCGAATTAAATAATGAACCAGCTGGTATGCTGATCAGCAAGCGTCTTTCTTTAATTTTCAAAATGTTCTTTTCATTTGATCTTGTGTGAAAGGTTACCTGCATTTGCCCCGAACAGAAGTTCTAATGTTCTTACTTTGACAGGCTTGCGAGAGCCTCGGTGATGGCGTGGGCAAATGTGCTTCGGCTTTAGTTCGAAATCCCTTGAAAAGATACCAGCGCGGTGGGGGTGTTGGATCAGCCTTGGCTACTGCTGTTCGGGCAGCTCCTGCAGCTGCCATAGTTCCGGCCTCTGCTGCTGCACGTGCTGCGCATTGTGCTTTTCTTGGAGTCAGGAACAGGTCAATTTTATTTCTGTGTGATGTTAGCCAAGTTTTCCAATTTCACATCATATAAGAACAAACAGTTAACAAGGGGTTACTTTATTTGCAGCCTCAATCCTGAGCGGAAGAAAGAGTCAATGGAAAAATATTTGGGTCCCATTCAGTCTCGGAATTCCATATAATTGGTATTGAAATTTTGAAATGGCACATGTATTATACTTATCTTTTGCTTGTTCCTAGCACCCATTTTAACTTGTTTTTTTTTTAACTACGTCTGATGTACAGAAGATTAGAACCAAGCTCCTTTATTGAAGAACTTTCGGCTCCCCTTCCCTCCCCACAAAAATATGAAAAACTCGTACTCAGAAGAAAGAGGAAATTCTTTGTGAAGTTCCATGTAGTTACTAGATTGGGGACAGGTAAAGTTCTTGTAGAATTCGCTCATTTTTGGTTGCAGATATGCAAATGCATTTATCTCTCGTCAAGTAAATTGGCTATCACTTATTTATATTTACTTTCCATTCTTGTTGCTTGCTTAATTTAGACATATATATATTTTCTCTACTATATATTCCCAGTTCTGGAAAATGATTCGCAATGCATTTCTAGTTGCAGATGTACAGTACAGATGGGGAACCCGTTAAAATACATTCTTTAGAGTCAGAAGAGACGACGGTAGTCCTGTACAAAGTGTAAATATGAAGTTATATATATATATATATATATATATATATGATGATGACAACCTTGCTGAGCCTTGTAATTATAGTCATTTAACCTGCATTAGTGAGTTGTATAGTGTATAGTAACATCGTGCGTGTCTTATTCTTTTAAGGTCCCAATTGTAGATATGCCACACTCTGTTGTATAGTTGGCCCATTCTTATCATTATCTGAGTCAACCGAGTTAGTTCTCTCATTTTTCTACCAAAAAATCTTGTGGTTATAACTTATATGATAAAAACTCTAGCAGGTTCTCTTTTTCTTAAAAGTCGTAGAAGAAGGTTTGTGAGAGTAGCTTTTGGATGTTGCTATTACTAAATAAAGGTAAAATTAGTTATGATTGTTGATATTTTTACAGCTTACAAATAGAAAGAATGGGGAGAGAATATTGATTCTTAGGGTATACTTGGTATGCATTTCTGAGAGCTTATAACTACTGTACACAAATTATGTTTGGTTGAGTTATCTAGAATTTGTTTCCAAAAAACTCTGTTATAGAAATGCATGTTTTTAAAGTATTTCATTTTCTTATTCTCATAAAACAGTTTTCAGAAAAAAATATCAAGCAGTTCCTTAATATATCTGCAATTAATTCGAACTTGAGTTTCCGACAATTTAAATTCAACCTGGAGTAGACCAAACTTAAATGACTAGTAATATTTTTGAACTCATTTAAATGCTTTTATACGATAATTTTATTATTTTATTATATCACGTACATCAATTCATTTGAATTAACTTGGATTGAACTCACATTTCACCATGCACACACCACTCAATGATGATAAGGAAAGTGGTGATCGGTTTGACACTAATATGTTATTCCCTTTATCCCACAAAAATTATTCAAAATTGATTTGTTAATATTTAATAGGTATTTTTTTCCCTTTGACAATAAGGTAGTTTTATTTTTTAAGTGGAGTTGGTTACTAAAGAGGACCATTTAGGAAAGTAAAAAAATTATATTACATTAAACTGAACAATTATTTTGGAAATATTATTATACAATATTAGTAGAGGAAGTAATCCTTGTATTTTTCGAAGGCTGTAGACTTGCGTCAAATTGCCGATCCACAGAAAATCAAAGGCACCATTAAAATGCTGATAAGACAACCTATCATGCAAAATAAATAAAATAGAAATTAAACGACTGGGATTTAATTCAACTATTTATGCCTTACAGTTGCAGTAAATTCTTTTTCTTTTTTTTTGGGTATATGTGAGCATGTATTACAGTAATATATTTGTAGATGCGAGCATTTAATTTTTTATTAGAAAGATGTGACTATTTATCGGATAAAGAAGCTTGAATTGATTGCAGTAATACTTTCTTTTTTTGCAATTAGCTGCGACCATTTATTACAGTGATGTATATTTTTCTTTAATTAAATGTGAGCATTTAAAACTTTGGTGGGTGGATTTGAGCATTTATCACATAAAGAATCTTAAAATTCATTGCAGTAAATTTTTTTGTTTTGGTAGCTGTGATCATTTATTACAGTAATATTTTTTGTTTCCTTTTATTAAATGTAAATATTTAATACTTTATTAATAGATTTAAGCATTTATCATATAAAGGGTGCGTTTGGAAAGCATATTTTTTGTATTTGTTTTCTGTCTTTAAATATAAAAACTGTTTTTGTATTTGTCTTTGTTTTTTCAGGAAAAAACTAAAAACAAAAAAACGTTTGGATGAAGATGTTTTCACCACTTTTATTTGGTGAAAATTGTATTTTATGAATTTGGTGTTTTCATTATTTTTACCACCTAAATAGTGAAAAAACTCAAAAAACAACTAAAAGTTGTATTTAGTATTTTCATCACTTTTACACACTATTCACAGAAAACAGTTTTTTTGGGAAAAAAACAGTGAACAGTAAACGCGTTTGTCAAACGTGTTTTTTTTTAGTCTTGTAAACAGTAAAAAAACAAAAACAAAAAACAGGTATCCAAACGGACCCAAAGCATTTAGAAAGTTATTTCGATGCCACTTTTCATGTAATGGCATATCACATCCCCTCTTTCCTTCATTTCATTGCTTTAACTTTTGTTTGTACTCGTAGACTGGGTTACCAGAATCTTTGATAACGTCACGCAAGATTTTTTTATCAGAGCATTCAAAGATACAGACATGACAAGAGTCCCAAGACCCAACAGTATATATATGTATCCGTTATGATATATATGTGTCTATATATATATATATATATATGTTTGTACTCGGTGAGAGGGGTAAAAGTGTATATCTACTATAGAGTAAGAGGTTGAGACTTGACCTTAATAAAAAGGTAATTTACAGTGACACCCCCTGAAATTTTAGTCAATTACATCCAGATAACGGTTAATCCATAAGATAACAGAGACATAGGCATAAAATGACTTTAATGCCCTTGATTAATTTAATTTAATTCAAATATATATATAAAATTTGAATAAAAATATAAAATTTGAAAACAATATATTAAATTTCTAAAAATATATATAAAATTCAAAAAAAATATAAATTTATATTTATATTTTTTTTGAATTTTATATATATTTTTAGAAATTTAATATATTGTTTTCAAATTTTATATTTTTATTCGAATTATATACATATAATTTTAATTAAATTAAATTAATTAATGGCATTAAAGTCATTTTATACCTTCAGGGGGTGTCAATGTAACAAAAATGAAACCTCAGGGGGTCTCTGTTAACTTATGAGTTTACTGTCATCTATGTGTAATTGATTAAAATCTCAGGGGTGTCACTATAAATTACCCTAAAAAAAAAAGATAAGTTAGCCAAATACTTCATATTTCATAAATCAGGCACTTTTTTACTTTTACTTATTCATATTAAAAAAAGTTTGTTGTAAGTTTTGGAAAGTTCTTGTTGTTTTTTTAGCAAAAAAAAATATTGTTATTTTTTATTTATTTATATTTAAAAAAGAATAATACTTGGATCTTGACCCATGAAGATCAAGTTCGTTATCTATTATGATGTGGTCCAATACAATAAAAGAAATTGACACTAATTATTTTATAAAAAAATTTAGTCATATGTTCAAATTATATTAGCCCACATTATTGGGGAAGACGAACTTGGGCTTCGTGTGGATATGACTTAAATATTGTCCTTTAAAAAATTATGGTAAGAAGTGGATAACCAAATTGAAATGCATGGTGACGAGAGATGAGGAAAAACATGATAAATAATAAAACCAATTATTAATAATTCATAATTTTTGAAATAATTAATTTAATATTAAAATTAATTTATGTATATGAATACCTAAATTACAGTTACCTTCCTTCTCATTTTAAAATAACATGACATACTCTCTGTGTTAGGTCAAAATAACACTATAATATATTTGTCTGCTTAATAATTTTTAAAAATCTAAATTCATCCTCCTACTGTTTACAAAGACTATTTTAAAGGCTATTGTCATAAAACTCCCTATTGTAAGTGTGTGAATTTCCAAGCCCACAGAAGCCTATCAGGCATCAGGCTCATCGAACTAACAGCCCAATAAGGTTATCAGGCGTCAGGCCCATCGGGCTAACAACCCAGCAAAGTTATCAGGCATCAGGCCCATTTCAGCTTATCATTCTTTGTAAATAAAGATGATGATGTAATAATGATGTAATGACAATAAGATTGCCCTAATGGGCTCAAAGCCCATTAAGGGTATCTGTATAAAAGAGACAAAATCTAAATAAAAAGATTCATTCGTGTGTTGTGCAAATTTTGGCATCTACACATTGGCGCCGTCTGTGGGAAGCGTCTCCTTCTTCCCATCTCTTAAAACTGAGCTTTATTGTTCAACCTCCGATTATTCTTCACCGCCTCCTGAAATCTCCACTCACTACTTCTTGGGCAAAGATGCCAGTTACTCGTTGGCAAACAGACGTTCCAACCACTGCGGATAGTCGTGCGGGAGTTCCCCAATCTATGGAGCAAATCCTTCGACGCTTGATGGCAGCTGAGCAACGCAACCTGGCTCTGGAGAAACAAAATGCAGAGCTCATGGTGAGGTTGGCTCCACCACCAGCTGCTCCTTCGGTAGTAGCGCCCGACCCTCCAGCAGCGGTGCTTGACCATTCTCTGAACCAACGAGGTAGCGACGGACCGGAAGAGCACGCCGAATCTTCCCGGCGTTCAGGAAAGGCCCCCGCAGCCGACGAATCCATTACCCCACAGAAGATTCAAGCAATGATGGACGAATTCCAGAGGAGAATCCTCGGGGATCTAAGAGCACAATCCATCGACGACCTGGCCGCCCAGGCGTCTACTGAGCTGGTACAATCACCCTTCGTCCCTGAGATAACCCGGGAACCTTTCCCAAGGAAGTTCATCATGCCTCAATTCACCCCCTACGATGGTACCAAGGACCCCGAGGAGCATATTTACCAGGTCCATCAGAAGATGATCATGTACGCTGAGAACGAGTCATTGCTATGCAAAGTGTTTTCCACGAGTCTCGCCGATGCAGCTCTATTATGGTTCAGGAAGCAGCCGCCTCGATCTATCGGTAGTTGGCAACAGTTGACCAGGCTCTTCGTTGCCCAATACTATGGGAACAAGAGACAGAAGAAAACCATATCCTGCCTCTTCACCATGATTCAGGAGAAAGGAGAGTCACTGAAGAGCTTTCTATCCCGTTTCAACATTGAGTCTTCTTCTGTCGGTAATTGTGACCAGCACTCTGTTGTTGAGGCCGTCCGGATGGCCCTTATTCCAGAGACGAAGTTCCATCAGTCCCTGGTGAAGCGCCCGCCATCGGGCATTGGGGAGTTAAACTCCAGAGCCCAAGGATACCTAAGGATCAAAGAAGAGGAAACCGCCAGGCGAAAGAGGACAGTCTTGGTCAACATTGAAGCCCAATCAAAGGATCAGGCGTCTGATGAAAAGCGTTCGACTCCATCAGGGCCGTCAGCCCCTTCGGGATCATCACCTCTCGCCTGAAGAGGTACTACCCGTAAAGGGCCAAGTTTTACTCAATACTTTCATCCTTTTGTAAAAAAGCTACAACACCGATCCTGAAGGGATCACCGATCCTGAAGGGATCAATATGTTTGTAAAAAACAAATCAAGTGTTGTTTTGTCTCTCGAATGACCTGAAGTGCCCGAAAGACGCAACACCGATCCTGAAGGGATCAATATTTTTATAAAAAATATATGAAGTGTTGCATCGACTTTCGCATGGCCTGAAGTGCCCGGAGTCACAACACAGATCCTGAAGAGATCATTGTTCCAAAAATAAACCAAGTGTTGCATTGACTTTCGCATGGCCTGAAGTGCCCGGAGTCACAACACAGATCCTGAAGAGATCATTGTTCCAAAAATAAACCAAGTGTTGCATCGACTTTCGCATGGCCTGAAGTGCCCGGAGTCACAACACAGATCCTGAAGAGATCATTGTTCCAAAAATAAACCAAGTGTTGCATTGACTTTCGCATGGCCTGAAGTGCCCGGAGTCACAACACAGATCCTGAAGAGATCATTGTTCCAAAAATAAACCAAGTGTTGCATTGACTTTCGCATGGCCTGAAGTGCCCGGAGTCACAACACAGATCCTGAAAAGATCATTGTTCCAAAAATAAACCAAGTGTTGCATCGACTTTCGCATGGCCTGAAGTGCCCGGAGTCACAACACAGATCCTGAAGAGATCATTGTTCCAAAAATAAACCAAGTGTTGCATCGACTTTCGCATGGCCTGAAGTGCCCGGAGTCACAACACAGATCCTGAAGAGATCATTGTTCCAAAAATAAACCAAGTGTTGCATTGACTTTCGCATGGCCTGAAGTGCCCGAAGTCACAACACAGATCCTGAAGAAATCATTGTTCCAAAAATATATTAAGTGTTGTTTTGTCTCTCGCATGGCTTGAAGTGCCCGATAGACACAACACCGATCCCGAAGGGATCATTATATTTTTGTAAAAAATAAATCAAGTGTTGTTTTGTCTCGCATGGCCTGAAGTGCCCGATAGACACAACACCGATCCTGAAGGGATCACCGATCCCGAAGGGATTAATATTTTTTGTAAAAAATAAATCAAGTGTTGTTTTGTCTCTCATGGCCTGAAGTGCCCGATAGACACAACACCGATCCTGAAGGGATCACCGATCCCGAAGGGATCATTATATTTTTGTAAAAAATAAATCAAGTGTTGTTTTGTCTCCCATGGCCTGAAGTGCCCGATAGACACAACTCCGATCCTGAAGGGATCACCGATCCCGAAGGGATCATTATATTTTTGTAAAAAATAAATCAAGTGTTGTTTTGTCTCTCGCATGGCATGAAGTGCCCGATAGACACAACACCGATCCTGAAGGGATCACCGATCCCGAAGGGATCATTATATTTTTGTAAAAAATAAATCAAGTGTTGTTTTGTCTCTCATGGCCTGAAGTGCCCGATAGACACAACACCGATCGTGAAGGGATCACCGATCCCGAAGGGATCAATATTTTTGTAAAAAATAAATCAAGTGTTGTTTTGTCTCTCTCATGGCCTGAAGTGCCCGATAGACACAACACCGATCCTGAAGTGATCACCGATCCCGAAGGGATCATTATATTTTTGTAAAAAATAAATCAAGTGTTGTTTTGTCTCTCATGGCCTGAAGTGCCCGATAGACACAACACCGATCCTGAAGGGATCACCGATCCCGAAGGGATCAATTTTTTGTAAAAATTAAATCAAGTGTTGTTTTGTCTCCCATGGCCTGAAGTGCCCGATAGACACAACACCGATCCTGAAGGGAACACCGATCCCGAAGGGATCAATATTTTTGTAAAAAATAAATCAAGTGTTGTTTTGTCTCCCATGGCCTGAAGTGCCCGATAGACACAACACCGATCCTGAAGGGAACACCGATCCCGAAGGGATCAATATTTTTGTAAAAAATAAATCAAGTGTTGTTTTGTCTCTCATGGCCTGAAGTGCCCGATAGACACAACACCGATCCTGAAGTGATCAATATTTTTTGTAAAAAATAAATCAAGTGTTGTTTTGTCTCTCGCATGGCGTGAAGTGCCCGATAGACACAACACCGATCCTGAAGGGATCACCGATCCCGAAGGGATCATTATATTTTTGTAAAAAATAAATCAAGTGTTGTTTTGTCTCTCATGGCCTGAAGTACCCGATAGACACAACACCGATCCTGAAGGGATCACCGATCCCGAAGGGATCAATATTTTTGTAAAAAATAAATCAAGTGTTGTTTTGTCTCTCGCATGGCGTGAAGTGCCCGATAGACACAACACCGATCCTGAAGGGATCACCGATCCCGAAGGCATCATTATATTTTTGTAAAAAATAAATCAAGTGTTGTTTTGTCTCGCATGGCCTGAAGTGCCCGATAGACACAACACCGATCCTGAAGGGATCACCGATCCCGAAGGGATCAATTTTTTGTAAAAATTAAATAAAGTGTTGTTTTGTCTCTCATGGCCTGAAGTGCCCGATAGACACAACACCGATCCTGAAGGGATCACCGATCCCGAAGGGATCATTATATTTTTGTAAAAAATAAATCAAGTGTTTTTTTTGTCTCTCGCATGGCTTGAAGTACCCGATAGACACAACACCGATCCTGAAGGGATCACCGATCCCGAAGGGATCATTATATTTTTGTAAAAAATAAATCAAGTGTTGTTTTGTCTCGCATGGCCTGAAGTGCCCGATAGACACAACACCGATCCTGAAGGGATCACCGATCCCGAAGGGATCAATATTTTTGTAAAAAATAAATAAAGTGTTGTTTTGTCTCTCGCATGGCCTGAAGTGCCCGAAAGATACAACACCGATCCTGAAAAGAGCAAAATTTCACAAGAAAATAAACCCAACTATGGTGATGCCTCTCCTATGGCCTGAAGTGCTTGAAAAACACAGTACTTTTGAATAAAATAATATAAGTATTGAAAAAAGTCAACTGGACGTGAATAATGATTTTTCATTAAAACAATGGGCCCCGATGGCCAAGGCTTACAAAATACTTTATAAATAATGAATCCTAAGTGCCATTATCAGTGCCCCCTGCATTTGAGCTCACAAGAACAATAGTCCCATCGGGAACGGAAGGATCAGAATCGGGTTTGGGCCCCGGAGGAGGATTGGTGTGGAATTCACTGAAGTGAATGTCACCGGGACCTCTAACCGGATCATCATACGGCGGAGCAATGCCCAAAGACTCATCTAGTTCCCCCATTGAGGCGAAATCCCTCTCCTCAACAGGTTTCTGGATGTCCTTGAAGCATGAGCTCCAGCCAAACCCGATCCTATACTGGGCGGTGTCGCAGAGGTGCTTATACATCTGATTGCCACCCCAATGGCACATCTTCACCATTGACCTTTCCACTGCCAGGAGATTCTCAGCTTTGGGCTTCTCCTCCAGAAGCTTCGCTTGAGGGCCCGTTGCTCGCTTGGCCTTCCTCTTAAGGACATGCGTCGGGATCCTCAACATGATATTATGTCATTCTGTTGATAATGACTGCAAATTAGAACCCGTCAGGTGATTACTACACATCCTCAGGGGTTGTCCCCAAATTTTAGATTTAAGGAGATCAAACCGGGATATAATGTAAGTTGGAGTTTTAAAGCGGTCGGGTGCTCCCAGAAACTCAAGCCCCCATCGCGCGAATCAAGGCCACCTAAGCCATGAATTCAAAATATTAATGATGGCATAACCGTCCTATTTAATGAACCTACCACGTCACCCCGACAGGGTGATGTATATATATATATTTCCTTCCTCCCACACTTTGTCTTCTCGGTAATGGGCTTGCCTGACTGAAAGCCCACAACCAATAAGAGGGCCCGTGTAAGTGTGTGAATTTCCAAGCCCACAGAAGCCTATCAGGCATCAGGCCCATCGAACTAACAGCCCAATAAGGTTATCAGGCGTCAGGCCCATCGGGCTAACAACCCAGCAAAGTTATCAGGCATCAGGCCCATTTCAGCTTATCATTCTTTGTAAATAAAGATGATGATGTAATAATGATGTAATGACAATAAGATTGCCCTAATGGGCTCAAAGCCCATTAAGGGTATCTGTATAAAAGAGACAAAATCTAAATAAAAAGATTCATTCGTGTGTTGTGCAAATTTTGGCATCTACACCTATAATTTCAAAAAAATTCAAAAAATCCCTGTGATTTCATAAACCCTCCTATAATTTTTAAATTGTTCAAAAAATCTCATGTGGTTCCAAAAACCCTCTATAGTTTCAAATTTAATAAAATACCTCCCTTTGTCCTCTATAAGATTTCGAAAATACCCTTCTATCTATTCCAATTAAACTTTAATTCCTTCAATTTATTCCAATTAAACTCTAATTCATTTCATTTATCACTAACCCACTTTCTCTCATTCATTTACTCCAAAACTCTAATTCTCCCCATTTATCACAAACTCACTTTCAATTTAAATCTCAATTTTAACTCAATTCAACTCTAATTCATTTTATTTATCACAAACCCACTTTCAATTTAAATTCCAATTTCAACCCAATTTCAATTTATAATTATATATAAAATTATATCACAAACCCACATAAATGAGTGCATATATAATTATATATACATACATAAATATATATATACAATGATATATACGTAAATTTATTTATATATATATATAACTATAAATTGAAATTGGCTTGAAATTGGAATTGAAATTGGGTTTGTGATAAATGGAAGGAATTAAAGTTTTGGAGTAAATGGGTGAGAGAAAGTGGGTTTGTGATAAATGGAAGAAATTAGAATTTTGAAGTAAATAGGTGAGAGAAATTGGGTTTGTGATAAATTGAAAAAATTAGAATTTAATTGGAATAAATGGAAGGGTATTTTCATAATTTTATAAAGGGCAGAGGGGGGTATTTGATTAAATTTGAAACTATAGGGGGGTTTTGGAACCACATGAGATGTTTTTAACAATTTGAAAATCATAGGAGATTTTTTGAAACCACATAGGTTTTTTTGAACATTTTTAAAAGGATAATTTGCATTGACACCCCTGAAGTTTGGGTTAATTGCAGCCAGATGATGGTCAACGTACAAGTTTACAACGACACCCCCTGAGATTTCAAAAGTCTTGCAATGACACCCCTTTGGGCCATGAAAATTCATATTTGCCCTTATTTAATTTCAATAAACTCCCCTCTACTATTGAATTTAATATACTAACCCCTTTTATATCCGGATTGCCCTCTATGCTTTCCAATTTAATCAACTAACCCCTCCTATATCCGAATTGCCCCCTATCCTTTTCAATTTTAATCACATTACCTCACACCCTCAAACAATATATATATATAAAATTCAAAAAATATATATAAAATTCGAAAAATATATATATCAAATTTCAAAAAAATATATAAAATTCGAAAAAAGTATATAAATTTTGAATAAATATAAATTCAAAAATAAATATATAAAAATATACATATATAATTCGGAAGAAATATATAAATTCAAAAACATATAAATTTAGAAATAATATATAAAATTCAAAAATATATATATAAATTTTAAAAAAAATATTTCGAAAAACAAAATTAGAATAAATAAATAAATTTAGAATAAAAATATATATATTGGTAAAATATCATATCTTTTCTAATGAAATGAATCAAACTACTTACACCAACAACAATTAGTGGTCTTTTTATATATTTTTTTCCAATATATATATATGTATTTGAATTATATATATATATTGAAATTTATATGACGTTTTCGAAATTTATATGATGTTTTCGAAAGTTATATGATAATTTCAAATTTTATAAAAACAAATCAAAATTTATATATTTGTTTCAAATTTTATATATGTTTTGAATTTTATATACTTTTTTTGAATTTTATATAATGTTTTCAAATTTTATATATTATTTTCGAAATATATATATTTATAATTTTATATAATTTTTTTGAATTATATATATATATATTTGAATTTTATATATATTTTTTGAAATTTGATATATATTTTTTGAATTTTATATATATATTTTGAATTATATATATATTGTTTGAGGGTAAGGGATAATGTGATTGAAATTGAAAAGTATAGGGGGCAATCCGGATAAGTAGTTTGATTCATTTCATTAGAAAAGATATGATATTTTACCAATATATTTATTTTTCTTCTAAATTTATTTATTTATTCTAATTTTGTTTTTCGAAATATATATTTTTTGAAATTTATATATATTTTTTCGAATTTTATATATCATTTCTAAATTTATATGTTTTTGAATTTATATATTTCTTCCGAATTATATATGTATATATATATATATTTGAATTTTACATATATTTGAAATTTATATTTTTTTCTAATTTTATATATATATTTCGAATTTTATATACTTTTTTTGAATTTTATATATTATTTTCGGATTTTATATATTATTTTCGAAATATATATATATTATTAAAATTTGATATATATTTTTCGAATTTTATATATATATTGTTTGAGGGTGTGGGATAATGTGATTGAAATTGAAAAGTATAGAGGACAATCCGGATACAGGAGAGGTTAGTTGATTAAATTGAAAAACATAGAGGGCAATCCGGATATAAGAAGGGTTAGTTGATTAAATTCAATAGTATAAGGGAGTTTATTGAAATTAAATAAAGATATATCTCACTTTCTATGGCCCAAAGGGGTATCATTGCAAGACTTTTGAAAGCTCTAAGGGTGTCTTTGCAAACTTGTGCATTGACTGTCATCTGATTGCAATTAATTCAAACTTCAGAGAGTATCAATGCAAATTAGCCTTTTTAAAATCATAGGGTTTTTGATAATAGCCCTAATAATTTTTGTCTGCTTAATAATTTTTAAAATTCTGAATTCATCCTCCTACTGTTTACAAAGACTATTTTAAATTCATATGGTATAAGAGTAAATGACTAATAAATTATTTTAAAAAATAAATAAATAAATACACTTTAAATAAAACCACAGATTTTTGTCACTCGCACAGTAAAGTGCAAGCATGGAAATAGAGTAAAATTAATATTTTATATTTTTAAAAAACTAACTTCACCTCCAATCAAAACGGATATATTTGTGTACTTAATAGTTTTCAAAATCTAAATGGGTAAATTACACAAATCATCCCTTAACTTTGACCTAATAACATGCACTACCCCTAACGTTTCATTAATATCAGTTATCACCCTTAACTTTTGCTCCGTTGTAACATTTCCCTCCCTCCGATAGAAGTCAACGCCAGAAAATTCAAATATTGGTAAAAGTTGAATATTTTGGAATTGAAAACCCAAATTTATCCTTACTACCCATATATTTACATTTTAACCATTACCTTTGTAATGATAATTACTAGAATACCCCTACTTAATTTGTTAATTTGATAAAACAAAAATAATGTATAAAATTATATATTTATAATTCGGAAAAAATATTTTTTATATACTTTTTATAAAAATATATAATTTCGGAAAATAATATTTTTATATATTCAAAAAAAAATATTCGGAATATTTCCGAATATTTTTTTTCCGAATATATAAATTCCTGAAATTTCCGAATATTTTTTCCCGAATATATAAAAATATATAAATTCCGGAAAAAAAATAAAATTATAAAAATATAAAAGTATTTTTTGAATTTATATATTTTTCCGAATTTTATATACTTTTTATAATTTTATATATTTTTTCGAATTTATATATATTTCCAAAATTATATATTTTCGGAATATTTTTTTCCGAAATTATATATTTTTATATATTCGGAAAAAAATATTCGGAAATTTCCGGAATTTATATATTTGGAAAAAAACATATTCGGAAATATTCCTAATATTTTTTTCCGAATATATAAAAATACTTTTATATTTTTATATTTTTTTCCAAAATTATATATTTTTATAAAAAGTATATAAAAAGTTTTTTTTCCGAATTATAAATATATATTTTTATACATTATTTTTGTTTTATAATTTGAGGGTAATTGTGTAAATTCACGTGGCTCTAGAAAAGTCTTGAAATATTTCCACATATATGAGGGTATATCAGTCATTTCCCTATTTCTAACAACTGAATCACTGTTCCGATTCAATTCAAGGGGGTAACTAATATTAATGACACGTTAGGAGTAGTGCCTGTTATTATGTCAAAGTTGAGGGGTGGTTTGTGTAATTTACCCAAAAACTTTTTATATATTTTTTATAAAAATATATAATTTCGGAAAAAAATATAAAAATATTTTATATATTCGGAAAATAATATTCGGAATATTTCCGAATATTTGTTTTTCCAAATATATAAATTCCGGAAATTTCTGAATATTTTTTTCCGAATATATAAAAATATATAATTTCGGAAAAAAATATAAAAATATATATAAATTCGGAAAAAAATATTCCGAAAATATATAATTTTGGAAAAAATATATAAATTTGAAAAAATATATAAAATTATCAAAAGTATATAAAATTCAGAAAAATATATAAATTCAAAAAATACTTTTATATTTTTATAAATTTATATTTTTTTTCCGGAATTTATATATTTTTTCCGAAATTATATATTTTTATATATTCGGGAAAAAATATTCGGAAATTTCAGGAATTTATATATTCGGAAAAAAAAATATTCGGAAATATTCTGAATATATGAAAATATTATTTTCCGAAATTATATATTTTAAAAAAAAGTATATAAAAATATTTTTTCCGAATTATAAATATATAATTTTATACATTATTTTTGTTTTATCAAATTAACAAATTAAGTATGGGTATTCTAGTAAATATCATTACAAAGGTAATGGTTAAAATATAAATGTATGGGTAGTAAGGGTAAAATAGGGTTTTCAGTTCCAAAATATTCAACTTTGACCAATATTTAAATTTTCTGGCGTTGACTTCTACCGGAGGGGGGAAATGTTACAACGGAACAAAAGTTAAGGGTGGTAACTGATATTAATGAAACGTTAGAGGTAGTGCCTATTATTAGGTCAAAATTAAGAGATGGTTTGTATAATTTACCCAAAATTTTTTTCCCGAATTATAAATATATATTTTTATACATTATTTTTGTTTTATAATTTGAGGGTAATTGTGTAAATTCACGTGGCTCTAGAAAAGTCTTGAAATATTTCCACATATACGAGGGTATATCAGTCATTTCCCTACTTCTAATAACTGAATCACTGTTCCGATTCAGTTCAGGAGTAACTGATATTAATAAAATATTAGGAGTAATGTCTGTTATTAGGTCAAAGTTGAGGGGTGGTTTATGTAATTTACCCAATCTAAATTCATCCTCACCTATTTATAAAGCCCTCTCTCTGGCCTCTAACTTCTCAAAACCCTCTCTCTCCCCCTTCAGCTAGAGCAGAGAACCCCTGCGAAGATTCTTCGCTAAAGGTTATTTCTCTCCGCTAGTGGTTCTTTAGATTTTTTTATCTATATAACATCACTATATAAGTATAGCTATGTGTATATAGAGCTATATGAATTAATATATATGTTGGTTAGATCTATGTTTTTTCTTCCTTGTGATTTGGTTTGGTTTTATCTTCTTCCGTGATTTTCATGAGTTTCCACTGATCTTTGGATAGGTATGAACTGATTTGTTTTCCTTTTGTTAATTTTTTTCGTAATTTTATTTTCTTCTAACCCTTTACCTAGTATTTTCTTCTAACACTAGTAGTTGTTTATTTTCTTAATGATTTTTTGGGTACATGTTTCTCTTATAACATGCAAGTTGTATATTAGTTATTTGGGTTCTTGCTTCTGCTAAAACTCGTAATTTTTTCAAGTATTTGTAATACTTGGGTATGATTTTTTCGTAATAATTGTCCTTAAACTACTGTGTTTTGAAGTAATATAAATATTCGGGTATATTATATGATTGCATGTTGAATTTGATAGGAATTTTTTTCATTAAAGTGAGATGAAATTTGGGGATTATTGGAATTTGTTGTTAGTTTACGTGACATTAACTGATTGCATGTTGATTGCTACGAAATTTTTTCATTGAACTGAAATTTTTGTAATGTAAATGATATGAAATTTGAGAGTTTTGGTAAATTGATATGATTTAATATTTATTTAAGTTAAATTGAACTGATAGTTGTGAATACTTAAACAAATTGGGTATGTGAATCCCTGTTCCCTAAGATAAATTTCGCAAGTCTTTCGTAGTCTTAGATTCTTATAATCCGGGAGATAGAACCTAAGACTATAAAAGCTGGCGAAATTTATCTGAGAGGGAATTTTTAATCCCAATAGCAAGATGCCTGAAGACGATCAATCCTTTTATTGAATAAAAAGCCTCTTGCGGTAAGTTGCAACCTATAGATATATTTCTGTTTACTTTATTTCTGTTGTTTAATATTGTCTTTACTTATCTTATTTCTATTTGGATTTTTTTATTTTTTTTTTATTTTTTTTTTTAGCAATCAGGTAATAATGCTGCTTATGTGTGACAGAGCCCTAACCATCATGTTGGTTTGCAGCTCGTAAAAACAATGTACACTGGTCCCTATTTTAGTTATGAAAAATTATATATATGATTTATATTTATTTTCTCAGTGTTTACATAAAAAAAAATTGATTGTTCTCTAACTCACTGGACCATTGAACTTGAAAATCTTTGTACAAGAATGGTAGTAAGGTACTTAAAGAAAGAAGTATCCTTTGGGGGGGGAAATGACATTTTGGTAAAACCTAATAATGAGATTGTTTGACCATTGAAAGGTTTTTTTTTATCCTAAGATCCATAAAGAACTTGAATACTATTCAACTTGTTGCTAGAGATGATCAACAAATAGTTCACAGAAAAAAAAAGACCATAATGAGGAGGTTGTAAAGAAAAACCAAAACTCACATTGATAGTAACCAGCTTCACATACCAAAAATATCATTACAGACAATTACTCTAAAAGCTGTGGCATTCTTTGGGTCCATCCATGCCTGCCTTGGGCCTCGGCCCAAGAGGGGCCTCAATTTTTATTTTTTTCCCTTTTACTAATAGGCCCAAAACTTACCAATTAGTCTTTGACCCAGCAAAAGATGAAATTCAACCGCCAATCCAATTTTTATAAATTTCTTTAAGTAGGATAGGCCCAAATAAATAAAATATGTATTTAAGAGTTCAACAAGAGGGGTCCAAAAAAAATAATTAAAATAAAATTACACCATTTTGTTTTCCTTTTTAGTATTATAGGCCCAAAACTTATTAGCCAATCCAACTTCTATAAACTTTTTTAAGTAGTATAGGCCCAAATAAATAAAATATGTACTTAAAAGTCCAATAAGAGGGTCCCAAAAAATTAATTAATATTAAATTATACCATTTTATTTGGAAAAATTATAGAAAGGGACTATTCCTAAACTTAACAAATTTTTTTCAAAAAGTGAGAAGGGACCAAAATCAAAACTTGATTGTTTGGAATGGACCATTTTATTGTAATAACAAAAAATCTCATATCATAGTGTAATATTTTGTTATGAAGTTTTATATTAGTTTATTATATATTAATTCCAAAAAAATTCAAAATCAAATTCAAAAATATTAATTCCGAAGTATTAAGTCCGAAAGTATTAATTAAATATTAATTTCAAAAATATTAATTCCAAAATTTTATTTTTTTGCCAAATACAACTTCAATATTTTTGTATATCACTTATACACAAATATATATACATATGTGAAAGTTTACTTTATTGATAGATAGTGTTAAATTTTTTTGAATATATTACAATTCCGAAAATATTCAAAATTAAGTCAAAAAATATTAATTCTAATTTTTTGTTGCCGTGAATTTTTATATTAGTTTATTATTTAATATTTCAGACCAATATTTTTCATTTTTTATTTAAAAAATAAATTTAGTTGAAGTATGGGTATTTTGGAGGGGGAAAAAATTTGACAATTTTTTATGCGACTAACAAACAAAAAAAATTACTGAGGGGCCTCATATTTTAATCTCGTCTTAGGCCCTAATTGTTTTCCCAATTTTAGGACCGACTCTGGGTCCAACACATGAAACAACAATTTTTTCAATAAAGGGTGACGGTAATGTTCGAACACATGATTTCCTACTCTGATACCACGTAAATAATTAATTACTCTAAAAATAAAGAGGATATAACTTAAATGTTATATCCTTCGACACAAAACATTATTGTTAGGTACATTATATTAAACAATACATGTTTATTACATGAAATCTTCAACCAGCAAACACCTTTGTACAAAGGCAAATAGTTGCATACACAAATGTGCATATCTAACTATTTTTATTCTGTTTTTGCAAAATGATATGTTGGTAGGTTCTATGTAGAATATTCTTTCTTCCCAACTCACTTTTTTTTAAAATCCCAAAACAGTGTTTTCAATTAAATGAAAATCTGTAATAACTTTGATAAAATAAAAATATATACTATATTGTTTACATTAATCAACTTCACATTTCTTTTTCACTCTTAAATTTTATAAATTAATATAACTTATATGAAATAGTTTTTATTCCCATATCCTTAATTTAAACTCACGTGCACATACAGTGACGGACCTAAAAATTTGAATGAGTGGGTGCATAATTGTTATATTAAAATTTTAGTGAGGATTTTATGATATTATTTAAAAAATTCAGCAACAGTATAATTGAAAAAATCTAAAATTCTAAGATAATTTATAGTGGCAATAGGGCGGGGCGGGCTGAGGATCGCCATCCCCATCCCCATCTCGGTTTAACTTTGTCACCCCCATAACCGATTATTAAATAGAGCAAGGCGGGCTGGTTTTGCACTTTAAAAAAAATCTTATACAAATGAAAATAATATTTAATTTATTAATTATAACTTTTAACTTAATATTATTGTACAAGTATCAAAGTAATACATGTAATTTTTTACATAATTGAGATGAGATTAAGACGAGAAGGGTGAAAAAGTAAGAAAATTAGGATTTAGTTTGGGATGAAAACTAAAATAAATAAATTATGAGACTAAAGTTTACTTGTGAATATATATTTATATAGGTATATAAGTGTAATATATATAAATTAATAAGGGTAAGTATGTAATTTATTATGTAATCGGGGCGGTTCCCCACCAGGACGGGGATTTTTGCAATCCTTAGTAATTTAAGTAAAAAAAAAGGTTATTTACAGCGACACTCCCTGAGATTTGAGTAAATTACAGGTAGAAATGTTTGGAGAGTGTGTTTCAATTGCCTCCTGAGGTTTGAAAAAGTTGACAAAGACACCCCCAACACCTAGGAAATGTCCATAGTACCCCTTAACTTTGGATTTGCAATATAAATATTTTTTCCTTTCCTTTCTTACTCTTTTTTCCTTAAGTTGAATAGACTAAAATAATCATGCTTACACTTTAATTTTTTAAACTTTTGTGTTGTAGCATTCTTAATCCTCAAGTTAACTATTTTTTATGGGTTATTAACAAACAACCCCCTATAATTTCAAACTTTTAACAAACACCCACCTAAGTGTCATCTAGCCCCTGTATTTTTCTCACCTTACACAAAACTCTTACTCCATTAACAAACACCCCCTACTGTTAGAAATTAATATTTTATGCCCAAAATATCCCTAAAAAATAAATTAGTAACTAAATTAAGATTTTTGAATATATATATATATATATATACTACTTATAAAAGTGTGAGGCTTTCTAAATATATATATATGTATGTATACTAATTTTAAACGCCCAACACTTTTATAAGCAGTATACATATATATATATATATATATATATACATATATATATATATTAGTTAAATATAAAATTAAAAAAAAATGAATTTGGGTTTCTATTCATCTTGCTTTTAAAAATAATTTATCAAAAGCTTATACTTTAATATTCTTTTATTACATTTTAATAGTAGTTCATTGAGTGTAATTGTTACACTTTAAATTTTATTTTATTTTTTAAGAGAATAGATGCATAGAAATTTTATAAGTGTTTTGCCCTTATAATTTGTACTCCCTTCATCCCAAAATAAGTATCCACTTTTCTTCTTCAGCCGTCCCAAAATAAGTATCCACTTTGAAAAATCAAAGCACTTTATTTGGTCAATTTATCAGTTTAACCTTCAAGCATTAAAGTTATAAAACATATATTTTATAAATGATCACATCACTATGGTGGGACCACGAGTAAAGTTGGTATTTCATTCAGTAACACTATAATAAAAGTCATATTCTTAAAAAGTTGGATTCCACAAAAAGTGACTTGTAATTTGGGACAGAGGGAGTAATATATTTTTTTCATATTTGAATTTAAATAAATAAGTAAAATTAAACAAAAAAATAAAAAATAATTTTTTTTTTTTTTGTAATTTATTAAAAAGTCTTAATTTAGTTAAAGAATAAAATAATTTGTAATTTATTCAAAAATCTTAATTTAGTTACCAATTTATTTTTAGGGGTATTTTGGGCATAAAATATCAATTTCTAACAGTAGGGGGTGTTTGTTAATGGAATAGTAACGGAATGGGGGTTCTATGTAAGGTGAAAAAAGTACAGGGGACTAGATGACATCTCAGGGGGTGTTTGTTAAAAGTTTGAAACCATAGGGGGGTGTTTGTTAATAGCATTTATCATAAGTACTTTTTATTATATTCAATATATGACACAATTTTTCGGTTTGCCCCTCTGTGTGTAGATTTTAGTTTTTTTTTTTTTAACTATTAATGATTATTTTTAAATATAATTGTAATACTTGTTAATTAGCTTTATTTATATAAATAATTTGAAATAAATAGTCTCCACTTAGAATATTAATCTCTTCTTATATTTGGTAGAGTTGTTAGACAAATTTCAATTAACTAAATTTAAATAATGGTAATATATACATTATATTTTATCATTAGTAACTAATGATTTTTACAAATTTATATATTTGTCACACTTTAAAAAATAATTAATAAAAAAACTTAACTTTTTGGCACAAGGTGCCAAATGCAAATATTTTGCAACCAAATGGAACTTTGTCAAAAAAAATACATTTTAAGCAACAAACTTTCAAATTTGTTGCTAAATTTTTTATTTTAAGCAATAAATAAAAAAATTATTACAAAAAACTAATTATTACAAGGAAAAAAAAATTTGTCACTAAAATTTAATTAATTTGCACCAAATAAATGTTTTTTCTACGAATTATATTTTTGTCGCTAAGTTCAAAAAGTTTGCAACTAATTGGAACTTTGTTGAAAAAAAATTTTAGACAACAAACATATAAGTTTGTGGCTAAAAATTAAATTTTAGGCAACAAACTTTTTTTTTGCAAAAAACTAATTATCTACAACAAAATCTCATGTTATTACACAGAGGGGTATATGCGTCATTTTATTATTCAATGATTTTACTCATTTAATTAATTATTTAATTTATGGGGCATATGCGTCATTGGGGTATCTTTATCAATTTTTTCAAACTTCAGGAGACAATTAAAATGCACTCTTTAAACATTGCATCTACCTGTAATTTACTCAAACCTTAAAAGGTATCACTGTAAATAACAAAAAAAAAAACAGTGGGAGCCACCTTTCCCACCCACTAGGCCTTGATTGGTCCCTCTTGCGTACATACATAAACATATATTTAGATGTTTGCTTTGGAATCAAATATATAAAAGCGATAGGGTTAACTTCATTTATATTTCCTGAGGTTTGTTTTTATTTCAATCATACCCCTTTAAGTTTTAGTAGTTTTAGTCATACCCTTTATTTTTTTAAACTCACATTATTCACACCCCCTAATGTCACTTTCAAAGATGACATCATCCTGAATTTTTATTAAATACCTAAATTACCCTCAATGTGTTATTCAAGTTTTGTTTGGAAACAAAGATAGTGTTTTTATCAATTAGATCCCCTCCTATCATTTTATTACTTTTTTTTATTTTAAAGTTTTAGTTTATTACTTACATTTTTTGGCGCTAATATGCAGTATATTTTGGCGCCAAAATCAAGCCCATTTTTATTTTTCATTTACACCCCCTCAACGGTCATATTGTGAGCCCCAAACAAGACAATAATTTTTCACTTACACCCCCTCAACGGTTATATTGTGCAACGATCATTTTTGTGCCTTTAGAAAGTCTGACTTGCATCATTTTTGCATTGTGCCCTCATGGATTGCATTTTTGTGCCTTTATAAAGTCTGACTTGCATTATGCAGATTATGGAGATGGTGTAATCCCATGATTGGTGAAGATCATGGATTGAAGCATGAAGACCAAGTTGAAATTTTTGAAGAGGTTGCAGAATTGAAAGCAAAAATCAATGTTATATGGGCAAGATTAAAAGTTCTTGAAGCTACTAATGTGTCATTAAAACTGACTACATTTTTATGTATTTTGTTATCCATTTATGGTATTTTTTTCAAGTAAACATATATGTAACAAACATACCAAAAGTGTAACCATTTCATCCAATAAAATGTCAAAGCAGTTACATAAAATAAAATAACAAAAATTACATTTACATCATGTAACTTCCACCAGTTGATCAAAGTACCAAAATATGTAACCAGTTATATCAAAGCAGCCCCAAAAAATTCAACTATGACTTCCTATGTGTCATTTACCAAAAGACTTTCTATGTGTCATGTACCAAAAGTGTCACTAACTAACCATTTGTCCAAAAAAACATATTGTGCATCAAAAGTGTCATGTACCCACCAAAGAACAAACTGTGTATCAATATTCACCACTTTAGACCACCAAAAAAATAGACCACTAAAAAACCACTTTAGACCACCAAAAAAATAGTTCAAAAACATATACACTATCTAAATTCACTGTGTAACTTGAAAAGGTCCCGCTCCGCCACTTCCACCAAGTTGGTCTCATTTCTTACTCCATGAGATGCATGAGCTACATTAGCCTTGTAGAGTCAAAACAAATATAATTTACACCTCCAAAAATATACATGAAATAACTATATCATCCAAAAATATAGTACAAAAAAACAATTCAACTAATATACTATTTCATAGTTTCATATACCTGTTGTGTAACTTGAGAAGCTTGAGAAGGTCCCACTCCACCACTTCCACCAGTTCCAGTCCCATGTCCAACTCCTTGAGAAGCTCCAACTCCATTAACCTCCTATATTGAACAAAAATAAATCAATTTAGATAACAAACAAAAATATAACAATTTAGATAAAATAAACTGAACATACACTAAGTATAAATAAACTGAACATACAAGTGTAATTAAACTGTAAAAAAACACAAGTGTAATAACATACACAAATAAACAGTAAATAAACTGAACATTAAAACAATAAGTATAAATAAACTTTTGGAGATGTCTTCCAACAGAATTAATTCAGGTTCCACTACTTAATAATAAAGTAAAATTCTCAAAATTTCAAGTACTAATAAAATGTGCTATCATGATGTTTAGTTATTCAAAAAAAGGCCAAAAATTGAAATTTGGAAGCAAGTTTAGTTCAGCTTTTGTAGAACAATCTTTTGTTCTCTGAAAACTTGATTGAAAGACTAAATAAAAATATGTCATGGAATAGGTTGTTTCATATTAAGTAAGTGATCTAATATGCATAGAACAACATAGTTAGATTAAGCACATTCAAACTAATAAATAATTTTAGCAGTTCCTTTGCTTGAAATGTTATTAGCAGTAGTATAATCCAAATTTATTCAAATAATGCAATGTTGAATCCATGTGAAGGAGCTGAAACAATCAATGCCAACCTATAAATATAATAAAAGATTTTTAAGGAAGGTTCAAAAATGAATGTGAGACAATCCAGGCTATTTTAATAAATAACCTTTTTGACCAAGCATTAATACAAAAATTTCCGTTTCAAAAAAACAAAATTTACAATATGAAAGCTATAAAATAACATCCAAACAATAGCAGCCTGCACAACATACATAAGTTTTGACATCTAAATATCATATAACCACCCCTAATTGGGTCAGGAACCAAAGCTCAAGCTTATCCAGTTTTTGATTTTGATAACAATAGGTCAAATTACTTTTAAAAAATCACACATGAGAAAAAAAAATCATGCATGTCTTCTCATTAAACTAAAATAAAAAGAAATATAAATTTGCAGTGTTAACAGTAATTTCAGCAACCACATTGTCTAATCTAAACAAGTCATAAAAATATGTAGAAAACTCTTAATCCCCCAACATACATATATGATATAGATATAGATATAATTGAAACCTTTTTTTTTTTGCAATTATAACAAAATCCCCAATTATTCTGACCTAATTTAGCAATTATCATGAAACCCCCAAATTTTTGCAATTATAACAAAATCCCAAAAATTTTCTAACTAATTAATAAGTGATAAAGCTTACCCCTTTGCGAAAGAAACCAGCAGAAGGAGAGAACCATCTTCCACGAACCCAAATGGTGAACGTCTTCAGATCTAGGGTTTTCCAGGTGTTGCGAATGAAAACAAATAGCGACAGCTTCAGAAGTAGGGTTTTACAGGTGTTGCGAACGAACCCAAACTTTGAATGGGCTCAGATCTAGGATTTCTTTCAAAGGGGTTGAGATAGACGGCTTATGATCTTAGAAAAAGGGGTTTGAATAATATATATTTGAATGACGGGTTTGAAGATTTGATAGAGGATCAGATCAAAGTTTGAAATAGAATGGTTGAGAGTACTGTATAGGATCAGATCTAAGGTTGAGAGAGAAACAACGCATGTGAATTTTAAGGTTTGAAATTGAGAGAAACGCAGGTTGAAATAGGGGTTGAGAAATAAACGAAGCATAGATCAGATCTAGGGTTTGAGAGAGAAACGATGTGTATGAGTGTTAGGGTTGAGAGAGAAAAACGTATATATGTCTTGTGTATATAAGATTGTATATATGTCTTTAAGTGTATATGTCTTTAGTGTATATAGATCAGATGAGACATGTTTGGATATAGGTTAAGAGTGTTTGGAATAGTGTTAGGTTTAGGTGAATATTGGGTTAGCCTATTCCAGGAATAAGTAGTGTTTGGATTAAGGGTAGTTTAGACATTTCACACCAAATTTGACCACCAAAAGCTTACATGGGGTGTAAATGAAGATACTGAAATCTGAGGGGGTGCGATTGAAATAAAAGTAAACCTTAGGGGGTGTAAATGAAGTTAACGCAAAGCGACATTATCAGGAAACTCCTATGTGGTTTTAAAAAATGATCAATTTTGATCATCTTGCCCCATTCCCTCTAATTTAAGATAAAAATGCCCCTGATGAAACCAGAAGGGATTTACTAATATGAAACTGTAGGGGGTTTACTAATAGAAATAAATGGGTTACCTTCATTTACACCCCCTGAAATTTGTTATATCTTCAATCAAATGAATTTTTATATATATATATTTTACAATAAACAAAATTTTTTTTTATTTACGCAAAAATAAAAAATTAATGCCAAAATATATATTTTTTGAACTACCAATTTGGGTAAAAAAAAAATTAACGCCGAAAAATTGATTTATGCTGAAATAAAAAATTAATACCAAAATATTTTATTTTGAACTTAATATCGAAACAAAAATATTTTTTTTTACCAAAATATTAATACCAAAATATTTTTTTTCGAACTACAAATTTTTTTTATGCCAAAATAAAAAATTAATATTGAAAAAATTATTATTTTTATTTTGGCATAAAATATATTTTTTTACCGTTTTTTTTTATATTAAGTCCAAAAAAACAAATTCTGCATAAAATATTAAGTTTACCGAAAAAAATTCGGCATAAAATATTTTTTTTACCGAATTTATTTTTTATATTAAGTTACAAAAAAAAGATTTTGAGGAATTTTATTTTTCCGATATTAAGTTCAAAATAAAATATTTTGGTATTAATTTTTTATTTTGACATAAATAAAAAAAAATTCGTTTATAGTAAAATATATATATAAAAAATTTAACTCGTAGTCAAAAATATTTCCTTTATATATTTCAAAGTTAATTTTTTATATTTTACTCTAATTGGTAGTTTGAAAAAAAGATTTCGGCATTAATTTATTATTTAGTCATAAAAAAAAAATTTGTTTATCATAAAATATATAAAAAAAATTCGTTTGATTGAAGATAAAGTAAATCTCAGGGGTGTAAATGAAGTTAATCCATTTATTTCTATCAATAAATCCCCTGTAGTTTCATATCAGTAAACCCCCTCTGGTTTTATTAGGGGCATTTTTGTCTTAAATTAGAGGGCATGAGGCAATTTGATCAAAATTAAAACCACAATGGAATTTTTTGAACTAGAGAGGGGTAGTTGATCATTTTTTAAAACCACAAGGGGTTTCATGATAATATCCCTATATAAAACAAAATCAAATATTTGTAGAAGATATAAGTCGTGAACCACTTTGACCCGTTTGGAAATCTTATTTTTGTTTTTTGGCACTGTTCAGGAGAACAAAACATGTTTGACAATCATTTTTACTGTTTGTTCTGTTCTCAATTTGGGAAATGTTTTCGTGAATAGTAGGAAAAATAAGGGAACAATAAAAACCTGTTTTTTTGTTCTCTCTCTCAAAAAAAAGGTGAAAATATTTACGACCCCTTATGAGAAATAGGGACGAAATGGGTGAAAATGGGCGGCAAAGTAAATGTAGAAAACTTTCTCTCTCTAGAAAATAATAAGTTTTTCTTTCTAGAAGTCTTTTGGCCTCAAATTGAACCAATATATTTTTTGGTCCCAAATATATTTTTTATTCTTTTGGGTGAAAAAATAAGAACAAGAATAAAAATTATTCTAATTTTTTTATTCCCAAAAACAAAATCAAGAGTTACCAAACTCTTAAAACCCAAGTACGGTTGAACCACAGAGAAAGAGAATCAAAGTACAGATTTTACATGAACCCTATCTTTTTACAATTTTTACTCTACATTTGATAAATCAGACACTATAAAAATATGGATATATATATATATATATATATAAAAGTTACTTCAAATAACTCCTGCCTCTCAGACCATATTTAGTTAAAACTCTCTCTCTCTCTCTCTCATTTCACTATTTCCCCTTCTCTCTCTCCCATCAGCTAGCCGAGCCAGAGAACTCCTGCAAAGATTCTTCACTCCTCGTCTGCCAAAAGGTTAATTTTCTCCACCAGTGCTTCTATATATATAGAATAGATATAACATGTATATATAGATATGAACTGATATATATATTAGGTAGGTTAGATCTTTGTGATATTTGTTGGATTTAAATTTTTTGAGCAGAATATTGGATTTTCAAAACACAATGTGTTTGATTCATTTTTTGGCTCTCATGATTGATTTTGATTTTTTTTTTATGTAGGATTGTCAAAATTTTGAAAAATGTCTGCAAAATATTGAAAAATGTCTACATTTTCCCACCCTTTACACTATCTAAAACTCTATCCTCTCTTACATACTTCAAAGAAGTAAAAGAGGGTGTGAGTTTTTTTTTTTTCCTTTTCCACCAGCGCAAGTGTTGCAAAGTTATAACCTTACTCCTCGATTGGGGAGATGAGGGGTTCGAGGTGTGGTGTATGAGTTTCTTACCATTCAAAAAGGGTATAAGTGAGGTCAACTATGGATGGCTATGGGATCAAGAATTTGGGTTCATTATTTAGAATTTTTTTTTAAAATTCCCATTACTTCCAATGCTTTTGTGCTTTGGTTTTTGTTTCGAATCTTTTATTGAATATACTATGCCTAAGTTTTACAATCCAAAGCTGGTCTGAAATTGGAAAAATAGGCCCAATCCACATAATTACCGCTCCTATTCGAAGGAAATTTGTGTGAAAATAGGAAATTAAGAAATTAAAAGGGATCAGATTAGATCATTGTCTTGTAAAATACCAAAGCTAATGTAGCTCATTTAGAATAAGGTAGTCACCGAGGTCTGATTTATTGCATCAGTCACTGTTTTGGTTGGTTGGTTAATTGTATGATTTTGCCGTCACTGTTTTGCTCAACTGTGAATGCACTATTTGTATTTTTTCGAATTTTGTTGGGCCTCAATTGTGATGTTGCAGGAATATGGCTCATAATAATGTTTTCAACGGCGGAAAAAATGCTGAGGTGGAAGATGGTGGCAATGGGGGGCACCTGACAGTGGTTTATCTAGCCCCTCTTGAATCACATTTGCCCCATCGTCGTCAGAACTTGTTGAGATTGTATGTGGTAGACGTGGATAACAGCCATGCCCATTATGAGAGGGATGGCCTGAAAAGTTTTGAAGATTGGCGTCACGGGGTGAGGCTGACACATACTGTGTCTTATGCTTCTGCTCGGGCCAGTATGTTAACCGATGAGGGCAAGAAAGCACTGAGGTATAAACGAACAATATTTGACGAAGCGATCACTAGAATTTAGGCGTTATCTTTTTTAGTAATAACACATGTGTAATCTTTCTATAGAGGGGTTGCTTGCTGGAGTTTCAGCCTTGCATGCTCGTGGCTATTGCCTCCACATGGACACTCTCATGGAGAAGCATGTTGTAATGTTTCAGGATACCCCCAGGTAATTAATATGACATCCGACCTATAAATATTTTATGTTCCATGTGTTTTCATATTTTAGTATCAGTTTATAAAAATGTGTATTGGAATGTTTTCCCACATTTGAGATCAATGAACCTTAAACTTGCCATAACATGAACCATTTATGTTACAGGTTAATTTTGCCGACAAAAGAATTGAGCTGTGACTATGACAGGCAAGCTGACTATAAGAAGCTTGCTTCATTTATCGGGCAAGAAATGTTCCGCATTCCCCCAATGCCTATAGATCTTGAGTACTTTTGTGAGATATTGGAGGATGGCACACACGATAAGTATATATATATATATATATATATATATATTTTTTTTTTCCCATTCTTGCATATGGATTTTTTTTAATATAATTAAATGGAAATGTGTCTTATAATTTATTTTCATGTTTTTTTAAGGGATAAGGTATTTCTAGTGGAGAGACATTGTTCTCTGCTGAACTCCCAAGGAAGAATAGGACTTTTGGGCAGACTGATGCCACAATTACATGCCCTCAGTTCCCATGAAGTGTCACACTATTGCTTCCTAAGTAATTTGGTGAATAGTTTGGCCCCGATTCCCGATAATCATCCAATGCGGTAAGGTGCAATCTATCTATCTATCTATCTATATATATATATATATATATATCCGTTTTCTATACTTCTGTTGTTAATTGTGTTTATTATTTTCCTTCCATTTGATTTATTATTATTATTATTATTATTATACCAACAGGATAACAATGCTGTATATGTGGACACAGTCGTCACAGCAATGTTTCTGAGATCCTTACCAGTGATCCAGAATGTCATGAGGAGGTTGGGGTTTATTAGAAGCTTCATGCCGGTATGATGTTTGGAGAGCGTTAAAATTCTCTTACGGATTTTGTTATTTTTTCCTTGAAATGATACTGTGTTGTATCTTCATTACTTGTTTATATCAATGAATTAATCTGCTATTTTTCATAACTGCAATAAGTTACCTGGCTAATAATGACATTGGTCTGATTCTGTGACTGTAAAACATGTATTGGTGCATTTAAGATTCAATGTGCAAGAAATAAATAAATAAATAAAATCTACTGCGATAAGTTACATGACATTGGTCCGATTCTGTGACTGCGAAAAAAACAAAAATTTATGCGACTGATTTACACCAAAACAGTTGAAGGAATTATTTTGCATTTTTCACTTGAAGTAGCAGATTTCTTCTTGCAAAGGGATGATGTGAAAAGGCATTATCTGGTTATTACAGAATCATACATCAGTGAAATATGTTCATGAGAATTTGCTCATAACAACTGTGTTGTTGTATTATAAATTTGTGTTATATAGCTTGATGTTTTGCTTATTTATATGAGCTTATTTAGGATTTTCTTGTAGCCTTGGTATAAAAGGACTTCGAGGGATATCACAGAGAAAGAGAGAATTAGGATCTTGGTATTTTCTCTTCTTTGTATTGTAAAAAATTTGCCGGATGTTTAGAGGATGTAGATACGTTTTGTACTGAAAGTTATAAAACTTTATATTCTATAGGTATGGTGTTTTTATTTTTCTGTCTTGTTTACAGGTTTCTTGTTGGTTTGTTGCTTGTAAAAACAAGTGCTCTAGTTCTTATTTTAGTAATAAAATGTACATAATTTATTTATTTTCAATTAGTCTCCGAGTATGAGAGTCCAATAAAAAGTTCTCAGTATCTACATAAAATGTTTGCTCTGACTTCTGACTCATTGAACAATTTAACTTGAAAATCTTTGTACGAGAATGTAGTATGGTACATAAAGAAAGAAGTATCTTTGTGAAAAAACACTGACATTTTGTACAATATATATATATATATATATATAATTTCTGTGTGTGTGTGTGTGTGGTGGTGGTGAAATTTCTGTTTTGAACCTAATGATGAGATATATATGGTGTAAAGGACAACCAGAACTCACATTGATAGTAACCAACTTCACATACCAAAAGAATCATTACAAACAATTACAAAGCATTATTATAAGACACATAAGATTAAACAATACATGGTTATTACATGAAATCTTCAACCTGCAAACACCTTTGTACAAAGGCAAATAGTTGCATACACAAAATGTGCATATCTATCTATTTGTTATGGATGGAGAGATTACACTTCAAACCAAACAAACAAATCTCAAGATGTCTACATTAGACCAAACCAATACCACTAGTACTCTCTAACATCATAACAAACAAAACCACCTTCCCTTTTGAATCTACCAATGGCCTCCCTTGCCTCCTTCAATCTGAAACAAAGAAACAGATCAATAATTAATCTCCTCTCTATTATGACTATATATATATATATATATATATATATATATATGCGATAATAGCATACACACCAATCACAATGATCGTTGGATGTGATTATTAAATTTCTTATGGTAGTTGTTTTATTCACGACAATCACGTCTACAGATCCATATGTTTGGTGTGTATGAATTTCTTGCTCACGGTTGAACAAGAGATCATTACTTTACATTCGCTATATATCTCACCTGTGTTTGTGGCACATACCTCCTCATGAACCAACATAGTCTTGATCTTCACTTCCTCTATGGTTTCTAAAGTCCCAAGACTTTTCTCAGTTTTCTTTGGCGCAATGTGACTCCTCTTCAGTCCCAAACGCTCCTTCCACCGGCTTGAGCCCTTCGGTCTCCATGCGAACACATTGTCAGACTCATCATCGTCGATGAGGAGTTCGTCTCTCAGTGTCATCTTGGCGCTATTTTCCTTCAAAGGCACCAACTTTCCCTTGAAGAAGAGCTCGTCTGCAGAGATCATCGTGTTGCTTTTTGCAGAGAACTCAAAATCCGAGGACACGGGTGCTTCTCGGTAGCTCTTTTCGTGCTTGATCGATTGTTGGGAGTCTGCGAAATCATTGGAGAAGGAGATTCTTGGACCCATGGAAGTGCAGTACTGGCCTTGCTGCTCATTGAACATGTTTAAGCAAGCCATGGGGGATTAAGACCAGACTCTCAATTATTGTTTTATCTTCTACTAGTAGAACTCACATGCAATCTTAGTACTTATACTGATGAATTCTTGTTTTTTGTGAGCATATATTAAGGAAACAAATGGGATTAAATATATCAAGGAACATGGCATGATACTTCTCTATACTTTAAAGATTGAATTACCAAATTTTTTTTTATTGACTTCAACGTTTTGTTGTGAAATAGTAAAGTTACTTATGTGTGGTTAATTTGGTATCATAGTGTTCGAATCTCGTAGTTATTGTGTTTGACCATAAAGCATGTTACACTTGTGGGAGCGTGTTGGAGGTTTAAATTTTTTAAAGTTACACTATTTCTATTAGCTTAAACGTTTTAGAGTACTTGGGTAGTTAACAAGTGATTTTATTTGATGCTCTGAATGCAATTTTAGTAATATATATATATATATATATATATATATATATATATATATATATATATATTTTAATTCTCTGAAAACATAGAAGTATTTTCTGATTTACTAACCAAACAAGTTCTCTGAAAAAATAGCCACTGTCTTGGTTCCTTTTAGAGTAAAAGTATGATCTCATTGTTGATTTTATTTTTCAAGACAATGTTTCTCATTTATTCAAATGGCTTCACATGACTGCTTTGTGATGGAATATATCACATATATAACATAGAAGGCGTGTGAGGCAAATCTTAAGAACTGAGACAAAGCCGGCAAAGCCTACTTTCTTTGTAGCAAATTTTATTGTTTTTTTTCCTTCTTGACTGGTATTTAAAACAAATTTTATTGTTTTTTTTTCTTGACTGGTATTAATTTCAAACAAAGTTTGTCTTTATTTGTAATAGATTAATTATAATATATACTTAATTACAGAAAACATACACCTCTCTAACTTGAAAGTTAACACACAATAGATATGGACAAGATAGAGTTCAATAAGATCTAAAGAGACAAAAACATTTTGATTTTAATTTTTTTTTTTTTTTTTCATTTTAAGACAAGAAGGACCATATATATTAGTTCCTCCCACATTAATTTGAAATAGTACAGTCACATGTCATAAAAGGGAATTTAGACAGTACAATTTCCATGAAAATTCCAATTGGTTGTCCGAGAGACATTGGTATTTGCTCAATCTCTAGCTACAAGCTACAATTGAAATGATTTTTTTACAACTATTTTATGATGATAGATTAAAAAATACAGAACTCGTGAACTTGTAATTTATATATAATGGATTTACTTTGACTGGCATCTAGAGTCCATCCCTCACATGCAATTAAAAGGTTGTCTATATATAACTACGTGCACATGCATATGCATACATATATATATACATATATATATGTGGAGAGAGAGAGTGTTCCAATGGTGAAAAGGCGACTGGGTAGCTGTCATAGCAACTTTCACGAGACCTACCGCAAAGAAGCAACATAAAAAATCCTCCATTTTTCAAATTTGAAGCAATGAATGGGCTGTCTCTATATGCTTATAGTAAAGATTCTACTATATGAGTAACATGACTAATGTCTACAAGACTATATCTCTTTTATTACACTTCTAATAAACAGTGTCTAACAACAAATCTTACAAAAACCTACTACACAGTAATAATTGATAAGACTGTCTCTTCTTCTATTTTCAAAGGTCTATGGTTTAGTAACAATAATCATAGAACAAAAACACGTAGACTTTTATCATTTCGCAATAAGGTCAGAAAGGGAAATGAAATTGCCATCTTTTCAATGATAATTTTTATACATGTTACATTAAATCCGCTGCAAAATAAGTGACGATTGATATCGTCACTAATAGAGGTAAAAATTACAATTATAACATTTAATGACCATCTGTAAATCGGCACATAAGTTACTGTGATAATAAAAACTATTCTTATACTTCACATTTCATATTTCATATTTTTGTCTACCAATAAATTTTGTCACTAATTTATCACTAGAAACACATGCATATATATATAGTTTTATATAGTGACCCATTGAGCCATTAGGATAACTTATAAATCCAGCATTATATTAATCACTATAATGTACACTATTTAAGTTGGCATTACTTTGCATGAGCTCACTCAAATTATCTCAAAAGTTGAGCCTTTCTGAAGTCATCTGCCTAAATAAGCCCTACCCCAAATGTTTCTAATTACATTATTCTATAAATGGGAAAATTCAAAAGTTTCATATATGCCACTTGTCAACGACGGATCGGATCTAGTTAAAACCAAATTCAATTTGTTAAGAAATCAGATTATCGGATTCGGATCCTAATCGGGTTATCGAATTTTATTTTCAATCCATATCCAGCTAATCGGATTCAGATCATAATCGAATTATTGACAGGTCTACTGATAAGGATGACAAAAACTCCGATCCACAATCTGAATCTGATAATTTGACTGTTTTTTACTTAGTTAATTCATATCAAAATTTCTTCATTATCTAATATCTAATTTGATACTCCGATCCAATTATCTAATTAAAAAAAATACAAAAATATAAAAATCAATAAATAAATTTATATTTTTTATTGTTCTCTAAGAATCAGTAAATACAAAATTATCAATCAATACTTATAACACATGTTCATGACAAATATAAAAATAAAAAAATAAAAAAAATAAATTGAAACATTATTAAGTATATTACATTTACAACTCAATATATTAATAAATAATATATAAATTTAAAGTATAAATATTGAAAATACTAAAATTATTCATACTTTTAATAGTGGTATAGATGATCATTCATTATTAATAAATAACAAAATAATTAACAATTAACATTTATATACAAGTATAATACTAACGGTCCGTTTGGCTCACTTGTTTTCTGTTTTCTTTTTTACTGTTCACTCATTTAAAAAAAAAAACATTTTTGGCAAACGCGTTTACTGTTCACTTTTTTTTTTTCCAAGAAAACTGTTTTATGTGAATAGTGAATAAAAGTGGTGAAAACACCAAATACAACTTTTAATTGTTTTTTGAGTTTTTTCACTGTTTAGGGTACCACCTCCGCCACCGCCCCCACCGCCGCCACCACCACCCTCGCCACCGGTCGCCGCCGCCGGCCCCCACCACCTCCAGGCCCCATCTCCACCGGCCACCGCCGCCGCCGGTCACCGCCGCCCACCAATACCATTTTATTTTTCAATATAAATTTTGATCCAAATGTTTTTTTATTTTTAGTTTTTTGCTGAAAAAAACAAAAACAAATACAAATACAATTTTTATATTTGAAGACAGAAAACAAATACAAAAAACAGATTTTCCAAACGCCCCCTAAATATATACACATTAAAATATCAATATATATATATGTTATATAATTTCGGATCAGATTAATATAAATCCAAATCTAATTTATTTAAAAATTAAATTATTGAATTCGAATCTTATTCAAATTATCATATTTTATTTTTAATTCATATCTAACTAATCGTATCGGATTAAGATAATATCCAATCAATTGAAAGACGTACATGTAACAAATCCTAATAACGCCACAAGCACAGGCAATGGAATGCAATAACTACTTAAAGGACCACGTGAGCTTGAGGAGTGGAATAAAAACAAAAGATCAAAAGCACTTTGGTCTGGTCAAATTCAATTATGAGAACAACCACTTTGTGCCTCTATTCAATCTAGTCCAAAGTTATTATATAGTTGTATTATATATACATTAGAAACTAGATAATATCAACCATAAAACAATAGAGAAGATTGTCCCATTTACGGAGGCTAGTCAATTCCATATTTTGCAATTAAGTCTTAATTTTAGTCATGTATGTATGTATGTATGTTGTATTGATCACATCAATGGAAGGACAAATTCATTTTTTCGAAAAGGGTCAAATATTACTCTTTAATAAATAATGTCTAACAAGAACTCTCGAACCACCATAGATAAAATCAATCATAGATTTTATAAAAGGATTGAAAGTTATATATATATATATATATATACATACATACATACTGGGATAGATATATGAAGTGAGCTTGAAGTTCTACCGACATTACAATTTTAAGGATGGTTTAGTTGTAGGAATTGACTAATAATAGGTTACTTGGATGGCACTACTGACCCTCACATGATTTATCCTCTTCTCAGTAGAATTTTTCACCAGATCCCCAAATGGGTTTTTGACACGTGTATATTCTCCCAAAATACAGCTCTGTACATTGAAGATTGCTTAGTAGACAATGGACAAAGCCCATGAATTAGTGGAGCCAAGCTTGGTCTAATGGCATTGTCTCCCTTCTGGTCTCCCATATTGTGAGCACATTTTGTTTCTATTCTCTCATTTAACAATCTATTTCATCTTAAATATTTATCTTATGGCACATTTTGCAATGTCAGATCAAGAGAACCTTTATTTTCTTAATTGGGTGCTTTGAACTTTACAATCCCACTCCAACAATATCTATTTGAAAATGAGGAAAATTATTGGTAAGTCCTTTCAAAAATAATTTGGTAACACATTTAAGTGATACTTTTGATATGTATTTACAAATTCAAATTTAAAATTTTATATACTATTTTTTCTCATATTACCATTTAATAGTAACTTATCAATACGTAAATTCATAATTTATTTATACATTACTCCTTGAGATTTCATTCTTAATTAATTGGCTTAATATCATATTTAAAATTTTACTTTGAATAATTTTTTTTAAGAAAAAAATATGGTTGAATATGTAAAATTAAATTTAAAATTATTTTTAAAAAAATACAAGCAAGTCAAATTTATTTATTGATTTTTTTTTCATTTTAAATTTGTTCAAATAATAAAATTTTAAATAATATATTAAGACAATGAATTAAGAATGAAATCTTAAGGAGAAATGTATAAATAGATTATGAATTTACTTATTGATAGGTTATTATTGAAGGGTAATATGGAAAAAAGAGTTTACAAAATTTTAAATTTGAACTTGTTTGTAAATACACCTCAAAAGTATGACTTAATTGTGCTATCAAATTATTTTTAGGACTTATCATTAATTTTCTCTTGAAAATATTAATTTTCCTACATTAAACTAGTCTTCCCTAATTGGAGGCAAAATTATGGCCGAATATCAATCTAATCTAAATCCGGGAAAAAATCCAATTCATTTAGTCTCAAAGTCCAATGAAAATTCAACAGATCAAATTTAATTTGATAGGTATCGGGTCCCATCGATCAGACTTTTGCTAGACCTAATCTTAATCGGATCAAATCGCGCCGACCCCTATCAGATCAAATCTGATTTGTTGGATTCTCAATAGACCAAGTTTAGTGAAAGCGGATTTAGAGTTTAGTGAAGGTGGATTCTCTAAATCCGCTATATTAGTTTTTCTCTCCAATTCTTTAAATTATTATCCAACAATTATAAGATGGGACATTAAATTTATTTTGTTTGAATTAAGTTGTGTGTGTAACCCCAATACAGTGAGCAATAGCATAGTGTTTAGATATGCTTGAAACGAAACAAGCATATTAATTTAGAACACAAACTTAGAATATTAATTGCATGTACTTCTCATGCAATTGCAATTATAGATAAAACCAGAGACAAACGATCCAAAACTAGATGGTTTAATATGAATAGTAGTCTGTAGCGGAGACAGAGAATCTAATATTAGATTTGTTCTGGTTTCTAGTAATGAACATCAATTATCAATGCATATTCAGCTGCTTTCTAACATTGAAAGAATTTACAGAACTATGGTCGCACTCCATAATAATTGATATTAGGGAAAATTACATAAACTATTCCTAAACTATGACCTAATTGCACGCGGTACCCCTTGCGTTTCAATAATATCATAAACTACTCTTAAAACAACCTCCGTTATAACACTTCGCCCCTTCTGTTCAAAGTCAACGCTGGAAACTTTATGTATTGGTCAATAAAGGTTGTTTTTGTAGTGAACTTTCATTTTTGCCCTCATATCATTGCATGTTCCAATTTTGCATACAAAATTACTTAAATACCCTATTTTTTTTGAATTTATATATAATGTTCCAAAATATGAATTTTTTTTTTGAAAAATAATTTTTTTTGCGAAAAAGTATATATTATGTTCCAAAATATGATTTTTTTCCGAAAAATATATATTATGTTCCAAAATATGATTTTTTTGCAAAAAAGTACTTATTATGTTCCAAAATATGAATTTTTTTTTCGAAAAATACTTTTTTTGCGAAAAAGTATATATTATGTTCCAAAATATGAATTTTTTCCGAAAAATATATATTATGTTTCAAAATATGATTTTTTTGCAAAAAAGTACTTATTATGTTCCAAAATATGAATTGTTTCCGAAAAATATATATTATGTTCCAAAATATAATTTTTTTGCAAAAAAGTACTTATTATGTTCCAAAATATGAATTTTTTTCCGAAAAATACTTTTTTTGCGAAAATATATATTATATTCCAAAATATAATTTTTTTACAAAAAAGTACTTATTATGTTCCAAAATATGAATTTTTTTCCGAAAAATACTTTTTTTGTGAAAAATATATATTATGTTCCAAAATATTTTTTTTGCGAAAAATATATATTATATTCCAAAATATGATTTTTTCCTGAAAATAATTGTTTTTCAAAAAATATATATTATTTTTTCCGAAATAATTCATATTTTGGAAAATAATATTCTTCCTCCGAAAAATATTTTTTTTGCGAAAAATATATATATTTTTTTGAATTTATAATTTTTGGGGCAAAGTGGACACCGTGGGGGTTAGTTGATAAAACTGGATAGTATAGAGGGTTTCTTGAAATTAACCCTAAAATATAATATAAAACAAGGGCTTTTAAGTAAATTCACGCACAAATCTGACTGAGACTATTCTAAGAGATAGTAACTGATATTATTCAAACGTTAGAAGTACTCTCTGCAATTAGGTCATAGTTCAAGGATAGTTTATATAATTTTCCCTTGATAATATAGTAATATATGTATCAAGCTTTATTGTTACAACTCTTATATGTATTTGTTTGAGAATAAAATTATAAATCATGGAACTCTTTAGACGAAGGTTCTTTGTAATTGATTTACCATGGGTGCATGTTCATGCATTATATACATATCATCCCTCGTGCTTTCAAATTTTATTGATAACATTGCGTATAGTAGGTGTAGAAGTTATTAGGATTCGATACAAATATATTTGATAATTATTCCGTTCAGATTTGATGTGGGATAAGATTTTTTAACATTCTCCTTCATTTAAGCGAACCACCTTATCTATTCGATCGGGATCCGAATTCCGGGCCTATTCTTGACCTAATACCGAATTAAGGATTGCGGCATTGCGGGTGGGCATGTTCTTACAGTAAGATTAATACCGAATTCATTTATACCCAACCAACCACTTTCTCATTAAAATCCAATATAAGACAAGTCAGTCTAATATCTAACATCTAGTTAAGGAAGAAAAAGAAATTTATACAAGTAGGCTCAAATTTGCTAGTCCAGGCCCAGCAGCTTTTTAGTAGTGTGCCCTAAATTTGTCAGTCTAGGCTCAGTAACTCAGTAGTTAAGTGAATACCAAGGTTATTAGGATTGTAATCCTGGATAGGATAGTTGGAAGATCCATATAATCGAGATTGTAGAATTTTACTGAGAACTTAAAAATAGTTCAAATTCTCTCTTTAAATTATAATATCTCTATAATAGAATAAAAATATACTCTTTTTTTTCCTGAGAGCAAAAATATACTCAAAATATTAAATATACACAAAAACATAACTTTAAAGTCGATTTTGAAAATATTAAAAAGACTATATACATATTGGCTAAATTACATTCTCTTATTAATATTAAAAATATTAATTAATGTATAAAAATAATCAAGATAATATGAGTTACAACTTTTAAAGTATATTTTGTGAAGCATTACACAAATAACATATAAGCTTAATTTTCTATTGTATTATTATTTTTAAATAGAATTTGTGTATTATTACATAATTAGTATAAAGGTTTAGATTTTAAAAAAAATCGGATTAAAGAGTTATTGATATACTTTAATTATTATTATTTTTAAACATAATAACTAATTGTATAAGAATAATTAAGTCCCATTTTTTTCTTTTTAATAATTACATAAATTTGACCTATCATATAATATTATTTTATATTTCTTTAGTCTATATCTTTTGAAATACCAATTAAAGTTACACTTCAATTAATGCATTTAATTAATTAATTTTTATTTTTTTTCAAAGAAAGTTTGGAAATATTCCTAACCACTCACACTTTTAGAATTGTACTAGTAATAAAAGTCACATGCAAAATGGACGTATCATAATTAAAAAAGAAAATAAAAAATAATGATATTATATACATAATTTTGTAAAAAATTAAAAAAGTCACGTGCAAAATGCACGTGAGGGAAGAACCATAATTAAAAAGATAAAAAGTTATATATATATATATATTTTTTTTTTCTTCTAAAATACAACAAAAGTGCAACAATAAAATAATTTTCAAATTTCTTATCCATGAGTGAATATATAGATGTATATATTAACATGTACTCGTTTTACATTAAAAAAAAATATGTACTCGTTTAAGTAAAGTCAACTCTTTTGGCTTTTATTAGGTAATATAAAGTAAAGAACAAAATATTTACTACCAATGCTTTTAATAATAAAAAAAACTCAATTTTTGTATGTTAAAACACATGAAAGAAATAGAAATAATTAAAATAAGTTGCACTTTTATAACTACGTATAGAGATAGATTAGAGATAATAAATAATGAATAAATCCAAAAAGTATAGATAAATATAAATAAAAAATAAGTTTAAATCGGTTATTAATTTTTATTAGATAATAAGTATAGATAAGTTATAACTATGGATAGATATATACATTTAATGAGAAAATAAAAGAGTTTTGCAATGATTAATATAAGAGTAAATATTAAATAATAAATAATTTAACATTTTTTGTTCTAAAATAATTAAATAATGTATAGAAATATTCTAAAGCCTTGTATTTTATAATAGTATAGATAGATATATAAATAGATTGAGTTGTATTTGGGGCTTAAAAGTATTTTTTGGTTTCTCTATAAAATTTTTTTGCCTTTTATATGGATAGCCCAATTCAAAATTAATTTTTTCACCTAAAAAGTCAAAAATTGTATACAAATAGTAGAATCTTAATAGGATTGTACTATCCTAGCCTATGAACGATTTTTGTGAGATCCAAATTATTTTGGGTGATAGAGTCGTAGAATCGTAAGATCCTATCCCATATGATCGGATCCTAAGAACCATGGTGGATACCCAATAATATCCAAGCAAGCCCTAATTCACTAGTCCAGGCCCAGAAGCCCACCACTCCTTTATTTCCAAACCCAAAAATAAACACACACCCAGTCGACGAGTGAGACTTGACACTTCCATTTTAGGGTTTATCATTTCATTTCTCACTTTCTAGGGTTTTATTCTCAGTTTCCTTCTCCACAGAAAATGGCGTCTCTCATGGCGTTTCGCAGGGCTCGAAGCGCTTCTCCATTCACGGTACGTTCTCTCAACTCTTCTTCTCCATTTCAATTCATCTTCAATCACAACCTCCAAACCCTAACCCTAACCCACCTGAAACTCTCACCTTCCACTCCTTTCCTCAATCTCTCATTCAAATGTCTGAGCACATTCGCAGTCCCAAACGAATTCCAGAGACCCCCAGAACCCTCCAATCCTCCTAGGGCTTTTCATCAAGATCAGAACTATCCCCCACAAGGAAACCCTAATCAATGGAGTAATCAGAACCAGAACCAGAACTACCCACAACATCAGACTCCGATGAACTACCCTAATCCGGGTCAGGGGCATCCCAATTCGGGAAACCCTAATTATCCGAATCAGAGCCAACGTGAAAGCTATAATCAGAATGTTAATTATCCCCCACCCAGAAACCCTAATCAATGGAATAACCAAGATCGTGGCTACCCACAACAGCAAAACCTTAATTTGAATCATAGTTATCAAAACCAAGGGTACCCACAACAGCAAAACCCTAATTTGAATCATAGTTATCAAAATCAAGGGTACCCACAAAGGGGAAACTTTAATCAGGGTGGTGGTTATCCTCAACGGCAAGGTGTGGATCAGTGGAATAATCAGAATCAGGGACGCCCACAACCTGTAAACCCTAACTATGGGAACAATCAGAATAATCCGAATCAGGAACACCCACAACCTGTAAACCCTAACCAGAGGAATATGCAGAATGAGGGACGTCAACAACCTGGAAACCCTCACCCTAACCCTAACCAGTACAACAATCAGAATCCACAAGAAAGGAATGATCAGTGGGGAAACACTAGCCTGGTTAGCCGACTGGGGCAGGATGTGAAGAGTCAAGCCCCGACTGCTCCGCCAGTGTTTGAGGATTTGATGGTTTTGTGCCGAGAGGGGAATGTGAAGGAAGCTATTGAATTGATGGACAAAGGGGTACGTGTTAATGATCCTGAGTGTTTTGGAGCCCTGTTTGATTTGTGTGCGAAGTCGAAGAAACTTGAGGATGCGAAGAAAGTGCATGATTACTTCTTACAGTCGTCGTATAGGGGTGATCTTCAAATGAAGAACAAGGTGCTCGAGATGTATTCGGAGTGTGGAAGTATGACGGATGCTAGGAGAGTGTTTGATCATATGTCTGACAGGAACATTGATTCCTGGCATTTGATGATTTATGGATATGCCGCGAATGGGTTGGGCGATGATGGGTTGGCGATGTATGAACAGATGAGGGAGTTAGGATTGCAACCAACTGAGCAAACTTTTCTTGCTGTTTTATCTGCCTGTGCTAGTGCTGAAGCTCTAGAAGAAGGGTTTATACATTTCGAGTCAATGAAGGCTGAATATGGAATTGCTCCTGGGATAGAGCATTATTTGGGGCTTTTAGATGTTCTTGGAAATTCTGGGCATCTCGCTGAGGCTGAGGAATATATTGTGAAATTGCCATTTGAACCCACTGCAGCAATATGGGAAGCCATGAGGAACTATGCCCGAATTCACGGGGATATTGATCTTGAAGACCATGCAGAAGAGTTATTGGTTGCTCTTGACCCTTCAAAGGCCGTGGCCAATAAGATCCCTACACCACCGCCCAAAAAACAGTCTGCTATTAATATGCTTGAGGGGAAGAACAGGCTAGGCGAGCTTCGAAACCCTACTCTTTACAAGGATGATGAGAAGCTGAAGGCAGCGATGAAGGAGCGAGGTTATGTGCCTGACACGAGATACGTGCTTCATGACATTGATCAAGAGGCCAAAGAGCAGGCCCTGCTTTATCACAGCGAACGTTTGGCCATTGCATATGGTCTAATTAGTACTCCGGCTAGGACACCACTAAGAATCATCAAGAATCTCCGTGTTTGCGGTGATTGTCATAACGCGATTAAGATTATGTCCAAGATTGTCGGGAGGGAGTTGATTGTCAGGGACAACAAACGGTTTCATCATTTCAAGGATGGCAAATGCTCGTGTGGAGATTATTGGTGAAGGTACTACTGGTTTGGATTTCCGCTGTTGGTACGCAAAAAACATCATTTCTCATATGTAGTTACTTTGTAAAGTGCCAACTAGTATCTGTCCCATGGGCAGAAAATGCAGTGCTGCTAATTTTAGGAGATGAAAGTTGATATCCGCTGCATAACACTGAGTATTCTTGGCTTGAAGTTCAATTGATTAATCATAAATACACCTAGTTAATGTTGGCTTATCTTCCTGTGATTCCCATTACCTTGTATAGTATGCTTTATTTATGGGATTGTGTGTTTGATATTTAATTGCATGCAACTTTTTATGGCGTCTTGTTATAATCTTCCAAGTTTTTATATTTATAGTAATTGTGGTAAGCTACGAAATATTTTAGGAATTTCGCGACTGTGTTCCATATAGGATTATCTGTGTGTGGAATTAGCCTGTTCGGAAATATTTCTTGCATATATATATATAGCCTGTAAATGCAATCAAAATATCAAATTGTAACACTCTGGAATCAAGTCTCTATATTCATAAATTGACACCACCTACGCTATGTACAATCTATTTTTGCCCCTGTACACCTACGCGAAGCATCAGCCTATGGATCTGTAATTACAGTCTCTTTTGCATAATATATAAGAGAAGATTTTCTTCTCATGGCTTAAGGTGCACACTAGTTCTCTCTTCTGGTTCATATTTCTCTTTCCCTCAAAAAGTTGTTATTTTCAATCAGTTTAGTTTCTTATTACCAAAGGAACACACACACATACATGTCTGAGTTATAAAGATTACATTTATTAGTTTTTTCGACTTAATATACAAAGTCACTGCTTTTCTATCCCCCTGGGGAATAAAAATTGTTGCCAATACGGAACACACAAGCTGGTTTTGCAAGAAGCAAATGAGATATTGAACTTTAGTAAAGCTTCATATTGCGAGTCATCATTGTCATGAACTCATCCATGTCGATCACACCATCACCATTGGCATCCACCGCCATCACCATCTTCCGACAGTCCTGCAGGCTGCACTTCTCCCCGAGCCTCTTCAACAGCTCAAACACTTCCTCCACGCTTACTTTCCCATCGCCATCTGAATCAAATGTCCGGAAGGCACTTTGCACGTCCATTTTCTTCACCCCACCTCCCCTCTTCTGCACTTCAAGAAACTCTTTGAAATCGATAAACCCATCCCTGTCCAGATCAGCAACCTCAAATATCTTAGCAACCTCTCTGGGTCTGCTTTCACTTCCAAGTGCTTTCAGGATCACCTTGTACTCCTCTGGAGAAATCTTCCCATCTTTGTTGGAATCAAATTTATCAAACACTCGCTTAATCTCATCCATGTTCAGCTGGTACACAGGCAACAAGCCGGACTCTTGTCTGTCTCTGGATGAAAACATTCGGGTTGGTGTCCGCAGGAATTTCCTTTTCGAAAGGTTGTACCTAAAATCAAGAAAACTCACACCGGACATTTTCGGGTAGAGTTCTGAACTGAAAGCAAAAGTTACAACTGAAAAAGAGATCTTAGAGAACACCTGTCTTTATTGTTGGAATGGAAGATTTAGACATCTTTATATACTGGTTGAGAAACATTATATACATACACATTCTGATGCTAAAGTCAGCAGGTAAAGCAAAGTACTATTTCTTTTTTCTTTCAACCAAACAATTTTTATTCCTTGACAACTTGCATGATCAAAAACAAAAGATTCCAATTCAAAGGATAGGATCAGAAGAATAAAGAAAAAAAAATGGGAGTAGGCAAAGATGAAAAAGGAACATAGGAAAGTATGAATTTCTTAATTCTTGGGGAAGGTAGAAAAAATTCCTTGATTCTGTTCACCGGCATCCCTTTTGAGGAAGTCCCCTACTTACAATTCGCCATCTACAAATGTATCTAAGACATTTAGCTTTCATGGGAGCTTGCAACAATGTCACGTAAAAATTACAACAATGTTTAATGATCTAATCCTCAAATAAGCTCATCAAAGTGCTACCAAAAACTGTGTTGGGATGAAAAAGAAAAAGAAAAAGGAAAAGATCAATGTATATTTGGGTTAAGGTGGTTTTCCATTATCCAAATCCTCCATCACCTCAATGTCCGTGCGTGCTGTTATCTTCTGCACATAACCTGCAATGATAAGAATACCAATTAGTAATTGATGGCCTAAACTGACTAAGAACCCTTGAGTAGAATAAAGCACAATAAAGATATGGTAGAATCCTCGTATACTTTTAGTAAGACAGACTCAGATGCGTTGATGGAGTGTTTGGAATCCACACTTGGAGAAGAAGAAAAGAAAGAGGTAACTAGAAAAAATATGCTCATATTAGTTGTTTAATCAGACGGCATGTGAGCCAACAGAGAATTTTTCACCGTTCAGGAGGTTGGGAAAAAAAAACCCCAAACACCCCATTGGCCAGGGAAGAATAACACGAGCATCAATACGGTGAGAGGCGTTATAATTTAATTGAGTAGTTATCTTTTAAGGATTTGCATAATACTATACTGAACACAGTAGCCTACCAAATCTGCAAGCTTTTGAAATGTAACAGGATCAGCATCCAACATATTGAAACCTTGTCATTGTAAATCTATAGCGAGTCACTAAACATTTTCCAACATTCAAAACTTGCATTAGAATTTCCATGAATCTTCATAAGATCTAATCTTAAAGCAACCCATATCACACTGTCAAAGTTTTGCTTTTAAATTGTCACATGCCATCAAACAATAGTGGATGAATGTTTATCCTGAGGATGAAGTATAGAACATCGACCACACTTGCCAAAAAAAAAAGTTTAAACACCGACAGTTACAAATCAACCATAAACTATTACATAATTCTATGCAACTGAACTTAATCTCTAATTTAGTATGGCCACTCTAGAAGAAAATATAGGTGGACATGCACACCATCCAATAAGGCAAGGACTAAAGAGTGTAAGAGCTTCACAAAATAAACTTAAATGACAAGTCATACATGATAGACTTAAATGACAACTCGGCCATTTTGAGAAAGTAGAACCTCATCTTCCTATTGATCAATTTTATTTTTCTGGTAAATTCTTCCTTCAGATCACTTCTATTACATAGCCTCTAATCAATTTGTGACCAACCCCGGCCTTTGCCTCCAGTAAAAATTAGTATCTAAAATCTCTTTTAAAGGAAACCAACCCTTCAATGAACAAGAATAGTCTACCAATACCATGATATATACTTGGGGCATAACAGCAGCATTTAACGCATCACATTGAAAGCCAGTTTAAACTAGAATAAACATCTGTTATAAATATTTCTCGATGGTCTATGGAAAGTTAAATATACTTAAGAATACCAGTTAAAATATGCGACTTGGATGCAATACACTTCAAGTTCGAGCAGTGATTTAAGGATTGAAAGCATGTTGAGCAATAATATTTCAGAATTAGCTGGCATGCGTAAGGCAATTATTTACTTACTTGTAGCTGTAACGGTGCACTAGTAACTTGCTTGAAAAGTAATCATAGTTCATATCGTGCTAAACATATTCAATACATCAATGAAAATCATTGTTTTTCTTTCTGAAACTGTTAAAGATGTCTGCTTGTATCATCAGAGTGGATTAAGCTAAGTGTTGGAGCTGTTGTCATCTTGTACTTGTGGACCAGGCACAACAATCCTTGCTACTAATTTATTAAGCTTTGGTGTCCAGGTAAAGGAATCCCTAACAAACCCCTAATCTTGATTTGAGTGCCATCATCAGAAAGAGTTAAGAAGAGAAGAAAATCAGAAGCATTTCCTATGTAGCTGCTTATGGTCCACAACTAAGATTAGAGGAAGCGTTAGGAATAAGCAAAGGTAATACCGATAAACCAAATTTAGAAGGTACTATAAATAGAGTATGCCTAGCAGCTTATAGGTTTAAGTGAAGATTATAAGAACACAACGGCGGATTACAGGACATAAAGAGAAGCAGCTCAAAAGTTTATAAGAGATGGGGATACATGTGTTGTAATGAATTCTGATCTTACAAATTGAAATGGCAAATACACACTGCATGAAAGAGAAGCAAGATGAACTTCATCTATCAAAGCAATAATATTTTTCCGTGCAAGGGACTGGAACTAAATTACTGCTACTAATAGATCTCCAAATTTGAAGAATCACCTTCTCAAAAGTTTCTTTAGTTTGCTCCTTTCAAACACAATATTCGAAAGCAGTTTTCTTGAACATATTAAGCAATTTGCACTCCCTACCTCTCTCCAGTCTCTAGGATTTCTTGTGCTTTTGCATATTAAGCCTTTCCAATGAACAAAAAATATATGGAATTGACACTGAAAATGGATGACTAGTAGATTTTCCATACTATATATTAAATATATATATATATATATATACACACACGGGCATATGCTTGGGAAGTAGTATGTCAAAATAATCATGATAACAACCATATTGCAGGCCAAAAGATAAACAAGAGATTGAGAAGAATAGAAAGTTACCAATTCCCATGCAGGGTATGCATTTGCAGATTGTTTCTTTCCCTCTTTTGTTGTAATAACTAACAAATCCAGACCCTTGGCAACTTCGACACTTTCCAGTCCATTCATAAACCACTTCCTTACAATCCTACAACTCCAAAAATACACAAACATAAGAAAGAAAGAAAACAAAAAAATTCCATAAGAAAGAAAGAAAACACTGAGGCCTAGGCCCTAACATAGAGAAAAAACTTCAAAGCACTGTATCTAATCAAAGTTTTCTTAATGGTGCAAAACCCAGAACTATAGCAAATTCACAAAAACCATTTAGAGTGAAACATCATCATCAGTTTCAATGGACTCCATAGTTTGAACATCAAAGTTTTACCCTTTTCCTCTTATACTAAGAGTAGAACAAATTAGCAGCTAAAAATCAGAAGGCACCAACTTAATGATAGTCCCAAAATTTCACCAATTTTAGCTACCAGAAAAGTCAAGATTCATTACTCAAGGTTAGACTATCCAATTGTGAACTAGTACATGTTACACAAGCTTAAATAGTTGCTATATCCTCGGTAAAACCTGTCTACATTCTAATTTTCAATAAAATTTATTTTCCTACACTTTCTCGGCACCCAAACAAATTCTAGAATCAGAAACAGGGAACCAAACCTCAATTTGGGGATCGCAACGGAGTCGACGGTCTATTTCGTCGGGCGTCACCGGCGAAATGTCAGGATGGGTCATGGGCAGAGGAAGTGCATCGTCGTTGTCGCCCAAGTAGCTCTCTCTGTCACGAGACCAACGCTTCTCTCTCGCATTGACCTTCGTGTTCTTGTTACTCGCAGTTCGCCTCTCGGCGGCGGCGACACCGTCGGAGTCGCGGGTGTTCCGGCCGCTAATTGGGGCGTCGATGGCCGCCGGAAAGGTAAACAACCACCGTGGAAATGAAGGGCCCGCCGGAGGGTCGACGGCGCAGAAGCGGAAGACAGTGGTGGAGGGAGGAGAGAAGGTGGGGAGAGAGAGGAATGTGGGTCTAGAGGGGGAGAAGATTGAACTAGGGTTTATAGGCAACATTCAGACAACGTTGCTTATATATATATATATATATATATGAATTGCGTATGTGTGTGTATATATATATGTATGAGAGAAGATGTGGCACTATTTGGGAGGTCTGGACAACATCAGTGCGAGATAGTCGGAGATGGGTGCTGCGGATTTATAGATTGCGCCGGGTGCACGTGTTAGGCAAGGAGCCCTGGAATAATCTCATGGTGGTATTCTATTTGACAAAATAATTATGTGACATCATAAACATCATTTTTTTTTTCTTTTTTTTTTTTTCTTGAAATATAACATCACCATCAGAGAGAGAGAGAGAGAATGGGAAGGGAAAAAAAAAACACAGTTTGCGATGTTTAAAGGATAAATTATATACGTATATATTTGCATATCTATGTAACTTTGAGAAAGAATATTTTTCATATTTGTTTTGTCGTTTGTTTCTTTCTCGGTTCAATGAAATGATTCTGTAAAAAAAGATATGGTTTTTGTACAACAGTTGTGTTAAAATATCAATTAAAAGAAAAGTTTGTTTAGAGAAACATATATTCATATATAGGGCCTTCTCAAGTTTGCAACTTTTTTTGTAAGATTAAAAATTAAAAAATTGTACAAAAAGTCCATTTGATTTTAGTTTTCTGAAACCTCACTTTCTAAAATAAAAAGTGAATTTTATTATTTATTGAAAACAATTTTCTTTTTTTTTTTATTTCTTGAAAACTGTTTCCGTAACTATAATTGCAAAAGCCCATATAATTATTTACTGGAGCTTTTTATTTTTCAAATTCTTGAAATATAAACCTCATAGAGCCATTTTTCAATGGTTCCAAGTAAAAAACATGCGGGGTCTATGTTGGTAATTCAACATCACATCATTTATTCAGTAGACAAAATGAGGAACTGATCTGAAATGCACGAACATGAAATGCATACTTATGATTGCTTGCACCAGAAAATTCATGCCTTTGTTCATAAAATTATAAACCATAATAAGATTTTCATTACCAAACATGTAGTAGTGTCTGTATAATATGTTGTATAAAAGACTCACTTCCAACATTATTGATTCAGCACCATTATGCTCACATTGCATAACTCAAGTTCACGACTGAGGCACATCCCCTCCTCTCTCTGCCATCCCTGAATGGCGATCAACACCACCGTCCAACTTGCATTCATTCGAGCCCAAAAACTTCCACATTTCCTAAACTGGTTCACCAAAACATGTAGCTTTTATCATATTTTGATGTAGCAGAATGCCTACTGTGCCAGAAGATCATTTCCAGGCGTAGTCCTACAAAAACAAAAACAAAAACGAAAAAACAAAAAAAAAATTATCTAGTTGTTTAGACTTTTCAGAAGTAGCAGAGGACCTTTGAGGTCTTTATGAGGATCTTAGAGGGAGGCAATAGATGAGTAGTCAATGGGAAATTTAGAAATAAGTTGTTATTAAACAATGTATAATCTTACTGAATCGTTACGCCATCTTTGAACTTTAGGCCATCTGGAATGTTACCGATGAGCTGGTTGTTTTGTAGAAATCTATCAAAGCAAAGCAAAGCAAGTCATCCACCAAGTTAGCGATACTGTCATTTAAGCAACTGGATTACCTACACTAGTGGAAACTAGCTTTTTTTATTTTTTATTTTTTTATCAGTGACATACACTTCAAAAAGCTGTGGAAGTTCACCCAATGATGGAGGTATTTCTCCTTCGAGTTGATTGTTCTCCAAATGCCTTCACCAGATTAACCAGAAAAAGAAGAGTAAAATTACGACATAGAACGAAAAATGCTGATAAGTTTTGAGGAAATTGAAATAAAGTAATAGTGTGGCATTAAAATGGAACTTACAAAGTTTTTAGGGCCTTGAGTGATTTCATATCTGGTATTGGACCCGAGATGTTGTTCCCTCCAAGCCAACTGAAAAAACATCATTCCGAAAAACTGTAACAAAACATACAATCAATGGCAGCATTGTCAATAGCGCTAGCTAGCAACTTACAGATGGTTAAGTGCAGCTAATCGGCCTATGCTTTTAGGCAGTGAGCCAGACAGCCCCACACCAGTAAGATTCCTTCATGTAAGTGAAAAAATATATATATATTAGAAAAATTTTAGATTACATAATTAAAAACTTAGACTTCATATTTGTTATGTGCATCCCAGCTTCCTTGATTTGGTACTAGTGGTCTTACTATCTCAAAAAATGGTTTTCGATTCTGACAAAGTTCATTATTTGTTGTTCTTGTTGAGTGCCTTTTGCATTGAGTTATTGAAACCCCACTTGAGTCACAATTATTCTCTCTGCATTCTGTAAATTGATCACAAATAAGAAAATGTTGAGGTATTGTATTTTTCAGATAATTTTAAACTACTCACAGAGAGATGACTCGATTTCCTTGATCAGAGCATTTCACTCCAGTCCATGAATTCCCTTTAGGTAGGCATGGATCCCCTCTCCAATCAAAAGGTTTGTTTTCAAAGCTTTTCGCCAATTCATCCATCGCCGCCACTGCAAAATACACCAAAAAATAACAAGCTCAAAACGAACTTGGATAGCAATTCTAGATGAAGAGTAGAACGTACAAATAGTCTACCATCTTTCTCATTAGTTGTTCCGCCAAGACGCACAATCTGATAGATTTCTCCACCATTAATCAAAGGCCCAACAGACTGTCCGCTTTGGGGAGTCATGACAATCTCAGTCTGGCCTGAGAGAGGCCACTTTGTGGCGTAGACAGTCACTCCATCGGTCGTGACATTGATATCGTCGTAGAATTTCATGCCATTTATACTGACACTGAAAACTCTCCAGTTACTGCCCGAGGCCCGGTTCTCCTGGAAGTAAAGCGCAATGTAGTAGTCGGTGCTAGGAAGGGGATATGGTGGCCAATGAACTTTGAGTGCTTGGCCTTGGTGGCTTGTGATTGCGGTAGCGAATATATTCTTTGGAGGGATGTTCCAAAATGCTGAAGGTGTTATGTTAGATTGGCTCGTCGCGACTGGATTCTTGTCCACAAATGGTTCCCAGAACCGGTTAAAGGGGTCATCTGGAAAACTAGTTTGATATGTTTAATATTCATCATCAGAAACTATCAAGTTCTCGAACATTGAAAAAAAAAAAGAGAGTCGCAAAGTAGCCAAGAAATGAACTTCATAAATTGGATCTAATTATAAAAGTTGCATTCGCTCTAACAGCTTAAATTTTTATAATAGACCGAGCCCAAAATCTAGTATTCAAGCCTCGCCCTTGATATGGACCAATGATCATCTCTTAGATTCTAAATTCATGCTTTTTTTGCAGCCTGTGTTTATCATTAGACTACCATTTGACCAATGGTATATAGATATCTGTTTCTATCAAACTCAAAGACACCCTTTTGGATTAAATGAAGCCTAAGCACAGCGTTACTATATGTGAAGCAAAAGAACTGCGATCAAGTTCAATGATTGATCAGAAAGTTTTAAAATTTTCCAAGTATGCTAAAAAAAAACTCTAGATAGAGAGGACTATCTAGAGTTCTCTGATCATGCCCATTCGTTATTTCTTCACACGTAATCGAATTCAAACAAGTAAAAGGAAACAACACAAGGCAATTAAGTCGATCATACATACGTAATGAGGTCCCCATTGTAGCCAAAGCTACTGCGAGCCACGCTACTGAGTCCAAACTTGTTGAAATCAGTTGTGTTATAGAGCGAAGCCCCCAAATTCTGCACTTCAATACTGGATATAAAAGGGTGGGAATGGGTGTCCTTGGTCCTAGCAAGGCACACACTCAATGTTTTAGTATGCGAAGTGAGCACAATCTCATAGAATGAGCTATGCCCATTGGCATAGTCCTCTGTGGTGTTCACAATGCTCCATTTGGTGCCATCAATGATCTGTTCGAACACCGGAGGCTCCTTCCCTCCATCGAAACCTCCATAGTAGTACAGTGTTTTCACAAGGAATTTAGCATCTTTGACCACATCAAATGTGTAGCAATATTTCGAAGCAGAAGTGTCTGGGAAGAACCTCACTGAGGTCAACAATGGGTGCAAATCTTTTTGGCTAAGGTTCGTTGTGTTCCCGGTGTTTATGTATGCGTCGTCTGGGGTGAATTTGAGATCACCAATTTTTATGTCCTCATGGGAGCCGCAGTTGAGGAGGAATTCTGCATCAAAATCATCATGAAACATTATTGAGTAATGCCACATTTCACGATCATCTTTGTGCAAGTATCTTTCATCATTTATTAAAAAACATGCGAAAAGATATTTATAATTTTCTATTAAATAACATAGCGAAAAAGTATTTCAGAACAATATTTTCCAAAATGAGAGAAAACTTAGGACTTGCTTGGTATCCATATCTACTGTTCTCGAGAATTCCTAAAATAAAAAACTGTTTTCTGATAAGTCCTCTCAACACATGCATTTTTATAAAAAAAAAACTACAGTTTTCTGATTTTCAATTTTCAGAAAACAGAAAAACTGTTTTCAGAAATGCATACAAAACAGGCCCTTTGATTTTCCTGTCATGTCAATAGAGAAATGGGTACTTTTTACGAGAATTATGATTCTTAACTCAACTATTGTGGCACCAATCCTGAAGAAAATATATCCAACAAGATTATTTTAATCTGGCATGTGTGTGACAGTGTGTGTGTGTATATATATATGTATATATGTGTGTGTAGGGGCTTGTAATGTGACCTTTTTGTGGAAGTGGTGGGGGTGCAGCATGGAGGAATACAAGGGGGATGCTAACGAGCCATAGGAGGAAGATGGAGGTGGACATTGCAGGGAAGAAGAGAGAGAGAGAGAGAATATGAATTGGGAAATACTGAGAGAGAATGGAATGAGAGAGGATTGTTGGACATGGGTCTGAGAGGGGGTGACACGCAAAGGGCTGTGCTTCAATATAGAGAGGTTTATATTGACTTGGTCGCACTTTTTAATTTCTCTAACAATATAATGTCACCTTTTAAAAAAAAATAAAAAAAATAAAAAAAATATATATATATATATATATATAACAATACATAGTGTTACTTATTTCTCCTTAATGTTTGTATACTGGTGACTTTGATATAAAATACAAGTGAAATTCTATCATCTCTCTACTTTTTACTTGTGCATTCATCTAATATTGTTTTTGTATAAGTTCTAATTACATTTTCTCAAGATTTATCAGTAGAAGAATTACTCCCTTAAACCTTGGTGTTTGTTTTTTGATTTTTTATTCATGTTTATGCATAAGTGATTTTACTCAATTGCTTTATTATATCACAAATTTGTATATGTACTTCATATTCTTTGCATAAATAGGTGATCATTGAATTAGTTTGCGGGAAAAAATGTAATCATAATTTACCGCATTTGTCAAAATCATAATATTGTGTAATATGCTTTTTCAAAAAAAGGAATTCAGTAAATAAAACATTAATAAAAATAGTTATCTCATGGGTTATGCCTTCAAGCAAGCGCCTGTAGCTCAGTGGATAGAGCGTCTGTTTCCTAAGCAGAAAGTCGTAGGTTCGACCCCTACCTGGCGCGTTTTTTATTTCTTTTTCTCAAAAGAAATAACCCTAGTTCTTTCAATTTAAACCTTTCACTTCCACCAATCCACTATCTTCTGCAGCCATGAAGGTCTTCGACATCGATGGAACCACTCTCTCTCTCGCCCTCTTCACCGACGTCACCAACTCCAAGTACGCTCCTCTCTCTCTCTCTCTATATATATATATATATAGATATAGATATATATCATTGTATCTATATTTTTATGCATGTCAGTTACCGAGAGCTATTAGAATTATGATTTTGTCACATTTCTGATATAGTTGGTTGCATTTGCTTACTGTTTATTAACTAAGAAAATACCTAATTTGAGGCACTAATTATAGGGTTCTCTTTGTTTTTTTCTGAATCCCTAATTTGTATGGCTAATCCCAAATTCAAAGGATTATTGGACGTTAATTATCAATCAAATGATCAATTTTGGGTCTCGAACCCTAACAGGATCGAATTTCAAACTGTGGAAATATAGTTGTCTGCATTGGTATATAGTAATATCCAAATTCTTGGCTATTCAATGAGATTCATTTGAGCAGGGTTATGAATCCTCTAGGGTTTACGCTTGTGTAAATATCTGAATTTACAGCTTGTTGAAGAGCAGTGATTATGAGAGTTCGCCGTTTGAGTAATTGAAATTGAATCCGTGTTGCCCTCACAAACTTTGAAGAAGGCGCTGAGAATAAATTAGCTGGCCCCGGTTCAATTTTAAGCTAGAGAGAGAGGAAATAGTACGGACAGAGAGGGTGGAAAGGTTTTGTTGATAGTTTAATGATTCATATGCTGCACAGAACTAATGTAGTAGATTTTACCCAGATATTTTTGACATGATTTTCTATATATCTATATATATATATATTGGCACTGGGATCTGCTTCATAAGCTTTTAGGAAATTCTGCTGACAAACTTGCAAGAGTTGATTTTGCGGAGCTACTGCTACTCTGTATTGTTCTTTTTAGTGTCTCTGATCAGTCGGGATTCAGGATGTCAATTTGTGGTTATAAGTAGATTAGCCTGGGTTCTGTTAGCCATACATGGGGGATTGAAAAATGTTGTAATAGTTGAAAAAGATGGATTTCTCTTCTCTTTAGTCATCGTCATCACGTTCTTCTCTCTTCAGTTAGTTTTAGAAGTTGATTTCGTGAACTCCTGAAATACTTTCTGTGATTCTGTTTGCTTAATTTTCGTTCTGATGCTAATAGTACTATGGATCTTTCTCTCCTTGGCTTGAAGAGTGAACTATCTAACCTTAAAATTTATATAGGGACTCCCTCGCTGGTTCCTATTTGACACGTCGCGTTACTTGTGTAGCTTGTTTCACTGATGTGTGTATGATTTCCCAAGTAGTGGTCAATCCTGACAATTTTCAGTAATAAAGAGCTTCGAAAACTACTATTTCAGCACTACAGTTACTCAGTATAAAATTTCAAGTTCTGTTAACCTCACCTTTTGTTTCAATGTAATATTATGTGTCATTTTGGATCTTCTAATGATTTTATAATGACAATAAGCAGTTGATGATGGTTCTTCTTTAGTTCTGCTAGGGAACTCCTAATTTAAAACTCCGTTTGGTTAGGAGAAAGAAAGGGATAGACATAATTTCTTTACATTAGTGTCACAAGGGACAATATTTTACAGGTTTTCGTTTGGATGGCATTGCTGAGAGAAAATATTTGCAAAGGATAGTAATGTTTACTGAATTATATAATCTTGCAGAGAACTTTTGGATTCGATGCAAGCTGGAACCTTGGAACCAGAAGTAGCTTTTCTCAATGCATCACTTGTGAGATCCTCAAATATTTTGTTCAAAATTTTATTTTTTGTTTCCTCTTGCTGAGCTGATTTTTTTAATATTACTTATATCGGCAAATGAGACAGATTCCAGATGTTTTCCCTGTTCTAGCAGCTGCACATAAAACCATCATCTCCAAGTCACGAGAGTCATTGAAAACACGCACTCTTCATTCAGAGCTTGTTTACAATTACTCAGGCTCTAAGCATGTAACAACTAATCTCTTTGTTCACTTACTGTGGTTCATTTTTATGTTCTTCTGTTGTTCAGAATTCATTTATAATTAGGCTTCAATCCTTGCAGATTACTGAGTCCTTGAAGAGATGTGGTATCTCGGAAAGTTCAACTTATGTCCTTGTGGCTCGTCTGGGTGCTTCTATAGATGAGGTGACAATTAGGTTATTCTGATGGTTCATAATACTGAATTGACTTTATCTAATTGCATGAAGTTGATTTATTAATGAATTAAATTTTCATCATACTAAATGAAGGCTGTCGAGAAACTTATCAATGGTAAAGAGACTGATTTAGAGGAATTGGAAGGAAGAGCAGACCAAGCACATATTCAAAAGGTTCGTTTAATCATTGATCCAAGTTAAGTAGGTGAATTCTCCTTTCCTGTGTGGTGTTCTTACTGATGATAAACCGTTGTTTCAATTCTTCAGCACTACAAAATATCGAGCCTGGAATTAGGGATATCCAACCTCGCTGATGCCATTACATGCCGGATTGCCTCCCGCGATGCCTTATGAGCAGAGACGCGCTATTTATGTCTGCTCTTCGTATTCTTCCAATGACCATTTCTCTTATATTCCAGTATGTCTCTTTGGTTTGAGGTCGAGTGGGGTTGATGTTCTGAAATTCACATGTAGAAATCATTTGAGAGATGCTTGTATTCCTGGCCATCTTTGCAGCAATGCATGGGAATGGGTGGAAGTGCATTGAAAATGGATAAATATTAGTATGTTTTTTTATCAAGTTTTGGTGTCTTTCTTAGATTTGATAACCTAAAATGTCTTTGTTTACAAAATGCTATGCCTAATGAATGGTTTGGTGGTTATTGTATTCATGAGAGAGGTCCATCCTTGCATATTACGTTGATTTACGCGAGAGAGGACCATTCTCATGTTGATAATATCGTTTATTCATTGTACTCAAATGTATGCTATTCTGTGTATCAAATTTCAGGATTAGATCGCAATGTCAAATGTATAGATGAAATTAGATTTGCAAATTCTAATTCCCAAATTGCCATCTATGCTGCCAAACACACCCTCCAGTCAATATACCTAGATAAATTCAAAGATGCCAACCTCACACAATAGGACGTTCACACAAGTAATAGTTTGTGAAAATCACATTATCTACACCTACCTCGGTAACATCATAGAAACACGAAAGGGGGTTTTCTACAAGGAAACTCAACATTACCTATAAACACCTAAATCAAATAAAACAATCAACATCTATGACATCAAACCAAACAAACAAACAAAACTAAATACAAGTGCTTGAAAAGCCCACGTGCAAAGTAGGAGCTACCCTGCATACGCAGAAGTTAGCAGATTACATCGGTTCAACAATGTCAGTGCTTGCCGGACATGCTGAAAGAGGTAACTTTCATTGGAGTCGCCACAACCAACGGAGCTTCTGGAGAGTCGCTAACAGCATACTTGTCGTGCATGAATCGACTCTCAACAATGGATTCATCCTTCAGAACAATCTTATAACAGTAGCAGCTCTTAAGGCCTTGTTGATTCTGATAGCAGCTGTGAGCACTGTTCTTCACCTGCTGAAAGTTCCATATGGCACTGAACTTGCCCACTGTTGCAACTAAGTGGCGCTCTTGTTTACCACTCTCGGTGACCTGGAAAGACGACATAATTGTCAAACAAATGTATCAGTTCAATTTACTCGGTCAAGAAAACATCTAGAATAAGAAATGTGAGCACCCAATCTACATGTCAACAAATCATTACTCGAACACAAATATGGAACTTTGTGACTCTTAACACACTAAAAATGGTATCTTGTTTTAACAAATCACTTAAGAGACTCCCGCAGAAAATGTAAGTATGATTTTTGGGGTGGCTTATATTCACGTCAAATTAATTTTAATAACACTTCTTGATCCCTGCAGACAAGAGAGCACAAACTTGTGAAGGGAAAAAAGCAGCAAGCACCATCCTTTTAGTGCATATTACAAGAGAATTAAAGAAGATCTACTACATATTACTAGCCCCAACCAGCAATGGACACATTGGCAAGAGATCAAACACAAATACAAAGGCAATTTTCCCTTCTAGAATTTGAGCAATCCTAATACTTCTTCACTAAAAACGATCTTCTTCAATATCGAATAAAATTGGAAAAGAATTGAAGAGTTTTGAGAAATTGACTATTGTTTAAATAAGTGCATGAATCTGAAGCCCGACTTGATAATTCTTGTAAAACCAAGTTTTAATATATGCAACTAGAAACACTCAGATACTAACTGGTGCATATAAGCTTGTACATAATAGGTGGACGAGTGATCACTTTCTGTCACCTACGCATCGAGGTTTCATATTAAGGAGTCCTATGGTTGAGGCAATATATTCATGAAATGGTTCACCGGTGCACATCCTCCAAACAGTAAGGGAACACCAATTCAATGTGAGAGCTAGATATGCTAACAAGGGCCAAAGTTCCTAAACAGCCTAAATTTTGGATTGCAGAACAATCTTAGCTACATCAAGCTGTTCATTTGTCTCCCTTTCTCAAGCCGTTAACCCCGTTCAGACCAATGACTGCGAAATAAGTAGGTTTTCGTTGTTGATGTTAACCTCGTGATATATAATTCATGAAACCTAGCGGTCTTTACCCTTTTAAACATAGAAGAGCATAACTTGTATATTAAACAGGGGCAATCCTATTCATAGTCAAAGAGGTATAAATGAGCAAACCAAAACCATAACCAAGCTGTTCATTTGTCTCCCTTTCTCAAGCCGTTAACCCCATTCAAACCAATGACTGCGAAATAAGTAGGTTTTTGTTGTTGATGTTAACCTTGTGATATATAATTCATGAAAACTAGCGGTCTTTACCCTTTTAAACATAGAAGAGAATAACTTGAATATTAAACAGGGGTAATCCTATTCATAGTCAAAGAGGTATAAACAAGCAAACCAAAACCATAAATTCCATAGGCAAAACCAAAGAGGTCTAAACAAGCAAACCAAAACCATATATTCCATAGGCAAAATTACCTGTATGCTACATATATCCCACAGTAGTCGAGAAGAATAGCAAAATAATGGGATACAAATAATAATTGTGTATTGTAAATATGGAAAAGAGAGCTGATATCAAAATGTTTCAGGCAACAAACTAAAAACAAGTCACAAAGTCAACTCCACATAAAATCAACAGGGATATTACACTAAAGAAAAATAAATCACACTAGGAGAAGACACTATCCAAATAACATGCATAAAACAAATTGCATTAATGAATGAAGAGCTTACCCATGAGAATTGGCCATTGTGCAACCTATTGTCTGCCCCAGCCATATGTGAATCCACAGGAGTCAGCTTCAACAATCTTGGAGCTGGGATTTTGTTTCCCATTCGACCGCTAAAACCAGTCTTAGTCTTCCCATCTTTGTCAGTGAACAGGGTACAAATGAGGATCAAATAAGTGTCTGTCGTCCCCAATATCCACTTCCCATCAAATGTAACATCAACATGTGTAATAGGTGAACCAAGACCCGGAAATGCAGTCTTTGCCTGCCTCATAGAAGTCTTCGAGTACAAACGTATCTTCCCATCAAGAGACCCGACCACAATCGAACCATCACCAGTCGTTGCAAAGCACTGAAAATTCGTCCCCCTCGAGAACTGATGACCTTGTGTCCAATTCAGAACTGGCGAATTTGCACTCGCAAGATTCTGAACCATCCCTTTCCTCTCACGCATATCCCACTGGCACAACCTATTATCATCCAGCCCCAAAAACGTCGATTCGGATGGATCCAACTGTGACCCCTTTGTATCATTAGTTATATCTCTCATTGTAATGTCAGTCCCATCTTTATCAAACTTCCATTGAGTCACAATCTTCCCTGTCTCAATATCCAATTGGTGAAGCCCCGTCGAATGGGGCTTCCCATCCTTCAATGGGCTCATGAGGAGCATATTAGTCTCACCCCTCATCAGAAGGGCCTTTTTTGGGGTTGAATGCCCCAAACTTGAACTAGCCTTTGATCCTCCACCACTATCAAACTTCACATACACCCCTTTTCCATGAATTCCATGGCTGAAATTCTTCACCACCTGCACACCCGACTGGTTCACCAAGAAACTGTTATCCAAAGCCCCCAATGCCAAGCTCTGTATACCGCCCCCGGTCGACGCCTCCTCGAACTCCTCCAGCAAATCCTGGTTCCCTCTCACCGGTGTCGTATTCGCCGGACTCTTCCAGTCACCGGCATCTACGTCCTCCCACATCGAATCATCCGCCGCCTCCGGCTTCACCCACCCAAGAAAATCCTTCCCATAAACCCTAACTTTGTTCTCTTCCGTGGCTCTCAACCCATACACATTTTCAAACAAACAGTCCTGAAACGTCGTCAGGAAACTCCGATACTCAACGTCGGCGAAGAATTTCAGCGCCCAAACACCACTCGACACGAAATCGACGCGTCGCTGATCCCCAAACATCTTCAATTGCATGTCGGTGGAAACCCTAGCTCGAATCTTCGAACCCACCTTCAAAACCCACGAACCCGATTCGTCATCCACATCGTCATCGTCATCGTCGTCCACATCGTCGATTTTTGAACTCTTGATGAACTTGTACGATGCGATTTTCTCAGAGACGATCCATTTGGCTTTGGGAGTGTTGCCGCCGATGTGGAGGTAGAGTTTTACCGCGTTTTTGAAATTAGGGTTTTGCGAATTGGGGTACTTGAGCTTTAGGGCTTTGAGCTTCGCGTCGAGGTCGTCTAGGGTTTTGGTTCCTGAAGAGGTCTGTGGCTTCTGTGATGGTGGTGGTTGTTCTTGGTCCTCTGCGTCGTCGTATTGGTCTTCGCTGTCGTCTTCGTAGTCTGATGAGTCTGAGAGGTTTAAGCCTTCGCGACTCTGTGAGCCTCCCATTGTTGGAGAATTTAAGGGATTGTTTGGTTTCCAAGAAAATCAGAGTGAATTGTGTGAGAAAATTTACGAGAAGCTTTGTGTTGTGATCAGAAATGGAGAGAATTTTAGCAAATCAAATTAGGGTTTGTTTTATAGAGAGGGTGAGAGCGTGAGAGTTACCGCCTTACCGATTATTGCCGGTTAGCGTTGATCTGACGCGCGCTTTCTTTGCTTAGTGTTGAAGTCAAATGACTTTTTTGGCCCCACACGCAAAGCACACAACTTTGATGCTTTATTTATTTTAATTTTAATGGATAGAGATGATAAATAAAAACGATTAGGCAAAGCGAGGCCAAGTCCACACATTAGAATAAATAATTATTAATGTTAGAATATATTAGGGTTTGAGTCAATCTAGATACACACTCATGTTTATATTAGGATTAGAGTTTCTAGTCACTATACCCTAATTAACTATTTTGTATTAAGTTGTTCTCTACTCTATCTCTCCCTATATATATGTGTGTTAATTCTATTATAAAATTTCTTTTATCTTTCTTAGGTCATATCAGTCAGAGTTTCTTACTTATATCTCTAATGAACCAATTAAAACATGACATATTATATGAAATTAAAAATAACATGACACATCGTATGAAATTAAAAATGGCCTGACCCGTTAAAATTGAATACTTAGTACCAAATAACATTATTCGCCTTTTGTTTTCAAATTTCAGTCATTTTTTTCTTCTTATCTTTTCAAACCCTAACTCTAATAATTTTCTCAAACCCACCGCCAAAATCCTCATTCTTTTCTTTGCCAAATTTGTAGCACCTCACCATGTCACCCCAACCATAAAGATTAGGAATGACAATGGGGCGGGGCGGATATCATATTCCCCATCCTCGAACCCGGTTTAATTTTTCCGCCCCGTCCCTGATTATTTTTTTTATTTTCCACCCTGCCCCGCCCCGTGACCCGGTTTTCCCTGCCTCGCGACCTGGTTATATATAATTTTTTTTTCCTTTTTTATATAATTTTTTTTATATAAAAAATAATTTTTGAAATTCGTTCATTGCAAAAATAATAGATGAAATGTTAAAAATTAAAATCATTAACTTTGAAATGTAAAAAAAATATAAAAAACAGTTTATGAACTTCATTCATAGCAAAAACAATAGATGAAATATAAAAAAAAATATAAAATATACTGGAATCCACTCCTCATTACAAAACAATATATGACATTCGTCCATAGCAAAAAGAAATTAACATATAAAGCTATTACAAAATACTTGTCCAGACCCTAACTTGAGAGCCCTAATAACATATTGAAAACTGAACTTTAAATTTAAAGACCTCATTCATATTGCTCCCCTTAGCATCAACTTCCACATGGCATACTCATGGCACTTGAGAGTTCTTACTTTGCCAAATAAAACAAAAAATATATTATCAAAATATAAAAAATTGAAATCATTACCAAATTAAACTAATAGAACATGTATTATACCTCTATTCAAGAACCTCGGACATTAAAGAATTGTCATCATCACAATTACAAAATATATTATCATTTGTTGTATTCACTTCGGATGGAATTCCTATAAACCAAGAACATGATTTTTTTAAAAACAATAAATCATGGCTATAAAAAAATAAAAAATGAGAAAAAAAGTAAACCAACAATTACCATTTTCTTCGGCTAAAAGCCAACTTTGGGAACACATCAAAGCCTTCAACGTAGTTGGATGAAGTCTGCTACGATGTGGACTAACAACCCTACCACCAGTACTGAAAGCAGACTCTAAGGCAACGGTAGACACTAAAATCGTTAATATATCTCGGGCCATCTTTTGTAAGGTAGGATATTTCACTCCTGCAGTCTTCCACGACCCCAAAATATCAAAATCATCCGACTGAGGCAACAATTTTTCTTCCAAGTACGAGTCAAACTCGGCCTTCTCCCCATCTTCAAGAGCATTTTGACTAAGAAATTTACCAAAATTTGACTTATGCCTTAACACCCCTCCTTAACATCACTCACACTAGTAAGATTAGAAGACGAAACACTTGCATTATTTTCACTTTTTTGGACTTTCTTGAATATTCGGAAAACATATTAGCGCAACTTTCTCGCAATTTTTGAGCTTGCACCTTCCATTCAGCTCCATAAATTTCAGGATAGAAGAATTAAATCAATCGCATCTTATATTGTGGATCTAACACTACCGCCATTGCCAATGTCTCATGACAAATATCCAAATATTTCACATATTTTGCCAACATGTTGCGTGCCATCTCATGAATTATAAAACTTTTGTCGTCAAGCCAATTATACAATGCAACTCTAATTTCACAAATAGAACCAAAAAATAAATTGGAAGTAGGATATTGTGACCCAGAAAATAACTCAGTGGTAGAGTAAAACAACTCCAACTTGTCACAAATTTGTTTTCCCATTTCCCAATCCTCATTGGTTGGCAATGTTTTGTAAAGTTTCTCACGTTGCTTCAATCGTGGGAACACATCTTTATACTCTAAAGCAGTTACAAGCATAAGATATGTAGAGTTCCAACGAGTTTTGCAATCCATTACCAACTTTTTGGTACAAGAAAGTTTCAATTGCCGAGCCGCTTCTTCAAACTTTTTAATTCTACTCGGGCTTGCAGTCCAAAAATAAATGTTATCGCGTATTCTTTCAATTCACTCCCCTATTATTTCTAGCCCATATTTCACAATCAAATTCAAAACATGAGCATAACATCTCATATGAACAATTCTCCCATCTAGTATAAGTGAACTCATATCAACCTTATCAATGACACAATCTACCAAGGCCTCATTGACAGAACAATTATCCAATGTAATCGTGGATAATTTTCTATCAATGTTCCAATCCAACATGGTATCAAGTAGCACATCAGTTAAAACTTCTTTATTATGTGGAGCAGGAACATATATGAACCTATAACATGTTAAAAATCAATTTCAAAAACAGTTTAGTGTAATGAGCATGCTAAATAATTATGACCAAGTTCTGGTAAATAATTTTCTGATTTCTAAAAATAACATCAAGTCTAAAAAATATATAATAACTAGGCCAGATCTGTGAGAGACTACTAAAATTTTCTCTTGCTGAATGCTTAGTTTGTGCTATAAGAAGATTTGGGAAAAGTGGTGGTACTACTCATAGCTAACCATGGGTATGCCCCTAGGAATCTTCTATGTTATATATGTAATTGCCTTGTCTCTAAAAATTCCTTTAGCTCTACCATTGGAGTTTTTAGTTGTGGTTATGCAACCCATGTCCAGTGTGAAATTCAGGAGAACGAGGCATCATAAAGAGGCACCTCACCTGGATGTCCCATATGTATGCCTATGAAGAAGGGACAAAAGTTTAGAAGCAAGACAGTTCTTGCAGAGAATGGATTGGCGAGCAAGTCTTTGACGAGACCGCAACAAGGTCAGGGGACTAGTGCTCCACACCCACATGAAATTGATGCATCTGGGAATTTGTACAGGGTCAAGGAAACTCCGAGGGTATGTCAAAAAAAATTCTTATCTTTTTTTTTTACTGAAAAAAGAAACAATTAATTCATTAGATGGCAAAAAATTTAAAAAATTTATTCAATCGAGGCATCTACTTATATATGCACAAAATGATTTCATTCACACCAGTTACATTAATTATTCAATGTGATTGTTGTATTTTTTATATTTTATGTTATAATAACTATAGTTTAATACTAATATTTTTGGCAAAAATTTGAGTTTTGTGACTAAGTTTATTGCATATTTTATTTTCATGTGAATGAGATCGTACTCTTTATAATGCATCAAGACTTGATTTATTTTTTTATATTAATATATTTTATGCTTAATAAAACAAAATTATTATTTTTTATAAGAGGGGCCTCATATTTAATTTCGCTTAGGGCCCCAAATTTTTTTTTATCAATCTCAGGTCCAACCCTATCCCATATTCACCCCATTTATTTAATCGAATTCCAAAACCCGCTTAAACCGGACATGACGGTTTCCCACTGTACTGGGATTTTTGCCATCCCAAAATAATGGTGCATCAAATGTGAGCAAACTGCAAAGCTATGAAAGTGGAGATGAAGCTTTTTGTTTCCAAAAAAGATAAGGCTACACTGGATGTAAAGTATAGAGTTGGTAGGACCAAAAATTAGTAGAGACAATATGAAGATAATAACATGTACTCACAATTTACATAATTTTATTTTTGTGGTCACCTAGTGACGAATTAACCAAACAACCAATACTAAAAAAGAATTAGTATAACTAATTTCATATACTCCCTCAGTTTCAAATTATAGGTCCATTTTTTCTTTTTACCTTGTTCCAAAATAAGTGTCCACTTTTGAAAAGTCAAAATACTTTATTTGATCAATTTACTAATTTAACTTTCAACCATTAAATTATAAAACATATACACTATAAACCATCACTTCACTTTGGTAGGGCCATGAATAAAGTTTGTATTTCATTAACTAACATTATAATAAAAGTCATCCTCTTAAAAAAATTGAATTCCCAAAATGGACCTATAAAAAATTGAATTCCCAAAGTGGACCTATAAAACATATCCACATGTAGTTTTTAGTTTTTAGTACAATATTTCCTTACAAAAACAGAGGAAATTTAGGCAAATTGAAAAAAATAATGTCACTAATAATTAATCCCTAGTACTACAACCAATAAATTATCAAGCAGGTGTCCACTTTAGAATCTCATCTTCCCCAATCACTTCCCAACTTTCCTTTCCTTTCTCCTCCCTCTTCATTTCCACTTCCATTTCCCTTTCCCTTTCCCTTTCCCTTTTCCTCTGTTTTCCTTCCTCCCCAGACACCTCAGGAAACGGAAAATTGAGCTTGGCTCTCGCTCCCCGGAACTCAATCGCCGCCTTATCATAAGCCCGCGCCGCCGCCTCCGCCGTCTCAAACGTCCCCAGCCAAACCCGAGCCGCCCGCCGTGGGTCCCTTATCTCCGCCGCCCATTTCCCCCACGGCCTCTGCCTCACTCCTCTGTAATTCTTCTTCTTCTTCTTCACCACACCACCACCAGTACTATTACCATTACCATTATCATTCTTCTTCGTCTCATCGACGAAAAAATCGCAACCTAAACAGCCCCTAATTTTGCAAGACTGACACGTGTCGGGCTCTGAGAGGCTCAAGATTGTCTCAGATTGATCTGTTGAACATGGTGAAGAAGTATTACAGTATTGATCAAATGCTGGGAACACTAGGAACTCATGGGTGGCGGTGGCAGTAGCGGCACCGGTTATGACGTTCTTGAGGGCGGTGACCATGATGGAGAGCTCCTGTTCCGGGGTGAGTCGTGGTGGCTGCAGTGGCGGAAGGTGGGTTGCCGGAGCTCCGTCGTGTTTGGGTCGCTTTGCTGACTTCTGCATGTTGAGTTTTGGTTGTGGTTGACTTCGAATGAGGGGTGGAAGCTATATATATGTTTTGGGGGTGGTCTACGTGGATGCAGCGTGTACACATATTTTACACGGATTAATGTTTTCTGTGGGTTTATTCTAGAATCACGAGCTTTCCAAAACATAAAATATTTAGTGGCACGTGGGTGCTTATACGTAGGGCGTGACGTGGGTTTAGTGAGATCCTTGTAGTTGTAGGTGATGATACAGCTGGGAAGGTCAGAGCTGAGTTGGCAATTTTGGTCAACGTTTGTACGCGGGTCTTTGGACTCTGACGGTTAGAGAGAATGAGCACTAAAAGGACAATAAATGGCTCTTTGACATGACAACGATGGTTGAGTTTGGTTTTAATTTTTATATTTGGGTTAATTAAACGTGTTGGGTTTATCAAGGGTGAAGGTAATTTGGTAATATAAATAAATGTTGGGTTTATCAAGGGTGAAGGTAATTTGGTAATATAAATAAATTTTGGTAAACACTTAATCGTGTTCATATTGTATCTTATCATATTATATTTGTGTCAATTCTCAATCCGTATAATATGTTATTAATGTTAAAAATTTCACAATATAATCATCCTAACTTAAAACTTCAATTGAGTATCCTATTCATCACATTGAAGGAATAAAAACTTGTAAGTTATGAAAATAAACGTAGATAGTATTTTCTCCAATGTAAATTCTCAATCCGCTTCTTTAGTAGATCTTTTTGTTCAAGTTTTATATAAAGTTTTAGACAATACTAATTTTGAGGTTCTTGTCCAGCCGTAAATATAAGAAAGTGATTAAGTATAAATAAATCATACATTATCTATGATGAGAAAAGAAATAAAAACAATATTATGATGGCCCATAATAATATACATAACTTATAATAGTAACCTGACTCTTATTAGATTAAAAAGAGAGTTAAGATCAGATGAGTAAGTTTTTATGCATCACAAACACGGAACTATGTGTATCTTATACTTGCCCCTATACTATTTTTCCTTTTTTTATTTTATTTTATAGATCTCGTACTATTAAATTTTATTTAAAAATTAAAATATAGGAAATATGTTAAAAACATCACCCATAAATTTTTTTTTTTTTCTCGTACTATTAAATTTTATTTAAAAATTAAAATATAGGAAATATGTTACAAACATCACCCATAAAATTAATCTTTTTTAAAAAAAAAAAATTGCCCCCATCTCAAGATCGGCCTCTAATAATATTTTCTGGATGTGGCATGTCATTGTTGAGCATGCATTTTTTAGATACCAAACTTAATTAAGAGGTACGAACCCTACCAACAAAACCAATCAATCTAAGATTCAAGCCTTTTTTATAATTTTCATTTATTATTTTTTAGTTTGGTGGGATTTTTCAGGCCTGTCTCCAATTTAACTATTATCTGCCATATAAAACACGGGTACGGACTTCACATAAATATAAAATTAATAAGTGAATATCAAAATGTGAATAAAGTCAGATGGAGTGAGAGTGATCAAAGGATGAAGAAATGGACGGCGGGTGAACTGTTTAATCCGCTGACCTCTTCTAAGTGGGCCTAGCCCTTGTCAGCTAATACCTATAGGGGAAGCTGGGCCCAAGAAGGGGTAGTCTTCATTCCTACACTAGAAGAGTTTTATTTATTTATGTTTATAAATTTCCCTGTTCCAAATAAGAGAAGAAATAAATCTCACAACTGAGAAAAAAAAAAGATCGAACAATTTACACAGGTATGAGGAAACACAAAATTATTATCACTGTAACTAATCGAATCATTACTCATTTCCGACACAAAAGGAAAATAAAATCCTGTTGATTTCTGTGTTCATTTTTTCACAAGGAACAAGGGATCATCTATTTAATTCAGAAAATATGAGAACATTGACAATTACACAGCACTGACTAATTAATTTATACACCAAAGGGTTATCATGGAACAAGATAATAGATGAACCTGTGGTTTTCTTTTTTCCTACCCAGAATTTGAAGTGCAGAAACTTGAGCCCACCTGTACCGGTAAGAATCAAGCAAATGAAGGTGCACCTAGAAACAGGTCAAAAGCAATCTTCCCAGAGCTAACACCTCCAACAAGAGTAAAAGTTTCAGCGTATAGACCTGTAAACAGGGCGAATGGAACTCCTCAAGGGTGTACATGCATATTGACAGTGTGCAAAAAAATTCGAGTGGAATCTTCCCCCTATTCATCATCCTCTGAATCTGCGGGTGGGTAGAGAGGATTTAGTAGCAGTGTAATGAAATAAGATACCGACAGATCAAATGGTGTCAAGAGAAGCAATGCGAAAATCAAATTATGCTATTCATTATATTGGGCTCGTTTGGTTCACGTTTTTGTTTTTTGTTTCGTGTTTTTTTTTTCCAATTTTCACAACAAAAACATGGTTGGAACCAATGTTTTGTTTTCTACCGTAGAAAAACATAAAGTAAATAGTGTCATTTTTAGGACTTACCAAAATGATGTTTCCTTTTTTTTTTTTTTTTTGTGTTTTTTGCAATGTTCACAAAAATTCACTAAAAAAGTTGCTTTTGCATTTTTTGCTTTTACAAATTACACAACAAAGACATCAATACCAAACGTGCTTTTAGTTTAGACTCACAACACTCCACAGCAAAAACATGAACTTCTGCTTTGTAAAATCCACAGCACGAAAGCAAAAGCACAAATCAATCGGGCCCTTAGTATCCTTCTTGCTATTTTGACTAGTAGAATATGCATGTTACATATCGCCTTGAAAACTCCTATTCTAATGTTTATTTTGCAGTTATAAAGAAGTAAACACCGGCTCATACCATGATAAACACCGACTCATACCATGTTACATATCGCCTTGAAAACTCCTATTCTAATGTGCTATTTTGACTAGTAGAATATGCATGGGATAAATGAGAGCCCATGGCTCTTCTAGTAGAAAATAAAAGATGGCCACTTTCCGAAATGTGGAAAATAGCACATTTTGTCTCATACCATGATAAACACTGAATGGGAAGCAACAAATGCAGTAGGCAGTAAAAGCATTCGGAAATTTTTAAGACTCAACTTTTCTCTCAGATGGAGCCTTTGGAAACTGGGCAATGGATTATCCTAGCAGGGTTTTTTTTTCCCACTCTTTTAGTATTATTTTTCTTATATTACCTTGCACTACCTCTTCAAGGTATCAACTCACTCACACGGTCACACCACATATCAACAATATTTGATGTTATGTCAGAAAAGAATGAGACTTAAATTCAGATATCAAGACCATGAAATCCTTACCAGACCGTATATCTTCACCAACTTTTCCTCTATTTTTCAGCTGTCTCATGATCATTGAGCATATGAGAATCCACCAGTATACGTGGAAAACCAGCAGGGTCACTAACATCGTATTGAAAACATAGTACAACGAGATGAGATCCCACCCCAACAGCCTCAAGGTCTGGCATAAATAATAGCTGGGAAATGCCAATCATACAAAGGAACATTAGCAGGCGCAATATAATAGTAACATATGAAACAAAACATCTACTTGGAAGACAAACCTTGAGGATCTGATTATCCAAAAAGGAAAGACTATCAGCCTTAGTATGAGCCATGATATAGCAAAAAGTCCAAAGAACACACTCGCTAGAAGCTCCTTCTCAGAATATTTAAAAACTTTAGCAGTTTCCATTAACACGTCACTTGCATCATGCAATGCAAGAATAACTGAGCCAATTCGGAAGAATCTGGAAAAGGGACATAATTTGTTAATCTTCCCACTGGAAATGCATAAGAATATCAATCAAATTAATTTTGGCATTGAATGAACCTGAGCTTGGACAGCAAATACTAGTTGGCAACACTAGTTTAATTAAACTAATAGGCAATATCATATATAAAGACATTACACAGTTTATTCCCATCAATCTAACAATATGTTGAGAGGTTGGAGTTTATATATACCTAACAGTCAACATTATTTCCCCAGAACAATTAACGTCTCTTAGCCAAAGAAAAAGGAAGAATGACTACCGAGATGCTCAAACCTACTTTCTCACCCTTGGCAGTCAAAGCTTTTATCGCTGCACCGAATAATTGTTAAAAAGCAATCCTTAACATTGAGCTCAAATTTTTCCTTTTCAATTGGACCATGTTCAGAATTAGAATTACATAGTTTTAAAAATTTCAGGTACTACACGAATTCACTTTGAAGTTGAAAGAATCTTTCTTCTACGACTAATTAGGGAAATTATACATGCCAGATATATATTCTGATTTATTTTGGAAAAAAGATACAGTGATTAAAATGACTAATTATAGGATTTGAGGATCAATTGATTCATATAATTTAAACTGGAACTCAAGAACTTAATTTGAAATTATAGACTCGTAATATTAGAAACAATTTTGGCAAAGCCGATGTAGCATAGTGATAGTTTTGGCATTAGAAAGGAATAGGGGAAAAAATGCTATATAGGGTTATGAAGAGCATCTGTAATTATGAACAACATGGAATGAGCACCAGAAGCATCTAAGGTTATGCTATATACCATTCACTAACTCAAAGCTTACCAGCAAAAGCACACACCATTAATAATACTAATACTACTACTACTACTAATATTAATAATAATATACTTTCAAATAAAAATAATAATAAATGAATACATAAATAAAATAAATAAATATATAGATAAATGAAATCAGAAAGTTACCTTTCAAGGTATGAGTAGCCGATCAGGATAACTGTGACTACATGATGAGACATCATCACAGAGAAATCCTTCCTTCGAGTTTCCCATGTGACTAAGGCAGCAATGCTGTAGATGTAGAACCCACATTCGCACATATAGAACAGCTTTAGGGATAGCCTGAAATGAGAAATATAGCAGGTCATTTGATAAATAAAAGACACTTCCTAATCTCATCTCATGGTGATGATGGGATTAAGAAGTGCCATAGCCTAAAACTTTAAATGTGAAGTTCTTGGGAGCATGATCAAGGAGACATAAGCTAATGCAGTTCTCCTGAGCAGCATTTGCAAAGTATAGCAATTTGCAAAAGTTCAATCCCATCAAAGAACCATATCATGTCTTCACTTGAGACAAAGGGAGATTACTGCATGAAGCAACATTTTTATCTGCAGAAAGAGGGTGATAATTATCTCAATTTTGTGGAGGGGGTCAAACTATTAGAATAGACAGCTATCTAGTGTTATATTAAGAGTTGACACATATTATGCTTGACAGTATGGACTATATGGTCAGACCCTCTTACATATTAGACTAATTTTGGACCATGGACATCTATTTCACAGGCCTTTCTTTTCTATCAATTACTTCATCCCAAATTAGTTCTCAAAACACAGCTTGTGTGCTGTTTCCAAATATAGAATGAAAAACTCTCCAAAAGAACCGAAAGGATAAATTTTGTAACTTTACTCACAATGCCCAATTATTTCTTCGCATTTTCAGAATAACACCCCAGATCAAAACAGAAATAAGTTTGACCAGATTCTCCTTAATGTTCATAATATAAAAAATGAATACAAGTTCATAGTCTGCTTTGAACAGGGAAAGGTTCCAGATTTGTTCCTAGCGTCCAGCAAACTGAGGAAGAGTATCTGCAGTCAGCATCCTATTTAAGTAGTTGTTCATAAGAAGATGTTTTCAATTTGCAGATTAAAGTGCTTTCTGTCACTCTAAAACATTCAACAATCTGTCCAATAAAAAGTGCAATCAAATTTATTACACTCACGTTAACTCTTGATTTGGCCAGCCATTGAAGTACTGCTTTATGTCCCTGAACCATGGCTCATTGTAATTAGTTGTTAGAACCCATATTTCAACTGTGGCATAGTAAGCTAGCTTCCACATAGATTCCGAGCATTTTACAATCTTCAGCCGGGTAGCCTCATTAAGCTTCAATGGACGGACTCCACTGCTCAACAACCATTGGGCAAGCCTCTGCAGAGAGAGTGAAGAATAATAAAGAAGATGTATGTTACAGATATCAAGAAAACTCACAGTTTGAATTGTGAGAATGAAAAAATTAACTGGACACTAGTTGTATAGGGATGTGTAAACACAAAACTCTGATAAAAAGTGGAAAGCTATAGCAAATCAACTGAATATTGAAGTCTAGTTCAGTATTCTAGTAAATCAAAGTTTTGGAAAGAAAATTCCATTTCTAACAAATTCAAAAGTCTGCTTCCCAAATGTCCTGTAAATATGTCTTACATATGTCATCTTAATTTTTAAGTCACGAGAAGCCAAGATTAAAAATAAAGTTCACAACAATACCAATAAGACCCAAGCTTCACCACATCACCGTTTTCTTACCTGCCCATGTATTTCAAAGAAGATATTGCATTCACATTGAGTGTAGAAAGAAGGCTGATTTGTTGCATAATTTTGGGAACACACATCCTCAAACATTGAAGAGATGTATACTAGTGCATTCAGATGAATGTAGGAGAAGCCCTTAGATCTCGACATTTATCCCTTCGAAGCTTATACCACGTTCTTCAACAGGAGAAGTGGATGAGTTTTTACGGAAAAATGATCTCCCATGAACAGGATCAATATTCAATGTTTACTAGGGTTTGAATGGTTGATAAAGTTTTAGTTTCTGGAATAGCTTGCTGAAATTTTTCTTAATTTACAACCTGTACTGACTCGATGAAACAGGCATAACAAGCCACCTCTAAACCAAATTGATCGTCTCTTTGACACCGTCCCTTGGCATTGGGATAACCCACTGCAAGCCAGAAATAGTTAAAAAAATCTCCATATCCATGTAATATATTGTCATCCTTCTTCCACCCAACACCAACTAGGGAACATCTTCTTTCTGTGACCCAAACTAGAATCGGTAAACTTTTCTATAGAGCAGAAATTGGACCCAAAACACAAAAATAGAAAGAAAAAAAGACTTCGAAGTTGATTCTTCCATCGCTCGGCGAATGCCCGCAGGAGGAAGAATTTTATTGGTAGCTTGTCGGTGGAGGGTTCTTTGCTTTCTTCTGAGGAGGAGCTTCGTTTAGGGATTCCGGCGTACTACCAGAGGTTGTTCACTGAGACCGAGAGTTGGAAGCCGAATCTGGATGGAGTTATATTTGATTCCATTGATGAGGGGGATAGGGATAGATTGGAGATTCCGTTCTCGGAGGAGGAGGTTTTGAGAGCACTGAAGCACTATAATGGGGACAGAGCTCCTGGTCCTGATGGGTTCTCTATGCGTTTCCTTTTTGAGTGCTGGCCCATTGTTCGGGAGGATGTGATGGCCACCTTTCGTGTTTTTCATGAGGAGGGTTGCTTTGTGAAGTCTCTTAATGAACTTTCATCTCTCTCCTCCCAAAGAAATGAGAGGTGAAAGACATTAAGGACTTCAGACCGATTAGCCTTGTTGGATGTGTGTACAAGTTAATCGCGAAGGTCCTTGCTGCTAGGATGCGAGGTGTTTTGGAAGGGGTTATCTCGGACTCATAAAATGCTTTTGTTGGGGGCCGTCAGATTTTAGACTCTGCCATTATTGCTAGCGAGGTGGTGGATGCCAAGATTCAGAGTGGTTTACCGGGGGTCTTGGTAAAACTGGATGTGGAAAAGGCGTATGACCATGTGCATTGGGGGTTTCTTATGTATATGCTGGAGAGATTGGGATTCGGAGAGTGGTGGCGTAGATGGAATAATTTTTGCATATCTTCGGTTCGCTTTTCGGTGATTATGAATGGCTTTCCTTCAGGGTTTTTTGGGAGTTCTCGTGGGTTGAGGCAAGGGGATCCCCTTTCTCCGTTTATTTTTCTTGTGGTGATGAAGGCTTTTAGCCGGATGATGACTAGAGCCACGGGGCTGGGTCTCTTGCGCGGATTCAGAGTGGGGGATAATGCTGCTCAATTTGTGGATATTTCTCACCTGCCGATGATACTCTTGTATTTTGTGATGCTAATATGGCCCAGTTGAGGCATCTTAGATGTATTCTGATATGCTTTCAGGCAGTGTCTGGTATGAAGATCAACATTAGTAAGAGTTCTCTGTTTCCTGTGGGTGAGGCGAACAATGTGGCGGATTTAGCTACTGCTCTTCATTGTAGGGCCGATCAACTTCCTTCGGTGTATTTGGGTTTGCCTCTGGGGTCGTCGGGGCCGAGACAAGATTGTTGGGATTCGGTGGTTGAGCATGTTGAGAGGTGTTTGGCGGGTTGGAAGCGGCAGTATCTTTCCAAGGGTAGGAGACTTGCCTTGGTAAAAAGTACGCTATCTAATCTTCCTACATATGCGTTATCTCTCTTTCGGATCCCTAGGGGTGTGGCTCAGTGGATTGAGAAGATCCAAAGGCAATTTTTGTGGGGTGGCTCCGGGGAGGGTCATTCTATTCCTTTAGTGCGTTGGGAAGTGGTGTATCGTCCCTTTCATGATGGAGGGTTGGGCATCCGTCGTTTGGTACCTGCCCTTATGGGAAAATGGTTATGGCGCTTTGGGTCTGAGAGGAACCGCTTGTGGAGGAGGGTGATTACTTGTCGTTATGAGGAAGAGAGAGGTGGTTGGTGCTCTAAGGAGGTCAGAGGGCGTCGAGGCATAGGTGTGTGGAAGGACATTCGGCAGGGATGGGACTCTTTTGCTCATTTCATCAGTTTCAAGGTTGGTGATGGTCGTCGTGTTGGGTTCTGGACAGATTGGTAGTGTGGGGAGGGCTTCCTCGCTTATTTGTTTCCGTAGTTATTCAGGATCGCTTGAGATCGTCATACTTCAGTAGCCGACTGTTATCGTCTTGATACCGGGAAGCTAGTGTGGGATGTCAGATTTGCACGACACTTTCAGGACTGGGAACTGGAGGAGGTTTCCGCTCTACTAGAGTTATTGTATTCTCCGACTGTTGGTGGTGGCTCTGACTCCTTATGTTAGAGGTCGTCATCTTCGTAGAGCTTTTCATTCTCTTATTTCTTTGGGTGTCTTTCGCCTAGGGCGGAAACGTCTTTTCCTGGGAAGGCGGTATGGTGTACTAAGGTCCCTCTCAAGGTGACTTTCTTCACATGGACGGTGGTTTGGGGTCGCATCCTTACTTTGGATACTTTGGGTCTGCGAGGCATGTCATTGGTCAATCGATGTTTCTTATGTAAAAAGGATGGGGAATCTATCGATCACCTCACTTTGCATTGCCCGATTGCTTATGACTGTTGGAGCCTTATTTTTTATCTTTTTGGTATTCAGTGGGTGATGCCGGCCTCGGTTCGCGATGTCTTAGAGTCTTGGAGAGGTGTGTCAATTGGGTGCTATGCTCGACTTTTTTGGAGAGTGGCCCCCCTTTACCTCTGGTGAAGTATTTGGTTGAAACGCAATAGACGTTGTTTTGAGAGTGTTGAGTCATCTTTGAGAGTGATCAAAGACGTGTTTATTTCTAGTTTGTTTTGTTGGGTGGAAGGTCGAAATTATAAACCTATAGGGAAAAAAATAAAGCTCTTGGGTTCACTTGGTCCCTAGGGGCCTTATGTAAATGGGATACACTCCCCACTTGGGTGTTTTTTCATCTATAATATACTTACTATTCAAAAAAAAAAACACCTTTTAACAGTGTTGTTGAAAGCGCGCCTAGGCTCTAGGCCCCTTAAGGCGTAAGACTTGCGCCTCAGGTGTGGGCAAGAGCGCCTTTGACACATTAGTGTCTCTATTATGGAGTATAAATGTTTTAGTTACAATTTTAGTTTTTATTGTATTTTTCATTGTGTGCCTCACTTCACTCAGACACTTCTCGCGCCTAGTGCCTAGGCTCCAAAAGACATCTAGTGCCTTAGTGCGCCTTGAACTTTTAATAATTATGCCTTTTACTACAATCTCAGACTAAAATTCCTAAGGGCCATCCGACTCAACATCTCCTTCCTCCCTCCCATGATACTGATGCCATATAACAGATAAAATAACTCATCTACACTTTCACTGCCAGTTCTAGACTACCCTAATAAACCGAGGTGGCATAAGAAACAACTAAGATTAAGAGAGAAAAAACAAAAACTAACAAACCAACACACTAGAAGATCAACTTGAGAGTAATGTCCAAACACCGGACATTCAAGTATAGTGCAAAATTTGCACCCATTAAACATCTCCTACTCACAAACCCACAGTCTTAAAAAAAGTCTTCTAACCTATACTCGATCGCCTTACATAAATGCTTAATTCATTTTTCATATGAAATCACCTGGTACTCCCATCTTTCATTCATCACCACCCTCATTCGGAGTAATTTCTCCCATTTTTTTTCCCACTTCCTTAAATGAGAATTTTGCAAGATAAAGTAGCATTCAGTTTGAAGCTGAGGAGCTCCACGTCCTCAAAAGTTCTTTTCTGCTTCTGAATGCTCCAAAGTAGAGGCTTAAAGCATTGGAAGCCCCCGTTCAGTTTTTTCTAGTCTTCTCTCTCTACCAGTCTCGAAACCTTGACCTAGGGCTTGAGAAATAAGATCCAAAGCCACTAGGACAAGGTAGACCATGTGCACCTATACCACTAATGCGCTAGCCAAGTGATATGTCCTCTACATTTCTTAAGACCCACTCAATGCTCTAAGCTAAGACTATATACAAGACAATCTTTAGTAATTGAGGGCCTTGTTTGCATCTCTAGCTACCCAATCATTGATTATACACAGTGAAGCTTGACTGCAAGCTATAATGAGTATGTCCCCTGGAACATTTAAGTGGAAACGCACAATATATGTTGCCTTATAGTACCTCCCATCCATTCAAACCTTTCTCACACATTTTTTCCCTGCTTACATTTACCCTTGAGTTATTGTTAATTAAGTGCTTCTCTTATCTCTTTCATATATATAAAATTTTGTCTCTTATATGGGTATGTGATTGTACATTTTTCACCTATAAATATAGTTATTAAATTCAAGGGTGGGCCTTGGCCTTGACGCAACAATAATACGGTTGCTCAAATCGAGAGCTAGAGGTCACGAGTTTGAAACTCGAAATAGCCTCTCCATATAGATGTTAGGTTGCGTATATTTGACCCTTCATAAACTCTCTTATAAACAGGCCCTTTGGTTAGACTTCGTTTGGATTAACTAGAGAGAAAAGAAAAGAAATGATAACATTAGTTATGGGATAAAGGAAAAGAAAGGAAAAATAGCAATGTTTAAAATTCATGTTTGGATAAATTATTATGGAAAAGAAAAGAAAGATGGATAATATTTCTGTTGGATAGGAAAGAGGAGAGAAAAGAAAAGAAACCGTTATAACCAATTTACTATTATAGCCTAATAACCAAATGTCTTAAGTTTCTATTCTCAAAATATTAAGGTTATATTTGGTATTATATAATTTTAATTAAGTGCTATCCTTTCTCTCAAAATCTTCTCATTTTTTGGAGGATAACATTTATGGCACGTTTGGTACGGTTGAATGGAATGGAATGAAAGTGGGAATGGAATGAGAATGAGAATGGAATGGAATAACCATTCTCATTCTATTGTTTGGTTGTAAATATGAAGCACATTGGGAATGGAATGAACTTGAATTTTTTTTCTCAAAAATACCCTTCTTAGTATTAAATATAAAATTAAATAAAATAATACGATTTTTTTAATTTTTTTACAAAAAAAATGGTAAAACATAACGGGAATAGTAATGACGGACAATAAAGGTAGCGGCGGCGACGGCGGTGGCAAAATGACGGTAGCGGTGGCTTATTTTTTTGAAATATAAAAGGGTTATTTAAGTAATTTTATGTTTTAAAAATATTACTAAAGGAATGGAATGGTCATTCCATAACTTTAGTAATGGAATGAAAATCCATTCCCAAGAATGAAATTTCATTCCTTGGGAATGATCATTCCCATTCATTATATTGTACCAAACCAAGGAATGGAATGAATGGGTATTCCATTCCATTCCATTCCAACATACCAAACATGCACTTAAGGGATTTGGAGGGATAAGGAGTGATAAACTATCCCTCCAAATCTTTTATTTTCTCTCCTCATTAACAAACCAAACATGAAAAACCCTATCATTTCTTTTCTTTTCTTTTCTTATCCTTCCAATTCTCTCAATCCAACTAAATTAGCTTCTCAAAATATATGGAAGTGCGAAAATAGTCAAAATCTTTAAACTGGCCAACATTATGATACAATTCCATTCAAAATGTGCATATGATTATGAATAATATACATAAAATGTAGTTACTAAAGAAGCTTATATAAAGCTACGTGGAAGTGTAATAATCATTACGAACCTTACACAAACCCTTCATCATAATAACAATTCAATCCAACATACACGAAAGTAACAAACAATGCTGTCATTGTATCAAACTGAAATTCAGATTAAATTTAAGATAAATTGCAAGAATCTTACAGTAAATATGAATTTGTCAAGTATAAACCTGACGGTGACGAAAGCAAATGCGAAGAGTATGGCGAGACTGAAATGCCAAGCGCTTGTGTCGTTGCTGTGAGTCCCAATCGAATCCATTAGAGAATTCGAAACTCGAAATCGAGGAGACGCATTCGTGATCGACCGATCAATCCACCATCGAAAATCAACTAATGTCAAATACAGAATGTACGTATTCACCGATTTATATATATATGTGTATATATAAATATATATATATATATATATGTATCTGCGTGTGTGTATATATGTATATATCAATGTTGTAGAAAGGGGCTGAGTATGGGGAAAGAGAGAAAGGGAGGGTGCAATGGGATTCCCGTGACAGCGCTGTGCTTGTATAAATGACTAATTTCACACAAGGGTGGAAGGAGGGATGAGTTGGTGATACCTGCTTTTGAAATTCCAATTTTAGTTTAATATTAGGGAAATGAAAGCTGTAAAATAAATATTTGAGAAAAATGCAAATAATTGCTACAATATAACTGAAAATGTAATAAGATTAAGCAACATCAAATTTGATGATTTCAAAATTATGTAAAAATAATAATAAATCCTTTTCTTTTTTCAAGAATAATTAAAAAAGCAAAACATAATTACCAAACACAATTTTAGTAGTTGAAACACACTTATGTGACAATTCTTTGCACAACATTCTAAATTTGAGACTAAAATGGATATTAGTATTTTTGAGGAAAATATATAACTACGTAGCCATCTAACTCAATATTTATAGAGTAAAATTTAGTATTTTTAAGATTTCTTTATTTTTAAAAAAAAACAAAAAACATTGACATAAAGAAAACATTATTTATATATGTAATTTTCCTTTATTATTTTCATTTAGGTACGCATATATATATATAATATCATTTTTAGTGTATTGAGACACCAACTTTGTCAGTTATTCATCAACTCTTCTAAAATTAGAATGCATATTAGGTTTGAGTTTTTTCACTAGTGTCATACTTCGAGAAGAAAATAATAATTAGAAATTGCTACTTTATTTTCTTATTTGTACTTGAATTATAACAACATAAAAAACAAATAATATATATACAAAAATATAGGCATAAAAAAAATATTTGAAACACTTAGCGTGCAATGTATTATTTTTCTTGACAGGGAGATCAGATCAATAATATCAATTTGTAAGGGAAAGTAAATGAAAATTCTGTTATTTAAAATACAAAATAAAAAGAAAATGTGGGTAAAACTACAGCGGAGGTAAATAAAGAAACAAAACAAGAAAAATCGAAACAGAGCAAAACACTACACGATGATCGGTGAAAACGCCTCTCCGTCTCTCTCTGAATGTGTGATTTTGGCGCCCTTTCGTCAATGGTCTCCGGACGAGCTTTGTCACATCGTAAGTGCTCTGATCATCACACCGAGCTCTGATTTAACTCATGCACGAAACCATAATAGGTTCAATACAATGTTGAGAAGCATTTCTATATAGAATAAAAAGAAAATCAAACTTTATTGGTACTGATTATGCTCGAAATTTTCTTCAATGTGACAAATACAACTACTAATATTTAGTTTTGTAGATAAATTTCTCTCAAATCCATAGTTAATACACATGTTTACATATTAATATTTGTATATACATACGTCAATACACGCATATTGCACCCTCATGTATGTAGAAACAGTGCCCATGCTATACCCTTTTTAACTGATGATGAAATATTTGGTATCCGATAATTTATTTTCTTTCAATTTAGGGTTATTACATTCACATTCTTATGCCATATTTAACTATGTAAATTCCCAAACATACAATTTGAATCTGGGTCGGTCGTATTCGTATAAGTTGTGTTCATCCACTTTGATTTAGGGTTGTTTCTTGTTCTTCATGCTGTAATTTAACTTGACAAGTTATTTTATTTATTTATTAATTTTTGTTACATGATCATTACATTACAGGTGCTGATCAATTTTTAAGAAGTCCAGGTTTCGAGTAAAATTTTCCAATGTGCAAAAATAAAAGATTCCGTAATTCAAATCGATGGAATATCCCTATCAAATGTGATTTGGAACTTGAGAAACGTTGGTTGAGGTAAGGTAATTTTGGGACTTAAATTGTTCCATGACATTGGTAATAGCTTTATCAATTATTATAATATGTAATAATTACTTGCACTGCGTATCAGAAGTGTACTTTTTCATCTTCGTTAATGATGAGCATGCATTCAAATGTAGATTGAATTCATTCGTGGCTTCCGAAGGAGCCATGTGCTGTTATGCTGTTGATGGGGCCTTGTTCCTTATCATTGGTTCAAACGACAATGATTGTGTGGCCTTGTGAAGGTCACATTCTAGTAGATACAGAACATGTTTATAATTCGGATGGATGACTTGGACCGATTAAGAATTTCCAGCCTTTAAAGTTGTCGGCAATGTCAGCATATAATATGTAGAAATTCTTAATAGTTCGATGAAAATTTGAAGTAACTTTAGGAATAAACTTTATAGTTGGGTGTAAACAGGACTAGAAGTGCGGTGAAATTGAAATCTAGGACATAGGCAAAGGTTGATAAGAAGGTTATCTATTTTCCTGAGTCGGTTCACAGTTATCAAAGGTTCGAGATGGTGAGAAGCAACAAAAAGCTTGTGAAAATAACGGTTGGCCAAGTTTGTCACCATTCTCTTGATATATCATGATTCAAGATATGCAATATATTTGGTTTAATTATGTCCCTGCTTGAAGCTTCGCGATACAACTAATTTACAAGATGACTGATGGAATACTCGCTATGTGGATTATATTTGTTGCCTTTATATTTTCCTTTTAGGGAGAAAATGACACCTCCTTATGTTGATTGAAAAGGACACATTGCTAAGTTTATCCAATGATAAGCCTAATGGTACTGAAAGGGCTTAATCACATGAATATGATGTTGAACTTAGTAAAAAGAGCAACTCGTTGTAAAGATTAGGAAATTTAGTCAAGTGTTTATATCAAATCTGGTCAAGAATTTTCAACATTTCTTATTTGTACTCGAAGGTTCATGATTCTTACCTAATAATTGAGGTTACTTACGGAAATTCATTTGTCTGTCTTGATAATTCATGTGCTCATATCCCCTTCATTTCAGGAAAACAGAAAGACTTTTGTTAGTCATCTATAATGACACATTATATTCTACCTTACTCAAACCTAAATCTTATTGATTCTCCAATAGGTGGAAAGCATTTAGGCAATAAGGAACCAAATTTAAGGTCAACGGCCTTTTTCGGTTAAATAGTTGTCAAAACCATTTGGTCAATAGCATGATCAACATCACCAACAGATCTTACAATCCTTTGATAAGTTTAAATTAGTGCGGTGAATTTATATCACTTACCTGAAATATGTAATTTAACTTCTGTATGGATGAGGTTATTGATTTTTGAGCATTTTGTAACCCACCAAGTCCTTATTGGGCAGACTATTATCCTTTAGAATTGCAATTGTTAAGTTACTGAGAGGAGGGGAAGGTATTTCCTTGCTTTTTCATCTTAAGATGTTGGTCAAGATGGCTGTAGTTTTGTTGCTGCTGAAATTGGTGTAGTTTATAGGAACTACCACATCACAATTATTGCGGTGATTAACACATGAAATATTTTGTCATTGCCACTAATGCTACGGTACCATCATTCAGTACCAATATATCATTATCACTACATTATAATATAGTGGCATGTTACCAACACGAAAAACCATACAATGACTATCACAGAATCAATCCTACAGCGTAGCACTCCATAGTGTTCCTTTCTACAGTTCAACCCGTCTATCACTGAGAGTTATCTCATCTTGGCACCAATTCTCTTCAGGCTTTCTTTGTTCTTGCCATCTTAGACCTCTTGTTAATCTTGTCATCTTGAAACCGTTTTCCGCATAATATTTTTCAATTATATAATTCACATTTTCAGTATTAAACTGTCTCCTATTAGTTTCAATACAGGTAGCTAGTGTGCTTTGTTATAAATCCCTCCATCACAATATAATACCTGTCTTTAATGTACTTGAGAGGTTGCCCTCTGTCCAAGGGCATTTCCTTTTTTTGTATAGCCAATTGATAATTGATGTGTCACTTCTGAGAACTCTGATACCAACATCCATGTGAAGCAATACACATATTCAAACCCTATAGATGATGTGATATATCGTGAATTATGTAATGAGTTGTGCTATCCTCACCGTCACCGACCAGGTAGAATGAGTAGGGTGAGTGGGTGACTGATCCCTTCACCGCCGTCGGATATGTCAGTTTGAATCCTGCGTTAAGTTGTACCAACGGCTGTGAAACAGGCTGTGAGTTGATCATTTTCCTTACAGAATGATTTGAATCCTTTCATTACATAAGTTGCAAAATTGTATACACTAGTGGCCTACTATTATTAGGTAGTAGGCTCGTAGTTACAAAGTACCAAGTTGTTAATACAATGATAATAGCTAGAAGAATGGACCCATGAAACGTAGGCATGAGATTAGAAATCATAAGATTGACTGATCGTGCTATTGTCACTCACAAATCTTAGGTACAATTCTCATATAAAATAGCACTGAGCGCGCTGTTTTACATGTGATTATGTTCAAAGACTCTGGCTTTTATGCTCATTACTTAAGACTTTCTTCGTAAGATTTATCTTGAGTGGCTTTCTTGAATGTAAGATACTAAAGAATTTCCTGCTAGAGGCGTACTTCTGGGGTGCTGGAATCTTCCCAGAATTTGGCTGGTAGACCATGCTGAGGGACTGGGAATGGGCCATACTCGATCCCACTTTGGGAACCCACCACCTCCCACCTGCAACCAAAATAATTAAACACAAACAAAAGGAACCACGTCAAAACTTTGGCTATCTAGTGCACATCCTTCATGCACTCCTTTCACTGATCACGTACAAAACCTCCAGGAAACACAAGCAAGCACTCCTATATTTTGTACTGTTGTTCTTAGATCTTTCTGGAATTTTGATTTAAGGAAAGAAAGCATTAGTTAGTAACAGAAATAGTCGCTTACCTGAATTTGTTGACCAGGTGATGTAGTAAAATAAGCATCTGCAGCTTGGCTAGCTCATTCCCTGGACAAGCATGCACTCCATTACCAAACGGCATAAATGTATTTGGTTTCGGAGCAACCTGTATCCACCCACAACCAATTAAAATGAATCTAATTTTTGTTCTCTCCAGAGAGATCAGAGTGAGAGTCCACTTTCCAGCAGCATCATACCTCAAACCTAGATGGATCAAAATTGTGAGGGTTGTTGAAGAATTCGGGATTATGGTGAATGTTCCTGAACAATGGCATCACCTTCCAACCTTTTGGAATAAGGTAGCCTGTGAAAATACATGATTCCCGTTAACGACTATTAAGGATAACTGAAAAAGAAGAATATTACGATAACAGAATTAGCTTCTTTTAATATCTGTCACGTAAGATCTAGTTCAAAGTACTTCGACTCCTTACCCTCATATTCTACATCGACCACTGCTTCCCTAAAGGTGAACGAAATGATGCTTGCCATTCTCAAGCTCTCCAATATGACCTGAAATTAGAAGTAAATAAGTTAGGGGATTCTCTACGAATTTGCTACCAATCGAACATATCACGTGAGTATGAGCAGTAAACGTACTCTATAACTAAGCACCATATTTCTAGTGTGAGCCCATGTTAGGGGCTGCTTCCCTCCATTGTTTGCTTCATATATTGCGTTTTGCTCCACCTGATTAAAAAGAAACATCATCGTGATATTTTATGCCATTTCATACTAAGAATATCGTGTTCGACGAAAAACATACACTACATAAATCAGGGGGCTAGTAATGGAGTTTGTAAAGCCTCGGTGGATTTCTTACCTTAACAGCTTCTAGAACTTTCTGGTCATCATGGAGGTATTTGAGAATCCATGTTAGGACACTGGCTGTGGTATCCTGTGCAGCGAACAGTACGCCGACGATGTTATCAGCAATCTGGTCCTCAGTTAAAGTCTGCCCCTTTTCGTCTTTGAAGTTCAGTAGAGTTCCCAAGAGATCCTTCTCCAACTGTCTCTTCTCTTTCCTCTCATGGATTATCTCACTTACAATCTGACTAAGCCTTTTCCTCGCCTTCAAAGATGGAAGGAAGCGTTAGACTAAAGGGCCCTAACCAGAGACTAGAATGCGGAAGTGATGTTTGAAGTTGCTTACCAAGAGTGCTTTCTGATATGCAGTTCCTGGTATTTTTGTTGGAAAAGAATTGTAACCCTTATCCACTATGCAGTAGTTCTCCTTGAGTTTTTCCCTATAATTTTTGTCCAAGTGACCAAAGACTGAAAGAATGCCGACTTCAAAAGCGAACTGTAGAAGATAGCAACTCCCATATAAGAAAGCATATACCAAACAAAAATGGAGGACCCATTGACCAGAAATTTAAGGATAGTTCATTAATAAAAACAAATTAGAAGGGAGTGGATGAAAGTATAGGTGAAATAGACAACTAATTCACAACCCCAAATCATTCAAAGATAAGGCAAAAAGCATAGACAACATGAGTTTCCACATAAAACAATGTTTTATAATTAAGTAATAATATATTTTTAATAGCTGTCAAGTCAGATGAACCTTTTTCATCTCATGGAAGGTGTTAATGATCTTCCCACCAGCCCACGACTCCAAGGTAGAAGTTGCTACGGCTTCAATGTCAGGAATCAATTTCCGAATTGCTTCTGGAAATAATGAGCTCTGAACCAGCTTCCTTAGGTGAGTGTGGTATTCTCCTTGGTGGAAAAACAGCGCAGAAGGGCCGATCAACTCCTCTTTGCTTTTGGGGTATGTGGGTTTGAACAAGTGAGCATGAGTCACTAGCACAAACCGCGCTGCCTCGGGGCTGGCCAGCACAACGCAAGGGCAGCCAAGTATGCGGGTTTTGAATATGTCTCCATATCTGAATAAAATATTGGCACTTCGAGTCAGAGTTCATGCAAAGGAAGCATATAATATATTGAAAATAACAATGACATTTAAAGAAGGTATGAACCTTTTTTGCTTTGTAGCAAAGAATACATTTGGGTTTTGAGAATAGAGTTGGAGAGTCTCTCCTATATAAGGCCACCCCATCTGTCCAGGGGGGAGCTTAGTAGTTCGTTTTGGATTTCTCTTTCGTCCTTTAGGGAAAATTTTGGATAAAAGATTGAAGAAACAATTGAGAATGTAGATAAAAATAGAGACAATCGCCATTAAATCTCGGCAGTGATAGCTTTGGGGCGCACAGAGTGGAGGTATAAGGAGGAATGCTGCTAACGGGATCAAGTTAATGGAAGGTATGAGGTAGGATGGGGTTTATATAGGATGGAGAGTTGGATATGTGACTTATCTGGAAGCTTGCCAACTGTCATCAGGCAAGGGCTGTCGTAATCTGACATAGTAAGGTTTACAAATCCAACACACTATAGGTCAGATGACACAAAGCAAAATTAAACATAAGCATGAGTTATGGTTGAGTAACAATTGCACAGTGCCTGTCTAATTATGCAGATCAACAACTTTCTTAGAATATTTAGGAAGAACCAAAATTTCAAATCAAATGGTTGAAATTTATAATATGTTTGACCAACATATTTGTTGTAATTGTGATGGATGAAAAATATTTGGCTTGCCGCTCATACTTTTAGTTGACCATTATCCATGAACCCATTTATATCATTAAACATACCACTCTTTACATTTTACCTTGTACTCGTAGAATGGGGAAGAAGTGGACTCTAGAGGTACTACTAATTGAGTTGAGGAATCAAATTGTTTCTCATACTTTGCTAATAATAGTAAATTTTTACCCCTTTTACTTCATGCTTATGTGGATATGAATTTGATGTGGTCTTATCTTGTAAACTGTTCGAAATCAGGCCCAGGGTCTAATGCAAATGAAGCCGCCGCTAAATTTCTGACTTGTGATCCGACCAATTATCGGCTACGAGCAAGCATGGTTCTCCTATGCCAGTTTTGGAAGCTGAGTGAATTTTAGGAGTTGCTTTTGCTGTTGAGTACTGGAGTAAGTACCAGTATGGGAGGCAAATGTGATCAAGAAATACGGTAAAGTTCCTTTTAAGTTGCTTCTGCTTTACATGTGTTTAACAAATTTGTCAAAAGTGGTTTGCATTAAGTCATCTACTTCCTTATTTAAGATAGAGACTTGAACACAGTTTGGTACTTTTGTCTACATATTTCGGCTTGGGCTGTACCTACTTGTTGGCTTATTGCTTAGAATACCACCATTGTGACCCATTGTTTTCCCTTGCAGTCCACAGTTACAAAGATTTGCTACCATTCTGCCTTGCATGTGTATATACATAAATAAAATAAAATAAATATATATATACATGTTCCTCCCATGGTACATTTTCTGCCTCGTGTTTATACCAACGGTTTATATTTGGGTGATATTATAGAATGATAGTTAAAAATGCTATTAGCTGACATCTTAGAAGGAGTGGTTTGATCTTTATTGCTCATCAACCGAATAACTAGGTCCTGGTTATTTAGAGTAATTGATGGAGAGGGTAGTGTTGGTTATATGTTGCATACCGGATATAGCTGCTATGGAGAAGCCTTTTCCTGGACATTGTTTCCAGCAAAGGAGCATAGCAGGATCAGTACTCAAGTCATCGGGCGGTTTGGCCTATGTGCCTTAATATCAAGTTAGTTTATTGAGAAAACTACATATAATTAAAGTTAGGGCGTTCAAATTACAAATTGATAAATTTTTGCAAACAAATTAGTAAATTTAAGCAATCTAATTACATATAAGTAAACAATTATTTTTGAGGTCCAAAATACCCTCCAAACACTTATCTAAAAATACGAAAATACCCATCCTCCTCCAGCACCCCTACATAATATTGAAACCCACTAGCTCTTTGAAGTACTAGTCAAATAAAATCAATAAAATGATTTACAAATTAAACACCAAATATGCAATCAAGTAACACTCTCAATTCATGGGTATATAAACAGATCAAACAAGAGAAAATAAGTGAAACGCATTGGAACAAGCTAAGTAATTCAATCAGACAGTGACAAATGCATTCCACACAATAACACAAAAATGAATTGAAATGAACCCCAGAATTGGAGCCACAAACATGAACCAAACACAATATATCATATAAAGAAATTATTAATTTCATTCTTCTATATCTATAAAAAAATCACCAAATACTAGGGTCTACAAAGATCTACCACCATAACCCATAAAACTGAAACCTTCGAACAGAAACCCTAAAACTCTTGCAAAACAGATCCAATGTCCCCCTTTTTCCCAGCCTTATGTGGCAAAAGATTCCGATGAATGTTGGGCAAAACACCGCCATTGGCTCTCAATGAACTGCTTGGCAGCGGCGGCTTTCTGTTTGGTGACCGGCGACGGCGTCCAAATTGAAGAAACGGTCCGGCTTGTTCGTCGTGTTGAGAGTCCCCAACTTGACGGTGCCATCACCGCCGTCCATTTTGAAACCCCAGTTTTCAGATCAAGAACCAGGGTTGTAGATGTCTAGAGTCGATTGAATTGGGAATTACGAGGGAAATAAAGAAGATGAGCGATTTGTTAGGGTTAGGGTTGTAGTCCCAGTGAAGGATCTGAGAATGGAATGCTAGTATGAACTGTCATCTGCGGAGAGGGAAGCAGGGTGTATTCATATTGACCATCTGTAATTTAATTTTGTATATATTTATATGTATATATATGTGTGTGTGTATATTGTTTTTTGGAGATTTGGTTGTCCGGATTTGGGTGAGAGATGGGGGATGGTGGTGGTGGTGGAGGAGGGGGTATTTTGGTATTTTTAGATAAGTGTTTGGAGGGTATTTTGAATCTCAAAAATAATTATTTACCTATATGTAATTAGTTTGCAAAAATTTATAAATTTGTAATTTGAACCCACTAACCTTACTTATATGTGGTTATCCCTAGTTCATTTGCCCACAAGCTGGCTCTTAAATTTGGGGTTTTCGCAAATGACAACATAAATGGAGCCTGCAAACGAATCATACTCTCTTCGATCTTCATCCCAATTTAAGATATTGTTTTTCCCACAAAATCTTAAATCTACCTTTGTTCTCATGGTCGGTTGTGGGACATATGCATTTAACGATTTTTTTTCTGATAACCGGAGAATACTGGGACTCATAGGACACCGCACAAAACAGCTTTTTCACCTAGGTTTATTTGTCTTAGTTTCGAAAATTTGTTTGCACTCTGAAGGAAACTTATTGAAGTTCATTTGGTGTATTGGTCAGTATTGTAATTATGGAAGGTGGTAATTTATAACCCACTAGTATTTTTTCAACTGATTTTAAATTTATGTAAATAGCAAATGAAAAGTTGGGAAAAGTTTAAGAACTCAGACAATTATCTCACTCAAAAGGGTCAGAAAAGTATGGACAGTCAAATTGAGGAAATAAGTGTATTTGAAGTTGCTTATTATCTCTTGTATATGCAGAACATGAATTGTTCAAATGAATGGCGCTCAGTGGATGGTATACATATGGAAGTACATGAAAAATAAGAGGATAGTGGTAAGTTGGCGGTTCTGTTATATTTTCTCTATCTGGATATGAAGAAAATGATAGTGATGGTTAGAGAAAGTAAATGAATGGTGGCTTTATTTGGTGGTAAAGAAAAATATTTCACTTTATAAAGAAATGTACAAAATAAGTGATCAATTACACTCATCATTTTATTACCTAGTGTGGCTGTCTAAAAGGATATGCTCTCTCTTTTATACAGGGGATGTAGAGAATTAATTCAAGAACATGTTTAAATCCTCCCTAGTCTCCTTGAAAAAGTTCATTACAATCCTTTAGTAGCATATGGTAGGTTGGTTTTTCAATTACTAACCTAACTGGAGTTTTAGCTTGATCAAAATCTCTTCCGAATAATTATTTCTTTAGACAATGATTGGAACTTTTCTCCATGCAGGATGAAGTTCCTCGCCAGTGGTGTAGTCCATAACAATTTGGACATGCGGTTAACATTTCTTTTTTCAAAGGAATTGAGGTCAATTCTCTTTTATGTCCAACTTCGTGTTTTGAAAAATGTTAACCTGTGTTCGAATAGTATTGGAGCACGCGGAGAGGACGAACTCCATTCTTCCTGAAAAATACCCTCGTCTTGTTCATTTCCTTTTATGAAGTGAGACAATTCTAAAATGAATGTATATATTTTGCTTTTAACTTAGGGACTTTTATAGTAATCGAGAGCTTAAAAATTTTTAGTATGTCATGATCCATTTTTTTTAGCAATAATACCATTTGTTTAAGCAGTTACACCATTTTCTGGGTATAAATTATCTATTCCTAGTTGTGTATAAGAATATACTTGAAATTAACTCTAATGGTATGTTTGGTTTGCATTTTTGAAAAATAGTTTTATGTTTTTTAAAATTGAAAAGTAGAAAAATGTACGAAAATTCTCTTGGTTCAGTTTTCTGAAAACTCAGTTATAATTTTTTTTTATTTTTGTAGAACTTATTTTTATTATTTTCATAAAACTATTTTCTGTTATTAAATTTTCAAGAACAGTTTTTACAACATATACAAAATTAAGTTAACCTTAATTCCTCTCATTGTTTTTTTTTTTTTTTAAATACAAAATGAGATGATTTTTCTTTTCCTTCCTTCTTTCTCTCCAAGTCCCTCGTACAAATCCAATTCGTAGGAATATACTCCCTCTGTACCAATTTAGAAGATCATTCGGAGGGAATTTAACTTTTTAAGATGTTGTATTGATAATGAATGAAATATCAATTTTACTCTTGGTCATATTATATTGATGTGATGATTTATAATTTTAATACATGAAGTGTAAAGTGATATGATAAAGTGTTTTGACTTTTCAAATGAGATACTTATTTTGAGACTGAGAAAAAAATAAAAATGAACACTTATTGAGGAGGGAGTAATATATACATATAGCATATATTTAGCATTTTCACTTAACCATGGTCCATGGTACTCTCTAGTAGGGCCTAGGACCTAGGACCAGGGCAGTGGTGAGGGGTTGGTTACCAGTGAACCGGCAGTGCATTCCAGCTCACACAATCGCACCGTTGAGATCTTCGACTTTTCATGGTCCAAATTAGCCCTCGTGTCATGTCCCATTCCGGTCATGTCGGTAGTGTACGGAGACCGTCTGATCCGAGCATTCGCGAGTGTGGGACTCACCACACTCCTCCCCCTCGCGATGTCGATTTCGGCGTCAGGTGCGAATCACGATCAGAGCCACCTCCCAACGACACGTGTCCACAACTCAATGGTTGTATTGCGAGAGTTCAGGAACGAGAACTCCCGAAAGAAAAGGGCAAACACAGTTCGCCGTCGGATGAGTTGACCTTTCAGCTACAAGACATTGGATGGACGGTTGATGTGGCACTTTCAAGAGTACTCTAGTTACCAAAATTGAGATTCGGAAAAATATCACTTACCTCACTTAAGGTTTGATCATATTGCACGCTGTACCCCTTAGTTTTTAAGTATATCAGTTACCTCCCTCCAGGTTAGCTTTTTATATCACTTTCACCCCTCCATCCAAAGTCAACCAAAGTCAACGCGGTCAAAGGAGTAAAGTAACCTAAATACCCCTCAAATTCATATTACAATTTCACACCTTGAATTATTGAATTTCACATTGCCCCCCACCCCAATGGGTAAATTACAATTTCACCCCCTAAAATTCGAAAAAATATTTAAAATATATATATAATTTGAAAATATATATAAAATTCAGAAAAATATATAAAATTTGGAATATATATAAATTTTGAAAAAAATATAAAAAAATATATATATATAAATTTTGAAAAACATATATAAATTTTGAAATATATATATATAATTTGAAATAGATATATAATATAAGAAAAATAAACAAAATTCGAAAAAAATATATAAATTTCTGAAAAAATGTATAAATTTTGAAAAACATATATCAATTTTAAAAAATATATATAAAATTTGAAACAAATATATAAATTTCACAAAACATATAAAATTAGGAAAATATATATATAATTTAAAATTTTGATGGTTCAATCTTCAAAGCAAAAAACTGCATAATAGCTAGCAGAACCCATCAGATCTATTAAAAAAAAAAGTGCTTAGGATTTAATAAACTTCTTACCCTCTACACAACAAACATTGGAACACTTTCCTATAATGTAGCCTCTTCAAATATATGCATGTTTGAATTTGCAAATTAACTCATTTCGATTTTATATATTTTTTCTAATTTTAAATATATATATATTTGAATCTATATATTTGTTTCAAATTATATATATATATATATATATATATATTTCAAAATTTATATATCTTTTTCGAATTTTAAATATTTATTTTGAATTAGATATATATTTCAAAATTTATATATGTTTTTCAAAATTTATATGTTTTTTCAGAATTTTATATATATATATATTTCGAATTTTATACATGTTTTCTAATTTTATTTATTTATTTCGAATTTTATATATATTTCAAAATGTATATGTGTTTCAAAATTTATATATTTTTTCCAAATTTTATATATATATTTGAATTTTATATATATTTTTAAATTTTAAATATTTTTTAGAATTTTAGACTGTGAGACTGTAATTTACTCATTAGGGTGGGGGCAATGTGAAAATTCAATAGTCTATGAGATTTATTGAGCGTAATTTCATAATTTTACATCTCCAATGAAGGTAACTGATATATTTAAAAATTAAGGGATCCGCGTGCAATATTGTCAAACCTTGAGATATTTGCCCTTGAGATTAAGGTTGATTATGAGATTAAGGTTGACTGATAATCACAAAGAAAGTAAAACTCAATGCACACCATCAATGGTGGTGATTGACACCATCAAATAAATTAGATCACGTGGTGATGGTGGTGCCAACTAGTTTATTTAGGGTGAAATATATGAAAAATAGTGTATATATTAGAACTTATGAAGTATCTTTTTTTTATTAAAATATCTAGAATAAAGAGAGATAGGGGTGGTAAATAGTTCACATGTATGTTGACCTAACTCTTGGATTAAAGAATTACACCCAAGTACTTTTCAGGATTTTATAGAATGAAGAAGGGCTTGTTATTTTGATTAGCATTACAAAATTGGCATGGTAAATTTTACTCGGTTCTATATTTCTATGGTCAATATTTCGTTTTTTAAAGAAGGAAGAGTTATTGTTAGGTAACTTTAGGTTACTTCAAAATTAAACATTTTGTCATGGAGGAACTCAAGTAATTGGTAAAAATTCGTAATATTTCGCATAATCTGGTGTTGTCGAAGTATTTATATATGCATGTGTCGTGAATGTATGAAATCTTTTGAAAAAAATTTAAAAACAAAACTGTGCATATTGGACTCAATGAGGACAATATTATATTGTGAATTAGAACGTATTGTTAGAAATAGTATCAGAGTTAGAGTCTAGTAAGAAGTATGAGAGTGTGCACAATACTACCTATTTTTTTTTTAACGTAATTTTCACCTTTAATTTGGTGAAAACATATATATATATATATATACATATTTGTTTGTTTGTAGGGCTGTTCAAACCGGTTTCGGTTCCGTCTGGAACCGGAACCGAATCGATTTTTTCGGTTCTTGAAAAACCGGAACCGGAACCGGAACCGAAAGGGGAAGGAACCGAACCGGAACCGAACCGAAAAATAGGTTCGGTTCCGGTTCCTTCTATATTTATTTATTTTTTAAAAAAATTTCAATTTTATAAAATAATATAATTATAAACTACAGTATTTGAATTAAAGTAAACCCAAAACCAAATATATAATTAGTGGAATAAAAAAGTAGCTTGGACTTGTATTGTTATTGAAATTAGTGGAGGTTTATTGCTAGTCTTTTTACTTAATAATAAAAAATATATATATAAAAAAAAAACCGGTTCCGGTTCCGGTTCGTTTCCGCGGGGACGGAACCGGAACCGAACCTAAAATTTCGGTTCTTGGAATTTTGGAACCGGAACCGGAACCGAACCCCTATGGAACCGAACCGAACCGCCGGTTCCGGTTCGGTTCCAGTTCGGTTCCGGTTCCGGTTCGGTTCCTAAACACCCCTATTTGTTTGTTTGTTTGTCTGTGTACCTAGGGAGAGAGGGGCGGGAGTGTTGACAAATTGTCTTCCTGGAATAAAGAAAAAACCAACATCACGAATAAGCCACGAGATATTTGCAAGACTAAATTCTATAACCACGAGGTATATATTTGCACAATTAACTTTATAGTGGTGTAGACAGCAATAAATATGAATTGCATATGCTTCACATTGATCGTTCAAGTTTTGTTTTCTAGGCCAATTTAACGTAGTTCATCTATCACTAGTACACACGCCTAACACATTTGTTTTGAATCTTCAATGTATTAGTTTATTGCAATTAAAACTGTAACATGACCAAAAAAATTGATAAATTTCACGAACCATGTGTATAACACTATGAAGACCCTTCTCTTGGGATGCATTGATTAAAGTATAAATTAATTCTCCAATAATAATTTCAGGTCACTAGTTCCATACTATCAAGCACGCACACGTCATACCCGTGTCGGACACGCCAAAATAAGTATTTGACACGCCAAAAACGTATTTCGGAATTTTTGTAAATTGGACACGTGGAGACACATGGTGGATCAGTTGTTTTCCCAAAAGATAGAGAAATTTTGGAGCCGATAATTTGGTGGGTCACTGTAAACCCGTTCGATGATACCGAACGAATCTCAACATTTGTAAATCAAACAGAAGCAATGAAATAGACAAATGGCAAGAAGAAAATTGAGAATTCAAGAATAAGCAAATATTGGAGCAATTTCGGATCTTTTTCCCTTTTTTTTTTCTTTCTTTTATACATGAAAACTGGTCTTACCCACATAAATGGGTTTTAATACATATTAAAGACAATATCTACATTAAGTTGAAGTTTAATGTTTATCAAAACTGCTATAATAAAACATTATGTCAGTTTTGATTCTACATATTTGAAACGGTCATCTTCATTAATGGTTTTATCCTGAAATGAGCTTATATCCTTGGGCTTTATTTTCTATTTGGGCTTTGTTTTCTATTCGGGCTTTAAAACAGGTATGTTGATCCAGTGTGAGTCTTTGTACGATGGGCCTGATGAAAAAATGGGTCTACAGTCACTTATGAAAGTTTAACACCCCTAATTCAATCTTTAACTTTGAAAATACTTGGACATCCTTATTGCTCCACATCTTGTGAAAGGATTTTGAGCACTTATTCATTTATCCACTCTTTAAAGAGGAACGAGATAACACCACAAATAGCAAAAATTTTGGTATTTGTATATTCCAATTTTTGTCTTCTATCAATAAAATTTTCACAATATAATGAGGGAAAGACTAAGATGTGAGATGTTAGGGAGATGCATTTGATTCCTTGAATGATAGTGGAATGAATAATTTTGAACATGTTAGATATTTCATTTAATCTATTTATTTATTTTTGTTTGTAAGTTTATTTGGTTTTTATTGTTTAAGTGATAAATGAAATATAAACATGTCGTGTCCTATTTTTTAAAAATTTCTTGTATCGTCGACTCGCCGTGCTTGTATCGTATCGTGTCCGTGTTCCTGTATCCATATATGTGATTCATAGGTTCCATATAATCGAACATAACATGAATTAAAAGTAAATAAATAAATAAAACTTTATTTATTTTACAACCATCTTTTCTAGCAAGGAGATCCTTATTGGATGGGCCAATGAAGAAGATACCCATTATAACAGTGGGCCAAATAAAACAGTTCAAAACGAATATTTGTTCTGGACTTTAAATCTACTTTTCTTCCATACTCCCAATGATCATGCAGATATAAATATAGATATAAGTGCAAATTTGAAAATAAAATTGAAGTAGATCTGCAAAGTGATTGTTGACTATAGAGAGAGCCAGCGCAATACGACACTGGCCAATGGCCATCCTTGAATTGCTTGAAATTTCTTCAGGATAAGGGTTGGGCAACACTTTCTCACCCGTGATAGTGGGTCTGGATTGATTCGTATAAATTTGTTTCATTAATATTGTTAGATATGACTACAATATTTTTCTTAACAATTATCTTTTTTGTCTCATTGAAGAATATAATATGATTTGCAGAGGGGTATTAGTTTATGGGGTGATCGTGATATCAGTGTAATGGCTCTTAACACAATCATGATGAGAGATAATTATGGGTAAAATTTAGAATTAGAAAATGAGATATAATACGGTAACACGACACGAACATGATATGAATTAAAAGAGTTAGGATTGATCATAAAATTATTCAAATTATATAAGGATCGATCTGAACACGATACGAAAATATTATTCAAATTGGAGTCAAACTCGAGCAACTCGAATAACCTGTTTGACACGATTATATTTATTTTTATTTTTTTTCTTTTTTCTAATTGATCATGGGTTGAAATATACCAATAAATTATAATTTGGTCGTGTAAAATTTAATTTAATTTTGCTGATAAATATATTAAATAGTTTGTGTCGTGTTGGATCGTATTAAATTTAATTTAATATTTATGATAAATAGGTTAAACGGATTATATGAGTTTGATACCTGATTAATTAATGAGTTAGGTTAGAATTGAGCATATTTGACACGTATATTAACTAGATTTTTTTTTACACGATTCATTTCAACCCAACACCAACACAATCCAGATAAACAAATTACACCCCTTGGTAGAATACTATGATCAACCTCAAAAAATATATAATGTACTATCTCTGTCCCATATTAGTTGTCCACTATTGTAATTCTATTTGTCCCAAAATATTGTCTAGTTCAAATTCCAATGTAATTTAACATTTCACTTTTCTCAACTACCCTTCTTTCACTAACTTTAAATAAATATCGGATCTCACCATAATACTATATCATTAAGGGCAAAATTGAAAATTACACAATAGTCAATCCAAATCAATAAAATGTTAAAAAATCTAAATTGGACAACTGTTGTGAGAAGGAGGGAATAATAAGTAAAAAATATACTATCTCCGTCCCGTTTTAGTTGTCTAGCTTGATCAAAATCTGTGAGTATTTTTTGATCAAAGATAAAGGACCCAGAAAGTAATGGTTATGAGTAATTGAACTAAGAATTCAATATATTTATCTATAATATATAGATATATTTGTCGCACACACTTTGCCATAAAGGAAATTGACTAGGCACGCTTTGAAAAGAAAGGTGGGTGTATCTGTATCACGACTCTTGTTGTTTGTTATAGATGACCACAAAATGTAATGTGTCACCTCTTTCTCCATACAAAACTGGTTGTTGTCTGATTAATATCCACATGCAAAAAGTCGAAATGAACATATATTTCTCTGACGGCGTGATAATTGAATTCAGAGCAGCAAAGATAACCACGTTCCTATCCCATCTATCCAATTCCTGTTTATCAACTTTTTTTTTTAGTCAAAGTTTAAACTCAAGTCCATCAGCTACTCTTATCTATAAATTTTAGGCAAATTATATATGTATGTATACGTATATGCATGGGTATATATATATATATATATATATATAGACATGTGCATAATTGGTGATGGTACCTCCTCAAAAGTACCTCCTCTATCGTTTTGCATCTCAAAGCTAGAGTAATGTCGTGTGATATTAGTGTCTGACATGATCTATAAGGAAAGCAGGGTGCAATGGCTTTTATGATAAGAACAGGGCTTTTTCAAAATAAGCAAATAGTAATTAATTACCACTTTTCTTTTGGGGTGTCTTAATGAAGTAACAAGTTATATACTACCACAGAAATTGTAACCAGTCTCACCAAAAGAACAAAGAAATCAATAAATATGCAATAGAAATGAGGGTTAATTTCACTTACACTTCTGAATTTTGTAAATATTTTAATTATAATATTTATATAAATTCAATTACACTCCTTACTTTTGAGATTACATATCATTTGCATTCCTTGATCATGAATAGTTATTGACCTGTGAATTGTCTAAATTATCTTTACCCGAACAATCTTCTTTTCAAGTAATCCTTGCATTCCTTGATTCTTTTTATTTTTTTATTTTTCTTACTAAACTTTTATAAAAGAACCCCTTTACTTTTTTAATTACATCACTAAATCTAATAATTATTTTATGATAAAATTATATAACATGTCTAAATTATTTTATGTGCAACAGAATATTTTAATTAATATTAGTTTTTATTTGTATTATCGTTATGCTATTTTTTAGTCATTAGTGTGTTAGAAAAAAAAAATAGCAATAATGAGATAAATTCTGAATCTGTAAATATTTTACATTAAATATATTTAGAAAATAATTCACTAAAACTCATTACAAATCAATTTTCTCCTCAAATATTTTGTTATGAGTTTTGATTTTTTTAATGCTATGGTATGAATCATTTAGATTTTAGTTCATAATTAAGTTAATTTTAGTCATTCATTTCTATATTCTCATGAGGTATAATATTGAAAAATAATCATATGACAATACTGTAAAATTAATTAATAAATCTTTCATATATAAATATATAATAATTTATAAAAATGTTATTTTTATTTAATCATGTTGTTAGATGCATTTGGATCCACATGTGCAAATTTTAAAATAATTCACGTCTTCGATAATTGAGTCTGTTACGTAACCCCGATACTAACTCGAATCCATTACACCACAACCGCGACCGATATGTATAGTGGATATTGCTTATGCGGAAGACGCTAAATGTTCATTACCCTAAATTGATTGTGTATTCAATTGTACAATTTTAAAATTTTTGAAAGAAATAAATATTTATTTATTTAAATTATTATTATTATTATTGGTAGAATTTATTTTTGCCTGATATAAACTTGTAATAAAATTATGCAACTTCCCATTTTTTTATTTTGTGGGTGATTGATCATCCAAAAAAAAGTGGGAAAATGTTAGGATATGAATAATTTCATTTGAGGGGTAGTTTATGTATTAAATTAAATTTTTGGATAATGTCATATCTTTTCCTTAGGAAATGCAAATAATGTGTATTCACATAAATAAAAGATTTATATGCATATTTATATATATATAAATAAAAATAAATGAGGATAAAAAGGTAATTTTTTGAGTCAGGGGTAACATAGTCATTTTTTATCTAAAAAATGAATAATTTCATCTCTGACCGGTGTTGATCTTGCCGGAATAATGAGGAAGGGGGAAATTGTTAAAAAAAACTAAATTAAAGAGGATGGAAGTGAAATTATTCATTCTAGAGGAGTCAACTTATAATATATCTTATTTAGAGGGATAAAAGTGTAATTTACCTTTTTTAAATAAACTAAAAATCACACTCCCCAATGATGACGAGATAGATTGAACATGATGAAGAATAAGATATGCGTTCGACCACAAACGTCCACCAGTGAAAGGCCAAAAAAAGATAAATCTTATTAGACCTGTCAATTGAATCGAATTTTGATCCGAATTCGATCTGAATTTGATCCGATTAGCCAGATATGGATTAAAAATAAAATCCGATAATCCGATTTCTTAACAAATTGGATTTGGATTTATGTCAATCCGATCCGATAATAACCCGATCCGATATCAAATATATTTAATATAAATATATTTATATATATATAAATATATATTTGATATTTTTATGTGTATATATTTAATACTGTACATGTATATAAATGTTAGTTGTTAATTATTTTATTATTTATTAATAATGATTGATCATAAATACAATTATTAAAAATGTGAATAATTTTAATATTTCAGTATTTATTGATTTTTATACTTTTGTATTTTTTTAATTAGATATTCGGATCAGATATTCTATAATGAAGAAATTCGAATATGAATTAATTAAGTGAAAATCTGTTGAATTATTGGATTTCGATCGCGGATCGGGAGTTTTTGTCATCTTTATCAATAGACCTGTCAATATATCCGATTATGATCTGAGTCCGATCTAAATCAGATATTAACCGGATATGGATTGAAAATAAAATCTGATAACCCGATTATGATCTGAATCCGATAATCAGATTTCTTAATAAATTGGATTTGAATTTAACTGATCTGATCCGAATCTGATCCATTGACAGGTCTACATCCAATACCTAACTTTATATTTCGAAATTTTCATTATTCAATAAGAGCCAAAATTTGCCAAGATAAAAAAAATTTGTTGCTTAGGTTACGGTCTATAAACCCCTTTCTTTTGGATCGTAATTAAATTGTAAAGAGACTTAAAATTTTAGTTATGTTTGATTGGAGGAATGGTTTGAGGAGGAATAAGTTATCATATTTTGTTATATTTCTATTTCATTACTAAACCAATGAAATTAATATTTTATTATTTAAAAAATATTTTTAAAATATTAAATTACTAAATAACTCTAACATATTTTAAATAAACAAACCATAACCACCTTCCTCCACCATTGCCACCACCACCATCTTTACCTTCCACCACCGCCTTTATTGTTTTCTATCACCACCACCTTCTCCATTTACCTTCACCATCATTTCTACTTGTAATGTATTTTACCAACACACCACCATCACCATTGTCTTCCACCGTCATCACCACCACCCCTTCCTCCACCATCACCACCTTTCACCACCACATCACCACTTTACACCATAATCGCTACCGCCACCATTATCACTTTTTACTACTACCACATTTATTATCCGTCACCACTATTTTTATTATTTTTTATTATTTTTTAATAAAAATAATTAAAAAATAATGTCATATAATTAGAATAATATATTTGTTACTAAAAGGGATAGTTTTGGAAATTTTTCATTTTAAGTTCATTTCATTATTAATGTGGTTCATTTTGCAACCAAACAATCTCATTCTCATTCCATTCCATTTCTATGTACCAAACGTAGCCTTTCTTTTGGATCGTAATTAGTTATGTTTGATTGGAGGGATGGTTGGAGGAGAAATAAGTTATCATATTTGTGTTTGATTGGAGAGAAGGGAAGAAAGGAAGGATGTTTTATCATTTATTCCTACACATTTTTCTATCCTCTCAATTTTGAACGATGAGGAGAGATAAAAATAATAATAATAATAATAATTTTTTTTGTTTTTCCATTTTGTAACCTTCTTACAAGTATATTAGTAAAAGTATTATAAGATTAATTTTTTGATTTCTTTCTACCAAATTTTTTTTTAATTTCTCATATGAGTACAAGCTAAATTTAAAATTGATAAGTTAAAAATTCAGAATGCAAATAAATTATTGCTTCCCACTCATAGCAAATTGACTTTGAGCAAAATGGACAAAGTTGTTGGCCTCCATTCATTCTCACCCAAGCCAAGTAATTTAAGTTGAGTATGCTGACTTATAAGTGAACTCATATCTTCTTTGATGACTGCAACTCATTCTATCTACAATGGGAATTCAATGGAACAAGCCAACAATCCCCTTCAATAATTGGTCCTTTCAAATTGGTCCATTCAATAGCCAAATTGATAAATGAACACACATAAACATTCCAAGTCAATTGGCTTAAAGGTCAATCTTTCCAACCAATCTTAAAACTCATTTTCTTACTAGTTTTGAGCCTTAATTAATCAAAACTTGGTTAGGGTTTTGAATCTTATGAAATTACTAAAACAAAAGAGCATGAAATCATGTCATAAAACTTAAAAGGTCCCGATTGTCGTAGTCAGAATCGTCTTCATTCTTATCTAAGTTTTATGTAAATGAGATTGGGCACACTGTTAAACTAGATTCAAATATAGAATTTCTGAAGAGAGTTCTATATAAGTCTGCTTGATTTGTATTTATAAAAATAATTTTCTATTTTTCGAAAATTGAAAATGTACAAAAGTCTGTTTGGTTTACAGTTTCTGAAAATAGTTTTCAGAAAATTCAGGACATGCTTGGTTTGTATTTCTGAAAATAGTTTTCTATTTTTTTAAAATTGAAAATAAAAAAACTGTATAAAAACCTTTTTGGTTGAGTTTTCTAAAAAATATTTTCAAAAAATTCAGTTTTTAACATGCTAGTTTTCAGAGAACTTCTCAAAAAACAGTTTTCAGTTTTCAGAATTCACAAGAATAGTTTTACATATACGAACCACGCAGACCCTCAATTATAAAAATATTTGTCTTTAGATAACTCATTTTATTGTTCTCAAAAAACTATCTTATGTTATCAGAATTTTCGAAAATAGTTTTCAGGAATATAAATCAAGCAAGCTCTATGCATTTCGTTATTTTTTTGCATAACTTTCAAAACTCTTTCGCTTTTTTAGAATCATAAGCTTAAAATAGTTTCCCTCTTAATATTTTGCTACAAAGATTACGAAAAAGGTTTTGATTATCCAAGTGCAATAAAATTAAGGTAGATGTGTTTGCATTTTCCTATGGAGTTTTATTTAAATTTTGCTACAAAGATTACAAAAGCTGTGGCTATCCAAGTGCAATAAAGTAAAGGTGGATGAGTTTGCATGTTTCCAAAATGCCGAACTGGTGGCAGAGTTCACTGAGAAAAACACACACAGACACATATAACTAGACCTGTAAATGAATCGGATTTGTCCTGATCCGAATCCGAATCCGAATCTGATAAGCATAATCCGATCCGATAATCCGAGGGATTTTTGCTTTCTTAATTCATATCCGAATCTTTGGAGATCCAATAACCCGATCCGATTATGAAAATTTTTAAAAATAAATTTTATTTACTATTATTATTTTATGAGATTAAAAATAAAATAATGTATTTATACTAATAATGCATCAAATAATAAACAAAAATTTAGAACATAATTAGAAATACTAACACCATGTACAACTAATAACATAATTATATATATTAAGTATACAACATTTCCTACTCAATATTTTTTTATTAATAAATAATAATATTGTTGATCAATCATTATTAATAAATAACAAGATAACTAATAATTAATTTTAGGATAATTTGTAGTCAGACCCCCTGAGATTTCGGTCAATTGCAATCAGTGGTTGGTCAACCCAATTTCGGTCCCAAAGCCCCCTGAGGTTTCAATTTCGTTACAATGATACCCCCTGAGCTGGTGAAATGACTAGCATGTCCTTTAATTGTCTCACTTATTATATTAGGGTAATATATGAAGTGTGAAATTACCCATATGCCCAAACACTTCACCTGCCTCTGAAATTATTAATTACACTTCCACTCCTAATTACAAAATATATATATATATATATATATATATATATATATATATTACGAAAATTACAATTTGATTTTTTTAAAAAAAATTCGAAACAAACATATAAAAATTCGAAAAAATATATAAATTTGAAAAAACATATAAAATTTGAAAAAATACATAAAATTTGAAACAATATATAAAATTCGAAAGGAACATATAATTCGTAAACAATTTTTTATTCAATACTTATTTCTTTCTCTCTTTACCACTTTCCTCTCTCCATCATTATCACTTTTCCTCTCTACAAATAAATATAAAATAAAAATTATATAAATAATATTTTAATTGAAATTATATAAAATAAAAATAAAAATTAAATATATTAATATATTTAATCAAAATTATATAAAATAAAATAAAAAATAAAAATTTAATTGATTAACTATACCGATTAAAGGGTCCCTTGGTACCCAAATCTAGGGGTGCACACGGTCCAGTTCGCTTCCGATTCTGACCGAAACCGGAATCGAACAGTTATTTTCGGTTCCTTAAAAATGAGATCCGGAACCGAACCGTTAATTTTGATTCAAATATTAATATATTCACGGTGCGGTTCGCTTTCGATTCCGACCGAAACCAGAATCGAACCGATACTTTCGGTTCTTTAAAAATGAGAACCGGAACCGAATAGTTAATTTTGATCCAAATATTAATATATTTAATTTTGATTAAAATATTTTAATAAAGTATCGGTTCGATTCCGATTTCGGTCACCATTGTGGGGCATGTGTCGTCATCGTGACCATTGAAATAGCTTTACAGAGAGTTGGAGAGGATCCGTTACCTTGGCTAATGATTCTGAGACTTGTCCACTTAAACTTCAGTCACACTTTTTATATATATATATATTTGAATTTTATATATATTTTTTAATTTTATATGTTTTTCAAATTTTATATATTTGTTTCGAATTTTATATATTTTTTCGAATTTTATATGTTTTTTCAAATTTTATATATATTTTACAAATTATATATATTTTTTCGAATTTTATATGTTTGTTTCGAATTTTATAAAGAAAAAAATCAAATTGTAATTTTTGTAATATATATATATATTGTAATAAGGGGTGGAAGTGTAATTAGTAATTTCATAGACGGGTGAAGTGTTTGGGCATAGAGGTAATTTCATACTTCATATATTACTCTAATGTAATAAGTAAGACAATTAAAGGGCATGCTAGTCATTTTATCAACCCAGAGGGTGTCATTGCAACGAAATTGAAACCTCAGGAGTTTTGAGACCGAAATTGCGTTGACCAGCCACTAATTACAATTGATCAAAATCTCAGAGGTCTGACTGCAAATTATTCTTAATTTTATACATAGTTATAGTACTAAATATATACATAAAAATATTAAATCTATATTAATATATATATATATATATTATATGATTCAGGTCGGATTATTATTGAATCGGATTAATATAAATTTAAATTTAATTTATTAAAAAATTAAATTATCGAATTTTAATCATAATCAAATTATTAAATTTTATTTTAAATTTATATTCACTAATCAAATTAAATTCAGATCAAAATTCTATCCATTTACAATATACATAAAACCTTAAACAAAATGCCAATTAAGATTGAGAAAGATCTGAGATTTTCCTAGAAAACAAACATAAACAAGTGGTTCGAGATTCTGTCTAAAATAGCCAATCAAGATATAAAGTTGATCAAATTTGATTCACTCTTGGAATATACGGCGAAGGCTGACTCATGTTGACATGTGTACACTCACCAGTGGTCAACTATATTTACTGGTTCTGAGTAATGTCACGACTCATGAGACATTAATTTAGACCTCTTTTCAAATTCAAATTTTTTTTTTGAAATTAGAATATGCTTTGCCAATTATATTGCTGTCCCTGATTCAACCAAATCTACTTGAGATATTACCTAGGCTCTTAGTCCAAGTACTAGTTATGAAACCTAGACATAGATTATTGATGACTCATCATATGTCTTCTTTTGACAAAAAAAATTATAAAAAAAAAAAATCCAAAAAGGAAAAAGTTTTTCTGAAAAAGTTTATAATTTCACTATTAGTCTTCATTTGGTAGCATACATATGAATCTTGTTACACAATTTTTTCTGAAAAAGTTTATAATTTCACTGGCTGGTGTCAATTCCAACTTTAAAGGTCCAAATTCATGTAAACAAGTCAATCTAGAACTCAATCTAGTTCAGAGCATGTTTTGCTAATATTTTTGAACATTTTTTTTTAAAAAGGAAAAAATTAAAAAAATTATACAAAGAGTGTGTTTGGTTTAGCTTTATGAAAATTACTCTGTTATAAAAAGGTATTTTCTTTTCCCTCATAAATCTAAATCAAACAAACTCGGGTTTCACGTGGTTCAGTACACGAAATTCTATTTCTTGTGAATTAAAATAATAATTCCGAAACCTATAGAGAAAGCTCCTAAAAAATACTTGTTTTTAAATAATATATTTGTTAAAATAATGTCTTAAGAATTTTTACTTTTCATTGTTTGAGAACTGTGTTTTTTCGGATGATAAACCAAGTTTAATAATTTTCTTCACTGGTCTTTGTTTCGAATTTATAATAAACATTTTGACAAATTTTATACTCATGTAACAAGCCTAATACTCTTCTTGTAGAAGAAAGAAATACTCCTAAGATATTATTTTGGCGCTAAATAGGCCATGTCCCAAGGAATTTCACTCCAACCTTGAGAAAGGCTTCGGCTTTGGTACAGGCCTGTATGCAACCAGGTCCATTGATGTAAAACAAAGTAAACACTCCAAACTCCATGAGCATGGTCGTGAGATGTTTCAGCATCTATAAAAGAAAGTATTTTCCAAATTCAGATTTTTTGGAAGCGAAATGTGGTTCTAAACCATTTTGGATATGGCGAAGCATCTTATCTGTTCAGCATATTATCAAGAGGGGTATGTGCTGGAAGGTTGCATCCGGAAGAAATATCAATTGTTGGGGTGATGCTTGGCTTCCTGATACAGCCAATCCTTTCATCACTTCATGTAATAGAGGTACAAATATCTCTTCCGTTTCTGATCTTATTGATGAATTGACAAGTTCATGGAAGGTCGACATGATCAATAACACTTTCAATAGTCGAGATGCCTGCCTAATCCTACAAATTCCTATTCCATAATTCAATAGATTGGACAGACAGATTTGGGGCCTATCTGCAAATGGGGAATTTACTGTAAAAAGTGCTTACAAATTAGCGTTGAAGTCCTTTGGAAAGTCGAAAGGTAAGGATGGATGCTCTACTAGCACGAGTACTGTCCCAGAATTTCAGAGTTATTGGAAAAGTATCTGGAAAATTCGGACATACAAGAAAATTCAATTTTTCCTTTGGCAAAGCTGTCATGAGAAATTACCGGTGTTCGCTAATCTTAAATCCAAAGGTATCTCCCAAGTGGCTACGTGTCCTCAATGCGAGAATCGCGATGAAACAGTTGATCATGTACTATATTCGTGTATAGTTGCAAAACAGGTTTGGTATTATTCTCCTTTATGACTCTCTTTTGAAGGAATGGATGAGTGTTCGTGGAAGAAAAGATGGTTGCTCATGGCGAAGTTGTGGAATCACGATAATACAAAAGAATTATGCTATAGCCTTGGGTCCTTCATTTGTTGGCAACTCTGGAAGTGTAGGAATGATTCTATTTACAATGGTAAACAATGGGCGGTGCCGGACATTATTGACAAAGCCTTAGCAAATTTTTCCGAATTTAATGAGCTTGGGAAAACAACTCATGCTTTCAGGTCTCTTCATCAAGTTGGGCAACTCCTCCCGAGAATAAGCTTAAGCTCAATTTTGACGCTGCTTTTCATCATCCAAATGACGGTTGTGGAGGTGGTTTCGTTCTCAGGATTGTCAAGGAAAACCAATCAGAATCGCAATTTGTTTTCTGAAAAATGTCAAATCCGCTTTTATGGCGGAAATTCTCATGCTTAGAGAAGGTATCAAATTACTATCAAACTGGGGGTACTCCGGTGTGATTATTGAAGGAGATTGTCAAGGAGTCATGACTCTTTATCCAAATGATAGTCTTTCTTTAGCGGTTATTGAAGATATCAAGTTTTTGATTCAGTCTATGGATCTTGATTTTCATCTGCGATGGGCGCCGATGTGCTGCAACAAGGTCGCGCATGGATTAGGTCAGTGGGCTTATCGGTGTATGAAGGGAGATTTGGAGTGAGATGTGTGGTCTCTTTGGTTGCATGATCTTATTTCTTCGGACTTTTCTTCTTCTCCATTGTAATTTTTGTTTCCTGGTTTCTTTTTTGCTGGGTTAAAAAAAAAAAAAAAAAAAAAAACTTAACAATCAGACCCATTCAAGAATTAGTCAAATCATAATCTCAGGTTAACTCCAACTTAACAATCAGACCCATTCAAGAATTAGTCAAATCATAATCTCGGGTTAACTCAAGACAATCAGAATCGGGATTCTAGATATAATCATTTTGAAATCTGTAAAATCGAAATCGTAAAATTCTAACAACTTGTATTATTTTTAAAAAAACATAATAATAATTAAATATTAATTTAAAAATCTAAATCATATTAAAAGTTTTAAATTTTCTAATACATTGATCATTTAAATGTTTTCTCATAAATTTAAATCATATATTGAGATATTGGACTAAATCATAAAAAATTTGAGTATTTCATATGAAGGGCGAAACCGTTAAATTATTATAAAAACGTAGTAAAATCATAGTAAAATCGTAAAATCATACAAAATCATAGAATCGTCTGACTACCTTGGGTTGAATCACTTCCATTTCAGGCCCTATCTGTCAGCATGATCCAAGTCAGAAGAAAAAAAGAAAAAAAATTATATTTATGAATGTATCTTATATGATGCTGACATGTGCATGTACAAGGATCAAAATCTCTAATACTATTAACTCAAGATTTCTTCACTATCAATACTATTCCCATATTTTGAGTTGTATGACAATAATATGCATATGGGAAGTTGAAAGCTGAAGGCAAAAACCAACAGACCCATCTGAGATCCCCTTTGCGAAAAAAAATTCGTGCTTCAAGCCAAGAAAATGAGGGGTTCAGTCTACACAAAAATGACCTCAAATTTCACACACGGGTTGTTTTCGACGTGACTCCTAAAATCAGCGTCCCCATTGAATCCGAATGTATACAAAGCTTGCCTTTGCGTCATGCCAAGAGGATATATTCTGTAAATTTTGAGCTCATCCCCGCCTCTTATGCTTTCCGGTCTTTCCTGTTTCCAGATGGGAACATGTTTCAGGGACTTGAACTTCTGGAGCACAGCAGATTCTAAGGCCTCCAGAGTGAAATTTGATGATCTGCTTAGGAAAGTAAGGTATCAGATTCATGTGAAAATGATTACAATTTGAGCCTAAAAGACCCCAACCAATTTCTAATCATTTGTACCAGCAGAATCTGATCACCAATGCAATCATCAACGAGAATTACGCTGACTATAATTTTCACATAGTAAGCATGCCTACAGAGACACGCACGCCCAGAGAAAATTTAAAAAAAAAAAAAAATTTGAACTGCCCAAAATATACCACACAGTGACACAAATGTGTTTAGAAGATGCTTAATGATGGGATAAAAGGCTACAATCTATACATCCATGTCCTAGCATCACTGTAAACCACACGAGTGAAAAAGTGAGATGTTATCGAGTCTGAAGAAGATTTCAGTCATGGTGGGTTTTTCCTTCTTTTTTAATGACTTATGGTTGTCTTACAATAATACAAGCAAGGATACTTCTAGGACACTTCTAAGAAGCAGCCGAATCAATTTTGGCATTATGATTGTTGGCACTCCTGGGCACATGTCAAACACATATTGGATGTGTTCTTAATTTAAACAGACAACAAAGTTCTTATTTTCAACCATGTAGCTTATGCTTTTCAGAAACTTCTACACAAAAACTTGGACATCAAGTGTGATGTCACTTTAAGTGACTTAAAAGGAATCATGATGGGAAAAGAGGGGGAGGAAATTTTTAATACATTCTCAGTCCCTAACAAAATAAGAGTCCACCTTTTATTTTTGGGATGTCGTAATACAAGTGATAACTTTCCTTAATGAAATGTTTCAGATTTGAATTCTCAAAATAGTGCTTAGATTTTGGGTCTAAAATTCAAAGGGAGAAATGTAAATGTTTGAACTTCATTTGTGTTAGCTTTCTAATTTTCGAAGGGAGCAATGCACTAAATATGTTTTCTTGAAAGTTAGAAGTGAGACGCTTATAAAGGGAAGGAGGTATATCTACAAGCCTAACACTCCTCATTCCATGTACAAACATAAGATATTTAAACACACATTTATTCATGTATAGTTGCAAGAAGCATAAAAGGTTTACCTCAAAAAAATGGACACCATGTCAAATCTTCCTCTTTCTCGTACATATAGATGGTAGGTAGTGTCTGAGCTTCTGCTACATTTGCAGGGGCGTTTTAAACTTACGTTCTTTTCTTCTTTCTCATGGCCCATTGTTGCTAGGTGAATGCACAGACGGCATGATGAGTGAACTGCTGCCATATCTACAAGAGCCTTGAAAGAATCAGATGGACCCTCAAACTTCCACCTGAAAAAGAACACCCATTTGTAACGCACACCCCTAGGTCATAAGAACCAAAAAAAAAAAAAAAAAAAAAAAAAAAAAACCTGAAGCCAAGACATCTCTAATAGTAGAAATAATAGATTTGTAATGTATCTACATTCTAAATTTGTCAAGTATTGAAACCCACCTTAAGGACTGATTGAACGCATCAGCATTTTCAGCAAGGTATTTCATGGTCTTCGCAATAGAATCAACATCTTTCAGTTCCTTAATATGTAAAACTGCTCCTGGAGAAGGAGAAAAGTCTTGGATATTTGGGGCACCAACCACCACAGGAACAGTTCCTACATATTTTGATAATAGGATAAATTTCTCTCTATCAGCACGAGTACACATATTTAAGAATTATTTCTTTATCTAAAGCATCCTATAACTGTTTCCCCCGATCCCCAAATAAGCACCCGGGCAGCATAATTCAACATGCCAATATTATTCACAAATAACAATTCATAGTAATGTTTAAAAATTATGATAGATTAAGTGAAGAATTCCCAAATCAGTCCAGAGAATTCCAGAATTACAGCTAATGCATTTTCTCTTTTTCCTTCCCTTCTATCAAAGATTTGCTGTTTCAAAAACCAAATTCAAACTTCAATGTGACAGAATTATTCCCAGAGATTTAGCATATTTTCCAGCACAACTGATCCAACTTCTTTCAAGATATTTTCAAAGTAACTTCAATTTTATTCAGTAAGAAAGTCCAAATTTTGCACTTCTAATTTTTATCACCTAAAAAGTAACTTTGTAAATGCAGCATAACTTTAAGTGAATTAAATTTAGCAGCTAATATTCAGATACTGTTGAAGCACACGATTATTGTTGGAAGATTTTAGGTGCTCTAATTATATGTGTTAGTAATAGATAGTGTGTCCCACATCCGTTTCTTATTAAACATGTTTGTATACTCAGCCTATATATATAGGCTTTTTATGTACTGTTACAATATACACAAAAAATACAATTCATTCAATAATACAGATTTATTATTGATATTATTCTTCTTTTATTTCTCTTTGATTTTCTACTTCTTATCAGAACTTTTGTTCTGTGTTTATATCTCTTTATGATTTTCTAGTTAGTATAAGAGCCTACCGATTCTTGATAGTTATTTCCGCTTATCTTCGTCTCTGCCGGAGATGGTGCTCCGTATCCCATCTCCGGCAGCGATCTTCAATTAATATATAGATTATATTATTGGTGAGATTTGTCTTTTACCTCACCAAAATTCTTGTTTCTTGCTTTTTCCGCCTTTTAGGATTTGGGAGCCCTAATCTCCCATGGTTTTGCTCTTGTTTATGGGTTCATCGATGTTGTTAGCCCTTATTTATGGGTCTGTTTATGTGACTCCTGCTGATTAACGTCCGTTCTGATCTGCTGGTTTTTGGTTTCTGCTATCACTGAGATCTCGGGACTTTTACCGAGAGCTCGAAATTTTTCTTGCTAATTCGTTGCTACTAGTACAGGTGGAACCCTGATCCCTTATGCTACCGATTTTATCGGTACAATTGGAGCTCTGCTTCTCAATTATTTTTTATTTGTTTGGTGACTTTAGTGTTCAAGATAATATGGTTAATTTCTCTTCTCGGTGGTTTTCTCGAGATCTCGAAATCAGTATCTCAGCATCAGTATTTTTCGATTTGTCCGTGGTACGTGAGTCGTGACTATCAATTTGTTCGGTAGTCTGATACGTGTCAAGTGGCAAGATACATCAGGATGTGTTCAGAGGCGATTTTGTTCTCAGTTTCAAGTTGGACTTGCGAAGATCTCAGTATCCAACTTGAGGGGGAGTGTTGAAACACAATATTATTGTTGGAAGATTCTAGGTGATCTAATTATATGTGTTAGTAATAGATAATGTGTGTCCCACATCAGTTTCTTATTAAACATGCTTGTATACTCAGACTATATATATGGGCGTTTTATGTACTGTTACAATACACACAAAAAATACAATTCATTCAATACTACAGATTTATTATTGATATTCTTCTTCTTTTATTTCTCTTTAATTTTCTACTTCATATCAGAGCCTTTGTTCTCTATTTGTATCTCTTTATGATTTTCTAGTGATATAACAAAAGACCTGGTCCTCCCAGACAGGTTTCATATTCATAATTCCAAAGAGAAGAAAAATCCAAACTTCAAATCTTTTACTTTTTATCACCTAAAAAATAATTTTTTCATGTATACCGGAAAAAAAAATACAGCAACCTTTAGATGGCACATACAACAAAATATCTGAATAAAAAACAATAAAGCACAGATACTGAGATAGGACTTCGACATGTCATACAAAGCACTACATGCCAACATGAGAGATCCCAGCAAAGTAGCACATGAACACTGTGTGAAGGAAGATGCTTATAAAAAGAGAGTTAGGGTTGTAACACAAAATCACGTTAATAAATAATAACCCATAGAGCACAGAAAACAATTTGGCAAGGACACAAAAACTTTTTTCAGTCATATATGTATGAATAGAGATATCTATAACATACAACCACACTTGATAATTCCTTACTCCGTCCTTGTCTACCTCTCTGATAGAACCTTCCTATATTCTTTTCTTTCTAGCAAGTGATATGGTCGATTTTATTTTCACAAGTTTTCTGCAAACGTTTTAAGTTTCATTCTTTGCAATTCTACTCTTTCTCTTTCATACTAAAGGACATGGTGCTCACACGTCAGCGTATTAAAATTAGAAAATTTATTTTCAAATCACGGATAGATCCCGGATGTGCTGACATGTGCCCAAAAGTGTCAGCCTCCAATTCATGTCCAACACAAAACATTGATCTTTCTTAGAAGCACTCCATAAATCTTAGTTACAAACTGGTCTAAACCATAAATTATCCAAATAACAAAGATATATATATATATACTGCTAGGGCCAATCAGTTGCATCAAATATACAACAAGAGAACATAACATACAACAAGAAGAAAACGTAATGCTCAACTTCATACCAGCAACAAGAGACTGAAAGAATTTTTCAGTCACATAATCCTCCTCATTAGAATTCTCAAAAGCCAAGCTGAATTTGTAGCGCTTCAGAGTCTGTACTTTGTCCACTGCAAAATAGTAATAGAAGAAATTATTGCACACATTTTGATAGGACATAATGATTATACACATGAACAATCAAATACAGTAAAAAATGTTTGACTGCCAAATTTAAAGAAGCAATCAACATACAACAGATTATTTTGGGGGATCTGAACACCAGTAGAAAAATCTAAGATCACAAAAACTAGATTAAATAGGGTGTTTGCTGATTCTATGGTGTTTGCAAATTATATTATATAGTTTGTGATCTTTTAACACAAATTTTGTTGTGCTATTCTAATATTTTATTCAAATCAAAAGAAGTAATTCATAATCATCTGGGTTAGGATCGATCTAAACCAGCCCATTTGTGAAAAAAGAAAAAGAAAAAGGGGGGGGGGGGGGGGGGGGGGGGTCATTTTGTGTTGATTTATAACCCATATTTGCAAAATCTGTCTACCCTGTGCTTAGTTCTTTAAACTTCTACTGCATGACCCCAAAAACCCAGAAGGTTGGGCTAACTAATTAACAAGAAGGAAAATTTAATGCAAGGGGTAGGGCCTAATACACCCAAAGGCACAAATGAAGGTCCTAACCATAACTTTGCATATGGACCCAGAAAGATATGGTTGGGTAACACCGCAAATAAGACTACTAAAGGCCAGCTTAACCGAAGAGAGCCTAAATTCTTCCCTTGGTATCAAAGTATCATGAAAACAACCCCCTGGAGAGGCAGATTCCCGCAAGCGCTGTGTTGCTCCTCTCAAGAATACCGCCGTCCACCCATATCTATGACATCATGTCATCTAAACTCAAGCCATTGTGAACACGAAGGAGTTAAAGCATCTGAAGGCTCTATAAGAAGAATTTATGATGCATTAGCCCTTTCAGTACAAGTGAATAGTCTACTTTTAGAGTAAAAATGTGGGCATTTGGAAAGCTTACAATTACCAATAAACTAGAATTATACGAGGAACTTGAATATATGGAAGGTATAAATGATATAAAAGAAGACCAAATTGCAGCACTAAAAACTGAAATACAAGCTTGCAGCCTACCTAAAACAGCTATTGTCTAGAGAACGTACCTATCAACAAAAAAACCAACAGGAATGGCATCTGGCTTTTATGCAATTTTACACTACTATAGCTGAAATTTTCATTAATACTATATATCGACATGCAGACCTTTTCCATCACGGTTTCGATGACAACCACCGTAGGAATCTATCTTCATGTTAGTTTTTTCAAGTCCTTCAAGAGCTTGCAAACGAAAGTTGCGAGCACCACAATTGGAAATGAAAGCAGCTGCCAGAGCACTCTCAGTCTTTGGTTGCAAAGGGGCCATAATATCGTATTCAGCCCAAGAGAAATACCCAACAGGAACATCGGATGAAAGACTCGTTGTCATTACAATATTATATCCCCTCCTGATGCATAAGGAAATCAAATTATTAGTTCTACATATATTCGGGCAGAATTTATTTTTAAAAGATTAATATCACTAGTCCTGAGCTAATCCTCAAATGGCAAGAATTGTGACAGAATTATGATTAAAGAAAATATTAAATTTCTTTATTAGTACGGAAGATCGGATTGATTGCCAGCATAAAGCATGTCATTTCCTTTCTGGTAGGGTCAAGACACTTTGACACACTCATCAAGACCAAAAGTAGACAAACTCCACTCTTTCTCAAATGGTGTTGTACTCTAACAAACTCAGTTGTTAATACAAAGGAAAAACAAGAAGGATAAGAGGAATATGGTAATAATGAATTATCACCATAAAATACGGCAATGAGGAGGCAAGGAATAGGATCTCTTGATTTCAAAGTTAATCAGGGTCATAACTTCTTCAGAAGTGTGAATGTTTTCGAAATTCAAACATGCAATGAGGCATCTCAGAGCATGCTTACCTACCGTCGTGCATTATCAATGTTGTTCTCAGAATAGTAGTGAGCTGATTCCATGGATCGAAGCACACTAGCTGTCCCAGGTTCTTGAGGTGCCCCAAATGCAGCATCAGCCCTCTTATTGCTGTTACGCCCAAACTTACACCCAACAGCACAAGCAGGAAACTCCTAGATAAATGCGTAAAAAAAAAAATGAGACATGAGACTACGACCTATAGAAGGTTATGATTTCATTTCTTTTTTCAAGACTAAAGAAAATGCTTCAAAATGGCAAGAACAACTAAGGACTGTCATTTGAAGCACTTCAAACCATTAAATAAAATACCCGCAATATACCGCAATATATATATATGTGAGCAAAAACTTTGTCTGCAAACATAAGGAAATTAAGCATAGTTTAGCAACACAAACTTAATCAAAATAAAAATCAAATATATATATACCAACCCAACATTCCATCTCAAATCAAATATTATATATATATATATATATATATATATATATATATATTCAGACTTCCTAATTATAATCCACTAATATATATATATATATATATATATATCTTGTAACGAGAATCTCTACAACCGTGCTAATGATTCCAAATATATTGTTCAAGCATGGAACACAATTAAACTGAAGAACAAGAGTGACAATTCCAGATTTGAGTCCATGTGGCAATTATATAGTAGAATCCATATCAGCAAATAAATGTGCATACATACATATAAACACAACACATGTAGAAAAGGGAAATGAAGCATATATCAGCAAATATATATATATATATATACATATTATGATTGTGAATATGGTAGATACATTACCAAAACGGAAATTTACCTCCTCATAACCGTAAACTAAGATGGGTTCCTTCTCAAAATCCCTGGAATACATCACGGAGTCTTCTCTCTCCAACCACTCCTCGCAAGACTCCAATTCGGAGCTCCGGTAACGATCCAACCGGACATTATCGACGATCGTCGCCGACGAGTACGACGTGAACTGATAGAACGAGTCGGCCCAGGAGTTGAACAAAGCGACATTTTTTGCCATGTCCAGCCGACCCAGAAAGCCGATCTCGACGATGACAACTAGGGCTACCAATAGAGGGTACAAATTGAACCATTTTTTCTTGGAATTGGGGGAATTGGACGAAGAAGAAGAAGAAGAAGACGCAGTGTGAGTGGGCAAATGTTCTTGGATCGGACCTGTTCTGGTCAATCTATGATTTGGGGAAAAACCCATGAGAATTATTTTCTTCCTCGGGAAAATGGGGAAGAAAGCTCGAGAAAGTGAAGGAAAATCCAACCAATTTGAAGGTTGTCAATTGTGTTGATAACGGGTCGTCGTCTAATTTGGCGATGAGTGACCGTTGAACTGAGATTATTGCTCTAACCAAAAGTCTACGCCTCCATGGAGGGTTCAACGGACCAACATAAGATTCATCTTGTGTGTGTATAATGTATATATATATATATATATATATATATATATAGGGAGGTAGATACAGGAAATATATATAAAACTATAGTGGTATGAAAAAAGGTGGCTTTGAAGAGTTTATATATCAAACGTCCAATTCCTTTCTATATAATTCAGTTACACTCGCGTACTGTGTTTGTATGAATTATACTCCACTTACACAACATCAAACCGTTTAGCTATGTATTAATTTGATCAACCTTCCGAAAAGGGTATATACATTAATTTGATATTTGCTGAAGTTTGTGAATATATATATATAGATATAGATCATTAAATGAACTTGTGTTTGTCTTATTTTGTCGCTTTGAGTTGATTGGAAATATGATTCACAAATAAGATGAAATATAAGATTATTATATATGAATATTACTGAATTTTCACACGCAAATATGAATGGTTGCTTTTACTAAATTAATATATGATAGGTATTTTTAGATTCATTTTTTGTTAACGGTCGAATAAAATGTAGGTAATTGTAATTTACTCATTTTCTATATATTTATACATCTAGCAATACAAAATAAGTAAATATGGGACTCCGTTATTACTTTGACTTCTCCTTCACTTTTATATTGATTGTTAAAAATTATTTTGAATTAATTTTATATTATAATAATATACTTTATATTGCATATTATATAAGAAAAAGGTGAAAATGTCACTAGAAGGTGTTATGGACCTGGCACATCAAATCTCAGGAGATGTTAAAAAGAATTGAACAAGGAATGCTCTACCTGTATAAATTGCTAAAATATTAATGTAATTTTATGCAAGAGAAATTATAATAGTAATAAGTGAATACATATTGCGTTTTACATTAAAAATACCCGGAGGATCATGGTCCACACCATGTAGGGTTTTCTAGTGCAACTGAGACAACCAGATAACCACCTGAGGTTCAATACAAAGCACTGGTCCCACAACCACCATATGAAAAGCAATAAAATATATAGTTATATACACCAAAATTATATTGGTGGAGGAGGTGTTAAGTTGTTAACCCCTTCTCAGTTCAATGCTATCCTCCTATCCGGGAGGAAGTATAATTTTTCAAACATTAAACCAAGCTTCACTGGAACAGAGAAATTCCAAAATGGTATCAAGAGAGCATGGTTCACAGTTGTGGTATTAAATTTCTGTCACGGCCTTACGGACTTGAACAATATCAGCACTAAAAGAAAGCATGGTTCGCAGTAGTGCTGTTAGTTTCTGTCACGGTGTTACAGACTTGAACAATATCAATATTAAAAGTGAGTATCCGACAAATATCGATGTTGCATATCAATAGCGGCACCTTCCCAAATATCAACAATGCAAGAACGGGCCACTCCCTCCAGGCAAAACCTCTGAAACTTAACTTATCCAGGAATCAGTATAAAACTTGAAAGGCAAAACAAGTAATAACAAACTCGATTTCATTCCCTTCTCTTCCATCAAAGTGAGATACAGGGTTACGTGAAGGTGGAGATGTACCAACTCTTCTAATTTCAGTGTTCTATTCACCATAATTTCCCAACTCAAGTCATTATGATCCATCCAACTACCATCCCCAAACATTTGGAAAATTGGAAGATTACCACTTCATTTAGCATCCCTCTGCTTGGAAGGGCAGAGAGCAAGCAGAGCGAGCGAAAAGGGGAACCGCAGCAATCTAGAAACAAAATTACTTCACATATTGATACCTAAAAAGATGATCATCATCCATCTCATGGTTTTATCATTTGTGAACTAAACTAATATACATACGTATGGCATATATATATAGTAGACTTTTTTTCCTACTGATCTTTAATCAAACTTCTCGTGGCAGCATTTCATCCGACCTACTACTATCAGGATCCATATGCTAAAGAAAAACCTTGCTCAACTTCTTGTCAAGGGACTTGCATCTCTGGTTGTTTCTTTTGGCATAGGGCACTGCTCCACAATCAAATATTTGGCTCCATTTTCTGAAGTAGTAGTTCACCTGATCTATACCTGTTTATGGTCGCCCTTCAAACTGCAGGTCTCACCTCGACTCTTAAAAAATATTTTTGCATCAGCTTCAGCACAGTTGAAGCTCTGAGGCTTTTCTGCTGCTTATTGGTTACAGATTTGTTTCTATTTTTCTGGGGGAGTATTAGGGATGGTTGAATTCCCGGTTCTATGAAATTCCCCAGAGGGCACAGTCTGAAAGAGCACAAGGGAATGGATAAAAGTAAGACTATTGTATTATTTGAACTGATAGCTGATACTCATGGCTGATAAAAAATAAAAAATAAATCAACTATGCACAATACTTGATCTTTGCTTGAAGCATCAGTTGCAGCTATCTTCAACCTTTTTGCCATGGATGAGGTGCTTGATATCTCTTCTTGTTCTCCATCTACAAAATTCTGGTCGGAAACCTCTGCAGAAACCCAATATTATAGTGTGTTATGCAAATGTAAGAAACAAATAATATGTTTGTAGCAAAACAACGGAGAACTTCCTCTATCTTTCCTAATACCCCTTCAACATAGTTGCACTAAAACAAAATTGAAAACTAGACAGTACTTTAAATTACTTGACTGTTCACGTCATCTAGTAGTGGAACAACGCATTACATATCTAGTAGTTGAACAAGGGGTGTCTGAGACACAAAACTAAGTTCATAATGACCTGTAATACTGCCAACTGAATGCTGACGGTAAGAGTGGTATAAAGGAAGCTCCTCCAAATGTCTACAGCGAAAAGCCCTGTTTCCCCTTTGGGGCGCTCTCACACTAGAAAGAGTGCTGTGTTCTTGCAGATCATTTGATGCTATCGTACGGTGTTTACTTGAGCTCTTAAAACGACGTATCCATGGACTATTCAGATTAACGTGGGAATCAGCTTCAGTCTCCATTAAACAGCAACTCCTGTTGAAACTCATCTTTTGCCAACAGCCATCTCGTTGAACCATGAACTGCAAAAGTAATTTAAATTTGTAAAGAAAAAAAAAATCAAGAGAATCTTAAATAAAATACATACAGATATATATATACAGATATAACAATCTTAAACAGGAAACAGCAGCAGCTAGAACAAGACATACAGCAGAAAACAATACACAAATATTAAATCTTAACAAAAACCTAACCTGGTCAGAAGAATTACGAATATTGGCAGGCAGTTGCATGTATGAGCTAGGATCAATATTCGGTTCTGAGCGTCGGGCAAGCAAACCCATGGACCGGTGCAGCTGGTTAACAAAGGATGCTTCCAAAGAAGCAAGATATAACCTGTGATTATCATTCGTCCATGTCGTGCACTCATCCTGTTAAAAAAATAACCAATATGACAATGAAATTTACCACGAATATTAAAAGCAATGGTGACCAACTTGTAAAACACAGGAAATTATGCGTCTACAATGTTCATTTTTTTCCTTCAGAAGATTGTAGTATCATATATAACTAGGAGAATATAAAAGGTTTTGGTTCATAATCTTCATCTTTGCCTACAGTTTAGTTTACACATCTTGCTTAACATGTTTAGTTCTTTTTTCATGGACAGGCAATAAGTAGATCTTTACGTCCTAGAAGTTAAATCTCTACTACAACCCTCCAAAAGAATTATACCGGCAAATTTAGTACATAAAATTTGAAAAGAGTCTACAAATAATGAGGGTGATTCGAAATGGTGATAAAACCGAACCTTTACTAATGCTTTTCCATCTAAAACGATAACAACAAAACCATAGGGAAAAAGAGGTTCCACAAAAGATTTGAGATCTCCCATTGAATAGTTTTAGAAAGAAGCACAGTAAACCACCACATTGAGGTGCGTATAATTCTAAACTGAATAGGGAATGTGACGATAAAACACTGTAATAAGGTAAATACTTGCCTTACGCCATGTTAGAAGGAACTTTCTCCTTACATGTGATGTGATCCAATAAAACACTTACATGTGTCCTAAAATTTGAAAATATTTTTGTAAGTTTCAAAATGCTTCCATGATCATAGATTTACTTTGTTTCCATAATTTTTTTTAAATAGAAGTACGGTAATGTTTTTAAAAAATTTAGGATACATGTACGTTTAGTGTTGGACCACATCACATGTAAGGAGGAATTCACCGACCTATAGTGTGACCAGTGGGGGCGGTACTGGATTTTTTTTTTTTAGCTTTTATACCACCAAATTTAACGTGTTTTATGATTATGTCCCCACTCAAGTTTAGTTTTTATGATTATGCCCCCACTAAAACTTGATATATTTCTTATCTATCCTCACTATAAAAAATTTCCTTAAATACGCCCCCACTGGTAGAGATTTCTAGGTCCGTCACTGCAAGCATTGCCCGTGTAATAATTCTAAGCAACGAAAACTTAAACAAAAAAAAGTTTGTTTCTATTTATGCCGGATGTGTTGACACCCTAAATGAGCCAACACATGGCAAAGCAAGATGGGCAGAATTGGGCCAGAACTGGGCTGAAAACCGGCCAGAATTTGGGCCAGAACTGGGCCGAAAACTGGCCAGAATTTGGGCCAGAACTGGGCAGCAAACGGGGCTGCGAAATGGGCCAGAATCTGGCAGAGAATTGGGCTTGAAAATGGGCTGAAAATAGGCTAAAACTGGGATGGAAATTGGGTCGAATTTGGGTCAGAAACGTTAGGCCAAAAGCTAGGCGAGAATGGGCATAGTGCTGACTTAAGATTTAAGCCAATAAATTGAGTGAATTTTGGCCAACAAGTTTCGTCCTTTAGTTAAAGCAAATTTTTGATAAAGATTGAAAGACCAATCAATGAAGAACTCTTGCCGACCAAGTTTGAAGATTTGTTGGAGTATTAGATAATTTGAAGAAATATGAGTTGTAGTTGATTAGTGTTTTGTTTAGATAGGTTTAGATTTAGGTTGATTTATCTTTTATTTTTATTAATTTATCTCTGGATATCTAAGATATCTTTTAGGCTATAAATAATGTACGTATACCTCTATTTTAAAGGTCCACGACCAAATACAAAATGTCTCTACTACAATAGTAGTTTTTCATTATATTTTACTTTTTTATCGTCTTTTATATTCCTCGCACTTACACTTTCAATACCAAATTTACATTCACAGTATCTTTCAATTCCTTTTTTTTTTTGCACTTTCATTTCTCTTCAATTCATTTTTATATTCTTTCAGTTACCTAAAAGTCCTCTTTATTGAGGCAATCAGAACTCATTCGTGTGAGTTGAGTTCTCTCTCGTACAAATCGTCTGATTCTATTCCACATATTCAAAAGAGACGAAAATTCGTTCCTTTTGAACCAGTTGAACTCCGTCACCGGTTCTGGCACGTCTGCACCTTACGGACATGAAGAATATTATCGGGCATATTATTCGGCCGATGATTATTTTTGAAAAACGAAGAATATTATTATCGACCCTATTATTCGGCCAATGACAAATATTATTTTTCGAAACGAATATTTTTTGGCACGCCCAGTGGGACCCTACTAGGTAGCCGAGAGAATTGCAGCATGCCACCACAAGCAGTCTATGGTGAAACCCTACAACAATTAAAGGTATTGATTCAAGAAAGAAAAGTGTATTATGCTGAGAAGAAAACGTATTATGCTAAGGCAAAAACGTATTATGCTCATACGGAAGCGTATTATGCTGGTAAAAATGGGTATCATGTTGAGGCAGAAGCGTATCATGCACAGATGGCACAAGATTATTCTGAAACAAAACAGAGGCTTCAGGAGGTTTACGATTCGATGAAGAAAACATATGCGAATCTATCAAGTCGGCTAATCCATCATTCTAGACATGGGGGACAGCCACCGGCCAGTTCACAAAAACCACCGTCGATTGAGAAAAAAATCACTGTTGCGAAAATTAAAGTTTTAGCAAAAACAAAGGTTCTGGCCGAAACCTCTTTTGTTAACGCCAAAATGTCTGGGGCTAATGAGGGTAAAAACGAGGCAGTCGATACCAATTTAGCCAAAAAAGGATTGGCCGAAACTCAGTCAATTGGAAGGGTTTCGTCCAACGAAGATAATCTGGCCAAAAATGTAATAACAAATTTGGTCGAAATTGCAGTGGCCGAAACTGGTTTTGCAGCATCAGAAATTGCAGCAGCTGATGTCGAAATTGCAGCGGCTAATATCAGACCTCCAGTGGCCAAAATTGGCTTTAAATCGGCCGAAAATAGTAGGATTTCGGCCTATGAGAAAAATTTGATTGAAAGCGGAACTTCGTATTTTATAATTTCAGCCAATACAACTGAAATTATAAAAAGATATAAACTTTCAAGAGTAGTTGTCGTGAGAAATTTTCATGTGTATTGTGTCGTTCTTCGAATGGAACCGGCAATAAGATCGGCTAACATGACTTTGCACAATTGTTTAATTCCGGCCGATCGTATTTTCTCCCTACTTCAAGAGTTTAAAGTTTTGAGTGTTGGGATCTTGTATGAGTTCATTGATCCATTGTCGATGAACGTTAAATAATTTTGTACCTAGTTAGGATTAAGATTAGGGGAATAAAGACCACTTTACTGTTGGTCCTAAATAATAAAGCACTGAGCCAACTCAATTTTATTTTTCTTTCCAAGTGGCGGACTCGGGGGGCAAGGAAGGTTGATACAAGAATGTGTTGGCATCATTTTGGGCTAAAGAAAAATTATAACCACCATATCTTTGAAACAAAAATGGTGTTAGAATTGGGGGGCATTGTTGACACCTTAAATGAGCCAACACATGGCAAAACAAGATGGGCGGAATTGGGCCAGAACTGGGCCGAAAACCGGCCAGAATTTGGGCCAAAATTGGGCAGCAAACTGGGCTGCAAAATGGGCCAAAATCCGGGAGATAATTGGGCTTGAAATGGGCTGAAAATAGGCTAAAACTGGGATGGAAATTGGGTCGAATTTAGGCAAAAAACATTAGGCCAAAAGCTAGGCGAGAATGGGCGTAGTGCTGACATAAGATTTAAGCCAATAAATTGAGTGAATTTTGGCCAACAAGTTTCGTCCTTTAGTTAAAGCAATTTTTTGATAAAGATTGAAAGACCAATTAGTGAAGAACTCTTGCCGACCAAGTTTGAAGATTTTATGTTGATTTATCTTTTATTTTTATTAATTTATCTCTGGATATCTAGGATATTTTTTAGGCTATAAATAATGTATGTATACCTTATTTTAGAGGTCTACGACCAAATACAAAATATCTCTACTACAATAGCAGTATTTCATTATATTTTACTTTTTTATCGTCTTTTATATTCCTCGCACTTGCACTTTCAATACCAAATTTACATTCCAGTATCTTTCAGTTCCCTATTTTTTTTTTCACTTTCATTTCTCTTCAATTCCTTTTTATATTCTTTCGGTTACCCAAAAGTCCTCTTTGTTGAGGCAATCAGAACTCATTCGTGTGAGTTGAGTTATCTCTCGCACAAATCGCTTTTAACTATTCAACATGTTCAAAAGAGATGAAAATTCGTTCCTTTTGAACTGGTTGAACTCCGTCACCGGTTTTGGCACGTCCGCACCCTACGGATATGAAGAATATCATCGGCCCTACTATTATTCGGCCGATGATTATTTTTTGGAAATAGAAGAATATTATTATCGGCCCTATTATTAAGCCGATAACGAATATTATTTTTCGGAGATGATAATCTGTATTATACCTGTAAAAAATAGTTATCTACCTAATTGTGAAATCACCAATAATTTCTTCATATATAATAGGCACAATAGTAAATCCGTAATCTAAAATTTACCAGAGTCTTGATTCTCGAGTCATTTCCCTCAAACAAATATTTCTTAAAATGGAATTAAATAATCTCACACCTAGTCCAAGGAACAGAAATGATCCCGAACTTAATTAAATGCATGTAGATCAGAAATATCTTCAAGAAAGACAAAATATAAATAAATGTGTGTGTGTGTATACATATATATATATATATATATATATATATATATATATCAATCACACAGATCAAACTAAAGCAGAAGATTTGTCGGAGTAAAATTAGAAACAAAAGAATTACCGTTCTCACAATCTCCTTGTGATGCAACACATATTTGGAACCCTCAACGATAAGAGCGGACGAGTTAGAGTTCGACCGAGTCAACTCATTTCCGAAACCCTCCACGGCGGCGACGAGATCTGGTAACGGCGGAGCTACCTCCGGCCGGAAAAGCTCTTCCATGTTTGTTGAAAATCCTTCGAATTTAGCTGAGAAAACCTGGGGCTGTTGGGTGAAGGCAAGAGGAGAAAAAAAAGGAAGAGGCGGTGTTGTTTGGGCCCCACTTTGGCTTTCACTTTAAACACGTGGAAACGAATAGACATCTGTTTGCCACGTCATCCCCAATGATAAATATCTTCACTTAATATCAACCAGATATTTTGAGAAAGAGAATATGGAAAATTACGTCATGGTGATATGGCAATAGATTTCAGTTTTTTTGACCGGTATAATGCATATTATTTTGTTGGCATTTAAACATATATGAAAATAAATATTTGTGGTATCGAGCTTCAGTTCATTTGGAAAAAATTATTTTTATTTTCATAAATTATTTTTATTTTCATATTTATTTTATTTTATTTTCATATATGTTAATCATAATTCAATAGATTTCAATCTTTTTAATAATTATAATGCATATTACTTTGTTGGCATTTAGACATATATGAAGATAAATATTTTTAATTTTATTTACATAATAATATATATTACCAGTATCAAAATTATTATTTTTTATTGATTGATAATAATATCAGCATGATGTCATGGCATCACCGTTAAAGTTTAATACAAATCTTATGTGATGCAAAATAATAATACTCATCGAACTCGCCACTAATTCACAATTTGTTATCAACTTTTAAAACATGTGGGTAATCTTTTTCTTTCTCTTGCACCAATCCGAAAATATATAAAAGAGTTGTGATAATGTACTTCTTAGCCTGAAACATTTAACTTTCACATTTATTTATTTATTTTAATTGCATCACATTGGACTGAAATTCTTTAAATCCGGTAATTAGCAGAGTAGAAATTTCAGTTATCAATTTATTTTTTACTATCAAAATCTTTAATCATCTTAAAATTGTATACACTATGAAAGTCATAAAAAATGATGAGACTCCTTTCAAAAAAAAAATAAGGCAAAAGAGCATTGGTGTGTTTTAAAATATTACTCGCAAGTGCACGAATCAATTGTAATTTAGGTTATGCAAGAACGAGGTCGAACCCAAGGGAATGCTTTAAAGAGAACTTAATTAAACTCAAATTAATCTAAAACTAACCTAGTTTCTCAAAGTTTGTTTGTTGAAGTGATTTTTATACTAAACATGCAATATCGAAATACAAATAATTAAAGCGAGAATAATAGGGAGAAAATACTAAGGTATCGGAATCCACCACCACTAATCCATAAACTTCTAATTATTCCTTTATCAATTCCAATTTTAGAGTAGTAATTTAGAAATCAATCTTATTACTTTCTCAAGATTTAACAATAACGCACTAATGAAATAGATTTTCATGAAATAGATTTTCCTTCGCTTTAAAGTGTAAAATTCTAAGCATCATATGTATGCAATTTAATGGATCACATAAGATCAAAGATTTTTACTTATAAACTCATCAAATCCAAGCTTGATTAATTGTGATAAGAATTCTTAACTACTATAAATACATGATATTTATAGTGAAATGAATTTAAAACAATTAATACTATGAAGCGAAAATCATAAGCATTTAAACCATACACATGGAAATTGATAAAAGATTAAAAGGAATTTATTTCATAAAATGGTGGTTTCATCATCAACCTTAGTTAAGAATTTAGTTACACATGCTTAAAAAGAAAATAACAAAGTAAGAACAATAAAACCCGGAATTGAAGATAAATTTTTCTCCTCTTTGGTGTCCTTCTTGCTCTCCTCATTCTTCTTCTTCTTCTTCAAGATGTATCCATATTTATAGAGAAATATTGGAATCAAATTACAACTTGTAAAGATAAATGAAATATTCTTTTCTTTTCTTTTCTTTTTCATAACTTTTCATCACATTTTGTTCTTTTTCCATGTGCATTTGAATCTTCCAACTTTTATCCATGTGCATTTGATTCATCCAACTTTCATCCATGTGCATTTGATTCATTTCTCACTTTACACCTATAAATGAAAGACATAAATGTAAATGTAATTTAATGACATTGAAAATGATTTATTAAACAATTTTATTATATAAATTAAGTTTTGTGCACTTATCATTATTATACTTCTAAATTAATTAAAATAAATAGTTTTACCTACTAACAAATCTACATTTGGGGATAAAATATGTATGTAAAATGGACTTATCAAGCATAAAATCCCATATGTTTTTTAAAGGTTACAAAATATCCCTATGTTTTTTTTTGCCCCATTTTACTACTCTCGCATTTCTAAAACAAGCAAACTATCCCCTTTATACCACTATATGCCCAAATTACCCACAAGGTTTCATTTTATCATTATCATTTGTATTAAAATTTAAATAAAATATATAAAATTCAAAAATATATATATTAAATTTCAAACTTTTTTATGAATTTAAAAAAAATATATAAAATTCGAAACAAATATATAAAATTCATAAAAATTATATAAAATTCTAAAAATATATAAAATTTGAAAATATATATATTAAATTTTGAATTTTTTTATAAAATTCAAAAATAAATATAAAATTTGAAATATATATATAAAATTCGTAAAATATATATATTTAATTTCGAATTTTTTTTATAAAATTCAAAAATAAATATAAAAATTCGAAAAAAACATATAAAATTTGAAATAAAAATGATGTACCTAAAAATATAAGAAACTGTATTGCTGCATGTTGTACCTAAAAATGATGTAAGTTGACATGTTGATTCTACTTTGAAGAGATGAAAAATGTGAAGAACAAACTCATAAAAATCATGTTTTAATATTAATTTTCTCTCTTATCTAGTGATTCATTATTTACAGTTCCCCAATGGTACTGAGTGAATCTGCATATCCAATAAAATAATTCATTTTGATTGTCCTATTGGGATCACAAAGCACCCCCAATTACATATAAAATTCAAAAAAATTATATTAAATTTTGAAAAAAATATCAAATTCGAAAAATATATATAAAATTTGGGAAAAAATATAAATTTGAAAATTTTGTTCGCCGAATTTTATTTTATTTTTTCCAAAATTTATATATATTTTTTGAATTATATATTTTTTTTTACGAATTTTATTAATATGCTTTTTTTGAATTTTATATTTATTTTCGAATTTTTTATATTTTTAGAATTTTATATAATTTTTACGAATTTTATATATTTGTTTCGAATTTTATATGTTTTTTCAAAATTTATATATTATTTTTGAATTTTATAATATCTTTTCAAATTTTAATATATATATTTTTGAATTTTATATATTTTGTTTAAATTTTAATACAAATAATAATGATAAAATGAAATATTTGGGGTAATTTGGGCATATAATAGTGTAAAGGGGGTAGTTTACTTGTTTTAGAAAGATGAGGGTAGTGAGATGGGACAAAAAAAAGTATTGGGGGTATTTGTAGCCCTTAAAAAGCATAGGGGTTTTATGCTCTTTTGCCTATTAAAAAATGATGAGAGTATTATAACTTATAATTCCGATTATATATGAAGAGTATTATATATAGTAAGTTCCTCCATACAAAAAAAAAAAAAAATGAAAATATAAAGTCAACCGCTCAAAATAGTGGTGGTGCTCTAAGCCAAAATGTGAGCAATTCTAAAATAAATGTATTAAACATAGAATTCAAATAAAATAATAATTTATTATCCTCATTTAACACTCACTCAACACTAAAGTCGAATTAACTAAGAGATCAGATTAACAATTAAATAAATAAAAATACAAATCAGTTTAGGCGATTTGACCGGAACCATGGTTGAATGAAATAAAAAGTAAAAATTTTACGTGAAAAAACATTTTGCTTACTGTTATTTTATGGAGTTCTACGGCTGTCAATAAATTCATACTCATGGATATTGAAAATTTAAGTTAAGTCGAGAAATCTAATCCAATAAGGAGATGAAAACGTTAGTTAGGTCAGTGACTGAATCTTTTTGTTCTAAATAATTGTTTTAAGTACTTCAACAAGTACAAGAAAAATCATCATGTTTGTATTTTTTTTCTATATATTGCGCTAAAAGAATGTTGGTCCGAACTTTGGTGGAGGTCTTAAAGAGACAGTGCAGTCCGATCCGTTCTGAAATTAGCTACCTCAAAATCGGATGGTGGTGAGGAGCAAAGGTACTACCACTAAAATGAGTGTGAGATTAGGTAGAGAGTCATAGAAGAGTTTTCCTCTCTATCTCTTTCTTCTTCCTCTCCACTCTCACTACTATTTTCTAGGAAAAAGAGTCATCCTCCTATCTCACCTCATTCTTTATTTTTATAGTAAAGTTGCTCTCATGTTGTTTTACATTCGGCTGACTTGCAGCTAACGAAGTACATTATTGATCAACTGAGACCCTTGCCTCCAAGGCACATGTTTTATTAAGTTTTTTCACAATGTGAAGATGTATCGTACTGTGATAAGTTCACAAAATTATTATTTTTTTATGTCAAAAGTAAATCTTTAATTTACCATTTTAGTGTATAAATGTTCTTATATATTTCTTTTTATTTCTTATAAGTATGAATTGGAAAAGATGAAGAAAATGTATTAAAGTGAGAAATGAATGCACATGGATGGAAGATGAAGAATATAATACACATGAAGAAAGAAGAAAATGACTTGGAAAACATCAATATTCAAAAAAAAAAAAAAAAAAAAAAAGTAGATCTAACTTCACTTTACAAGATGTCATTTTATTTCAATTTTCTCTATAAATAGGAGAGTAGGAAATTGTAGGGAGTTAGATGATAGAGAGTGAGAAATTGTAGAGAGAATTTAGTCTTGTATCAAGTTTTTATTTTGTTGTAATCTTTTTCTTAGTTAATGAAAAATTCTTCTATCATCATGTTTTATTTCTCTATCATTATGTTAGCTTAAACATCTTCCCAAGGGAGTGATGAAGCCACATTGGGTAAGATATACATAATTTTATTTTATTTCTTATTATTTAATTCTCTTCCCGAAATAATTCTTTCAAGTGACAAAACCTACAATAGAGGTTGAAAATAGAGGAAGAATTTTCCGTGATTACCAATCAATGGAAATACGGGGAATGCCTACCACTATTTATTTTTATTTATTTTTAAACCAAAACATTATAGGAAGGATTTCCGTGATTACCAATTAATGGAAATACGGGGAATGTCTACCAATATCTATGTTTATGTTTAATATGTTGGAGGAGAATTTGCAATAGAAATATATAATATTATTTATATAGACCCGGGTGGTGGATTATCTTCTCTTGAGATTTCTTCCACCATTTGATAATTATCTAGTTATTTTAGTTTACTATTCAAAAATTCAAGAATTGTTTTAAGTAATTTCTTTTTATCTCGAAAATTAAAGTTTTGGATCGTAGTCTCAAACCAATTTCTAAGTTGAGAGTGGTTTGACCCTACTTATTGTTATACTATTTTAAGTAAAGTATTTGTAGGTATTATAAATTTTGTTAACCGGAGTTTGATGAAGCAACGACAAATATTAACAAATCATCAACCGTCATACTGCCTATTTGTCACGGTTACTCAATGACCATAATTGTAACCGGATCATCATGAAGCAAATCACTCTCCAATAAATTCAACAATGCGTGCACCCACCACAAAGAATTATGCATAATGATGGGAAACATCCCATAATACCGCTACAACATCAAATGGTGTGAGTCAAGTATGAGCTTGTCCACCATGTAATCGAGCTTGCTCCCACATAGTTAAGCTATTCGGTTGGCCTAAGGATCACCCCGAAATACTTGAATGGTGGTCGTAAAGCTTGTTAGGTCGTGTTGCCCGACTCCCGTCAAATTAGAATATCTGAAAGGCCGAAGAATCATCTTAGGATATTTGTACGATCCATTTAAGTTCATCTCATATTTTTTTTAGGTAAATCAATATTGAATTAAAGAAAAAAAGAGAAAGTTTTAGGAACTAAAGAAGCAACCAAGACAACAAACAAAACAACAAAAGCCAAACCAAGGGCATGCAATCCCTACAGAAGCAAAAGGAAACTAGAGAACAAGCCTCAAAGGAAACCCCAAACAAGCCAACAACAAAACATTACAAAGCCTAACAAGAACCAAGCTCCTCACTCCTCAATAAAAGTGCTTGGAAGGTACCATCTAGCAGCAAAAATCTCTAGATTTGCAATTGTTCTTCAACTTGACAGAAAAGAGTTTGAGTCATACACACTCCAATTTTCAAATGGTTCCTCTGGTGGAGCAATACTTGTGAGCAAATACCATATCGTTCCTTTCTTGCCAAATTAAATAAAAGCAACAGCAAAGCATAGCCTCAAACCCCCAGCTTCAACACTAGCAACATTCTGATCCCATTTCTCAGAAATCCAATGAATGATAGTCATTAGAGATCTTTCCTCCACAAAGACACCACATCTATCCATGCACCAGGACCACACTCTAGAAGCAAAATTGCATTCAAAGAAAATGTGGTGATAAGTTTCAGCAACCACACCACATAAGCAACACATAAGGTTGATACCAGAGAAAGCTCCTGGTTTGTCCTTAGTCCTCAACCTACCTTGAAGAGCAAGTCATGCTATAAATACATATATAGGGTTATGTTGAAGGAACCATATGGAATGTTGCCACTGACAAATAGTGGAAAGAGGAAGGAGATCTTATATTACTTAGTTCCAACGCAAATATTGAGTTTTGGAATCCTGACCTGCTCCACCCATATAATTCTCTGAGTCAAACTTTCCTCCTTCCACACATATTAAGTGGTCTTTGTAGTAGTCAAATGAATCCACAATTCAGCTCTTAAATCTTCAATTGACAACAAGCATTGCTTAAATTCTTGAATTGCAATAGTTGCAATCAGCTTGGATGGTGTTGTAGATGATTTTAAAAGTTATTGTTTGACTACTCTCACCGTTACAAGTAAGAAATAGTGAATATGTTGATTTATTTATTTTTGAAATGTTTCATACATGTGTAAGGAGAGCCGCGACGGATATTTTTTAAAAATATAACCGAGGACGATTTTCTGGGACATAGATTTTAAAAAAATTGTCATTTGAAAATACTACGCGGATTGATCTCATAATTTGTAATATTAAATCACAGACTTGCTGAGGCTCGAGGGACATGAATTCAAACCCATATTCCATAGTAAATAAGATTAACTTCATATACATTCTTTGAGGTTTGCTTTAATTTCAATCATACTTCCTCAGGTTTGAATATCTTCAATTACACTCATCTGAATTGAAATTTTCATCGTTTACACCCACTGACCACTTTTTGGACTAAAATGCCCTTACCATTATCCTTATTCCTAAATATATATATATAATTCAAAAATAATATATAAAATTTTAAATATATATAAAATTCAAAAATATATATATATAATTCGAAAATATATATATAAAATTGAAAAATTATATATAAAATTCGGGAAATATATATATACACTACAAATATATATATAATTCAAAAATAATATATAAAATTCAAAAAATATATATAAAAAATCAAAAAAAATATATAAAATTCAAAAAAAAAATATCTAAAATTTGAAATATATATAATTCGAAATATATATAAAATTTGAAAATAATATATAAAATTTGAAATATATATATAATTCAAAAATAATATATAAAATTCAAAATATATATATATATAATTTGAAAATACTCCCTCTGTCCCAAATTATAGGTTCATTTTGGGGAATCCAACTTTTTAAGAAAATAACTTTTGTTGTAGTGTTAGTGAATGAAATACCAATTTTACCCATAGTCTCACCATAGTGATGTGATGGTTTATAGTATTAGTGAATGATTGAAGGTTAAATTGATAAATTGACCAAATAAAGTGCTTTAATTTTTTAAAATTGGAAAATTATTTTGGGACAAGGAAAAATGAACCTATAATTTGGGACGGAGGGAGTAATATATAAAATTCAAAATATATATATAAAATTTGAAAAAAATATATAAAATTCGAAATATATATATATATATATAATTATTTTTGAAAAAATAAATGGTAAGGGTATACAAGACGCAATAGAGAAAAGAAGTGTGAGGCTACAACACTTAAGTTCCAACCAATGGTGTCAAGTGCACATATAAACCATGGAGACTTTGATTATTTGAAGGCAAATGATGCAGTTATCCCTCAACTATATTTATTTCAGTACAACACCAAGCAAGCACATAAGATATATTGGCAATCTAAGTGGTCTATATTGAACTTCTCAAGTGGCACTATCATGTGTTTCCCCGGATCCCCATGATGGCTTGGAAAAATAAAATATATATAAAATTATTTTCGAAAAAATAAAATTATATATATATATATTTTTTGAATTTTATATATTATTTTTGAATTATATATATATATTTCGAATGTTTTATATATATTTTGAATTATATATATATATATATTGAATTTTATATATTATTTTTGAATTTTATATATATTTTTAGAATTTTATAAATATATTTCAAATTTTATATATTATTTTTGAATTTTATATATATTTCGAATTATATATATGTTTTGAATTATATATATATATTTTGAATTTTATATATTTTTTGAATTTTATATATATATTTTAAATTTTATATATTTTTTTTGAATTTTATATATATTTCAAATTTTATATATTATTTTTGAATTATATATATATATATAGAAATAGGGATAGTGGGTGTTTGGGTAAGGACATTTTAATCCAAAAAATAATTAGGGGTATAAATTATGAGAATCTCAATCCAAAAAGAATATAATTAAAAATATTTAAACCTAAAAAAATATGATTAAAATTAAAACAAATCTCAAAAGTATAAATGAAATTAACCTTAATAAATATTCTTCTTCCAACCATTTCACTGGGCAAAGCACGAGTGATGGATAATATTTATCCAACTATATATAAATATCATATCTGCAATCGGATATTCTTGTCAAATTTCATTATCTTGGGTCACCCGTGGCCACGTAAAATCGTACATATAAACATAGCAGTTGAAATTGGACTTCTTAAGGTGGGGACCCAGCAAATAAGCAATAATAGATGGACACGTGTTCCTCATTATATTTTACCCAAATGATGTCAGATCATCCTGACGACTTTGAGTTGTCTACAATGTGATATACAGCATATATACTATATAGAGTCTGATACCCACTGCCTTTATATCTTGTACGACTTTGATATTGGTTCTCAACTTTTAATGCCCACTTTCATCTAATGGCTATAAGTCGCCTAAAGACATGCGCCATGCCCGAGCGGAAGGCCCAAATTATATATATATTTTTTAATATATTATATATATATATTTAAAATAAGCCTTAATATAAAGTTATACAAATTAAATTTTTATAATGAATCTTCTTATAATATTATAAAAATAAAATTTTAAAATGGGTCTCCTTATAATATTCTAAAAACAAACTTTTATAATGGGTCTTCTTATAATGTTGTAAAATATTTTTTTTTAATGGACCTAAATAGAACGAGCCTCCATATAAATTAGATTTTTAATACACATATATTTTATAAAATAATTTTATATTTGAAATTTTTTGGCAAAACAAAAAGGCGTGGGTAGGGTTTCTCTTTTTATTTTCTCCTTCATTCTCACATTTATCAATTTCATCAGATCAGAGTTCTTCAATTTCCCTTTCTCCTTCAAAATATTATTGCCTTATTTTTCCCCATTTTGTCGCATAAATCTCTCAAATCTTATTATCTCAAGACTCTCATAACTGAATCATCTCTTAATTCATCAATCGAGAGTCACAAACAACTATATTGTTCGTAGATCGGTAAAACCATTATCTTCGATTGGTTGGTCTGACCTTCTTTTTGTCTCAATACTCCAAGTCACACTAATACTTTATGGATATCTAACTTATTTTGCTTAAATTCAGTATTACAACCAAAGAAATTACTAATGAAATGAAAATAGGACCCATATTTCATGAAAAATGTATAATTCGTAGGAAAAATAATTTTATGAAAATATAGATGATATGTCATCTCAATCAACCGAATAAACTTTTAGGGTCCATTATTTTTTGTACATAATTGACCAAATTATTTATTCAATTTAAAACATATGAAGATATATTTGATTTTTTGTTTAATTTTAAAAATCTAAAATCATTAAATGACGATAGTTTTAAAAAAAGTTGTCTTGATTTAGAACAACTTTTAAAATATAATGAGTTAAAAGTTCTTAAAGTTCTCAGAATTGTCTTGATGATTTTGATTTATTTTCAGAATTAAAAGTTCTCAAATAAATTTTACTAATAGAATCACATAATCCAATTGAAATATTAAATTATATTAAAAAATTAAAAAAAAATTCAAATGCATGCATTGCTTACCGAATATTATTGACAATATCGGTAATCGTTGTTATAGCAGAAAATAGTTTTTCAAAATTAAAGTTGATAAAATTATATCTACGATCAACAATATCGCAATAAAAATTAAATGAATTGACTATATTATATATTGAAAAAAAAAATTATCAACATTTTAATACAAGAATCTGATGAATAATTTTATTTTTTATATTTTTTCGCCTAACACCTCCAGTTTTATTAAGACGCCCTGGAATCATGAGAATATGAAAAGTGGATCATAAGAAAACAGAGAATGGATTGTCATTGAGAAATTATGAAGTTGATTTATTTTTATTGCTTGCTAATAATTTGATCATAAAGTTGTGCAGGTACATTGGTTTGTGCTTGCCTACTAGGAAAGAGGAAGAAGTATCTTACCCTAGTAGTCGCTAGGATGCCCTTTGATTTCTGTTTTTATTTTTCAAAAGTTGAAAGGTGATGTAATAATGAGGAGTGGAGCATACTTGATAAGTGGTAGATAGAGATTTTTCCATATTGGATTGGGATGTAAAAGTGGATATGTATATAAATAGTTATATATTACTTTCACATATTAGTTTAAATTTTTGGATCAAATTACGAAACATCAAACACATTATCTGTTATATTAGAGTAAGAAATAATCATTGATCTAATGCAACGTCAAGCACCCGCTTGGGTCTTCAGGCTCTTCACCACCCGGTTTAAGTTCGAGGCGGGCATACATAATGGTCTGATCGCAACAAAGACATTGCACAAATTCGTATGAGGGATAATGTTAGATGGATTCTTTTCTGACAAACATCATAAGAGAAAATTCAATATAACTTTGAAAACAAATTTTTATTCTTTAAAATAAAAAGTTAAAATTAAAAAATTACTTAAAAAGACTGTTCCATTGAATTTTTTTAAAGTAATTTTCAAAAAATATAGCTATAAAAATATATGTTTTAAAAAAATATTTTTATTATTTTTAAAAAACAATTTTATATTCTCAAATTTTGATTTTCATAAATACAAATCAAAACAAGCCAATAATGTCAGGACTGTTGAGCTTTAACAAAACCAATGCAACATTGTCATATAGTGAGAATGAAATGCTACGATGAAAAATCAAGCATAACGCCTATTTAAAATTAATACAACTGGACTTAAGAAAGATAATTATATGAATGAACACAATAATCAATAGAAAGTTGAATGTTATATTTGGTTGGAGTGATGAATTCAAAAAAGATTGCTGAGATGGGGAATAAATTAACATATTTGTATTTGATTTGAGTAAAAAATGAGACTAATATGGGAGGGGTTCTTCATCCATTCTTTCGTCATATTTTTCTATAATTTTAGGCGAATGAAGAGAGGAAAGAAAAAATAAATTAACTATCAAAAGATTTATCTTTCATTTTTAACAAGTAAAAAAAAATCTTTATGATGCATTTTGTTAACAGTAACATTAAATTTGTTAAACTATTACTAAAATAATTTTTTCATTTATTTCAACCAAAAAAGTGATATAGTAACTTCATCTATCATTTCTATATGGCTATATGGGTTCATTTCAGTAAACCCCATATATTATTGAATTTAATCAACTAACCCCTCATATGTTCGAATTATCCATTGTACTTTTTAATTTAATCAATTAATCTTTATTATGTCTGAATTGCCACATATACTTTCTAATTTCCTCCCCCTCCCCCTCCCATTACAATATATATATATATATATTGTAAAATATATATTGAAATGTGAGGTTGCAAACAAACCAAGCCGAGTCGAGCTTTGAAATGTTCAAGTTAAATTCATTTACTAAACAAGCCTAGAAAATGTGTTCAACATCGGCTCATTTGCTTAACGAACGAGCCCGAGCCGAATGTCATATTTAACGAGTCGAGCCCGAGCTTGCTCACGAACGACTCGTTTCAGTTGCAACATATATTACTCTTGCCAATAACTGTCTAGATTGAGTTGTTGCTTGTATATTTTTAACATATTTTCATCAATATAATTTTTATGTTATGACCACATAGTTTCTATAATATTTTCACAACAATCTTCATAATTTGTTTAATTTAAACACTTTCTTTTGTCAAATATGAGATAATTTTATTATTTAACTTAGACGAGTCTGTTATTGAGCTTGATGAACCGAGCTTAGTAATATTCAAAATCGGCTCATTTACTAAACGAGTCTAAAAATTGTGCTCAAGCTCGGTTCGTTTACTAAACGAACGAGCACGAGCCGAGTCACGAACGACTCAGTTCATTTGCAACCCTACCTACGTAGAGTCTTGTGAATTTTTTATTTTTGTTTTAACGATCCGAACTCAGTAATGTTTATGCTAGACGAACGAACATGAACTAATCTCTCACGAACAGTTGAGTTATATATATGACGTTATATATCATACTATTATTCATATTACTATCACAGAGTAATACAAGAATATAATAAACATGAAAAAGAAAAAGGTAGGTTACCTGCGGCAAAGGCAAAGCACCAAGCAATGTCAGCACGTGGTAAACCAGGGCGCACAGTTACTCCATGCCTCGGCGTTTCCACTATCCACCGTCTACGATCGCGACACCTTGATCACTCTGTCGGAAAGCCCCAAACCAACGGCCCAGATCTCTCCACGTCCCCAACCCCCATTGGCCACACATCACTTCACGAACCACTAGCCACAATGATTGGTCCACGTTGCACTACCCCTAATTAAAAGATAATATTAAATTAGCGTAAATCTCAACGCCTCCAGAGAAAAAAAAAAAGGAGGCCCTTAAATGGTGACTCGTGTTGAAGACACCTGTCGACTCCACCAGAGCCCTAGCCGACGGCGAAGAAGAAGGAAACGACACTCCAACCGCCTCCTACTTTCTCTCTCTACAACTCTACTTTCTCTCTCTAAAACAAACAGGTAAAATTGCGTCATATTCTCACACACTCTCTCTCTCTCACACACACTTTCCTGGTTTGATGTGTATACCATATTACACATATTTGTATAAGTCTCTATTTTTCTTTAGCAGGAAACTAAATAAATTGACTCATCGTTGCACAAATTATATTCTTGATGATAATCTAATCTTTTAATTTTTCCTTCTAGGGTTTTAGATTTCTTAGTTATATATATATATATATATATATATGTATTTAGCTGGAAATTGATTATTCTGAGGTGTAAAAATGGGGAGAAGTGTTAAAATTTATGGCTGAATAATGGGTTGTTTAGTTTGTTAAATTTTATGTAATTTTTTTTGGGGATATTTGGATATGGGTATTGGATGTTGGAGTTTGGTTCTGAATGGATACCAGTATTGATGTGTAGCTTGAGTGTTGTGTTTTGATTTGCTTGGATCTGAATTTAGTTACTGAGAGGTTAAATTAACATGTGATGGGCATGAATATACTAGCGTTGCTTTTTGTTTGTCTTACTAGTTGAGATTATTAGTAGTGGATTGTTGGGTTAGATCTTGTTTTTTCATGTTTTGTTATATTTGCAAGCTGGATTTGAGTTTCTTTGATTTGACATATAAGATCTTGAATGGTGGTGCTGTTGTGTAATACTTGGTTGGGTTTAATCGTTGATGTTGTGGGTTATAGTGAACAACACTGTGTGTGTGGCTTATGATATTGTTGGCTTTTTTTATTCGATAACACGGGGTGATACTCCTGTGTAAAGCAACCTTCCACACAAGTACAAGTTGGGAAAATGTAGGACTATGTCCGGCCATGGTCCCAACAAATTATTTGCACACAGTAGGATATTTATGCCTTTTTGCTATTGAGAATTTTTCGTTATTATTGCGAATGGTGGTTCTGTTTCAAGTAAAATATAAAAGGGATGATAAATTATGCAATTCCACATTTATGGGTGTTTCAATTTGATCATTTCAATTTTATCCATGTTTGGGAAATTCAATATATTTGTCTGGTTGTCTCACTCTTTCTTTACATGATTTTATGGATTTTGGGTGTTGAAAATGAAGATAGGAAGCTGATTGGAAGACGGTTTGGGTCATCTGTTGCTAGATCTACTTGAATTGTTTGGATAAATAAGATAATTAATTTGGGATTTTTGGGTCAGCTGCTGTCAATATTTGGAGTTGTCAAGCCATGGGATCTTATAGGAACTTCAAGAACTTCAATAGCATACCACAGCCAGAAAGCAGTGGTGGGAAGCCAGTTGGGAATTTCCCGCTGGTCCGACAGTCCTCCTCCTCCATATACTCCTTGACCTTTGATGAGCTCCAAAATAGCATGAGTGGGGTTGGAAAGGACTTTGGATCAATGAACATGGATGAGCTTTTGAAGAGCATTTGGACAGCTGAAGAGACTCAAGTCATGGGCTCCTTCACTAATGGACCAGAAGTGAGTACTCTGCAGAAACAAGGTTCATTTTCATTGCCACGGACTCTTAGCCAGAAAACTGTTGATGAAGTCTGGAAAGACTTGCTTAAGGAAAGTGGCAGTACAAAAGATGGGGGTGGTGGTGGGGGATCAAATGTGCCTCAGAGACAACGGACTTTGGGGGAGATGACACTAGAGGAGTTCCTGGTGAGAGCAGGGATAGTAAGAGAAGATGCTCAACCAACTGGAAGGCTGATTGATGATGGATTTTATGGTGAAATATCACAACCAGGTCACAACAGCACTGGTTTGACTCTTGGGTTTCAACAACCAACACTGAACAATGGAGTCTTGGCTAACCAGACCATGGAAAATAATAATTTAGTTGCTTCTAGTTTAGGGCTGAATGTAGATGGAGCCAGATCTTCTCAGCAACAGCAACAACCACAGCAGCAGCTCTTTCCTAAGCAAGCAACTTTGGCTTTTGCATCTCCTATGCATATGGTGAACAATGGTCAGCTGGCTAGCCCAGGAACAAGGGGTGCAATTGTTGGGATGGTTGATCCTCCTATGAAGAATGCTTTGGTTCAAAATGCTGTCATACAGAATGGAGCAGTGAGCATAGCTGGTTTAGGTTCTGCGACTACTAGAGTTGTGGCAGAATCTCCTGTGAACCGGTTGTCTACAGATGTCAATGCAAAAAATAACGGAAATTCATCTTCCCTATCACCTGTTTCTTATATGTTTGGTGAAGGTGCACGGGTAAGGAAGGGCAATGGCCCTGTGGAGAAAGTGGTGGAGAGAAGGCATAGGAGAATGATTAAAAACAGAGAGTCTGCTGCAAGGTCACGAGCTCGGAAGCAGGTAAATATATGCATAGCAATTATACACTTTTAGCATTTTTTCTGTTTTACTTCGTGTCGAACTTGTCTATTGTGATTCTTGAACCCATCAAGCGCTTTGTGTTTCATGACCCAAAATGTGTTATCACAACTCTGTGGGGTTGGTTACATGAATCTTTATTATATATGTGAAGTGTGGTGTTGCAGTAACTTGTGTTTAGTATGTGCACACGGATCTAAAAATTGATTTTCAGAAATAATTATGCTAGTCTACTCACCAGCCAATAATTCCTAATCCACACAATCTCACTCACACCCACACCACACATAGAATTGACTCCACCTCCTAATATCAAGAGTTTGTAGATATTACATGTTGGATAACAGCGTGTTTTCTAATTATAAAATTTCGAGATCTTTCATGTTGTAGAATGGCTTGTTCTTTAATAAACACTTTTCATGTCGCTTTTAAAGTAAAGCTGCAACTTACTATATGCTGTAGTAGAAAACGGAATGTGCAGAAATGTGGTATTGAAGTGCAATGCTTCTGGAATCCATAACTCAAAATAAGATGTGGCTTTCTGTGAAGTTGAGATCATTTTTTTTTATTAGAACTCTCTTTAAAGTGAAATTAATTGTTGACAAGCAGGAGGCTGGTGGCAATGCTCAATTTCTAGTCTAAATAAAATCATGGAGAGATCTCCCCTGCTGACCAAAAAGGAATAAAGTAAAGAAATTGTAACATTGAGATCAGTTGATTAGCACTTAATACCCAGAAGAAGGGTCTATATTGAAAATTTTCCAAAGCATACAAGGTGATATGGTATATGATAATAACAGTAATGGAAAAATTATTGAACACAAATTTCTGTGGAGTTTTGCCTGTATTCTTGGTTGTACTTTTTTATCTCTTGGCATTCATGAATGTGATGCAGCCCAATAATTCTATGCAAGTATGTAACTATAATAGGTGATTTATTTCTAGAAGCCTTAGTAAATACTGGCATATGAAAGAATCATACGGAAAAAGAAATGACATAATGTTTTCTCACTCAAATAATAATGGAAAGTCGGGGTAATAGCTATTATGCATCAAACGGTTATGTCAGGAAAATGGAAATGAAGAAGAGAAAAAGGAGATGTTATCTTGAAGGTTCGTTGTGTTATTTACATTTTTGTCTAGGGAACATTTTTGTTACACAATGTTACTCAGCTTTCGTAAATTATTCCTGTTAAATGACTGATTTGTTGGCCTTCTCATGGTAGTTTTCTGTTTCTACTCCCTCTAGGCATATACCTTAGAATTGGAAGCAGAAGTTGCAAAACTGAAGGAAATTAATCAGGAACTGCAGAAAAAGCAGGTGCATTTCCTACTCAGTTTAAACTTTCGTGTTCCTAAAACTTTATCCTTTTGTGTTGGTAGATAATATTATTAAAATATTTTTGTTGTGAAAATTAACTTATATGTTTGGTCCCTGCAGGAAGATATAATGGAGATGCAAAAAAATCAGGTACGTACCTCGTTGCTTTATGGTTTGCCTTAATGGTAATTGTTGTATTCAATCATACAAAAACAAAAAAGAAAAGGAAAAAGAAGAAGTAAAAAGGACAACATGTGGGTACAAGAATCTTGATAGCATGTCGCATCATTCATGGAGGATAATTGAAAAGATTTTGTTGCTGCCTATATTTGGACAGTAAACTAATAACTTTTTAGTTCTCTAGAAATTATCTGGTTTTTATTACTTTTTATATATTTGATCTTCATATGCGGTGCGGGAAGTATAGAATAAGTTTAGCAGCTGCATTTCCAATTTCAGTACAGAAGCAATGAATTTTAGCTGCTATAACACTTCATTTGTGATTAATTGAGCTCATATGAAGAGTGACTAACTTGAACATATGTTTCTGTTCATCGGTGAATCAACTATCCTCCTCGCGTTTACCATATATGAAAATGATTTGACTTCTAGGTAGGGTATAGTAGGGAGATATTAACAGGGTGGCCTTTGTAAATTACGAATATTGCTTTGTTCCCAATTTATATGGCCACTATAGGTAAATGGTGAGTGATTCATCATCTGTATTGGTTTATTTGCAGATTTCCGAAGCACAGCAAATGCCATGGGGAAGTAAAAGGCAGTGCTTGAGAAGGACGTTGACTGGCCCTTGGTAGAGTTAATGCTTGAGATCAGAAACTGTCCCCAGGTGGAATAAAGTGGCGGACATCGTGATCTGAACCAGATCTTGTTCTACAGAGGGTAATTAGCTGTATGTATAGAAACGAAGAGTGCTTGTAAAATATGGAATTGAGATTAGATTAATCTTGTAGATTGAAGTCGGTGTGATATCTGTTTACTTCTCTGTTGACCACCAAATCAACTTAGGATAGTTGGGTATCTCACTTGAACCATCTACTACCAGAATTAATTAACCATCATAAATATCAGATTCTGGTCATTGGGATCTTTTGTCACTTCCTCAGTGAAGTTCACCGGTACAAGTCAAGAGCATAACCTGATAATGGCATATCTGAGGAGTGACTGAGAACGCCAAGTTTCTGAAGCAAAACTTATCGTTCCTGGGAGTCTAGATCATGGAGGAAGCTGCAAAATCTGTGTTTTCTTTTGAAGAAGCGAAGTATCCCCACATGTGGAGGTAAGGTTCGTACATCTGACGTTTTCCAGACTCCATAATGACGAGAGTCTCATGTACGGAGTAAGTCTGGGAATAATATCTGTCTAATTGGTCGTTGGGTGCAAAGAAGTTTCGATCATGAGACCGGGGTGCACTCTTGAGTTGTAAAATATGTTTTTTCATATAGTTCAGTGAGTGACTAAACAGACAGTGCTAACATTATGATATGTATCATCAAAGAGTTCTGAGACTGGTGGCTGCTGAGTTTTAGAACTTGTCAAGACACATACACAACTTGTTTTGGTGAATCAAGCTTGATTTGTATTTGTTTGTTTTGTTTTACTCTGATGCATTTTTATTTTTATTTTAAAATGGAAATTTCTGCTGTAAATTATACCCTTTGATGCGACTTTATAATCCTCCACACTAAAAGTTGATTAAAATGAGAATGTTGAACTTTGCTTGGAAATGATCAAAGTCATTTCAAAACTTTGATCTTATTCTTTCAGGATAGAAGCATATCATTATTACGTCATAAATACTTTTCCCCCAAGGAAAAAAAAAATAGATAAAACAACCACAGGCTCTTCTCTTTCTCCTAGCATTACTCTCAAAAACCAAATGGTAGATTTTAAGATTTAAAAGTAATAAAAATACAAAAATACTTATCGAAAAGTACATGCGTGAATACTATATAATCTGGTTTCCAATAAACTACTATCTAGTAACTATGACCTCACATATACAAAGATAAGAAATGAAGCTATATAAGAGACTAGTATGCAAATAATATTGAAGGTACTTCTTTATGGACATATTTAGGTCCACTAAAAAACTGTCACATATACAAATTATTAAATATATTAAAATATGGGTATGACCCATAATTATGGGTTAAATCAACTTAAATCCACTATATATTTTATTATATATATATATATATATATATTAGATTGTTTCCTTTCGGGTCCTCTCTCTCACCGATCTTTCTTACCCTCTAAGAAATAATATATTTAGCAAGGGATTTTGTTTCTTCAACTGCACATGTAGAGAAACATAGAGATTTTATTACCCAAAAGCATCTTTCCTCTCTATATCTTTGCCGCTATGTCTATATATATATATATACATGAACTGATTTGCTTCATCTCTCCCACAACCCATGATTGGTTAGAACTTAAAAGTGACCTCAATTGGTGGCTTAATCCATAAGGTATCAGTTTGGGTATCATATTAACGGGACAAATAATTAATGTGATGAATGTGAACTGAATTTTGCTCATGTAGACTGTAAAGACCCCTTTCATAGTGAAATATTTTAGTAAGAGAGGAGTAGAGAGAGAGAGGGAGGTGTTGTGAGAGAGGTGACCTAAATGGAAAAGAGATAAAAAAGTTAATGGTGGGTTTGGATAGGGTATTTTCGTTTTTGTAATTGTTTTTTTCAGTGTTCACGGAAACAAAAACGCGTTTGGAAACCTTCGATGATTTTTGTTTTTGTAAATAGTAAAAAAACGTTTTCTCACCCATAGTTCAAAATTTGAGAACACCAAAATGGTATTTTTTTGGTTTTTGGCACTTTGTTCTCAACAAAAAAAAAATTTAATTGTTGCAGATTCCTTAACCTCCATTTTCAACCTCCAATCCCTAACATCCAACTTCAACCTCCAAACCCTAACTTCCAATTTTTTTTTTTTTTTTTTATATTCCCGAAAATTTTTAGACAAAATTTCCAACCAAACATGTTTTTGTTCCCAATAAGAACAAGAATTTTTTTTATTCTCAAGAGATAAAAACCACTAATTTCCAAACCCACCTTAAATGCCTTTACCGGGTATAACCCATGAGTAGAATCCATATGTGATATTTTTTAATTATTTAATGATGTGTCAGATTTTTAGTGATTTGAAGGGGCATGTCCCTTAATTCTAAAGATGTGTCCCCATACTTGATTCATTTTTATATTTGTAAGATATTTAATACCAGTTAGGATGAAGTTTGTAACTCAGCTGATATGATATAGTAATACAATTTACGTATGTTATTAAACTTTTTTTCTTCTTCTTTAAAATAAGTTATTCTTTTCGATAAATTTTATACTATCTGTTTTCTTAAAACTTTGTTTTAGTCAGGAATTCAAATTGTGCATTAGAACACATCAGCTTATCCTACAAATTATATATATATATATATATATATATATTATTTTACGTATATATTACTATATAAATAATATCTTAATAATTGAAACATGTGCCAGAAGAGGAATGGATATGTATTACAGGCAAGCCAGCGAAGACGATAAAGGAAGAAGAGAGTGACCCTCTCTGTGCCAAAGCAGGAGAGAGAGAGAGAGAGAGAGAGAGAATGAGTAGGGCATTGGTAAGAAGAATAGAATCTTTAGTGAGAGCCAAAACTAGTTCAATTCCAATTCCATGGAAAAACCCCAACTCAGTCCATCCATATCTCCACACCACAAGACCCTTCTGTCTCGGCGTCCTCCCCGACGCCGTCGACCGGACCTCCGATGCCTTCGCTCACAACTCAAAACTCATGGAACCCATCATTTCCCAACTTCAATCTCACATCCACAAGGTCCCCACTAACCCTCCCCCCCCCCCCCCCCCCCCCCCCCCCCCCCCCCCCCCCACACACACACACATATATATACATATCTATCTGTGTGTGAAGTGTGATCAATTGGGTTTTTTCGTATATGTATCTATATATATCTCTGAGTCAAGTGTGACCAATTGGGTTTGTTATGTGTGGGTGTGTGTGAAGTGTGACGAATTGGGTTTTTTATTATTATAGTACTTCATATATATATGTATGTATTAGGGTGTATGTGTGTGTGAAGTGTGACGAATTGGGTTTTTCTTGTTTTTAATAGGTTTTGGCTGGAGGAGGACCTGAATCTGTGAAGAGAAATAGGAGTAGGAAGAAGCTTTTACCCAGAGAGAGAATAGATCGACTTATTGATCCTGGCTCTTCTTTCTTGGAGCTTTCTCAGGTTGTATAAATTTTATGGTTTCAGCTTTATGTGGTTTATATATCTTCATTTCTTTTTTTCTGTGGAATGTTGAATCTCTGAGAGGCATAATAATAACATTCTAGTAGATTAATTATATGATTGTAACAAATTAAATATAAAGGTTGATAACTTGCTCAGCTATAAAGCACGGATATGAGCAACGTACCCTATCGGATACTTGTTGGATATCAATACTCCTCGGATACTCGCGGATACATGTCCGATACTTTTTAAACGTATCCATAATTTAAAATTATATTTTATAATTTATAACACGTATCCGATACTTCTAAGATACTTCGATCCCCGATGCTGGTAAGATACTTCGATCACGGATCCAATACTTTTTTAAATACCAAATAGTATATTTTTAACAAGTTTTAAACATTAGAAAAAAACTTTCAGAACAATATTATGAAGTACTATAATAATAATAAAAATTATTCCTTGTTAAGTATCAACGACATGTGTTTGTTTTAAGTGTTACTAAAGAAACTCATGTGTTTGTAATGATTCAATTTTCTTAATATTTCCAAGAATTGACCATAATTTAGTCTTTTATATATAAAAAGTGTCATTTCTTTTTGCCGTATCCCACCGTACCCATATCCTATTTATTTGAGATTTGTCGTATCCTCGTATCCGTATCGTATCGTATTATCAGTGCTACATAGTTGCTCAGTAGCCTCAAATTAATTGGAAATTAATAATCTCAATGATATGCCTCCTCTAGGTTTATAGCAGATGGAGAAAATAAATTAAAATAAATACAAGATGAAGAAAGTAGTGGATATCTATACTGAATTGAATGGTAAATTTTTACTATGATGTTGAATTATAGGACAATAATGCAATTGGTTTGCATTTTGAACTATCTGGTTTAAACAAAAGTCAGAAGTCATTCAACCCAATGCTTCACTCATAAATTACAAGGTTCGGTACCAAACATTCAGTGTTGGCTGGATGGCAAAGTGATAACATGTTGACAAACAAATTTGTTTTTGCTGCTTATGAGAATAGAATTTTGCTAGGAATAAGGGTGAATTGCACAGTTTCAAACCTTTCGTGGCAGTGTGCATGGAGGTGGTCAACTGGTTTGGGACGATTGCTGAATGTGCACTGGCCGTAATTTGATTCATTCTTGCTTAAAGAATAGAATTATAAGTTACATAGTTCATCCAGCTATAGGATCACACCTGGTCAGTGTAGATTTCAGAAGCACTCATTCCTCAAACAGCACATGTCTTGGTTGAGTTCATCCTTTGGTCAATTAAATGCTCCCATACATTAGCAAGATCTCCCTCAAATAATCTCACACAAATTTACACAGACAGACCTGAGGAAAATTCATGAATTCTAGCATTCAGATGTTGAAACAAATTCCACTGTCAATTTTATGGACATTGATTTTCTGTTCAACTTCTTTTGTGATGATTTTGCTACTAATTTATGTTTCATGGTTAAGCTTGCAGGCCATGAACTGTATGACGAACCCTTACCGTCTGCTGGGATAATTACTGGAATTGGACCTGTGCATGGACGACTTTGTATGTTTGTGGCAAATGATCCCACTGTGAAGGGAGGAACTTATTATCCCATCACTGTTAAGAAGCATCTTAGGGCACAAGAGATTGCAGCTTACTGCAAACTACCATGTTTATATCTTGTTGACAGTGGAGGTGCTTTCCTTCCAAAGCAGGCAGAGGTATTTCCTGACAGGGATAATTTTGGAAGAATTTTCTACAATCAAGCTAATATGTCTGCAGAAGGTATTCCACAAATTGCACTGGTATTAGGTTCTTGTACCGCAGGCGGTGCTTATATTCCTGCGATGGCTGATGAAAGTGTAATGGTGAAAGGAAATGGTACGATATTTCTAGCTGGCCCTCCACTAGTGAAGGTTAGTGCAAGGCGTTCTTATGTTCTAGAATTACCTCATGCCCTAACCCCCGTTTCACAATTTCTTTGCGTAATATGGATATTTATGGGTTATTTTTGACACATTTGATACAATGTGCGAGTATATATACATCCCTCAGATAAACTCATAAAAGTTAGGTATGTACCTATTCATCTCATAAATAAAAAGAAAGCTAAGTACGCATGTATGCATCTGTGCACGAGCTCTTTTAATATATGCAAACTGAAGTGTGTATATCTCCACCCACATGTATCAAATACGAAAAGGTAGATGTATCTAAAGGAGAAGTTTGACAGGCTGCTACTGGAGAGGAAGTTTCTGCTGAGGATTTGGGGGGCGCACTTGTGCATTGTAAGACGTCAGGTGTTTCAGATTATTTTGCTCAAGGTATTCTTGTTTCCCTGTCTCATGATTTACGGATTTTTTTCCCGTGTTTGAAGAATTAGGCGGCAAAAGAATGTGATTTTGATGTTGAAGTCTGACATTGAATATATAAATTAAGAGTCGTAAGGTTGTTATTATGCTTTAGTTCATTTGACATGTAAGGCAGTTGGTTGTGGTTAAAAATGTCCTGCACCCACGTCTCGGAGGCATGTGCAGGATTACTTGGTTTGTGGTGCACATTTTGCCCCAAGTTATATTAGATAATTTGGAGGCTTGTGTATACATGAGGATTTGTTTAGTTGAAGCAGCAGCTATATAAGCATTTGGGAACTTAACTTTATAGAAGACATTTTACAACTCTCTGCTGTTGCACCTTTTTAATTGGCATATTATAACAAAATTTAGGGGTCCTGAAAATGAGAAAGATTAGGAAAACCTAAGTTTGTTTTAAAACATTGAAGCAAGTTGTGTGAAACTTGTTGAGATGGGGCACTTACCTATTCTAGCGTTTAAGATTTAAATCTGATGTCATGAATTACATTTTCCGACGAGAGAGAAGGGGAAAAAAAGGAGGAAGTATGAAAAGTTAAATCTCATGCTTTCTAATGGATCTGAATAAGATGTTCCCCCCTCTCTCTCTCTGAACCTATCGTAGTGATGACACGTGACTTTTTTTTTTTGGCTTATGATTGTAGATGAACTGCATGGACTAGCTATAGGGAGGAATATCATTAAGAACTTGCACATGGCTGGGAATCAAGGAACGATAAATGGATGGCAAAATAATATCCCCGACTATAAAGAGCCATTGTATGATGTGAATGAGCTTCGTTCCATTGCACCAGCAGACCTCAAGCAGTCCTTTGATATTCGAGCAATTATAGCTCGCATTGTTGATGGAAGTGAATTTGATGAATTCAAGAAATTGTATGGCACTGTGAGGGCATTTGGATCACTGGAATGCTTTGTCTTCTGTTTTTATATAGATTTTATTATAGTTTGCTAATCACAGATGCCTTTATGCAGACCCTTGTAACCGGATTTGCTAGAATTTTTGGACAACCAGTGGGAATTATTGGAAATAATGGAGTACTCTTTAACGAATCTGCTCTGAAAGGGGCTCACTTCATTGAATTATGTGCTCAACGTAACATCCCTTTGGTTTTCCTACAAAACATCACAGGGTTTATGGTAAGGAATTGTCAAGTTTTCTATTGATTACTCATTGAAGCTTTCCATCTATCGTGGCATTAAGTTTGTAAAGTATGGATGCCCATCAAATGCATGTACTTAATTTTTTTCGGTTCCTGGTTCTATGCATCTTTCAAAATTAGGAGGTGATGGCGAATACGAGTATGCCAATTGAGAGTTGGGAATGTCTTTTTTTAGATAATCAAATAGAAGGATAAACTATTTAAAACTGAGTTTACACGTTGTCTATTTTTTGCTTCTCGCTTGAATTGTGATCTTTGGCAAGCAGAGGAGCATATTTAGACAACTGTTTGTTCCTGTTGTTCCTCTTTGATAAAGTTTATGAAATTTATTTTTGTATGATAGGTTGGCTCAAAATCTGAGGCAAATGGTATAGCAAAATCAGGAGCGAAAATGGTGATGGCGGTATCTTGTGCCAAGGTTAGTTTTATCCAATTCTTTTACTTCTCTATAGCTAATTTAATTAAAATCCGGGCCACAAATTTCATCTAATTATGTTTTGATCTTTCAGAAGTAATAATCGTTTGAAAGTGCTTTACATTCTCATATCTGCAACATATGAATTCTGTAAAGTTGCATTATTTCTATATTGGTAATATACTAAATTTAAGTCACAAATGCATATTTTTAAGTTATAAATACATCCTCAAGTCTCAAGAAAGAATATTAAAGTATGAGAATACTTCTCTGCTCTTTTTATGATCAATGTCGTACAGGTTCCTAAAGTTACTATTATCGTTGGTGGAAGCTTTGGTGCTGGAAATTATGCTATGTGTGGGCGTGCATATAGTCCCAACTTCATGTTCCTTTGGCCAAATGCCAAAATATCAGTGATGGGGGGTGTTCAGGTGGTCTTTTTACGCTAACTATAATCCTGCATATCACCCAGATGTCAAAATTTTTGTTTTGTGTTTTCCTCGAATTGTAACCTTAAAATTCAACTCTATGCAATATCTTTGTTAGGTGTATGCAACCCAAACATACATATCCTGCTTAATTGAGTAATAACTCTTATTATTATTATTTTTAAAAGCAGGTATAACTTTTTTAGCCATGCTATGCACTCATTTTTTTTAATGACCCTATTATTACTTATTCTCGGAAAATTTCTTCTATTCTCGATACCTTTTTCTCCAGTACGACAATCTTCAGTACATTGCATCTCCTTTATGAACTGTTGCCCAGCATTGTCATTTTCCTAACTTCAGAATTTTTCTTGGTGATGTCAACTTCCTGATTTCAATCCAGACTATACACATATAGAGTACTCAGTTTGAGTTCTGAATTGCATGAAAAAAATATCCTGGAATAATTTCTTTGTATGGATATATTTTACTAAAATTTGTATTGGCCGCATGGTTCAGGCTGCTGGTGTGCTGTCCCAAATAGAAAAGAGCAACAAGAAGAAACAAGGAATTCAGGTAAAGACTTCTCCTCTCCTAAGTTTCGAAGGGATTTTTTTTTTTTAGTTTAAGAACCATAGGGCCTGCATGGTTTGTATATCTAGAAACTATTCTTGAGAATTCTAAGAATTGAAAATAGTTTTCTGAGAACAATAAAAATGAGTTATCTGAAAACTGTCATTTTTATACTTGATCATTCATAAAACTGTTTCCAAAAAACTGAACCAATCATACTTTTTTAAAGTTTTCTGATTTTTAATTTTCAAAAAACAGAAAACTGTTTTCAGAAATGCAAACCAAGCAGGCCTATAATGTTCCTGTTTGTGTTGTTGAAATCCGGTGTGTTTGCAGTGGGAGAAGGAAGATGAGGAAAAATTCAAGGCGAAAGTCGTGGAGGCATATGATAAAGAAAGTAGTGCTTACTACTCCACAGCGAGACTCTGGGATGATGGCATCATTGATCCGGCAGACACTAGGAAAATCATAGGTTTCTGCATCTCGGCTTCCATGAACCGTGCTCCAGAAAGCACGAAATATGGTGTATTTAGAATGTAACAGTGCATGATTTATATTTCATATAAGAAAAGAGGCATTAGCATCCAAATGCTTGCTGTTTAATAACCAAACTAAGTTTCTCTTAAATTCTAATTACTTTTGGCTAATCTTCTCAACAGTCATAATTTGAATGCTGCAGTACAAAAATAATAGTAGAAGGCAATGACAGCTTACAAGTATGGCCTATATTGAAGTTTAATCTCTGAGGAAGGATTGAGATGTGAATCAGGGGTTCATTTTTGTGATCCTGAACATTTAGGAAGAAGTTTTGTTTTTAGCCGAAATAATTTGTTGGTTTTTCTACTTAAAATTTAAATCATGTTTGGTAAAGTAAATTTGTATCTATTTTAAGTTTGGTCCAAAAATATTTTTTAGTTGGTCCAAATTAAAAAATACCAAAAACAAAGTGCTTGCCAAATTGGGCTTATGAAGTAATATGTTTGTATAGACATATCATGTTTGTAACTTTGTATGGATATATGATGGTATCATGGTGCATCTTTTTGAACAACAATTGGAATTCTTTCTAGAGTGTTCCGAGTTAAAAAAAGCAAAACAAGCAAAATATATATATGAATTTATACGAGATCTTCTTAATTTGTAATTATGAAAAGAGTTTTTACTTTCATAAGATTAAGAATCAAAAATATATTATACAACATGTGATTGTTCAGTTTTTCTAAAACTAAGGTTTTTATTATTTTTTCGAGGATTATTTTAATACTTTTGTTTTAAAATCACTGTTCTGTGTCATGAATCAGAGAAGTTTGTAGTTTTATTTAGGTAAAATGAAAAAAAAAAATGATGAAAGATTAGGAAGATCCAAATGTTATTTCGACACAAATGGGAGGGAAAGGTAGATGTTACAACATTGGGGTTAAAAACAATTGGAACAGTCATTAATGTTAAGGGCGCCCGTGGCCTAATGGATAAGGCGCTTGACTTCTAATCAAGCGATTGTGGGTTCGAGTCCCACCGGGCGTGAGTTGGGCTTAATTTTTTATTTTTTTATTTACTTCTGAATAATCTTGCGCGGCTTATATAATATCCGCCAATGTTATATTTTCCCCCTAATTTAGGTATTGTCATGTGCAGACATTATATATATCTTTTTGTGTATATATATTTCTATTCGATAACGCAACGATCATACCGACCTGATTTATATTTGTTGATGATTCCATCTTGATTTGATTTATATCTGTTTTAGGGATTGGGTACGCAATCTCTATTGGAGCTGGATATACATACAATTCTCTCTCTCTCTCTCTCTCAGGTTTTGTCTCTCTCCTGTTGGGTGCTTTTGATTTGGTTTCATAATTTTCTCAATCCATTGAAATGTTAGACAAAAGTAACAAGAAATTTTAGTCTTTTATTAGGTGCTAGGATTCTACTGATGTGTGTGTGTGTTTTGGCAATCTTCTTAGGGAGTCTTTATCTGAATTAAAGCCACTAATATTACCACTATGTATGTTTGAGTGAATTGAGGAATTAATCTTTCATATTATCCACCCCTATTAGTGTTGGATTTGTATTTAGATTTTGTTTACTTTTTGAGCAAATTTTTTTTTTTTTTTTTTTTTTAAATATATAATTCTGATACTTCTGTTTTGATTGCTGTTATCATTTGCAATTGAGGGTTGTGCTTAGTTTTTAGAGTATTTGTGTATAATGCATCTCTCACTCCAAGTTGCACCCAGTAGCTCTATCCAAGAAGGTGGGGTTTTGGGCTTAAGTTAGATTTGAGTTGGGCTGTATCTCTAAATTGTTTAGCAATCTGTAACGTCAAGTCGAGCTGGGACTTACAGGAGCATATAGAGTTGAGAGATGTCGGTCTAAGTCTGTACCTGTGGAGCCGATTGATTAACCAATATCTGACCATGTACATGGATGGAGATTATGTACATGATTGTTTTAGTGTATACGTGGGGACACATTTGGTTACTAATGTGAGGAGTTAACACCAATTACTTTCTCATTGCTTTGTGGCGGATCAAATTCAGTCTAAGCTTCTTTTCACATAGAATTTCAGTAATTTCACGATCCCCTTTTTCTTTTCGTTGTGTATTGTGTGTTTTGGTGTGAGAGTGTGTTTGATTGATTTTGGATCTATAGTTCTTGTATACTTTTAATTTTATTTTCATCTCTTGGATACTTGCAGGAGTGTTGAACTTTTTAAATGAAAAAAGAGTGAAGGTTAATCCAGATACATCAGTTTCGATGTTGTCTTAGGTCCTAGCAACAAGGTGTGTCGTGCATGGCAAATTTATCCACGGGCTCACCTCAGCCTCCTTCACAGCAGAGCAGAAACTCCTTGCATGGTCCTGTAGCTATTCTGTGGGACATTGAGAACTGTCCTGTTCCAAGTGATGTGCGGCCAGAAGATGTGGCTGGCAACATTAGAATGGCGTTACGGGTCCACCCTGTAATTAAGGGAGCTGTTACAGTGTTTTCTGCTTATGGAGATTTTAATGCCTTTCCTAGGCGACTAAGAGAGGGCTGCCAGAGAACTGGTGTCAAACTCGTTGATGTCCCGAATGTGAGGAAGGATGCTGCGGACAAGGCCATCTTGATTGACATGTTCCTCTTTGCTCTTGACAACCCTCCACCTTCTTCCATTGTGCTTATCTCGGGGGACGTTGATTTTGCTCCAGCACTTCACATACTTGGTCAACGTGGATATATTGTGATTCTTGTCATTCCTTCTGGGGTGGGTGTTTCATCTGCACTTAGTAATGCGGGTAGATTTGTTTGGGACTGGCCTAGTGTGGCTCGTGGGGAAGGCTTTATTCCCCCTAATAAGGTCCTTTTTCCCCCTCGGGGAAATCGAGCTGACATTGCTGGGTATCTGATGGGGTGCAAGACCAATGACAACCCCGATGTCCAGAACGAAGAAGAAGCAATAGTATATAGGGGGATCTCACAAAGCTTTTACAACTCCAGGGATTTCTCGGTTATATCCCAGTCTTTATCTCAATACAATAGTACTTCAATCTCCATGCCTTGTTTTCCTACAACCACGAGATCGCATAGTCTTCCATCTGGTTTGAATGAAGTTTCAGGAGGAGCTGTTGCTTCCTGTGACCAGAATGACTTGATGTGGGTACAGCCTGGAGACCTAAATTGTTTGAAGACACAGCTGGTAAAGCTTCTTGAATTGTCTAGAGGGTGTTTGCCCCTTTCCTGTGTTCCTGCCGAGTACCAGAAAATTTTTGGGAGGCCTCTTTATGTTTCAGAGTATGGGTCATTCAAGCTCGTGAATCTTTTCAAGAAAATGTCAGACATGATGGCAGTAGAGGGAAAAGGACATAAGAAGTTTGTCTACCTGCGGAACTTCCAAGCCGACCCCAGTGCTCCTCCACTGGTTCTGGCGAAAAAGGATAAGAAAGGGAAGGCAACTCAAGAAGATAATATTATTGATATCACAGCAGACTGTCGATCTTCAGATGAATTGTCTGATGACGAAAGGGTGGTGGTAGAAGAACATGATAAGAGGAGGAGTGAAGACAACACTCATTTGGAAATGGCTGCCCAACGCAAAAGTCTAGAACAGTTCAAACAGGAGCTACAAGAAATTCTTGTGAGTTATTCTTCTCAAATTTACATGGGTTTTTTTGAGGCAATATATCAGCAAAAGTACAAGAAACAAGTGGATTATCAGCAGTTTGGTGTGAATGAATTAGAGGAGCTGTTGGACAAGGTGAGAGATGTTGTGGTTTTGCTCGAGGAACCGGTAAGCAAGAGGAAGTTCCTGGCTGCTGTTGGTGGCTAGAATAACTGGACTGCTGCAATATTTTGGGATTACTTTTGTAATTTAGGATCTTATGGCTGAGGTATGCTTGATCGCTTGTCACTTCTTGTACTTTTAGTTCTCTGTTTTTATCTAGTTTCATAGAAGATGATATATATAGGGAGCAAATTTTTTTCCCTTGAGCATCTGACATGGATTTGAAGGTTACTCTCAAAAGTTCCGTGTAAGATTCATACCTGAGTCATTGTACATCCATTTGTAAACTGACTTGCATTTCAACTAGTACATTTCACTGTAAAATTAACCTTTTTTCTTTGCAATGTTCTCTTCTTCATTTTTCCTTTTTTTTTTCTTTCTATTTTTTATATTTGGGTTTTGGATAGTCATAGAATAATGCCCAAATAAACCATTTTATTAAATGAAGCCGAATTCCATTAGCTTCAGGATCATGGTTGACCGTCTAACACTTGTAGGAGATGACTATTTTTCCTTGTGGTTTTGCAATTGTTTCTGATGGCTCTTCAGTGTCCTTTTTCCGTGCTGCTGGCGGAACAGCAAATGCTAAAAGCAGTTGTCAAGCACTTGAACTAGCCGCCATTGATTAGACAACGAGTACACTAGATGACTGAAGTCAAGTGCATGTTTGAGTTTTGAAGTTTGTTAAGCAATTCTCATATGATTAGAAGCCACTCAAGCAGGTTAGCTTTATGTGCAATTAATAGGAATTTTCTCTTAAAACCCTTTTTACTACCTGTATAATATTCGGTCACTTTCAAAAGACGCGTTAAGATTGCTGTGGATGATCCGGTGCCAAAGTCATGGCATGGATGTGCATGATGACAGTACATTGTGATATAATTGGAAGTGTTAGGAGGAGATGGAACCCTAAATTTTAGATGGAGATTGAAAGATTATATCTGTAGAGCAGCTGGGTCTTAAGTTTTCTTATTAGATAGGACATTAAGATCTCATTCACTACTTGATAGTAATGAAGAAACAGCAATATGCTTCATTGTTTGGCACAATGTGTTGTCTTCTTCTCTCAATACTGGAACAAGGACTTCTCAATTTTCATTCACATGCAAGTGCAATATATTAATTTAAAGTCCAGGTACTGTATGTAAAAGAATATTTATTATACCATATTATTTATAGAGGTGAAGTAGTGATAATATTTTGCAGGGACTGACTGTTCTTGAACTTAAACTCAGCTTTCTTTGTCAGCTCGAACTTTTATTATTGCAACAAACATTTTAGAGTACTTCAGACTTCTACTTCAAACTCAGCACAAAGTTTCAAACAAAAAAGCGCAGCGATATAGGAAGAATGTACATAGATACACATACATACAGATACAAAATGGGGAATGCAAATGGTACAGGAGACCGCCAAAGGTTCAGAACATTAAATTGGTCCTGTGCAGGACACTTTTAACATGGCATTTTGGTTGCTATTTTGAGTCGGATATCATTACAAGATATGAATCTAGTGGAAATTGTACAACAAATAGATAACATTTTGAAAAAATCACAACTAATTTCAGACTCCAAATATAAATAATGCTGATAAGAAAGTTATTACAGTTTTGTATCGCTCAGCATAACCAAAACAACCCAAGAAAATTGGTCAAAACCTCATTTCCCCAAAAATTTTACAGAACATCGAAAAAATCTCATAGCATTGCTACTTTTGCAGCCATTTCCCCCCATCTCCTTTGCTCCAAGTATGTCAGCAAGAACGCAAAGTCATTAATCAGCTCTTTACAGGGATCATAATCACACGTTTGTGAAGTGGAACCGAGGCAATCACATGCCTCTCACGCATTGCTTCATTGGAGTCGCCCTCACAAAAACTTAGTGTGTGTCTTGAACTAGGTGAATTGTGGCACTAAATGGAGGGTATGCCAGAAGGAGATTGAGGAGAGCCAGTTTCAAGTAGAAAACTTCTACTACAGTATGATCTCGATGTACTTGAAGAAGAAGCAAGACATCTTCCATCCCCGCTGTGAAAAATCATCTCACTCCTATGCATTTTCCCTTTACTTGTCCTTCCTCTCCCTTCAGTTCCTTCATACTCTTCATCTTGCACAGCTTCAACAAACCCGCTGTGCATTGGGTCCGAACATTCATACAAAAGCCTGAGGACTTGCTTGATTGAAGGTCTTGCCCTTCCTTCTCTCTGGGTGCACCATCTCACGATTGTCACTACCGTTTGAAGCTGATCCAAGTCATAGGAGTCGCCAATACTGGGGTCCACAAGCTCCGGTAATCTTGATTCTGATGTCATGAAAATTTGGGCCCACTCTACCAAATTCTTATTATCTTGTATTGCTCGTCTTGCAGTCACTAGCTCTAAAAGTACCACACCATAACTGTATACGTCACTTTTCTCGGTAAGCTCTTGAGTGGTCACGTACTCGGGATCCATGTAACCTGAAAGCGTTCAGAGTTTATATCTTTCGAGAAAAAGTACATAGAACTATCTTTATGGTTAGATTTCCAGACCTGGAGTGCCTCTGATGTCGGTGTTAACTGGTTCAAAGATAATGGAACCATCTTTTGAAGCATGTGCAAGGCCAAAATCAGCAACCTGGAAGACAAGTTAAGGGAGAGACAGAGGAATTGCTGTAAATTGATCTGAGTACTTGGATGTGCAGCGTTTATCAAATAAGATCCGTTCAACAGATTTATTGTTGTTTGGTTATAGATGCAAAAGTTGAAGACTATAATTCTAACATGTGAATCTCATAATAGACTCTTCCAACATTTTCGGTGTTTAAGGTCAAGAAGAAGAAACTGCTTTACTGACATGTAACCAAACGAGCAGGTACTAACTTGGCATTCAAAACAAACTTTCTAGCCATTAGAACACCACAAACAGGCAACAAGTGCATCCAATCGTGTAAATTACCTTCGCAACAAAATTCTCATCAAGTAAAATGTTGCTAGACTTGATGTCTCTATGGCACAGAGGAGGATCACAATAAAAATGGAGGTACTCCTGCATATGGAGATGTCAGTTTAGGAATATGCAATTTTAGAACTTAGTAGATAAGTAAATTGAAAGTTCTGTATGTTACCAAAGCATTTGCCACATCAATGGCAATTTGAATTCTCGTACGCCAACTCAGAGGGGTTCTGTCTGGAGCTGCACAGATTGCGGTATTAAGGAACACAGCACAGACAAGCCAATTGGATTTATTCTTCAGTTTTTTTTCCCCGGTTTCGAAGTACACAAGCAGAGGTAATTCAAAAATTCAGATGTCTAAACTTTAGGTAGGGTGCTAATTCGACAAAAGTGTAAAACTTAGACAGTTGAAAGAAAAATCTGCCTGAACTGCAGATCTGGTAGTACCAAAGAAATTTAAGTTCTTGATTTAAGTGTCATTTGATAACACAATTTGAAAACCACTTCAAAAAAAACAAAGCTACTTAAAATGAAATAAATAAGTGATAGTGACATCACTTATCACTGAATGCTGAACTATAATCCAAAAAGATCTCAATCTGCAATTACCACATAGAACTTCAACACTTCAAATTTATATTACTCAATTTTCAGTTTTACCAAATAGCACCTACTTCTTTAGCACATTTCAACATTTACATCCCATGTTAAGGCACCAGACATGATGGAGTTTGCCCTGTTAGAGCATAAGATCGATGGAGCATCTTTTAACTTTAGCTCCTTCATCTTCGTGTAACATTTTATCAAAATTCAATCAATGTCAGCGAGGAGAACCAAACGGTGTATAGACGTACTTTTCAGTGGGTACAATTAGCAGGCCATAGCTTGTTAGACATAAGTTAAATGCACTGTCTTAAATTCATCAGTTACTGATTTTATATATAAGAGGTACATAGCTTCCCGTATATGTGTGTGTGTGTGTGTGCGTGCGCGCACATGTGTATATGTATTGTTATATGTTGTCTCCATGACACACTACACTATATGATATATTCAACATCACAGATTGAACTCCAGAAAAAAAATGAAATAAAAGATGAGATACATACTGTGAAGATGATCCTTCAAGCTTCCATTTGCCATATACTCATACATGAGAAACCTGCCATTAAACAAGCAAAAGTATTTGGTTTTGCCAGCACATTAATTTAGTCACATACCCACTTTTATACATGAATGAATAAACCACCTCTCATGCTTTTCAATGCAAAAGCCACGCAATGCAACAAGATGACGATGATGCAGTCTGGCAAGAAGTTCTATTTCTCTGCAGAATTCATCCTCTGCCTGTTCCGAAAGTTTGTTCATTCGCTTCACTGCTACAAATAGACCATCACTAAACTGAGCTTTGTATACAGTTCCGAACCCCCCTTGTCCAATGATAGTGTTGAAATTATTAGTACCCTTCTTTGTCTCCTTGTAGCTGAATTTTTGGAACATAAACGAAGGACCTGCATACAGTTCAAATTTCCCACCCCCAAAGACGTGTAAGGCAAAAGAATATACCTTTTGTATGCCAAAACTAAGAGAGGGCATAGCCACAATTTACCAGAGTTGTACCTTCCTGGAATTTTTTACTAGGCTGAGGAAAGGCTTTTGAAGAGGTCTTGTCAATGGTCTCAGTATCCTCTAGCTCCTTGCTTTTCCTATGAATAAGTAATATCAAGACTACCAGCATCATCACAGCAACTACAGTAACAGCTATGCCAATGACTGGAATCAGCGTGAGATGGTACTGATGGTGATCTTTACTGAGGGGACCACTCAGGGAGAGTTGGCTGGGGCTAGTTGCAATCAACGGAGTTGGGGATGCCTCAGGTGAAAGCAAAGCGGGAGGTGGCTTTGAAACTAGCATCACAAATGGCAAAAAAAAAAAAAAAGTTTTATCATACAAGTTTAGAGAGTAACTAATGTTATTCAAGAATATATATTCTGACGACCGGATGACAAACAAGACAGGTAGAAGTGCAGTAACTAATAAAAGAATATTAGAAAAAGGAGAAGACCACATGCACATTCAATCTTCAAAGAACTCCCTCTTTCATGATTAAAAAGGAGAAGACATGAGGCTCAGGTGCTAAGCAACCAGCACACGAATAAATAATAATAGTAATTAAAAAGATCTGGTGATGAAGGTAACAGTCAGTCTAACTACACCATGTTTGGGAAGACTTCGCTCTCATCTCATCAAGATTAGACAACTGCTCCACTTTCTACAAATTTTATTGTCAGCATCTTGACCAATAACTATTATTCTTATACTGATAGTACGAAAGTCTTTGTGTAAAAGCAACCAAAATCATGTCCATCAGAACCATAAAACAAAAAACTTATGTAGATTGCAGTTGATTCCTCTACAAATTTCACATCGTCTCCCATTGTCTCATCTAGAAAATTCAATATTAAATGTACAATTGAGATATAAACTATGAAAGAAAATATGTGGCTCAAAGAAGGGATAGAATTACAAAGGATAAGAATCTGATGTATGGAATGCGTAATACCATATAATCGCATAATTTTTTAGATCCCGTCATACCTGAAGATGTAATAAGTTCTCGAACCCCAAAGAAGCAGCTTGCAATGTCAATAGCTGACACATTGTCAACTTGGCTGGCAAGTGTGGCAAAGGTTGCATCCCTGCAAGTACTTAATGTCTTATTATCTACTGGTCCTATCAGGTTGCGAAGATATAAAATACCAGCATTTAAACACTTTTTGCAGTTACTTTCGACTGACAATGGCACACCACAATTTTTGGTGACATTCCCAAATTTTGGAGACTGCAGCATTTGTGTAACAGTTGTTCTACCCTTACACTCATAATTAACAGTAATTTTCGTTCCAAGCCCACAGAAAACACTTGCATTTCGTGATACTCCATACAGTTGTAAGGTTTCTGATATAGAACGGAGGCATATCTCAGATAAATCTGAAGTAACCCCCAGATTGCTTGTTGCATTTGTATAACGAGCAATAGATACTGCAATGAAGGCATTAATGTAGCGACAACACTTCCCTCTGTCTTCTTTATTGGCGCAAGCAGAGGCAGCTAGAGTAAAATTTGTCCCACTCAAATCTAAGGGGCAATCTGCATAAATAGAGTACAGAAACATCAGTTCCAAGATTGACAAATTTCCCCTAAAAGGCATCATTAGCAACATGGAAACTGGATAAAATTACCCAGTTAACGAGCCCACGTAGTAAATGTTACTAATCAAGGTTATGCAATACTCAGACTGAATTTTCTTCAGCTTTATAATGATAATTGTAAAATTTCAAATTAAAATTTTTAAAAAATTATTGAGAGCCTGGTTTCCTGCTGCAGTGCAGGGTACTTTGAGGAGGCGGTATTTACAAAGAAAACGGTGTTAGAGGTTAGAGAGTGTGCTTTTAGGAGGAAGGTTAACAAGACAAGAAAGTTTCGGAGAGCTCATGCCACATGGTGCAGAGTCCAAAGAGTTGGTTTACATTCATAGGTACTATTTTTAGTGTCATCAGCTACACTATACAACCATATCACATCCTTCACATTTATTTGAAGCTTCTGGTATTAAACCCAACACGCCTTGTAAAAACAAAGAGGAGACCAATCAATGGTGCAAGCAATAATGAAGATTGAGGGTTCTCTTTAACAACATGAAAGTGAATTTATACATCATTGTATTGAGATTGATAGTTAACATAAGCTCAACTCGGACAACTCCATTTATACTTAGTTTCAACCCCTTCTTAATATTCTCATAAGTAACAGAAAACCCTAATCTCTAAATCAGTGACTCTTTCCCCCCTGTGAAACAAAATCATAGAATAGGGAAAGGCTAGAAGCCCAGTAGCTGATCATAATGATGGAATATAAAGTTTTTCTTTCAATATAAGAATGAAACTACATTTTTGTAACTAGAAAATTTGTAGAGATTTGATATACAAACAATAGAAAAACAAAAGATTACTACCATCAATGCAAACAACTTCAGTTACAAGTCACATAGACCCCGCAGCAGAGCTTTCAATTCTAAACTGAATTTGTACTGCAAAACTATCAACAAACCAAAGAAGCTCCCTAAACTTTTGTTTAAGCTACACTCATGTAACACCCCGCTCCAACACTTAGTACGATATTGTCCGTTTTTGGCCCAGCCTGCACGGTTTTGCTAAAGGCCTCATACTAATTAGAGACGACACTGCACATCCCCATACCTATAACCGGGCAAAACATCTCATCCCTATAGCACTATACATTCATAAATACACAATATTACAATAATTTGGTTCAAAAGTGCAACCACCTAACAATGCCCAGTTCAAGATTCACCAACCCCAAAACTCCAAAATACCAAATATTATGTGAATAAGCCCACTAAAATAATAACAGAAAAATTAGGAAAGTAAAGAACAGATCAAGCCCATAACAGCAATTAACGATTTCATCCAACAATTACTACGGAATGGCACATCAAAAATCGAATGAGAGAGAGGAACTTTCATAAATAAGTGTCAAATACAAGAGTATAAAAGAAGGGTAAAGTAAAAGTTTTCTCGGGAAAGTGGGAGAAAATGAGAGAAAGTGGGTACCTGCAGCAGCTAATGTTAGAGTTAGCTGCATTTGGAGGGAAATGAGTAGACCCAGAAAGACGCCCACCCCTGTGAACACCATGGGAGGACCTAGAAGTGCAGTACCCAGAGAGAGAGAAAGGGGGTGTAGTGATGGCACCTGCGTATGTTAGCCCATTTTGGTAACTACTAGGCAAGCTTAGGTGTGAGCGAGTGTGAGTGAGGCTTTGACTAATGACACCCCCCTCTTCAATGTCTTCATTTATTCCAATCATTTTATTTTTTATTTTATATAGTATTAGAGTATTTATAGTTTTACAAGAATGGTGTCAGAATTTTTAAAATATATATATTAATATTCTCATTTCCCGCTGAATATTTAAATTTATTTAATAAACAACAAGTAAAGATTAAGTTCAAGGGCATGTTTGGTAATAGCTGGGTGCCTCGTGCTCTCAAAAAAAAAAAATGAAGCAAAACAAAAGCATGTGTTGTATTTTTAGTCTGAACTAGAAGCATATTTGGTACTGATATTTTTTATGCAAGAAAAATAAAATAAAAATTTATTATTTTTTTATTTCTTATTACTTCTTATTTATTTTATTATTTATTATAATTATAATTATGTATTATTTAATTTATTTTGTTTATTATGTGTTAATATATTTTTTATATTTAATTTATTTATTCATTATTATTTATAAAAAATATTTTAATTTATTCATATTTGTCTATGCCTAAAAGATTGTTTCCACTAACCCATTGTCCATTACTACAATAACAAAACACATGAAAGTCCCAATTTTTGGACTCTAAAATTTGGTCATTTTAAAAATAAATATTTTTATGTGCTTTGACAGAAAGTAAAATATATGTCACCAAACATATTTATTCTCGTTTTTGTGAATAATAAAAAACAAAAGTACAAATCCGAAGGACAACCTTAACCAACAGTCCCCAAATTCTGAATTATATTCAACAACAAATTTATTTCTTGAGTTGATTTCAAATATGGTTGGTTATGAAATCTAAAATGACTTGACTCATCTCCATCACAATCCTAATGCTTGAAATTATGGTAAGTAATTTTCTGTGAACTAATAATAATATATATTATTGTCAAGTCTTAGACAAAAAATTCCTAGAATTATATTAGATGAGCTCGTTGTAGTAGAAAAGCTCCATGAAAAAGTCTTTTCAAATAGAAAGATTGATAAATAAGCTCTTTTAATCACGCAAAGTGCCAATAATAAAAACTCAATTTAAGTTCTGAATTAGGTATTGTTTAATTGAAGTAGATATTAAATATTAAAACATTTAAGGATTTAATCACGTGTAGATAGAGTGAAAAAAAAAAATCATGCTTACCCTTGAAAGAAAAAATAATAATACTTTTTTGTAAATGGCTTTGCTAGTATATTGTTCATATATTATATCTCATTTAGTTTGTAACACTTTTTTGACCTTCTTATATATATGTAGGAACACAACCACGCAAATATTGTTAATTTTATTTACATTCCCTAAAATTATGTCAAAATATTATTTTGATCATTTTAGTTTTGTATAAATACATTTACTCCATATAATTAAGAAAAAGTAGCTCATTTACATCCTGACTATTTTTGGAAGTTGTCTTTGACTGAAATGACTTTAATGCCCTTTACCAAACACTCATATTTCCAAGAATAAGTCTGTCCATAATAGGAATAGCTGGAATATCTTATCCCTATACCCAAACACCCATCATCCATCTCCTCAATCCCCAACCCTAACCCTAATTTCCACCCAACCCATCTTTACAATCATATACCACCATCCTCCGCCTTGCACCACCACCGCCTCGCACCTCCCACCTCCTCGCGCCTCGCACCACCATCTCGCACCTCCCACCTCTTCCTCGCCGCCGCCGGCCTCCATGGCCGGATTGATTTTCTTGACCTCCGGTCAAAACCCCACTGTGTATATGTGATATATCCTTCTATATATATATAATATATCTACATATATCTGTATATATACACAAATATATCTATATATGAGTGCATATATTAAAAAATGTTTCTTCTGATAATTGGTTTAAGAAATGGAGCTGATTCTGGGGGTTTTGTTCTTTAATCTTGTAATTTCAAATATAAGAAATGGTGGTTGCTTCAAAATAGGCACATCTATATATATCTCTTTATATATATGGATATATCTATATAAGTGTATATATATCTATACATATGGACATCTATATATTATTAAATTATAATATATTACAAATATAATTTATTATTAAATTTAGTTGAATAAAGTATTTTATATTTTATTTCAAATATGTAAATTTATATGTTCGTAGAATAATAATAAAATTAAAATTACAATTGACAAGTTAAATCTTTTGTTTACATAAAAAAATAAAAATAATTTGTTTTATGACAAAAAAAATACTATTTAGGTGTGTAATTTAGTATATTTTTGATGAATTCAAATATTTTGTATTTTTATTTTGATTTAAAATTAAAAAAAATATATTTTATTTTGTGAAGTGTCTAATATTATTAGAAATATCTATTAGTAAAGTCAAATATATTTCAAGATCAAAATAAAAATGAAAATTTATGTTAGTTTACAAGTTTGATAAATATAAATATTTAAAAAATAAATAAATGTAAATATAAATAATAAAAACTTGTGTTAGTTTACAAGATTGATAAATATAAATATTTTAAAAAATAAAATAAAATAAAATATAAATAATAAAAATTTGTGTTAGTTTACAAATTTGATAAATATAAATATTTTAAAAAATTAAATTAAATTAAATATAAATTATAAAATTTTGTGTTAGTTTACAAATTTGATAAATATAAATATAAATATTTTAAATGTAAATACTTGTGTTAGTTAAATATGTGAATAATGTTTTTTGTTAATTTTATTTACACTCCTTGAATTTTGAATAATATAGTTATTTTCTAAATTGAGGGGTCAAATTAATATATTAAAGTAGGGATAGGGGTCAAGGGTAGTTTAGGCATTTCACACAAAAATGCCAAAAGTACATAAGGGGGTGCAAATGAGTGTCTTTTTCTTAATCAAGGGGTGTGACTGCATTTATCCAAAAGTGAAGAGTCAAAATAATATTTTAACATAGTTCAAGAATGTAAATGAAATTAACCCAATCCCATAATTTCAGTGTAAGTCATATGTAGCAACATTTAATGTAATAACAACTACAGTAGCAAATTACATAATACCCTTTTTCTTAGCACAGAAAGGAGGTTAGTTTGGAGGAGCTTAAGATGTGTCACAATCAAATAAGAAAAAGAGGAATCATGGGATGGCATTGGTACTGTAGAAAATTTTGTACTTGAGAGATTGAGTGGGTTATAGGGACCCATACACACACACACACATACATATATATATATATATAAACCCTAAACCAAAGGCTGCAACAGCCAGGCCACCAAGCATGTCTGTGTGGGCACGGGTTTAAAAGGACTTTAGTGCTATTTTTACATACCTTTAAAATTTAGTTGGGTTTAGGTGGTGCTGTCCATTCTGTCACCTATCTACAGTAGTCGAAAATAAGCACGAGCCTATGTTTTGTCCATTGTCCCTATCTACTTCACCATCTGTTTCCCACACCAACCCTAGATATCAACTCCTTCGTGGACCATACTTGCTATATTGTTAATTGCATCCAACAATAAATTAAATAAAATTTGTTAAGGATAAGCAAACCGTATAATAGTATGGGACTTGAATATGGGATGAATATCTATATTATCTAATTTTATCAGTATTTTATAAAAGTATTCCAAACAGAATGATAAGCGAACCATAATTGATTCATATATACGTTTTCCTGGATTTCATTGGGATGTAATTTTAGCAAATATTTTAGGTATTGGTTCATATTTCATGAATTGATAAGTTTTGGCCCAAAAAAATAACTCTAATGCTTCTTTTTGAAAAAAAACATATTGCATTTGAAAAGGTTATAATTCAATTTTCAAGGCTTTATATTTTATAGTTTGGATACATTTTGAAAATATTCTTTCATATTTGTTAACGTCTAAATTGTATCCATTTCTCATAAATGCTTAATAAGACTATCTCCCATCACCCATTTTTTAAAATATCTCTAAATGGGAGTTTTATCAATCACAATGTCAATAATAAAGTGAGTAAAATTGAATATAAACATCGTTTTGCACATGGGCGGAGCCAGGATTTAAACTTAAGGGGGCAAACAATTAACTAATTTTTTTATGTAATTTAAAAATATATTAATTAAAATTATTTAATGATTGACATATTATTTTAAAAACAGTTAGCTAAATTTTAGCCTATTTGCTAAAAATCAAAATATATAAATATATTGGCCTCTATCTAATCATTACAATAAAAAAATAAAAATAAAAAACCTAAAATCTACTATCAAATTAGAATCCGAAGAGAGTATTTTATTTTTTTTCAATATGTTTTGACAAATTTCATTATAGGATAATATCATTTCTAAAAATTTTAGATATCAATTTGATTAGTTCATCTACCGGTCTTAAATTCATCAAGAGTTATATCATGCGCAATTTTAATAAATTGAACATATTGCAATTCATTGCAATTGATATTCTCTTTAATTGAAAAATACCAAACATTGATACTAGTGTCAATATATATATTGACATATATATATGACCCCATGTGTTTCCAAAATAAGAAAATAAAAAAGAAATGCAAGAACTTTTTTATTATTATTATTATTGTTATATATTGGCATATATATATAATATGACTACTTTCTTATATTAACTTGTCCCACATCGGAAGATTGGGAAACTCACCTCTATATCCTCACCTATAAATATAGGGCTTCTCATATTGAATTGTGTACACAGAAAGAGAGAGAGAGAGTTAGGAATAATATACGTTTATATTATTCCGGTGATACAGGCGTGAGTATACACAGTGTGTGTGCGTGTGTGATCTGCGAATCACCCCCTTGTAATCCTCTCAGTGATTTTTAGTGAAACGGTGCTCTCCGTGGACGTAGGCCTATTTGGCTGAACCACGTATATATTCTTGTGTCGATTGTTGGGTGTGTTTGTGTGCGTTTTCTGATTTGCAGGTGTGCACGGCTTCGTACATAGGGTGTGCGAACCCTAACAAGTGGTATCAGAGCCCCAGGTTGGAGCAAATCACGAAGCCCGACGATTTGGTCCAGATTTGATTTTTTCGAGTGCCCTAAATCAGAAACCGACCACACCAGGAGCTTCGTCTCGACGAGACGAAGCCAGCAGTGTCAAGCACGTCGCCGGAAAGTTCCTCACGCGTCCCCACGCGCCGCCTGAAGTTCCGGCCAGTTTTTTGGCTCCGTCGAGCAGCATTTTCGGTTCGGCGTGCTTTTCCGGAGCATCGTTTATCGGAACGAGGCTTATAATATATCTAAGGAAATAGAATTAGAAGCCCGATGTTTTGGCGCAAGAATCAGCCCAATCAGAGCAGGGACGCGTCTGCACGCTCCCCGAGAAGGTACTGACTTCGTGATTAAAATTCTGTCTTTTGTGCGAATTTGTTTTGGCCCGTTTGGAGTCATTTTTGACCCGTTTTGGACGTGGTCAGAGGCGTTCGGAAGGTTTTGAACCACCCCCGACGCAACCGTATACTCGGTTTTGCACTCCGAATATCTCTAATAGGCTCAGTGGGAGGTATGGGAGAAGAAAAGACAGTAATGATCGACAAGTTTGATGGTACAAACTTTACCTATTGGAAGATGCAAATTGAGGATGTGTTATTCCAGAAAAATTTGTATCAACCGCTAGAAGAGACGAAGCCAGATTCGATGAAAGAAGAGGAGTGGAATATCCTAGATCGTAAGGCTCTTGGCACGATCAGATTGACGTTGGCAAAATCTGTTGCCTTCAATATCAGGAAAGAGAAAACTGCAAAGTCTCTCATGGAAGCACTTTCGAAGATGTACGAACAGCCGTCTGGAGCAAATATCAGCAGATTGACGAATCTGAAGATGTCCGAGAATGGGAATGTTGGTGAACATCTCAGTAAGCTTAATGACATTTATGGGCAGTTGGAATCAATTGAAGTAGTGTTTCAAGACAAGGTGAAATCAGTTTTTTTCCTTAATCAATTGCCAGAGAGCTGGAACGCCACAGTGGCTGCAATCAGTAATTCTTCAGGGATAGACTCGTTGAAGTATGATACCGTTGTGAGTATGGTACTCACAGAAGAGATCAGAAGACAGTCGTCAGACTCTTCAAGCAGTGGCACAATATTGAATGTCGACACCAGAGGCAGAGGTTCGAACAGACAGAAAGGCGGAAACCAAAGGCGTGGCCATTCCAAGTCGAGACGGGGAAGATCACAGTCTCGAGGTCCCAGAAATTCCAAAGCAATCGAATGTTGGAATTGTGGCATGACTGGTCATTTAAGGAACCAGTGTAGATCCCCGCAGAAGGTAGCGGATGACAAGACAGAGGCAAATATTGTCTTAGAAGAAGCAGATGATGCACTGATATGCTCTTTGGAGAGCAAAGCAGAGTCTTGGGTTTTGGACTCTGGAGCATCATTCCATGCCACCTCAAGTCGAGAGCTCTTTGAGAGCTATGCACCTGGAAACCTCGACAAGGTTTATCTAGATGACGATCAACCCTACAGTGTTGTTGGCAAGGGTGAAGTACATATCAGACTCAACGGATCGATATGGAAGCTGAGGAATGTCAGACACGTTTAAGACTTGAGAAAGAACCTGATCTCAGTAGGCCAATTGGCGAGTGAAGGTTATATGACCACTTTCAGTGAAGATAAGTGGAAAGTTTCAAAGGGGGCTATGACTATAGCACGAGGAAAGAAAACAGGTACGTTGTACACTACCACCAAGGCTAGCACATTTATAGCAATTGCAGAAAGCAAGGAGGATCATAATTTGTGGCACCAGAGGCTAGGTCACATGAGTGAAAAGGGACTCAAGGTTATGCTCGCAAAGGGAAAGCTACCAGGTCTAAATTCGATTGATATCGATTTCTGTGAGGATTGCATATTCGGTAAGCAGAAAAGGGTTAGTTTTCAGAAAAGCGGCAGAGAACTTAGAAAGGAGAAGCTTGAGCTAGTTCACACTGATGTCTGGGGGCCAGCAAATGTCTCATCTATTGGCGGAAAGTCCTATTTCGTCACCTTCATCGATGACCATTCCAGAAAGGTATGGGTTTATTTCTTGAAACATAAATCTGAAGTGTACGGTGTGTTCAAGAGTTGGAAGGCTATGATAGAGAATGAGACGGGTTTGAAGATCAAGAGATTACAATCCGATAATGGTGGAGAGTATCAAGACACCAGGTTTAAGAGATTTTGCTATGAGAACGGTATCAGATTAGAGAGAATTATTCCACGTACACCACAACAGAATGGCGTAGCAGAAAGGATGAACCGGACATTGACTGAGAGAGCCAGAAGCATGCGCATTCAGGCAGGGTTGCCGAAACAATTCTGGGCAGAAGCAGTCAGTACAGCAGCGTACTTAATCAATCGTGGTCCATCAGTACCATTGAAGCACAGAATACCAGAAGAGGTCTGGAGCGGTAGAGAGGTAACACTTTTACATTTAAAAGTTTTTGGTTGTGTTGCATATGTACATGTTAGTGACACTATGAGGGGTAAGCTTGATCCCAAGTCACAAAAGTGTATTTTCATTGGCTGTGGCGGTGACGAGTATGGTTACCGCATGTGGGATGATCAGAACCGAAAACTGATCCGAAGTAGAGATGTAGTGTTCAATGAAAAAGTTATGTACAAGGACAGACACACAACAACCTCAGAGCCTACAGCACAGAGTGATCCTGTGTGTGTTGAGTTAGATGATGTTCAAGACAGTGAGAGTACTCAGTCAGACGAACATATTGCAGATGGAAATACTCAACAGGTTGATACACCGCAGTCTCCGACTCATATTCCTGTACCTAGGAGGTCTTCACGGCAGCATGTGCCGAATCGGAGATACATGAATTATTTGTTGCTCACAGATGGAGGTGAACCAGAGTATTTTGATGAATCATGCAGTGCAGCAGATGCGAGCCAGTGAGAGCTTGCAATGGAAGATGAGATGAAGTCCCTTATTTCCAACAAGACATGGAAGCTAACCGAGCTGCCGGTAGGAAAGAAAACTCTCCATAATAAATGGGTCTACAGAGTCAAACAAGAACATGATGGTTCTAAGAGGTACAAGGCGAGACTTGTAGTAAAAGGCTTTCAGCAGAAAGCAGGAATCGACTACACCGACGTATTTTCTCCGGTTGTGAAACTGACTACCATTCGTTCAGTTCTTAGCATTGTTGCATCAGAGGGTTTGCACCTAGAGCAGTTAGATGTCAAAATTGCTTTCCTCCGTGGTGACCTAATGGAGGAGATTTATATGCAGCAACCGGAAGGTTTCTTAGAGAAAGTGAAAGAGAAACTTCTGTGTAAGTTGGAAAAGAGCTTGTATGGTTTGAAACAAGCTCCAAGACAGTGGTACAAGAAATTCGATGGATTTATGCAGAGACATGGTTATATCAAGTGCAACGCTGACCATTGTTGCTACTTCAACAGGTTTGACACGAGTTATTTTATCCTCCTACTTTATGTTGATGACATGTTAGTAGCTAGATCTGATTTTGTGGAAATCAGTAAGTTGAAGAAGCAGTTGGCAAAAGAGTTCGAGATGAAGGACTTAGGCACAGCGAAACAGATTCTTGGTATGATAATCATCAGAGACAAGCATAAGGGAATTTTGCAGTTGTCTTAGGCTTACTACGTTGAACGGGTTTTGAAGCGGTTCAACATGAGTGATGCTAAGTCAGTTAGCACACCTTTGGCTAGTCATTTTCGATTATCCAAAAAGCAGTCTCCCAAGTCAGAAGCAGAGAGGAACAACATGGCCAGTATTCCATACGCTTCAGCTATTGGTAGCTTGATGTATGCAATGGTTTGTACAAGACCAGATATTGCATATGCAGTGAGAGCAGTCAGCAGGTTCATGTCTAATCCAGGAAAGACTCACTGGGAAGCAGTGAAGTGGATATTGCGATATCTACGAGGTACCACAAACAGATGCCTTTATTTTGGAAAAGGTGAAGTGAATTTACATGGCTATGTAGATTCAGATTTTGATGGTGAGATAGATCACAGAAGAAGCACTACTGGTTATGTCTTTACAGTAGGTACTACAACAGTCAGTTGGATTTCGCAGATACAGAGGATTGTAGCGTTATCTACTACAGAGGTTGAGTATGTAGCCGTGATAGAGGCTAGCAAAGAGATGATTTGGTTACAGGGTTTGGGATTTGAGCAAGGGAAGAGTGTTTTGCATAGTGATAGTCAGAGTGCTATACATCTGGCGAAAAATTCAGCATTTCATTCGAGAACCAAGCATATAGATCTTCGTTATCACTTTATCAGATCTCTATTAGAGGATGAAGTATTAACACTTAAGAAGATTCAAGGAAGCGAGAATCCGGGCGACATGTTGACCAAAGTGGTGACAACAGAGAAACTGAAGTTGTGCGCAACTTCACTTGGTCTTCAAGCTTGAAGACAGAAATGAGGGCACCGAGCACTGATCATTGATGGAGTTGATTGATGAAGGCAAAGTCGTCAAGTGGGAGATTGTTATATATTGGCATATATATATAATATGACTACTTTGTTATATTAATTTGTCCCACATCGGAAGATTGGGAAACACACCTCTATATCCTCACCTATAAATATAAGGCTTCTCCTATTGAATTGTGTACACAGAAAGAGAGAGAGTTAGGAATAATATACGTTTATATTATTCCGGTGATACAGGCGTGAGTATACACAGTGTGTGTGCGTGTGTGATCTGCGAATCACCCCCTTGTAATCCTCTCAGTGATTTTTAGTGAAACGATGCTCTCCGTGGACGTAGGCCTATTTGGCTGAACCACGTATATATTCCTGTGTCGATTGTTAGGTGTGTTTGTGTGCGTTTTTTGATTTGCAGGTGTGCACGACTTCGTACATAAAGTATGCGAACCCTAACAATTATTAACTTCAAATTGGAACTCAATTAATCAACAAAGTTAGAATGGAAACAAATTAATATAAAACTTTTACCTTTCTTGATTTGTGATGTATCTTTAGCATTATTTTATTTTATTTAGGATACAAAGAGACTTTCTAAATTTAGTTTAGTTTTGTAAATGGTTGGCCTTGTAAGTTTTTTTTGGAGGGGTTCAATTATGTATATAATTTATTTTAGTCTTTAAATATATATATATATATAGTAGTATAAGATTTTAAAAATCTTGGAGGGCCTCCGCCCCTGGTTTTGCATGAGTTCATGTATTAGTCGGGGTAAAACTTTCAATACCTGGATATTAAATATATATATATAATAATAATTTAATGTTATATAAGTGTTACAAACCTATGTGCTCCTTGGAAGAAGGATCAGTTTGAATGAAATAAAAACATTTAGGTTTACTATGAGAAATCCTTCTATGTTATTCAATTTAATCAACTAATTTCTACTGTGTCCACTTTACCCTTTATACCATTCAATTTCATTACTATACCCCTCCTCCTCACATTTTGAGTTAAAATATTTAAACTAGCATACATTAATAGTATAAGGGGGTTTAATGAAATCAATCCTTAAAAAAATTATTTTTCGAAAATAAATTATATTTTTACAAAAAATAATTATTTTTTACGAAAAATATATATTATGTTCCAAAATATGATTTTTTTCCAAAAAATATATATTATGTTCCAAAATATGATTTTATCTGAAAAATATTTTTTTTGCGAAAAAGTATTTATTATGTTTCAAAATATGAATTTTTTTTCCAAAAAATACTTTTTTTGCGAAATATATATATTATGTTCCAAAATATGATCTTTTCCGGAAAAATAAATTTTTTGCAAAAAATATATTCTATTATGTTCCAAATTATGATCTTTTTCGAAATATATATATATATATATATATATGTTTTTTTGAATTTATAATTTTTGCGAAAAATATAATTGATTTTCAAAAAATAATTTTTTTAAATAGTTGATTTCATTAAACCCCCTTATACTATTGAGGATAATTTAAGCATTTTGAGTCAAAATATGAGGTGAGAGGGTATAATAATAAAATTGAATAGTATATAAGCCAAAATAGACACCATTAAAATTAATTGATTAAACTAATTAGTACAGGGTTTCTTGAAATTATTCCAAACATTTATTATCAAGCCCTGGCACCATCTTTGTCCAACTGTAAAATGTACTGTTTTGTCAACCAAATTTCCGGGTAAAGTCGAGTCTTTTAAGTGCGAGACAGAGAGACAAAGTCCAAATCTCTCGAGATGGTTTTTTCAGCCAAATCGTATTTTGTACACTACATGGCTTTTCTCCGCATTCAACTTAATTGGTGGTTGGGCAGTTTATGAACTATATAATATTAATGGGTAAATTACAGAAATTATCCCTCAACTTTGACCTAATTATAAGAATTACTCTTAATGTTTTATTAATATCAGTTACCACTCTTAACTTTTGCTCCATTGTAACATTTCCCCCTCCGATAGAAGTCAACGCCAGAAAATTCAAATATTGGTCAAAGTTGAATTTTTTGGAACTGAAAATCCTATTTAACCTTACTACCCATACATTTACATTTTAACCATTACTTTTGTAATGATAATTACTAGAATACCCCTACTTATAAAAGTATAAAAATATAAAAGTATTTTTATATATTCGGAAAAAAATATTCGGAATATTTCCGAATTTTTTTTTTCCGAATATATAAATTCCGGAAATTTTCGAAGTTTTTTTTTCCAAATATATAAATTCCGAAAATTTCAGATTTTCTTTTTCCGAATATATAAAAATATATAATTTCGGAAAAAATATATAAATTCCGGAAAAAAATATAAAATTATAAAAATATATATATAAATTCGGAAAAAAAATATAAAAATATAAAAGTATTTTTTGAATTTATATATTTTTCCGAATTTTATATACTTTCTATAATTTTATATATTTTTTTCGAATTTATATATTTTTTCCAAAATTATATATTTTTCGAATTTTAAATTCTTTTTATAATTTTATATTTTTTTTCCGAATTTATATATATTTTCAGAAATTATATATTTATTCACTATTTATTATATATGTTAATTGCATTTTTGTTATTATAAATTTGAAAACTATTAGTAGTGGGAACAAATTTGATAAAATTTATATTTTATATTATGCAAAAGATAAATTTTAAGGGTAATTATGTAAATTTACGTGGCTCTAGAAAACTCTTGAAATATTTTCACATATATGAGGGTATATTAGTCATTTCCCTACTACTAACAGCTGAATCACTGTTCTGATACTATTTAGGGGGTAAGTGATATTAATGATACATTAGGGGTAGTTTCTGTAATTATATCAAAGTTCATGGGTGATTTGTGTAATTTACCCAATATTAATTGTTAAAAGTATAAAAAAATTCCTGCTTAGCCAACTTATAAATTATTTAAGTTAAAGTGGCAAGGCAATCCGGGTTCGAGTCCCGGCAGTGAAAATAATTTTTTCCTAATTACGTTACAAAATTTTTGGGCCCATTTTTGGGCTTCCAAAATTTTCAACTGTGTTACAAACTCATGGGCCCGTGTTTAGAGTGTTTAGGTGTATACTATTAAGGGTAAAGTGCAAAAAACCTCATCAACTATTACAGCAATCTTCAACTACAAAATGAGAAAAAAAAAACCCATATTATAAATTATAGCCAACTTATAAATTATAGGGAAAATTCCTGACTAGTCCTATTTTTAGACACCAAAGACAAGTGAGTCCTAAAAAAAATTTAGTAGGACGAGTAAGTCTTACTTTTTAGATGTATTTTCAAATAAGTTAAAAGTTGAAATTTGGTAAACTCTTTTTTCGATATTACCCTTATTCGGATATTCCCATATTTTCATTTTTATATTCAAATATATGCATTTGTTAGTGACGTTTCGCTATTCCCATATTTTCATTTTTATATCCAAATGTATGCATTTGTTAGTGACGTTTCTATGAATCCAGCAAATAAATGCATACATTTATCTATGTTCAGATATTGAAGAGAGCTTTATTAAAACCTAATTCACCTATTTTCATTTATATAGAAGCATGCCAATTTAATTTTTTTTTTTGTTTTCCATTTTCAGTAACACAACCACCCTCTAGAACTACACTACAATCATTATCTTAAAGATTCCACATCACTGCCACTATACAATTATCGTAAGAATTAGTTTACATATAATATAACTTAAAATATAATTAATTTCAGTGTTATAACCTCACTTCTCAATTGGGGAGACGAGGAGTTTGAGCCTTTTAAAAGATATTGTAGGTATGGTGTGTGAGTTTCTTACTATTCAAAAAAATAAAAAGGTCAATTCTCAGAATATAACATAAATAGTTCAGTGTCTATTTTTTTTCTTTTTATCTTCACATTGTTACTATTTGAAATTTGGTGTAGCATTCTGTTTACCTATGTGGCATGCTCTTGTATACTTTCGACTATTAAACATTATGATAGCTATTGTCACTGAGAATATCAAGTAACAAATTTAAAGGGGTTTATTTTAAGAAACTCTTATGCAATTTGATTTAATTAACTAAATCTCACTGTGTTCATTTTGCTCTTTATACTATCCAATTTTATTATTATGCCAACTTCTTCTCATATTTTGAGTCAAAATATCTAAATTACCCTCCTTTAACAGTATAAGGGGGTTTAGTAAAATCAACCCTTAAATATATATATATATATATATATATATATATTTCGGAAAATATAATTTTTTTCTGAAAAATAATATTTTTGCAAAAAATATATATTATGTTCCAAAATATAATTTTTTGTACGAAAAATATTTTTTTTGCGAAAAAGTATATATTATGTTCCAAAATATGATTTTTTTTTTTAGAAAAATACTTTTTTTACGAAAAATTATATATTTGATAAGTGCACAAAATAGAGTAATTTACCAAGCATAATGTCCTAATATGTATATATTTTTATCTCATGCAGGGGTTGATTTACAAAAGAAAAGAAAAAGAAAGCAAGAAGGATGAAAATGAAGAAAAATAAAATTTGGTGGGAGGAGAATGTAATAAATGCATATATATATATATATATGTGTGTGTGTGTGTATGTGTGTACGTGTGAAAGTGTATGATGAGTTAAAGAAAAAAAAAAAGAGAAAATGACATGTTAGGTGAGAGAAGTGGTTGAGAGAGTAGGTAACATTTAATGTAGAATTAAATGCATCAGTTGCATTATGCCTATATATAGAGGCCATGTAGAAGGAGAGTGGAGAGTTGAGGAATGAGAGCTTAGAATACTTTTGTACCATTTTCATATTTTGTGTAATTTTTGCTCTATCAATGGAATTTTATTCTATTACCTTGTTTCATTTTTTTATCAACATGCTAACTTAAAACTCTTCTCAAGGGGGTGATGAAGCCACCATGGGTAAGATATAAATAAATTTTATTTTATTTCGTATTGTTTAATTCTCGTCTCGAGAGTATTCATTTTATGAATCTCAATGAACAAAAACCTTACAATAGAGGTTGGACACTAAAAAATAGAAGGAGGATTTTCCGTGATTACCAATTAATGGAAATACGGGGAATGCTTACTACTATTTACATTTTATTTAAACCAAAACATTAGAGGGATGATTCTTCGTGATTACCAATTAATGGAAATACGGGGAATACCTACCAATATCTATGTTTATGTTTAATAGGTTGGAGGAGAATTTGCAATAGAAATATATAATATTATTTATATAGACCCGGGTGGTGGATTGTAACACCCCGTGTTACTTTCTCTTTTTACTGAAATTAATTCTAATTTAATTTCGGTAATGACGTCAATTGTTCATGACGTATTATTTATTCTTGGTATTTAATACCTGTAAATTTTTCGCGTTTAGTTTTAAAGTCGACTGGACGACATTACGCGAATTTTTATTCTCGACTACGCGGTTTCGATTCGACGTTTAATGATTAGTGTTTCGATTGGATGACGACGTCTTTTAATTGGATCGGGCCTGTTAGGTGTTCCGACGTTTGGGTTCCTAACCCCGATATATTTAATTGGGCGTCCCATTATTTTTTTCGGGCTTACGAAATTATGTTTGGGCGTTCCGGTAATTGTTGGGACTTATTATATATATATATATAATTAATTATATATATATATATATATTGAAGTGGAGTTATTTCGCAATTATTGACATGTAGAGGGTTGTGTTTGCAAATAGTACATATATATGTATACATGTATACGCTACCTTCTCCTCACCTGCTACCACAGACCATTTCTCTCATTCTCTCTACACGAAACCTGGTACAACCACTCCATCCTCTCCTTCACGCGACAACCTTGGCTTCTCCATCCTCCATGGTCGCCGGTCAGGCAAGAGAGAGAGAGAGAGTGAACGGCCGGCTGAGCGAGGCGCGGTTATGGAGGTTTACCGCAGCAGCAACTGCGGCTGGAGCGGGAGCAACGGTGGCGAGCTGGCGGTGGTCGTCGGTTGGGCTGAACGGCGGCGCAGGGTCGGCGAGGAGCTGCGGCTGGTGGCGCAGTCGTGCAGGGGCGGAGCAGTCCGTACGGCAGAGGTGGTTCGGCTGGGCTTCGGCCAATTTTTTGGAGACCTTCCGGTGATCGGTTTTAGCCGATTTTCGGTGAGTAGTTTCGTGCCTACGTAGTATTCGTCATATATTAATTTCGTGATTTTAGGATGAGTGGTTTGCTCGGAAATCGCATTTATAGGTTTTAGTTTTCGTTTGGGGTATTTTAGATTTAACCCAATTAATTAACCGATTATTAATGGGCTTCGTATATATCGTATAGGTTGTCGAGACGGACATTTCGAAATAGTTTTTGGACGATTTTGGTCGGCGGGCTTCATATTCGGGCGCCGGTACTGTGCTGTTTCGGGCTGTTCGGTAACGTATAATTAGGTGGGAAATTATATTTCTCACTCCGCATTATTGAAGTAGTTAAGTAGTTTAGGGGTGCAAAACCCTTATTTAATTTATTATAGATATATTAAATTGCTAGTTTAAATATCTATAGATTGTTTAGGATCAGAATGGGACTTAGGAATTAATTTAAGAAAATTTATTAAATTATTCCTATGTGATTAAATAATATTCTTATTTAAATTAAATAAGAATAGACGACTTAGAAAACCCTTACGAATTTAAATGGGTTAGTAGAGATTTGTAAAGCTTAGACGATGTGCTAGGTTCCTTTTGGAATACGTGAAATAATTGTTTAAATTATTTTAAAAGGGCATGTTAATTGAAAATGAAATATTTTCTAAAGAATTAATATAAAATATATTTTTGGAGAACATGAATTATATATGAAATTGTTTTCATATAGTTTAATTGCTTTATGGTATTTTAAAAGCATGTTGAAAAGAGATTTTGAGACTTATATTACCATGTGGGTATTTTTACAAATATGATGCATGACATATTTATATTGAGATATGATTTGATTGTACACCATGTCGTGTGAGCACATGGGTGTGGGTGCACGTAGTGCACGGGTTTCACCATTTGCAGAGAAAGGTCTTTTGGTGTGGTTTACCTCATTTCGTGTGGTATATGAAAGGGTTTGTGTCGGATCATCACAACAACTGGCCAGGAGGTATCACGCCTACGGAACTAAAAAGCCGGCAAATGTAAGTTAAGAGTCTGGGTGGAGGCTTATGTTCTTGACTCAAGGGTAGTCATGGCGTACGGAGTTGCAAGCTGGGCTCTCGTATAACCGCATTCCCTGTTGAAGTGATAGAGAGAAAAATCACTTGGGAAGGGTCGGTGTGGTAACTCTACACTATGATGAGTGGACAGAGTTTGTATCCGTTACCCTTGGGAAGGGTGTGTTGTGTGTGAGTATCACGGGGAGTGTTGAGTCACATTACACTGCCTATTATTTATGTGATCTCGTTTGACATGTATATGTGCTATATTACATGTGTTGTTGGAGCATGCTATTTATGAATATTGTAAATTAAATTCATATTTTATAAATGCTCAGTTGAAAGTAATTAATGTGGAAGAAAATGATAATATGCCATAATTAATAAGTATAATGAAACGTATATCCTTGTACTTGTTGTATACCTTAGTACCCTTGGGGGAGGTTATGCGTGTTGGCATAGTGATTCATGTGGCTAACGGAGGCTAGTGGTGGACCGTAGGCTTGACTTGAGTTGAGGCCTTAGAGATTGTGGTTAGCAGCCTTGTGATTGTGGTTAGTAGCCTTGTGATTGTGATTAGTAGTTTGGTGATCGTGGTTAGTTGTGTGAACTCTTTTGGAGATTTGAGGTTAGGGATGATTTTTGTGTCAATTGATAATTGAGGCCTTAGAGAAGGCAAATGATGAGTTGTGTGAGATTTTGATTGATGAGAAGGGGTTATGATTAGGGATTCATTAAGTACTCGAGGTACTGTAGTCTGAAAGTCTTGATTCTTATGCTTAGTCCCTTCCCTTAAGCATTCCTGGTACTGTGTTTTGTGCACTAGTACGTGGTCGTTGACTTGTATGTCATTCCTTGAGTTGTCGGTTACAGTGTGGTGCCGAACCTCTTCCTCGTGGTGTCATTTGATTTGGTGGAGTTGGAACGGATGGTTGTCTTCCGTGAGTCCAACGTATTGCTCTTCCTTTACTGTCCTCTTGGACATTACAGGAATTCATAGAGTTGTGTTTCTCTTATTTGACTGTCATTTTGAAAACGGTGTTTTCTAAACTCTTTGTATTTAAAAGGAAAAATCCGTTTTCGCCTACCCCCGTGGAAATGAAAAGTTTTAGTACCTTATAAAAGATCTTAGGATCTTCTTTGAAAAGATTTTTAACTTCTAAAAGCCGGTGATGGCAACTGACGGAGACCGGGGGCAAGACGGTCATTTTTACTCTGTGATTTCTTAAAAGAAAACTATTTTATTACTTTTCTTGGGATTCTGAGATTTCGGGACTTCTTTCTCAATATCTCATCCTGTAGAGTTTTGAAAGGTGTTCCATTGTTTCACCTTTGTTTCCTATCATTTCTAAGTCTCGGGTATGAGGCTTGGTGTTGTTCAGTGCACACATACAGTGTTGCCCTTCCTTTCTTCTTGGTTTTGACGTCACCACTTAGGTGATTCGAGTTGTTCCACATGTTATGGGCATGGATACCGAGTGGATTGGGTTCCTTGTCCATGTGTTCTCCTTAAACACTTGTGGTGTTTTAACCTTGACATTGTTGTCTCGGTTATCTGTTGGTTTAGCATTGGGAAGTCTTTTCCTTTGCTTCGTTTTGGTGACCCTTAGGTGGTCGTTCTTGTGAGTTGAGGTCTTGTACTCTTAGTGAATTGATCGGGTGGTCTTGTAGCTTATAGTGCGAGTGTTAGTGATTGATTTATCCTGTTGGTGACTTGTGGACTTGTTGGAGATAGCATTGAGGTTTTCGCATAGTGTGATGATGGGGTGATCCCATCCTTGAGGTACAGACTTACTCTAGGAGAGGGATGAGATTTGTTATATATATATTGTATATATATATATATATATTGATGATGGTTGTGTTAGTACGCAAGGACGTGGGTGTTTTCCTTCCTGTGTTATCGGGGTGTAGGATTTGAGCCTTCCTTGGTACTATTGGTGGATTTTGTTTCCTTGTGGATATTAGAGGTGAGTGTGATCTCCTCGGTTGGATCTTCGGAATTGTGTTGTGAGTAATTTGGTGATTTGTTAGACTGGACCTTAGTATCGTGTACCTAGTGTATATTGATGAGAGTAGTGTAGACTACTGGTGTTGGGTACTTGGAGTACGAGTTTTAGAGACTCATGTTGTGTATTTATATATATATATATATACGTGTAGATATATATATATATATTCCCTATATACTTATGTATACTCGTTTACGATAGTATATGAGCGTGTGCCTTGGGATTTGCGTGGATGAGACTAGTTGGGCTATACTTATATCTTATCAGACGGTTTAGCTTTACCTAAACTACCAGAGGATGTGGTAGTTAGAGTATTCTTTCCCACTGAGCTTATTTGCTCATAGGGGTATTTCACTTGCCCCCTGGTATTCACACGCCAGGTTGCAGGAATTATATGGCTATGGGCAGAATGCGGTGCAATGGCAGTTTTCCTTGATTTTCTTGTTACAGGTTTGGAGTTGCGTTGGGTGATGCGGTTACGGTTGCAGCACGACTGGGTTTGGGGACGATAGGTATCCGCTTCCAGTTTCTCTACCCATTGTTATGGGATTGTTATGTATTTTCTTTTGGGAGCCAGTCTGTTGGCATATCCCTGTTGATGTATTTTTCATTTTCCTGTATTTATTCTTTCTGATGGTTATTGTATTTATTTTGCACAGCTAGGTGCATTTCTTGTATTCCTATTCGAGCATTTGTGGCTCTGTTGATTATTAGAGGGTTTGGAGGGGTTTTGGTTTCTTTCCATTACCTCGGCCCTAGTAGGATTGATGAATGTGGGGCTTGAAAGCCATTGTGATTATTGAATTGCTATTGGCAGGTTCTTGTGTTGTGTTTGGTTGTCCGGATGTTCCATTTACAAATGGAATTTTGCCGGATTTTCGTTAGATTCCGCTGCTTAGTTTTATTAGTCATTTGGGTATTAAATATACCATTTATATCATTAACCCATATGTTTTCTTGGTTAATGATGTCTTAGTTGGTCATTCGTATTAAGGATCACATCTTGGATTCCTTGGATGTCCCAGTTCGGGAGTCTTAGGGATTTAGGAGCGTGTCTGTTGGTGTCTGAGGATACTCTTGTATTTTTAGTATTCGTGTTGGCATGGAGTATATTCTTATTGTTATTCCATGTACTTCTTTGTTATTGTTGACTCTAGTAGTCGCTTGGTTTGCGTCACCATTTAGGAGTGTGACAGCATGGTATCTAGGCATTCATTGCAACCCTTTATGGGTGTTTGATGACTGAATGTCTTTTGGTTCTCGTTTCTTTTTACTTCCACATTCACTCCCTTAGCTCTTAGGCTCGGGTTTCGAAGTCCTAGGAATTCGGGGCGTGACATGGATTCTTTTCCCTTGAGATTTTTTCCACCATTTGATAATTTTATCTAGTTATTTTAGTTTACTATTAAAAAAATTCAAGAGTTGTTTTAAGTGATTTCTTTTTATCTTGAAAAGTAAAGTTTTGGATCCTTGTCTCAAAACGAGTTCCAAGTTGAGAGTGGTTTAACCCTACTTATTGCTATACTATTTTAAGTAAAGTATTAGTAGGTATAAATTCTTGTTGACCGGGGTGAGGTGAAACAACGACACAATATCATCAAATTTCAACCCGTCAATATTATATTCCAAAATATAAATTTTTTTCGAAAAATATATATTATATTCCAAAATATATATATTTTCATAAAAATATCTTTTTTGCAAAAAAGTATATATTATGTTCCAAAATATGATTTTTTGTGAAAAAGTATATATTATGTTCCAAAATATGAATTTTTTGCGAAAAATATTTTTTTTCCAAAAAATATATATTATGTTCCAAAATATGATTTTTTTTTCGAAAAATATTTTTTTTTGTGAAAAAATATATATTATGTTCTAAAATATGAATTTTTTCTAAAAAATATTTTTTTTGCGAAAAATATATATTATGTTCCAAAATATGATTTTTCTCTGGAAAACATTTTTTTTGCCAAAAAGTATTTATTATGTTTCAAAATATGAATATTTTTGCGAAAAATATATATACTATTATGTTCCAAAATATGATAATTTCCGAAAAATAATTTTTTCGCAAAAAATATATATTATATTTTCTGAAATAATTCATATTTTGGAAAATAAAAAATCCCTCCGTAAAATAATTTATTTGCGAAAAATATATATATATATATATTTTAATTTATAATTTTTGCGAAAAATATAATTGATTTTTAAAAAATAATTTTTTTAAATGGTTGATTTCACTAAATCCTTTTATACTACTAGTGAGGGTAGTTTAGATATTTTGACACAAAATGTGAGGTGATGGGGCATAATGATGAAATTGAATAGTATAGGGGACAAATTGGACATAATGTGAGTTTGTTGATTAAACTAAATAGTATAGGGGGATTTCTTGAAATTAACTCAATTAAAAATATTTATTCATCTCTGACCTAATCAAGCTTTTTCTAAGCAATCCAAATTTCAAGAGTTAGATCAAATGGGTAAAGAGCAATACAAATAATCCGATTAACAATTTTTTAGGTGGATGAAGAAGAAAAAAAATTAAAAATCCAAACTTGAAATTCTACGAAAGATAATATATATATATATGCATATATATATATATATATATATATGCATATAATCATTGAATCCCAAAGCAAGATAAAAATTTCTTAAATGAAACAATAGCATCAATAATACATACATATTCACTTGAAGGAAATCGTTTCAACAAAAATCAAAGATGATAACAGGGGTTGATGGAAAATGACAAACGAGTTTGATGTTGAGAATAGTAAAACCCTAGTATAAGAAAAATAACGGTAAAAGAAAGTGATTGATAATAAATTAAAAAGGTAATACTGGTATTAAATTTAATATAGGACTTGTTTGGAAATATATCTCAAAATATGACTTATTTGTTCTATTAAAAAAAAATTAGAACTTATTTATCTTTGGTGTCTAAAAGTATGACACGTCAGGAATTTTTTCCTAAATTATATAAGTTAAAGTGACGAGGTAATCGGGTTCGAGTTCCGACAGGAAATAATTTTTTTCGAATTAGGTTACAAATTTATTGGGCCCGGTTTTAGGCTTCCAAAATTTTCAACCAAGTATGTTACAAACTCATTGGGCCCGAGATTAGGAGTATAATATTAATTGTGAAATTTGTAACAATATTCGGCTATAGCCAACTTGTAAATTATATAAGTTAAAGTGGCAAGGCGATCCGGGTTCGAGTAATTTACCAAATTTTCTTTCCTCTGTGACATTATTGGATCATTATTTTACCTACATTTAAATTAATGTCTTGCCTTATGTCATGTTTGGATTAGTTTTTCAAATATTATTTTTGGCATCTGGAGAAAAAAGTAACTATTTATTGATGACTTCTTTTCAAATATTTTGAACAGTATTTAACAAAAAATTTCGGAGAGTTTTTGAGCTTTGAAAGAGCGTTTTGAATAAGCTAAGAGATATCATCTTCTCAAAATAGCTTCTGATCTGCCAAAACAACTTTTGCTTCTTTTTTTCTTCTGCATAAAATTAGAAGAAGAAACTCTGTCAAACAGGACTTTAATCGATGACTAAATACTAGGTGCTATGAAGATATTATATATTTGATCAATTAAATGGATCTTCTAGTAGGTTGGACAATCAATTTTGTTACGTTAATATTTTTTAAACTTGTTCTTGGTCAAATAAAAATCATTTTGCAAAATATTATTCTAATACTATGATATTGGGAAGAAAATAAAATTGTCCAATACACAAATCTCTTTATCTCTATATTTTTCTTTCCTATCTGATTTTATTTCCATATATATCTTAAGTCTTAACTATATTTTTATTTCTGTGCAAAAAAAAATTAAAATGATTATATTTAATTACAAAATATCTCATTAGTTGGACTCTTTTTAAACGGTAATAGTGTTTATAATTTTTTTATTATATTAAACTATGAACAAATCGTTTATGATGTTGTTTGCATTGATATAAATACATATACATTTTTTTGCTTATCTCTACTTACCTATCCTATTACAATATTTATACGTATACTTGTTGATAAATTAAGAAAATGTCAAATAAATTAAGTTAATGTCAGTCTTATAAATTAAGACAACTTGAAAGTTGAAACATAACTAATGAATTGGGCCAAATTTGGTCCCAACAATTAGGGCTTCAATAATGCTCAGGCAGGCCCATAGATTTTGGGCCCAAGAGGAGGATATCAATTTAGCTCTAGGCTGTCAAAATCGGGATTCTAGGTAAAATCATTTTGAGGTTCGTAGAATCGTAAGATTCTAGTAACTTTTATTAATTTGTTTAAAAATCTAAATCATATTAAAAATTTCAAAATTTTCTAATACATTGGTCATTTAAATATTTTCTCATAAATCTAGGCCATATATTGAGATATTGAACTAAATCATAAAGTTTTTGGGTATTTCATATGAAGGGCGAAACCGTCAAATCATTATAAAAACGTAGTAAAATTGTACAGAATCGTAGAATCATAAGATTTTAACAAGTAGAATCGGGATTCTGATAATCTTCTAGCTCAGTTAACAAATACTACCACATAATTCCAATGGTGTAGCTTAAGAAATATTCAAACTAAATCTTTGAAGTTTCAAGTGCTACAAAAATACAATAATTGTTATAAATTCCACTTCCCAATTCTGAACTCTAAATCTATATAGTTTAAATCAAAATAAGGTGCAGAGATTGTAATCACTATGGTGGAGATATTGTCACATTTGATGTAAATTATAGTACCTACCAAGAAAAATAGTGTCACATGGTCTCCACAAGTCAACAAACATTACATCATAAAATTCAACTTAACCAATATATATCTCAACCTATCTAATTCATTACTTGAGTAAACTAAGCTTTAAATAATTAAATTTATAAATTCAGGTGATAAAAAAAAATGGTAATAAAATATGTAAATAGTGCCTCCCTGTCTTTCTGGTCTGATTGTTCAATCACACAACCAATTCTAACTTTATGGTGTCATCATTTAATCAAACAACCACCATCTCTAATTGGTTATGCAACCAAGCTTAATTTTATTTTTATTTTTATCCCAACAAAGAGTTTTCACAATGTTTTTGAAAAGACTAAGAACTCTTCATCTTTCTCGATAATTAACTTAATTGATATGCATGGCTCAAGACACAAATTACAATTACACCCCTCGAGATATGATATATTATATCTGCATCTCTTGTCGTTTGAATAATTACAATTTCACTTATTCTGTAAAATGACTTATCTACCTATGACTATTTTTCATGAATTTAAGTGTCTTTACATCTAATTGAGGGTATTTTAAATATTTCATCTTTGAAAAAGTAATGACTAAAAAAATATTTGTTACAATTTACAAATTTCAGAGGGTCTAATTATAATTATTCAAGCAACAAAAAATATAAATATACTATATTATATCTCGAGAGAATATAATTATAATTTATCCTAAATTTAATAGTTCTAGGCATCTAGGTAAGTTATTCATCAAGCTAAAGCAAGCTCGAATACGTGCGGTCAAGCACTATGATAAAAACAAATTGCTCCATTATTTAAGCTAATTGATTGATTATAATATAGATTATCAGTTTGCAGGTCGGTAGGAGGAATCTAGCATAAGCATATCTTAGGCCATCTGGTATGGCACTGGCCAAATTGGCTTGCTACTTTCAAAGTCACCTCATTAATATATGTCCACTTCAATATATAGCTAGTTATATCACGGTATGATATGGTTGGCAAGTGATTATATGTATTTTTTTTTTTTTTAATAAAAAGAGAGAGAATTGGCATTACTTTTTATAGTTATGTAATGATTTTTTAAATTTATTAATAATATATATTACATAATTTTTTAAAAAAAAATCATATATTTTATGACATAATCAAATTAAAAAACAAAAGACATTATATTAAATAAAACACATTACATATATTTTTGCTAGATAAATAAAATTATCATAGATCATTAATTTCTTCAATTAATTTTTTTGCTATTTTCTTTTGTTGTGCAATTATCCATAATTTTGTTGCTTCTGTTGGAGCTTTCATTGGATCTTGAAGCATTATGTCTCTTTCATATTCTTTTTCCTTCGATTCAAGCTCCAATTTCTTGTTTTCAAGCTCCAATTTGTGATTTTCAAACTCCATTTGAGCCATCATTTCTTTCGTTTGTATCTCCATTTCTTTAGTTCGTTGTTTCTCCAAGCGAGCTTGAAGCCTCATCCGAAGGTCTTCGACTCCAAATTCATTAGTCACACGACCCGATTCTGCTACAGATTGCATTGCATTGAGTAAATTTGTAGTTGTTGATAAAAGAGATGCATTTTTTCCCTACTATTCTTCATTGCTTTATGTCCAGCGGGGCGGGGATTGTGTGAACCTTCATCAGTATCTCCAGTTAGTGGGTCATCATCGCCAAGGTTTACCGATTCTGGAGTTGATACAGCAGGAGTGGAAGAACCTGGTGTTGTTGGTATCGATTGAAAAAAAATTTCAGGATCATTATTATCTAAATCGATAACACCTTTCTTTCTTACGTGTCGAGTGGACTTCTGCTTAATATTACAATGGATGTGCCATTTTTGTGTTGAGCGAAGCACATTCCAACAATGCTCAAATTTAAAGTCGTGATTTTCTTGTAATTTATATACTTCCTTGGTTGTTTCCATCTACATATGAAAAATAAAATTTAATTCCCAATGTTTGAAAAAAAATTTAAATAAATGAATAACTCTTATAATTAATAATAAACTTACTATATCTTTATCATTGTAGCCACTGGCTGGAGTGTTGTGGACATTGTTGTAGAATCCTGAAAAATTTATTTACTTTTGCTTGAAAGGTTGAGAAGCGGTTCATCAGAGCACTGTTATTTCTATCGGTCATGCCTCCCAATTGATTAACAAAATGAGAGTGGATTCGTGCCCATAAGGTGGACTTACTTTGATCCGTTCCAGTCACCAGATCTTCTCCAACCATGATCCATGCTTTGCATAATGCTATATCTTCTTCTTTTGTTCTTTTGCCTTGAAGGGGGTTGGGATTGAGAAGTTTGCTGAGATGGGACTTGAAATTGAGATGCATACTGTGATGGATGCGGGATCTGGAATTGAGGTGCATATTGAGAAGAATGTGTGTATTGAAAATTGGATTGGGACAAGAATTCAGATTGGGTAGGATCTTGAAAGTTCCACCCATAATTGAATTTGGGAGGTAATTCAGAACTGCTAGATTGGTTAGTGTAAGAGTTGTTGAATGGTGGTCGGTTATCCATGGAATTTTTTAGTTATTGAGAGAAAAAATTGAAAAAAAGTTGGATAAAAATTCTATGTTAGTAATGTGGTATTTGTAGACATTAGAAAATATGAACCAACGGCTATAATTTAGTAATTGAGAGAACGTGGTTGTACAGTACTTCTGAAGCTTTTTCAGAGATTCCTTAAATAATGTTTTAAATGGTAGTATGAAATTCAAAGCAATAATTACATGATAACTTTTTCAGAGATTCCTTTCAAAGATGCTTTAAGTGATAACTTTTGCAGAGCTTTTTTTCATGGATGTTTTAAATGCTTCAAAGACATAACTGTACAAGTGTTTGTATACATAACTATAATTTCAACAAACGGCTATAATTTGTGTAGCCTTTTTCAGAGATTTTTTTTTCAAAGATGCTTTAAAGATTCTTTTTTAACCCAACGGCTATATTGATCCAACGACTATATTGATTATATTGTGAAATACTCCAACGACTAGATTGGTCCAACAATTATATTTTTCTTATGCCTATATAAACCACTCAATATCTCTTCAACAATTACTCGAATCTTTTAATTTATTGATTTCAATTTCTCATTTAATCCTCATTTATATTGTAAGTGTTTGTAAACATGGCATCTTCATCACAATTTCCACCAGTGTCTTCTGAGTCTGAGTCTAAATCTTCATTTGATTCGTCATATTCTGATCGACAAGAGGGGGAGACAATTTATCAGCTTCAACAGAAACGAATCAAAACTGTTCTGGGAAAGTTCACACCTGAGTTGATTGAAACATTATTTGGTTCAAATAAGAGACGATATATCAAACGTGATCGAGAGGCGGCAGCCCAACAAGTGTTCAAAAATTACTTTGCTGAAAATGATATTTTCCCACCTGAGTATTTTCGTCGACGGTATCAGATGCGACGTGAATTATTTCTTCGCATTTTAAACGATGTTAGTGGTCATGACGATTTCTTTAAACAGAAGCCGGATGTTGTTGGTCGTATGGGGTGCAACCCTATATTGAAGATGACAATAACTATACGAATACTTGCATATGGAATTTCAGCGGACCAATGTGACGAATATACGAAGGTTAGTGAGCGCACTGCAATTCAATGCTTAAAAAAATTTGTGATTGTGTTATTGAATTGTATGCGGAATAATACCTACGCTCACCAAATGAAGACGATATAACACGTCTACTTCAAGAAGGGGAAGAAAGAGGATTCCCAGGTATGCTTGGTTCTATAGATTGTATGCATTGTGAATGGAAAAATTGACCTACAACTTGGCATGACACACATAAGGGGAGAGGTCGCAAACCTACACTCGTATTAGAGGCGGTTGCATCAAAATATTTATGGATCTGACATGTTTTCTTTGGTATGGCTGGTTCACACAATGATGTAAATGTTTTAGATCATTCTCCAGTATTCCAGCGTATTATCAATGGTACAATGCCCACTTTTAATTATGAGGAGAATGGTTGTCAACGAACATTGGGGTATTACATATCTGATGGTATATATCCGAAGTGGCCAACTTTGATGCAGACTATTCCACATCCAACTACTGCAAAATAAAAATTATTTGCTAAGAGACAAGAAACAATTAGAAAGGATGTTGAGCGGGCTTTTGGTGTGTTACAGATAAGGTGGGCTATAACACATGGACCAGTGTATTATTGGAAAAAAGAAGACTTGGGCAAAATAATAAAAAACGTGCATTATATTGCACAATATGATCATAGAAGACGAGCTAGACACCAACATTTTAGATTGGACACCTCCACCAGATGAATCAGTCTCGCTTCTACACTACTATCGCGACCCGTCATTTTTAGCAGCACACATTTCTGCCCGACTTGGTAGGATTCGCAATATGAAGAATAATTTGGACCTTAGGAAAGACCTCATGAATCATTTGTGGAATAAATTTGGTAATGAAACAGTGTAATCAGGACTAATCATGTATGCTTATTTATTTTACTAGTTGTATTTTTCATATTATTTGTGATGAATAAAATTTGTTTGTTTTAAATCTTTTATTTTCTTTCAAACTAATTGGACTATATTATTCTATTTAATTTAATTAATAAAATAAAATAAAAAATTAACTAATAATATATTCTCAATAATAACTATTTTCATTATATTGTCTATATACACACACACCTATTAAGTGTAATGGATAAATATAATAAAATAATTTTTTTTATAATGTATGGTTTTTTATTCGGTTGAGATTATAACTTTTACATTATTTGTGATAAATGATTAGTAATTTTAAATATTGTTTATTATTAAAATAGATAATATTTATAATATTATAGCATTTAAAAATATTAAATTTATATTATTTATTTAGGCTATAATTATTCATATAGTGTAACATATATAACTTTTTTTTTTAACGTGACCAATTATATGTATATATATATAAACACACATGATATACATATATGAGTACCACTTGACCCGCTGACTAGATTTCTCACAAACATAGATGAAGACTTTAGTTTATTTTTTTAATTTTCTATCCTCTTCTCTCTTTCTATACCAGTAGTTATCCATATATATATATATATATGCCCCAATTCAGACTATACGCAAGAAGAAAGACTACCCTAATTTCAGGCAATACGCAGAGAAGAGATATATCCATATCACATCTGTAATTATCCATATATATATATAATTCAGTCACACCAAGCCCTAGCCCAGAGTAGAGAGACAATGAGATCGAAGAGGGATAAAGTACATATCTTTGATTTTCATATATATATATATATCAAACCCTAGTCGATTAGATCTATATTTACATATCTTTGATTTTTTATTTATTCATATATAAGTTTGGATATATATTGTGATGTGTATATATATAGTGTATGGATAACCGTTTCTTCCTCCTTCTCAACGTCTCCCTCCCTTTCCCCTCGCCAAATTTGGCGAGGCATATGGCTAGCCAACGTGGGCCCCTCTCTTTTGGCTAGCCTTATAACGGCCTCTTTGGCTGGCTATCCATATAACCATCTCGCCACATAGCAACCATATCGGTTGCTCTTATGGCCAATACTAAACAATACATCATAAGAGATGGAATATTCCGATCTATATATATATATATATATATATATATATATATATATATAATATCAAACATTGAAAATTAAGTATTAAAATTTTCAATATCTGAATTTTAAGTATTGAAGGTTTTAAGTAATGCTTAAAAAAATGTATTTTATGATATTTTTGTAAATTTTGAGTATTCAGACTTTAGTGTTAAGTGATAATCTTATTACTTAAATTTTTATCTCATTTTAAGCGGTACTTAATATTTTCAGTTATATTCAAAAAATTTATCAAAACCTACATATTTTTTTTATATTTCAAATTTTAATAACCCGATAATCTACGACACCAGACACTTAAATTGAAGACGGTCACACACACTTTTTCAATCCTGCCTATTACATGATTTTTGGGTATAGTATAAGTACTTTTTAAATCTATTTCTAATAACCATATCTCATATTATCATTGATGGCTGTGAGTTTAATTTGAATAGTGAGGAAGTATGGGATTTGATTTGGTGGGATCATAGACAAATTTAGAGGTTGGTTTACCTAAATATGCTATTAGCACTAATATGACATATTGAGTGCCACGCCAATGCGGCGAGGGGAAAATTTGCCCTAAATGCAAGACACATTCACTTTTTGCTACTAAAAAGATGGGGTAGAAAAGTCCTTAGCCAACTACGCTTTTACTTTATAACTATTAACTACTACTAATTATCCAGATTAATTTTGAGGTTTGATGGAGATGAAGGGTTGGACCGAGATATTAATCATATTACATGTCAAGTTTATTCCTCATTAAATATTATTTATGCGATTATATGATTAATTGTGAAAATTGTAATAAAAATCTGCTGTAGCCAACTTATAAATTATATAAGTTAAAGAGTCCCGGCAGCGGAAATATTTTTTTTTTAACTATGTTACAAAAACAATGGGCCCATGTTTGGGCTTCCAAAATTTTCATTGGCCCCTAGAATTGCTGCTGGCATACGTGGTTTTTTGAATATTTTTGCTTAGTTTGGGGATTTTAATCAAGTATAAAACATTAATTGTGAAAACTATAATAGAAATTCGCTGTAGCCGAGTTATAAATTATATAAGCAGCGGATATAATTTTTTCCTAATATGTTAATACCCTTGCACGTGCAACAGGGGACCAAAGATTAAGCTGTAGTCAGGCAATGTTGTCCGGTTGACCTCAGACATCTCAGGCGTTGAAGCGCACTTCCACTTCCAATTGTGTGCACCGATAAAAGACGCCCCTTCTTAAGCTATATATATATATAATCCAATTTTATTAGTAATTTACCAAATTTTCTTTTTTCGTCCTGAAATTATAGGATCATTTTTGTTACAAAGATTTCATTATTTTACTGTGCATTTTAATTAAAGACTTAACTAGATATAACTAAAATTTCAAATAGGTAGTTTCATTGTACTATTTTATTATTATTGTTCTTTTATGAATGTCTAGCTTAAATGAAGACTCCTCATTTTCCTTAAGAGGAATGCTCATCCTGTGCCAAGAGCATTGCAAGGATTTCTTATAACATCATTGCCAAGTTGATAAGAAATAGTAACTTAGTGTAAATTTGCATAAAGTCTACAAATAAGTTATCTTATATATTATTACAAACAAATAAACATCTCAATTTTATTCTTTTTCATCGAGAGTGTCTCAATAAATTTTAATTTATTGCATATTATTATATAAATATACTTATCTTAGTGAGTCTTATTATTAATTATCCTACAGTATTTTAATATATATTTATTATATTTTATAAAAAGAAAAAAAATATACCCAATACGCGATAGAAAGTAAGTTGAATACACGCCAACAAAATTATATCTGAAAACTGTCATTGGACAATTTTAAAAACTGAAAATTGTTTTATAAGAACAATAAAAATGAATTTTCTGAAAATAGTCATTTCTATAACTGAATTTTCTGAAAGCTATTTCCAGAAATCCTAACCAAGCATAATTTTGGTATAATTTTTTTATTCTCAACTTTTAAAAAATAAAAATTATTTTCAAAAATACAAATCAAACAAAACCTTTGGGTCCGTTTGGGAAAGATGTGTTTTTGTTCTTGTGTTTTGGGGATAAGAAGAAGAATATTTTTTGTCCTTGTCTTTATTTTCTCAACCTAAAAATAAAAAGTAAATTCTTGTTTGAAGGCAAAATTGTGGAATTTTTTTTCTCTCATGTTCTCTCACACACACACACACGTCATCTGCAAACCCTCATTCTCTCTCATCCTTTTCTTCGTTGGACCTCACTCTCAGCCTCGTCTGATTCAACACTTTTTCGGCGGCCATGGACGCGTACTGCTCGGACTACAAGCGGAGCACGGAGGTCTCGTCCTCGATTTAGGGGTTAGGGTTTCAATCAAATTGGGTTGTTGTTGTTGGTGGTGGTGGTGGTTCCGATTGGTGGCGACGACAGTTAGGGTTGTGTGTATATATATTTGTGTATATGTGTGTGTGTGTGTATATATATGTGTATATGTGGTGGTGGTTGTGATGGTGGCGGCGGACATAGCAACAACAAGAAAGGAAGCAGACTTGTGGTTTCAATTTTTATTTTTTCCTAAATAGTGATTTGAAAACCCAAAGAATAATAAATTCTTATTTTCAATATTTTCATCACTATTCATAAAAAAAATTCAAATCGAGAACAAGTGAACAATAAAATTCCTTGTTTTTATTCCCATAAATAATGAGAAAATAAGAACATAAATAAAAACACCAATTTTCAAAACAACCCTTAATAATTTATCAATCAAAATCTGCGATGTGTTAGTAATTTACTACTATGTATTTGTGTGTGTGTTTGGGCCCCCACTAGTCAAATGGTCACCCTGATTGTGTTATCCAGGCATAGAATAGCTTTCGGCTCGAATAATGAGGTAGAGAAACAACCTGGCCCCCGCACATTCCTCTGTTCATCTTTGACCATTGACCACCCACAAACACTCTAAAGTTAGGTTATCCATACCCTAATTCCAAGTAATAGGTATTAGAGTTCGTACCCTTTCTTGTCTTGCATTTGCTTGTGCCCTTAAGTCGCTTGCCTACAAAGTTCTCACCTTAAACACTCCAACGAAATCACAAGATATTGAGGTGAAAACAGTTAAGAGTACACATTTATACAAAGTATAATATAGTATTATTCAAGTTACCAAGTTTCCTTTAAAATATTTAAACTTAATAAATAATATTATGATCATGATTTGTACTCGCGGTATCAATTTCAATTGAGGGATAAGGATAACCGTGTAACATAATCTAATATTATCTTATTGAAACTCTTATCATATAGTACTATTCAAGTTACCCGTAAAATATTTAAATTTTATATATTCCCATCGTCTTATATTAGTTGTCTAATTTCTCAATTTTACTTATCTCAAAATATTTCCTTACTTTTGTATTTCAATACAATATAATCTTATATTTTTTCAAATTATCCTTCTTCATTAACTTTAAAAGACAATAATCACTAGAAACTATAACTATACTATATTATCAAATGACAAAATTGAAAACACAAAATAATCAAAAAAATATTGAAAAGTCAGAATTGGACGACTAATTTGAAACAGAGAAACTATAATGGTATGGTCATGATCTGTAGTCGCGGTATTGATATTAATTGCGCGAGAACAATTATCATAATATGATGGTATCTTATTGAAGCTCTTAAATTCTACTTGAAATGTGAAAAAATACCATTTTGATAAATAGGTGGATTTCTAAATAAGTATGACTTAATTTAGCACGATAATTATCACATAATTGAGATAATCAACTTAGCATTAAACAAAATACTTTAATTTAGTTGGAGGATCATGTAATGCAACGATCAACCCCAAACAGTTATTTACTATAATCTCATCATGTAATAAGATTTTAGGGTAAAAGTGGGACCCACTAGTCTCACAAAACTCTTGACCATACCATGAGTCCAAGTAAATTATACACGTGTGGAGGGTAGTCAGATAAGGGCAGATAGAGTCGTCCTGTTGGTATGTTCCTTTGCTTCTATTGGTATAAGAAAGAGAGAACAAAGTGGTAGAGAATTTGCAGAGACCTCAGATATGGTATATATCTAGAGAGAGAGAAACAAATATATGTACATACATATATAGATTTATATAGAAAGAGAAAGTAAAGAAAACATGCCTGGCAGCTTAGAGCCATTGGATGTTGCTGTCCAGATCCCATACCACTTCAGGTGTCCGATCTCGCTCGAGCTCATGACCGATCCAGTCACGGTCAGCACCGGTCAGACCTACGACCGAGCCAGCATTGAGTCGTGGGTTGCCATGGGCAACGTCACGTGCCCGGTCACGCGCGCACCACTCACCGACTTCACCCTCATTCCGAACCACACCCTCCGACGCCTCATCCAGGAATGGTGCGTCGCCAACCGTTCATTCGGCGTCCAACGCATTCCCACTCCGAAACAACCCGCCGACCCGAACACTGTTCGGACCCTACTGAGTCAAGCCTCGTCAATATCAACTCCGACTCACTCGCAACTCGCCGCGCTTCGTCGACTCAGAGCCCTCGCGCGCGAATCGGAGAAGAACCGAGCCGTGATTGCCTCTCACAACGCTCGTGAAATGCTCATTTCTATCGTCTTCTCCGATACGAGTTGTGAATCGTCCGAGTTGACTCACGAGTCGCTCGCGATTTTATCATTGTTTCCGCTTTCTGAATCGGAGTGTGCGTTTTTAGCTTCCGATATGGATCGATTCGGTTACCTTGTGGATCTGCTGTTCGACTCGTCAATCGAGGTCCGAGTTAACTCGGCGGCGGTGATTGAAAACGTCGTCGTCGGAACGAGTTTGCCGGAGATCCGAGCGCGAATCACCGCTGCCGACGAAATCTTTCAAGGTGTTGTCGGAATTCTCAATTATCCATTGGCGTATCCGCGAGCTCTGAAAGTCGGAATCAAAGCGCTGTTCGCTCTGTGCTTGGTGAAACAGAACCGCCACAAGGCGGTGGCCGCCGGAGCCGTGGAGGCGCTGATCGAGAGATTGACGGATTTCGAGAAATGCGACGCGGAGAGGACGCTGGCGACGGTGGAGCTGCTCTGCCGGATTCCGCCAGGATGCGCGGCGTTTGCGGGCCACGCGCTTACAGTTCCGATTCTGGTGAAGATGATACTCAAGATCTCGGATCGAGCGACGGAGTACGCCGCCGGAGCTCTGGTGTCGCTGTGCTCGGCGGCAGAGCAGACTCAGCGTGAGGCGGTGGCGGCGGGCGTGTTGACTCAGTTGCTGCTGCTGGTTCAGAGCGATTGCACGGAGCGCGCAAAGCGGAAAGCGCAGATGTTGCTGAAGTTGCTTCGGAATTCGTGGCCAGAGGATTCGGTTGCGTATTCGGATGATTTTGGATTCAGCGACGTCGTTCCTTTTTGAGTATTTTTGGGATTTCAATTTTTGTATTGGTAGGAAAAGAAGAAAAAGAAAAAGGATAAATTGAGATTTTATATTCGTAAATAGAGGGGATTATTGCAATTGTGTATCTGTAATCTTGTTTGTAAGAAATTTGACTGAAAAGGAAATTATGAAAAGTTGAAACGCTTTGGAAAATGATTTATGTTAATACTGTGATATGGTTGGTTATATTGCTCAATATGTATCATTTTTTAAGTATTTATTACCAAATATTAACATTTATTTAATTTTTATATTATTATTATTGTGAATGCAATCCTAATCGATACCTCAACCGCAAAACGAATAATAAGGATAATAGTGAGTAAGTAGAAGATAATTTAAACTAAACTTGGATGGTCTTTTATGTAGTTTTGGAAATCAAGGAAGCAAAGGAATGGAGGGAAAGGAAAGGGGTGCTTATTGCTTGGTAAATTTTGCTTTGATTTTTACATACAAGTGATTTTTTATTTTTATTTAGTTAGTATATTTTTCTTTTATTTTTCCGAGGCACCCTAATGTCTTTGACAATTAAATTATTATACGTTTGAGAAAAATGTCAAAAAGTGTAGTTTCACAAAATACTATTTTTAATTCAAATTACAATATGTTGAGGAATTCTAGTTTTGGACACCATTTAAAAGGAATGAATAAGATTCAGAATATATAAGGTGTTTTGTGTTGTTATTGGGTAACTGAATTGTAGGTAAAATCTCACATGTAAAATTTATTTTTCACATGTCATAAATTCCTACAAATTTAATTTATTTTAGTTAAGATAATTTTAAATGAATTGAAAACGTGGTCCAAATCATATAATAATTTATATGAATGTTGGAGATACAGAGAGGAGAGGATCCATTATATTGGGTGTGAAGTCTGACTTGATGGTTCAACAGATTTGACCAAAAGTGGGCACACACAACATGAAATTCATATGGTTGAAATGAATAATGGCATATGGTTAACAACACTAGTGGTTCTCAAGGTTCAGACCCCATAATTGGAAAAATATATATGTGAGCCACATGTTTATGGAATGAGACTCAACGAAGCAAATAAATGCATTCATTGTTATCGATTTCGACAGTATAAAATATTTGAATAATATTGATTTAAAAAATAAATATTATATAATATTAGTATTGCATAACGCTATTAACATATTTCAAAAATATTATAAACAAGATATACGGTAAAACATACTTCTTATATTCTTCTGGTTTAAATTGTGATGGCTTATAGTGTTTAGTGGTCACATTCACAACACAATCACTGTTCTCACTCTTCATTGGTCACAATTTGGATAAAATAGGAATCCATTCCCCTCTTTAAAAACCTTATTATTGCTTCAATTTGGGACCCAAGAATTGATGTGTGTCCTTACCTTTTTTGAATTTTTGGATAGTTGAATTCTTTGGATGCTACCACCAATCACTCCACCCCAAAATATCTTTGAGTTTTGTCAAACCATTAAGTCACACTCAATTTTTTAATTAGAATGCATATTAGAATCTTATCTAATCCAAGAAGTACTTAATGTAATGGGCCAACCTTGTTTCATTTTTACAAAAAAATATAAATTATGATTCGTCTTTTGTACCCCGTTCAGTATTATCACTATTAAGATATATTTGAGTTAAAATTAGAAAGTAATTTAAATTTATGACAAATATGTGTGAGTATATTTTTCTTATACTTTTTATATTACTTGTAAGAGCATAAAAATAAATTTATATTTCCATCATAGTCATGGGCCAGGCTATTGAGTGGGTTGGGCTTGAGAAGGGTGTACAACTAACTGGACTTGGGACTCAACCCTATTGATTGAAAGAGGCTAATAAGGCCTTTTAACCCTAGTCTTGGTAGCCGATTCAATATGCACCAGCAATCAACCTAGCTTCATCTTAAGCAAATGAAGAGTTTTATTAGTTATTTAATTATATATTTGCAATCAAAAATTCGCTTGACAATCAATGTTTCTTTGTCTAATTAGTACGTAGTATCATAGGCAAATAATAATAATAATAACAATAATACATTAAAGGGTTAATTTTATTTACACCCCTGAAGTTTGTTCTATCTTCACTTACACCTTCCAGATTTGCATATCTTCATTTACACCCCTTACTTTTCAATATTCTCATTACTTAGACCCCCTGAATGATGACATCAACTGAATTTTTTTTAAAATTCCTAAACTACCCTCAATGTCTTATCCTTATTCTGTTTGAAAACAAGGATAGTGCTTTTATCAATTAGACCCCCTCCCATCATTTAATAATTTAATTTGTATTAAAATTTGAAAATATATATAAAATTCGAAAAAATATATATTAAAATTTGAAAAATATTATAAATTCGAAAATAAATATAAAATTAAAAAAATATATAAATTTCGAAATTTTTTTTTTCAAAAAAACATATTAAATTTTGAAAAGAAATATAAAAATCGCAAAAAACATAAAAAAATTTGAAACAAATATATAAAATTAAAAATAAAACATATAAAATTCAAAAATATATATTAAATTTTGAAAAGAATTATTAAATTCGAAAATAATTATAAAATAAAATAAAAACATATAAAATCCAAAACCCCAAACACCAACCCCAAATATTCACAAACAAATATTTAAATTTTTTTAATTTGTGAATAAAAATTAAATCATAAAACCCCTAACCCAACCCCAAATATTTAATATTTACAAACACATTTAATTTTTACAAATAAATTAATTAATCTCTCTCTCTCTCTCTCACACACACACACACACAGTGCACGCATATATACATACACACACACACACACACACACACACACATATATATATATATCACCACCCCCTCCCATTGTCGGCGCCGCCGCCATCCCCCTGTCGGCGCCGCCCCCTCCCACCACCACCCCACTCCCACTGCCGGTGCCCCCCCTATATATAGATGTATATATATATACATATATACACACACACATATATATATATGTCGGTGGATGATATGGTGGTGGTAGTGGCGGCGAATGGTGGTAGTGGCGACGGGTGGTGGTGGTGGCGGTGGTGGTTAAAGTTGGGTTGGGTTGGGGTGTTTGGTTGGAGGGATAAATTGATTTAAGGGGGTGTTTGGTTTAGGGGTTAAATTGATTTAGGGATTAAATTAATTTAAGAGGTGTTTAGTATAAGAGTATTTTAGACATTTCACACCATGATGGAGTGTAAATGAAGATATGCAAATCTGGAAGGATGTAAGTAAAAATAGGACAAACCTCAGGGGATGTAAATGAAGTTAACCCTACATTAAAATCTTGATTCGACTCAACCATAAGCATCCATATATATTTGAGTAATACTACTATATAGTGATATGCATAACACACACAGTGACACACGCACAGATAGAGAGGGACATATATATATATATATATGCATATATATTCCAGGTTTTACTTCTCTCGCGAAAAAAAAAAATGAAAATCCTAAATATTCTACTCCATCATAAGCATCCGTACTTTTTTTTTGGGTAACTCAAGCATCCATACTTGAGTACCAGTACTGACATGCAAATTGTCTATTGTTGAAAATATTAAACTTGATGGATGAATACCAAATTTGGCAAGAAAGTTTATGGAGGTGCCAAACTTGCCAACCTCTATAAAAGTTATGGTGTTGAGCCAAACTTACCTAACTTGCCTAAATTTGTATACTTATAAATAGATGTGTATTATGTAGTTGTAAAATAAGAAGTTAGAGATAGGTTTTGAATAGAAGAGTGTGAGAAAAAGAAAAAGAGAAAATGAACTTTGTATTTTTGAAAGTGTGAGTTTAAGAATAAAAGTTTATTTTTCTCATTTATTGTGTTGATCCTGGGTATATAAAATCACCATTAGTGATTTCTCAACAGTGGTATCAGAGCTTGGTGAAGCTTAGCAAACCCAGAAGATATTTTCAAAAATAGAGCCGAAGGTTTCAAAGCCTATTCGTGAGCCATAGGTGTCCAAATCACAAGTTTGAGCACATTTCTAACTTTTCCGTTCCACCAGGAACGTAACCCAAAAATTTTTAGGCTAATCCACCACCGCACGCGCCCTCATGCGTCGCCACAAGCTAGGCGAGTGAGCCCCACGCGCAGCCACGTGCCTGGTTCATCTTCAACCTCCAGTCGAGTGTGAAGCCCACGCGCACCCACGCGTGCACACGACTGACACGTCATTCGTGACGTCATCACCTGTGCCACGTCAGCCTTGACACGTCACCAGCCCGTGGTCCAGTAATCAGTTGACACGTGTACCAACCATCAGTGGACACGTGGACCAACCAATATCCGACACGTGGCACCAACCACCAACTGACACGTGGCCCAATCAGGAGCATACACGTCAGCCTCCACGTCAGCAAATATTTATGAAAAATACAGAATTGCCCCTAATTGGTATTTTGTCCGTTCCGGGCTCATTTTAACTCCGATTTGAGAAAACGAAGAGTCATTTTTTACTAAAAGGAATGCTCCGGACGCAACCGTGCGATCGGTTTGACCAGATTCAACACCGTTTTTCAGAAATAAGCACCTCAAGTGCTTAAGCAAATCCGATGGCGTCCTCCAGCAATTTTCTCCAGCCCCAGCTTCCATGACTGAACAAAGATAATTACGAGAAGTGGTGTATCATAATGAGAGTCCTTTTAGCCTCACAAGATTTGTGGGATGTGATCGATCTCGGGTATGATGAACCCGAAGAAGTAGATAATCTAAGCCAGGCCCAACATGCCGAGCTTAAAGAAGAAAGACGAAAGAACAAAAAGATATTATATCTGCTTTATCAGAGTGTAGATGAAACAAGTTTTGAGAAGATCTCTGTTGTCAACACCGCCAAGCAAGCATGGGAAATTCTTCGTAAAACAAATCGAGGAATTGAAAATACGGTAAAAATTAGACTTCAAAGTCTAAGGGGGGATTTGAATTGTTGCAGATGAAAGAAAGGGAGTCAATTTCTGAGTACTTTACCAGAATATTGACTATTGTCAATCAAATCAGAGGATGTGGAGAAAAGATCGAAGATGTACGTGTGCTCGAGAAGATAATGAGATCGCTCAATTCAAAATTTGAGCACGTGATTGTAGCCATTGAAGAATCGAAGAATCTGGATGTCATGACTGTTGATGAGTTACAAGCCACGCTTGAAATCCATGAATAGCGAATCGACAAGAAGAATACCTCAAGCATCCGAGAGGACGAGCAAGTCCTGCAGGCAAAGTTCTCAGCCGGAGAAGAGAGATGGGGAAATTCACAAAGAGGTCGAGGAAGAAATCGTGGCTATCAAGGACGAGAAGATGCATTCAGAGGTGAAGATGGGAGAAGAAAAATGAAGTGTTATAACTGCAACAGATACGGCCACTATGCCCGTGAATGCAGAAGAGAGCTAACAGAAGAAGATGAAAATGACGAACATGTGTACTTTGCAAAGAAAGACATAAATGAGCTAAACGGAATGCTGCTGATGGCTCAATATGAGAATCCTGTTAGCTGGATTTTTTAAAAAGAAGCGGAGCCCAAGGAGCCCGTGATTGAAGAAGAATAAGATAATGAAGAAGAAGTGTCACCAACAGTGCCACGAGATGAGATTGAAGCAGTGCCACCAACAGTGACACAAATTGTTTTTGTTCCTGACAAGAAGAAGTCAGAGGTGGATCCGGTTGAAAGATACTGGACCAAGAAGAAGTCAGAAGAAGATCCGGTTAGCTTCATCGAAGCCATTCAAAAGAAGAAATGGAAGACATGTATGGATGAAGAGATGTTCACCATAGAGAAGAAGCAGTGTAGTCCACCAGAAGACAATAAGTCAACTGTGTTGAAGTGCATCCATAAGACGAGAAGTGGAAAATGCGAAGTTCAGAGATACAAAAATCGTCTGTTCGTGAAAGACTACAAGTATAGAAAAGTGAATCCAGACAAGTTCAATAGTCTAAAGAAGGAATGTAATGTCTCGGTAATGGTTCCAGGAAAATGAAGTGCAGGGAAAGAAAATGGTATCTCTTTAGAGTTCAGGCAGGTCGACACGGTTCAGTTCGAGGTGCTTGTCGCTAGTCGTGGACTTGACTATGAAGAAGAGAGTCATCCATCTATGTGCAAAATTGGATGAGAAAGACAAAACCAGAAAGTACAAGATAGGTCCATAAGATCTAAGATGTTGCAAGGAATGCAGAAATTCCAAGACAAGTCCAAAAGACTGAAGAAACTGCAAGTAATGCAGAATCAAGTTTAAAGGGGGATGTTGAAAATATTAAACTTGATGGATGAATACCAAACTTGGCAAGAAAGTCTATGGAGGTGCCAAACTTGCCAACCTCCACAATAGTCATGGTGTTGAGCCAAACTTACCTAACTTGCCTAAATTTGTATACTTATAAATAGAGGTGTATTATGTAGTTGTAAAATAAGAAGTTAGTAATAGGTTTTGAATAGAAGAGTGTGAGAAAAAAAAAAAGAGAGAATGAACTTTGTATTTTTGAAAGTGTGAGTTTAAGAATAAAAATTTATTTCTCTCATTTATTGTATTGATCCCGGGTATATAGAATCACCATTAGTGATTTCTCAACATCTATGACCTATATGATAATATCCGAGACTATGTCATTGACTAATGTATTTTTATTTTTTCGTATTGCTTTGGCAAACAAAACAATTTACTTCATATATACTAATTGCAATGGATGGTAGACGAATGCATGCATGCCAAAGATCAATTCATTTAATAAGCTATAGCTAGCTGATGTATGTATATATATATATATAGAGAGAGAGAGACTTGCTAAACTGTAGATAATATTTCGATTACTAAACCCTATATATATAAATATTTTGAGAAAGAACATAATTAATGTATCGAACTGACAAGTCTGGCTTTCAGACAGCCATTGCTGACTAAATTAACAACTGCCATGTTGATAGGAAAAATAGCCAAAACTATGAAGAAATTACATTTTTGATGATATATAGCAAGGAAATATTTCCATCCACCCTAATTAAAATCGATCGGAATTGACTGCAAATCCTTTTTTTTTTCGATTTATACTTGGGGAATAGCTTTAGAAATATCATGCCTTCAACATCAATCACAAGTCACAGGAGAGAAGCATTTTAAAAATCAGCAATTGAGCCATGATAATATCTCTCCTGCCGCTAGTTTATATATTTCTTCCACTGGAAATACATCCGGGAACTGATCTGGAGCTCCACTTGCCTGCATAACAATTTAACATACATAAATTTTTCTATCATATTCAAGTACTTGCAAAATGACCTTTATATATATATATATATCGTTCTAATTTAGCAGAGAAGAAATAGTTTAACAAACCTAAAATCCCACTATTAAGGAAAAAAAATTATAACAACTCTTCCAAATCCATGTTTTGAATTTATATGAGTATATATATATATATATGTACATATACCTATATAAGACATTAGTACTTCAACTTGAGGTTTTCCTTTTTCGAGATTCAATCAGTATAAGTTTTTCTTTTTTTCGGTAACTTAATAAATTGTGAAAAGTATAACAAAAATTCACTGTAGCCAACTTATAAATTAACCCACCCCCAAACAGTTTAAAGTTCCATTTGGCTCATAGCCTTATCGAAAACCTAGTGTAATTTCATTAGTATAAGAATATATCGGAATATATATAAGCATAGGGTGCATAGAGTTATAGTAGAGGAGTTGATGATAAGAATCAAGACCAATATGAACAAAGAGTAATCAATTAATTAACTTATTTTTCGCAAAAAATAAATAAAAAGAAATTAAAGATTAATGAACTTACTCGGACTTGAAACATGTACATGCTCCGATTATAATCTGAAGAAGCATGAGCAGATACCACCTCCAGTTTGTATTTCTCAAGCACAAAGCAAATCGAGGTTAGGAGGCCGAGCTTCTTTGGACAACACACGCTGAGTTGAGCCTCGTCGCCACAAACATTGAGGATGACATTGGGAGATGTCCATGATTGGAAGGTGGTAGCGAATTGCGAGACTGAAAACGAGTTTGTTGCAGTCAAAGCCCCATTGTCATTGCTCGAAGCTACCTGATCCGCCATGAATGATTCCCTTGTGACCTCCTTGGCTACCTTTTGTTGGGTGATCATAGACGTATCGCCATTACTCATGGTTGTCACACCTTGGAGCCTTTCTAGCTTCTGTTTCTGAAGCTTTTGTAGAGTTTGTTGAAGGGTTTTTATGTAGGTCACTGCTTCATCCACGATTGTGGACTTGTCCGCCTGTACAATTTTCTGTTTTCAGAATTCTTTAAAGTTTGGATGAAAAAAAATATATACTTTTTGAATTTAAGAGTCATATGCATTGTGTATGCAAAAATAAAAAACCTACACATCATATTGCATTTAATGTTAAATGATGATGATGTCATTACAAATAAATATATCATGATAACATGTCTTTAATTAGCAAGTAATGTTAATTAAGGAACTTGCACCAAATTGTCCAAAATAAGATAAGAAACTGATAGTTATCAAGTATGGTGTTATTTGTTTGTGTGAGTTTATGATATTACTAGTTTCAATGGAAAGCTCATTCTACCATACTGAATCAAATGAAATCTTTGGTGGGAGTAAAATAAATAAGGCAATCCAACTGAAGAAAAATACATATATATAGTAAAAGCTACATTGCCCAAAATAATTAAATAAATAGAAAAAGGAAAAAGAAAAAAGGAAGAAGAAGAAGCTAGTGAGGGTTATGGGAACAAGAAATGATATCCTTGAAGACTTGTACGGTAGTATTATATGATACATACAAAACTCCATAAAAGTTGCCTCCAAATAGTTTATATTAGTCACTCATACAATGCAAGCGAAGAACAAATTTATGAAATATGAAATTATTTTGAATATGAGACTTTTAAAAAAGAATAAAAAAATGTTTTTTGAGACATTAATTGTTAGAAGAAAAGATGATTTGATATTGTGATAATGGAGAAAAGATAACAAAGACAATAAAGAGAATAATGAAGAAGAATAAATAGATGAATGAATTTTGTATTTTGTATATTAAAGTGTATCTATTACAATAGAGATGACCCCTATATATAGGAAAAAAAAAAGTGTGAAGAATAAGTAAACTTGGTGTGAGAGACAAGCCAATATAATTTAGGTATATAGTGGGGAACAACAAATCCTAATCCTATTATAAACATGAGTGACTCATCTAAATAGGCTAAAACCCTAATTTATTATAATAATATAAAATGTAATCTAACATTAATGATGTCTATCACCTTTGTAATACGTGGATTCGTCGCGTTGGACAAATCTGCTTCGATAAACACGCGTAGATTTGAACGCATTCATATATCACTGAAGCGTGTTCACACGGATAATCTTAATAGAAGTAAATGATAATTTTATCTCAAATTCTTGAAATTGGAGAACCATGTGTCCTATAGATCAGTTGGATTAGCTGATGATCCCCTTGTATATGCATACTTAATTTAGAAAACCCTAAAACCCCATTAAAGAAATTTTTTTTTTAAAAATCAGTCAATCTCACCCTTAATTGTCCATGAAGCAAACAAAAAGGTATGGCCTTTTATTTTGAAGAAGTGACTTGTCTACCAAACTGTCATATATATGAAAGAGAATAATTATGGTATACACAGACAAAAAAGGAGGGAGAAGGAAAGGTGAACAAAAACAGATAGAAAGATAAAATACTTGCATGAGAGACTAGTACTCCACCACATCTATATATATATACATGTATATATATATATGTATATGTATATAAAGGATCAAACTCCATATAATTACCTTAGGAGGGAGTTGAGGAAGCAAAGCATGAAGATTAGAGAACATGTTCCTCATCTTCTTCCTCCTCTCTCTCTCCGTCCATATATGTATTTCATGATCTGACTCACCACCACCACCACCACCACCACCACTACCACCACTACCACCACCCTTTCCTTCATTCATCTGATCACCAATACTTACTCCCTTTCCATTCTTGCTTCTCTTCTTCCCGGAGTCCACCATCACTTCCTTCCCCTTCCCCTTCCCCTTCCCCTTCCCCTTCGGTGTTGGTGTCGGACTATTTGAACCCGAATCCACTACTTTTTTACCCGATTTCTCATTGCTCCCTCCCGAGTTCTCCGAATTCGAGAAACCCCATGATTGATTTTCCCACAAAAAGCACCCTTCATGAATATCAGACATAATAACTATGTAAATATATATATATATATATATGGGCTTCAATATATATATATATATGAGAGAGTGTATAAGAGAAGGGGGGAGAATGGTGATGACTTAAAGAGTTTGGAGGAGTTTATAAAGGTGGCAAAGGTTAAGGAGAGAGAGATATGATTCGCTTTGGCTCAAGAAGAACCCAAAATACAATCATAAGCCAAAAATGCCGTTACTGGCTTCAAAACAAAAACGGATAGCAAAAGCGCGTGGTACAAATCTCGGGCCCCACTTGGTGATGATGACCCCACTTACCTAAACAATACACTATTTCTTCTTGAATTTACCATAATACCCATCATATATTTGTACCAAATTGTAGTGGTCATTCTATAAATTGACTGCTCCAAATTCAGAATTTTACAATGCCATGTGTCAAATTTTCATTTGTCCTTCATGAGGATATATACCACAGTCACCATTCTCTGTCTTGCTTTGTCTGTGTCTTGGTTATATATTATTATTTTATTTGGGTTGTATAGAGATTATAATATACTTTTGTAATTTAATATGTTCTTATCTTGTGACCATTGCTAACTGTATAATTATTAAGTTGGTAGTAATATGCGAGCGTTACATGCATAGGTAATGATTAGTTGTCACAGGTGTCCTTATCACCATATTTTGTATAAAGTGCATCTACTTACTTTGCTTCAACAGGGTGCTAATCCAGTGGGTCTTAGTTACCATGTCAGTGTATACAACCATTTTTCAACTACTTGCTAAAAATTATAAATTCTTCTTATTGGTGCTCAGGGAAAAGTACACGTTTTAAAAATATTCATCTTTGCTCAAATTCTATTATCGCACTCGTCTATATATACCTCCACCTACACTTCAATCGGCCGCACATCAACTCCATGATCCATCCATACAATCAAATTTTTTATTTAAAAATTTAGATCGAGCTCAAACCATCGCAATCCGTCTTCATGCTCGTTCAAATTTATGAGATTATCAGCTCTGTTCAACTGAGTAACACCTTGTCTTAGCATCATCATCTTTACCATAACCGAATATTTGTACCACACCTTTTGGTTAATCTTCTACTATGACAAACTTCACACGACTGGCCTACCTCCGGATTTGAACTACAAAAATCTATTATCGACTCTGCACGTGATTTACCATCAGCATTGACGTTGATTGTTATGAAATATTAACTTTTTAAGTTAGATCATTCGAGTACTTAGTGGAAATTTAACCTATCTCCATCATGCACAACAAAAGCATCATCATCATATTAAATTACTCTCAAGCATAGATGGAGGTACAATCATATAACATTAACGAAAAATTTGATATTTTACGTGGTTCATTCAACTCCAAAATATATATTTTTTCGGTAACTAAGATAATTAATAAATAAAATATACAAGCATAAGAGCATTCACTTGGTCCAACGCCAATCCATTGTATCTCATGACAAATTATACTCCCTTAAACATACACTAAGATATATGTTCCCGACCAACCCTAGTTTCCATTTGTTATACATAAAGGGTAACTACTTTGTATTGAAAGTTGTCTCACATCGACTAAAAGGCAAAACCACCTCTATATCTTTTCCTATAAATATAGGGTCTCTCCTATTATATTGAATGCACAAATAGAGAAAGAGATACAATGTGTGTGTGCGTGTGTTTGATCTGTTGATCAACCCCTTGTAATCCTCTCTTTAATTATAGTGAAACGATGCTCTCAGTGGACGTAGGTTTATTTTGGCCAAACCATTATAAATCTTTGTGTCCGTTGTTTGGTGTGTATTTGTATGCCTTTTCTGATTTGCAGGTATTTGTGACTTGGTTAATAGGGTTAACAAACCTTAGTTTTGTTCTTGGGCGGGTGTAAAAACCTTAACAAGTGGTATCAGAGCTTCAGGTTGAAGCAGAAAAGAAGCCCGTTTATTCTGATCCAAAATCGATTTTCAAAAGTGCCCGAAATTAGAACCCAACCATACCAGAAGCTTCGTATCGATGAGACGAAATCAACAGTGTCAAGCGTGTCACCGAAAAGTTCCGCACGCGCCACCTGAAGTTTCGGCCAGATTTTTTACTCCGACGCGCATCAGTTTCGGTACGAGGCTCTTTTGCGAAGCATCGTTGATCCATACAAGGAGTATAATATATCGACAAAAAACTATTTCAAAAATGAACATTTTGACACAAAAATCATCCCTATAGGTGCTGGAACACACGCGCCCTGATAAGGAACTGACGTCGTCAATAATTTTTTGTCTTTTGTGCAGATTTGTTTTTTTGCCTGTTTGGAGTCATTTTTTACCCATTTTTGACGCGATCAGAGACATTCTTAAGATTTTGAAACGTTCCGGATGCAACCGTGTAATCGGTTTTGCGTAATTTGACTCCGAACACCTTGAATAGGCTCAGGAGGAGCTATGGGAGAAGAAAAAACAGCAATGATCGACAAGTTTGATGGTTCAAACTTTGCCTATTGGAAGATACAAATTGAGGATGTGTTATTCCAAAAGAATTTGTTCTTACCATTATAAGGGAAGAAACCAAAATCGATGAAAGACGAGGACTGGAAAATCCTAGATCGAAAGGCTTTTGGTACGATTAGACTGACGTTGTCAAAATCCGTCACCTTCAACATCAAGAATGAGAAGACAACAAAATATCTCATGGATGCTCTTTCGAGCATTTATGAACAGCCGTCTGGAGCGAATGCGGTACATCTCATCACTAGATTAGCAAATCTGAAGATGTCCGATAATGGGAAGGTTAGTGAACACATCAGTGTTCTTAATGAAATTATTGTGCAGTTGGAATCAGTTGAGATGCCAATCACTAGCAAAATGAAAACGGCTTTTCTTATAAGCCAATTGCCAGAAAGTTGGAGCGCCACAAATGCTGCAATCAGTAATTGTTCAGGGGTAGAACCGTTACAGTATGATTCCGTAGTGAGTATGGTACTCACAAAAGATATTAGAAGACAGACGTTAGACTCTTCTAACAATGGCTCGACATTGAATGTCAATACTAGAGGCAGAGGTTCGAACAGAAGGAAAAGCGGAAGTAATGGACGTGGTCGTTCCAAGTCGAGATAGGAGTCTCGGAATTCCATTAAGTGTTGGAATTGTGGTAAACTTGGTCATAACAGAGGCCAGTGCAGATCCCCGCAGAGTGTAATGGATGACAAGACTAAAGTGAATTTCGTTTCAGAAGATGATACGTTGATATGGTCTTTGGAAAGCAAGACATAGTTTTGGGTCTTGGACTCTGGAGCATCATTGCATGCCACCTCAAGTCGAGAGCACTTCGAGAGCTATACACCTGGAAACCTTGGCAAGGTTTATTTAGGTGATGATCATCCCTGCAGTATTGTTGGCAAGGGTGAAGTACATATCAAACTCAGTGGATCGATATGGAAACTGAGGGATGTCAGACACATTCCAGACTTGAGGAAGAACCTGATCTCAGTAGGCCAATTGGTGAGTGAAGGTTATGTGACCACTTTTAGTAAAGATAAGTGGAAGATCTCCAGAAGTGTTATGATTATAGAACGAGAGAAGAAAGAAGGTACTCTCTACACAACCATCAATTTTAGCACAGTGATTGCAGTTGTAGAAGGCAAAGAGGATCACAACTTGTGGCACCAGAGGCCTGGTCACATGAGTGAAAAGGAGCTCACAGTTATGTTCTCGAAGGAAAAACTACCAGTGAAATCGATTGACATCGAATTCTGTGAGTCTAAGAAGAAGAGGGTTAGTTTCAAGAGTAACAACAGAAGTCTCATAATGGAGAAGCTTGAGCTAGTTCACATGGGTATCTGGGGGCCAGCAATTGTCTCATCTCTTGGCGGAAAGTCTTACTTCATGACTTTCATTGATGACCATTCCAGGAGGATATGGGTTTACTTCTTGAAACATAAAAGTGAAGTGTACGATGTGTTCAAGAAATGGAGATCCATGGTAAAGAATGAGACAAGGTTGAAGGTAAAGAAACTGAGATCCGACTTTGGTGGAGAAAACGAAGACTTCGAGTTCAAGATTTTTTGTTATGAGAACAATATCAGATTAGAGAAGATTGTTCCAAGTACACTACAGCCGAATGACGTAGCAGAATGTATGAACCGGAAAATGACTGAGATAGCCAGAAGCATGCACATTCAGGCAGGGTTGCCAGAACAGTTCTGGGCAGAAACAGTCAGTTTAACAGTGTATCTTATGAATCGTGGTCCATGAGTACCATTGGAGCACAAAATACCATAAGTGGTATGGAGTGGTAAGGCACAGAGTGATCCTGTGTATATTGAGATAGAAAATGTTCTAAACAGTGAGAGTCCTCAGTTAGAAGAACATGTTGCAGATAGCAAAACTCAACAGGTTGATACACCACAGAATTTGTTGCTTATAGATGGAGATGAACCAGATGATGATAAAACATGCAGTGCAGTAGATGCGAGCCAGTGGGAGCTTGCGATGGAAGATGAGATGAAGTCCCTTATCCTCATCAAGACATGGAAGCTAACCGAGCTGCCGGTAGAGAAGAAAGTTTTCCATTCTTCGGTTGTGAAACTGAATACCATTCATTCAAGTATTGTTGAAGCAGAAGTTTTACATCTAAAGTTGTTAGATGGCAAATCTGTTTTCCTCCAAGGTAACCTAAAGGAGGAGTGTTATATGCAGCAACCGGAAAGTCTCTTTGTGAAAGGGAGAAAGAAAATAGACACGACAAAGTTTTCAAAGCGAAGTCAGAAACGACAGCGGTTGCAAGACAGAGTGGCCAGACGCAATAGAGATTGCAGGCTTTGTAGAAAGGTAGATATTGCTCATGTAGTTGGAGCTATCAGCATGGTCTTGTTGACCAAAGTGGTGACAAGAGAAAAACCGAAGTTATGCGCAACTTCAGTGGGTCTTCAAGCTTGAAGACATGAATGAGAGCATCGTTCTGCACTGATCATTGATGAAGTTAATTGATGGTGACAAAGTCGTCAAGTAGGAGATTGTTATATATAAAGGGTAACTACTTTGTATTGAAAGTTGTCCCACATCGACTAGAAGGCAAAACCACATCTATATCATTTCATATAAATATAGGGTCTCTCCTATTATATTGGGTACACAAATAGAGAGCGCGATACATACTAGTATTCTTCTTGGCGAGAGTCAAGAATAATATAAGTTTATATTATTCCGGTGATACATGTGTGAGTATATACTATGCGTGTGCATGTGTTTGATCTGCTGATCAACCCCTTGTAATCCTCTCTTTGATTATAGTGAAACAATGCTCTCAGTGGACGTAGACTTATTTTGGCCGAACCACTATAAATCTTTATGTCCGTTGTTTGGTGTATGTTTGTATGCGTTTTCTGATTTGCAGGTATTCGTGGCTTGGCTAATAGGATTAGCAAACCCTAGTTTTGTTTGGGCGGGTGTAAAAACCCTAACACCATTAGCATAAACTTGTTTGTTTGGTTGTCGAGGACTATATGAGTATATCAACGGAGGGAACTTTCACTACTATGAATGAAGAAGAGAATCCACTATCATTTATTCCATATAAAAAATCTATATACCAACTGGTTTGGCTGCTTTAGGGCTTGGGACACTCCTATTCGTGACTTGCGATCTTGCATTAAAAAAACATTAAAAATAAATAAATAAATCAAAGGGAAAAAGAAGAGCATATAAGAAAATAAAATAAGAATGAGAGATTTTTCCAAAGGAGAATTAAGAATACAAAATTTTGAAATATATATTCAAAAAAAGTAAATAAGAATACAAAAGAAGAATCAACAAGTTTTTTAGGAGGGAAAATTTTAGAAATGCACTTTCAAATTATCATAGACTTTAAAAATATAAAAAAAAAATAGTAAAAAAATTAAATATAATAAAGTGCAAGGAACTAGCCCAGGGAGACAAGCTCCCCTCCCGCCAAACGATGCAAATATTGACATTCCATTGCTAACACTGTGGTACTTGACAACTTGTTCTATCTCCACCAGCACCATGTCTCAAAGTCACATCTCATGAACAAACCATTTTCAATTCCTAAGCATGGTAGCATGTAGGGCTGCAAACGATCCGAACCGAGATTTGGAATGTTCAAGCTCAGTTCATTTACTAAACGAGCCTAGAAAATGTGTTCAAGCTCGGCTCATTTGCTTAACAAACGAGCCCGAGCCGAACACCAAATTTAACGAGTCGAGCTCGAGCTTGTTCATGAACGACTCGTTTCAGTTCAACATATATTAATCTTTCTAATATTTGTCTGGATTGAGTTGTTGCATGTCTGTTTTAACATATTTCCACTAGTATAAATTTTTATGAATAAATTTTATGTTATGAGCACCTAATTTATATAATTTTTTCACAATAATCTTCATAATTTGTTCAATTTGAACACTTTCTTTTGTCAAATATGATATAATTTTACTATTTAACTTAGACGAGTCTGTTCACGAGTTTGGCGAGTCGAGCTTAGTAATGTTCAAGCTCGGCTCGTTTACTAAACGAGCCTAAAAATTGTGCTCAGACTCGGTTCGTTTACTAAACGAACGAACACGAGCCGAGCTCTTAACGAGCCGAACCCGAGTATGCTCACGAACGGCTCGGTTCATTTGCAGCCCTAGTAACATGTCCACCATTTTTTTTTTCCTTTTTGCAAATTTTAAACTACCCACCTAGCTATCATGATTCAATTAACGGTGTAACAAATTCTGATAATATTTATTTAAAAGAGAATATTAGATGAATATCCACGTTCCGTAATAATATCGATATTTTTAAAAATTATTTATAAATTAAACAATACTTAATGTATTAGATGATACCGCAAACAATAAGCACCATTTCATTTTCACGTGCCACTTTATAAACCAATTTGGAGTCATCCATGATAAATGCAGATTTTATGTCAATTCTCCCACTTCCGGAAGGTTTTTTTTTTTTTTTTTTTTTTTTTTTTTTTTTTTTTTTTTTTTTTTTTTTTTTTTTTTTTTTTTGGTTGAAGCTGAAGCCTTGTGTAATTATTAATTATATACATAAATAAAGGGTTAATTTCAAGAACTCCTATGCTATCCAGTTTAATCAACTAATCTCCACTGTGTTTATTTTGCCCCTTATACTATTCAATTTTATCATTATGCCCTCTCACCTCATATTTTGAGTCAAAATGTCTAAACTACCCTCAATAATATAAGGGGATTTAGTGAAATCAACCATTTAAAAAAATTATTTTTAGAAAATCAATTATATTTTTCGCAAAAAAATTATTTTTCGGAGGGAGCATATTATTTTCCAAAATATGAATTATTTCGGAAAAAATAATATATATTTTATGGAAAAAAAAATCATATTTTGGAACATAATAGTATATATTTTTCGCAAAAAAAATTATATTTTGAAACATAATATATATTTTTCACAAAAAAATCATAGTTTGGAACATAATATATACTTTTCGCGAAAAAAAATCATATTTTGGATCATAATATATATTTTTCACAAAAAAAAATATTTTTCATAAAAAAATTATATTTTCCGAAATATATATATATACATTTTGAAATTTATAGTTTTTACGAAAAATATAATTTATTTTCGAAAAATAATTTTTTTAAGGGTTGATTTCACTAAACTCCCTTATACTATTAAGGGAGGGTAATTTAGATATTTTGACTCAAAATATGAGGAGAAGAGGGCATAATGATAAAATTGAATAATATAAGGGGCAAAATGAACATAATAAAAATTAATTTATTAAATTAAACAGTATAGGATTTCTTGAAGTAAACCCTATATTTAATATGTACTTCCTTAAGTATCCGAAAGAAAGAAAAGAAAAACAAATGAGATGAATGACGTTAAAAGCGGATGAGGTCGGAAAAAAACAACAAGTGTCGGTCACGTGGCGTAGAAGCGGCTGGGACTCACTTGACATTACTTATCAAAGAAAAAGCGTCATCAAATTAGCAATACAAGAAAAGAAATGGCAGTTATTATTATTGCTTTCTAAATTAATTAGTTTTCATTGCTCTCTCGCTCTATATACAAACATACATACATGTAGACGTAACATATATGAAAGAAAGGCGTGCTTTGATTTTGTGACTAATTGGATTAGGAATGAAAACGAATAAAAGCCTAGCTATTCCGATAGGATCAAGACAGTCAGAATTGAAATTTTAGGCAGAATTATTTTGGGATTCGTAGAATCAGAATTGTAGAATCATAAGTATAATTGTAAGATTCTAGTAACTTGTATTAATTTTTTTAAAAAAATATTTAATTTAAAAATCTAAATCATATTAGAATTTTCAAAATTTTCTAATACATTGGTCATTTAAATATTTTCTCATAAATTTAGGCCATATATTAAAATATTGGACTAAATTATAAAGCTTTTGGGCATTCCATATGAAGGGCGAATCAATCAAATCATTATAAAGAATCGTAGTAAAATTGTAAAATCGTATAGAATCATAAAATCATAAAATTTTACCAGGTAGAATCGAAACTCTGATTACCTTGGATAAGACCCCATAAAAGAACGGGAGTTGTCCGATACTTCTTCGGCCAAATACAATATACTAAAAATTTTACAGACTCTATTCTTTATTTTTTGTCTATTCTTTTTCATGTCCATGAACAATTGGTTCAAATTTTATAGCTTGATTCGAATTTATTCATTAAAAGCTATTACAAAGTAGAATTTATAGACAAGTTTGTAAAATTACCCTCTATGAAGTACCATAAACTCCTAACATTATTATCTGTCACTAATCATGAATTATAAATTTTCCTCGTAATTAACAAGAAGTTAATCAGTTCAAAAGCTATTACAAAGTAGAATTTCATTTAATTGTTCAGATTAATTAGGCTACACTATCTTCAGAATTGAGCATTATAGCCGAGTGAGTCGGTCCATCTACAAAACAAAATTGTAGAGAGAGACACAGAGTAATGCTGGTATTGGTATATATATATACATAAAGGTATATGCTTTCATGCCGTCACTGCCAGAATCTTTGCCTGCTAAGGCTGGCCCATACCTTTATGTATATATATAGAGAGAGAGCACACTCATATTTAGGACTAGCGTTTCCGTTATCATCTCCCTCCCTCCCCATTCCTGTCTATACGCGGTTTCTCCATTGCCTGGGCCCACTCTTTAGACTCCAATTGTCATTAGTACCCCATTGTCTGGGCCCACTCTTTAAATTCGAATCGTCTCTAGTCCAGTGTAGTGGTTGAGGACCTTGAGGTTGACTATAGTTGGGCCTGGTCCATCAACTCGGATCTTCTCTCATACACTAACAGTTACGGTCGTTAATGCTGCAGGGCTGCAAATCAATCGAAACGAGTAGAGTTTTGAAATGTTTAAGTACGATTTATTTACTAATCGAGCCTAAAAATTATGCTCAGACTCGGTTCATTTATTAAACTAACGCGCCAGCCAACTAACAAACGTCCCGGTTCATTTGCTGTATGCGTATATCCAGGCACGGAGGCATATAGCCCCCAATCAAAAAAATATTTTTTAATGATAATTTAAATATTTTGAAGAAAATATAGGCAAAAAATAAGATTTGCCTCTATTTAATTTTGAAAAATTTAGGACAATAAGTCCCCTAATGTCACGGATTGCCCCCAATTAAAAAAATTTCTTGCTCCGTCCCTACGTTCTGATATACAACAAACCGTGTGGCTATGGTATCAACATGCATTTACATTATGTATAGCGACGAAAATAGTTCACTCAAGTTAGGAGACGATTATCAACACTACTGGTACTGGTTCACCCTGAATGAGACTCCGCAACTATACTTAATACAATTGAGATAACTATTTTCAAGCGTTTGTGCGAGAATAAGAAAATAAAAGTTATTAAATCCACCTCCAAAATCTTATAACAAAGTAGAGGTATTGCCAACATGTACCATTCACATACAAGATTCACAAACATATAATTAGATCAATGGAGAAAAAAAAAATCCACAATCCTTACTAAGCAAATGCAAATCTCTAATGTACTGTTATTATCAATTAGGTATGCATGCACAACAATTTATAATCATCCACCCAACAAATCAACAAGAAAATAAGCAAACAGTTTTAAGTTTTCAGGAAAAGATTGCGATACCATCAGTACCATTATTCGGGTAGCTTTTTATATCATCCATCGAGCATAGCCAATCCCTTGCTCATGCTCCAATCTACTGTAACTTACAATTTTTTTTCTGCTCTTCATAAGGTTCATGAAGTAAGAGATGGTTTCAGAGAAGTTCTGAGATACAGTACTATATTATCAAACAGATCCAGTTTCAGAAAAGGATCGAGATACAGTACTATATTATCAACTGATGCGACGGTTTTAATGTCCGTTCATAATTAAATTTTCCGGTCTCTGATAATGAAGGTGTTCCACCTCAAGTATCCAGTGCCGTCATTTTGCAAATGGGACATAAATTCTTCTGCATTAGCCACTGTTTAATGCAGTTGACATGGAAGTCATGGTTGCAATCCAGCGTCCCAATATCATCTCCGAGACAATAGTCCTCCTGCCATAACAGTAACAAAAACATGTCGCGCTGATGAGTCGGAAAAAAGCTGCCGAACAAAGAAATTTAATATTGATGCAAACCGGGAGAGATAGCTCTTACCCGACATATACAGCATGGCTCCAAGTTTGGGATGGATCCTTGTGTTATAGAGAGATGCTTTCGCTGTTGCATAGTCCGCAAGATGGTTTCCTCACTCAATCCTGTGTTCACGTCTCCAATTCGTTCTTCCAACGCCAACAATTCCTGAGGATCCCAACCACGTTGTCAGGAAAATAACCTCGAATGGAAATTTGATGATGGGGAAATAATTGCCAAATTTACCTCATAGGACATGTTATCAACATCAAGCCTCATGTCTCTGTGTCTATCATGCAACTCAGCAACACCATTTATGAATGGATCAAAGAGCATATAATCCTGACATATGACCACATCGAGGTTAATCTGTTATATAATCATACCATTCATGTGAATAAGCAAGTCCTATCAGCGGAGCATTTCATCAACCTAAAACGGCGCCAGTTAGTCAATTTCGCATTAAAGGGGGAAATAATGGTTTGAGTACGAGGCAGGGGAGTGGAGTTCATTTACCCTAGTCCCAACTATCAGATTCTATGTTAATGCAGCGAGAAAAAGTATGTGCGCACAGGAGTTGGGGGGAGGGCTGTCCGGCATTATCTCCTAATAATGCAGTGCATGTTAATACAAGTTATACAACATGACTATCCATACCCTATGTTTCTTGGAGAAGTAGAGGTCCCTAGACATATAAGGTGTGCCATTATGGACTATATGTGGAAATAGCAGCCCACAAACAGCATCAGAAGGTGACCAATACGAAGATCTAGCTATTAAATAAAGCAGCAGAATTATGGCCTAAATGAATCAGAGTTTATATACAAATGACCTACCATATGTCAACAAAATATTTCGAAACCTTTTGCGACTATGCTTTTGAACTGAAACTTTTAGACAGAACTTTTGTTTAGCTGGAATAATCATTGAAGAAAATTGCTTAAAGGCAGGTAAACATCTTTTTCTCAACAAGTTTCCCGCCATGTCCAGCTTCAGGGTGAAGGAGATGCACATGAATCACCACAGATGCAACATTTAGAATCGTTGTAATCATAAACTATAAGCTTTAAGAAAAACAATTAGTGCCATTGAATTTCGGCGAAATCTGCCAATATAAGAGAAGTAAAAGTTCTTGTAAACTCAAACTTTAGCAAAATCTTGTGATGGAGATTGTTCTTAAAATCAGATGTATGAACACTGGGTAAATTTTTCAATACATGATAAACTCTCATCCTCTCCCTTAGGAAGGAAGGGAGCATAGCACTCAACCAAGGTTATCCACACACAAACAAGAACATATGACTCCATATCAAAATAAGTGAGGTATTCGTTATCATAATTAATAGGCCAGAATTGTTTTTGTCCACTAAGTTTCATCAAATTGATCATTAATCGTAAGAAAGTCAAAATCAAACCTCAGCTCGTATATTCTCGCCTCTACGCATTGCATTCAAGACTTGCCTTATCTGTTACATAGAAGGACAAGTATTATTAGTCTGTACTGCCACGGATGCAATCAGATATCGAAATTATTACTACAACAAAAGAAAAAAACAATTTATGGAAGAACGTTAAAAAAAAATGTCAGAAAGAAAAGAAAAAGGAAACAACATAATTACCTAATTAATGGTTTTTGTTTCTGTGTGAATGCTATTACAGTTTCTCAGTTACTAGTGTATAGTGTAATTATCTTACCAATCAAAATTTGATTTTAATTATTAGTTTATAATGGGTTCAAATCTATTATTCTCTACCTCTTCGTACCCCAACAAATGCAGGGTGTCATTATGCATCCTTAAACCGATAACCATCTTTCGGAATTCAGTTAAAATATATAAAATCAGCAATCACTGAACAGATTTTCCTGAGGAAAAATGTTCCTTTAGTTCTCTTGTATCTAAAAATCAGTATGTTAAGTCCCTCAAATCTGAGTAACTAGAATAAATCTGACGAAGGGCAACTTCTCTTTTGAGGCTATCCTAGAAAACAAATACATTTCTAGCTAATAATAATTATGTTTGCCGAAGAAAATCAAACAATTTCATAAAAATTAATGTCAATCTATTTTTCCATTCTAATCATAAAAATTAATAATAAGGGTAAACTTTTAAGAAAATTTGAGGACAGATAATATTGAGTCACATTGGCTACATTACTGAACTAATCATAACGGAATTTCTAGGTTACCATTCTTCTTGTGGATCTTATACACATAAATGCCACCTGAAGGCATTTGAGCTAAAAACTTCAACTGCAGCCTGATGACTATGTTCCAGTTGATTAAGTTACTCATCATTCTAGTGTCTCAAAGTCGTCAAGTAAGGAAGCTATTAGCACCCACTAAGCAGAATGGAAGTGCCTCCAAAACCATTCAATGCTATAATCCACCGTAATGGTGGGACAGCTTGCTACACTATGCCAGAGGGCCGATAAATTTTTTGTCCTCTGAATGAAAGAGTGAAATATCTGATTATCTATATAATATTTAAACAAAAATGTTTCTGGGACACAAATCATATCAAAAGGAAAAAATTGAAGTAGTAACAGATCACATTTATAACAGAGGACTATACAGCCATAACAAAGTCATCGTGCGTTTTTAAGAAATTCATAGTTTTATGGTGTATTACAAAGCGCAAGAAGATAAAATGCAGTATAATGAGAAAGATTAGGATTTTGACACTGATCATGAGAACACTAGTGATGTTAGAAACAATTCCACAACTTCTTACAGAGTTAGAAAAGGTTCTAAAAATTCAAGTCAATAAGCAGTAATTATGACATCAAAGTGATCAATACAAAAATGAGCAATGAGAAAGGAATTTTCTTTGAACAGATATCTTGAATTCCGAAAATCTGAGCAGTTCTGTTAATCCATTTCTAAGAACAAAAACATTATATACTTACCAATATTTATATAGAATTTTATATATCTTTAGATAAAAAAAAAATTTAAGATATAGTAAACCTGGATATGGAAAAATTAATATAAAGGTGTGCAAAGCATTTAAAACACAAACCTCAGTTACAAGCCTCTGTCTCCCTTCAATGTCAGCAGCTAAAACACGCCAACCATTAACATCCTCCCCTGGAATTTCCATTAACAAAGCTGACCTTGGATGTGGTGGATGAACGCGGCTACTAGGTCCAGGTGGCATTTCCTCTGAGGAAGATGATGATCCCGTATGCAATGGTGGAAAATTACTTCTCTGCCCCCCAGACTCAGAATCGAAAGTTGGAAACAATGACCAAGGAGGGAATTCTGATGTTCTTTGCTGATGTTGTGTTTGGGGATTGTGATGAGGCATCCAAGCAGCGAGGGGAGGACATACACTGGAACTGGGGCCAATTTGTGAACTAGAAGGACCACCTCTAGAAGTGCTTGAGTTTCCAGTGGCCAAACTCCAATTTGGTGGTTCTTGCACAAAATTTCTCATCTCAGGTGCGGGAACAAACATGGGGTGGTCAGCGTTGTTTCTCTGGTTGTTTCTGAAGGCTTCATCGCGTAACGGAGCACCTCTCTCTCCAGAAAGCATAGGAGAACTTGTTGGATTTCCACCTCTTGAATTAAGGGCCCCATTCCAAGGGAAAGGAAGCATATTCCTTGGCTGTTCAGGGACATGCATTGAATTAAACTGATTCCGGGTGATGCTTGAATTGTTTGTTGCTGAAGCTGCTGATCTGGAGTCCAAAGGCTCAGGGAATGAGAGAGATCTAGATGTTTGGTGAGGAGGGCAAATATTAGAATTCCTTGTGGAGTTCCCTGCCAATGGTACATTAAACTGAAACCCTGGGTTTACGGTTTCACCAAAATTTCTTATGGAGCTTTCAGTAACACTACGAGGAGGAAAGACATCTGAAATTACTCCCCTTGTACCAACCCCAATTCTTGGGTTCAACTGCTCAGTAGTGCCAGCATTAGGAGAGTTCATAGGGGGTGAAGATATGCTTAAGCTGCTAGAGGCACTATGATGTAACGGAATAGAATGGCGTACAATGTTCTCAGCTTGGGTGAAACAGCTAGAACTCCCACCAGTATAAGACTGTCCAGAATTGACTTCAAGGGCCTTCCTCTTGCAGGATGAACCCCAATTGCCCAAAGCAGAATCTGCTCCACCATCTTTCTCCACTGAGTAACCAGAAGTACCAGAAGAAGTCCCAACATCATCACAAGATGGTCTAGCAGACGAAATCTGCTCTGTCCTTGATCCACTTAACTTGTAAAAATTTGGGTATGCATCTGCTCCCATAGCCTGCCCACCATGACCAATATCCACATATCCAGCATTTAAATTTACGTTCAAATTGGGATTGTTAGAACTGGAAGACTGCATAGTTAAAGGTGCTGCAGCCTGAAAACCACTAGGCCCAGTACTAACACTCTGGTGAGGAAGTATATTAGATCTTGCATCAACCCCAGAACAAGCACCAAACACAGAAGACTGACCACTATCCAATTTCAAACCATCACCAGTGACCTGATTATTCAGATTCACGCCAGAGCTAGATTGACCCGAATCCCAGCCACTAAAAGCCTGAGTACTATGACTAATAGCATGTGTGCGTGTGTAGTTCTCCTCACCAGAAGAAAGCATGTAATGTAACAACGGGCTTTCTGTTGGATTTGGCATGCTATCCCAGGCAGTTGACTGATTCATACCAGTGTTATTGGAAACAGATCCTTGGTTAAGATCAACAGTTTCAGGGAAGGAATCAACAACACTCCTTTGCCGTTGCATCAGGGCCAATGTAATACCCAAAGAAAAGTAAGGTGCTGAACAATACTTTTACCTTGGTCACGCAGTATGCTATTCAGGCAGATCTGACTTCACAAAAAGCTTCAAAATGGAAAGCATAATAGCTCAAGCGGGAAGCCGGAAAACTGCAATACTGTTCACAAAATTTTAAAGTCATTTACTTTCAGATATAGCAAATATTATTGATAATAAAATCAGCAATAATATAATTGGCTATCTCCGCATTTTCGCTTCTTGCATTCTATATGAAGTGCAATTGCAATGAACCAGTCATCCAGAAGCTGGCATCAAAGATCAGGGACAAAACTATGTGAATAGGAGGGAAACGATGCCAACCCAAAAAAAAAAAATGATACCCATAGGAGGTAGGCCTCCTATGATAGTGAGTTCTAAAAAATTTAGAAGATCTAAGAAAGCACTTTTGAAGCCTATAAGAAAAACCTCAATATGAACCCATTTCGCTTTACTCCTAGAAGCTCACATTTTAAAAGAAAAGGGCTAGTCAAGTATCACCTTCTTCTCATTTATGCACTTAATGGTTATGACATACTTTTAGTTTGTAAGTACACTTAATTGGGGTTACTATTATAGTAGTGATATACTAAGTATTCTATTCTTAAAAACTTGTAATCTTCTTGTTATTAAATAATTATTACTGTTTATCATTCTCAAGAGTTTAACTTTCATGCAGTTCCATTGGGGGCGGCAGGTTGGAATTTCTTGGGTCCGCTCCTGTCCAAGATACAAAAGGTTGGATAGATATAATTTCATAATCATCGCACTTTTATCAACATGAACAATTGAAACATTATTGACAAGATTAGGATGTGTGTCTCGATGGAAACCATTTGTCTCCAACATCTGAAACATTGAAAGAAACATCTTTGGTGCCACCAGATGTTAATGTTGGATCACAATGAAACAACGATGTGCAACGATGACAAGGAAAAAATGGCCTGTAGGCAAGAGCTCCAAGTAGCTTTAAGGACATGTACTGCCGTACCTGAGTTCCATAGTGATCGTCCAAAAACATTTCTTCACCTTATGCATCAAGTACTACTAAAAAGAAAATGAAACAAGAACAAAAACAAAAACAAATATTTAGCACTTGAAGTTCCATCAAGTTATAACATGCAAATAATGCACACGCCAATATAACCATAGCAAAAGTAGGGGGGGGGGGGGGGGGGGGGGGGGGGGGGGGGGGTGTGCCTGACCCCAGACAACTTCCATGACGAGGTTCAAGAGGAAAAATGGAGAAGTTGAATAATAAAAATCATACCAATAATGATAATGTTGTGGACCGTGTCTGTAGAGCAGTAAAATTTCCAAACTCTGAAGTGTTGATGACTGAATGACTATTAATGGGTGAGGAAAGGCGGAAAAAACATAAATGGAAAAAGACCAATCTCAAGGAATGGTCAGAACACATATATTCCGCCTATTAAACTTCAGTTAAAAAATAAATACAATAAAAACGCCATTGCAGTGTATTAGTAGCCAATGCAGTCACATTTCTCTACAAGAAACCGAGCATTTCGCGATGCTCGATCGAGAAGACTGGAAACACAAACTAATACTTGACATTGTTTTATACAGTGAAGCTGCTCTAACACTCAGAAATCTGTATTCTCTCACATACAAGCGCAAATTTAACTACCATTTCACCAAGCAATCACCCCAAGCTCAGAGACTTATCTGAATAGGTATAATCACCTCATTTTCAGAATAATAACATTCAACATCAAATTTCAGAAATTAAATCTTCATCCAATTAGTATCAATAAATTAAAATTACTAATGTGAGGACTTAACATGGCAGATGATATACCAATCACGAAATAAGAGTAAATATCGACAACTCTTTCAATACACACTCTTAACAAGATATTACAGTCATAGAATTAACTGAGAAGAGAAACATAAGCTAACAATCCACAACATACCAGAATACATCAAAATCCCAAAACAAAATGTAAAAATAAACATCAATTCATGCAAGAGCACATCTGCATTATTCGGCTCACAAAGGCTAAAAACCAAAAAAAAATAATAATAATTAAGTTCGATAAAAATCAAGTAGAAGAAAGATCATAACTTTGTAAAAATCACCGAACTCGCAATCTTTGAACACTGTTTCTTCCGAAACACACACTATAACAGTAATCAAATCCCTTTATATCACCGATGAACAAGACCATCTTATACACCGACCCAGATAGAAATATCCATTAACAATAATAATATAAAAAAAAATCCATTCTTTTTTCATACCCAGCCTCAAAATTAACAGATCCCCATTTTCAGTCCCAAAATTGCATAACACAGAAGAAAAAACAAAAACCCAAAAATCAAATATCTTGAAAAAAATATAAATAAATTGAAACCAAAATATACAAGAAAATGATTATAATAGAACAGATTTTGAGATGAAAAAAATAAAAGGATTGAGAGAAGTACCTGAAAAACTGATAGAGAAAATAAGGAATCGAAAAATGGAGCGATCGATTTAAGGTGGAAATTGAGGAGAGAACAGTTGGTGAAAAGTGTGAAACGTTTCAGAGTATTCTGAGCTCCCTCTCTCTCTTCTTTCTCTCTCTAGAAATCGACGGTTTCGTTTGGTTCAAAGAGATAATCTCTCTATACACGACAAACCCACTTAGCAGATGAATGAAATATGGTGACAATTGTAGAGAGAGAATGAGAATTCTAGAGAGAGAGAGGCTGAGAGGAGATTAAAGCTTGCAATCTCTGATTAAGATTCTGGGTTTGTGTGTAATATGTGTAAACTGTTCCTATGCTGTACAAGTATTTGGATCCGTTGATCATGATGACTAGAACCATTATCAGCCGTCCGATTATTGGAATTTAATTTTGACTTTTAAATTTTGGAAATTTGATGGCATATACTTAAATTAGGTAAATCAGATGGTTGTGGATCGTTGATTATGATGACTTGGCGTTGGTGAATCTGCTTTCACAGACAGGTCTGAGTACTGTAATGATGATGAAATCTAATGCTATTGCTAGCTGACCTCTGCTTAAATATTTTCACATGCAACTATTAGATATATACATATATATATACATTTATAAGAGTTATATGTATATGTTTTTTTCATCATTTACAGCAAAGATAATCTCAGTCTCTTCGGTTTGGACCATCATGTGATCCATGTTGGTTTGTCAGTCTCTTTAATTAGGGCCATCAAGTGATCCAACTTTTATGAATGTCTAAGTTTTTCAATTTTAATCACCTGTTAAAAATGTATATTTTGAATTTTTTTATGAATGTTTATGGGGATAATGGAATTCTCATGTTATGGTGTGAAAAAATAAATGGGCTCACTAGTCTCAACTTATACACAACCTTAATTGAAATAATAAGACCATTTCAATAATCCTAACATTCAAAAGTTGATTTATGTCCAGCCTTGCTCTTAGGTTAGGATTGGTGCGGAAGAGTGGAATGAAAGAGAATCTTCGTTCCGGTCATTCTTTAGTTTAGTATATATTTTAAAGTATGAATAATTATTTTTTTTTAATAAAACTTAATATTATAATTAAATAAATAGAATATGTATTCAATTCTCTAACAAAGTTTTAGTTTAGTTATATGTAGATAACGAAAAGATTAAATTATAAATAATCACAATAACTTTGATCATTTTCGCCTAATATGATGACAAAATGTTAACGGAAAGAGCCACCTGAAAAGAGGACCCGAGAGGTAGCATTATCCCCCTCCATACGAGCCACCTGGAAAGAGGGTCTGAGGGATAGTGTTGTCACCCTTCCCCTCTCGGCTTTGCCTAACTCGAAGTTCACCCCTTTCCAGTCATATGGGAAAGTTTAGAGATACAGTTTGGATTGGTACCATTATCTATTGTGCACACATCTCCTGATCAAGCGCCTGAATTGCCGAATGAAATGAGAGAAAGGCCGCGCCGACCAAAGCGAGAGAGACATGCTTCGGGCACTGAATCCTATCTTCTTGACTTCTCTTAATGGGACCTCGAGTATCAAGTGGAATGGGGGCAAATACTAGCTGGTTTAGTTCTAAAAGAGGAAGTATGCCCCCTCGTAGAATCTAATGCGATAGGGAAAAGTGTAGTCTGGCTGATAGGGATTGACTTCGAAGGACCATACTAATTGATTAGAATGATTGATAAGACTCGCATTGAATGCTCTACGGGTTTCTAGGAAAACTTGGTAGGAGTTACCAGTAAGACCGCAGGTCCGAAGGGTTGCTCTCACCTAGGGATCAGGGAACACCCGATGGTCATTTGCGAGTAATATCGAGAATTCATAGGACACTTGACTATTTCCTAAACTAGTATAAATAGGGGACTAATGCTTCATTTATCACACACACATCCACCACCTACAACATGAAAATTAATGAACTCTAAAGAAATATAATGGCTTAGAAGGACCCTGGAAGTGGAATGTTGGACTGTTTTTCCTCTCTTTCCTTTTACTTTAAACCAAAGAGTATTCTTTTGCATTAGCCATAGTCTCCACTCTTCTCTACTTATTCTCGAGGACTTGAGCTTGCGGAACATAATTTTCTTTATATTATGAACCGTGCATCAACATTATATATTTAGGAAATCTCTAACCAAACAATATAATTGTAATCATCATTTCATTTTATTCATACCTTTAAGTAATATGGTGTAATCTTTTATTTTCAAACCTTGGTCGAGTGTCTGACTAATACTGGGGGCAATGCTGTGTATAATGTATATGGTAGTATGTATAAGGCCCCAAAATTTTGGGTGTGGTAATTATTTCTCTTAATATATTATATATATTTCCTTTTTTTTTGTAAGATTTCATATAATAATAAAACCAGTATTTTAAAAAAATCTTCATCATAATCCAATATTATAACTTTATATTCATAATTTATGTTTGACTTTTTTTTAAACGTATTTCTTCTATATCATATTCCTTCTCTTATTTTTGGTTTACAATCCCTCTTTTTCATTCAAGTCGTTATTCAGTAAAATTATAAAGTTCACTCTATCCAACTCTCTTAAATGCAATTTGACATTGTACTACGAAATAAGATTTTATTGTTTTATAATTTAATTTATTTTTTAGTTTGTTAATTTTTTATTGTAGAGTTATTTGTTTTATTTTGTATTTGCGTTTAATTTTATTCATATGTTTGATTATGTAGACTATGAAATATGAATTCAGATATGAAAAAAAAAAGTTAAAAAAAGAATTAAATGAATTAAGTATATTATCTATTGAAAATGAAATTTTATCAATATTTGAATACAATAATCTAATTAGTAATTTTGCATCTCAAAAGTAAGAATGATGATTTTCAAATAAGTGTTACTAAAAAATAATATAATATATACAAAAAGGTACTTTTATACTTTTTTGCTTAAGGCTTCTAATTTTAGGGCAAATTTTACTGACACCCCCTCAGGTTTGATCATATTTCAGTCATATGCAAGTTTTGATTATAAATTTCACTCAGACCGCAAATTCACTTTTTGTATTAAAAGTTAGTGAATGGACGATTTTACCTTAATTTTTTATTCGAGTTAAATAGAAATTGAGTAAAACCTTAAATTGCCCTTATCTCACTCTCTCTCACCCGAGAAACAACTCAACATACAAGCAGCCACTCACTTTTCTGTCCATTCAAATTTTCTTCAACAATTGTATTTATTTTTAAAAAAAAATCATCATTATTTTTCTTCAATAATTTAATTTTATTTGGCACAAATATAATCATTAATACTTTGATTAAAGTTTAAAATAAAAAATTATACTAAACAAATCACATAGGATTTAGATATAACACGATTTTAATAATCAAAATAAAAAGTAATTTAATGATTTATACAATGTAAAGCTATCAAAATTTATATTTACAAACCTTAATATACGTATGTATAATATATAATTATTACCTTCCAATATATATATATAATTATTGTTCTAGGCATATTCTTGTAATCATGGTATCACCTATTTTCATTGTCTTTCATGTCTGTGCTCTCAAAACTTATTAATGAAGATAATAGTATGATTTTAGTAGTTATATAACAAAGATCATCTTAAGAAAGTATTGAGATTTTTTTTATTATAAATTATTACCATTACTACTAGCATTTAACTGAAAATTCTATTTCAAATTAAATAATGTATATGGTATGTCAATCGAATAACAATCTATTTTTGAAGATATAGAATAACAATAATCTTACAATTTTAAGGAACTTGTGTGTTTATTTCATAATAGTTGAATTTTTAAAAGATAGTTAAAATGTAAATATTAAAAATGAAAGGAAAGAACCCAAGGAGGCTGATAGTTCCGCATAGCCACAGCATGTTGTGTTAGTTGTCTGGGTTGGTTTATTCAACATGATTTGGTTGTATGTAGATATATATCCAGAACTAAGGCCCTGTTTGGTAGGTGGTCTGGTCTTAGGTGGTCTGGTCTGGTATTGTATTTTATGGGACCAGACCGTGTTTGGTAGCATTGGTCCCAAATTTTTGGTTAGACCAAGTAAGACCAAATGAGACCAAAATGGCCTCATTTCAGACAAAAAAAAAAGGTGGTTTCTGGTGATCCGGTCTGGTCTTATTAATAAAATATATTCATAAATAATTAAAAATAAATAAATAATAATAAAAAATTAATAATAATAATAATAAATTAAATAAAACATATTTTAAAATAAAATATATATAATAAATAATAAACAAAATGAAAAAAATAATACCTAATAATAAAAAAAATGAATATAATAATAATAAATAAATGAATAAATAATAAAATATATTTATAAATAATTAAAAATGAATAATTAATAATATAAATAATAAATTAAATAAAACATAATAATAATAAAAAGTGAATACAATAATAATAAATAAATATAATAATAATAATAAATAGACTAAATAATAAATAATAAAAATAAATTAATAAAATAAATAATAAATTACATAAAACATATTTAAAAATATAATAAAAATAATAAATAATAAACAAAATGAAATAAATAATAACAATAAATAAATATAATAATAAATAATAAATAAATATAATAATAAATAATAAATATATATAATAATAAATAAATATAATAATAAATAATAAGTAAATATGATAATGAATAAATACTTCATAATAATAATAATAAATGAGTATAATAATAATAAATTAATATTAAATTAATAAAATATATTTTTAAATAATTAAAAATGAATAAATAATTTATAAATTAAATGAATTAAATAATGAAATAATAAATAAATATAATATATTTATAAATTAATAAATAATAATTTAATAATATAAATAATAAAATATATTATAAAGTGAAGAAATAATAAATAAAGAAATAAATAATACATAAATAAATATTATAATAAGTAATAAATAAATAGTAAGACCATACCGCTTACCAAACAGACTTTTCCAGATCAGATTAGACCAGACCAGACCAGAAAGACCGTCTGCCAAACATGGCCTAAGAAACTTTTAACATTTCAAAAACATGAAATGTACTTACTACCAAAGGGCACTATGGTCATAATTTTGTCGCTATACAAGGGAATATAGAAGTCAAAGGGTAGAAATGCACTTATACATGTCAAAAGTGACTTTTGGGGTGGAGTGAAATCTAGAACTAATGTTTGGGATAAATGAAATTTAGAATCAAAATGCATATGATTGAAATATTGTCAAATTTGAAGGGGGTGTCATTGAAATTTGCCCATAATTTTATTGAGAAGGCCATATCATGAATAAAGTTTGAGTTTTGCAAATTACTTCTAAACTTCTTTAACAATCCGAATATTACTCCTTTGTATAATTTTAATCATAATATAAATTTTTTTTTTAAATTGATGGTTGTAAAGTGAAAACATGGTTTTATCTTCACCAACTATGCATTGTTTATTTGTGGCTGCAGATGAATGAAATCCCAGTACCTTGTTGTAAACACTTTTTTTGTAGTTATGAAGTTTCAATGAGCTGTACTAGCATCCAAATTTCTATAATTCCCCAAAATAAGAAACTATCATTGCTCATATACTCACTTCTGAAATAAAAGAGCACATTGAAAACGGGCGGATTTAGGGATCCGTATCAGTGGGGGTAAAACAAATTTTTTTTGGATTTTTGGGGTATAAATGACATATATTTATTTCAGTAGGGTTTAAAACAAATTTTTAGCGGAGACTTATTTGTAAAAAAATCTAAATTCTGTGGTACTTAAGGTAAAAACAAATTCAGTAGAGACTAAATACTAGATATTTAAAATTTTAGAATAAAAAATAAAAAAATAAAACTTGACGGCCATGGCCCCACTGGCCTGAATTGAATCCGTCAGTGATTGAAGAGCTAGGAATATTGTTTTACGAGGGAAAAAAAAGTGTAAATTATTCTGTCCTCCTAATGTTTTGTATAATTATTTTCATATTAAAATTTATATAAATTTACCCCGATCTTCCCTGTAAAATTAGTATTACACTAATCTTTTTGTGCATTTACTAAAGTACACATAACTTTAGTGTTTTAAACTAAATAAATTATGTTAAAATAACTTAACCAACTTGCATGAGAATGAATAATAATGTTTTAATTCGTGTCAAATGAGGGGTATTTAGTAGTTTAACTGATTTCATTAGACATGCAAATCATAAATTACTTCAGTTTGAAACACTTAAGTTAAGGGTACTTTACAATATGCATAAAAATATTAATATAATATTAATCTTACAGGGGATTTCAGAATAAATTTACATAAACTTTAATTTTAGAGTAATTATGTAAAATTCAGAGGAGGTCAGAATAATTTACCCAAAAAAAATCATTCTAAAGGCTAGGATGGTCAATATGTTGTTATCAGGAGGAGACAAGATGGTTGAGGTGGGCTGATAGTGATATATATATCCCACAATAATTGGGCTTGGGTTAGGGCTAAATTAGAAACTTAATGAGTTAATGTTATCCCATCATCATTCTTGGATTCCTAGACCCAAAATCAACAATTTATCAAGAAGCCAGAAAGGGTCAGTTCTTTTATTAGAAGCCCGAAAATGTCATTTTCTATTACTATTATTTATTTATTATTATTATTATTTGCACAATTCCATCACAAAATGGTAGTTGAAGCCACCTCTTGAAAATGAGAATTCCTTATTTTTTCGATATTTGGGATGTTTGGGATTCTACCATAATTAATTTATGAGACTCATGACAAGCGATCTTCCTATGTAAAATGGGTAAGTTTCAAATATGTCTGGTCCTAACAAATTATTTACATACAAAAAATTTTGAACTTAAGACTTCATATGCTTTATGAGGTATCAAATTTCACGTATTCCCAACTAGGTCACCCTCCGAATTCAATTGAGATTTCTTTCAAACCAAAAAAACCCTTTAATTTTATTTATCTTGCCTATATACTTTAGCAATTAGGACATGGTTTTGGATCAATGCTTTGGTCCTTGGGATTAAAAATAAGTCCATTTAGAAGATTGATACTAGGGTTACACGACTCTCGGTATTTGGGCCAATTTGAAGAATATAGTAATTAGGTCACTTTTGAAGCAAAGAGTCAAAATTGCATAATTTCTTTTGGAATGGTATTTCAGAGGTAATAATATGGCCAACATAATTATGAGGCGAAAAAAAAATACCATAAGGAAATAAAATCTGAAAGAGGAATGTGAAGAAAAAAAATAAAGACAAAAAAAAAAAAAAAAAAAACGGTTGTTAACAGAATAACCCATTGAGATTTATTTTTCTTTCAAACTCCTCATTTTCTTTTTTATTTTCTTACAAAATTGAAAATACAATACAATAAAGCTATTCATATACAACAGTTCATAGTTTTTCAGTTATTTGTCAAGCCATGTGCTACACGAACATCTCGCTTTCAATATTCCTGATTACTATATTGGGTTGGTTTGGTAAATTAACAATTTTTGTCAACAACACCTGACGAGATTTGAAATACGGAGTATAAACAAATAGATAGTATATATATATATATACATACACACACCTACCCACTACCCCTCGACAATGGACAATGGTATCCAAAACCAAGTGGGTGGCAAAGAGCTTTTCATTAATTAATTATAGTTACCTGGTCAATTATAGTGATAAAGTCTGAAAGACTTATTGTGTGGAAGAAAATAAATAAATAAATACTCCATCCATTTCAAAATAAATGTTCACTTTCAAAATAAGTATTCATTTTTGAAAAGTCAAATCACATCAATTTAACATTCAACCATTAAAATTATAAAACATATACACTATAAATCATTACATCACTATGATGAAATCATGGATAAATTAGTATTTTATTCACTACTACTACAACAAAAGTCATTTTTTAAAAAAATTGAATTTACCAAAATAGACTTATAATTTGGCTTTGTAGTACATGTACAAGTAAAATGTTTCTAAGAAATTCTAACAATAGCTGAAATTGACACAAATAATAAAGAAAAATAAATCAAAGCACTTCTTAATCATTAAAATAGAATAACTAAAAAATACCACCTCAATCCAAAATTTGACGGTGACTTTTTATATAAGGCTCGTTTGGAAATCAGTGTTTTCGTTTTTGTTTTTATCCTCTTGAGAACAAAAAATATTCTTGTCCTAAGGATAACCCGGAAATAAAAACATGTTTGGTTGAGAATTTTGTCTCAAAAATTTCAAAAACAAAAAAACACGTATGACATACCTTAATTTTTCAGAAAGTTTGAAAACAGAAACAGAAAAACATGTTTGGCATGTCTGGATTTCTGAGAACAGAAATAGAAAAACATGTTTGGTAGCCTCTGAGTTCCATGAATTTCTAAGAACATAAATAGAAACATGTTTGGTGACTTCAAATATATTTTTAAAAAAAATAAGTACAAAAATTAATAAAGACAAATCTTTGGTAATTGAAAGACACTTCTGTACCAAAATATCTTCTTTTACAAGTTGGTATTGTTCATCATAAGCACATTGAAGTCAACAATTTTAATGAAATATTGATATGTATTGTAAATGTAAAAATTTTGGCAGCACCTCCCCATAAAAATGACAAGTCTATTTTTTTTTCACCTGATAGCAAAAAATATCACAAGATATATCCAAAAGTAACTCAATTTCAAAGTCATTAAAACACAATGCAGTACACAAAAGACATCAATTACATATGAAAAATGCTATTACATATCATACATATTAGATTATATAAAACAATGAGAAAATGTTATTACATCAATGTCATTTCTTTTACACCAAATAGCTCAAAATGAACATCTGACAACTCGAACATCCTCCAACTAGCTCCATCACATGTATCATTGGGAAAAAAACATACTATATTTATTGATTTCATATGTAGTCCAAAATGTATTACATTTTCATGATTAAGAAGAAGAAAATGATCACCTTTTTCGGGCTCAAATCACACATGGTTTGCGATTAAGATCCTTGACTCAAATCAACAATGCCTCGTGCACGTATAAACCAAAATAAAATGATGTTGCGTCTCAATGCTTCATCGTGATGATGAAATATTCATCTAACCAAAATCACCTTTTGATACCAAAATCACACATGGTACAGTTAGAGGTGGACACGAGCAATATGAGCTATGCCATCTTAGTATATAAATAATCTCTTGAGCTTCTCAATAAGTTTATACAACCCATCTAACACACATCCTATATACAGTCAACAAACAACCTCTCATCCTATAATATATGCATATTTTCACCCAGGCATCGAACAAAACAATTTCTTCAACAAAATTAGTCAAGCAATGCATCCAATGTGGACAATTTCTACTTCATAAAAGTCGTTCAAAAAGTCGAATCAGTGAGTTGGTATTGTATACAAGTACACAAGAAAGTGATTTTTGGTATGTTATACTAGTACTTAATTCAACCAAATGCCCAATGTGCAGAATTTTGTAGTTCATACAAATCAACACAATATGTTATACAAGCATATAAAAAATTGTAATAGTTCCTGAAAGTCAACCAAAGTATGTTATACAAATACATAACTCATGGGTAAAACATAGTAATAATCAAGCAAAGTATCCCATTGCAAACTTGTAATTCATACAAGTCAACTTAGACATTTGGTATGTTATACAAGTACCCACAATGCACACTTTGTAGTCATAAGAATGAAAATCCAAATAAGACCCACAAATTTATATGCAAATTAAGATCAATCAATTGCATAAACTGACCTTGTGCTTGGTTCTAGCAGTCCTAAACTGAGAAAGAGCAACAAGATGAGGTATCCCACCTTCCCTGACCAACAACCCTCTGTTTCTCACACTATCAGCATACAGTTCCCTTTATAAGCTTGTTTGGATGGAGAACACAGTGCAAAGTTCTACTTTCCTACCTTCCCACCATTCGACATATAATATGCAAAGTCAAAATCCATTGCAGACCGGTTGGGGATGAACCTATAAAACTACCATTTCAAATGAAACAAAATTCAATACGGAGTTGCCGAAAAATAATAAACAAGCCACAATTTACATAAACAATTAGGAATTTCAAAATTCATAAATATGAGGTCTCATTTACCTGCTGAATCAGTTGTCTGTCCTTCTCTTCCTTTTCTTATTCTTTTCCCTCCTTTTCCCCTTTTCTCCTTAGATGGAGCCTACATTTGAACAAGTTAAACTAAGTAAAAACTAAATTTAAATGGTTAATGAAACCTTTTAAGTTTTTCATTTATTGGAGTTTTGTATCTAACATTCTATTGTCACTAACTAGGTCGCATTCACATTTGAAAGGGCGAGTCATCTAACTGATCATACAATTTACACTCCCTACAAACAGTTCTAACTACCAAGCAGTATGGAAGTCACCCATCAATAACAAATGTGAGAAAGAAATTAGTCATTACACTTTATTGACAATCAAAACTCTTATACATGAGCAAATATATATGTCTTGACTATATACTAAATATTTAGTACACATGTCAAAATGTGACTGTCTATAAACATGCACGCATGCATCTACAAAATAATAATCAGAGTAAATTATAAGGCAAAATGCAATTCCAATTCTCCAAATTTTCAGTCCAAAACACAGAGCCAAAAATCACAACACAACTTCTAAAACTCTTTTAAATTTACATGAAAACAATATTGTGAAATACATCTTATACTTCTAAATTTAACTAAGCAATTTATGGATTGCCATTGAAGCTCCATTGATATCTTTTAGGTATAGATTAAGGAAAATGAGGAGAATCAAAGTAAGGTAAACTCTAAACCCTAACAATAATTGAAAACTCTTTACAACAAAAACAAGAAGTATGTAACCACGAAGCACAAGATAACTTCAAAAAGAAAGCACCTTAACTTAAGATGTGAGCTATACAGAACCACTATAAGAAAATCTAATTATATCAACAGATCAGTTCGAATCGATTATCGGGATCACATCCAAATTCATAAAAACCTAAATCATCAGATATTTCATAAAACAGCGAAACGAAACAATCAAATGAAATCAACATGAACCCTAACAAATCAAATCTGATCCGAAACAATTCACATAAACAAATCAACGAAACAAGTGAAGATTCAAAAGATTTCAAGAAAATGATGAAGAAATGCGAAATGAAAAGACGATAACGATGATATGAAAGGAACCTCTTGCTGCGAACAAGGGTTTGCATTGCATGAGCTGAGAAATCTGCTCCTCGAGGGTTTGCATTGCATGAGTGCTGGAAGGGACCGGATTGAAGCTCATCTTCAAAGGAGAGACCAGAGATCCCTTCGAAACCCTAGATTTTAGGGAAGATGAGTATCTTCGTCGTTGTAGAGAGAGAAATAGGGAGTTTAGAGAGAGAAAGTGGGAGTGCAGAGTGGGAAAGAGTGGGAACGAGTGGTGGTAGTGAACCCAAGATCGCTCTTCAAAAATCGCCATGGTCGCGCCTCCACAAGAACCCTAGAAATTGTTTTCGTGAGTGATTGGAGAACGTTTTTTTTTTTTATTTTTCTGACTTGCAAATTGTTTTTTGGGTTGAAGCTTACATGAAAGTGTACAGCGTAAAAAAAAAAAAAAAAAAACACATTTTTTTTTGTTCTATAAAAGACTCATGTTTCTCTAATTGTTTTTTTACTGTTCATTAGAACATTTTGGCTGATTTTCATACCTAAACACGTTTTGTTTTTTTTTGGGAAAAAAAAAAAACAAGAATAAAAACATGGTTCCCAAACGGGGCATAGGGTTATGAAGAACAAAAAAAAATTAAAGTTTAAAAGGAAGTAATTTGTGAAAAAAATGAATAAATTAAAAGTTAATCCATCTACTTAGGAAAAGAAAACAATCTCCAAAGCCTTATTGACACAAGTCACCTGCTTCACTGCCTTCACCTGCTTTAATTTCTCGGTGGTTAGGCATTAGTGGTTGTCAAAAGTCTTAGACCTATAGAAAAAGTGACTCATATTCACTATATATATATATATATATATATTATTAAATAAAGGATAAAGTGCATTAAATACCTTTTCTCTCTCTCAACTAACCCTATAAACTATATTTTTTACACGAAACTCCCTAAACTATCTAAACTTTTACAATTCACTTCATTCCGTTATAACCCCGTTAGTTAAATTAGGATAATTTGCACTCATATCCCCTGAGGTTTCGGTTAATTGTACTCGCCCCCTTAGATTTAATTTTTCTTACAATGACACCCACTGAAGGGGCCTCATGAAATGATTTTTGTGCCCTTGCTTTAGTGTAAAATACATGTTGGCTAAATTTATGGACCAAACAACCATTGTGTCTTAAGCTCAATTTAGAAAACTTTTCAAGTACTTTGAATACAATGATTTTTGAAATATTATCACATTTCTTTAAATTATTTTTTTTAAATTGTCATTTTTGTAATATAGGCCCCAAAAGTTATCATTTTTTTATTTTTCCCTAAAACTAATATTGTGACCTTTTACATTAAATAATAATAATACACTTTATTTATGATTATATATATATATTTATTTTAGAAGCTGATACATGTATAAAATATTTGTGAGCTCGTATAATTTAATTTATTTTGTAAATAAATAATATACAACTCCTATAATTTAAATAAGTATTAATACACTTTAATTATAGTTTTTGTTGTATTGTAAGATGTGATAAATGTATAAAAATGTTACAAATGGTTTATAATTTATAATCCTTATATAAAATTAATTTAAGCTCTTATACTATAAAATAATAACAAACTTTACTTATTATATTTTTTTATATTTTTATAAAAATATGACAAATGGTTTAATATTTATTAATTTTTTTGTAAAGTTAATTTAAGCCCTTACACTTTAAATAATGTCAAACTTTACTTATTATATTTTTAAAAATTATAAAAGATGATAATGAATCGAAATATTAGATAATCCTTGTGTTTTTATTAGTAGTATATAGATAGATAGATAAATATAAAGATTTATGTATTTTAATTTATATTATTTTTCCTTGCCGAAATATATTTGTCTTATATTTTTACTCTATATCTTATGAAATATCCATTAGAATAACATTTCAATTAATGTATATTAATTAATTTTTTTTAAAAAAAATAGGAAAATATTTATAACCCCTTGTCATGTATCTTTACTCTATATCTTTTGAGATATTTATTAGAGTTATACTTCAAGTAATGCATATTAATTAATTAATATTATTTTTTAAAAGTATTGAAATATTTTCAACCCATTTTCTTTTACTCTATATCGTTTTGACATACTCCTAATTAGGGTTGCACTTCAACTAATACATATTATTCATTAAATTTTATTTTGAATAAAATATTTGGAAATATTCCAAACCCCTCACATTTTAAAATAGTTATTATAGATATATATACATTATAGGGTTTTCATCTTGGGGCATGGAGATAATTTCACCACCTAAATATTTGTCTTATGAAATAAGGGAGACAACACAAGGGTATTTTGGTCATTTCTCCCCTTCAGGGTTTATCATTGCAAGGAAAATAAAATCTCACGGGGCGAGTGCAATTGATCGAACCCTCGGTGGATATGAGTGCAAATTGTCCTAATTTAACTAACGGTGTTATAATTAGGGATGACAACGGGTCGGGTTTGGCTAATACCATTACCACCCCATTTAAAAATTACTAATATCAAATCCGCCCCAAACCCATGACAGGTTGTAATCGGTAAATTGTAATACCATTACCACCCTGTCGGTATAAATTGGTTCCATATGTTGTACTAAATTATTTCTAATAAATTAGAAGCACAATTGATTTACTAAATTATTTGATAACAAATTAAGTTATAATGCGTTTGATGACAAATTAAGTTATAAACCAAGTATCTCTATCTTATTCTAGGCATATATTACGTTTTACGTTATAAACCAAATATCCCATATATTTAGACAAATAAATGTATATATACGCATGTTGACTGAAATTATTCCAAAAAATATATATATATATATATAGATGTCAGCACCAAAAATCAGATTAATGAGTTATATATAGATAAAGACGCATATATATATATATATAAAAAAAAAAAACGTAAACGGGTAGGGGTCGGGTTACCAACGAATTTTCAAGAAAACCCAAACTCGAACCGAACCCGCTTCGGATTTTAATTTTGGATACCAAACCCGTTTATAAGTTTACTAAACCCGCCCCAATCGGGTTGGGCCTGGTCGGAACCCAGCCGAGTCGGACCATTTTGCCATCCCTAGTTATAATGAAATAGAGTAAATTGTAAAAGTTGGGATAATTTTAAAAAATTTGTGTAAAAAATGTAATTCAGGGGGATTAATTGAGAGAGTGAAAATAGTTCAAAGGGATTTAATGCACTTTACCTTAAATCAATTTACGTCACTATTCTTGTTCACATCCTACGTATTAGTTTGAGCTCAAATTTTGTTGGTAATTGGATATTGCGATGGATAAAAATTTGGATAATTTCTCACGAACTATTTGTGAAACCAAATTTCTACACCAGACTATATTAAATAAAAAATAAAAAAAATAAAAAAAATAAGTCATAAAACAATACGAACTTTGATTTTCATTCCTTCCATCGTGAAAAAAAAATACATAACAACTTATTTTTTCGATAATGTTTTGCATGGTAGTTAGGATCACGATCGTATATAATAAGATCTTATGATTTTATGATCCAAAACAATCTGAATCGCACAAAATTGTTCATGGGAATAGGATCGTTATAGGATGTACGATCCTATTACGATTCTACTATCAATATAATATGGTCAATTTTTTTTAAAAAAAACAAATAAATACTTTAAAGCCCGAGCCTAATTAAATTTATTAAAATAAATAAATAATGAAAATACAATTGGTTGGACCTAATTCCTAATATCTCACCCACCACATAAATTGGGTCTCTCGACTCCCTCTCACAAGTCACAACACCATCACCATCTGATTACTAATGATTCAATTTATAAGAAAGTTTAATTTTCAACCGACAAGATTTTAATTTAATTTCTATAAAGTGCCCCTACAGTAGAAAAAGATGAATATTCATCAAATTTAGATTTTAAAATTTAATAAGTGAATATTTCATATTTAGTTAATAAATATTTCAACTTTAGTTTTAATAACCTCTAACAGATGCATCTCATCACTATATACTCAAACAAATATTAGAGATATTCTCATTATACAATTAGTACTTAGATTAAGTCTCAGAATTCGTAGTGTTGAGGATTCATTTTTATGAAACACAAATAATTTTATTTGTTATTGAACAACTTGTTTGTGAAGTTTTAATCGTGGAATTGAATTAACTCATGTATCGATTTCGATTGCGGTTGTTGTATTTAATGTAATGAATTCATACAATATCGATTTTAAAAATAAATATCGGATAAGTAAATGAATATCGGTGCGTCGTAACAATATCGATAATATTATTTGTGATATTTCTAAAAATGGAGAATTTGAAAATTTCTAAGTTATGAATTAATGTTGTGAACTTTTAGTTTCCAAAATAGTGTTTTGTTTATTATTTTGTGTTAACATGATATATTGATTGAAATTGAAATTTTGTTAAATGATATTTGTTTAGACATTTTGAAATTGTGTTTTAATTTTAATTAGTTTTGAAAATTTTAAGGTAACAAATATGAGAGAATTTCAGGATTAGCACGTTGATAAGACTTTAGGTGATGTTTTTGTATATATTTGGTGTTTTGAGTAAATTTTTGTTGTATTGTAGAGATGTCATTGGATAATGAGTTAAATTGAACTATTTTTATAACAATATAGTAGAATCTTATGATCCTACGGATCTTCCAGCGATCCTAAAAACCTTAATTTTTTGGGCACAAAAGAACCCCTAATCACTTATAACCCAAGTCCATATCCACTTAAATTAAAGTTTTTTTTTTTACTTACCCACAAAAATCTATTCAATCTGGTCATTATTTATGGGATTATCTAATTAAATAAATTGATAATACATTTTTCACTTATAATCTATTCACCATTGCAATTTGCAAGCCTATTATAACCTTGTACAAATTCTAATCTATGAATATAATATATATAGATATAAAGTAATTTTATGTATTTCTTTATATAAATATAGAAAAATATTTTTCCCCTCTGCCACAACTAATAAAGGTACTTATTTATATTTTTTCCCTTGTAATAAAGGCACTTCCAACTTGTCCAAAAATATCTTAACCTATTTTTATATTGGTTCCATCCCTATTTATTTTGGAAACAAGAGTACACTGACTCTCAAGTCTCAATTGCTAAAACAAACAACCTCAAAAGGCCCAAAAAGACTTGGAGCATATTAAATGTCCATTCATTTATAAATTTATTACTTAGACCATGGCCCACATGATTAGAACTTCTTGGAGCCCATAGTAGAGATATTATGAAGTGATTAACATTGCCAGAAATATCTTCACATCTTCAACAATTATATTTTGATATCTCAACTACACAGCTTCCTCTGATTCAATGACAACTTCATGTTAGCCCCATTGAGCTATCAACTGGATGTATTGAGTTTATAAACACTATTATATCAAAGTGTCAGCTTGAGGTAATCTTTGTGATTAAAAGACTACACCATCATAGTCTTTTTATGGTTGTTTAAAATTTTGGATAAATCAAAATGACGGCTCTTGAGATCTGGACAAATTTCACATAGTTAATTTTTTTGAGATTTATTACAATTATCTCTCCTTAAATTTCACCCGTGAGCTCAACATCTAGCCTAATCAAGAATTGAAAAATGATTAAAAAAACTTTTCTTCTTATATTAAAAGGCAATAAAAACCTTATATATATTGAAATATCTTAATGACTTGAGACGATACAAAGATATTAAATTAGAATAGATTTCTCACATTAATTATTAACCGTTGTTTTCTTACTAATAAAAGTAAGGGAATTATAAAGTAAGCATTGTGCTACATTCAAGTTTATCAATAAAAATGGTTTGTGAAAATGTCATTACCTAATACAAATTTAATTAAAAAATATTCACCGCCTTTTTTTTTTGTGACTATGTCCCACGAACTCCAACTAAATAAAGCCACTTATTTTGTGCATAACCTAAAATAAGATGCTCCTTACCAACTATAGGTTTGTGCTAGTATATATCGATACATATAATTTTGACCAACTTCTCACCAACTATTTTGCATACGTGGACACCACATCGAAACATGTCAGTGATCCCACCACTATCACCTACAATAAGCTCCACCATAACACACTGTTTCCCACCAATCCCACCGTTAAAACCAAGCACCATGACATCACAAAGCATTACACAAACATCATCAAGGCATAGACTTACAAAATCACAAATTATAGGCCTAATGGGTCCAGAAAAGACTATAAACTATACAAAGGACCTCACCAACCCCCAACCGGTAGGCGACCGGTCTAACTACTACAGACAACGAAACCCCACCGGTTCGAACCGGCCTCTTTCTCCAATATATACCCTTCACATTCGTCTTCCCTATCTCAGATTCACGGTTAAACGGCGAACAAAAACTCCGGCGAAGCAGTACAAGAAAGAAAGAAATGGCGACGAACGGAGAAAACGGTAGACACCAGGAGGTGGGTCACAAGAGCCTTTTGCAGAGTGATGCTCTTTACCAGGTAAAAAAAAATATTCTCATCTTCCATATATTATACACTGTTATAGTTCGTAGATTATATACTTTATATAGCATAGATCATTAATTTTTTTTTAAAAATTTCCTTTTTCAGTACATACTTGAAACAAGTGTTTATCCAAAAGAGCCAGAACCCATGAAAGAGCTTCGAGAATTGACTGCAAAGCATCCATGGTGGGTTTCATTGATTACTGAAATAGTTAATTGTGATACATACATATATATATATATATATGTGTGTGTGTGTGTGTGTGTGTGTATTAGTGAATATACCCATGTTGCATTTTGATTGAAATTTGTGTTTTTGAATTGGAAAATAGGAATATCATGACTACATCGGCTGATGAAGGACAGTTCTTGAACATGCTTCTGAAGCTGATCAATGCCAAGAACACGATGGAGATCGGAGTGTACACCGGTTATTCTCTCCTTGCCACCGCCCTTGCTCTTCCAGATGACGGAAAGGTACAAATATTAACATCCCCCTGTTTGGTTCTCAAGAAAATTGAGTAAGAAAATAGAAAATAAGTTCTGGATCTTCTGTCATAAGGGCGTGTTTCACAATATATATATATATCTATATATATATATATATATATATATATTTCACATTTGTCATAAACATAGGCCAAAATATTCAGCATTTTTATTTCTCCCAAACAAACAGAAATAAATCTATGTTCAAATGCTCTGGTCTTGTCCTTGTCACCCAATAATGAAATGGGAAATTAAACAAATAGTTCCAATACGTATACTTTCTGAAAAATTGAGGTCTTAAAACTATTTTTTCCAAGGTCATTAGATATTCTGTCATTCTTTGGAGGAAAAATTAGGACCACTTTATTAATTCTTAATTGTTCTTGTTATTTAAATATGAGTGTAATTACAGATTTTGGCAATGGACATAAACAGAGAGAACTACGAAATTGGTCTGCCAGTCATTCAAAAGGCCGGACTTGCCCACAAAATCGAGTTCAAAGAAGGCCCTGCTTTGCCTGTCCTTGATGAAATGATCCAAGATGTAAGAATTATCATCATCATAAAACCCATCACTCTCACTCTTGAATTGATCAACCTCTAAATATATATATATATGTATGTTTAATTATTGGTATATTGAATTGAATTGACATGTAGGGAAAGTATCATGGTACATATGACTTTATCTTTGTGGACGCGGATAAGGACAACTACATCAACTACCACAAGAGGCTGATTGATCTGGTGAAGGTTGGGGGTCTGATCGGGTACGACAACACCCTATGGAACGGGTCTGTGGTGGCGCCACCTGATGCTCCGATGAGGAAGTACGTGAGGTACTACAGAGACTTCGTCTTGGAGCTCAACAAAGCCCTGGCCGCTGATCCCAGGATTGAGATCTGCATGCTTCCCGTCGGTGATGGAATTACCCTGTGCCGCCGCATCAGCTGATCCCACCCTAATTTCATCAAAATGTTCACTTTTAATGTTTTAAAATTGTATTTTTCCTTGTTTATTTGAACCTTATAATTGTGTTTGTCAAAATATTTGAGATAATGTGCAATGAAATTATTACCACTATCAATTAAAAAAAATAAAAGAAAAAGTTGTCAGTGAATATTGTTACTGTTACAGAGGCAATGCATGGTTTTACCGTTTTAGTGGGTAGGAGTCAAAATCCCATTATTCCTTTTTTTTTTTTTTTTTTTTTTTTTGATAAGTCAAAATCCCATTATTCTCCAGAATAAAGTTAAAGTTATGGGTGAGTAGTGGGTAAACGACCACATTGAGTTTGGTGATGAATAAGATGAACATGGCAAGGTGATGCAATATTTTTTCGTTATTATACATAAGGATCGCACTTTTATATTGGATTTCTGTTTGAGAAAAGGAGAAAGCAACGCACAATAAACCCATATGGTATTTAAAAATTCACAAATTACACATAGAGGACTGAGGAGAAGAGAGAGCAAGGAAAGAAAATGGAGATGGGAGGAGGGGAATTGGTAATGGAATTCTTAAATATTGTACAACTAGCTTCCTAGAGTCAATAACAAGTTGCTTTAGTTAGAGCTGCAAATGAGCTGAACCGAATTTTAGAATATTAAAGTTTGATTCATTTATTAAACAAGTCTAAAAATTGTTATAGAGTTTGATTCATTTATTAAATGAACGATTACGAATTAAGACCAGACCGGACCGCCTACCAAACGAGCCCTTAATGACTCAAGCCTAAGGCTACTCACAAATGCCTCGATTCGTTTGGAGCCCAACCCTAGCCTACTTGAACCCCTTCCCCCACCACTGTTCCTTCCTATACCTCAATCTAAGTATTGGTGTAGTGTTATTATTCTCCACTACAACTCACTTTCTTGTATACTATACAAGTGGTGATAAACGGACGGGTTTGGGTTGGGTCGTGAGCGGGCAAGTAATAAATGGATTAGTGATCCACTCTCAATCCGTTAAGACATGTCGTAAATGGGTTGGGTCATAAACGGTTCGGGTCAACCTGCGGGTTGAGCTTGATCCGTTTTCTTAAAAAATTCAATAAGATGCATAACCAAAAATTAATACATATTTACAAAATTATATATATTTATTTATAAATATATATAATTATATATACACTGAGACATGTTTACTTGATGTATACATACACATATAAATATATATAATTATATATACACTGAGACATGTTTACTTGATGTATACATACACATATTAACGATCAAATATCATTTACATATTCAACTTGATTTATACGTACACATGTTCACTTTCAACACCATTGACCAGAGGAAAAGTCCTATAGATGTAAAATCGCACATATATATATTATATAATAAAAATAGAATTCTATTTGAAGTTGCCTACACGCAACTAGCTTCTAAAAATCTCTTGGATTAAATATCAATTTCAATGCTTATAACGATATGTTTTCAATTTACTTTTACCCCAAATTCTATACATTTATATACATATATATATATATGCCCACACAAAACAGTAAAAAGCTTGGAAAAAATCAATAAATTTTCAAAACTGCACCAATCAGTTCATTCAAACATCATTTCAGATTTTGAGCCTCACCAACAAAATCCCCCAAATTTATACATTTTTATATATATATACACACACACCAAACAGTAATTTTTTGGAAAAAATCTTATATAAAATTGGTAAAAAAAATTTAATAAATTTATCCCTCAATTGCTAATTTTTTTTTTATAAACTTTGTAACCATTTATATACACACACCACCAAAAACTGGAAAAAAGAGATTTGATCTGGCTTCTCAAAGAGAATTTTTTTCAATGCCTCATATGTATGTTAACATACATATATATACGACTAAAAGAAGGATGCGAACCTGAGAGAGACAGAGAGAGGTGGTCTTGTCGGAGAAGTCGAGTGAGTGAGAGGAATGAGAGAGGAGAAGTCGACTGAGAGAGAGGCATGAGAGAGAGAGAGGTAGAGGTGGTCTTGACAGAGAAGTCTAGGTCGTCGAAAGACTCAGGATGAAGGGTTGTGAATATAAGTGACAGGTTAAGATAGGTACCCAACCCATTATCAAACCGCGAAATTGAAGAATGTTAATAACTCAACCCATTAACGATCCACATCTTAAGCCACTCAACAAATAACAAAAAATTTGAGAGCAGGCGTGGGCGAGTTGGTGGATTTGGGTAAATTTTGCCACCTCTATACATTCATGTATACAAAGAGGGAGATACAATCAGTAGAGAGAGGATGTAGGTATAGATGTATGGAAAGAGAGAATAAGATAGAGAATGCACGTGCATATAATATATGAAGAGAACGAGAAAGAACGATGGATTATGTTATAGAAAGCAGTGGTGAAGATGGAGAGTTGAGAGATTTAAAAGTTCACCTCCATGGCACATGATGTTGTAAGACACAAGTGGTCATTGCATACCAAACAACGTCAGCCACCATAACCCCATGTTTCAAAGAAATTGATAAATATGTAAACAAAGACCAACTGCATTTGGCCGTAAAATCTATATACAGAATCTACAGAAATATCACATTTTGGGAAAATTATGACATAGTCATGAAACAGTTATTATCCCAGCCAGCAGATCAATACATTCTACAAATCTGGAACCTCAAACCTGAAACTCCATACTCAAATTCATAGTATGCCCATAAAAATGAATCATGCACAGTACTCAACTAATTTCAGGCAGGCACAAAAGCAAAGTCAAATAACTTTTTTCTCCTTTAGATAAACACATGCGCACTGATAGGAAACAAACGGGTTAGGCTCGACAGGGCTGTAATGAAATTGTTGTCAACCCGCCCCCCGCCCATGGCCTATCAAAAACCCAAATTCCCACAATCGGGTATGTGGTCAACTTCCATGGAAAAATCCAACCATTCACACCTATATCTGTTTGGCAAATGAGGAACCATACATACCATCAGCATCATCGTCCTTGACATGAATGGCTAGGCGTAGTTCGCGCAAATTTTCTCCCTCGGACCTTTTCTATTATATACTATACACTTAAATCCTCTTTATTATTCTCTCCCAAAGTTATTTTTGGCCACCCTTAGCATCACTACAGTTCTTTCCTCACGTAATAGTCTTCCTCATTTAAACTTGCACTCTAGGTCTCCCCGTACATGTCTCTTAACTCTCTTGGATTTTTATTGAATCGTGCTACACCTAATTTATCTCCCTCTGATCACTACTAACCTCCACATCTCTTCTAAACTCCACTTCTCAACATTCTCATTTCCTACTTCTTCTAGGGTCCAAAACTCTCTACCCATAACATAGTTGGGCAATTACACCTTGTAACATTGTTCTTTTAACCTATATGCTGATTCTCTTAGAGCACAAAATTTCAATACTTTGTCTCTAATCTCTTTACACTAGATAAAGAAAGAGGAAAAGAGAAGTCCTAATACCACTCAAAAGAATACAGAGGCATGGTTTAGAAACTGCTTCCTAAAAAGTTCAAAGTATAGTACCTACAAACATAACATTGAGAAAAAAATCTGCAGTTATGAGAAAGATGGAATATAAGGATCATCATTGAGCTTGATATATATAGAAATGATGCCTGTAAAACCGAAAAACAAGTACTGAAGGGATAAGGTAGGCCCTTATCTCAATACTTCCTCAAGTCAAGAATGTAGGAAGCCAACTCATTCTGACTGAAACAAGGGGCAAAGTTAAAAAACATTTCAGTATCTTTCTAAATTCTACAAATTTAACCAAACGAAACACCATTTTTGATGGGTTAAGTCACTGTTCAAATTGAAATTCAAACACAACATAATTGAATAAACTCTTTGTTCATTCAGAATTAGTTACTAGATTGATTTTTAAAGCAACCTGCATTGTTCCTAAATGCTCACACAGGTATTTAGTAGGAACCAGGAAGAAATATAGTATACAAATACATATACGCACATGTATAATTGTATGTACATAATTAAATTTGTGTATAGACACATAAATTACCTGCATTGTTCCTAAACGTTCGCACAATTATTTAGTAGGAACCAGGAAGAAATATAATATACAAATACATACACCCACATATATATACATATGATCACTTGGTGGCTTTAAATTGGTGGATAGAAGGACATTAGATATATACAAAGCCCATGACTTAAAAAAGGGAATTAGATAATCAGCATGATTAAAGGACAATTCCATCAAACAGAAAGTATTGAAATCTAAACATCTAAATTCCAAAACTTAATGGGTTCATAAAACATACTTGTATTAAAACAACTAAATAAGCAAAACAGAACTCCGATATCTCTCAATCAAAGCCACTAAAACATCAAATCAAGGTCTCTGATAATCAGAATCAAAATAAACATAACCCAAAACACGAATAATTTAAAGTCATAAGCATACGAACCAACAGTACCAAACTCAACGGTACGATTTCTGGAACCTAGCACGAGCACCACGACCACCGAACTTCTTGGGCTCGCACCGGCGAGGGTCGGCTACGAGCAGAGTCCGATCATACCTCACCAAGATGTCCTTGATCTCCTTCTTCGACTGTTCGTCGACGTATTTCTGGTAGTAGGCGACAAGGGCTTTGGCGATGCTCTGGCGGATGGCGTAGATCTGGGAGGTGTGGCCACCGCCCTTGACGCGGATGCGCATGTCTACGCCGGCGAAGCGGTGGCGGCCGAGGAGGAGGATGGGCTCATAGGCCTTGTAGCGGAGGATCTCGGGCTCGACGAGCTCGATGGGGCAGCCGTTGATCTTGATCAGGCCACGGCCGCGCTTGCAGTAGGTGACGGCGACGGCCGTCTTCTTGCGGCCGAAGCACTGGACGGACTCCATTGGCGCGGGAGTGGGAGTGGCCATGGTTGGTTGTCGGCGGCAAAACCCTAACCCTAGAGATGTGGTTGCAGAGGAAAATGAGTGTGAGAGGCGGAGGTGAGAGAGTGACGAAAGTATATATATGTTGGAGATGGAATTAGGGTTTTGGGAGATATGTTAATAGCCCTGATGGTTTGTGTATTTACAATCATGACACTGATTTGTTTGATTCGTGGGCCACGAAAAGTTCAATTCGTTTGGGCCCATGGGCTTTGGTCCACTAATGAAAGGCTATTTAACCAACGTTTGTAAAACTCATGAGATACTATTGTGAATTGCCTTACTTTCAGAAGAAAAGCTAGGATGCCGAAAAAATCCGCCTCCATTTAAGCAGGTAGGGTGGGAGAAAATTCTCGGTTGATAATCGGGGTGGGTATGGGGAGGGGTTGTTCCGCCCCGCCGCCTCGATTATTAATATACCTTCAACATTATCATATATTATTAATATATACCCTTTATATAAAATAACTCCTTCATTTTTTTATATTTAACTCAATACTAGTCATGTTATCCTTTCATTATTTTATTCTTTTTGTCTTAATTTCATATCAATTATATTAAAAATTACATGGTTTACTTTGTTTCTCATATAATAATAATATATTCAAAGTATAACTTAAGAAATTACACATTACCTTTATTTATATGGTTTTTTTTTTAAGTGTGAAAAAACCCTTCGCCCTATCCTGTTAAATAATCAAGTATGGGGCGAATATGAGATAACAAAATTAAACGGGAATGGGGATGGGGAATGTGATCCCCGCCCCGCCCCATTGTCATCCTAAGAAAAGTTGAATCTAGGATTCTAGCAGAGTTTATAACTTTTTTTTATGGGCTTTTCAATTTTTAATATAGTGGACATTGTGATTTTTATATGGGCTGTTCAGTTTGGCAATATGCATTTCTTTTCTTTCTTTTTTTATTTCATTTTCTTATATCATGTATTTACTATTTATTTGATGGTTGGTCATAAATACAACATTTAACATAATGAAATATTAAAAATAATTTTTAAAAAGAAGGAAAATTTGTAGTAGAAATGCATAATTGGTATCTTAGAACAAAATCGATATGCTAATTGGCTCGCTCTGACCTCTTAGAGTCTCGCTTAATAAGTTAAAAAACAACTTGAAAATTTTGGAAAAATATTACTCCAAATGCAATTGTCTTTAATTATACTAGTGTATAGGCTTTGATTTACTTTGGACGCAGGGGTTCTACCATTATTCTGCCTGAAAAGAAGGATTCTTGTTTGCTCTTTTCTTTGTCAAACCTTAAGAATGAAATGAAATGTCCGTATTTTAAAGTGTGAATGAAATTCATTCCATAGGCGGTGTTTGGTATTTTTTATTTTTTGTTTGATATTGTTGCATTTTATGAAGCAAAAACACGTTTGGTAAACTTTACATTGTTTTGAATGGTAAAAAATACTCCTAAACAAATTTTACAAGAAAAACATGTATTTTTTTTTTCTTTTTCTGCACTATGCATTGAATATATATATATACATGAATATATCTAGAGCCCCAAAATCATCACCACCACCATCACTGCCTCTGACAATCACCACCACCACTTTCCTTTGCCCCAAACACCACTGTCGCAGTTGTCGCCTCCAACCACCACCACCACTTCCATTTGTCCCAAAACACCACATATGTATATATGTGAATATCGACAACAAATACATCAGTACCAAATATATTTATGTTTTAGAATCACATATTACATGAACGCAAATATGTATTTCTGTTTTTTAAATTTCACAGCATAAAAACATACACATGAACTAAACGGACCGATAACTAAAGATATGGAATGGGCTTTTCATTTCCTAACTAAATTAAAAACAATATTTAACTTTTTATTTTAATGGTATTATAATCAAATAAGAGAATGAGAATCACCTTTAATCCAATTGATTGTGTCTAAGAGAATGATTATTTTTAGTATCATCCGCTTAAGGCTTAATAGTCCTTTTATAAGAAGATTAATCATCTCAAGTCTCTCTCACGGGAATCCTCAAATGCAGGGTTCATGGGTGTGAGAATTAATCTGGGCCATCGGATGGGACGATGGGGCACTGGTTGGTGGCATCAGGGAGGGATCCGACGACCTGGAAGAACCTTAATGACTCTGGACCATAGGATGAGTGATGTAGCCTGCAATTGATAGTTCCGGTGAGAGAGATATAGCGTAGAAGATTTGGATACCTTCTATAAAGCTACACCTTTTCCAATCCATTTGGACGAATTGGCCGAATCTCACTATCTACATATATATTTTTTTACATTCTAAAGGAGTTAAATATTTTATTTGCACAAATATAGTGGATGACCACATTAACATTAGCTTATATCGTTTAACAGAAAAAAAGCTCTGAAATGATTACAAATTTACAAGTCACAACTTGCAGTTTTTTTAAAGTATAAAAACTCTCTACTTTCTTTAACAAAGTAAAACTGCTCCACCAAATAAAAAATACCAATAATTCATCCTTATATATATAATACCTCTTTGATCTTTCAAATATTCATCCTTATATATATATATATATGTATGTATATATTTAAATATAAATATTTGGTGGAGTGCAACTGTGCAAGATATTTATATATATATGTATATATTCAAACAAAGGGTACGGTCCCCAGCGGCTGAATCTATTAAATGCCACCTGTTCATTACATTAGATAAGCAATTTCTCTCCCTAAAAACACCAAATCCTCATAACTCACTCTCTCTCTCACACACACACCCCGACACACGCAACATGGACCCTGAGGAGGCGGACGAGCCACTAACCCCGGCAGGCCGCCTCTTCCTCCGGCCGGAGATGAACCAAATCATCACCTGCGTCATCGGCCACCAAAACCCCATCGACATCTCCGCCCTCAAATCTGAAATCGCCAACTCCGTCATGATCACCCTCCCCCGATTCACCAGCCTCCTCGTCCGCGACCGCCGCCAAATCGAACACTGGCGCCGAACTCAGCTCCACCTCGACAACCACTACGTCATCCACCACGACCCCATTGTCTCCGGCGTCTCCGACGAGGACGCCGTCAACGACTACCTCGCCGATCTGGCTGTGTCGACACCGCTCAGCTTCGATAAACCCCTCTGGGAAATCCACCTCCTCATGGCCCACAAGTGCACGATCCTGCGTGTCCATCACGCGCTCGGCGACGGAATCTCGCTCATGTCGATGTTTCTCGCGTGCTGCAGGAGGGCCGATGATCCTGCTCAGCCGCCGACGATCAAAACCCTAGGGACTAGCTCTGCGAACCGGACGAATCGTGATCGGAGAGATTGGAGAGTGTGGAGAGTTTTGCAATTGGCGTGGATTTCGGTGGTGTATATATTGGAGTTCGTGGTGAGGAGTTTGTGGGTCAGGGATAAGAGGACCGCCGTGAGCGGCGGCGCTGGGGTGGAGCTCTGGCCCCGGAAATTGGTAACCGCTAGGTTTCAGCTCGACGATATGAAGACCGTCAAAAAGGCGGTCACCGATGCGGTACTCTTTTTATTATTATTTTATGCGATTTTATTGTTTTAATTTTATGTGGGTTTGTTGATGTTACAAAACAGTGCATAAAACAAGTACTGTTCTCGTTGAAGGAATTTATAGTAACCCCAAATTGTTTAGTCTGCTTGAATTGCCCAATTTAGAACAGTCAACTTTATGTATATGATCTGGAATCATATACTATCTCCGTCCGGTGTCCAAGTTGACTTTTTAATATATATATATATTTGGTTATTTTGTGTTTTCATTTTTTTCCGTCAATATGAAGGATAATTAAGAGTAGGGCTATTATCATCAAACCCTCCCATAGTTAAATTTTTTTTGAGTAGTTTGAAGAAAACCCTGTAGTTTCACATTTGATCAACTTGCCCCTAAAACTAGATGACTAGATGAGGGTTTACGAATTTTTTTTTTTAAAAAAATTAAAAACAAAAAGAAAATCTAATTCTTAGTTCAATATATTTATTTATATTTTACCCTAATTGGTAGTTCGAAAATAAAATATTTCGGCGTTAATTTTTTATTTTGGCATAAATCTAATTAGTATTTTGAAAAAAAATCTAATTAGTATTTCGAAATATTGTTTTTATCTTTCGAATTGAATTTGTTTTTATATTTTATCCTAATTGGTAGTTCAAAAACAAAGAAAATTCGGCATTAATTTTTTATTTCAGCATAAATATTTTTTTTCGTTTATAGTAAAATATATATAAAAAATTAAAAACGAAAAAAAATATAATTGGTAGTTCGAAATATTTTTTATATTTTGGACTTAATTGTTTTATATATATTACTTGAATTGGTAGTTTGAAAAACAAATTCGGCATTAGCTTTTTATTTTAGCATAAATAAATAAAAATTTGTTTATCATAAAATATATATAAAACAATTCGTACTTGGGGCATTTTTGCTTTTGTTTTTAATTTTTTTTTTCCCATTAAATCCCCCTATGGTTTCAAGGGCAGATTTGTCTTAAATTAGAGGGAATGGGGAAGTTGATCAAATGTGGAATCATAGGGGGGGTTTCAAACTACAGGGATTTTTTAACAAAATTGAAACCACAAGGAGGTTTCATGAGAAAAACCCTTAAGATTATATTCATAGTTGTCATAATCCCGATTCATAGTGGTAAAATCTTACATCTTACGATTCTACGATTTTGCTAGTACGATTTTACCACGATTTTATTACGTTAAAATAATGGTTAGACGGTTAAGTCCTTCATATGAAATGCCCAAAAATTTAATGATTTAATCCAATATCCCAATATATGACCTAAATTTATGATAAAATATTTAAAAGTCCAATGTATTAGAATTTTTTTTAAATTCTAATATGATTTAGACGTTTAAATTAAATATTTAATATTTTCTTACAAAAAATAATACGTTTGAGTTACGATTATTATTCCACGGATCCTAGAATGATTTTTCATAGATTCTGACAACCTTGATTATATTGTATAGAGATTCGAAACTGAACTAATATTTTGGGACAAGTAATGTTGAAAAAGTGAAAGACTAATATGGGACGGAGGGAATATATATTTATTTAAGTGCATAGTCGGTGGTGTTTGTATTAGAGTTCGTGGTGAGGCGCTTGTGGATTAGAGATGAGAGGACTGCAATTTACGGCGGTGTTGGGGTGGAGCTCTGGCCCAGGAAATTGGTCACCACTAGGTTTCAGCTAGAGCTAGTAAAATGAAATACGACACGATAACACGACATGAATTAAAAGGGTTAGGGTTGACCATAAAGGGTTAAAACTGTATAAGGGTCGACCCGAACACGACAGGAGAATATAAGGGTCAACCCGAAACGACACGAATAACCCGAACACGACACGTTTGACACGATTATATTTATTTTTATTTTTTATTTTTCTTTAATTGGTCATGAATTGAAATATATCAATAAACTATTACTGGATCGTGTAAAATTTAATTTAATTTTGCTGATAATAGGTTAAATAGTTCGTTTCGTGTTAGATTATGTCAAATTTAATTTAATATATTATAATAAATAAACTAAATTTTTATTGATATTGCAAAATGTGGCATAAAACAAAGTACTATTCAACGAATCAACACCGAGTTGAAACAACTGAAAACCCTAAATTGTTAAATGGTCTGGTTGAGTCTAGTTAAAATTGCCCAATTTAGAAAAATCAACTCATAAAGTTTAGTTTTATATATTATAATTTTCCATATATAATAATATTTCAGTGATAAGTTTATAATAACGATAAACTAGTTTCCCGAGTTTAGTTTTATATATTAGGGTAAATTACAGTTTAACCCCTTATTGATAGTGTAAATTACACCCGCACCCCCTTTATTTTTGCTAATTACAATTTCAACCCTGAAAGGATGAAACCCATATCCGGCGACCGGATATGTGAAATTACTCTTATACCCCTTTTTTATATTTATTTTAAATAATCAAATATTTTTTATGTTAAATTACCTATTTACCCTTCCAAATCTTCTTCTTCATCTCACCATTACTCTTTCCTAAAATCCCTAAAATGAACTACCAATTATCAAACCTCAATTCCTACTCATACTCAATTAATTGTCCATTTTCAATGACAGAAAAATCAAAACAAAATGACATATATATCTATATATATAACTATCTATATATATACACGCACACATATATACATATATAACTATATAGATAGATATACACCAATGGGGAGAGCTAGAAATGAAAAGATCAGTAGAGATTTTCTTGGTTTTTAAAATTGAAATTACAAAGTTATAGTCTAGTTTTATTCATCCCCCTCAAGGTTAAGGTTTAATTCTTGTTTTTGCCATGTATAGGGGGGAAATTTACAGATGTATGCATATGGGTATATACATATATTTATGCACACATATATATATATATATATAAGTGATGAGGGTAGTTTAGGCATTTCACATCATTTTAGATGGACAAACAAGTCTTTACACACAGATAAGGGTAATTTGGTCATTTCGCATCTCAGATTTTGGTTGACCCGGTTTGACCTCTCCGGAGAATGAGTTGAGGGGGTGAAAGTGAAACAAATAAGGGGTGAAACTGTAATTATTGAAAATAGAGGGGGTGCGGGTGTAATTTACACTATCAACAAGGGGTCAAACTGTAATTTACCCTATATATTATAATTTTACATATATAATAATATTTCAGTGATAAGTTTATAATAACTATAAACTACTTTCCCCACAACTTGATATAAATGTGGGGTCAGTTGGTCCCTGATTACATCAATACTTTAATTATTGGAGTTGGATTACCCACATATGTGTCTAACATTATCAGATTATGGTTGGATAAGAACTCTATCTTTGATATACTTTTCTAGAATAAGAATATGGTTTTGTGACATTATATCTATATATTTGAAAAATGAATTGTGAATTAGTGTACTTCAAGCACTGGTCTGGTGGTTGTCACTTATGTTTGAAGTATCAAAGTTATAGATTTTGATTCTCATTTTAATGTGACTATATCATAATGCAGACCATTAACGATGTTCTTTTTGGGGTAGTATCATCTGGCCTATCAAAATACCTGGATGTTCGATGCCCAAATGGTGAGTCTTTTTAAATATATCTGTTATATTTTACATATACTTGAAACTAAATTAGTTCATCTCTCTTCTAGCTCTCCAGGAGGGTCTTCAAATAACAGGTGTTGCCATGGTTAATTTAAGACCGCAACCAGGATTGCAGGTCAATATTTCCCTCTATTTCACTCCCCTCATTACACTAGGAAAGTGCATTTATTGAATTTCAATTTCATAGTTGAATTGAATTGACGGGGTACCAATCAGGATGTTTCGGATTTAATGGCAAGAAATTCAGGATCACGGTGGGGCAACCAATTCGGTATACTTCTCCTTCCTGTTTACTACCACAAAGACGGCGCTGATCCTCTGCAGTACGTAAGGAGAGCAAAGAAAATGCTCGATAAGAAGAAACTATCATTGGAGGCTCATTTCTCATACAAAGTGGGCAACTTTATTATGTCTTACTTGGGATCGAAGGTAGAATTGAACACCGAACTTGAAAAACTACCCAACTTTTACCCTTTTATTTTTAGTCTTACAGATGATGCTATTGTCAATGTTTTTGCAGTATGCAAGTTTGCTCAATTACAGAATTATCTGCAATACAACGTTTACAATCTCCAATGTGGTTGGTCCACAAGAGGAGATAACACTTGTTGGCAACCCTATAAATTACATAAGGGCAAATACATGCAGCTTACCACATGTACAACTCTAAACTTAGTTTAATCCCTTTTGAAATTGCGTATATATATATATATATATATATTGTACTAATTCTTTATATTGTGGTTGCAGGCAATCACTATGCATATGATGAGCTATGCAGGAAGAGCTGACATGCAGATTTTGGTGGCCAAAGAAATTATACCCGACCCAGAAACTTTAGCCAAGTGCTTTGAAGATGCATTGCTCGAATTGAAGGAAGCAGCAGAGGCTGTCACTAAAACCTAAACAAAGTTTCTTGAAGATTAAAATTGCAGGTTAAAAGGGTAAATTTCACCTTGATTCTCCCTTAATTGTTTGTAAAATTATGATCCAAACCCACATCCCTTCCTTGTGTATGTTCCTTTCGTTTTTGTTGTTTTACCCCAAAAAAAATTATGTATTTTCTACCCTGATATTGTAATAAAATTCAAACACAAAAGTAAAATCTCTGTATAATTTCCTGCAACAGAATAGCCAAAGTGACATTGGACCTGTGCGTGTTTGCGCGCCCCATTGTCCTTTACGAGGGATAATTTTTTGCTAGTGAAATTGAAATGAAATGTCTCAAGGATCAACGTCTGAGAACTTTAAGGGCTATTTTTTCAAGTTATTGGCCTTTACTAGGTAGTTGTTGGAGGTTAACTAACGTTAGGGGATTTAGGTGAGAATATTGAAAACTGAGAAGGCCTACCTGAAATTATGGCAAACCTCAGAGCTCTAGGTAGAATTATTCCAAAAATAATAATAATGATAATTTTCAAACTTCAAATCAAATGAGAACTTCGCCTCAGACCGGACGAAAAGAAAACTTAAATGGAAATTAAAAGAGCATGATTTGAAGATCACCCAAGCAAGAGACCCAAATCAGATAAAAAATCTAGAAATTTCTGAAGAAGAAAAAGATACGTACTATTTGATAACGCTATGTGCTAGTGATTGTGAGTGAGGAGTTTGTGGGTTAGAGACAGGAGGACCGCGGTGAGCGGTGGTGCTGGGGTGGAGCTGTGGCCCCGGAAAATGGCTACGGCTAGGTTTCGGCATGGGAGTGGTCAAAAGAGCCGTTGTCGACGCTGTAGGTTTTCATGCACTATGCACTCTCTTCTTATAACTACGTATGCAATACTATCTCTTCTTATAACTACGTATGCAACACTACTTGGTCCTACGTATTTAACCCAGATCTTATTTAGATCATTTTATAATTAATTGAGACATTAATTTGTTTTAGTTAAGTCTTAATCCATATGCCTCTTGTTTAGCCTATAAACAGAGACATTCTAAACAAGGGCGGAGCCATGAAATGCATAGTGGGGACATGACCCTCCTTAATTTAAAAAAAAATTAATTTTAGTACGTTATAAAATTATATATTTTAGGAATAAGTTCATTATATATGCCCCCCTCTCCACCCCCAAATTTTGTAAAATAATTTTTCACTAACCTACAAAAATATATATATATATATATATTTACATATAAGTATAAATATATAAAAAAGGCGCATATGGCCCACTTAGTGATGGATCCAGTTAAGGATCAGTAGGGGGCAGTGGTCCCATAATCCATAAATTTATTATAATATTTTTTATTTTTAAATTTAGGATATTTAATATTTAACTCCCACTGAATTTTTATTCTTCTTATATTTTTTACTCTTAAATTAAAAATATTTAACATTTAGCCCGCACTACTTTATGCCTAGATCCGTCCCTAGGCCCACCTAATTATTTTTCCAGACTTCGCCCCTGATTCTAAGGAGGAAAAGGACGGGGTATTGGACAGTTGAGGAGGAATCTCTAAGTCTCTCTCACACCCGCACACACTTCATCAACGGAACCAATAACTTTGTTCACACTATCATCTTCTTTCTCTCTCACACAAGCTTGTCTGGGTTTTTATCTCTCTTAATCTTCCTTGGATCCAATGATTCATCTATGACTTTCTCATATTTGTATTTTGATATTACTATTTATATTAATTAATTATTTCTCATATTTGTATCTTAATATCACCATCTATATTATTTATCTAAGAATCCCCTGCAATTTTATTTTGAACTGGCCATTCTGTTTTTTAATATGACAACCCAATTTCAAGTTACCTAATATGATTCATAGTACTACTAAAAAAAACTATAACCAAAACTTCCTCTAACGTACACAAAATGAAAACGATTTTCAAAGGGACCCAAATGCTCTTACTAACAAATAATAATACCGTACAGGATCAATTTAACCCTTGTTTTTAAGGGCACAATGCATGGCAGGCATTGACGGATTCAATTCAGGCCCAATGGGGGCCATGGCCCCACTGATTTTTTATTTTTTTTATAGTTTTTATCATAAAATTTTAGATATCTAGCATTTAGCTTCGACTGAAATTTTTTTTTATCTTAAGTACCACAGAATTTAGATTTATTTATAAATAAGCCCCCACTAAAAATTTGTTTTAAACCCCACTGAAATAAATATATGTCATTTATACCCCAAAAATCCAAAATTTTTTTTTTTAGCCCCCACTGACATGAATCCCTAGATCCGTCACTGATGGCAAGCCCCACTGATTTATTATTTACTTATAATTTTAATAAAATATTTCTTAAATATAAAAGGACAAACGTATTCAAAACTTAATTATTCAGATTGAATAAAAATGATAATTGTTTAGCTTATTTTTTTTAATTAACGGAGTATATGACATTACAGACCATTAACGGGGTAATATCATCTGGGCTCTCAAAATACCGGATATAAAATCGCCTAAAGGTGAGTCTTATCACATATACATATCAGCTAATATTATTTTACATGTAATCACTTTTAATCAACAATCTACCATAAAAGGTTAAACTAATAGAGAAGTTGTGACTGTATTTATATGATTCAACATGTCTCCAAAGTTTGACCTCATTTTTGGTCTAACACGTGTAATAAATTTTTAATAAATGTGAGAGTGAACTTAGGATCTCATGGTGAAGGATCCAAAAATTCTTTTATCTCACTCACCTGTCCAGATTAATGAACTTCCTACTCTTATACTAATTAACTACTTCTACTCTAAAAATTTAACCTAATAAAGATGCCTAACTTGTATTTATATGTTTCAACAATCACCTTCACTAAATTGAGTCAATTTTGTCTTTTCTATTTCTCAACGAGGGGCTTCAAATTACGAGTCTTGCCATGGTTAATTTAAGATCACGATCAGGATTACAGGTTAATATTTTCTTTAATCTCTCTGTCTTCTTTTTAAATTTGTTAATATTTTCTTTAATCTCTCTATCTTCTTGTTAAGTTTATTAGCGGTTTGAATTGACGTTAATCAAGTGATACGAATCAGGATTTTTCAAAGTTGACGGTAAAAAATTCAGGAATGCGGTGGGGCAACCAATTCGGTACGGTTCTTCTTTGTGTTAATTATCAAAAGAATGGTGCTCATCGTCTGTAGTGTGTAAGGAGAGCAAAGAAATTGCTTGACAAGAAGAAACAGTCATTGGAGGTTCATTTCTCGTACAAAGTCTTCAACTTTGCTATGTCCTATTTGGAAGTAAAGTTAGTATTCAACATTTGTGTGATTCTCTCACTAGTTATCTCACTATTCAAAGCTTTTATACTGATCTATGCAACATTGATACGGATACGGAGTGCAGATACGATATGATACGACACGGGCGTGGAGATACAACAAATCTAAAAAGAAATAGGATACGGGTACGGTGGGATATGACAAAAAGAAATGAGACTTTTTTATATATAAAAGACTAAATTCTGGTCAATTCTTGAAAATATTAAGAAAATGAAATCATTACGAACACATGAGTTTCTTTCGTAACACTTTTAGTCTATATTTTATAAAAGCTAAAATTTTCTTAATTATAGTACTTCATAATATTGTTAAAAAAGTTTATTTCTAATGTTTAAAAACTTGTTAAAAACGTATTATTTGGTATTTAAAAAGTATTTGATACGTGATTGAAGTATCTTACAAGTATCAAATACGTGGTATAAATTAAAAAATATAATTTAAAGTTATGGATACGTTTCAGATGTATTGAACACATATCCGCGAGTATTAGAGGAATATCGGTATCCGACACGTATCCGATACGGGTACGTTGCTCTTGTAGAAATATTTGTACTTTGTAGATACCGACTAATTCACATAAACTATGAAAGACAATTTGTACTATTAGTGGCGGGCGTCTCAAAGAATGATTCGTACTTTTGAAGAGCCGATTCTCAAACTTGATACTCCATTCTTCACAATTTAAGTGTCCACTTTTTATGTTTTCTCCATCCCAAAATATGTATATTCTTTAGAAAAGCCAAAGTATTTTATTTTTTCAATTTACCAATTTAACCTTCATACATTATAATAATAAAAGTCTACACTACAAACCATCACATCATGAATCCCACTATGGGTAAAATGGTTAATTTATACCATACCCATATAATAAAAGATAGAAGTACTAAAAGTAATCCTTTTATAAAGTTGATTCCCTAAAATCAAAACTTAAAATGGGACAGGGGAGTAATATTTAGGTACGAGTGTCTAATTTTTTTTCAATTAAACAAAATAAGATTACACCAAGCAAAAATATTAATATTACTTTTTTTTATTATTTTTTTTTATTTTGAAAAGTAAGAGGAGCTGTTACTTGCAGGCAACCCCATGTACAACTTTTAACTTATATAAGGGCAAATACATCCAGCGTACCTAGACCTGTCAATGGATTGGATTTTGACCCGAATTCGATTCGAATCCGATCCGATTAGCTGGATTTGGATTAGAAAAAAAATCCGATAATCCGAATACTATCCGAATCCGATAATCCGATTCCTTAACAAATTGGATTTGGATTTGCCTAATCCGATCCGATAATAACCCGATTCGATTAATTTTATATATACACATATATATTATGTTATTAATATGTAAATATTAAATAGTATACTAAATTATGTTTCAAAATTTTTTTTCGCTTTTTCATTTTTATGTTTTTATAGTCATGTATTATAAGTATTGATTGTAAAATATATAATTTAGTGTTTAATATTCTTAAAAAATAACATAAAAATAAAAAAAAATTAATATTTTTTTGTAATTTTTTTTTACCTAATCGGATCGGGTTATCGGATCGGATATCCGAAAATAAACAAATTCAGATTTGGATCAATTAAGTGAAAATCCATCGGATTATCGGGTCGGATATATGCTAATCGGATTCAGATCGGATCAGGACAGATCCGATCCGAATCCGACCCGTTTACAGGTCTAAGCGTACCCCATGTAAAACTTTTAACTCACTTTGATTTCGTATTCGAAATTATTGTATATATAATGTAGTAAATGATTGAATTAGAGGAATAAATATATACATATATATAATAAGTAAAAGAATTTTTTAAAATGGATCTGCATTTGTAGGCAATCTAACATAGCGGAAGCAATAGGGGTTCAGTTAGGAAATAAAAAAAGAACTAAGACTTTGAAATTCTCAAAGTTAAGAAAGAACTGTTCGCTCCAAAAAATAATATTCATCACCGGCCGGATAACAGGGCCGATAATAATTATTATTTTTGTAGGATTCCGAATAATAATAATCATCGGCCGAGTAGTAGGGCCGATAATATTTTTCATATCCGTAGGGTGCGGGCGTGCCAGAACCGGTGACGGAGTTCAACCGGTTTAAAAGGAACGGATTTTCGTCTCTTTTGAACATGTGGAGTAGAATCATGCGATTTACGAGAGAGAGAACTCAACTCTCGTGAAGGTTTCTGATTGCCTCAGCAAAGAGAAATTTTGGGTAACCAAAAGAAATTGCAAAATGAATTGAAAAGTGCAAGGACAAGAATTGAAATAAACTGATATTGAAGGAAAACAAATAAATGACTGGGAATGTAAAAGAATTGAAATGGACGGTGCAAATAAAATAAATGATTGCATAATGATAAAAGTGTATTTGGTCGTGGACCTCTGTAACAGAAGTCTACGTACATTATTTATAACCTGAAACTAACCTAAGGATAAACTAGAAATAAATAAATAAAAGAAATAAAAGATAAAAACAACCTAAATTCTAATCCTATCTAAACACTTTCACCAACTCAACTACACATTTTTTCCAAAGTGTCCAATACTCCACAAACTTTATAACATTCTAGTCTTAACAAACAAGGTTTCTTCATGATATGACCCATTTTCAACCCATCTTTTAACCCATTTTCGCAGCCCAAATTCCAGCCCAGTTTTGGCCCAAATTCCAGCCTGAAAAACAGCCCAGTTTAGGTCCGAAACAGTCCAGTTTTAGCCCATTTTCAGCCCGCTTTGCAGCCTAGTTTTCAGTCCATTTTCCAGCCCAAATTAGGCCTGAAAACAACCCAATTTCTGGTCCGAAAATCAGCCCAATTCTGCCCAATTTTCGGCTTAGTTTCGGTCCGCTTCCGTTGCCATGTGTTGGCTCATTTAGGGTGTCAACAAGAACTCGCAAAAACTTGCAGGGAATTCTTGAATGATATTATTGAATGAATGAATAAGTTCTCTACACTTACATGGTATTTGTAGGGAAATAAATCTTAATGGGTCATGGGCCTAATCTTGGTGAACAATAAAACTTATTTCACAAGAAAATTTAAAAAAATTATAAAAAATTTAAAAAAATCTAGAAAATCTAATAATAATAGAAAACTTAGTCCTAGAAGGAAACAAAAAATACATGGAAACTAAAAGAAAGAGAATAAAAGAAAAAAGAAAAAAATCTTAATTATAATGAAAAGAAAATTCTAGAACTGATCGAGATGTAGACAATTGTCCTACATCAGACCCCTCCATTTTAGAAAACTCGTCCTCGAGTTTAATGCAGATCGTATATAGTATGATCAATTCTCTTTTATCTCCATAGCATTGAAACATGTTGAACCACCACTACCATATTAGTTTCGTACGGAGTTGATCATGACAATTGTTATCGCCATGCAATACATTATTAGCACCAACACATCCTGTGTAATCTTGCATTTCCCTTCGGTGGCAACTTTTGACAATATCCAATGACATGAAAAACAAGGTAAATAGAATTCTTCTCGGTATCCAAAAACTCCAAATTTCAAGGACGATACAAATTAATGGTCATTCCTTTACGTGGGTAATGGCAAGAAGATTCAACCACCCAAGTTTTTGGACAAAGCTCAAATCCATTAAAATGAATTTCTGCTATAGAATTCTCATCAAGCTGGAATTGAAACATTTTGGATAGATGGGAAAAGTTGGATAGATAGGGAATTGAGATAGAACAGATTCAGTGAAGCTATTTGTGGATTGGTCAAGCTGATCATTATCCAAGGAAACATTTTTTTGATAATCAACTTTGTGTTCTCCAGACTCGATCTCACCATTAGCTAAATTAGCCAGTACTTGTGGAATGCCTTCATGTGTGCTCATCACCAATGGTACCTTTTCCACACAAGCTTTCTTATCATCAACGAGTAAAGTAATATCATTTCCATCGTTGGAAACATTGTAATTCTGCCCACGTGTCTCATTGTGAATAATAACACTGTTTACTTCAACTTCATTAGGTGAAACAACATAATTTTGCTCACAACAATTTCTTGAGAATCAATTGTTGCTTTCACAAAATAGTCATTGTCTTCCTTTGCAAACTCCTTTAGAGGTGAATCTTCTTCTATAAATTTTCGATATTTTTTGTACATAATTTTCTCATAATATGGTGGAAGGAATTTAGCCTTCAACATCCATTTCATCTTGTACCATGACCTCACCGACTGCTTTCCTTGACTCCTCCGATAATCTTGCATTTTTGCCCACTAAGCCAAAGCACATCCTTTGAGTTTAAGAGCCATATGAGAAACTTGCTTGTTTTCGGGTATGTCGAAATACTCAAAAAATTCTTCAACTTCCTCCATCCAATCTAAAACATTTTTGATAATGAGACTACCTTTAAAATTTAATAGATTAAGTTTTCTATTAAACTCACGGGCATTTTCATCATCGGAATAATCCGCATAGGCTAGAGGCCTACGTGGATGAACATGAACATAACTCATCTTTGGTTGGCTGCGAGGAAAAACTCTAGCGCGATCCCAAATTGAATCACAAACTTGGTTGCCATCGATTCCAAAATCATCAATATGACTGCATCGTAGATCAAACCACCTTTCTTGAGTACGTCTGGTTGTCCAAGGGACTTTCACTTTGCGATCTTCGTCAGCAAAGTGGTTGCTACCAAGACGAGCAATTAACATCAAACCATGGTAAATCAAGGCTCTGATACCAACTGACGTAGCGGAAACGAATAGGGGTTCAACTAGGAACCAAAAAAATAACTAAGACTTTGAAATTCTCAAAGTCAAGAAAGAACTCGCAAAAACTTGCAGGGAATTCTTGAATGATATTATTGAATGAATGAATAAGTTCTCTACGCTTACATGGTATTTGTAAACAAAGAAATCTTAATGGGTTATGGGCCTAATCTTGGTGAACAAAAAAACTTATTTCACAAGAAAATTAAAAAAAAAATCTAGAAAATCTAATAATAATAGAAAACTTAATCCTAGAAGGAAACAAAAAATACATGGAAACTAAAAGAAAGAGAATAAAAAAAAAAAAAAAAATCTTAATTATAATGAAAAAAATAATTTAGAACTGATCTAAATGTAGGCAACCGTCCGACATCACAATCACACATTGCACATGATCAGCTATGCAGGAAGAGCTGACATGCAAATCTTGGTGGCCAACGAAATTATCCCTGACCCTAAGGCCCTGTTTTGTAACATGGTTTGGTGCGAAAAAATGGCACCAAACCATGTTTGGTAAAATGGTGTGAAAATTTGGTTCGGTTACTGTAGCAAACCATGGTGTGAAAATTGTGAAGGAATTTGGAACCATCTTTGTGGATGGTTTTGTATGGTGCAGACACTGTAGCAACCCCACTGTAGCACTGTAGCAACCCGAATCACTGTAGCACTGTATCACCGAATATAATATTTATATTTTAATATTATAAATTATAATATTAATATATATTAATATTAATATTATAAATTTTAATATTAATATATTATTATATTAATATTAATATATTAAAATTAAAATATATTAATATTAAAATATTATTATATTTTAATATAATAAAAATATATTAATATATTTTAATATTATAAATTTTAATATTAATATATTAGTATATTAATATATTTTAATATTACAAAATTTTAATATTTATAAATAAAATGTGAAACCATCCCAAGTTACCAAACATGGTTTGGTTTCAGAATTTCAACCCATATCAACTCTACCAAACATGATTTGGTTTTTCAGCATTACTTTTTCTCACACCAAAACCATCTGCACCAAACATGGTTTGGAACCAAAATAAAACCACACCAAATCCAACTCAACCCAAACCAAAAACTAACACCGCACCAAACCATTACCAAACGCAACCTAAAGTTTTAGCTCAGTGTTTCGAAGATGCGTTGCTTGAATTTGACGCCGAACAAAATAGAGATTATTCTGCAGGCTAGTACAATAGGTACTTTGCAAGGAAAAAAATGGGAGAATTCGACCGAAAAATTCAGAGAACACTCTGAAATAAAATTCTTAATAATCAATAATGGAAAAAAATAACCCACAAGCCGGGTTAATATAGCTGAAAATCGACCCTTAATAGGATTTTTACCAAAAATAGCAAAACCCTAAAAGTCTTACCAAAACGAAATACGGAAAGAAATAAAAAGATTGCCACAAATCTGGCCCAAATCGGGTTCAGAATCATTTCCTAATCGACAAATAAAAGATTACCATAAATAACAAAAATTAACAAAAAATAAAGATTTGAAAAGGAAAGCAGCGGATTTAGGGCTCGAAATGAGGTGCACCCAGTGGAGCTAGGTGGTCACGGGCGCGAATCGGACACTTGTAGCCCCAATTAGGCTAGATCACGATTTCTTGTCATCCTTGCACTGATCCTCCCGCTCCAGGTAATCCAGCGCCATCAATGAGCAATCTGACAGTTCGGCATCGTCTGACTCGGATCCCCTGCATCAAAATTTAAGGAGGCCGCAGAGGCTGCCACTCAATCCTGAATAAGATAGAGCTAAATATATATATATATATATATATATATATATATATATGTTTACGTTTTTTATATTGATATATATTCTTCACTGTTATCCGTTAAGTTATGTATGAATAAAATTTGAGAGGTGGTGTTTCTGAAAAATAGTTAAATTTCTGTACAATTTGGGTATCATTCCAAGTTAAAGAATTTGAGAAGTGTTTGTTTATTGTTACTACAAGATAATTTAGATTTGTGCACAAACTATATATTTTACATATCATGAATTTAATCACAAAATATAAAATTTGTAGCTTATTCTTGTTGGTGCAGTTAAAATATAGCATATATAGTTTCCAGTTCTAAGTAGTAGACTCCAAGTAAGGTTATAATGAAAGTGACTGAAAAACCCAATTCAGTATAGATTTGACTCATAACGTAGATTACAGAAAGTAATTAATCATGCATATATATATATATATATATTCAAACTAGCATTTTCATATCTCAAAATTAAGGAATATCAAACTTGTTGAGCCTTCTATGGTGTGTGGCTATGACCGTATGAGACTTTGGCAAAGATCATGTGCATAAAAAAAAAAATGTACCTATGAAAACCGCAATTATGATACATAAAGTTGTGTTGCTGAAAATTTTATTTAGTATCTCGGAATTGTTAAGGGTTTTTACACCCGCCAAAGATCACTTGTTAGGGTTTTCACACCCTCTATTTGAAGCCGTGCACACCTACAAATAAGAAAACACACACAAAACATACACCAACAAATTGACACAAAGATATATACGTGGTTCGGCCAAATCAACCTACGTCCACAAAGAGCACCGTTTCACTATAATCAATGAGAGGATTACAAGGGAATGATCCACATATCACACACACACACAGTGTATACTCACGTCTGTATCACCGGAATAATATAAGCTTATATTATTCATAACTCTCACCAAAATGAATACTAATATGTATCTATTCTATCTCTCTATCTTGTGCACCGCATGTGCTTCACTCGCACTAGGTGTTTCACTCACACCGGTATCGGCTTATTCTGGTTGCGCCGACCTATACTGGTTCTCTGGCACCGGTATGTTCTGGCTCTCACTTTTTGGTACAAATAATACAATAAGAGAGTCCCTATATTTATAGGGAAGGATTTAGATGTGTTTTTGTCTTTAGTCGATGTGAGACAACTTTCAATCATTTTAACAAATAAGTCACCCTAATATAACAATCTCCCACTTGACGAATTTGCCTCCATCAATCAACTCCATCAATGATCAATGCATGATGCCCTCATTCCTGTCTTCAAGCTTGAAGACCCACTGAAGTTGCGCACAACTTCAGTTCCTCTATTTTCACCACTTTGGTCAATATGACCATGCTGATAGCTCCTGTTGCATGAGAAATATCTAGCCTTCTACATAACCTGTGACCTCTATTGCGTCTGGCCACACTGTCTTGCAACCACTGTCGTTTCTGACTTCGTCTTACAAACTTTGTCGCGTCTGTCTTTTTTCTTCCTTTCACAAAGAGACTTTCTGGTTGCTGCATATAACACCCCTCCTTTAGGTCACCTTGAAGGAAAACAGATTTGATATCTTACAGCTCTAGATGCAAACCCTCTGCTTCATCAATCTTAGAATGAATGGTATTTTGTTTCACAACCAAAGAATGGGAACTTTCTTCCTTATAGGCAGCTCGGTTAGCTTCCACTTCTTCTCATCTTCCATCGCAAGCTCCCACTGGCTCGCATCTGCTGCACTGCATGCTTCATCATCATCTGGTTCATCTTCATATGTAAGCAACAAATTCTACGGTGTATCAACCAGTTGAGTCTTGTTATCTGCAACATGTTCTTATGATTGAGGACTCTCACTGTCTAGAACATCTTCTATCTCAACATACACAGGATCACTCTGTGCCTTAACCGCTCCATACCTCTTCTGGTATTTTATGCTCCAATGGTACTGATGGACCACAATTCATAAGATACGTTGTTGTACTGACTGTTTCTGCCCAGAACTGTTATGGCAACCTTGCCTGAATGCGCATGCTTCTAGCTCTCTCAGTCACTTTCTGATTCATACATTTTGCTACGTCATTCTGTTGTAGTGTACTTGGAACAGTTTTATTTAATCTGATATTGTTCTCATAGCAAAATTTCTTGAACCCGGAATCTTTGTTTTCTCCACCAAAGTCGGATATCAGTTTCTTTACCTTCAACCATGTCTCCCTCTCGACTCTGGTTTTCCATTTCTTGAACACATCGTACACCTCAGATTTATGTTTCAAGAAATAAACACATATCCTCCAGGAATGGTCATCAATGAAAGTCATGAAGTAAGGCTTTCCGCCAAGAGATGATAAAGTTGTTGTCCCCCAAACACCCATGTGATGTGAACTAGCTCAAGCTTCTCCACTGTGAGACTTCTGTTGTTGCTCTTGAAACTAACTTTCTTTTGCTTACACTCGCAGAAGTCGATGTCAATCGATTTCACTGGTAGTTTTCCCTTTGAGAGCATAACTGTGAACTCCTTTTCACTCATGTGACCTAGCCTTTGGTGCCACAAGTTGTGATCCTCCTTGTCTTCTACAATTGCAATCACAGTGCTAAAATTGGTAGTTGTGTAGAGTGTACCTTCTTTCTTTCCTCGTGTTATAGTCATAGCCCCCCTGGAAACTTTCCACTTATCTTCACTGAAAGTGGTCACATAACCTTCACTCGCCAACTGGCCTACTGAGATCAGGTTTTTCATCAAGTCTAGAATGTGCCTCACATCCCTTAGCTTCCGTATCGATCCGTTGAGTCTAATATGTACTTCACCCTTGCTAAAAACACTGCAGGGCTGATCGTCACCTAGATGAACCTTACCAAGGTTACCAGGTGCATAGCTATCAAAGAGCTCTTGACTTGAGGTGGCATGAAATGATGCTCCAGAGTCCAAAACCCAAAACTTTATCTTATTCTCCAAAGAGCATATCAATGCATCATCTTCTGAGACAAAATTCACTTCAGTCTTGTCATCCGCTACTGGTGGGCGTCATGTGTGTGCAAAATATGTGGTTAAAAATGACACCTTAATGACACTTTAGGTTTTACCCTTCTGCAAGCACACAAATCAATTGTATATAGTTTTGCTTGAGTGGGGGAATATCGATCCCACAGAGACGAGGATTGTTCACTTCAATAGTCTAAAAACACTGAATTATAGTTTTCTGAAAATAGTTTGATTTTGTGAATTATCTAATATTAATGAAAATAAAACAGAAAAAAATGATAAATAATGGTTGTGACTCAGAGAGATAGAAAACTAGGATTTCCTCACTCCACCACTAACTGCATAATATAGTCCAAATTCTATTTCAATTGCACGATGGCGATCCATTGACTGTGAATCAGGTCGCACCACGCCAGCAGTTTGACCCCAAAAAGGATTATTCTCAACCGGATCGTGACAACCCATCTTAAGACTAAAATGATTAGTGCATGCCAACTACTAACAGAAAAGTAAATTAAAGCAGTAAATTAAACTAAAACATATCTATATCAGTTGTCAGGGCATGGCTTGTGTCAACCTAGGGTTTCGAGTTTTATAACCACTATTGTGTAGAAAATCACATATTAAGCATCTGAGTTCCAGTCCATAGTGAATAATTATGATTGTGTAAGATAAATATATTTGAAAAGTCTAAGACAATAATCAATTCAAATATATAAGCTTGTATCATGAATAAAAATAGTCTCTCATCTAACACAATTATCACAGTATAGTCATAGTTTCCCCTCTCTACAATTGAATATAAAGTCAGAACTACATTACTTGGCTAGGGTTTTGCGAGAAAACCCTAGATACCGAATTAGTTGATCATGGCTAAGAGAATCTGCATTGTCGGTGTAGAAACACTCTCCATAGCCTTCTTATCTAGATCTCTAGGTTTTTAATGGTGGTTCTCTTCAATGGAAGAACTCTATGAATGAATGTGCATGAACCAGCCTCTAAAAACTATACTAAAACTAGAACTTAAACCCTAAACCTAACTTTCTCATATTTATAGACAAATGAGGGAAACCCTAATGGTTGCCCTTTTCTGTAATTTCATAATACATGAATAATCTCATAAAATCATATGTAAATATGTGTATAAGCCTGTATGTAGAAGTCTAAAATCACCGATCACTTGAAATATCGAAGTAGGGACAAAACTGAAAAATTCTGAAACAACTCCAAAATAACTTCGGCACGTAAAGGGATCACGTGACCTCAAGGTGGGACCTATGCTTGGGCGTAGGTTTAGGGCGTATGGTACAAACCACAACATAGCTTAGGTCCAATCTGCCCCTTTTTCTCTCTGACGACGTAGGGTATTATGCTTATTTTGTGTAAAAACTCATCTTTTCATATTTGAGCTAGACTGGTCACCTTTGACTCCCGATACTTTTTGGTGAAGTAATAATGTCTGAAAATGACATTTTTGCCCTTTGGTGCAATAACAATGTTGATAAATGACCATTTTGCCATCTGATAGCTCTTCTTATCTTTGACACACCTCTTGATTCCTTTCTCGAGATAGAAACGAACACGAACTCAGTTAATTCATCGAGATTAGCTATGTTTCTTCATTAAGCTCCTGAAACACGCTAACACACACAAACGAGATAAAAATACCAAGTAACGGAATGTAAAGACATAACAAACACAAAATATGGGATGACCAATATTGAGCACCTATCAACTACATTCTGTAGGGATCTGCACCGGTCTCTGTAATGGCCAAATTTGACACAATTCCAACACTTAATGGAATTTTGAGACTCATGTCTCAACTAGGAACGTCCACATCCATTTCTTCCGTCTTTCCTTCTGTTCAAACCTCTGCCTCTAGTGTCGACATTCAATGTTGAGCCACTATTAGAAGAGTCTGACGTTTGTCTTCTGATCTCTTATGTGAGTACCATACTCACTATAGAATCATACTGTAGCAGTTGTCCCTGAAGAGCTACTGATTGCGGCCACTATGGCGCTCTAACTCTCTGGCAATTGGTTTAAAACTAAAGTCGCTTTCATTTTACATTGATTGGTGTATCAACTGATTCCAACTGCTCAACAATTTCATTAAGAGAACTAAGGTGTTCACTGACCTTCCCATTCTCGGACATCTTTAGATTCACCAATCTAGTGATGAGATGTACCAAACGGGCAAAAACAAATTTCAACACAAAAAGACAAAAGTGGTGTTGACGTGGCAGTTGACTGATGACATGGCATTGACCTGCTGACGTCAGTTTCTTCTTCCCCAAAATTCCGGTTGCCGGACTGGTTTTTTTGGCAACTTTTCTGGCCACCTCGCAACTTTTTTTGATAGTTTCTTCCATCCGTGCATGGGGTGCGTTCCAAGTTTGATGGGACTGATTTTTACGTCAAAATGCTCATCTTTAAAAGAGTGTTCTGTTGATATATTATACGTCTTGTATCGATCAACGATGATCCTCAAAATATCCTTGAAACGAAACTGCTACGCATGGAGCCCAAAAAAATTGGCCGGAACTTGTGGCAGCGCGTGGAGGCTCTTATCGCGATGCGATTTTCAGTTCCAACTTCGTCTCGTCGAGACGAAGCTCCTGGTGTGGTCGGTTTCTGATTTCGTGAAACTTGTTCTTCCAAATCTGAACCAGAACGTACGACTTCAGGATTTTCTCCAACATGGAGCTCTGATACCACTTGTTAGGGTTTTTACACCCGCCCAAGATCGCTTGTTAAGGTTTCCACACCCTCTGTTCAAAGTCGTGCACACCTGCAAATCAGAAAACACACACCAACATAATTGACACAAAGATATATACGTGGTTCGGCCAAATCAACATACGTCCACGAAGAGCACCGTTTCACTATAATCAATGAGAGGATTACAAGAGGATGATCCACAGATCATACACACATACACACACAGTGTATACTCACGCATGTATCACCGGAATAATATAAGCATATATTATTCCTAACTCTCACCAAGAAGAATACTAATATGTATCTATTCTCTCTCTATATCTTGTGCACCGCATGTGTTTCACTCGCACTAGGTGTTTCACTCACACCGGTATCGGCTTATTTTGGCTACGCCGACCTATATTGGCTCTCTGGCGTAGGCATGTTCTGGCTCTCACTTTTTGGTACAAAGAATACAATAGAAGAGTTCCTATATTTATAGGAAAGGATATAGAAGTGTTTTTATCTTTTAGTCGATGTGGGACAACTTTCAATTCTTTTAACAAAGGAGTCACCCTAATATAACAGGAATATCTGAATTAGTAATTGATGAAGATACGTAAAATGTGCGAATCTCACTACTTGCACATATAATATACACTTCCTTCTATTATTGTTTTGGGTACCATGCACGTGACAATACCAATATTAATCGTGTGAGTTTTTCTTTACTCTTATTAATATAATAATATATTAAATACTAGTATTAATTTATTTATTTTTTGGGTAAATAATACCAGTAATAATTCACATGAAGTGAGTGATTAATTGTAGTTCTGATGGAGGTTGGGGATATATAATCTTTATCATCCAACTATATATCCACACATGATTTTCTCTGCACTGATCCACTTTGTATGTATAGTTAGTAGTTGTGACTCATAAAACTAAGTGACCAATGCTCTAAATTTAATTAAAGTGTAAAGGGTAGGTTTCCATTTTTATATAAAATCTCACTCTTCATCACTCAACTCAAATGTGTCCACTTCCCATAAATAGTAACTTCACTCACTAACCACCAAATCAAAACACACAGTCACTCACACACACTGATGGAACCCACAGAGATGGACGAGCCACTGACTCCCGCCGGCCGGCTATTCTTCCAGCCGGAGATGAACCAAATAATCTCCTGCGCCGTCGGCCAAAAACACCCGGTCCACGTGGACGCACTAAAAGCCGAGATCAGCAACTCCGTCATGGTCACCCTCCCCAGATTCACCAGCCTCATGGTCACAGACCCTAACGGCCTCCAGCACTGGAGAAAAACCGGAGTCCGCATCGACAGCCACGTCATCATCCACGACGACCCCATCGTCATTGGAGTCCATGACGAGGATGCTGTCAACGAGTACCTGGCCGATTTGGCGGTCTCGACGCCGTTGAGTTTGGAGAAACCATTATGGGAGGTGCACGTGTTGGTGGCTCACAAGGCATTGGTGCTCCGGTTCCATCACGCGTTGGGCGATGGGATATCGCTGATGTCGTTGTTTCTGGCGATGTGTAGGAGGGCCGATGATGCTGATGCGCCACCTAGTATCAAGTCTGTGGGGTCTACTTCTACTAGGAGTGGTACTAATGGTAGGGTGTGGAAGTTGTGGAGAGTGTGTCAAGTGGTGTGGTTTTCGTTGGTGTTTATAATGGAGTTTGTGATGAGGACTTTGTGGGTGAGAGACAAGAGGACCGCCATGAGCGGTGGTGCTGGGATGGAGCTCTGGCCCAGGGTAATGGTCACCGCCAAGTTTCTGCTGGAAGACTTGAAGACCGTTAAAAAAGCTGTTGCCCACGCGTTAGGTTTTTATTTGAGTAGCACTAGACTAAATACTACGATTTTTATCCGAGTGTGGAGGACTCGCTTTGCACAGATCATATGGATTAGTCCAAGCAAAAGTCCCGGACACTATCAAAAAATAGTAAATTTGTTGTCATTAAGGCAAATTATTGTCACGAATTCTTATCCTGCATTGAGTGTGGATGAGAAAAGTTCTGGGTATAAATGGATTAGGTATTGTTCCACGCAATAATTTAAGTTTTTAGTCTGCTAGAGAAGTACCCAACCCATGACAAGTGATACTATAGCAAGCTCAATTTTTGATCAAGTGTCCCCATAAGCCTCCACACGAAGGTATTTGGAGTGGACCAGGTCCCCCTTCGTTAGGATTGTCGGGTGGGTCAACCGCAACAAGAGTGTTCCAGGTTTGGATAGGGAAGAATGTGTCTGATTTTTGTCCTACATCAAATTATGAGCATAACTGAACTGAATGTGTCCGCCTAATAATTTAAGTTAAGTTTTTGGGTTGGAAATCCAAGCACAAATGTAGGGCATGTTTGGTTGGTGGTTTTATTTTGCATTTTTTAGACCAGATCGTGTTTGATAAAGTTAATCTCAAAAATATAAGACAAGACCGTCAAGACCAAAGCCGCAAATACTCGCTTCTTACAAAACCAACAAAATATTAATTTTTGTTAATTTTCTCTTTACTTACACGACCACCACTACGGCCACTGCAACACACCACCCACACCAGAACCACCACCCCAAACCCTAATTCAAACACAGATCTTCAATCTATAACCATCAATTTCATAATACCCAGTTCATTGATTTCTCTCTTTTACTCTTAAATACGTAATTTTGCACACATACAAAGAATAACAAAAAGCATGAAAAAGTACCGTTGGCTTTGCAGATCCGAGCTTTAAATACGGAAGTACTTTCTCAAACCTCTCTTCCAGAAACTCTCTGCTTTTATTAAATGGCTTTGTAAGCAAATCTCTCTCTCTAGATTTGTTCTCCCATACCTTATTCCTTCTTTTATTCTCTCTCTATAATATATATATTATATTATATATATTTATATACAATTCTCTCTCTTGAAGAGACATATCTGATATACATATAATTTTTTATAATTATAATTATATTTACATAAAATAAATAAATATATATATATATATATATATATATTCAATAAAATTTGAAACCAAATCAAACTGCGTATCAAACAAAAATAGACCGGACCGCTTTCCAAATGTTCCGTAAAGTTACTATTTAATTTTTCCTTATTTTGTTACAAGGATAAGTAAAAAAACAACGCCTCTTAAATGGCTCGCATATAACCTTTCTTTCCCATGGGAGAGGTCGGGTTCGAGTCTTCATAAAACAGTGTGTGTTTGTGTAATTTTATATTCAAGTTATAGACATCGAACTTCATTGCTAGTCTAACGACTATATTATCATGTAGACCATTAATGATGTCTTTTTCGGGGTGGTATCATCTGGCTTTTCCAAATATGGATATTCGATCACAAAAATGTGAGTACCTCTTATTTATTTATGTATCAGCTACCATTTTCAATAATATATACCCATAACTAAATAGATTTCACATGTCTCTTGTAGCTCTCCAAGAGGGTCTTCAAATTACTGGCGTCGCTATGATTAATTTAAGACCACAACCAGGATTGCAGGTATATTAAACCGAATTTTAAGTTACATAATTTGAATTGGAAGTTTAAAATTGTCTGGTACCAAACAGGACGTTTCGAAGATGGTGGCGAAAAATTCAGGATCGCGGTGGGGCAACCAATTCGGTATAGTTCTTCTTCCTATTAATTATCAGAGAACTGGGGTTGATCCTCTCCAGTATGTGAAGAGAGCGAAGAAAATGCTTGACAAGCAGAAACAGTCACTGGAGGCTCATTTCTCATACCAGATCGCCAACTTTGTTATGTCCTATTTTGGAGCATATATATATACATGGTATGTATATATATATATATACATGGTATATATATATATATATATATATATATATATTGTAAATGATGCTATTGTTTGTTATTGTTTTTGCAGTATGCAAGCTTGCTGAATTACAGAATTCTGTGTAATACAACATTTTTAATCTCAAATATGGTGGGTCCACAAGACGAGATATCACTTGTAGGCAACCCTATAACTTACGTGAGGGCTAATACATCTAGCATACCCCATGTACAAGCTCTAAACTCACTTTATTTTTCCTCTTAATTTTAAATTGGTGTATAAAATAGCAAGTGATTTTATATTGTGGAATGGTTGGTTGGTGTTACATACAGGCAGTGACATTAAACATGGTGAGCTACGCAGGAAGAGCTGACATGCAGATCTTGGTGGCCAAAGAAATAATCCCAGACCCACAGGTCTTAGCCAAATGCTTCGAAGATGCCTTGCTCCAACTCAGGGAGGCTGCAGAGGCTTTAATGAGTTGAAAATATTATACAACTCCCTTCGCGAGCCATTTGAAATAAATATTTAAAGAATTTGTGGTGCTGCTCTGCTCACAAGGAATTCATGGTTGTTTCAGTGTATTGTACCGACTACGGAGTAACTAAATTAGAATATCACATGTTCATTACAATATTATAGAAATAAAGGGTCGGGAGCGATTAACCCCCTGCAGTATTGATATAGTGCGTATAGCACCCATGTTGTTCTATGAGATCCCAATATTTCAAATAATGTGCATATGGACCCTCTTTGGCATTTTTCTGTTAACCGGATTTGTGAAATCTCCAAAATACCCTTATTATAATTTTGTTTTTTTTTATATAAAAAAAAGAATTACAGAATGACAATAAAGCCCTTCTTCTTCTTCTTCATTTTGGGCCTCCCTCAAAACCCTAACCCTATTTTTTTCATCAATGCATATGTGTGTGTGTATTGCCCATCAAACTCATGTCATGAGAAATTGGAAATTGGGAGTGAGATTGAAAATGGGAATTGATTGAAGAAGAGAGATAGCAAGAGGTGGCGGATTGGGAGTGAGATTGAAGATGGGGCTTATCTTAACACATTAATCCAATCTCTATTGCCACTCAATTCGAATTTCTTTTGCTTATATTTATGCTTGTATATGTATCCCAAATGTGTGTTTATGCGTGTATGTATATATCTCATATATATGTATGCATATATCTCTGTAAGTATATGTGTATATAGATATATATATATGCATGTACATGTAGTGAGAGAAGGGAAAGGGGAAGAGGAAGGAGGGAGGGTATTTTCGGTAACAATAAGGGATATTTTGGGGATTTCAGGTCTAAATGAGGTCATGTGCAACGCATTGTGAGCTTTTGCTGTCCGGTGACCGTTAGTGGGGTAAATGCAACATTTTTACAACCAGCTGTATTTTTACACACAAAATGAAACTTTTGGGGGTTTAAGTACACATATTTACAACCCCCTAGAAACAATACAACTTCAACCATGAAGCACCTAACAGTTTTGGCTATATATTTAACAGTAACTACAATCGAGAAGGATTGGATTTTCCCATTTTCCAGACAAACCGAAGGCTAAGAATAGATTTATTGGCCTATTTGGTTAATTTTTGCTAATAGAAAAAAACGCAAGGTCACTTACTGGCTCTTGATTTTCAATTCCATGAAAACAAACTAAGCCAAGCACGCCCAATATGTGCTTAAACCAGTTGAATAAACCACAAATTTTCAAGCACATATATTAAACGGAGGAAATTTCCTATCTAGGGAAAAATTGCAAAGAACCATCCATTCTAATGTGCCTAAGATGAAATAAATCAATGGAAAACAATAGCAAACATGTCATGATCTCTAGAAGAACACACAAAATAGTCTAACGCACATACAAAAACCAGTGTTTTCCTCACCCGAGGACTCAAGTCTCTGCGACACACCTAAAACTGATTCAGATGAAGTACTTCAGGGGTGGAGTACAAACTCCTTATTTCAGTCACGCACTCAAAGCTTATCAAAAAGCCACACACTCAAGAAACAAGGCCATCATTCAGTGACAATGAGGCCAATTGATCAGCCGGGCTGCTGGCCTGCTGCTGCTGCTGCTGCTGCTGAGTAACATTTCTCAGGACTTCCATGGCCTCTGCAACCTTTGCTTTCAGCGCTTCCGGTGACTCCAGCAAGTGCAGGACCTCTGTCTGATCCATCTCCAGGAGCATGCCAGTTACCTTAGCTGCATTTTCAGGTTCCAGCTGATCCACAAGTGGGTACAGGTTTTCGCCCAACATCTACAAACCAGCACAATAAACTTAGTGTACTAACTCAATGGCCGCCAGTAATGAACGATAGGTGACTCCATTACAGAAGTTATCATCAGTAAACATCTACAGACCGTTGTGATATATATATATATAAGATGAAGGCTTTCAAAATAATATGCGATTAAGTAATGGAATGGTTACTTAATCATTCCATTACTCAAATAAATTACAACAAGCAGGCACTAAGATTTATATTATAGCATCGACTGAAGCCCCACAGAATATACTAATGTAAAAGATCCCATCCAGTTACTTCTAAAGAGAATGGAGGTTTGCGTACACAGTGTAAAAAGCAAAATGAACTTCCGAATACCTATGTATGTGGCATTTAGGCTATGAATTACAGGAACAAATGTCAAGCGGCTTAACAATGTAGAACATGACCCAAATTAAACTGTCCTACATTATACCGTGACTAGATATCGAGATAGATAAGTTTCCATAATTCTACTGTGTAGCCTGGAATACTAAAGGGGCATTACAAGGATCTGTTGATTCTCCACTGTCTTGAACTACATAGCCTTCGCATGTGTATAGGCTATGTATGGTGTTAGCTGCTGGACATGTTAATTGCGTGTTTTGCCTGGTGACCTCATTGTCCACAATAACAGGAACCATAGAACTTTCTACAAGTAAATGTGTGCAAAGTGGGAGGACCTCTTCTACTCAGATGGGCCTTTTTGCAAGGACTTGCTCACTTCAAATAAGTGGCACAACCTTCCTCCAAAGTACAAGGACATGAAGTAGACCAAGATTGTGCGGCTATTGTCTAGAAATTGAAGGACCTCATCTCTAACAATAAGCCTCGCTGAGAACCCCAAAGCTCTCTAGAACCCCTCTTTTAGAATAAACCAGAACCTGAAAACAAATCAGGGACTCCTCCTATCCTCACATGAGGCTTAATAAGACACTATATCCTAGAACAGTTAAGTTCACCAGCATAGGCCCCCTGAGTTGGGAGCAAAAGTAAAGGGCATGCACAGCCTACCTTACGTAATTAGGTCATGGCTCATGAGTGCAATCGTTCCCCCTTTTTTCTTTTTTGACAGATGAAACCCAAGAACCATCAAGGAAACCTATCCTTGAGCAACAGAGACTTTGAGTAGGCGAAGGATGACATAAAGAAATAAATTGAATCGAGCATCTGTGTGTCACTCTTCAAAGGAACTAAATACGAATATTCCACTTCATAACTCTTCAAAGGAAAAAGGGCATTAAGATCCTTTTTTCTAAAAGTGGAATAAAAAGGGGGTCTTTCACGATATAAAGGATACAATGGAAGAATAAACGAACTTCAAACTAAATTTGAAGTAATATATAAAATAAATGGATTAACTGATGAAGCCGAAATAGGATTCGTTTTGGCCTAGAGCGCCCAAATCCTCTATATATTTGACATGGGTTTGCCGGAATGCTGAAACTATGGCTGGGGATTACGAAATAACGAAAAAGTAACTATCAGTTCCTTGTTACCAAGTGTACCTCGAAATAACTCACCAGGTGACCTCTTATGAAGTCACTTCACTGCTATGTCCTCTGTTTGTCCCACCTAAACTGCTTAACCTACCACAAGGAATCAATGCCTCAGTAGTTACCCCACCTAACTCAAGATCAATGTCATCACTAAGCTGTACCTACTCCTAATCATTTCTCCTAGAAGCTAACTCAAGAACCATGTGGGCTGCTGTCAACTTAACTGCCACCCTCTCCCATTTGAGACTGCCTGGTTGTGATCTGGGCCAGCTAACTCTTGGGTAATAACTTCACATCTTAACCTTGAATCCATAACCATATTACGTAAACAGGAGAAGATAAGAAGTAAAATACCAGCAATACATATGCAGTTAAGTACTATGGATGAAAAAATGATAAGATTGATGAGAAACGATGTGCCTAACTTTATTAGTAAATCTATCTGTTTACTCCTCCCTAAAGTAAATCCTGAATCTGCTTACCGTTCTCTGATCCGCTGGAGTAGCATTTGCAAGGGCAGAAGCCAAAGCTCCAACTGGGACTGGCTGAGACATTCCTGTGTCACGCAGCTGCATGCCACCCATATCATATGGAACAGAAAGCATGCCTCCAGCAACACCTGGCATAGAAACCTCAGGCAAGCCACGCCCTGGGGGGTAACGGAAAACACGCCCCCTCGGAAGCATCTACAGTGAAGAAACCAGTAGATGATAAGTGTCACATGTTAGAAAAAATATCCAAACAGTACCAGAAAAAAGAATAAAATAAGAAAACAATCATGACAAACAACAATTCATTGCAGCCAGAAACAAGAAGAAATAAGAAAACCTGTTGCTGCATTAGTGGAACTGGCTGTTGGTTCTGCTGCATTGGAACAGCTCCTGCACGTCTGCCACCACGATGCTGCCCCTGTTGCCCCTGCTGAACCATTGGCATAAAGAAATTTGGCATGGGAGCCCCACTAGGCCTCATACCAGGAACTAGTTGCTGCTGATACCCAAAACCAGGCTGACAAAGTATAAATACAAGGAAGTCACCAACATGTTGAAGTTCGCCATTCAAATAGTGAAGTATGAAATGGAGAAATTGAACTTCTAACAACAACTTCATGGCTTTTGAAGCTCATTTCAAATTCCAAAGCTCCATGCCTCAACAAGGAACACAAAATCTTAACAACTAGTAATAATCCAAGAATACCATAATTTCTCATTCTATCAAACCTCCAATAAAGGATAATTATGTACTTGGTAAATCATCCACAAGTTATAACAGTAGTTTCGTTAACTAAAGCAATGAACATATGCATGTCTACAAATATAGTGTTGGAAAAGATGTTTATACTAGAATATGGCATTACTTGGGGAGGAATGATAGGAGGGGGTTGTCTATAGAATATTTGTTGTCCAAGACCTGGACCACCAGGAGGGTACATCATCATACGAGGAAGAACTGACGGTGCCATTGAAACTGGATGCATTTGAGAAAATTGTGCCTGCATAGACAATATAAGCAACCATTAGTATATCACTCTTTACCACATACATATGCATGAGCAGTCCTAAGTGAGTAAATTTCAACGGAATGAGTTTTAAAAGGCCATTTAACACTCCATGTGTCTTTCATCCGAGCAGCATTTTTTTCTTTTGGTAAAATAACTCAGAGAATATGAATTTCGTTTTTCCTTCACAATGCTCAAAGATGCATTAAGGAGAAACCCAGTCTTTTGTCAACATCACGTGAACAACATAATTTTCATCTTCTTTTTTTTCGGGTGCCTGTCGCTGATGATTTGAGAGCAGGGTGGTGTGTTCTTTTACCGTTCATAATAAGCTAAAAAAAATTGCTTAAAATGTACCTGCAACCTCGCTTTTCTATCTTCCTTTCTTTGAGCAAGTGCAACATAAAGAGGTTTGCTAACAACCATCTTGCCATTCATCTCCGAGAGCTATCAAAATAAACAGTAAATTGTTATCTTGCAGAAGAGTTCCAAAATTGGAATACAGTCATATCAACTTACAGCTCTAGATGCCTCTTCAGGACTTGAAAACGCGACAAACCCAGATCCTCTACTTATACCATTAGGGTCCCGCATAACCTGTTCAAATGTCCAAACAGCAAAATATCAGCAAAGTGGCTGACATGGCCAATTGTATAGGTGTTTTACAATTTAAGAACTAGACCCCACAAACCTTGCATGACATAATGGTACCGAATGGAGAGAATAGTTCCTTGAGTTTATCATCACCAATGCTATCATCTAAATTTTTTATGTAGAGGTTCAGCCCTTGAGATTTATCCACAGATTCCTTCACACTCTGTTCAAATCTCTGCTTCAGTTCATTTTCTCTTTCAGATTTTTTTTGGGCTCTCCCAACATACCACTCCTTATTATCAATTTTTTGTCCATTTAGAGCCTCGACAGCTTTGGCAGCAGCATCGGCATTCTCAAAGTTGACAAATCCAAAGCATCTAGAGTTTCCATCCTCATCCCTCATAACTACTGCACTAGTGATTGATCCAAATTCGCCAAATGTTTTCTTCAGATCTTCTTCTGTAATTGATTCTGAGATATTCTTTACAAAGACATTATTAAATTTTGTCCTGTCCGTAGCCGTTTCTCTTTCCTGCTTACGAAGGAAGGGCCCAACATATACTTGCTTATCATTCAATAGCATACCATTCAGCTGTTCGATAGCTTTTTGGGCAGCTTCCTCGGTCTCATATTGCACAAAGCCATAGCCTTTTGACTGACCCGAGGGATCTGTAGCTACCTTGCAAGAGAGAATGTTACCGAACGTAGAAAAGGTATCATGCAGTGCTTTGTGGTCAATTGCCTTATCCAAATTCTGCAAAGTCCAACAAACGTATGAACTCCATGAAAAAAAAAACGCCAGGAGGAAAAGATTGAACTTATAATAAGACAACAAAAAGAAGATCCTCCTACCTTTATAAATATATTTCCAGCCCCACTTTTGCGTATGGTAGGGTCACGATGAGAATACATTATCCTAATGGACTTCCCGTTTATAGGAGTGAAGTTTAGCATCTCCAATGCCCTTGCAGCTGTATCAAAACATAAATAAAAAGTAAGACATGACAATAAAACAAAGAAAAAGGTGCTTAACTCAAAGCATAACTCAGAGATGGACACTGTTAAATAATACAATACATAACAAACACTGGTAAAGTTTTCAATAACAACAGTGAAAACAAAACGCTGGTAAATTTTTCAACTCCAACAAAGAAAACAAAATGCTGCATGTGTGCCAGATGCTCCAAGTGATCACAATAGCATAAAATTCATGAACAGAAATAGAAAAACAAATAGATAAGCTTCTCATGATGATAGAATGTGGCAGGACAAGAATCATTACTGATGGTTTCACCTTATCCGTTGTGATTAGGCTTTTGAATGATGAACTTGCATTATTTTATGGAGAACTAGATAGTAGCTGCTGCTGCGCCAAACTACAAATGCAGTTGAACCGCAGGGTGTTCCCACGAGATATGAACTTACATTATTAAAGTTTCTACCTTCCCTTTTCGGTTCTTTCCCATTTTTTAATTGTCTTCAAATCAATGCATCTATATTTCCCTATGAAATCAAACGGCAGGGGAAAGACCGGCTATATTAAATCAAGCAGCAAAGTGAATGCATGCATCCCAAAAACTAATTTCTTTCCATATGAATTGTGGAGAAACTGTAGCAACCAAAAAAATTATAATAACAAAAACAAAACCTGCAGTGGGGAATGGAACAAGAATTAATTCGGTTTAATCTGTTCTCTACATGTATTATGACTGTCCAACTCATTCGACATACTCCTTTGTAGTCTTTATACTTACAACATTCAAATATATCATACAATAATCTATAAGTTTCTCACCGAATCCATTTCTAAATATAAAATAGGTGACACCATTGGATACTTCAAGATGAGCATTCAATTAGTTCATTCATCAAAATAACCACTTTATATTCTTCCATTGCAAGAATCAATTGACTATTGTCCTTTTCACAATTAGCTATTTTGATCATCATTCTTGTATATGAATATGAAGATCCCTATACCTAAAAATAGCAATCTCACTCAAATTGGCAACACAATACCATTTTTGTAGAAACATGAAACAGGAAATCAAATCATAAATCAATGCAGCAAAACATTTAATAGAAATAAAGCACATCAATAAAATCAACAAAAAAATAAATAAATTGAATAATCATGAATGGGACTAACCGTCTTGTGGGTTGCCATAATTGACATACCCATACCCCAGTGACTGGTGACTAGTCAAATCCCTACAAACTCGAACCGAGACCACCTGACCCAGCTGGTTAAACACATCATAGAGCTGCGAATCAGTCACATTCAGCTCCAAGTCGCCGACGTACAGAGACGTAGTGACCAACTGGTTCGCGCCAGCATTCATCGGCTGAGTCTGAACCTGAACCTGCGCCATCTCGATGGAAACCCTAAAAAACCTCTTTTTCTTCTACAAAATTTTGAAATTTTTTGGTTGTTTTTCAGATATAGCTTCCCTCTCCTCTTTTGGTTTTTTCCAATTTGCAGAAACGAAACCCTAGAAAGAAAACCCTAGAAAATAGGAAAGAGGAAGGAGATAAACCCTAGAAGTTGAATTTTTTGGTTTTTGTGATAGAGTGATAGATAGGGGAGAGGGAAGGTTGTGGCGGGAGTGATAGATTGCCGGAATCCGACGGAGGGCGGGTGAGATCGCCGCCGGGTGCGACGGCGACGCCGAGGAGGCGGTGGTTTTGGGAATGTGAGATTGGGGCAGCTTTGAACTGCACACTGCGAATCGAAGGTGTTGGAATCTTTTATATAGTTGTTAGGTTGGTTGTAGTACAAAACCTAATATGATCTTAGACCCGCGAAATCTAAGCCGTCCGATTTGCAAGTCACTCCACGTCACAGTTTACCCAAGATAAACATTGTTTTTCCCTTTTTCTTTTTTCTTTCCCTCTCTCTTTTGGTTATTTTAATCTCAGCAAATAAATAAATAAAACATGCACACTCTGACGAAGCTCTAAAATATATGGATCAATTTCGATTCTTTATTTTTTCTTGATTTTTTTCGATCTAAAACTCTTAATTCGGTACCAGATCTTGAACAATTCAATAATGTGCTTGTTTTAAATTTCAAAAATCATTCATTTTCGGTAAAATTGAGTCTCAATTCTTGGACGATATGGTGGAATAAATTTTTTATAGAAATATTTTATATGAAGTATTATATTGTGCTCATACCGACTTTAATTACCGAAATTAAACCAAAGTTAAAGTTCATAAGATTATAAATGAATCTGTCGTTTGTGAGAAGATTGGATTCGTTAAATGTTTGGTTCAGTCATATTCGTTTAGCAAATGAATTAAATCAGAGCATATTTTTTAAGATCCTAGCTCGGGCGGGCTTTTTGGAAAACCCATTTCCACCATGCTTCTAATAATAAAAGAGTCAACTATGAATATTCCAAAACTCGACAAGTTCGTGAAAAAACAAATTTAGCTAATATAATATGATTATCTCAGAGTTATTAAGAAAATGTAATTGAAATTGAAATAAAAAAAAGTGAAAGGAGCTATTGAAAAGTTAAGTCTACAAATAAACGGAGTCATTCGTTAGAAATATCAGGCTTGACTCGTTAAAACTATGGTTCGTCTCGGGCTCATTCGTTTAGCCAATGACTTGAATCCGAACATATTTTTTTAATTTATTTATTAAAAACACAAATCTGAATATTCTAAAATACGGCTCCACTCTGATTTATTTGCAACTATATCCATAAACATTAATTTTCACCAACAGTGTGGATGTGGTTTCCATCCCATCATTTGTTTATTTATGATGTTTTACGACTTAATTTATAATAAAATTCGTGTTTTCCTTTTCTTCTATTTTGTTTTACGATATAAATAAATGTTTATAGTGAGATCATACTAATTGGGCTTGCTTGAAGGCCCAAGAAAATAGGACTAAAATAAAGATCTTACTTAGATAAGCCCGTGGGTCATTGCCATCAAGAGGCCCAAGCTTTGGAATCTTTGTAGCTTACACACACCTTATAACAATTTATTATAGATAGCTGGCCTACATTGATCAACTTTTTTTTTTGAGATGGCAAAACTACCACTAATCAAGCCTCAAGGGAACTTATAACTTCTCAGAAATGACCAGTAGTTAGAAGCTTTGCCAATTCCATGTTCATTCCACTTTTAAATATTATCATAATGGGCATTTTAGTAACTTCAATAAAATGTTAGTATTTGGATAATTGATCTCATCATGGAACCCGAAATCTCCATCCCAACTGTCATTTAAAAATCCCCGAACATACGTCAATGAAATGGTAAATCATCCTTTAAACTTGATATCGTCTCCAAGGGAAATTATAAATAAGAGTGTTATTTGCTAGGATTGAAAAAATATATATATAAAATATGAAATGCATGTATCAATAATATATACATGGCCACATTTTTTTCTTTCAAATAGGGAGAATATAATATGACATGTGAACTCTAAAAAAATATATGATACACATGTGTGGTTGTAATTCAGTTTATTTAGTTAATTTTCAAATCAGAATTTTTAATGATTGAATTGGGTTTGTTCAATCAAACGTATACTAGATCATACCTTTTTGTCATATTATTTGTATCCTCTTTTAAAAAATATTATGAGAGAATGATAATTGCATTCCAGATTCTCTCCACGTCTATGGAGACCAAAGACACCTTTATGTTATCTCCAACTCAAGTGACAACATTATGTCTACCTTTGACTGAAACGATTATCTTTGTGTTTGGGAAAAGGAAAAAAATAGTTGGATTATTAATATTAATCTTTCCAAAAGCTGTTTTTTGATGGGAAGGCACGTTTGTTCCCACTAACTACATGTATTTTAATTCATAATTAGGGTCCTTTTTCTCTTTTCTAATCAGGGCTAGGTATCATATTGACACAAAAACACCAATACATATGTGTGTGTATATATAATATATATAGAACCATTTACTTTGGATTCCTGTCTTAATTTAGCAAATTTATAATTATGGAAATGTTAGCATAACATCAAGAAAGAAACATCACAATCAGTTGATTTATTTCTCATCCTTCGATTCCTTCCCAATCCTAAAAACTACAAGGCTTCAAGTATCATTTTGTCGGATGCAAGTTATATAGATGATCAATAGGCAATAAGTTTACAAAAATTGGAGACTTAAATGTACGAGATGAGAAACTAGATGGGGACAATTCAATTAGTTGAAGAGATTGATAAAGATGGAAAATCTCATTTTATTTTATTTTTTTCTTTTCGCGATTTTCAAATTAAAAAGATCAAAAAAACTATTAATAAGTCAAACCATTTGTTTTAGGTTTATTAATTGGCAAAAAAGCATAAAGCCCCCCTATGCTTTCTAAGGGTTGCAAAATACCCCCTATGCTTTTTTTACCCCCATTTTACTACCCTCACCTTTTTAAGGGTTGCAAATTGACTCCTTTTATCTATATTAAATTAAAATATATATATATTAAATTTTCAAAAAAATTATAAAATTCGAAATAAATATAAATTTCAAAATATATATATAAAATTCGAAAAATATATATAAAATTCAAAACAAACATATAAAATTCGTAATATATATAAAATTCAAAAATATATATATAAAAATCTGAAATATATATATATAATTAAAAAAATCATATAAAAATCAATTTTTTACAAACATAGAATTTTTTTTTCTTCCAAAAACTTCATTAATTGATAAAATCAAATAGTATTATGTTGTTAAATCAATTCACCTCCTACACTTTTGACATTGGAGATCAAATAATTAGATAGAGGGAGCCAGTCAATGCATACACAATGTGACCAGAAGATTAATAATGCTTTGTTACGCTCAACTAAAACCAAATTTTGAATTTTATATATAAAATATATATAAATCTAAAATTAAAATTCGGAATTTTATATTTTTATATTTTATCTAAAATTTTATATATAAAATATATATAAATCTAAAATTAATATATATATAAAATTCGGAAAAAACTATATAAATTCAAAAATTATATATTTTGCAAAAACAAATCTAAAATTAAAAAAATATATATGTTTCTTCCAAATGTTATTTTGGTGTATTGTACTTTGGTTACTTGTATTTTTTATATTTCTATTTACACAACTATTTGTAAAAAAGTAAATTTTATATGTTTTTTTTAATTATATATATATTTTTCCGATTTATATATATATTTTTTGAATTTTATATATATTACGAATTTTATATGTTTTTTTAATTTTATATGTTTTTTTTTAATTTTATATTTATTTTTGAATTTTATAAAAAAATCGAATTTTATATATATATATATATTTCAAAATTTATATATTTTTGAATTATATATATATATATTTTATTTTTATATGTTTTTTAAAAGAATTATATATTTATTTTCGAATTTTAAAATTTTTTCAAATTTTAATATATATATTTTTGAATTTTATATCTTTTTTTGGAATTTAATATAGACAAAAGGGGGCAATTTGCAATCCTTAGAAATGTGAGGGTAGTGAAATGAGGGTAAAAAAAGCATAGGGGGTATTTTGTAACCCTTAGAAAGCTTTGGGGGTTTTATGCTCTTTTGCCTTATTAATTTAACAACTCAGAACATGCCTATACTACTATTAAGTGAGTGTTATAGGAGGCGTTTGGAAATTGTGTTTTCTGTTTTGTTTTTGTTTTTTGGCATTGTTCATGAGAACATAAAGTGTTTAGCAACATTTTTACTGTTTGTTCTGTTCTCAATTTAGAAAGTATTTTCGTGAATAGTAAAAAAAATAAGGAAACAACAAAAACCTATTTTTTTGTTTTTTTGGGATTTTTTTTTTTTTAAATAAAATTGTGAAAATATTTTTCCGAACAATTCTGCAATCGGCACCACTCCTTCACCTCCACCCACCACCAGCCGCCACCCCCAACAACAACCTTTGATCACCATCAAATCCCTAAATTGAACACCCATACACACACACACATACCATCAATTTCGCCGACTTGTGAAACGGTGTTGCGAGTTTGTATGTGATTCGAGAGGTTTGGATTTGAAGACATTGTTAAAGTGAGGTGGCTTGGGCGTGAAATTGAGAGATTTATGGCAAAATTGGAGAGTGGTGAAGTTCGATTTGGGGGTATTGGAGTTGATTGTGGTGTAGAGAAATGAATGGTTTTGGGGTTTAGAGAGAGAAAGTGAGATTGAGAGATCATTTGCAGTAATAAGTTTATAGGCGGTAAATAGAAGTGTGTATGGAAGAGAGAGAGACAAAAAAAAAACTGAATAATGGAGATCGAGAAGAAGAGACTCATTTTTTTGGTTTTTTTGTCCCAAACAAAAATTATGTTTTTAAGGTAAAAAACAAGAACAAGAACAAGAATAAGAATGTTTTTTATTTTCGAGAGGACAAAAACAAGATTTCCGGAGCCAAAGTCTTTTGAACATTATCTTAAGGGCTATTAACATAAAGTTTCTACTAGATTTAGATTTTTAACAAATATTGTCCTCGTGCCATATTGTCCGCTCTACTTTCATGGATTCTTTTTTCATCCTAAAATGACGTAATTTTAGGGGGGAAATTATATAAAAACACTATCGTTTTGAGTCATATATGACACCTCATAAGAATATTAGTTAAGAATCTAAAATGAGAGTAGGTTTTATGTTAATAACCCTTTTCTTAATTGATTTTTTCTTTAAAAAATTGAGTTTGATTATATATGTTGACATCCAAATTTGACTGTTGGGCCTAAGAAGAGAAAAATGGGGTTTTATGTGAAAAATTGGGCTTGAAATAAAGATCCAATTATTATTTCAATAATAAAAGCCGAAAAAAGGAAGTGAGTTAAATAAGAGAAAGTGATATATCTATTTCTTATATGCTTATGAGGTTAGACATTTAAAAGCCAGAGGAGTCATTTATCTTTTGAATAAAGGGATAATGTCTGAGGATAAATCAAAGGAATTTTGCTCAAAATGAACCGAAGGAAAGAGGTTGAAAGATAGACTCAAATCAGAAAGATGGCTATACATGTGCAAAATGAGATGATACAGTTTGGATTTCAATTTATATTTTGCTCTAGTCTTTAATTTTGAATTTAGGTAGGTTTATCTCACGCAAACGTTTAGGAAGTTTGTTATGTTTTTATAATACCTATAAATAAAGACCTATATGTTACTTGACAAAATGTCTCACACCAATCAAATAACTCTATTACTATATTCGTTATTTTAATTTGTAAACTCTCATTGTTATTTTAATTCCTTGCAAATTCTTTATTTTCCAAAGTCTTTTAGTTAATCGAGTCTTGTTATTTATTTTCAGTCATTCAATTTACGTTTCAGTTGCTTTTCAATTCAATATTGTCATTTTAATCATTCAAGTCATTTGAGTTCCAAAATTTCCTTTCAATTCAAGCACTATTATTTTCCAAATATTTAATTTCATCACTTTACATTCATCATTGTTCATTCAATCATACCGATTGTTTGTGTGAATTTTTTGATTTCCAATGTTACATTCTCAATTGCTTTAAGTCATTTTAATTGAGGCATAGAAAAGTATCAAGGTAGGAATTCAATGTTCTCCCTCATATTCATCGCCTGAGAAGTCAAATTCAAAGGAGACTGCGTTTGCTGATCAATCTCATAAATGAAGGTCAAAATTTTTGTCATGCCAGCCGCTTATTTAAGAGTAAACAATATAATATTAACTGTTTTAGTCCCTGAAACATTTCCACCTTCATTAATGATATTACAAGCTCAAATTGTCAACGACACAAATAGATTACAATCAATGAGCCATTACATTCATATGTAAACATATATGTCAATAGTGAAAATGTGGACTTATAAATGTAAAAAATAAATAAACCTATATGTATATACACTTATATATGTAATGAATGACAAATTGACTGCATATGGTGGTTATTACTTATTAGTGAAGTAATTGCTCCTCATCCAGTCTCAGTGATTTGCTCCGGAATTTTCTTTTACTCTTACGCATAAAGACAACGACGCCGTTTGAAACTCCGGCGAGTCGGTCATCCCTTTATTTCCCGGTCCCACCAACCCTCTACTGGGACCCACAATCCATCCTCCATCATCAACCCAAATTCAATCATACACATCATGTGATAATGATACGCGCCATCCTAAACTCCTCAGTCCTCCTCACTCTCACTTTCTCGAGAAACAAACACCGACATCCTCCCTCTCCCTCTCCCTCTCCCTCTAAACACTTCTCTTTCTCTCTCTAAAATGAAGACCAGCACAAAGCTCATAGTCCTCCACCCTTCGATACCCAGACAAGGCAGTCCTCACCGGACATGGCTTCTCGTATTGGTTTCTCTTTTCACCTTCACTTTCGCGCTCACTTTCATCACCACCACCAGAGACGCCGCCCCAACCACCACCACCGCCGCCACCTCCGCCGCAGAACTACCCAAACCCATCTTCGACGCCCTCCTCCACTACGCCGCCGCCACCAACTCCACCTCACCCAAAATGTCCCCCGCCGAGCTCCGCCACATTGCCGCCGTCCTCCGCCGCTGCGCCGCCCCCTGCAACCTCCTCGTTTTCGGCCTCACCCATGAAACCCTCCTCTGGAATTCGCTCAATTTCAGAGGCCGAACCGTATTCATCGACGAAAACGCCTACTGGGTCTCCAAAATCGAAGAACAAAACCCAGAAATCGAAGCCTACGATGTCCAATTCACAACAAAAGTGAGCGACATGTACGATCTTCTCGAATACGGAAGAGAACAGCTCCGAAACGAGTGCCGTCCGGTGCAGAACCTCCTCTTCTCCGACTGCAAATTGGGGATTAACGACCTCCCGAACCACATATACGAAGTGGGTTGGAATGTGATCTTGGTGGACGGGCCTCGCGGGTACTTCTCGGCGGCGCCGGGGAGGATGGCGGCGATCTTCACCGCCGGAGTTTTGGCGCGAAGCAAGAGAGGCAGTGAAGGGACGAAGACGGATGTGTTGGTGCACGAAATTGAGAGAGAGGTGGAGAGAGTTTATAGCGATGAGTTCTTGTGTAGAGAGAACTTGGTTGAGTCTGTGGACTCGTTGGGACATTTTGTGGTGGAGAAGATGGTTTCGGAGAGTTTTGAATTTTGTGACAGTTCTTCACCGTCGTCTAGATCATCGTGGATTGATGAGTGAGATCAACATTGTAATTAATACTTGTATAATTATATATATATTTCCCTTTAGTTTTTTTTTTTTTTTTTGGCACTGAACTATGGTGTAATTTTCTAATTAAGGTCAAGTAGTTTAAAGAGTTGAGGTTCAAATTTAGAGAAGCAGTTGTGAGATATGAAGTTCTGGGTAAGTTTTTAGCTGCTTGTTTCCTGGGAAAGGGTGGGAAAGTTTTTAAAGTTTTAAATTTGTTACAATTAATGTTCAATTTGTTAAACTAGTTTCAATTTTTTACCTGTCCTTTTCCTGAGAAAAGGGGAAAGATTTTTAAAACTTCAAATATTTTCATATGTATTTGGATCCAGGAAAATGAAACTGTTTAACTTTAACTTTGAACAACCAGCGAGGGATATCAAGTTCTGGGGATATATATTTTAGCTGTCTTTGTTTCCCGGGAAAATGTGGGAAAGTTTTTGAAAGTGTAAATTTTTTAATAAAGCAAGCATGCCTAATACTAATGCATTTGGATCGAGTTTAGCGCCTTTAGGCGTGTGTTTAGTAAGCAAAAAGAATATTAAAATTTAGAAATTAATAAGTGATTCTTCTTATTTTCCAATACTTTCTCAGTTGCCAAACAGGGAGAAACGGAGAAAGGGGCGAGAGTACGGAAATTGGGTATCGGTAGTGAAGGAGGTGGTGGAAAGTGAGGTGGATGATTGACAGTAAATCCCGGCATGAAAAAGTTTTCGTGTTCAAAATTTGGTTTGTGACTTTTCAATCAAATTTTTACTTGAATTATAAATACTAAATTTTATAATTACAGGAGAAACAATATTTATTTATGAATTATGTATTTATATTCTATCACTAAAATTCAAATAAATTTTAATTATATTAAATCATAATAAATTTTTAAATTAAAAATTGAATTGTGATATAACACTAAAACGTTATATTATTTTTTATATTTCCTTTCATTCTCTTATTAACTTAAGTTAATGATAATTAAGAATCCAAATCCTAATTAGATAAAAAAATAAAAAAATCAATATAAATAATTCATCTACCATTATATTTAACCATTCTAATACTAATCCTAAATGGACTATAAATCTAAATAGACTATATTACTGAATTTGATTATTATTTAGATAGGATTCCAAATGCTAACCCTATATATAACCATCTCTCTCTTAGGCTCTGTTTGGATTGACTTTTCAAACGCTGCTTCTGGCTTCCTGGAGGTAAAAGCTGTTTTGAACGGTGTTTGGAAAAAATTTTAAAAGAGCTTTTGGGCCTTGGAAGAGCGTTTTAGAGAAGCTGGGGGTACCAGCTTCTCAAAACAGCTTATGCTTCTCTTTTTCTTCTGCGGGAAGCCAAAAGTAGAAGCTATGCCAAACAAGACCTTAGTCCCCTAGAGCAATTTTTTTATTATATTTAATTTTTATTGTTATAATTTATTATTACTTTTGTGTAATTATTAATCCATTCTTTTTAGTTTTTTTTTATGTTAACAATAATTTACTTTGTTTAGTTTTTTTATTTGAATTAATTTCACAAAATTCCCTTATATTATCCAATTTAATCAACTAACCTCCACTATATCCACTTTGTCCTCTATATTATTCAATTTCATCACTATGCTCATTCCTCTCACATTTTCAGTCATAATACCTAAACTACCCTTAATAGTATATGGGGTTTACTGAAATCAAGCCTTTAAAAAATTTATTTTTCGAAAATCAATTATATTTTTCATAAAAATTATAAATTTCAAATGTATATATATATTTCGGTAAAAAAAAAATTTCAAAAACAATATGTATTTTGGAAAAAATATATACCGTGGGTGTTAGTTGATGAAAGGATTAATTACACAAAATTGCTTATACTATTCAATTTCATCATTATACCCCCCACACTCACATTTTAAGTCATAATACCTAAACTACCCTCAATATTATAGAGGGTTTTAGTGAAATCAAACATTTAAAAAAATTATTTTTTGAAAATCAATTATATTTTTTGTAAAAACTATAAATTTAAAATATATATATATATTTCGAAAATAAAATATACTTTGGAAAAATATATATATATTTTAAAAAATATGAATTTAGTCTGAAAAATAAATTTTTTGAGAAAAATATACATTATTTTCCGAAATATAAAACATATATATTTCTCAAAAAATAATATATATTTTTCTCAAAAAAATTATTTTTCGGAAAAAATTATATTTTGGAACATAATATATATTTTCCCAAAAAATATAATTTTTCGGAAAAAAATCATATTTTTTAAAACAATTCGGAAAATATATATTTTTGACGAATTATATATATATTCTGAAATATATATAATTTTCCAATATATATATAAATATATTTCTGAAATATATATTTATTTCTCAAAATATATATATATATATTCCAAAATATATATTGTTTTCGAAAAAAAAAATTCCAATATATATATTTTTTGAATTTATAGTTTTTACAAAAAATATAATAGATTTTTGAAAAAGAATTTTTTTAAAGATTTGATTTCACTAAACCTCTTTATACTATTGAGGGTAGTTTAGGTATTATGACTCAAAATGTGAAGGGAGGGGGCATAGTGATGAAGTTGAATAGTATATGGCCAAAGTAGACACAGTGGAGTTTAATTGATTAAATTGGATAGTATAAGTAGGTTTTGTGAAATTAATCATTCATTAAATTTAATAGCATATGGGAGTTCTGTGAAATTAATCCCGTTTTTATAGTAGGTTTGTATATTTTACTCTTTAACTAGTATATATATATATATTATAATAATAATATATACACAAATATTTATGATTGCTTCAATTTATGTATTTAATATCACGCGTTTCCAATTAGTTAAAAATTGGCGCGTGAAAAGCACGGCAGATAAATTTGTGTGGGAATTGATGCATGAGAAATTTTCAGATTTGGGAATAGCTTGGTAGTCACTCGTAGACAGGATATTTTGTCTGATCACGTGAGTCTCGTGACTAATAAAGCGGGCGTTACGGCAGAGATGGATAGAGATTAGAGAGAGAACCTTTGTATGGTGCGTGTACTGTGTGTCGGTGATGGGACTGCGTACGAAAAAAATATGTGGTGCTTTTGCAATTGCAGCTTTAGCGTTTGGTTCATAAGAATTCCAAAAGAAATTGATGTTTCTTCAATAAGTTTGGTAAACGTACCATGACAAATTTAACACGAATAATATCATAAACATCCCTATTGCACATCAGATGGAATATTTAACCTTTTGTTCAAAGTCGGAAATTTAATTTATTGATTAATAATGGCATCTTATGAACTAAATTTTTTATTTTATCATTTTTATCTAAGCAATTATATTTGAAACCTTATTTTTGCATTCAAAATTATTAAAATATCCCAATTTCTTTTACCAAATTGTTCTCATATATATTCTATATAAACTCATTTGAGTGATTGTTTATATCAATTCTCTCTATCTAAAAACTATTCATTCTCCCTTTACAAGTCTTTTCTCATGATTTGTGAAAGATAAGGGGCGCATATGCTTAATACACATAATTTTCGTCAATATATTTGAGGGCAAGATAGTAAATTCATCATTCTCTCAAAAATTTTCTAATATCTCTAAAGATAGGAGAGTATATATATAATTTTACTATTATTCCTTACTGAACAAATATTTTGATGATACTAAGCACGATTTCCGATATTATTGATATGTTGGTGAATTCCATGCAATTATGTCTGAGTTCAAAAAAGGTTTATGTAATTATTCCTAATATTAATAGTCATTAATGTTAAAATTTTCATGTTTAGAACAATTTGTTGACGTTCAATATACTTATAATCTATAGATTCAAATTTTTATTCAAATTCAACTTCTACATGAGAGTGGAATTAGTGAAACTAGATTTCAATTGCAATTAAGTTAGAATGTTGGTGAATCCGATCGAGACAAAGCTGATTGTAAGATAGGTTGTATAATTGATATATTCATATTTCTATGTGAATGATGAAATAAGTAGGCTTATTTTTATTGTATCACATTAAATGAGATTTTTTTTTTTTTTTTTTGGTTTTTGTGAAATGGGAGTAAAAATTGTCACACGCCATAGCTGAGCTAACCATAGCCAGCATTAATTGCTGGTGTAGGTCTTGAAATCTAAATAGAATCAAATTTGTTAGGATAATGTTGGTCCACCTTGGACACAATTGATCTCAAATTTTGAAGTATATATTGAATAGGGAGAGACAAGATCGTTCTCTATAGATTATATATTAATGAGGCACCAACAACTAAAAAAGTTCATTTGTTAAATTATTGTTGAGCAGTTGATATAAAAATGTTAATAAACATATTTTTCAGGAATTTAACAAAATCTTAATTATTAAATACATATAGAAAATAAGCATGGAGGTGAAAAATAACGTATGAAATATAGTTCATGAGAATTTTAATGTAGTTGCCAAAAATAGGAAAATGGAAAAATAAAATTTGAAGAGAGAGAAAAATATGGGCCTTTGGGGGAAAAAATATTATGTGGGCTTAGCACATTGAATTCGTTAAAATGTTTGTAGTCAGTGTCCAAAAGTATCAACATAATTTGGCATGCTACATTGCTACTTCCTTTATAGCCCAATAATTAGATGGGCTTTGCATTAAATTATTTATCACGAGACCCAATTGTTCGGGGTAGGTGGAGCACTACGTTGTACCTACTCTTGTGAGTTTTTTTTTTTTTTTTGGGTTTATTTTAAGAAATTTACTATGTTATTCAATTTAATCAACTATCTCCTGCTATTGTGTTCATTTTGCTCCTTATATTATTCAATTTTATCATTATACCCCCTCTTCATTTTGAGTTAAAATGTCTAAACTACCATCCCTTAATTATATAAGGGGGTTTAGTAAAATCAACCTTTAAAAAAATTATTTTTCGAAAATAAATTATATTTTCGTAAAAACTATAAATTTCAAAATATATATATATTTCGAAAAATATTTTTTTTGCGAAAAATATATATTATGTTCCAAAATATAATTTTTTTACGAAAAATAAATATTATGTTCCAAAATATGATTTTTTTTCCGAAAAATATTTTTTTGCGAAAAAGTATATATTATGTTCTAAAATATAAATTTTTTCCGAAAAATATATATTATGTTTGAAAATAAGAATTTTTTTGAGAAAAATATATATTATGTTCCAAAATGTGATTTTTTTTTTCGAAATTTTTTTTTTTGCTAAGAGGTATATATTATGTTCCAAAATATGATTTTTTTCCGAAAAATAATTTTTTTCGAAAAATATATATCATGTTCCAAAATATGATCTTTTTCGAAAAATAATTTTTTTGCAAAAGATATATACTATTATGTTCCAAAACATGATCTTTTTCGAAAAATAATTTTTTTTTGAAAAATATATACTATTATTTTCCAAAATATGATTTTTTTCCAAAAAACTTTTTTTTGCAAAAAATATATATTATTTTTTTCCGAAATAATTCATATTTTGGAAAATACTATACTCTCTACGAAAAAAATATATAAATATTTTTGAATTTATAATTTTTGTGAAAAATATAATTGATTTTCGAAAAAATAATAATTTTAAATGGTTGATTTCACTAAACCCTCTTATATTATTGATGGTAGTTTAGGCATTTTGACTCAAAATGTGAGATGAAGGATCATAATGATGAAATTGAATAATATAAGTGACAAAGTGGATATAGTAAAAGTTAGTTGATTAAACTGGATAATATATAAGGGTTTCTTGAAATTAACCCTTTTTTTTTTGGGTAAGTTTGTTTTTACTATTTTAGTTATGGTTCATGTCTCGTTCGGTTCGTAATACTTATGAAAGAATTATTTCTTTGGTGTCTCTTGTGCAAAATCCTATCGTATTTCAGTAATGGTTTTCCGTATTATACAATTGATAACGCTTTTAAAAGGTGCTAATAAAATTATGCATCACCGATATTTTTTCAATATTCATTTTTATGACCGTGTCAAAATTTCTTACACAATTACAATAACTGTAACTAAAACTGATACCGTGTCTAATTATGATTCAAGTTAAATTCACAAGTCCATATACGTAGTGACTGATTTAGTATTTTCAGTGGCGGCAGTGGTCCCCACTGGATTTTTTTTATATATATATATTTTTTGAAACTTTATCATATGCTTATGTCCCAAGTCCATATACGTAGTGGTGGTGTTTACTAACAGGAAATATTTTATGTTTCTTGTTTTTATTTTCTGAAATGAAGAAGTAAAAGTATAATCTTGTTTACCAATTTATTTTTACTTTTGCCCTTAAGGAAACGTTTCCTCTAATTGTAAAGAAAAGAAGAAACAAGAAAAATGATACTTCTTATTTTTGTTTCCTCTCGCCTTCAAAATGACCAAATTTCAAAGTTGTAAAATTGGGACTTTCATGTCTTTTGCACTAATAAATTTAAATATTATATATAAATAATAATATATAATAAATAAATTAAATATTTTTATAAATTAAAAAATATATAATAAATATTTATAAATAAAATAAAAATAAATGAATAAATAATAATAAACAAAATAAACAATAATAAAAGAGATTAAATAATACATAATAATAATAATAAATAAATAATAATTATGATAAATAAAAAATACAAATAATAAGAAATACAAATAATAAATAAATTAAATATTTTTATAAATTAAATAAAAATATAATAAATAATAAATTAAACAAAATATATTTATAAATTAAATAAAAATAATGAATTAATAATAATAAAAATAATAAATAATTAAATAATATACAAAATTAATAATAAATAAATAAAACTTATGATAAATAATAAATATAAATAAAAAATAATAAGAAATACAAATAATAAATAAATTAAATATTTTTATAAACTAAATAAAAATATAATAAATAATAAATATAAATAATATATTTATAAATTAAATAAAAATAATGAATTAATAATAATAAAAATAATAAATTAAATATATTTATAAATTAAATAAAAATAATTAAATAATAAATAATAAATTAAATAATATACAAAATTAATAATAAATAAATAAAACTTATGATAAATAATAAATATAAATAATAAATAATAAGAAATATATATAATAAATAAATAAAAAGTAAGAACAAAATTTTGTTAGTAAACATAATTTCTGTTTTTTATTTTTGTTTCTAGAAAAAATCAAAATTTAGTAAACAAGATTTTACTTTCTGTTTTTCTTAAGGAATCAAAAATATAATTCTACTTCTTCAGGAAACGGAAACAGAAAATATTTCCTGTTAGTAAACAGGCCCAGTGACTGATTTAGTATTTTCAGTGGCGGCAGTGGCCCCCACTAGATTTTTTATATATATATATTTTTTTTGAAAATTTATCATATGCTTATGTCCCCGCTAAAATATATTTTTTTGTAATTCCCCCATTAAATTTAGAATATCACTTATCCGTCGCTGCTAAAAAACAAAATTTTCAATTACACTTCACTATATCCGCCACTGCATACACGGATATAATGCTAAGAGTGTGCGTTTGGAAACTGGTGTTTCCGTTTTTGTTCTTGTTTTTTCCACTGTTCACGGGAACAAAAACGTGTTTGGGAGCCTTTGATGAATTTTGTTTTCGTGAACAGTAAAAAAACGTTTTCTCACCCTTAGCTCAAAATTTGAGAACACAAAAATGGTGTTTTTTTTGTTTTCGGCACTGTTTGTTCTCAGCCAAAAATAAATTTAATTGTTGTAGATTCCCTAACCGCCATCTTCAACCTCCAAACCCTCACCACCACCAACACAAACCCTTACCTCTGCAACTTGACACCCCCAATCGAATTAGGGTGATGTGGTCTTTATACATGTTACTACTTATATATTTATATATATATATATATAGCATTCTTTTGAACAGCAGCAGAATGGTCATGTTCATTGTTGTATGGAAGACTTAGAAGTGTACATTATAGCTGGTTTGTACAAGAGATGACAATCAAGTCAAACTTAATCTCAACCTTTGACAATTTGTTTTATACTTTTTATTCCAAATAAATCTCAAAAACGTATTTTTTTTTTTTTTTTTCCAAAAATTTTTTAGACAAAATTTTCAACCAAACATGTTTTTATTTCCAGATTACCCTTAGAACAAGAACAAGAAATTTTTTTGTTCTCAAAAAATAAAAAACAAAAACGAAAATACTAGTTTCCAAACGCACCCTAAAATTAGCAACTGACATTGCCTTGTCTATAAGGTAATGGTCATTGTTATGTGAATATTATAGCTTCTCACAGCCTGTTGTTGCCTGTCGTATCCTTCTTAGCCCTAGCCTCTAGGAGAACTCTGTTCTTAGTCCTTTCTATCATTTCATTTGTCCAGCTCTTTCCACACCCACATTAATAATACTATGTCCCGTTTGGGGACCATTATAATTATTCTTGTTTTTATTTTTTCATCTAAAAAAAAAATAATAACAAAAAATATATTTGGGGCCAAAAAATATATATTTGTTTTTTATCTTTCTCACACACAAACACGATATTCTATCTCTCACAGACGTCTCTCGCTCTCTCTCTCTCTCTCTCACGGTGGTGGTTGCAATTAGTGGTGTGGTGGTGGTTTTCTAAGGATGTTAGAGTTTGATTGGGGGTTAGAATTTCTAAGGGGTGGTGGTGGTTGATGGTTCTGGGTGGTGGCGGCGGGTGGTGGGTGATGCCGATTGGTGGCGTGGTGGTGGGGGAGGAAGAGAACGAAGGAGTTTGCAAAAAATGGTTTTGATCTATGTAACGGTTGCAGTATCGGACTCGGATCAGTATCGGGAATACGTAACAGTTTCGGTTATCGCAACTGTGAATTTTTTCAAATGTTGCACATGAATCCTTGATATGTGTAGCGATTGCGATATCGGACTCGAGTCAGAATCGGGATTACGTAATAGTTTTTTCAAATGTTGCAAGAGATAAAAATACAAATTTTGCGACATAATTCAATCAAGATGAATTCTTGATGAATTTTAGTGACTTTTGTAAAATCATTTTATCATAAGGAATGATTATTTAATTTTTTAGTATTATATTATTTTATTATTTTCAGTGTGACAAGATGAGAGAAAAAGAATTGAAATATTTTGAATAAGGAAACTGTGAAGAAAAATGAAAGGGAGATTTTTTTTAGGGGTGTTCAAAACCAATTCGGTTCCTTAAAAATAGGAATGATTGGTTCCAGTTCGGTTCAGTTCCTTACTTGTTCCGATTCCAATTCCTATTCACTAAAAAAAAATCAAATATCAAATATCAAAAGATAATATAATTATAAATTAAATTAATTTAAATAAAATATTTCAATTATTACAAATCTAAAATTACACTGACATCTAATAATAAAAAAAAAATGCATATACCGTGAAAATATAACACTAATATATATATATATATATATATAATATAACACTAGTAAAAATGAATATATATTAAAAACAAAATTGAATCGGTTCGGTTTCAAAAAAATTAGAACTCAAATCGAATCTAAAATTTTAATTTTTTAATTTTTGGAACCGGAACTGAAGACCCGATTATGCCAATTCCGGTTCATGTTTGATTCATTAACACCCCTACTTTTTTGTTAGTTACTTGACAAGTTCTCCATATATATATACTAAACCACGACCACATGCAATTTTATTGGCATTGCCATTGCGAACAAAAGCAACACATGGTGCTGGGTCCAAGGCTTTGCTTGGATTATATTTGTTATCTCTGCCGACTAATTTGCTTGGATTATATTTGTTGTCTTAATTTGTTATTTGAGATGAGGTGAGATTAATAAAATATCTAAAACAATTAAGGACTAACTTTATTTACACCTTTCAGGTTTACTTTTACTTCAATCACACTTCATCAAATTTAAATTTTTTTATTGTCATATTTTATTTTTTCAAATTCACATCATTTACACTCCTTCAAGCATAATATCATCATTCATCCTAAATTATTTTTTTAATACATAAACTACCCTCAATGTGTTAACTATGTGTATTTGAAAACAAGGATATAACTTTTATCAATTTGACACCTCTCATTTCTAAAAATACAATATATATATATATATTTAAACATAATTCTATATTTTAATTTAAAATAAATTTATGAAAAAAAAAATATTCCTCTTTTTTAAGAATTTAAATCAATGAAATTTATTATATGCACAAATTATTTAATTACTTCACATTTTCAATTTATTAATGGATTATAACTAACATATTCAATTTTCACATATTCATATTAAAAGGAATTAAATCTCACATATATATATATATATATATGAGAGATTTAATTATATATATATATATATTGAAAAGTGCTGGCCCACCACCCCAACCTAATTTTTGTGTTATGTATATATAAGGTTAAGTACATAAAATACCCCTGTAATATAAATATTGTCACGTCCCGAATCCGAAAACCCGGATAATGACTTAAATTTAATTAAAATTCATAAAAATATCAAATGGTCAAACTTGTCAACCGACATTGTTTATAATTCATTAGCGCGGAAGCGAAATAGAAATAATAAAATCACACACAAATCCCGAAATCAAATCAAATTACAACACGATCACACTAGTCCAAAGCCAAACAAGTACAAATCATAATAAACACGCAATCTTTATTATTACATAAAGAGGTAATTATTATAAGCTCAAATTTCACAATTTTCCAATAGCTCATGCATCATCCATCAACGGTTCTTTTTCTGAAAATTGTTAAGGGGTGAGCACAAACGGCTCAGTAAAGAAAAATCATGAAGCGTAAGATTCCGCAAGTATGTAAATTAATTAATACGTATAGGGTTAAGTATCTACCCTAGTCCAATGTCATGATATAAATGCATAAGGAATCACAATATAAACTCATGTAGAACAATTTAAATGATACCATCAAGATAATTTAAAAGTTTTATAATCACGAAATTAAAATCAATACTCTCAATATGAACTCAAATCCAACTATCACAACCGATATAACATCAAATTCAAAATCATCAAATGGGAAAATTATGTCGTGAAACAAACCCTAGGACATGAACTACATGTTCATCTGCCTAGCCGTCTTGGGGCTACTAACCCTACGGTGACGTCAACCAATCGCGCGATAATTCGAGGACTTGCACCCCGAGAGCTCCTTCGTCCCCCTATTGCTCACACCACACGACCATTTCCCAAAATCAACAATCAATCCACCATTCACAATTCACAATTCATAAATGTCATTCATATGCGCACATAAGTAATAAATATATACGCACTCCATGATCCACCTAATAATTTTTTTATCATGGCATGAATCAATGCATTTAAACACATTAATGCAATTTCACAACTCATGTCAAAAATAGCACAATATGATGATGAATCTATATATAAACATTAAAATGCATAAATGAATATTCTTAAACTCACACGATACCCCAATAAATCCTTACCTCAAACTTGATAAAATATCTAGTAAAATACCAACAATCAAAACAATATGGTTGTGTACAGAATGAAGAAACGAACGGTTCTCCCTTCACGCCTTCATTTGTACCCTGTTATGCTTGAAACCAATTAACACATATTGAGTAATTTTTATATACATAACCATATTTATTTTTATAATACGATTTGCCAATAAACATTTTGATATATATAAATATCTACTCAAAAATATTCGGGATTAATAGACAAAATTTAGCTACTTAATTAAGAATCGAAAAGTTCGGTTTCGAATACTACCGTAAAACGGACAGCAGGTAATCTATGATTTTTAGAAAAATCTACAGGTTTGATAAAAATATGAAATTTACAGGATACACTCCAAACATCTACGTAGGTCTACTGTAAAATTTTCATAAGCTTTAGTCAAAGGACAGTGGTCCAAAATAATTATAAAAGACAGTTTTCCTAACAGTTCCGAAAACTGAACACCCTTTACTCCAAATGTTTTACAAAACTATCCATGAATTATATGACTACCAAAATCTCCAGATTTACATATTATATACTCAATATTAGGTGATAAAATTATAAGTACAAAATTAGAATTATAGATAGCTCAAATCGGTAACACAAGTTCCGGTTTTGAAATACGATTGAAACTGAACAGTTACTACTTAACAATTGTTTTTACCGGTATACATTAACTTAAAATTCTTGATCTTTGGTACATATGTCCTAAACATATACAAAATGTTATAATAAAAGTTTCAAGATTTATAAGGATACTAAACCATATGAAACCATTGGCTAAACCGAAACTGAAATCGGATCAACAAGCAATAAAATATCACTGGACAACCTAGTTCCGTGATTTTTAGAAAATTAAATATTTATCTAAATGATCTGAACTTTTGAGATCTGATAATAGACATATACAAAAGAATACTGTAAAAGTTTCAAAAATTTATAAACAATTTAACATGGTCTATAAATTGCTCAAACTAAAGCAAGAAAACAATTCTGCAACAAGAACTATATCCGAAAATCATGAAATTCCGGATTTTTAATTAAATCTAAATTGATCTATAATTTCTGAAATTTCCAGGAACATATAATCTCATACATGTACATATGCTGTAAAAGTTTCAGAAAATAAAACGAATCCTTACATATTTAAAAAAATCATAGATCGAAGACTTTAATTTGCTAGAACAATGAGAACAATAATCTGAAATTTTTGAAAAATCAAATCAAATTAAATAATATAGATCACATACCGTAATTGGTATTAAACCGAAGATCGGAACACGTAGAACAATTTTCTAGTTGAACACAAAATTGAATCCCCACTCTAAGATGCCCAATATGTAAAGAGAAGAAGATACGAACAATGGAGGTAAAGAAAAATATATATATCGTTCTTGGCCGAATTTTTTTTTTGCAAAAGCCAAACTCAACACTTCAATATAATGGCTGAAAACTTTCATCAATAATGTCACAAAGTGGTGTTAATATAATAGATGTATGATTGCACCTTTAAATGACGGAGGAATATGCTTTTGGAAAGTTGAAGATAAAAATAAAAATAAAAATGTGGAATTCGGTCACACATTAACATATAATAAATATATTGGAAAAGTTACCCTCATCTTTATCAAACTCAAAAGTAACCCCCACATTTAATTAAAATATCAAAACTACCCGGTCAACGCCAAAAATGAAAATTTTACAAAACATAGGAATGAACAAAAAAATTCAAATCATACAATCTTTAATGCACGAAAACACATGCAATGTCATGCAATGCACAAGAAAAAATATATTATAATCGAAGAAAAAAAAACTTATTTAAATAAATCTGGTCATTACAAATACGGTGCATATAACACCCTGTACTTTGAAAATATTTGTATTGCCACCAACACTTTTGGAAAACATGCGAACATCCCGTGCAAGTTTCGAAAACGTGCGAATATCCCCCTACAAGTTTCGAAAACGTACGAATACCCCATTCTTTGACTTTTATACTCTCTTAAATACTCATTTTACCCTTTTTCTTTAATATATATATATATATATATATATATATATATAAATTTTGAAAAATAAATTTCGAAATAAATATATATAAAATTCAAATTCGAAATAAATATATATATATATAATAAAATTTTCGAATTTTATATATATATAATTCAAAATATATATATATATATAATTCGTAAAAAATAGATAAATTTCAAAATATATATATAAAATTCGAAACAAATATATAAAATTCAAATAGTTGTGCAAATAGAAGTATAAAAAACACAAGTGACCAAAGTACAATACACCAAAACAAAATTTAAAATAAAAAAATTAGAAAATAAAAGTATATTTTCCCCGAATTTTATATTTTTTTTTTCCGAAATTTATATATGTTTTCGAATTTTATATTTTATTTTCGAAATTTAATATTTTTCCCGAATTTTATATTTGTTTTTCAAAATTTATGTATGTTTTCGAAATATATATATATTTTTTGAATTTATATATGTTTTATCCAATTTTATATAATTTTTTGAAATTTATATTTTTCTTTTAAAAAATTATATTTTTTATATTTTTTGAAATTTAGAAATTTTTTCAAATTATATATATATTTTTACGAATTTTATATAATATTTCAAATTTATATATGTTTTTCGAATTATATTAAGGGCATATATATCATTTAACACGAAATGTGGTTAATTCACACGTAAATGAAAGAATTAGAGTAAAATCAAACCAGAACTCGTGTGTGTATATATATATATGTATATTAATGTATGTATATGAATATATGATATATCCGGTGATGCATACTGAGCCAAACTTATTGAATTAAACATTATTGAAAATATAATCTCCCCATACGAATTGTGTTCTTTAGTGACCCAGAGAAGAAAACCCCAAAATCGAAGTCGTTCAAGACCCGAATCGAAATCGACGTGGTTCAAAGTCTAAATCGAATCAAAGTCGATAAATTTGATTTTACAGCCCTACATATACAATGTCACCCACAAGCAATTTCACCAACTTATCCCCAAGATTATACATGTGTGCGCGACACTGTGTGTGAATGTGGAGAGAGAGAATTGTATGTTGCAGTGGGCATGGATGAAGAAGGGATGAGGCGGCGGTTGGGGTTGGGGTTGGGGGGGAGGGGCACGACTGGTGGGGCGGAGGCGTGAAGGCTGCCGACGGCTGCTGATGGTTGAAGTGGTGGGGTTTAAGTGTTTAAATATAGGGTTATGATTGAATATATGTTTGAATATATCATTAATAAAATTTCAGGATTAAATTGGTTTAAGAGATGTTTGGTTTAATGATCTTTTTTATATTTCATATGATGAGGAAGTGTGATTAAATATTTATAAATTTGAAGGGTGTAATTGAAATTAGAACAAACCTGAAATAGTGTAAATGAAGTTAACCCAACAATTAACAACATTATGTCGTTATCTAAGTGCTAAGTGGGTGTTTGACATAAGGGTTTGATGTTAAATTTTTGGTTTTTGGGTGGATAAGTTAGTTCAACCCATGTTTGGTAGCTTTGGTTTTGGTGCAACATTGTCAACTCATTTGCACCAAATGAAGCAAATTAGGAACCATATGAAAACAGGGTTTTGGATGGCGCAGTCACTATTCATAACTCATAACCATCAAATTAAAATCAACTCACAACCCCAAATTCATTATTGGTGTACCATTTTATTCTCAATAAAAGTCAACATTGTCATACTTGTCATTTTATTAAATAAATAAAATAGAATTAAGTAAAATCAAATAAATAATAAACAAAAATAATAATTAATAAATTTTTAGTAATTAATAATAAATAATATATAAATAATTAACAATTAACAATTAATAATTAATAAATAAATATTGAGTAATAAATATTTATAAATAATAAATAAATAAAAATGATAAATAGAATAGAATTAATAATTAATTAATTAATTAAATTTGAGTAATAAATATTTTAAAATAATAAATAAAGTAAAACCAAATAAATAATAAACAAAAATAAAATGAATAAATAATTAATAATTAATAATAAGTATTTAAATATTTAATAAATTTGTATAAAAAATAAATAATTAAATATACATATATATTTAATGAATTAAAATTTTAATTTAATTAATAGAATAATAAATATTGTAAAACCAAATAAATAATAAACAAAAATAATATGAATAAATAATTAATAATAAATTAATAAAAATTGAGTAATAAATATTTAAAAATAATAAATTGGTAAAAGAACATTGAAATTTCAAATGAAAAAAGATTATAAATTTTCAAACTACATATACGAACCAATTGAATAATTCTTACAATATGGTGAAATATTATTATCCAATATTAATATTTTTTGTAAAAACAATTTCATCCTTAATGTATTTTTATTTTTTAAAACATATATATTTAGAAAATGTTATTATAAATAAATAAAATGTAAAATCATTTCAAGTTACCAAACATGATTTAGTTTTTCAGTTTCACTTTTTCTCACATCAAAATTATCTGCACCAAATATAATTTTATTCAGAATAAAATCACATCAAACCTAACTAAACCAAATCCAATCCAAGCCAAACCAACACCCTACCCGTTCACAAACATTAAGGGTCCGTTTGGATTCCATGTTTTTTGTTTTTGTTTTTTTACTGTTCACAAGACTAAAAAAAAAACACATTTGGCAAACGCGTTTACTGTTCACTGTTTTTTCCCCAAGAAAACTGTTTTCTGTGAATAGTGTGTAAAAGTGATGAAAACACCAAATACAACTTTTAGTTGTTTTTTGAGTTTTTTCACTGTTTAGGTGGTAAAAACAATGAAAACACCAAATTCATAAAATACAATTTTCACCAAATAAAAGTGGTGAAAACACCTTCATCCAAACGCTTTTTTGTTTTTAGTTTTTTCCTGAAAAAACAAAGACAAATACAAAAACAGTTTTTATATTTGAAGACAGAAAACAAATACAAAAAACAGATTTTTCAAACCTACCCTAAGTATTTCTAGAAAAGTAAACCATGAAGACATTGTAAGGAAAATAAAAGAAGTACATGCGCTTTTAAATATCCAATGTGATTTGGTATGATTTGAGCCTTGAGTATGACTTGATGGTATATAATAGCTACAAAATTTGAATCTAGCTATCTAAATTCTGCAATGAATATTATTGGTTCAGAAAACTTTACTATCATAGAACAGGTTCAAGCATTTAATAAAACTCAAATTTTGAACTTAATTGGTAAAAGCATTTAGTACTTGATTATTGAGCAATAAAACAAACCCAATTTAACCAATTAGCCTTTTATGAATTCATCATTTTTTATAAGTATCTACACCAAAACATTTCCCACAAATAAGCGATGTGGGACAAAGATTTGTATATGAATTTAACAAACTAAAATCCTTTCAAGTTTTTCATGTGGGAACTTTTCACTAAGAAAAATTATTGTATCAATCTATCATTAAGCTTATGGGGTAGACCAGACCAATTACTATTACTTTCTCACCCCAACCATGGCGGCCCAAAAAGCCATTATACACACACATATATGTATATTGACGCACACACGCTTACACATATATGGTGATAGTTCCATATCCGTGCATGCCACCACCCACCTGTGCATGCAAAGACAAACCAAACTCTCTGCCGTATACAACAACCACAGCCGTATGAATACAAACCATCAACCATAAACAACTCAAGCACGCCTTCACCAAAAGTCAAACATGGTTGCGCCTCCCACGCTTGAAGACTTCAAGCCACGCATGTTGAAGTATTTGTCTTTGGTTCGTTTTTCTGCCTATATATAAGGCATGTTGTAATGATGGTATGAGCAAGACATAAGTGTAAAGATAGATAGAGAGTGATACACATGAGTGAGTAAACCACAGACAGTTGCTCTGTGAAGTTGAGTGAGAGTGTTTGTGAGATAGAGTTGAGAGAAACACTTGTATCCTCCTTCCTCCATTCTTGGTTTCGTTTTGAACCGAAAGCTAGTGAAATCTCTCAAAGTGGACGTACCCATATTTTTGGGGAACCACTATATATTTGGTGTCTATTGTGTATGTGTGTTTGCATTTGATCTTGGTTTGGACCCAACAAAGTGGTATCAAAGCCATTAAAGCTCAACATAGTCGAAACTTCAAGCTCTATTTCGAACCATTCCAGTGACCAAATAATCACACCACCCACATTTTCAGACCACCCATCAAACCAGGAAGAGTTTCCCGTCAACCGCCGCCGCACGCGCCTCCACGCGCCGTCTGAAGATCGGCGCGTCAGCAGCCTCGTTGTCACGCGCCCCACGAGTCTTCAACCTCCAACGCGCGTGAGGCCCACGTGCACCCACGCGCTACACGTCATTGATGACGTCCGCAAGGCTATCACGTCACTGCTGACGTCACAGCCTGCTACGTGTCATCCCTAAACACTGTCACGTGTCAGCCCACCATTCACCCATGACACTCGCCACGTGTCACCACTAAAAACTTGCCACGTGTACTGCCATGTGTCACTCCCAGATGCTGCCACATCATCACCAACTTTCAAAATTATAATTTTACGCCTCGACGTTGTTTTGACCATTCCGGACTCATCCTAAGTCGGAATTGAGCTCAGTCAGAGGCGATCTTAAGGTTTTCGACCGTTCCAGACGTAACAGTACACTCCTTTTCGCGTGATTCCACTCCGAATATATCAAAAAATCCAGGAGGACTTAAAGATTCTGTTTCGATGGACGATTCAAGATCCGGAGTGATGATCAGATTGACCGCAACCAACTATTCATTGTGGAAGTCAAAGATGGAGGATCTTTTGTATATTAAAGATCTGTGGAAGCCGATCAAAAGGACCGATGATGCACCTGATGGCAAATCGAAGGACATGACCAACGGAGACTGGACGGTACTTAACCGAAAATGTGCCGCCCAAATCAGACAATGGATCGACAAAAGCATTTACCAAAATTTTGCCAACGAATGATGCTTATGCTCTTTGGAAAAAATTGGAGAAGATGTACGCACGGAAGACATCTCAGAACAAGGTAAATCTTTTGAGCCATATGGTAAACGTTAAATACAAAGACGGCAAAAGTGTGTCACAATACATGAGCGAATTCCAGGGGCTGTTGGATCAATTCAACTCTATGAAAATGGTTTTAGAAGATGAGATGCAGGCAGTATTCCTATTACACTCCCTTCCGAAAAGTTGGGATACGCTAGTTGTTTCTGTAAGCAACTCAGCTCCAGATGGAATAATTAACATGGAAATGGCGAAAGATAGAATGCTGAACGAGGAAGCAAGAAGAAAGGAAGAAGGATATCATCCGGAGTCAGAAGCTCTTGTCACTGAAATACGAGAAAGAAAAGAATGGCGCGGTATAAACAAAAGCAGAAACCATCGCAATCAGACACAACATCGTGGGCGATCAAAGTCTACTTTCAGAAGAGACAAAACCTGTCATCACTGCGTCAAACCAGGCCATATAATCAGAGAATATAGGAAGCTTAAAGCCGAACAGTCTGGACAACAGACCAGAAATAGAGGTGAAGAAAGTACCTCAGAAGCAGCAGCAACAGCCGGAGAAGGGCTCATCATAGTTCAAGATGATGAGTGTGTCAACTTCACATCCGAAGATTCTACTTGGGTTATTGACTCAGGTGTTTCCTGTCACGTCACTTCAATGAAGGATATGTTCATATCCTACACCACTGGTGACTTCGGACTTATGAAGATGGGAACCAATGTGCATCCAAAATTACCGGTAGAGGTGATATTCTTTTGGAAAACAACAATGGATGCAAACTACTCCTCAAAGATATGAGACATGTTCCAGATATTCGTCTCAACCTGATCTCCACCGGCAAGCTCGATGATGAAGGCTACAACAGTCACTTTGGTGATGGTAAGTGGAAGCTCACCAAAAATAATATTGTGGTGGCCAGAGGAAAGAAGACCAGCTCGCTCTATATAACTCAAGCAAAATTGTGCAGAGTTGAGGTGAATACGATGGAGAAAAAAATCCCCACCGAGTTATGACACAAAAGACTCGGTCATATGAGAGAGAAAGGACTCAAGATCCTTGCCAGAAAAGAACTCTTACCTGGAATGAAAGGTACTCCATTACACATCTGTGTCGACTGCATCATGTGGAAACAACAAAGAGTTGCATTCCGTAGTTCCCCTCCATCTAGAAAACCAGACATTCTAGATCTCGTACACACGGATGTTTGCACCATGCAAACCAGAACTCATGGAGGTGCCCTCTATTTTGTCACATTCATTGATGATCATTCCAGGAAGTTATGGACCTTTGCCTTGAAAACTAAAGACCAGGTGCTGGAAGTGTTCAAGCAGCTTCATGTAAAGGTTGAAAGAGAAACTGGGAAAAGGCTGAAGTGCGTACGTGCAGACAATGGTGACGAGTACAGAGGACCATTCGAGGAGTATTGCAGACACTTCGGCATCAGACTCAAAAAATCAGTGCCGAAAACTCCTCAACATAACGGCCTTGCAGAAAGAATGAACAGAACCATCTGCGAAAGGATCAGGTGCATGTTATCTAATGCCAAGTTGTCAACTCCTTTCTGGGGTGAAGCAATGAGAATAACGGTTGACTTAATCAACCTATCTCCCTCAGTTCCATTAAACAGTGATGTTCCAGAGAAAGTATGGAGAGGGAAAGATGTCTCCTATAAACACTTGAAGGTGTTTGGCTGCAGAACATTTGTCCACATCCCCAGAGATGAAAGATCCAAACTTGACGGAAAGGCCAAACAGTGCATATTTCTGGGATGTGCCCATGAAGAGTTTGGTTACAGACTCTGGGATCCTATCAACAAAAAGGTCAGCAGAAGCAGAGATGTGGTATTTTTCGAAGATCAGACCATTGAAGATCTTGAAAAACAGAAGAAATCAGATCCACCTGAAGAGTTACCAGCCAACCTAGACCCGGTTCCTACACCGGGAGCAGAAAATGATTGGGGAGATAAACAAGGAGATCCAGCTGGTGACAGTGCAGAACCAGAACCAGTTGCAGAAGAAAATCCGGTTGACACTCAAACAATGAGATCTTCCAGAGAGCGACAACCGAATCGCAAATATTCCTCCACAGTGTACGTGATGCTTAGTGACGGGGGAGAACCAGAGAGCTATCAGGAAGTTGTTGCAGACAGTAAAAATGCGGAGTGGATGAAAGCCATGCAGGAAGAGATAAAATCATTGCATGAGAACCACACATATGACTTGGTCAAGCTACCGCAGGGAAGGAAAGCTCTCAGGAATAAATGGGTATTCAAACTGAGGTCTGAAGAAAATAATCTACAACCAAGGTACAAGGCAAGACTGGTTATGAAGGGATTCGGTCAGAAGAAGGGTATTGATTTTGAAGAAAATTTTTCACCTGTAGTGAAAATGTCCTCCATCCGAGTTGTTCTTGGCTTGGCAGCCATATTAAACCTAGAGATCGAACAACTGAATGTAAAGACCGCATTTTTACATGGTGATCTGGATGAAGAAATCTACATGGAACAACCTGAATGATTCAGAACCAGATGAAAAGAAAATCTTGTGTGCAGATTGAGGAAAAGTCTCTATGGGCTCAAACAAGCACCAAGACAGTGGTACAAAAAGTTCAATTCATTCATGGACCAGAATGGGTACAACAGAACCACTGCAGATCACTGTGTATTTGTCAAGAAATTTCCTGATGGAGATTTTATCATCCTCTTGCTATATGTCGATGATATGTTGATCATTGGCCATGACAGCAGCAAGATCAACAAGTTGAAGAAGGAATTGAGCAAGTCATTTGCTATGAAAGAGTTGGGACCAACAAAACAAATCTTAGGAATGAAGATCTCTCAAGACAGACTGAAACACAAGCTCTGGTTATCTCAAGAAAGGTATATCGACAAAGTTCTTGAACGGTTCAACATGAGCAAAGCAAAACCAGTCAGTGCTCCACTTGCAAGCCACTTCAAGCTGAATATGAAGCAGTGTCCTTCTAGTGAGACGGAAAAAACAGAAATGAAGAAAGTGCCTTATGCTTCAGCGGTTGGTAGCTTGATGTACGTCATGGTATGCACGAGGCCTAATATTGCTCATGCAGTTGGAGTTGTTAGTCGGTATCTGTCAAATCCTGGAAAGGACCATTGGGCAGTAGTGACATGGATCTTCAGGTATCTTAGAGGAACTACCAATATTTGTTTATGCTTTGGTAGTGGTAAACCTTTATTGGAAGGTTGCACAGACGCAGACATGGCCAGAGACAGTGACTCCAGAAAATCCACATCAGGATACCTAATCACTTTTGCAGGGGGAGTAGTTTCATGGCAATCCCGATTACAAAAGTGTGTTGCCTTATCCACCACAGAAGCTGAATACATTGCAGTAACAGAAGGATGGAAAGAGATCTTGTGGATGAAGAAGTTTCTTCAAAAATTGGGACAAGAGCAGGAAAAGTATGCCATACACTGTGACAGTCAAAGTGCTATTCATCTTAGCAAAAATTCCACCTTTCACTCAAGGTCCAAGCACATCGACGTCAGGTATCACTGGATCCGTGACGTGCTAGAAGATAAACTTCTACAGGTAGAAAAGATTCACACAGATGATAATGGATCAGATGATGACCAAGAGTCTGTCCAGTGAAAAACTAGAAGTTTGCAGAGAAGAAGTTGGTTTAACACTAGTCCCAAATTTGCATTGAGGGGGAGATCAGGTGAAGACGTTTTCCTTTGATTGGTATGGAAGGGGGAGAATTGATAGTTCCTTATCCGTGCATGCCACCACCCACCTGTGCATGCAAAGACAAACCAAACTCTCTGCCGTATACAACAACCACAGCCGTATGAATACAAACCATCAACCATCAACAACTCAAGCACACCTTCACCAAAAGTCAAGCATGGTTGCGCCTCCCACGCGTGAAGACTTCAAGTCACGCATGTTGAAGTATTTGTCTTTGGTTCATTTCTCTGCCTATATATAAGGTATGTTGTAATGATGGTATGAGCAAGACATAAGTGTAAAGATAGATAGAGAGTAATACACTTGAGTTAGTAAACCACAGACAATTGCTATGTGAAGTTGAGTGGGAGTGTTTGTGAGGTAGAGTTGAGAGAAACACTTGTATCCTCCTCCCTCCATTCTTGGTTTCGTTTCGAACCGAAAGCTAGTGAAATATCTCAAAGTGGACATACCCTTATTTTTTGGGAACCACTATATATTTGGTGTCTATTGTGTGTGTGTGTTTGCATTTGATCTTGGTTTGGACCCAACATATGGATCATCCAAATTCTCTTCTAGTTATTTCCGGATTCGTTTGATATCTCTTCAATTTAATCTAATATGTTCAACATCGATTTGCTCTCTAGGTTAGATTATCATTTCTCTCCTATGATTTTCATCACCATTATCACTTGTTGTTAAGCTTCAGCGACCTTAATTAAACCGACAGCTTCGACTGGCAACGATTGCAAAAAAATCTATATGGATAACAATTGATACAAAAATGAAGGAAATGCAATAATATGTGTATATATATTAATATATAGGGTCTTATATATATAGAGAGAGAGAAAAAAAAGTAGTTTTGGGAGTAAAACATATATAGGAGGTGGTGTGGTGGAGCCGCGGTGGGGTTAAAAGATCAACGGGATTAGGGATTTTTGAAACTGTCCATGTAATTAGGGAAGATGGTGATGATATGGGATGTGATGTGACATTTACTATAAACACTTGTCATAATACAATTGGTCCGGTCCACAACGTAAGCTCAATAACATGGTAGATTAGATCCATAATAATTTATCCTTCACCACACATGTCTATCCTCATTATATAGCTCCCATATCTATTCTCTTAAAGACATATATACAATTATCATTTACAACTTATTATAAATCACTATCATTATCACTACCACGAGTTGCTACAATCCTTAATTTTAATAAAACAAATATATGACAAGTCAACATATTTTAGATTCTACTTCTTTGTATTTATTATTATACTTTCTTATTAATTAAAATTATTTTTATTTATTAGTGAGCTGCTAATATAGCTTGTTTTATTTATTCGCATTTCAATATATACAATAAACAAACTTGGTCGCATATTCACGACCAATACATACATAACACTTGATTAAAATAAAATCCACTAAACTTGGTCGCACATTCACGACTAATATATACCTAATGGGGTGCAAGAGAGCCGTATGATAACGGTGGAGCTGCTATAACCGTTGATTCATGATCAGACGAATAATGGGGTGTAAGAGAGCCGTACGATAATGGTGGAGCTGCTATAACCTTTGATTCTCGATCAGACGACTCTAATGACTCCAAGCCAATCAATCTTTTACTACTACAAGGTACATAATTGAGTGATTTCTCATTGGGACAAGATTTGGGCTGTGAAAAGAACGCGCCACACTCAGCCGCAGATCTTTGCATCGGAAGGTCCAGAATGCAGTTCATCCTCACATCAAGCACACCCCGTTTGATCAACATCCTACACACTGGGCCCACCTGCGTGAAATAATTGTACGACAGAGAAAGTTTTATTAAATTGGGTAACTTGCAAACCATTTCTGGTACCGGGCCATAAAAGTGGTTTCGGGTCAAGTTTAGGAGCTCCATTTTTGCGAGACATTGGAAGGAGTGTGGTATTGGGCCTGTTAACTGGTTTAAGCTCACGTCGAATACGGTGGTCTTTCTCAGAAGCCCAATCTCGTAGGGTAAACAACCTGAGACAGGGGTAGAGTTGGAATTTTCTTTTAGAAGACAATAATCAACAATAATGTAGTAAATATATAAAATGAGCAAATAATAGAAAATAAAGTGTTTTTTTGAGTTTTGATTCTTTGTGGAACCCATTGCACTATAAAAGATTCTGAAATTTTGAAGTCCTGTTAATAGGTAACAAATAAAGCATATACATATTTCAAAATTTTGAATTATTTTTCATCAGTTGCATCATAAAGACATGGTCACATGAGCCTCCTCTAACACAAAATAACAAACGACAAGGTTTTGATATTATTTAATTCTTATTTTTAAATTAGTGAATTAACTGTATTTTTAGTTTTAATATTAATGCATTTTTTATTTAATAAGAAAACTTATGGCTTTTTTTTTTTTCGTTTTCATATGTGATACAATCATGAAATATAATGGATATTTTTCTTATTCATTTATTGGATTTCTCAAATGCAATATTGGACAATCATATCACTGAATCTTTCATTTTTTATTTTATTTTATTAAATAAGATAAATGTTGTTAGACTAAATATAATTTTTTTCTTATGGACTCTTACATAAAACCATAAAAAAATATAAAAATAATGTTACGAATATTTTAAATTGGATTAATTAATATTTAAATTCATTATGGTATACATAAGAAACTAAAACTTAATTATAACAAAAATACGTTATCTATCAGTTCTTGCATGAGTTTAACATTACAATATCTTAGTTCTATTTTGACAACTGTATTGATGGGAAAACTAAGAATTTAAGATTGAAATAAAAATAATGGAATTTAAAATTTATTAGCTTTAAAATAAATATTTTAGGATAAATTTTTTGATACAAAAAGTAAAAATTAACAGAAAGTTTCCAATTTTTTTTGTAATGTGGCCCAACCACTGACCTGAGAGCTGGTTGTTGAGGAACAGCACTTCAAGCAAAGTCTTGGAAAGTTTGCCGATGCTCGCCGGTATGGGTCCGGTGAACTTATTATTCGCCAGAGTCAGATAAAGCACCGGCGTCGACCCCAAATTACTCGGAAGCATCTGAAAAAAATTATTATTATTTATAAAAAGCACATCCAAGTCCAACATAAACACCTCCGGCGGGACAAGCCCTTCATACGTGTTGAACCTCAGATCCAAAAATGTCAGTTTCGTTGCAGCGAAAACTTCCCGCGGAAATGCACCGGTTAAGATATTGTTGCTGAGGTCGAGCTCGTAGAGGTACCGAAGCTTGCCTATGTCTTTGGAGATAGAGCCAGTGAAGTTGTTGGAGTTTGCATGGAAGACGGTTATGTCCGGTAAGCCGCGGATGAGGTCATTGACGGTGAAGTCTGGGCCGCCGGCGAAGTTGTAGCCGTTGAACTTGACGCCGGCGAGTGCCTTCTGGTTGAAGTCCGGGACGACGTCGCAGAAGAAGCCTTTGTATTTGCAAATGTCTGGGCCCTTCCATGTGGCTCTAATGTTTTTGGGGTCGTTGGTTATTTTGAGTTTGAATGCTTGGATTACTGGGAAGACTAGTTTGAGTCGTTGGGACTCGAAGGGGAAGGCTGATGGTGGCGGTGGTGGTGGTGACTTTGGCCGTGGTGGTGGTGGCGATGGAGGTGGTGGTGACTTTGGTCGTGGTGGCGGTGGTGGTGGTGACTTTGGCCGTGGTGGCGGTGGTGATGGAGGTGGAGGTGGTGGTGGTGACTTTGGCCGTGGTGGCGGTGGTGATGGAGGTGGAGGTGGTGGTGGTGACTTTGGCCGTGGTGGCGGTGGTGATGGAGGTGGAGGTGGTGGTGGTGACTTTGGCCGTGGTGGCGGTGGTGATGGAGGTGGCGGTGGTGATGGAGGTGGAGGTGGAGGTGGTGGTGGTGGTGGTGGTGGAGGTGGAGGTGGAGGTGGAGGCTGTGGAGGAGGGGGGCAGGGAGGTAGAGGAGGAGGAGGGCAGTTTTGGTATTCAGGAGAAGGGGCAGTAGGAGTAATGGTAATGCCGCCACCACCTATTATTATTTCAAGTGTTTCTCTAGTTGTGATTTCAGTAGCTACATTGTAGTGTAAGCAAGTGTGGAGGAGGATAAGGATGGAGAGAAAGCCCATCTCTATAATATGAATTCTCTGCATCTATATGATATGATATGATTTATATATACACACACTGGGCGGAGCCATTAAGTGGCTATGGGAGCATGGCGGGTCCTCAAATTCATATATTGAAAAGTTAATAATTTTTTTTTATATATATTTGGTCTTATTTTGACCTTGATAATATTATAATTTTTAGTGTGCCTATTGTTTTTGAAATTAATGAATACAAATAATTTTAAAAAGTAGGACATATATAAATGCTAAAAAGTGCAACGAATAAAATGTTTTATTCAGATTTTCTTTAAGTCCATTAGGACAATATTCTTTTACACATCAATATTTTTGTTTTTTTGCCATGTTACTAACTTGTTCTTCAAGTTTGTTCTAGAAAATACCGGCTGATGGGCTTCATACTCTCGGGCCCAGACTGCTTTTGGTGGATCGGTTGTCTTTACGGGCCTAGGTGCTTGATAAGCCTTATTATTTTCACATGTACAATATATGATTATATTGTATTGAGATTATAATCTGAATAATTAATTTGAAATAAGTAAAATAGGCAAAATGGACAAATAAATTAGGACGAAGGAATATACATATTACAATAATTATTTAAGATGATTGGTAATGGTTTATTTATCAAATTAAATATTTTTGCTGTAAGATGTTTTAAGCTCAACTCAAATACTCTATTTTATCTACGATGTGTTGAAACAAAAACCGTACAAATATCAAAATATTAAATTTTCATATTATAATCGCACTTTTCATGCCAATCATATTTAACAATTCGCATGCTAAATATGTACGAATTTCTTACTTATTATTTTCTATATATATATATATGGTTAATTTCAATAAATCCTTATCCTATTCAGTTTAATCAACTAACTTCCACTGTGTTTACTTTGCCCCATATATTATTCAATTTCATCAATATGCCCCATCACCTCACATTTTGAGTCAAAATACCTAAACTACCCTCAATAGTATAAGGGGGTTTAGTGAAATCAATCATTTTAAAAAAATATTTTTCAAAAATCAATTATATTTTTGGAAAATTATAAATTCAGAAATATATATATATATTTTTTGCAAAAAAAATATTTTTCGAAGGGAGCATAATATATACTTTTTCGCAAAATAATTATTTTTTGGAAAAAATTCATATTTTGGAACATAATATATACTTTTTCGCAAAAATAATATTTTGTGTAATATATAATTTTTTTGGTAAAAAGTATATATTATGTTCCAAAATATTAATTTTTTTTGAAAAATAATTTTTTTACAAAAAATATAAATTATGTTCCAAAATATGATTTTTTTTCCGAAAAATAATTTTTTTGCAAAAAATATATATTATGTTCCAAAATATGATTTTTTTCTGAAAAATATTTTTTTTGCGAAAAAATATTTATTATGTTCCAAAATATGAATTTTTTTTCGAAAAATAATTTTTTTGCAAAAAATATATACTATTATGTTTCAAAATATGATCTTTTTTTGAAATATATATTTTTTTTTGCAAAAAATATATATTATATTTTCGGAAATAATTCATATTTTGGAAAATAATATACTCCCTCCAAAAGATAATTTTTTTGTGAAATATATATATATATATAATAATTTTAATTTATAATTTTTGCAAAAAATATAATTGATTTTTGAAAAATAATTTTTTAAATTGTTGATTTCACTAAACCCCCTTATACTATTGAGGGTAATTTAGGCATTTTGACTCAAAATGTGAGATAAGGGAGCATAATGATGAAATTGAATAGTAAATGGGGCAAAATAAACACAATAAAAATTATTTTATTAAACTGAATAGTATAAGGGATTTTATTGAAATTAACCCCTATATATATTCAAATATGCGGAGATGGGGAGGACCCGTGATATGTACAGTTCAGTTCAGTGGGAGTAATTATTGAAGGTGTGCATCAATTTGTCACCACAGCTAGAAAGATAACGCTCGCATGAATTGTTTTGTCCTGTGTAGCTCTAGTGTATGTGCTGGCAACTTGGCATGTTACCTTTCATTTTCAGAATTAGACATTTTCAATTCTTGTTTCATTTGATTCCTTGCTTTATTAGCACATGCTTCAGTCACTTCTGAAATATGACAATTTAGTCGAATGTGTGTATATATATATATATATATATATATATATGCATTCTTTTGTTGTAGGATATAAGTTTCTGTTCCTGGTTTATGAAGTTTGATTTAAGGTAGAGTTTATGTTCCTGAAATGATTAGAATTTAGTCCAGAAGTTGATAGAAATAAAGACTGGTGGACAAGATTCTCATCTATTTATAATTTAAAGGGTCAAGTGCATTAACCCCTAAACCATACTCTCTCTTTTAAGAAACTCCCCTTAACTTTTAAAAGGACATAAAACCCTCAAACTATGTAAAAAAATACATATAACCCTTGAACTATTCTTGTGCAATAACCCCCCAAACTATCACAAAAATAAAGAAAAAATCTCTATTATCTTCAAATTATTTCATAAATGACTATAATGCATTTTCTTATTGAATTAAGTTAATAAATTTTTGTTATTAACAAAGATAATGAAATAATTGATGCAAATTTGAAGACATAATCTCTATTTATATTTGTCTAAATTAATACATTATTTTTATAATTAATCAATAAAATAATTATTTTACTTTTTTATAACAAAATGATGTATAAATTTTAAAGGAGTAAGTAATTATTCAACATTATTTATATCTATGACATGAGGAAAAAAATTATTATTATTGAAGTAATTTGTAAATTCATTATGAATATGTACCGTATGAAAAGAGAATATATCATTCCCCTTGATTATATTATAGAAATTATGTCTTCTATAATAAAAAAATAATATATAATAATTAATGTATTTTTAAAACTAATAAATTTATCATTAAATTTTGATTGATTTGAATTATAAAATTTATTACCCTAAATTTATTTATTTTTACCCTAAATAAAAAGCTTATTTGATACGATATATATTTATAATGAATTTACAAATTACTTCAATAAAAAAAATATTTTTTAACATGTTATGTATATAAATAGTGTTGAATAATTACTTAATATTTTTAAAATTTATACATAATTTTTTTTATAAAAAGCTAAAATAATTATTATTTTTGATTAATTATATAAATCATGTACTAATTTAGACAATTTTGAATGGAGATTATGTCTTCAAATTTGCATCTATTATTTCATTATCTTTGTTAATAACAAAAGTGTATTAAGTTAATTTAATAAGAAGGGGCATTATAGTAATTTATAAAATAATTTGAAGATAATGAAGATTTTTTCTTTATTTTTGTGATATTTTAGGGGAGTTTATCGCACAAGACTAGTTTAGTAGAGTTATTTGGATCTTTTTACTTAATTTAGTTTGGGGGGAGTTTTCTATCCTTTTCAAAGTTTAGGGGGATTTCTTGGAAGAGAGAGTATAATTCAAGGGTTTAATGCAATTTATTCTAACTTAAATCAGGATTAAATTTATTTATGAGGAAGATGCACCACTCTTTTAAATTAGTGGAGCACCACCCGTACAATACTTGGTGTAATGGGTATGATATTTCTTTGTTCAACCTAAAAATCTATGCTTATAAGTAAGTACTAATTTATACACAAAATCATTTTTCTATCCGAATCCGATATAAAACAAAACTTTCTAACAATTTATATACTCTCACCCGCGGTGTCTCAGTTTCATTATGTCATATTTATTTCTCATTTATTTATTCTGTTTTTGGCTTTAAGATCAAAATGTTGTGGTGTCAACTTAAAAATATTATATATAATGTCTGAATTATTAAATAGGCCATTAAACCGTGACAAAATATAATCCGTTTATTTGTTAGGTGAAAATTGGAATCGAGACTATTATGATAGTCAATAATAGAATAAACATTACAAAAGGAATATAATCCTTAATCAAACCAAATTACTAATAAATAGTTTATAATTGTTGGGTCGAAACAAGCTCTAATGCAAACACACACACACAATGGACACCAGATATATAGTGGTTCCCCAAAAATATGGGTACGTCCACTTTGAGAGGCTTTACTAGCTTCGGTTTGAATCAAAACCGGGTATGAAACTCTCTCTCTCAACCTCACAGACACTCTCTGTGGTTCTCTCTTACAACACTGTGTATCTTTACACACTTACAATTGTAGCTTATGTTGTGCTTCTCACTCTGCTTACAACAACATACACTGATATATATATACATACTGATATCATGTATAGACAAAAGTCTATCTTCAACAGGCGTGGGCTGCGCAGCCTTGCTTGACTTGGATGGAGTGTGGAGTTTTCTCTCCGCATGCACATGGGCGGCTCTGTTGGAGTATACGGCAGTGGTTGGTGGTGGTGGTTTGTCTTGCATGTGATTGAAAGGTTTGTTTCCATACGGCAGAGATATGACATGCGTTCATATGGGATATGGAACTAACAATAATCCAGCACAAGAGAGTAGATTAAACAATGATTTTAGATAAACCTCCAATTTAACATCGTATGACGTGCTTACTTATAGAAATTAACAAGAAGAAGTTTTTTTCAACTGGTGACCTGATTTTATAAACAATTAACATGTGTTAATATTTTGAATTTTTTTTTATAATGTATTACTAAAATTTCAAAAATCAAGTAAATCCTTAATCATGATTTTTTCTTTTTCTAAATTTTTTAAATTTATATTAAACCTTGAAGATATTCCTTCCTGAGGCAAACATCGCCCATATCCAAATTAATTTTAAATATAGAAAGGGTCCAAGATAGAAGTTAAGAAATCTTGGAAATCCTCTCATTTAGATAAATAGGTCACTAAGCGGTGACAAATATAATCTGTTTTTCAAATAGGTGGGATTGAGACTATTTTGATACTAAACAATAGAATAAACATTACAAAAAATAATATAATCTTTAATCCAACCAAATTACTAAATAGTTTATAATTCACAAAAGAATAAATTTAAACATAATTTTATTTAGACATCAAATTTAACAGCATATGACATGCTTACTTAAATAGAAATAAACAAGTTGCACGCATGTTTTTAATATAGTATAATCAATTAAAAGAATTAATTGTGTCATTGTGTGTATGATTTATAATCAATGAAGGTCAATCTAAATTTACTTAACTTGTGTCATATACAAGTCTACATCATAGAGAACGAAAATCAATGAAGTTCAATCTAAATCTACACGGAGGACGAAACTAACAATTATAAATAGAGAAAACTGAGATGGATTGATCATTCTTTACTTTATTCATCTTACTAAAAACATGTCTACTCATCTTATTTCATTGTAAACCAGTATATGTTATATAAGTCATTTCAGATAAATCTTATTAACATTTATAATCTCAAGATATATAAATATAAATTATTGGAAAAAAAAGTTATATAAATATAGAAAATTCATATTTCAATATAATGAGTTTAAGTTAAATAATTCATGTATAACCAAGGTTGTCAGAATCCCGATTATATCTCATAAAATCTTACGATTTTACGATTTTACTGCGTTTTTATAATGATTTGACGGTTTAACCCTTCATATGAAATGCCAAAAATTTTTATGATTTAGTTCAATAATCCAATATATGACCAATATTTATGAAAAAATATTTAAAGGGACAATGTATTAGAAAATTTTGAAAATTCCAATATGATTTAGAATTTTAAATTAAATATTTAATTATTAATATTTTTTTAAAAAAATTAATACGAGTTTTTAGAATTTTACGATTCTATGATTCTACAAACCCTAAAACGATTAGAATCTTACGATTATACGGAACCAAAACAATTGTAACTAAAATTCTGATTACAAGAGCCTTGTGTATAACACAACAATACTTTTCAAAATGTATCTCACAAACCACAATGTATGAACTTAATATGGGTTGATTCGTAATTAAGCGAATCAATAAGATACATGGCGAGTATCAAATGACGTATAGAGAAATATAAATATATTTTACTTGCACATGCATAAATTGCGCAAATACATGCATATAAATATGATTCCTTCTTTTTATCATAGGAGAGTATGAGGTTCATTACATTTGAATAAGTCTCTTATTTTTCACGTATATTATAATCCAGTATATTATTTTTCACGGCATATGATTATTTTTTTCTCCCTTCAACTGAGAGGAACTTTTTTCATAACGTGACATAACTTCATAAACAATTGTCACGTGTTATAATATTTTACAATTGTCATGGGTTTTTATTTTTCAAAAATATTTTCATAATTACATATTTTTAAATCTGATCCTACATGTTGAAGGACAGGCACGGAGCCACGTTTGTGGCTTAGGGGGGAATTGACCCCATTAGTTTTTTTATTTTTATATATTTATAATAGCAATTAATGTTATTTTTAAGGGATTTATTGAAAAAAATTATATTCGACCCCCATTAAATTCTTTCAATTTTTTTCTTATTGCTCCTCAAATTCAAAGATTTGAATAAATTTTTTTAAAGGTAAAATCATTAGGCAAAAAAAAAAAAAAAACCTAAAACTTATATGTAATATATAAATTAATTTAACAAATATTTAATGAAAACCCTAGTTCCTAATCTATCTAACCCATCAGGTCACAACCGACAACCAATTAACCCAATCCAAAATAACTTATAATTTAATTAAAACCCACAACTCACTGCTTAGAATTAAAGTCCAGCCCAAAATAATAATTTAATTATTTATCCTAACTTAATGAATTATCAATGTATTTTGAACTATTTTTCTTATTATTAGTTTGTTTTAATGCATTTTTAAAGAGTGCCCCGCAATGAATTTTTTTCTGACTCCGTCCCGTTGAAGGATATTCCTTTGCGAGGAAAACATTGTCCATATCCAATTTTGATTTAAATTTAGAAAAGGCACAAACTAGAAGTTAATAGATCTTGGAACTCCACAATACTTATATACAAATAATTATACCAACACTAATAATAATAATAAGGGTTAATTTCAGTAAACCCTCCTATACTATCTAGATTAATCAACTAACCCCTACTCTGTCCACTTTGCCCCCTATATTATTCAATTTCATCAAATTGCCCCCTCAGCTCATATTTTGACTCAAAATGCCTAAACTACCCTCAATCAATAGTATAAGGGGGTTTGTTGATTCAACCATTTTTTTTCGCAAAATATGATTTTTTAGCAAAAAAATTTTGAATTTTTTTTTTTTATATGCTGCAGGTTTTCGGGAAAAAATGATTTTTTGTAAAAAAAATTTTGAATTTTTTTTTTCATATGTTGCAGATTTTTGGAATTTTTTTTTTCGCAAAATATGATTTTTTTGCAAAAAATTTTGAATTTTTTTTTTCATATGTTGCAGATTTTCGGAAAAAAATATTGATTTTTTTTTTTTTCATATGTTGTAGATTTTCAGAATTTTTTTTTTTCATATGTTGCAGATTTTCGGAAAAAAATGATTTATTGCAAAAAAAATTTTGAAATTTTTTTTTCATATGTTGCAGATTTTCGGAAAAAAATGATTGTTTGCTAAAAAAATTTTGAAATTTTTTTTTTGATATGTTGCAGATTTTCGGGAAAAAATGACTTTTTGCAAAAAAAAATTTGAATTTTTTTTTCATATGTTGCAGATTTTCGGGAAAAAAATTTTTCGCAAAAAAATTTGAATTTTTTTTTTTCATATGTTGCAGATTTTCGGAAAAAAATGATTTTTTGCAAAAAAAAATTTGAATTTTTTGTGAAAAATGAATTTTCATATGTTGCAAATTTTTTGCAAAAGAAATATATATATATATATATATACATATTTCTGAATTTATAATTTTTGTGAAAAATACAATTGATTTTTGAAAAATAATTTTTTTAAATGGTTGAATCAACAAACCCTCTTATACTATTGAATGAGGGTAGTTTAGGCATTTTGAGTCAAAATATGAGCTGAGGAGGCAATTTGATGAAATTGAATAATACAGGGGGCAAAGTGGATAGAGTAGGAGTTAGTTGATTAATCTGAATAATATAGGGGGTTTACTGAAATTAACCCTAATAATAATTAATCAAATCCGATTGTAGAAGTTGATAATATATATAGAACCGAAAAAATAGCACCAGTATATAGGTGGACAACCAATAAATTAGATTGGGCCATTATTAGATTTGCCATAATTAGATTGGGCCTTTTGGTCCATCCAATGTTTCAGATAGCCCACAATTCCTAACTTAGAGGGACTTTTGTTCCTATTTCAACGGAGTTGACCAATCTATACTCACCCAAATCTCTAACCCACATCCTTCTCGGACTTTGCCTCTTTCTCTCTCTATTTATATTTTATCTCTATATACGTATCTCTATATCTTCTCTCAACTATACCCAAACCAATAACAATGGCGATCTTCAGATCTGTTTCCATGGCGTCACTTCTCCCTCTTCTCCTCATCTCTTTCGCGCTCTTTTTGTCGTCCGCTTCATCTCTCGATTTGGACATAATCGAGTACGACAAGAAGCACATACAGTCCGTACCGCAAACGGACCGAGAGTTGAGGACGATCTACGAGTCTTGGCTGGTGAGGAACGGCAAAAACTACAACGCCCTCGGAGAAAAGGAGAGGCGGTTCGAGGTTTTCAAGGACAATCTGAGGTATATTGATGAGCGTAACGGTGAGAACAGGCCTTACAAGCTAGGGTTGAATCAGTTCGCCGATCTGACGAACGAGGAGTACAGGGCGAGGTTTGTGGGCCCCAAATTTGACAGGAAGAAGAGGTTGTTGTTTCCGAGGAGCGATCGCTACGCGTATCGTGCCGGCGAGGAGTTGCCGGAGTCGGTTGATTGGAGGGAGAAGGGGGCCGTCGCTCCTGTCAAGGATCAAGGACAGTGCGGTGAGTAATATAATATATCCATATGTGATATGTATATATATATGAGCGTGTGTTTGTCATGTGTGAAACTTTTTTCTGAGAAGAGGAGACTTGTATGTGAACGTGGGTCCGGGAATATGGGGGAATTTCACATGTTCTGCGTATTGGACCCATGACGGGTCTTTTTATCTAAATTAAAAAAATATGTCGATAAATATTGTCGTATTGTTGTGTTTTAGTTTATTACTCTGGTCTGTTGGAAAATTTATATATTTTTAGGATTTTTTGGTATATTCATGGTTTTTTGTTGGAAATAATTTGTGGTAGAGCAGTCGATTTTATCTTCAAAGTTGGGTACACAGATTAATTATATGCCAGTTCATAAGTATTATAAATATACATTGTGTGTTAATAAGATATGGCTGGAGGTGAGAAATTATCTGAAAAGAATGGTGGTCGGTCATCACAATCGTCGCACTGGTTACACATGGCTGATTAGTTTAGAATTAAAATTATCTTCGAATGCTCATAAATTTGTCACATGTTTATATGAGTTGATTTATGTGATGTTTGCAATCTATCACTTCTTTATAATTTACGAGAGAAATACCTCTAATGTGTTTTTACCCCTTGCTGAAAAATGGTGTAACCTTGTGGGTTTGTGGGCACCCAAAGACCTCTGTTCTTGCCTTTTATCGATTTAAAGATTTGATCAGTTCTAGTGATATGTTTTGTTCACCTATTGATCTTGTTAATCAATTCTAAAACTCATGTATAATATCATTTCCCCCCCTAAACTTGGTTGTAGGGAGTTGCTGGGCATTCTCAACGGTTGCTTCTGTGGAAGGGATAAATCAGATCGTAACTGGTGAGATGATCCCTCTGTCAGAGCAAGAGCTGGTTGATTGTGACAGAGCTTATAACCAGGGATGCAATGGAGGTCTTATGGATTACGCTTTCGAGTTTATCATCAACAATGGTGGCATTGATAGCGAGGCCGACTACCCTTACAAGGCTGCTGATGGCATGTGCGACCAGAACAGGGTAATTATCATTGAAACTCTATCAAGAGAAGAAAATAAAAGAAGAAACCATTAGTATTTGTATGTTAGTCAAAACTTTGTACATATTTCTGATTTAAGTACAACTGTTTTTGCAGAAAAATGCTCGGGTTGTCACAATTGATGGTTATGAGGATGTTCCAGAAAATGATGAGAAATCCTTGCAGAAGGCTGTTGCCAACCAACCAGTCTCCGTTGCAATTGAAGCTGGCGGCAGGGATTTCCAACTCTACACATCGGTAATAGCTTTTTTCCTTGAAACATTATTCACATTTTAATCCGCAGTATCTTGGTTTTTTTATATAATAATAATCACTATATGTTATGTATAGATAGATGCAGTCATCTGTGTGGGAGTCGACCTCTTATATGACCTCTCTTATACTATCATATAAGAGCCCACACAGAACTCTTATAAGCTTGCATGTATCAAGGAATCCTTGACTCCCAATTCTTTGTTGTTTTAATGCACCATTTTGATAATTAAATGATTTTTGTATTATCTAATGACTATTTAGTTGGATTTACATCTATTTGCTATTAATTTAGGCTATGTAAATATGTTGGTGATAGCATGTGTTCATTGTTTTTTCTTTACATATATACATATGTAAATGTCTTATTTTTTTGTCCCCTTTCTTTGATGTGTAATTGTGAAGGGGACAAAATTGTCTTTCTCAAAAAACGGCTTCAAGCTATTGACTTCTTTCTCCGAACTTCAGCAAGTTTGTTTAAACCTATCAATGTATTATTTACACAAATCATGATGCTCATTTTTGTCTTTCATCATGATGTTAAATTTATGTATGAATCAACAGTCAATTTAAATTTGACATTTTTTTTCTTCGTAAATTGAGTATTTAACTGTAATGTGTGATAGCTGAAAAATCAAAGAATAAGTTCATGAATACTTTCTTATTATACACTATGCCTACGATTATAAATTTCTTTTGTAGTTTCACTATGTAAATTAACTCTTTTCAAGCTAATAATAACTATGTAAGTGATGATTCATGTGGTTCAAAAGTATCAAGGAGAGCTTTTAAAGGTTTGATGCTCCAAATATTTGGCGTAATCTTATCATCTTTTGAGAGTCTCATTTTATTTGAAAAATATTTTCTTAATACTATATTTTCCTTTATGATTCTTTATCCTATCTCGAGGAACCTCATTGTTTCAACATAGAATTTCAATTTTAACACCCTTGGCTTCGTCCAAACTTATATAGAAGTATGAACCATTAAAATGGCGAAATAAGTTGGTTGCTGATATTGAGTTTTTCATTTTTCATTTTCTTTATTTGGTTACTTTAAAATGCTGTTTCCACTGGTAGTTGGCCTTCAGATCTCCTTTATCTGAAACAAGATTCTCTTTGATATGGATACTTTCTTAGCAAGCAAACAGGGCTAAAATTTTGTATTCAATTTGACTCTTCATTTTATCTGTTCAGGGCGTATTCACCGGAGAATGTGGACAACAGTTAGACCATGGTGTTGTTGTTGTGGGATATGGTACACAAGATGGTAAAGATTATTGGATCGTGAGGAATTCGTGGGGTCCCAACTGGGGAGAGAGTGGGTACATCAAGATGGAGCGCAACATCAATATTAACACTGGAAAGTGTGGTGTCGCCATGGAGCCCTCGTACCCAACCAAGACTGGCCAAAACCCTCCCAAACCTGGTCCGTCCCCTCCATCTCCAGTGAAGCCCCCCACCGCCTGTGACGATTACTTCAATTGCCCCGAGGGAACCACATGCTGCTGTGTCTATGACTATGGCGGGTACTGCTTTGGCTGGGGATGCTGCCCTCTCGAGTCTGCTACATGCTGTGATGATCACTATAGCTGCTGCCCCCAGGAGTATCCAGTCTGTGATCTTGATGAAGGATCTTGCCGAATGGTAATTTTACATTGAGATTCTTCTCTTTCTTTCTTTCCTGTCAGAATTTTGATTTATGATTTAATTACTCATCATATTTACTCGAGCATAAATAATTTGGGGTTTGACGTTCACATAGAAACCTCACCAGTCAGCTTTATTAAATACTTCTTCATAATGCTTATAAACAAATGAGAGTACTTAATTCATGTTCATACCCTTTTTTTTTCCCATTGATTCTGAGTCTTTCAATGGATTCTTGTGGATACTTTAACCCCACTTATGTTTTGAATGAATTTAGGTAATTCGAATCTACAGAAGTATTTGACAGCCTTTCTTTTTCCAATTCACTTCTACTGTTTGTTTGATTGTTTTTCGTGGATAAAACATAACATGCTAACTTCTTTCCTGCTGTACTATTTTTGCAATTTTACCAGAGCAAGGGCAATCCATTGAGTGTCAAAGCCTCGAAGAGATTTCCCGCTCTTCCTAGCTGGGCGCACCCGCATTCTGGCAGGAAGGCCAACTGAACTTGAAACGCCTCTTCATTGAGTCGAAGAAAAAGGGTTCGCGCTTAATGGCCCGGTACCAAGGGAATTGCAAGAAAGCTACTCTTTCAGTTTGGTGAATTTATCAGCTTGCTTTTTACTGGCAAACTCTCAAACCCTGGATACATTTTCTTTTATTGTTTCAAAATATTTCATTGTAAATAATTTATTTACATTTCTTCTTAAATGAAGAAGCAAGTTTTATGTACAGTGCTACTTTTTTTTAAGACTTTGGATGGGTAAAAAGTGTCAATATATATCCATTTCATTCATTGTAGGTTGACTTGCTTTCAGTATAACCCTGATGCATTTTGAAAGGAGCTCACATGTTCGAGCATAAACAAATGTCATATCCTCTATCCCAACATTTTGACAGCTATTTGCTCAAGTTTGAGCACTGATTTCTAGGAGTTTTTTTTTTTTTTGTTTTGATCAGTGGGATTTAAGGAGTTCACATGGCAAATTGATGCAGAAACTGTTTCATTTTATTTTCCAGATTTTGGGAGCTAATTTGTCTGTGGCCCTGTGGGTATTGTATTTTTTAAGGAATCTGCCGATATTCCCAAGTGAAGGAAGGTGCCGATATCTGTTGACTCATAAAGTTTTTGCATTGATATCGTTACGGCAGATTATTTGTTTTTAAAATTGATATCATTTAAGTGTGTGTAGATATAACTTTTATTTTGGCATATTACATAGATTCATCAACCAAATTCATGAACTTTTATTACTTTTATGTCATGTTTGGTAAGATTGAATGTAATGAAATTCATTTGTTTGGTACAATATAACGAATGAAGATGATCATTATCAAGGAATGAAATTTTATTATTGAGAATGCATTTTCATTCTATTACTAAAGTTATGGAATGGTCCATTCTTTTAGTAATGATTTTAAAACATAAAATTACTAAAATAACTTTATCATATTTCAAAAAACAAACAACCACTATTGTCTGATAATGCTATTCTCGTTACGTTTTATCATTTTTTTTTTAGAAAAATTAAAAATTAATATTATTTTATTTAATTATATATTTAATACTAAAAAGAATATTTTTAAAAAAATATTTAAATTCATCACATTTCTAAAGTGCTTCATAGCCACTGCGGACTAGGTTTGGTACGGTTGAATAGAAATAATCATGTTCTCATTCTTTAGGGTTTATTGGTGACAAAACTGTGGATTATTATTAGGCGGACCCCCAAAAGGTGCAATTTGATTATAATTTGATGGTACGACTATGACTATTCAATATACTTTATCCAAACACGATGGTCCATAATTGTTAATACTTTACAAGTTTATTGTATAAATAAATGGTAAGAAATTTAAAATTATATAGTTTTTAAAACTCCATAAGCTCATCATCAGTGATCACGGAAGGGATGTCAAAATATGTCAATTAATCGGATTTTGATCCGAATTTAATTCGATTAGTTAAATATAAATTTAAAAAAAAATTCAATAATTCAATTATAATCTGAATTTGTTAATCCAATTTTATTAACAAATCGGATTTAAATTTAGGGTAATCCGATCCAATTAATTATATATATACACATATACTATGTTATTAATATATAAATATTAAGTAATTTATTTAATTATATTTTGAATTTTTTTTCGCTTTTTTTATTTTTATGTTTTCTATAGTCTTGTATTATAAGCATTGATTGTAAAATACATAATTTAGTGTTTAATATTCTTAAAAAATAATAAAAAATAAAAAATTCTTTAATAATTTTTGTGAGTTTATTTTTACCTAATCGGATCTGATATCCGATAATGAAAAAATTTAGATTTGTATCAACTAAGTAAAAATTCGTTTGATTATCGGATTCAATTAACTAAGTAAAAATTCGTCAGATTTGTATCAACTAAGTAAAAATTCGTTAATGAGCTTATTGGATTTAATCCTAATCCGCTGACAGTTTTATGGATAGGAGACTCTTATTATATGAAAATATTATAAAGAATTAAGTCCAAAAAAAAAGTTTTTTTTTTTGCTCTGGTATAAGATTGACATCAAAATCAGAAATTAAAATCTTTAGTGAACTGTGAATGTATAACTTAATTCACACACACAAAACAAGGGATAATAATTGGAAAGTATTCTTGTTGACTCTTTGGTTCATATAGAGAGGTCCGGAGGAAAAAATTATTTTGAATGGTGTTTGACAAATTTTTTAAAAAAATTTCTAAATTTTGGAAGAGGACTTTAAAAAGCTGAGCACCTATGTGAAATATAGTGACAATTCTATAATATGATACCTAATAGTAATTGTACCAATATAAAAACATGATTATAATTTGAAAGATATAAATAAATGCATAAAAAATTGTTAAATAAAGTTTAGATTGAACCGACAGAATAGGTCCGGTTTATTGGTTCACCGATTTATATGTTTGTTTTAGTATACCCTACCAAATAAACATTTAAATGAAAAAAAAAAAGAGAAAGGGAGGGTTTATAATCTGAAATTAACAAAATGTCATAGGTTAAATTCAGCAATTAACAAAAGATAGGGAGTTCTAAGCAAATACACGAATTTCAATTCAGGGGTTTTTACTCTATTGATTGCTTCGCGACTACAGAGGAGAGAGGTGAAGAAGAAGAAGAAGAGGAAGAAAACGACGACTAAACACTGCCTCTGTCACAACGGTACCCATTTCTGCCACCAATTCACCTACCTCTGTGCTCTGCTCCCGCAAGGTATATATATATATATATATATGTATATATGTACTCTTCTTTTTGTCTTCTTTATCCGTTCCTGTTTGTGTCAATGCATATATATATACATATATTTACACACACAATATATATATATGTATATATATATGTATGCATATTGTATCGCTAATGACTACAAGAACTAGTAAGGGTTGCAGATCGAGAGGCGAATTGGTGGAATTCGCTCATCGAAATGTTGACTGTTGAGTCTGTGAATTGGGGCTTTTTGCGTTTATTCGTTTTGTGCGAGGATTGGCGATGTTTGGATTAGCACATTAATTTTAATTTGTGCAAATCAATTGTGAGGCATCAAATTTAATCATGAGTGGAAGTGAATTGATTGACATGCAACCTCAGATGGAAATTCTATAATTACCTGACTTGTGCACTTGTTTGTGTAATTTTTAATGATTTCAATGTTACAATATCGCAGATTTAGTATAACAATAGTAAATCATTACATTTTGGTTAATATCTATCTCTCTCTCCATATATATATTTCATGTATTTGGAAGCATGGAATTGGAATTACTGTTCCTTGCCAATTCCTTCATACCAAACATAGCTTTAGCAATAAGGTTATCTAAATTTTTGTGCTCATATATGGACTCGGTTGAATTGGAGTTTGAATATAATTCCACAGCTTAAAATTTTCATGTAGGTTTGTTACTTTGCCTTCTGGGTGCTTTTGGTATAAAAAAGCCTTCTTGCAATTGCATTTGTTGAATGAGTAAGCTTTTCATGATGGGATTGAGTTTATAAGTAGATAAAACATATGCCAAAGATATTAGTAGCATCCTTTCGTTCTTTATGTCCATAGAATGCTTAGTTGTCCATCAATGTTTGCATGCTATCTGATAGCTTGGCAATTTAAAGGTTGGGAGTGCGATTCAAGGGTTAGATCCTCCTTTATGGCTTCCATTATATTAATTTATTTAATTTTTTTTTCCTTCTAAAGTCTGATCATTATTGAGATTGATGGTATCTTCGTTGTCAACCAATTCAACCAACCAGGAATCTTGGTGAAATTTCTTAAGTATATTGCTTCAGTTGCCAGGGCCCTACTTGGTGCCTCTTAGCTCACACTATCTTCATGCTGCTCGTTATTGATCATGCACTTTAGCTATCACTGTTTTCTGTCACAAGACGATATTTCAAAACGGAGTATGACAACCTGTTGTGTAAACAATATGTGTAACAACACTTTCTTAATTATTTAGTGTTTCCACTCTCGTCTGTGTGAGTCGAAACCGTACCTCATCTACATGCATATCCTTATTTGATTAATTTTGATATGATAAAAGATGCAAGACTAAAACTAAAATGGTCAAGAAACAATTTGATCTCAATCAATTATGTTACCTGGATCCCTTTAAATATTCAGCATAATTCAAATTGAACTTATGAAAAGAGATGGAATGAAAACCATACACTCGTGAATCGCTAAACTGAATAATGATCTTTTCTTACAGCATAAACTTGACCATTGTCCTAAATGGTAGGGAAACTAAAGAACCAAGTGTCTCTTCCATTCTCCCTTCCAACTTATATTATTGTAATATATAACCGATATTTTTTCTGTGTTTCTCCATGGTTTACCGACTTCTGCAGAATGTTATTGAAGTGGTACATATTCTTGCTTGTCTTCTGCTCTTGTAAAGGGGTCAAGGTTGCTGCAAGGGTAGGAGCTCTGGTTTTTAAGTATAAGAATGTGGTTCAATGTTTAGTCCATCCCTTCCAGCATTCTACGAAGGCAGGGCCAAAACCCTCTATCTGTCTGTTTGTCTGTCTGCTCTCTCTCTCTCTCTCTCTCACACACACACTCACACACACACACACACACACATATCTTTTGGGGTTCACCCTGTATGAGGAGAGGCCCAGTGGTTATAACTGCTAACAAGCAATGTTAGTCGTGACCTGGGGTTTATTAGAGTATGCTATTGGGTAATTCATACCTGCTGTGTAGGTTTAGTTACTTAGAATGCTCTCATATTGAATTATCTTCTACCGGTAACCAATCTGGTTCCACCAGCTTTGGTATCAGCTTACTGTTGCTGACTACTTGGTGATGTAATATTGATGTCATTTTAGTCCCATCATTTTAATTCCTTTTGCATCTAAAGGAACTTGTCAATTATTCTTAACATTTGCCGATGAATTGTTTATTGGATTGTCTTACATTTTACTTTTGGAAACATTTCGGAGTGTCTCACATAATGCCATCCTTCACTTTGGGCATAGCAGCAACCATGGCATTATTTTATTTCTGTAAATCTGTGATTTATTTATTTTTGCCGTAGTGACCATTGAATTTTTACTACAAGCGACAGAAACTGTGAAGCCTCCGTTATTGTGGTGTTCTTTGGATCGAAAATAGATATTTATGTGTGTATTTTTTAATTTTCTCTAGTTATTTATTAATTGTTTCATTTTTTTTTTTGGTGTAGCAGTATTGCCAGTAAGATATAGTGACATCTCCTATACTGGGTTCAATACTTCTTTGGACTGATACTAAGACCTCTTGGTGGCAGAATGGATTCAGAATCTGCTGATTCAGCAGCTCCACCACCTATAAAAACTCATGGCGTAGAAGCTCCTGCTGTCACAGACATTGGGCAAAACAATCCTGCGAATGATGCGCCATCAAAGCTATCAGCTTCTGGTATATCCTCATGGGCCAAAAATTTAAAGATTTCGCCGTCAATGGTAGGCAAGCAAGCTGAGTCACCGTCTGGAAATGCAGAAAAATCTACCTTTGCTCGTTTTACTAGTGGGTTTGGATTGCGCTTGTCTCCAAACTCTCCCCGGCCAGATGAAAGTTCTGATGCTTCAACACCAACACAAGCTGGATTTCTTGGAACAATAACCAAAGGGTTAGTTGACTCATCTAAGAGTGCAGTGAAGGCTGTGCAGGTCAAGGCTCGACATGTTGTATCTCAGAACAAAAGAAGATACCAGGTAACATACTTTATTTTACAAGTGACATGATTTTAGTTTGGTTGTTTGTTACTTTTATCTTAAAGATTATGAATTGCAATCTGCTTGCTTTTTGCTATTTCTCGTCAAGGGGTGGTTGGTTTAGGAGATACATCTCTAGTTATACATTTTGCTCGCATTATTCTTTCTTAAGGTTCTTACAGTGTCTCGTTGGCGTTGGATGCACACCTAGGCTCGAACTCAACCAGTAATATACATGTATGCCTCATAGGGATGTCAGTTTATAGCTTTATACTTGCATTTGGGCTACAAGGCCCAATAATCTTTCATTTCCAGGTGCATCTAACTCCAAAACTAAACAAGTAGATTATAATATCAATTTTTGTTGATTTTGTTAAAACTCTAACAACCTAATGCCCGAGTGCAATTACTGAACTCAATCTTGCATAAGTGGAAAATTGTTTACGAGGTGTTTATACTTTCATTAATATTTCTAGGCCATTTATTTATCAATGTTAACTGTGACTCTATCCTTGTTTATAGGAAGGAGGATTTGATTTAGATATGACGTACATCACAGAGAATATAATTGCTATGGGGTTTCCTGCTGGTGATATGAGTTCTGGTTTTTTTGGATATGTAGAGGTAAGCAAGCTGACAGTCTGCAGCCGTAACTTTACTCATCCTAGATCATGATACTAGTTTTAAAACAATTAATGTGATGCAGGGGTTCTACCGAAACCACATGGAAGAAGTTATTAAGTTCTTTGAAACCCAGCACAAGGTAATGGCATTTCTTCATATATCATATATATGTGTGTATTAATATATCATCTGGACTTTGGATACTAGTTGCATTAAACATTAAAAATCAGCCTATGTTCTAGTTTTCATTATACAGTAACTAGGGCTTGTTCCATCAAATGACCCTCTTCGTGAGGGGCAAAACACCTACCATACCATTATTCATATGCAGAAGAAATGGATATGGTGTAATTAGTCCTCCTACCTACACTGATGCATTATTCTTATCAGATTGATGAGTCTATGCCACGCATTTTTCTATAATTATCTCGAAGGTTATTTTGTATGCATTTGATGAGGTTATGCCAATGATTTTCTACTTCTACTTCTAGGCGATGGGTGTAGTTACCTTCTTGATAGTTGACTGAAACTAAACTAGACCATCTGTTTGCAGGTAGATTTCTTTTACCTATGTTACATATAAGAGTATTTCTGTAACCACTTAATGCATATTATAACGAGTAATTTACGTTCTGCCCTGTGCAAGAAGGATGACCAGAACAACTCGCATCTGTAATCTTGCTTGAGTTGCAGTCATGCTTATATTCTCTATTGGAAAAGCTTCACTCCTTATATATGTTATATAACATGTAATGGAAAGCTTTACTTCTTGATGGTCTTGAAATAAGCAACAAGTTTGACATTTTCCTTACTCTGGAGTCTGCATCATTCTATGTCTTGCGTTACTTCTTTGGTTCTCCTTTTCAGATTTATAGACCGCCTCCTGTGGATTTAAGGATGGCCTGGCATAGTTTCATTCCCCACTTGGCAGGCAAAGGATTATGCAAGTATTCATTATTTAAGTAACTAGGTCTTAGAACTAACTGCATTAGCAGAGGTGGTGGAGGATTGAATTTGAAGAGAAAGGAGAATATGGAAAATCAAATCGAAAATTTCATCTCTCTTTCTTATGAGCTTTTTTTATTAATTTAAGTGAAAAGCTTGGTTGGTAAAATTGTGTTACAAAAGTAAAAACACATCTAATCTAGAATCTTGATTCCTTGAGATATTTGTGGGCTTTCTTAGGCATTGTAGTTTAGGACTGCAACTTGGGCGAGCTAACCTGATCCCAACCTAAAAAATTTCAGGCTTGGGCAATGTTATTTGGAATTCAGTAGGTGCCTGGGCCGAAAAAGAGGAACCCGAATTCATGTTTGTTTTAGGCTTAGGTTCATGTTTCGGGCAAGCTGAAGCCCAACCAAAACTCCTCTCAAAATGCTAAACAGAGGAGACCATTTAAATGTACTTATATGTATTTGCATTTACATTACTCCCTCTGTCCCAAATTATAGGTCCACTTTTCCTCTTTTCCTTGTCCCAAATAAGTGTCCACTTTTGAAAAGTCAAAGCACTTTATTTTGTCAATTTACTAATTTAACATTCATCCATTCACTAACACTATAAACCATCACATTACTATGGTGGGACCATGAGTAAAGTTGGTATTTCATTCACTAACACTACAACAAAAGTCATCTTCTTAAAAAGTTGGATTCCCCAAAATGGACCTATAATTTGGGACGGAGGGAGTATATATTATATATTTGTTTTTCTTGCATTTGTTGGGTAGTTTGTAATATTTTATCGCTGCATATTGCGTTCAGTATGTTTGTCAATTGTTGTGTTGAAGTATGGTATTGGCATGGTTGTCTCACATTCATTTTTCATTGTGGAGATTGGCCATATGAGGAACCCAACATATCCGCCCAAGTTAGAATCCCGCATTTAAACTGGATCTTAAATTTAAGGATGGTGTGGGCTTGGGTTGAAGGTCAGTTAGTGTTGAGCGTTTCATATGTTGGGTTGAGCCTGAGTTGGTTCTCTAACCCACCCAACCTGCCGGATTGCAGGCCTATTTCATCTGTGATCTTTAGGATGAGGATTTGATTTATTTATTATTTTAGGGCATTTGCTGTGCATCTTGGTTCCAGGCGAATATTTTGGTATGAATATTGTCAGTTATTGCAGTCATTGCTGAAATCCTGATGAAAATATTGTCAATTTAATAACTCTATTTTTCAAGGGCTTGTTATCAAACTTCTTAATTTTGTCTTGTTCCATTTTTGACTCTCTGAAAGAGTGTTGCTTGGTATACTTTAATGGCATTTTTGGTAGAAACAGAAACAACTTTGTTATCAACTCTTAATTTACATTGTGGTTGAAATTATAGAAGTTCTGGTGGTCAAAGTTTCCATCTATGGCTTCTTGTATATTGAAATTATTTTCTTACTTTCGATCAACTTTCTGTATGCAGGACAAATACAAGGTATACAACCTCTGTTCCGAGAGGCTGTATGATGCGTCACTATTTGAAGGAAAGGTGTGTTATTGTTTTCATTTTACACGCCATTTGTTTTTCAAACTTAAGATCCTAATTTACGGTTAGAAAGATTGTCATAATTGGGAAGAATATCAAAACCTATGTGCCATTTGTGTTTACTATTGATGGCTGGTGGATCAAATTTCACTAGCTTTGAGTTATGTTTTTCCTATGATACTGATTTACTCAACATTCATAGATACCACTTTTGTTAGATTTAACATTTAAAGATACCTCTTTTGTTGGATTTATCTATAAGTTAGATTCTTGGAGGTTTGTGCTGCTGCAACTTGTTCATTGTACTTGTGCTATTGTTTTACGTGAAAGTTAGAAGTGTAAGTTCTCGATTAAGCATATTTTGAAAAATCCTGTATTCACCATGAAAGCATTTCTTATTCACTAATATATAAATGAATAAAAGGAGTAACTGTAGTCGGTATGAAATAGTGATGAATTTATATTTTGCTTTATACCTGAAATAGTAAAGTTGGTCGGGATGTGTATGCTTTTGTGGAAGTCAGTAACTGTTCTCAAGCTCTGTGGTGAAGTAAGTAATTGACTACATTCCGAAGGCGACATGATACTTTATGCGAATTACAGTTGAATATATAGATATTTAGACAGCTCGATCATGTTAAGGCTTCATTACAGGCAGATGCGTGGAAATTATGTGATGGCTCTCATAGTTGATATCTTACTTCCTGCGCAGGTGGCTAGTTTCCCATTTGATGACCATAATTGCCCTCCAACTCAACTTATAATTTCATTTTGTCAAAGTGCATACTCATGGTTGAAGGAGGATATAGAAAACGTTGTGGTTGTGCACTGCAAGGCTGGAATGGCTAGGACAGGTCTAATGATATCTAGTCTTCTTTTATACTTAAAGGTAAGACTTTTATTATATGTGTCATTAGGTGCACAATGAGTCTGGCTGAATAAAACTATCACTTGTTTCGATTTTGCTGCCGGGTTTTTGACTGAAATACTACTTAATTTTGCTTTCTCTGCAGTTCTTTCCCACAGCTGAGGAGTCCATTGAGTACTACAATCAGAAAAGATGTTTCGATGGAAAAGGGCTAGTTCTGCCTAGTCAGATTGTCAGTTATTTATTTATTTTTTATTCATCTTTAAAGTTTTATGTACTTTACATGTTCTCTTTTTACTCGTCTCCTTATCTATAATCATCTGGTTTTCCTTTTTCTGCTTTTGTAGAGATATGTCAAATATTTTGAACGTATCTTAACGTACTTCAATGGAGAAAACCCACCTGGACGCAGGTAGACTTGAGAACATACATTACATGAACTTTTGAAAATATGCGATCTCATTCCTTTAATGTCCCTTCAGAAGATATCATCTCAGAGAAGGCTGGATGATGAAATATGGCATATTAATATAGCCAACCACAAGTTGGGTTCTAATGTTATGTTGCCCTGTGTAATCCACATCATGTAGGTGCATGCTGAGGGGGTTTCGACTGCACAGGTGCCCTTATTGGATTAGGCCATCTATTACTGTCTCCGATCATAATGGTAAGCTGCAACATACCTTCTTGGTTGGATCATTATTTTTTTATTTTGCTTTGGTTTTCTGTATTTTATTTGCAGATCTTTCTAAGTATTTAGAAATTCCACTGTTATTGTTTTTGAAAAATTTAACCTTAATCCACGAGTAGTGTAGGATTATTCAATCTTCAGATGAATGACGAGGATGATCCAATTTGGTCTCCTGAGGTTTCTATTTTTTTTTTTTCCCTTACCTCTCAGTTTGTGATTTGCACCTTTGCTTCTGCATTTTGTCACTAATTAGTCATCTGCTAGTAATTTTGTTTACCTATGATTTTCATAATTTCCAGGAGTTCAATTCACTACAAAAAAGCATCCAAGAACCAAAGATCTGTCGGTAGGTCTTTTGATAATGGTAGCAACTAAACATTGATTTCTAGGATACTGATGCCTCTATAATGACTATACTTTTTGACTTCCATATACTTTTATTTATTTGTGCAGCCTGACGATTTTTGGTTTAGTGCACCAAAGAAAGGGATAATGGTCTTTGCTCTGCCAGGGGAGCCTGGTTTAACAGAATTGACGGGAGATTTTAAAATTCATTTTCATGACCGCCAAGGGGATTTTTACTGGTACGTCACTATTTACCCAGCATCACCCCTTCCAGTGAGAGAGAGAACTAAAAAGAAAGTCCAACACAGCTACAATCCTAAAAAACCTACTAAAATATCTTCTTAAGCTTGCTTATCAAAATAAAAATGCAAAAGTTATCTTCTGAAGCTTGTCACTAAAGTTAGTAATTTCATTGCTGCTACTTTATTTTTCAGTTGGTTAAACACAACAATGATCGAGAACAGAAAAATTCTGAGTACGAATGACCTCGATGGGTTCGACAAGGTAAACCACACTCTTCAACACTATGTACATGTTAAATATTGGTTGTTGACCTGGCGGCACTCTGAAGACATCTGTTCTTCATATTCTTCGAAAGTAGCTACACATCTGTAGAGAATTGGTGTCCTTCTTGTCTGGTCCATTTTAGTGTTTCATATATTTTCCAACTTTTGAAGTTCCTATTTTGGCTGATTTCCCGGTCTTGACCGTATGCAGAGGAAACTGCCATCTCCAGGATTTCGAGTTGAGGTTGTGCTTGTGGATTATGATAGCATTGTTCCTACAAGGCCTCCAACTGAAACTGCTGCAACTTCAGCTCCCACTCCTGCCTCGGTTGATGGTGGTGCAGTTGCTGCAAACCCAAATAACGAATCCGCAAGCAACGAAAAGGATGACGTGTTCTCAGACAGCGAGGCAGATGAAACGGGGCCTTCAAAAGGCAGGCAAGCTAAAGCAGCTTCTGTAGGCGGGGGGCCTGTCAATGCAACTGCCTCTGTTGCTGTAACCAATTCTAGTCCAGACCAGATTGCAAGCCTGACTCGCAAGACTGAGCAGGTCAGCTTAGGAACGACTGCCTCTACGCAAACTAATGAGCCAAAAAGCGATGGCGTTGAGGTCCCTAATCCTGTTGGAGAGGTCAGTGATTTCAAGGCAATGGCTGCTGATGCTTCTGTTTTTACGTTTGGAGACGATGAAGACTATGACAGTGAGTGAACAAAAAAAAGATATATGGGTTGATGACTTTGATATGAAAATGTCTGTACATACACATGGTTTGTGAGCAGTTAGATTTTCCATTTCCAGACTACAATTTGTTCCATTAATTTCTTTCTACACGTTCAAGTCCCGTTTTGGCTTATTGGTTACGAAAATCAAAAGTCAGTTGGAGGTGTGAACTATTGTTGCATAAAATTATCAATTTAGTGTGTATCATTACAACTACAACCCTTTTTATATTTATTGCTGGTTCGTCGTCAATACTTTTGCTTAGCCATAGGGCTGTTATCAGGTCAGTTATTCTTTCCTATTTCTTGTTATTTTCCTTAATGTGAAAATCAGACCAACACAGGATTTACTAATATTGTGGATCAATTAGCTTTATATAATATGGGATTATGGGGTTGAATGAGATTATTGTAATTCCTTCATTGTCAGTCAACCATTAAAGAGTCAACAGGGAATATGAAAAAACTAAAAGATGGGTTAGGGATGAGTGATCTGTCTGGCCAAAGTTGGCTTGAAGAGGCTTTGAGACTGGAACTTTTGAGTTTCGACTTTGTCTGTGTTCCTTAAACTGTGGTTGTGTGTGTATAATCATGGGGCTTTCCAAATAGGATGCAGTTACTTTTCTAGTGAATTCTCTATAGCCTATGAAAAATCACCTTCTTAATTTTCTAGGATCACAGACCCTTTATCTTTTCACATTAGGAGACATTTTCAATCTTTCCCATTTAGCTTTGACATCAAAGACTTTTCCTTGTCATATACTCCATGGACATTGAACAATATTTTTTTATTTTATTTTTATTTTTTATAGTCATGGGTACCTTAATTTCATATCTATAGAGTGGATTCCATAAATTCTCTCTCCAATATTTATTAGGGATAATTACACAAATCTCCCCTGAACTATGGTATAATTGCAAGCGATTTTCCTAACGTTTTAATAATATCACAAACCCTCCCTAATTTTAACTCCGGTGTCTCATTTACCCCCTTCGTATAAAGTCAATACCGGAAAGTTGTTTTATTGGTCAAAAAAATCATTTGAAGGCAATTACATTATTACTCTTACATTTGATTTGAATACCTTAAATTTAAATTTGGTTGATCGTTTTGCTCTTATTGCTATTCTATAGAAACTCACTTGAGAATGTTGTGACTACCTACTTTCTCTCTCTCTAAAAAAATTCATTCTCTCTATATTATCTGGTGATTCATGGCAAAAAGTTTCAATTTGAAGGCAATGTAGTAAATTTACCATTGTCTAGAAAATTCTCTAAATATAAGAGGGTATATACGTTATTTCACTATTATTTCTTGTCGGATCAATATCCCGATGATATTAAAGGAGGTTTGCGATATTATTGAAATATTAGAAAAATAACTTGCAATTATGCCATAATTCGGGAAAGGTTTGTATAATTATCCTATTTACTAATACAAGTCAATCCGCCCATGCTCTTGTTTTTTTGAGAGGTACTTTTTCGTTTATTTAATTACCTTCTACTATAACTACATTTTTTTATCTTTGCCATGAAATTTTTTTTTTTCAAAAAATTAAGATGGAAACAGGAAAGTAATTTATTCACCGGGAAAGTATTTTATTTTTATTTTTTACTTTGTACAATTAAAAAAGAGAAAAACAAAAGATAAAGTTGTGTAAAAAAGGTAGAAAAGGAGTGCGCGACAATCATGGGGATAAACACAACACATTGTAAGAAGACTTGATATTAATTTGTGTTTCTACGAATCTTCATAAAAAACAAACCGAGTTTCAGTTACGCGGTAGCTGATAAGTGATGAGGTAAAATTATGACTCGCTACATAAACATCATCTTTCTACGAATCTTCCTGATTTATATCTATATATATATACATGAAGGACTCCTCTAGCAAAGTCAATATGTATCAACAATCCTCATCTTCCATGTCGATTACTGGTATTCAGGGCCAACTTCTTGAAATCACTGGTACATCTTTTTCTCTTTCTCTCTCTATTACATATGTATGTATATATATATATATATATAGTTTGTAATTGGCGATGGTTGGATGCAGTGGTTGGTTGTAACAAATTGAAAGACACAGAGTGGATCTCAAGACAAGATCCCTACGTTTGTCTTGAATATGGTAGCACCAAGTTCCGTACCCGTACCTGCACAGGTTCCTCTCTCTCTCTCTCTCCATATATGTATATCACTATATATATCTCATCCATAGCTTTAGATCTGTTGTGTGTTTTTTCATATTTTTCTACTGGTTAATTTTTTGACACGATTTAATTTGGTTTGTGTATATATATATGTATATATAGATGGAGGGAAAAATCCAACGTTTCAAGAGAAATTCGTGTTTTCGCTGATAGAAGGACTACGAGAGTTGAATATTGTTGTTTGGAATAGCAACACCATCTCTTACGATGATTTCATTGGCAGTGGAAAGTAATTACTTCACTTTTTTTTTTTTCCCTTGATAACTTTTTAGGTTTTACCACTTTATCTAATAGTTGGTATTTTTTTTGGGGATTTTGCTAAATCTAGGGTTCAATTGCAAAAAGTCCTTTCTCAAGGCTACGACGACAGCCCTTGGCCACTTCAGAGTAAAACTGGCAGGTAGTATTCTGAAACATCTCTCTGTTTTGATTCATCACTTCAAAATTTTATAATGTGGATAAATTATATATATATATATATACACACACATACAGGCACTTATATATGCCCATAGTATATGATGATGAATGTTCTGATTAGTTGGTGAATTCCAATAGTCTTTGAAATCTTGGCAGTTCTTATTGCTCAAAGTTGGTGTGTCCATCAAATTGAATTTTTTGAGTTCGTTAATGGGGGAAAATCCTGAAGTACCCCACTAACTCAACCCTATGCGACAAAAGTTTGTTCTCAACCATTTTTTCGAATTGTAGCTTTGTGTTGGGGAATGTGATCCGCGGTTGCAAGCTCTGGAGCCCTTCATTAGAAAAGCATATAGGTTAACAACTTTTTCGGAGTCAACCCTATGTGACAAAAAGCTTTTTCTCAACTACTTGGTCTATTTTAACTAATATGGGATTAAAGAATAAGAGCAACTATGATCGTAGAACGAGATGACTATGAGATACTCTCGCTAGAAGTTTCAACTTAGGGGTGATACGGGCATTGGCTTTTTACTCTTATCACTTAATTAGTAACAAGAGGCTTACCTAGTTGTAGAAATTATAACGAAATATATGCGCGCAAGCTTTAGTTTTTAAGTGAGTTCTTTACTGTTGCCATGTTGAGTTGGACAGTGCTGTGGTTAAATTGCATGAAATGCTCAAGCTGTCAGATCAGAATTGTACATGCTGTGCTAGTAAGGCTTTAGCTAATATGTATTCTTCATGAATTAGCCGTTGAGCACGTTAATGTTTGGTGTTATTGCGTATATCAAAATTGTTAACTCCAGAATTTGAGATGATTTTGGAAAACACTACTGCACCTGGTGAACCTAGAACTTAAATTAATTGACTTCAGTCTGATTATACATGGGCAAGATACTACATAGTTTTGATTTTTTTCTTAAAACTACATAAAGCTGGACAAACCTCTGGTTGCTTGATGGGTTTTTCCCATTGGAAGTAAGGAATTATTATCCTTCTGGGATGATGGTTGTTTAATTAACTGCTAGGCCAGTTTCATCCGGTTACAGGATTTCGTATTTTATTTTCTAAATTCCAAGGGGAGAGTTCTGATTTGATTATTAGTATGGAAAGTGATGGAATGTAGATTGGACGACTCTATCGATAATTTTCCTTTGTTTGCATACATAGCACTAAATTTTAAGTTGTTGGTAAGCATAAGCTTGTGAGCTTAACCAATATGAACTGTACAGCATGTTACGCTGCTGCTCTTTATGAGAAGGCACCCACCACACCCCTATGAAAAAATTATTTCTAGAGTAAGATAAGAAGACATAAATAAGAGATCACTGGTGGAGAAAAAAAGGAATTTCCTTTCCCCTCTTCGCCAATGAAAAATAATTAAGGCTTCTTTCTTGAGGGAAGAGTTGGTTGATGTCGTGATCCATATTCATATCTTATTTTATATAATATTTTGCAAGCAATGATCTTGTTTAGTGCAGTGGCAAAGCTTTAAGAATAATCACTTTATCAAAATATTGTTGTAGTATAGGACTGTAACGCTGTATACCCCTCTATTAGAATCCCACGCTTATGAGGCATTTTATGCGGAAAAAGTTGGGGTGTTGAAACATGTCATTTATGTATGTTGAGAAGAAGATTATAGTTGGCTGCATTCATTACTTATAGGTCTCTATGCCATACTTGAATTCAAGTCTGTGTGAACATTGATGTCTTGTATTGTATTAAAACAAATAATTTCCTATAAAGTTACTACTATTGTGGGATATAGAATGTGTTTTAATCCTTTGCAATCTTCCTTCACAGGCATGCAGGAGAAGTTCGTCTCATATTGCATTACGGAAATGCCAACGTAAGCCCTATATGTCCTTATACATTATTGATTTAAGATTTATATAGAATAAATTGTTTGAGAACCAAAATCTAATTAACTGTTATATTATTACGCTGTTTCAGAAAGCTGGCCATGGTCCATTGGCTCAACCACATTTAGCGCACTCGCACCCTGTGCCCCAAGTCCCTCTTTACTCTGCACCACCACCAGTATCAGCAGCTCATTACCAGCAAGCAGCCACACCCTACCTAGCAGCGCCTCACTATCCTTCTTACCCACCTAATCCAGCTGCATATCAAGCATCTGCATACGCTCCACCTCCTCAGGCTTATCCTCCTCAACCCTATCCACCACCTTCGGCATATCCTCCTCAACCATATCCACCACCACCGCCACAACCACAACCACATGCCTCACCATATCCAGGTACCTTTTTATTTATTTATTTAATTTTTTTTTGTCTTGCTTGATTTTGCTATCCATATCATTTGTGGTTACTAAATGAGTGTATATTCCAATTTTCAATTAGGTTCTCCGTATGGAGGAGGCATCTATCCACCACCGTACTGAGAGTGCTCCCGTGAAGCTACAAAATTTGAACTCACCAACAATTGTCTCATATTTTGTGATTATGGTTTGGTAGTGTAAAAGATCGTAACGTTGCTGAAAAATTATTTTGATTTTTTGCCACTGAAACTTTGCACATTCTTTATTATCAGTAAGGATTATTACATATGTTCTATTATCCGACTTCCACTGATGAGTCGATTTGTATACAATTCCAAGACGGTGTAGGATTTCAGTCAATTTTTTATTATTTGTTTTTCTGCAAACACATTTGCAAAAGTGATGTTTCACCTACTTCAACGTTATATGATTTTTTATATTGGGAAGGCTGAAAATAGTCCCGATTCATATTTCTTCTTGATATGATCTGGAGATCGTAATTCATATTTCACATTATACTTGTGCATTTGACGGCAGAATTTATAAGTTGAGATCATGGTTCACTGTATCGTTGTACGACGTGTCTTCGGTTCTTTGATATTTTAGGAAGTTGCTAATACCGTTAGGGCCTGTTTGGTAGAGCTGTGTTTGTGTTTGTGTTTGTGTTGAAATAAACAAAAAACAGGTTTTTGGTTTTTTTGTTTATTCATCCAAAAACATAAGTATGTTTGGTAGGAATGTTTTTTGGGTTGAAATTAAAAAATTAAAAAATTAAAAATCAATAATTAATAATATAAATAATAAATAAAATATAATATAATAATAATAATAAATGAATACAATAATAATAAATAAATATAATAAAAAAAAATGGACTAAACAATAAATAATAAATTACATAAAACATATTTAAAAATATAATAAAAATAATAAATAATAAACAAAATGAAATAAATAATAATAATAAATAAATAAATACAATAATAAATAAATATATATAATAATAAAAAATGGACTAAATAATAAATAATAATAATAAATTAATAAAATAAATAATAAATTACATAAAACATATTTAAAAATATAATAAAAATAATAAATAATAAACAAAATGAAATAAATAATAATAAAAAATAAATAAATACAATAATAAATAAATATATATAATAATAATAAATGGAATAAATAATAAATAATAATAATAAATTAATAAAATAAATAATAAATTACATAAAACATATTTAAAAATATAATAAAATTAATAAATAATAAACAAAATGAAATAAATAATAATAATAAATAAATATAATAATAAATAATAAGTAAATATAATAACAAATAAATACTTCATAATAATAATAAAAAATGAATATAATAATAATAAATTAATAAAAATATATTTTTAAATAATTAAAAATGAATAAATAATTTATAAATAAAATGAATTAAATAATGAAATAATAATAAATAAATAAATAGAATATAATTATAAATTAATATATAAATTAATAAACAATAATATAAATAATAATTTAATAATATAAATAATAAAATAATAAAATATATTATAAAATGAAGAAATAATAAAGAAATAAAAATAATAATACATAAATAAATATTATAATAAATAATAAATAAATAGTAAGACCAAATTCATTTTTATAAATAGTGGAGTGAAAAAACACCAAATTTTGGTTTTTTCATTTTGTACTAAAAGATGCAAGTGTTTATTTAATGTGGTTTGGAAACACAAACATAAAAATCCAACCAAACATGTGTTTTAAACTAAAACACACAAACAGAAACAGAAACCCTTCAACCAAACAAACCCTTAGTAAGAAGGATAGTGGTCTGATCATTGAGCGCCATTTACATGACAAATGAGACTAGACTACATATCAATTTCTGATGGGTGAACAAGAAGAAACATGGAGTGATGACGTTGTTAACATGTAGATGAACTAACCATTCAAGAAAAAAAAACATGTAGATGAACTATTTAACCACTGTGCAGATTTTTTTTTCCTGCTTGTTTCTTGTTTTTAGGACTGCAAATGAACCGAACTGTTCGTGAGTAGGTTCGGGTTCGGCTTGTTAAGAGTTCGGTTCGTGCTCGTTCGTTTAGTAAACGAATTGAGCCTGAGGACAATTTTAGGCTCGTTTAATAAACGAGCCGAACTTGAACTAATGCTCAGCTCGTCAAGCTTGTGAACATGCTCGTCCAAGTTAAATAATAAAATTATCTCATATTTGACAAAAGAAAGTATTCAAATTGAACAAATTATGAAAATTGTTATGAAAAGATTATAGGAATTATACGGCCATAATATAAAAATCATTCATAAAAAATTATATCAGTGAAAATATGTTAAAAACAGACATGCAATAACTCAATCCAGACAGCTATTGGCAATAGTAATACATGTTGCAACAGAAACGAGTGAGCAAACTCGGGTTTGACTCGTTAAATCTGGCGTTCGGTTTGAGCTCGTTCGTCAAGCAAATGAGCCGAACTTAAATACATTTTCTAGACTCGTTTAGTAAATGAATCGAACTTAAACATTCCAATGTTGGATTCGTTGGAGCCCTATTTGTTTTGGTCAACCTCTACTACAATATAAATTCAAATTAGTTGGTGGGTGGCATCCAAACATGACTTTACCTATGCTGTCCCATGAACAGATGAAAATGTGACATGTTACTCTTTTACTAATATAAAACTTTCAAGTAAATGGGACCCAATGAGGCTGGCCCATTGGAATTCATCCCAAATCACTCCCTAAAAATCCATCATTTTCAACTTAATTAGGCAACCACTATATTGAGTTGTGGCACAAGTGGAAAACTTAGACCAGAATATGTGCTCAGCCAAAAATCAAAAGAAGTAGACGAGATATAATGTGAAATGTCATCTACAGTCTTGATATTAATTTTGTTTTAGATTATAGTGATAATAAAAATGATTGTTATGTCTTAAATCTGCTTTTTTACGCCACAGTGGCCCGTATTTTTAGTCTGTCACTAAATTTTATTTTATTATTAATTATTTATTTTTTTAGTGAAAGCAAACTCAGTCACTTGAAACCATTATAAACAAGATGAAATTTTGATTAGTGGTTAAAGAGTGAGAAAACAAGAGAAAGTGATTAGGACCCAAAATTCCAATGGACTAAGTTTTAGGATTTTTTAACCAGACAAATTCATATGTAAAATAATAAATAAATAAAATATTCCGTGGGCCACCACTCGTTCCTATATATGATAATATGACTCCAGGAATTGGATATTGATTGAAGATCAATATGCGTTGTATAGATATAATCTTGGTTTGACTTTAGAGTTTCTCTCTGTTCATCCCTGTTTCCCTCTCAATGAGTTTCAACATGGTTTTTACCTTTGTGAAAAAACGTTAGTGCTCGGACTGATTTTGATATTCCAGCTACCATAACTGATCGTTACCAATAAAAGCAAAATGACATCAACTCTCACAATTACCTCTGTACATTTCAAATTTTCAAACTGCCTAGATTAAATAATTCAATTTTACTACTAGATTGACAAGATGTTACATTGATTGTTTTGGTTTGTTGGTGAGTATATATTTTGTGTATAAATTCATACATGTTCTAGTATTTTTTCGGTTGTTGAAGTTTCAAATAACCGGGGTGTGAAGATTTCATCTTGAATAATAAACGGATCAGTGCAAAGCAGCGACTCTTTAAGAATTTGGTAAAGCTCGGCCTATTTTTTGCAGTCATAGTTATAAGGAATTGTTTGCACCGAATGAGTTTCAACGCTTCTTCAAGTCCCAACTTTTTTCTCTATTGATCCTTATATTTTTTTAAAATTTTTTTTATCTAAGTTATGTTAGGAAAAAAATTGTGGGTGAAAAAGTTGTAAATAAGGAAAAATTAGAAATAATGCTCCACTTACAAGTCAGAATATATGGGTCAAAATTCATGGTTGAAATTTCAAGCAAAGATGGTGAAAGGAGAGAAAAGAGTGTAACCTCATCACAGCTAGAGAGTGGGTAGTGAACATTGATAGATCTAACCCCAAAATCCCCAAGAATGAAATACCCCAAAAGTAGCTAAAGAACAAGAGAAAGAAAAAAAGAAGTTTAATAGAGAAGAAGGGTGAGATGTGGTAAAGGCAAAATCAAGCCTCCATGGCCGAAGCACAGAGGAAGAAGAAGAGAAAAGAATGGCAGCCGTCTTGAAGAAGTAACCTCCAAGAAAGAGAAAAAGGAAGGAGAATGAGGTTGTGATTCGGTCTTTAGGCAATGCACTATTGCCTTCTATTTATAGGTGACTTTGCTCAAAATGTTGCCCTAATTGAAGTGATCTCCAAATCCTACCAATGCTCCACATATTTCTAATAAGTGATGATGGTTATAATGTGGGCCTATAAGGAGAGTTCCTTCCACATTAAGAATAATGGGTGAAGTTCACATTATGCGCATTTATTATGACTAAACTACATCCTTAACCTCCATGTCACATGCTCTTTCCAATCCCTTCAAAATGTGAGGATGGTGTCTCGTTGTCCACGTGTCACGGCTACGCAGCATCTGTGGTCACAGCCAGATCATTCGTGCAACGGATCACTCTCCAATAGCCTTCGCAGTACATGCATATACCGCTAGAGCTGTGCAGAAATGGTGGTAGACGCCCTTGAGAGACTGTTACGTCATCAGGACCTGTAGACCATGGAGATACTACTCTTGTGTACGCTCTTCAGCACCACAAGTGCGCTACCACAAAAGAACCACATTTAGAAGGCTTTTGAGTTGCCACGAGTAATCCGTCTTGATGTCGGACACATTGGGTCAACCAGTATACCAATTTTAATGGGGCAGATCCAAAGCTCTATCCAATAGCCCAAGACCCTAAATGAGACATCTACGAATCAAGTGTACCATAAAATAATACTCATGCCTACAACAATGAACAATGTGTGCTCCCTCACTTCCAGTACCAATCTAGGATGACTGCAATGATGTTAAATAATTGCATAAATTGAATTGGTAGACCTTTCAACTACTTAACACTTGTTCTTAAATTTGTTTGACCATGTGCAAATGAATTACATGGGAGTGTCATTTTCAATCATCAAGCATGGATAGCACCATGTAGTAGAGATCATTTCTTGGTGGGATCCATAACCAATATATATAACTATATATATATATATATATATAGGTGTTCCACTATACACCCCTTTGGTTTTGCTATGTATTTCCAAGTGAGTGGTTAAATGCATATTCTGATGCATCAAGCTGGTCAAGTTTAGGTTGTGATAAGCTCTGTTTTGGTGCATGTGAAATGTTTCTGTTATGGTGACTGAAAAAGGCCCTATGAGTATGAGCTAGTGCTTCATATTATGACTCATTTGAGCACCTACCAAGTACCAGACCATGAAAAGGGCACATTAATTTTAGGTAAATTACACTTTTATCCATTGAGATATAATTTATTACAGTTTTACCTCTGTTATTTGGATAATTACAGCTTCACCCCCTCTAGATCATCAAAGCCCAATTCCGATGATTGAAAAAGTAATATGATATACATACCCCTGAATATTTCTCGATTATGGTGTAAAAAATTCGGTATTTTGTCCAATTTGTCCTTAATTGTCCAATTAGTGTGTCCAAATTAGGACAAAATGAAACAATAGTATAATAGATTGGAGCAAAAATGTTCATAACAATAAATCTGGAAATATTTTATACATTTCACCTAATATTGACCGGGTTTGATCACGTCAGAATTTCATCCCAGGAGGATATTTGTTACAACTTCCAAACTTGAGAGGGTGAAGTTGTAATTATCCAAAAAATAAGGGGTAAAACTGTAATTTATGCTTAATTTTAATACATGAACTTTACAGTTAGTTGAAATGGCTAATAGCTGTGTTACTTTTTTCTAATTTGTTATTGTTGTTGATTATTTATATAGTGGAAGACCATGACCATCCATTCTTATCATACATGATTAGAATCAAAATATGCATGCATGAAGTGTCGATATGCATGTGTGCAGGAGGAGTATAATTTTATTTACAACAATATGTTTCATTATTGTATGATTACTACAGAAATATGCATGCATGTGAAGTGTATATAACAATAAATATATATATCTACTTAAGTATATTATCAAAGGGATCGAGAATTTAGTATGCTAATGGTCTGGTTTTACTTCAAATGCGCCTGTTTTTTGGTTGGAATTCCTCAAAACAGTTTTAGATCTTATGTGTAGTTGATAATTCTATGTGTGGTGTCTAAATAAATATTTAGAACAGTATAAGATGGATTGGCAAGTGGGAGAGAACTGATTGGTGATTTAAAAAAGATGATTTGGTCTGTTATGATGTGGTTGACTTTGAAGTAATAGTTGAACCCAAAAGGTGGACAGGTGGGCATGTTTTGACTTTAAATAACATTGTTTCAAAAAAAAAAAAATGCAGTTTTTGCGGTTATAGAATTAATTCCATTATGAGAAGATGATATATTGGCAACCACCAAACTTTAACAGTATAAGTACTGTACCTCCACAAACTTTGTATGAGTGGAGTGACTAATGACATTGCTGGCCTGGCCACCACAATAGCCCTAGGACTCCACTTCCTTGAATAAGTTATAAATACATGTTAACAATATATCACAAGGGCAGCCGGAGTGCAACTCGCAATATATGTACTATAGCTAGCCACGGAAGTATTTTTGGCTAGCTAAATTATTTAGCTAGTGAGTTCATGGTGAGGAGTATTTGTATTTTTTTTTTTTAAGTTAAAAATATATATAAAAATAGTATTTAATTGAGTATGTATAAATAGTATTTGCTAAATACTATTATAAATTTTTTATTTAATTTATTAATAACTATATTTGTTAAATAATAAAAAAATAACATGAATTTTTTTAAAAAACTAAATAATAATTCATATATTTTATTAGATAATCAAATTAATAAAAAGACATTACATTAAATAAAATGCATTACAATTTTTTTTTCTAGATAAATAAAAACATTACACATCATTACTTTCTTGAGCTATTTTTTTTGCAATTTTCTTTTGTTGTGCAATGATCCATGCTTTTGATTCTTCTGTGGGAGCCTTCAATGGATCTTGAAACATTATTTTCGCTTCCATCTCCATTTGAGTCATCCTTTCTTTCGCTTCTATCTCCATTAGAGTCATCCTTTCTTTCGTTTGTATCTCCATTTGTTTAGTTCGTTGTCTCTCTAAGCGAATTTGAAGCCTAACCGGATTGGATTCATTCATTTTTATGCCCTCCTCTGCTACAGATTGCATTTCTGCAAGCAAATTTTGTATTGTCGAAGACATAAATGCATTTTTTTCCCTACTACTCTTCATTGCTTTACGTCCAGTCGGGCGTGCACTATGTGAACCTTCATCAGTATATATTGGCGACTCATCATCGCCAAGGTTTATCGATCCTAGAGTTGATACACCAGGAGTCGAAGAACCAGGTGTTGTTGGTATTGATTCGGATAAATTTTCAGGTTCATTAATATCCAAATCAATAACACATCTCTTTCTTATGTGTTGAGTTGATTTTTGCTTAATACTGCAATGGTCGTGCCATTTTTGTGTTTCTTGAAGCACAATCCAACAATGCTCAAACTTAAATTCTTGATCTTCTTGTAGTTTATATAGTTGTTTGGCAGTTTCCATCTACAGTTTATGGGGGAAAAAAATTCAATATATTGAATTTTTAATAATTATTAAATAAATAACTTTTAAAATGAAATTTAAATAAATAAATAAATTGCTCTTATAATTAATAATAAAAACTTACTATATCACGGTCATTGAAGCCGCTGGCTGGATTATCGCAGACATTGTTGTAAAATCCTGAAAATTTGTTTACTTTTGCTTGCAAGGTTGAGAAACGGTTCATCAGAGCACAATTGTTTCTTCCGGACATGCCTCCCAATTGACTAAGAAAATGAGAGTGAATTCTTTTCCACAAGGTGGACTTACTTTGATCCGTTCCCGTTACTAGATCTTCACCAACCATGATCCATGTTTTGCACAATGTTACATCTTCTTCTTTTGACCAATTTTTGTTCTTTGGCCTTGAAGGGGGTTGAGATTGAAAAGTTTGCTGAGATGAGACTTGGAATTGAGTTTGTGGGTATTGGAAGTTGGATTGGGATAAGAATTCATATGGGGTAGGATCTTGGAAGTTCCACCCATAATTAAATTCGGGTGGTATTTTAGAACTACCAGATTGGTTAGTATAAGGATTGTTGAATAAAGGTCGATTATCCATGAAATTATAGAGATAAAAAATTGAATAAAATGTGATGAAGCTTGAATGATGAAATTTGAATGTCAAAACTACTAAATTTGAATGATGAAATAGAAACATATTCTGCACTTGATATTTATAAACTTTTGGCAACGGCTATATTGTGAATTTAACGGCTATAATTTGAATTGATTGACAACGGTTATATTGTCACAAATTAACAAGTGGCATATATATATATAATGTCAATATAGACTATTGATAAGTGACATATATATATATATATATATAATGTCACAATATACATTATTGTGACAATGTGACAATTTGTCACAATAGTCTGACAAATTGTGTGACAAATTGACAATTTGTAATGTAACGGCTATATATACATATATATAATGTAACGGTTATATAATAATATAACGACTATATTTTTAATTCCTATATAAATTATTCATTCTATGTTTTGCAATTCCTCAACTCCAATTTAATTTTTTAGTCCTCATTTACCAATTTTAATTTCTCAAATTTTGTCTTTATTTATATTTTTGCTCAAAAACATCAGATGGCATCTTCATCCCAAATTCCATCATTCTCTTCTGAGTCTGAGTCTGAATCATCCCTTGATTCGTTAGATTCTGATCGAGACGAGAAAGAAACGGCAATTCAAGCTCACCAGAAATGAATCAAAACGGTTATGGGAAAGTTCACACCCGAACTGATAAAAACATTGTTTGGTTCAAATAAGAGACGATATATTAAGCGTGATCGAGAGGAGGCAGCCCAGCAAGTGTTTAAAGATTACTTTGCCGAAATTCCCATTTTTCCACCCGAGTATTTTCGTCGACGGTACCGGATGCGATGAGAATTATTTCTTTGCATTTTGAACGATGTTACTGGTCATGATAGCTACTTCAAACAGAAGTCTGATGTCGTTGGTCGTATGGGTTGCAGCCCTATCTTGAAGATGACAACAGCGATACGTATACTTGCGTATGGAATTTCAGCGGATCTATGTGACGAGTACACGAAGGTTAGCGAGCGCACTGCAATTCTATGCTTGAAGAAGTTTTGTGATTCTATTATTGAATTATATGCAGATCAATACCTACGCTCACCAAATGAAGCCGATATAGCACATCTGCTTCAAGAAAGGGAGGAAAAAATGTTTTCAGGTATGCTTGGTTTTATTGATTGTATGCATTGGGAATGGAAAAATTGTCCGACAGCTTGACATGACATACATAAGGGAAGGGGTCGCAAACCTACTCTTATATTAGAGGCGGTTGCATCAAAAAAATTGTGGATTTGGCATGTTTTCTTTGGTATGATTGGTTCATACAATGATGTGAATGTCTTAGATCATTCTCCAATATTCAAGCGTATTATCAATGGTACAATGCCTTCTGTTAATTACGAGGTGAATGGGCGTCAACGAACTTTGGGGTATTACTTATCTGATGATATCTATCCGAAGTGGACAACTTTGATGCAGACTATTCCACATCCAACAACTGTAAAAGAAAAATTATTTGCTCAAAGACAAGAAGCAGTTAGGAAGGATGTTGAGCGGACATTTGGCGTGTTACAGATAAGATGGGCTTTAAACACATGGACCAATGTACTATTGGAAAAAAGAAGATTTGGGCCAGATAATGAAAACGTGTATATTACACAATATGATCATAGAAGACGAACCGAGTACCAATATTTTAAATTGGTCACCTCCACCAGAAGAATTAGTCTCGCTTCCACATTATAATCGAGACCCATCATTTTTAGCAGCACACATCTCTGCCCGACTTGGTAGAATTCGCAATACAGAGAATAATTTGGATCTCAGGCAAGACCTCATGAATCATTTGTGGAATAAATTTGGTAATGAAGAAGTGTAATACATAAGTGTATGTTAATTTGCATTTATTTGAGAAAACCTTTTTTCATAATGTATGTTTATTTATTCGGTTGAGATTGTAACTTTTACTTTATTTGTGATGAATAAATAGTAATTTTAAATATTTTATTTTTTATTAAAGTAGATAAAATTTGCAATATTATTAAATTTAAAGATATTGAATTTATATTATTTAATTAGGTTATAATAATTAATAAAGTGGAACATATATCTATACACATATAACTTTACATCTATACAATTGATTTACTCTAATTAAAAAATTGAAAAGTGGGATTTTGATTTGTTGTCACAAAAACCGGATACCAAAATTGAAAAGTGGGTTTTGTCTATATGTTCTCTATCTCTATATACATATATAATTATTCATATACACATAATAGAATAGAGAAATAACTGCCCTAGGTTTTACAAAAGAGGGAAAGGGGAATAGCTGGTTCGATAAAGAAGAGAGAAAAGGGATCGCTCCAATTTCTTCATCTCCGTTAGCTGGCTTCTTCTACCCCAATTTCTGGCTCCAATTTCTTCATCTAGATATGGGTCTGATTTTCATGTGTATATATATATTGATGTGTATATCTTCTTCTACCTCATACGCATATATATATTGATGTGTGTATATATATATATATAGATATAGATATGGGTTTGATTTTGTTATTCTTTGATTTGTATGTAAATTTTTATATATATGGGTCTGATTGTTTGATTTTGTTTCTTTGATTTGTATGTGAATTCTCCCACACGAACTTGTTATTCTTTGATACCTCAACTGCCTATCCCTCCTCTTTAACCGTCTCCCACCGTTTTTGCCTTGCCAAATTTGGCGAGGCATATGGCCAGCCAGCGTGGGCCCCCCAGTTGTGGCGACCCTCATACTATCATGTTTGGCTCGCTATATTTATAGCGAGCTCGCCACAGCGAGCAGCACTCCGACTGCTCTAATGACGAAATCTCTAGAGAAAGAGTATTAACGTTTTCACTGACACCATTTATTAAAAGAGGAGTGCTAGCAACAGTTATGTGTGTGGGCAAAAGTTGAGTGTTTAACAGAGTCAATTTCTAACACTCCTATTAAAATTACACTCAAAGTCGATCTAATCTTTCATGCGCCACATTCCCCTCTCTTTACACTAGCATTGCAGTGCCTCTTATATAAGCATGTTGAATAATGGAATGTTAATATCATTGAAAAACTAAGTTTTAAAAGTTAAAAGTTTTTATGTTTCCATATTTTGCCTCCAATGGAATACTCCAATGTCCATTTTGTAAAAAGTGCTTATATCCTTTATACTAAAGTCAGCAATCTCTCCCAAAATTAGAGTCACCCCCCAAAAAATATTTACCAATGATAAGACAAATATTATTTGTTAATTTTAAAAATACATTCATTTAGTATAAATGGTTCAATATCTTCATACGCCCAAGTTCACTATTAGTCTTAGTGTTTGTTTGGTAAAAGAAGTTGGTGTTAAATATATAATTTTGGATTGAAATTCGTGGCACAACTCATATTTGGTAATCTTGATGTTGGTGTAACAGTGTCAAACCATTGGTAACAAATGCCCCATTTTTCACGCCATCTCAATAAATGGTTTTGTGTGGTTTGGTTTTGTTTTTTCACATCAAAATCATTCTTTAACCCAAACCAATTCAATTTGATGTACCATTGTTTAACCCAAATCAATTCATTTATAATATTATATATATATAAATTCGAAAAATAAAATATTTATGAAAAAATAAAATATTTCAAAAAAATCAAACGAAAAAATATATTTCGTAAAAAATAAAATATTTCGGGAAAACAAATATTTTTGAAAAAAATAAAATATAATAAAAATATATATATTATTTTTAAAAAAATATACAAATTATATGTATTTTTACTGAAATCTTTTATTTTTTCAAAATCTTTTATTTTTTTGAAATATCTTATATAAAATATTTTATCTGTAAATATTTCGAAAAAATAAAAGATTTATGAAAAATTAAATATTTCAAAAAAATTAAATATTTATATATTTTATTTTTTAAAACATATATATTTTTAAAATGTTATTTTAAATAAATAAAATGTCAAACTATTCCAAGTTACCAAATATGATTGGTTTTAGAATTTCAGCCAATATACCAACTCTACCAAACATAATTTAATTTTTCAACTTTATTTTTTCTCACACCAAAATTATATCCACAAAATATAATTTCAATTTAGAATAAAATCACGTCAAATCCAATCCAACCCAAAATAAAAAACTAACACCATACCGCACCTGCCTAGACATTTGGTCAAGTGAAGCAACTCTTGTGCCTAATGTCTATATATATTATTGTCTTTTGACATATATATATATATATATATATATATATTAATATTGTTGTCTTTTTACTCTTGTCTGTTTCATATTCTTATATAGACTCGGGGCTGTCCTTTTTGCATCATAGTCAATGTCCAACTGTCATGGAGAAGTGTATTGCAAATGGAATGGAAATCAAGGTATTGGAGTAACTATAACTATTGGGTCACATGCATCAATTGTGTTTTGTGCATGGCTTTGTCAAACCCATTTGGACTTGGGCTTCTTCAACATATTGGCTGCTTTCTTTGCTTTGTCCATTGGCTCAAAATGTGCACAGAAGTGTTAAAAATAAATAAATAAATAAAATATAAAATAACTAATTTCATTAGAATATCGATCTCACCCAAAGGCATGAAAGTATGACTTCAATTTTTTCTTTTAAATTAAATAAAGTGAATTATCATACTTACCGGTAAGGAGACAATACTTGTATACAAATAAAGTAAATATTGAGTTTTAACCCCGGAAAAATAACTCTCATGTATGTGAAATGGACTTGGATCCCCTCTCATCCGTTATTCCAATTTGTGCCAATCAACAATTCTCTCATCCGTCATTCATTCAATTTTGTGTCATCAACAATGCAACATACTTGGAGATGCCACACTCGTTCAACAACAATATGACATTTATACAACATATTTTACCGAATATACAATATTCATTCATGTAATATATTACATTGTGTTGCAACACTAAACCATGATTAATTCGGAGATCTCATATTTATGTAGTAGTTATATCACTCATTTAAAAATTTTGCATTGACAAATAGTTTTTGTTTACTGACAATGTAGACATAAAAGAAATTCTAAGATGATCAAAATTTTGTATCAGAACTAATTTTTTTTAGTTGGATCAAGTTCATCAAATAAGTACAAGTAATCATATGTGCGTTTGGGACATGAATCTTATAAATTGATTTTTTCATCCGCTTCCGCTCCTCCATCTAACGGATACAGATCTCAAGGTCCTCAAGTTATATATTGTGCGATAGAATTAAATGAAAAAAATAATTTAAAAGATTCGTATATATGCGTTTGTGAGCTTTTAATTGGTCCATATGTAAATGTGTGTTTGGGTGAACAAATATGATATATGTGACAAATCTGCCACACAATGTTTCTTTAATTTTGGTTCACTAAGAGGTTGTTTTCATGGGGTCCTGCTTGGTGTGTGTGCCCTTCAATATATGCCTCTCACAGAACACACCGAAAGCACCAAAATTGAAAAAGGAGGAAAAAAAAATTGAGAAAAATAAAAAGAAAATAAAAATAAAAAATCAATATCCCCCAACATATAAAGAAAGGACAAGCGTGAAAGCCACACTGATAAAATCTCTTCCTTTTCTCTCTCTCTCTCTCATTTTGAGAACAGTTTTCTTCTCACTCTATAACCCCTTTTCACACAGTTCACACACAAAAACACACACACAGACAGAACCATGAATGTGAGAATGAGTTCTCCTTTCCTTTTCCTTTTTGTGTAATGACCAAAGAACTAAAACCTCTTCTTCTCAGAAGAAGATGGCAGTACGAGAACATGAGCATCAACAACAAACAGAGCAACAAAACAGAGCATTCTTGTTAGATGCTCTGTACTGTGAAGAGGAACAATGGGAGGAGGAGGAGGAGGAGGAAGAAGAAGAGGAGAGAGAGACAGATCTAGAGAGAGAAACAAACCCTTCTCTTCTGCCTTTGCTCTTGTTAGAACAAGACCTGTTTTGGGAAGATGAAGAGCTTGTCTCTCTCTTCTCCAAAGAACAGCAAACCCATCCCACCATTGTTGAAACAGAGTCTCCTCTGTCTCTGGCTCGAACTCAGGCTGTGAAATGGATTCTCAAAGTCAATGCCCATTATGGATTCGCAGCTCTCACTGCAATTCTTGCCATCAATTACCTTGATAGGTTCCTTTGTAGCCTCCATTTCCAGAAAGACAAGCCATGGATGATCCAACTTGCAGCTGTGACTTGTCTCTCTTTGGCTGCAAAAGTGGAAGAGACCCAAGTGCCTCTTCTTCTAGACCTTCAAGTATGATATATACATATATATATATAATTTATGGGTTTTGTTTGAATCTCATTTTTATTGGGTTTTTCAAGTCATAAATGCTGGATTTGTTTCTTCTTGTTTAGGTGGAGGACACAAAGTATGTGTTTGAGGCAAAGACTATCCAAAGAATGGAGCTTTTGGTGTTGTCCAGTCTTCAATGGAGGATGAACCCAGTGACTCCACTTTCTTTTCTTGATCACATCATAAGGAGGCTTGGATTGAAAACCCATCTCCATTGGGAGTTTCTCACGCAATGTGAAACTCTCCTCCTCTCTGTTGTTGCTGGTAAGCCTCATACCCACTCATCAAATCTCATTCACCATAGTTAGATCTTTATTTCCTCAACATCACAAAATCTAGATACAAATAGACCCTTTTTAGATCTCATCATTTCAGTCTTCTTGACAATAATGAGATAATACACATAAATGCAGATCGGTTTTTGTAATCGACTGATGTTTCATCTCGTTTACGACAAAGAAATCTTTAAAAATACTAGATTTTTGTATCAGTACTCTTATTAATGTGTAGATATATAATCTATATATATATATATATATATATATGCATTTATGTAGATTCTAGGCTGGTATGCTATCTACCATCTGTGTTGGCTACTGCAACAATGCTCCATGTCATACACCAAGTTGAGCCTTGTAATCCCATGGAATACCAAAACCAGCTCTTGGGTGTTCTTAAAATCAGCAAGGTTTGCTTCAATCTTCAATTTCATTTCATTTAATTTCTTCATCATAAACCTAAGTTTAGACTCTAGACACAACCACTAATGTTATATAACTATATGGCAATACAGGATAAAGTAAACGAGTGTTATGAGCTCATTGAGGACATATCAAACACTTGTGTCAATGGCCAAACCAATCCTCACAAACGCAAGTATGAGCAAGTCCCCAATAGCCCAAACGGTGTAATGGACGCATATTTCAGTGGTGAGAGCTCGAACGATTCGTGGGGTGTTGTTGGTTCATCGGTTTCTTCTTCGCCACAGCCTCTGTTGAAGAAGAGCAGAGCTCAGGAGATGTGTTTGCCATCATCACTCAATAGGGTGTTTGTGGAAGCTATTATTGGCAGCCCTCGTTAAAATTTTAATCTCTCTCTGAAAAACTATATGTTTTGTTATGTTTATTGTAATATGCAATTTAAATTGTCACCATCTCTGCATTTTCCACCCATTTCCAATATTATTACAAATATATATATATATATATATATATATATATATATATATATATATATATATATATATATGAAAAGCAGAGTTGGTGGGTGCAGAGACGGTTGGCAATTTAGTGAGAGGAAAAAAAGAGGAGCATTGAAGAATATCTGCTACTCTGCTTCTCTGTATATGTCAACTTTTTTTTCTCTCTCTCTCTCTCTCTTCATCTTTAAATTCAATTCCTGTTGAGCATAAGTTATATGGACGTATTTATATTAATATTTATCATAAATTCATGAGATTTATGTTCGGATATGTTGATGGGTATTTCAGTTCAATCAACTTTTCGTTGCTCTTGCATAAAAGACTTTAAACTATGGGAGTGGAATGAAATACACATATATATATATGTATATGTATGTATATTATGTGTATATGTAGCCCGGATGCTCTGTGAATATAATACTACCATACTGAAATGTAGAATAAAAATGAATTTGAGTCTACAGCACCTAGGAGAACTGAGAGTGTATAACAGAGGATCCGGAATCATGTTTTTGTATACAAAAGCAAGACAAATCGAGGATTCGGACCCATATAATCATGTTATATGTATATGTATATATATATATATGTTATGCATGTATTATGTTATACATACATAGAAAGGTTTTGTTTGCATGTGAAGGGCAACAGGTAGTCGGTCAGTGTGGTTTTGGGTTTTTTATATACATATTTTATGTAGGGGTTTTGGCTTTTGTCATCATGTATTTGAGGGACTTTTTTCTTTTGGTTTCGGAGGTTTGACCTCGTTACAGGAGCCTCTTTGCATAACTTGAGATGACCGTAATCCTCTCTCTCTCTCTCTCTCTCTATATATATATATATATATATATACACACACAATATACACATATCTACCTCCTCCTATTATATTCAATATATTTTAACCCAATCCAAGAGGGCCGAGACTCAATACTGTCAAACAGCTATTGGATTTTCTGTACTTTTTAAAGATTTGTGGGACACTAGTGTCAGCTGCTCAGACAATTCGTCGATAGTGATTAGAAATATTATCACCAAAAAATGTACTAAAGTTGTACTTATACAGTTATCAGCAATTAAATTATGATTAATTTCATTTACACACCCCTAAATTATGCTAAAAATGTATTTTGATTATCTCCAACTTTTCATAATTGCATTCAGATCCCCTAATTAGGCAAAATTTTATCATTTAGACCCCTTATGTACTTTTAGCACATTTTCAGACATGATAGTGTATGAAATGACTAAAATACCTTTATCCATATCCCCCCATTTTGGCTCCATATATATAAAGTTATATATCATTTTGATCCCCTCAAATTAGGGGGTGTAAATAAAATTAATTAAAAAAATTTGTTTACATATTTAACACAAGTATTTACTAAATTGTTTATATTTTTCAAAAAAATACTAAATTGCACACATAAATAGCAATTTTTGGTCCAAAAAATAATTTAAAAAAATTTAATTTGTCCATTGTAATATTCAAACATACAAATTTCTATTTTAACAAGGAACTAAAATATAAAAACATTTTATTCATATAGAATTAATAATAAATTTATATTTTTTAATATATTATTCAATTCAATTAATTTAATTTTCTCTCTCCATCACAACCACCTCCAAAAAAATAAAAATATATATATTGTATTTTAAATCGAAATAAAAATATAAAATATTTGAATTTAAAAAAAAATTAAATTAAATTACACACATAAATAACAATTTTTGGTTCAAAATAAATTTAATTTTATTCTTTTTGTAAATGAAATATTTAATTTATCCATTGTAATATTCAAATAAAATATAAAAACACTTTATTCATATAAAATTAATAATAAATTTAATATTTTTTAATACAAAATTCAATTCTATTAATATCTTTTTTTCTCCGCCACCACCTCCCCCTTCATCACATTCTTCTTGAATGGCATTGGCAGCTGCATCGACGGAGACCCAAGAAAGGCCCTCGCGAGCGACTTAAACGTGTGCATATTGTATTCAAGATTACCATCTATGACTGGAATAGTCAGCAACCTTAACAAACCTTCCATCAATGAAGTCCACTTCTTTTAACAAGTATTACAGTTTTGTTAGCTTCAAGAATTCCTTCTCATACCATTCATACGGTAAAGACTCTTCATGGGTTTCTTCGGAGCAATGAAAGAGCGCCGCAGTGGAATGCATAGTTCTATATTGCTTGCTTCTGACAGACTTCAGTACACAGAGAAGGTTATGTAAATGTTTGAAGGCCATTCAAAGCTCAGCCAAAATGGATCATATACTGCGAAACCCACAATTTATATAAGTTTATTCTCCAGTTTTGATCTGAAAACTAAGCTTGCAATAGCGAAATTAGTATGATACTGATGCAGGGGATCCGAGTCAGACGATGCCGAGCTGTCAGATTGCTCATTAATGGCGCTGGATTACCTGGAGCGGGAGGATCAGCGCAAGAATGACAAGAAATCGTAATCCAGCCTAATTGGGGCAGTTTCCGTGCACGTGTCGGTTTTTTGGCCATAACTGGAGCTACGAGTGTCGGATTCGCGCCCGTGACCCCAATTCGGAAAGCTACGCTCGGTGCACATCGTTTCGAGCCCCAAATCCGCTGTTTTCCTTTTCGATTCTTTATTTTTAGTTATTTTTTGCTACTTATGGTAATTTTTTATTTGTCAATTAGGAGATGATTCTGAACCCGATTTGGGCCAGATTTTTGGCAATATTTTTATTTTTTTCCATGTTTTGTTTTGGTAGGACTTTTAGGGTTTTGCTATTTTTGACAAAAATCCCATTAGGGGTCGATTTTCAGCTATTTATACCCGGCTTGTGGGTTGTTTTTATTCATTCTTGATTATATATAATTATATAAAATTCCAGAGTGTTCTCTGAATTTTGGGTCGAATTTCTCCCTTTTCTTTCTTGCAAATTACCCGTTGCGCTAGCCTACAGAATAATCTCTATTCTGTCCGGCGTCAAATACTTTAATGGGTCATGTCAAGTGGTTCTGTGCGGCATTATATCGAACAGTTTGTGGGCATCTTTTTGCACAACATTTATACGTCTAAACAAATCCATGTGATGCGGAAATCATGGATCATGAAGACAAGCTTGAAATCATAGGAACACAAGAAGATTTAGATGGACGAATTGCCCACCACGATCTGTTTGATTATCCTTTTTATTACACATACCCATTTCCAATTTCATGTCTATAAATATATGTATATGTATATGTGCGTGTGTGTGTATATATATATAGAGAGAGAGAGAGGGGGCAGCAGCCATGGCTGCCCTTCTGTGTATTTGTGCGTATGTGTAGGTAGGACGTCGGCGGTAGTGGTGGGTGTGTGAAAATTAGGATTTGATTTGAAAAAGGGATCGAAGAACATGAGTGCTAGGGGATGGGTTTTAAAATTCGAAATTGGAATGTATTTTTATTTCTAAGAATGGATAGATTTAAACTTGAAATAGAACTGTTTGGCAAATGATAAATTTGTCTTTTTCTTGTAAGTCAACGACCAAAAATGATCAGGGGTCAAATGATAAAAATTTGCCTCATTAGAAGGTCTAAATAAAATTATTCATAATTGAGAGAGTTAAAATGAATTTTGAACATAATTCTGTAAATTAAATTAATTTCCTTCCCAAAAAGAGCTATATTAATCGTACCTATGATTTAGGGTGTTTGTAATAAAAGTCTATGACAGGCCATTTGAAATGACTATCGAACTGCAGGCAGACAAGGACAAGCAAAATGTAGTTGTCTAATCACAATTTATGTGATAATAGAAGACAAAAAAATAGTATGTGTTTTAAAGATTTTTTATTCCTAATTGAGATAATAAAACCCTAATTTTCAAGAATACCACTTAAAAGTTTTTTTTTTTTTTTTTGACAAGTGAACCGATTAATTTTTTTTTCATGTAATGCTTTGTTTGGTTGAAGAGATGAAAATGTGGATGGAAGGGAGAGCAGAAATGACGGATGAGGCATTGTTAGGAAATGAATGATGTCTCCTTCATTTTTTATTTGGTTGAACTGAAAGATAATAAAAATGATATATGAGATTTTGATTTTTTAGTTTGGTTGAAACGAATGAAAAAATTAATTTTAAATTACTTTTACTAATATATTTTTATTGTTAATAAAATGATGTATAAGCAAATTTTTAGGGAGGTTGAAAATAAAAAGGCAAAAATTCATTTTGGTTTGTCTTTTTTCCTCTCTCCTTATCCGTCTAATATTGGGCTGATAAGAATAGGGGTGTTCAAGAACATAATCAGAACCGGAATCGAACCAAATCGGAACCAGAGTGTTCAGTTTCGATTCTTACCCCTTTGGAATTGAACCAATTATATATATATATATATATATATATATTTATTGGTGTTATATTCTTACCTTTATATATATTATATTTAAAATTATAATTTGATATGTGTTAATTAACTTTGAGTTTGTAATAATTGAAATTTTAAAATACTCTCTTTAATTTAATTTATAATTATATTATTTTTTTATATTTAGTATTTTTATTTTTTAAAAAAATAAAAAAAATCGAAACCAAACCAGAATCGAACTGAAAAATCAATTGGGTTCTTTGGATGTTCGGTTCCGATTTTTAAGGAACCAAAAAAATCAATTCCAACCAAAACCGAACCAATTTTAAACACCCCTGCATAAAAAAAATATAAGAAAGGAGCAGGAGGGATGAAACATGCTAACTCCTCCCTCCTCTCATCCTCATTGGTCATTCATATATGGGTAAAATGCATTAAACCCCCTTAGATTATTTTCTCTCTCTAAACTAACCCTCCTAAATTATACTTTTTACACAAAAGTTTCTAAACTATCCAAACTTTTAAAATTCACTCTATTTCGTTATAACACCGTTAGTTAAATTATGGTAATTTGCACTCAGATCCCTTGAGGTTTGGTCAATTGCACTCGCCTCCTTAGATTTCATTTTTTTTGCAATGACACCCCATGAAGGGGTGAAGACCCCATGAAATAACTCTTGTGCCCTTACTTTAGTGTAAAAGATATGTTAACTAAATTAATGAACCAAACAATCCTTGTGTCTTAAGCTCAATTTGAAAAACTTTTCAAGTACTTTGAATACAATGAGTGCGTTTGGAAATTGGTATTTCCGTTTTTGTTCTTGTTTTTTCCACTGTTCACAGGAACAAAAACGCGTTTGGGAGCCTTTGATGGTTTTTGTTTTCGTGAACAGTAAAAAAACGTTTTCTCACCATTAGTTCAAAATTTGAGAACACCAAAATGATGTTTTTTTTGTTTTCGGCACTGTTTGTTCTCAGAAAAAAAAATTTAATTGTTGTAAATTCTCTAACCGTCATCTTCAACCTCCAAACCCTACCCCCCCAATACAAATCAACACCATCACAAACCTCCACCACTGCAAATCGACATCACCACCAACACAAACTCTTACCTCTGCAACTTGACACCCCCAATCGAATTGGGGTGATGTGATCTTTATACATGTTACTATTTATATATTTTTATATATATATATATATTCATGTATGCTAATCTTTTGGACAATATTAGAGTGGTTTTATTCATTGTTGTATAGAAGACTTGGAAGTGCACATTATAGATGGTTTGTACAAGGGATGACAATCAAGTCAAACTTAATCTCATCCATTGACAATTTGTTTTCTACTTTTTATTCCAAATAAATCTCAAAAACGTGTTTTTTTTTCCCAAAAATTTTTTAGACAAAATTTCCAACCAAACATATTTTTCTTTCCGGATTACCCTTAGGACAATAACAAGAAAATGTTTTGTTCTCAAGAGATAAAAAAACAAAAACGAAAACATTAGTTTCCAAACGCACCCAATAATTTTTGAAATATTATCACATTTCTTTAAATTATTTTTTTAAAACTATCATTTTTGTAATATAGGCCCCAAAAATTTTCATTTTTTCATTTTTTCCTAAAACTAATATTGTGACATTTTACATTAAATAATAATAATACACTTTATTTATGATTATATATATATATTTTTGTATTTTAGAAGGTGATACATGTATAAAATATTTGTGAACTCATATAATTTAATTTCTTTTGTAAATAAATAATATACAACTCCTACAATTTAAACAACTAGTAATACATTTTAATTATAGTTTTTGTTGTATTATAAGAGGTGATAAATGTATAAAAATGTTACAAATGGTTTATAATTTATTATTCTTTGTGTAAAATTATTTTAAGCCTTTACACTGTAAAATAATAACAAACTTTACTTATTGTAATTTTTTATATATTTTTAAAAATATGACAAATGGTTTATTATTTATTAATTTTTTTGTAAAGTTAATTTAAGCCCTTACACTTTAAATAATGTCAAACTTTACTTATTATAATTTTTTATATTGTAAAAGGTGATAATAAATCGAAATATTAGACAATATTTGTGTTTTTATTAGTAGTATATAGATAGTTAGATAAATATACAGATTTCTGTATTTTAAGTTATATTATTTTTCCTTGCAGAAATATATTTGTCTTATATCTTTACTCTATATCTAATGAAATATCCATTAGAGTTACATTTCAATTAATGTATATTAATTAATTATTATTTTAAAAAATATATATGAAAATATTTATAACCCCTTGTCGTATATCTTTACTCTATATCTTTTGAAATATTTATTAGAGTTACATTTCAAGTAATGCATATTAATTTATTATTATTATTTTTTAAAAGTATTGAAATATTTTCAACCCCTTTTCTTTTACTCTATATCGTTTTGACATACTCCTTAGAGTTGCACTTCAACTAATACATATTAATTAATTAATTTTTATTTTGAAGAAAATATTTGAAAATATTCTCAACCCCTCACATTTTAGAATAATTGTTATATATATATATATATATATTATAGGGTTTTCATCTTGGGGCATGGAAGTAATTTCACCACCTAGATATTTGTCTCATGAAGTAAGGGAGACAACACAAGGGCATTCCGATCATTTCTCCCCTTCAGGGGGTGTCATTGTAAGAAAAATGAAATCTCAGGAGGCGGGTGCAATTGGCCAAAATCTCAGGGGATTTGAGTGCAAATTATTCTAATTTAACTAGATGTGTTATAACGGAATGAAGTGAATTGTAAGTTTTTGATAATTTAAGGGGCCATCCGTTAGTTGAGAGAGAGAAAATAGTCCAGAAGATTTTAATGCACTCTACCCTTCATATATATATATATATATATATATATATATATATATATATATAATTGTGTCATTATGAAATTAGACCAGTTGGGTGATGTTTCCAAGTTAGGGTAGCGTAAGAGTTGGAATACCCAATCCCATATGTAAAATTTACAACCCCTTTAAATTCCAAAAGACACTACGTGATATTTTTTTATTGAAGCATGCCACACCAGTGACACCACACTGAACTCTCTGGGGGAAAAGCTTTTACTAACGTGTTACATAAAAACATATTTTTTTTGGAGCCAAAAGATTAACCTATTGCATGCGGACCAACTGTCACAAACTATGGTCATCCATCGTAATAATATGGGTAAATTATAGTTTCATCCCCTCTAGATTGGATAATTACACCTGCACCTCCTTTAGATTGGTTTTTTATATCAGTTTTCCCCTCCCTCATTATTCCGGCAAGGTCAACGCTAGTCAATCCAATTTTTGCATGGGAAATTACTATGTTAGTCTTGACTTAGTGAGATTTTAATTTTGACCCTCTAATTTATTTGTGAATTGACACAATTGCCCTTTATGTTATAAACCACAAAACTACTCCTAAATATTTACCCTCTCTCTTCACTAGCCAATTTCTTCTCCCTTTGCCCCTCAAGTAAAACCCCAACTCTCTGCTTCTTTGGAATTTGTGGAATTCAACTTTTCCTAGCAACAAAATTCCAAAAAAAATCAAATTTTCTCTTGTAATTAACTTTTACCTCTTTTCTTCATGGAATTAAACTTTTCCCTACAACAAAACTTCAAAAAAATTCAATATTTATATATATATATATATTGTACATACTTAAAACAATTAGTCTATATATTCATCTTTTGAGCAATGATTTTGTTTCATCCCTACTAAAGAAATAAAGCTCTCATAAATTGATGCATGTGGTTATAGCCGATTGGACATTTATAGATGAAATTGTATCCATTAGATTGTGCAAAATGAGACCAAACCTCGAAACACAACTATCAATCCGAATTTGAATATATATACATAGACAGTGAATATATATGTAGATTTGTTTATACATATATATATATATATATATATATATATACATATACATATATGGATGGCGGGGTAAGAGAAGGACGTCGGCAAGGAGGAAGAGGAGGACGACGGCGGTCCGGCAGCGACAACAACAACTATATATACATATATACATATACACATATAGATCTGTATACAAAATTTGAGTTCGGAAAATTATCTCATATGAAGGAAACTCATTCTCACAAAATTTGAAAATCTTTTGAAATATAGTTTGTCAAATTATCTCATATGAACTTTGATGAAAAAAATAAAGATTGTGTGTGTTTAGAGGGAGAATTTATGGTTAGGATTTTTCAAGAAGGGGATGAAGAAGAAGATAGGTTAGGTTAATTTAATTTAATTTAGGTTAGGTTAGATTATTTTAATTTTGGTCAGGTTAGGTTTTAATGAAGGAAGTAGGTAGATTAATATTTAAATTTTTTTTGGAATAAAATTATAATAAAATATGATGGGCAATTAAGTAATTTCAAATTATCAGTATCGGAAATGACTTAGAGGGGTGTGACTGTAATTATCCAATCTAAAGGGGTGAAACTATAATTTACCCTAATAATATATTAGAGCCACGTGTTATATTATGCTTGTTCCAATTTTCCTAAAGTTTACATCAATGTCTCGAGACATAATTATTACACGTACTTTTACGCAAACTAAATCAAGAGGACATTATGTACCAAAAATCATCTATTAAAGGGTAAATTACACTTTTACCCCCTATTGTTAGTATAAATTACACCCGCATCCCCTCTTGTTTCGCTAATTACAGTTTCATCCCCTGAAACCCATATCCGCGGCCGGATATGTGAAATTACTCTTATACCCCTTTTTATATTTATTTTAAATAATCAAATATTCTTTTATATTAAATTACCTATTTACCTTTTCATCATCATCTTCATCTCACCCCTACTCTCTCCTAAAACCCCTCAAATCAAACCCTAACCCTAAAATGAACTACCAATTAATTGTCCATTTTCAATGACAGAAAAATCAAAACAAAATGACATATATATCTATATATATCTCTATCTCTATATATGTCTATCTATATATATACGCACATATCTATCTATATATAAAACACCTCAAATCAAACCCTAACCCTAAAATGAACTACCAATTATCAAACCTCAATTCTTACCCATACTCAATTAATTGTCCATTTTCAATGACAAAAAAATCAAAACAAAATGACATATATATATATATATGTCTATCTATCTATCTATATATATATATCTATATATGTCTATCTATATATATACGTACATATATATACATATATATCTATATATATACACGCACATATATATATATATCTCGATATATATTTATCTATATATATACGCATATATATATCTAAATGGGTGTGTTGATTTTTTTATATTTTTGGTCTAAATCATGCTTCTTATAGGAAGTTTTTGTTGATCTTGGACCCAATTTATGCTTCTATGAATATAGATTGAATTTGCCCAATACCCAATACTCAATTTCTTCATACATATACATCTCTATATTTATGCATATATACATATATATAAGTGATGAGAGTAGTTTAGGCATTTCACATCATTTTGGATGGACAAACAAGTCTTTATACATATATAAGGGTAATTTGGTCATTTCGTATCTCAGATTTTGGTTGACCCGGTTTGACCTCACCGAAGAATGAGTTAAGGAGGTGAAAGTGAAACAAATAGGGGGTGAAACTGTAATTAGCGAAACAAGAGGGGGTGCGGGTGTAATTTACACTAATAACAGGGGGTGAAAGTGTAATTTACCCTTAATAGTAGCATATAATAATTAAATATTTTGAAATTCCTGGTGTTGTACGGATATAAAGTACTCCGTCCCAAATTATAGGTCCCTTTTGGGAAATCCAATTTTTTAAGAGGATGACCTTTATTATAGTATTTGTGAATGAAATATCAATTTTACCCATAATTTCACCATAGTGATGTGATGATTTATAGTGTATATGTTTTATAACTTTAATGGTTGAAGGTTAAATTGGTAAATTGATCAAATAAATTATTTTAATTTTTCAAAAGTGAACACTTATTTTGAGACGAATGAAGTATTTGAAAAATTCTTAATAATGGGGGGACAATTTATGACATTAAGGGCAATTGGCTTGTAGGTGTCGTTGAATGAAATACAAGCTCGAGACACTTATGAGGTAATGACATAGGAAATTACCCCATACTAATAGAGAATCGACAGAGGAATTGTGGATTGTAGAAAAAGTAGTAAAACGAGCCACAAATGCCAAAAGGAATGTTATAAGTTTTATACAACCTTTGTCATCAAGAATGTTGAAAAGCAATGATAATAGCGTATGAAGAAGTCTAAAACATTTAATGTTGTGATAAGAAACACTCATTACTTGGACTTCTAAGTCACCTTCTACAGTACACGTCACGTCAAGGTGCTATAATCGAGGAGTATTGTTTTGCCTATAAAAGATAGATAAACTGATTTTCTTGTGAACTTGACTCTCATTTAGTTTATTATTTTCCTCCTCTTCATCACTTTGTCTGATTTTCTTCATAATTGAGGCATAAGATTTGTTCTAAACCAGTGTTCATATAAATTCAATTGACCCCCCTTCATAGCTAAAAAATTTCAAAATTTAATGGAAGACAAATCTCATTTTTTCCCTGTATTCCCTTACAAAATAACAAAAAATTTATGCCCCTCATTACCTTTGTGAATTAAAATAAATAAATTAAAGGTCCCTGATATAATCATAATTTGGAGTTACAACATTAATCTGAATAATAGTCTAACATATTTAGACAATATCAATATAAAGACGAATATCGAGTAAATATTTATGCTACGTAATAATATTAACACATTTCAAAAGTATTTCGAACCAAACATGTAATGTATGATAGTTTGTATTTGTGGGTCGGGTTGAGATCGTGTCGGGTCAAAAAAGACCTGGTTAATATACGTGTCAAATATGTTCAAGTCTAACCCAACCCACAGGTTATCCGTGTCGACCCATGTAATCCATTTAGCCTATTTATTATAATATATTAAATTAAATTTGACACAATCCAACATAAAATGAACTATTTAACCTATTATCAGCAAAATTAAATTAAATTTGACACGATCGAGTAATAGTTTATTAATATATTTCAACCCATGACCAATTAGAGAAAAGAAAATATATATATGTATATATATATATATAATTGTGTCAAACGTGTCATATTCGAGTTACTTGTGTCGTGTTCAGGCCGACCTTTATACAACTTCAACCATTTTATGATCAACTCTAACTATTTTAATTCATGTCGTGTTCGTGTCATGTTCATTTTGCCAGCAATAATGCTACATAATGATATTGACACTTTTCAAAAGTATTTCAAACCAAACAACATATTCCCTCCGTCCCAAATTATAGATCCATTTTGGAAATCCAACTTTTTAAGAGAATGACTTTTGTTATAGTGTTAGTGAATAAAATACCAACTTTATCCATGATCCCATCATAGTGATGAGATAATTTATAATGCATATGTTTTATAACTTTAATGGTTGAAGATTAAATTGGTAAATTGACCAAATAAAGTACTTTGACTTTTCAAAAGTGGACAATTATTTTGAAATAAGGAAAAAATGATACTTATTTTGGAAGGAGGAAATATAAGGTATCAAAAGTTAGAACCCTAAATACAAAACAAAATCAAGTCACATAATTTTAGTTCGGATTTGGTTTTAGCCAATTCTCGAACTCACATAGCTTTGAATTAAAATCATAGTTGAGATCACTCTGAGATACAATACAAATTCAACTCACAATATTAGACTTAGGTTTAGGGAGGGTGTTTTTGTGCTCCACAACCCATAGGTAGGAAGGTAAAAGGGGTGGATTTTGAATATGGGAGACAAAATCTTTGATATTGTGGAAGATGTTCCTGGTCCTACCTTTGTTCTTTTCTTTAAGGTTGGTAGAATGTAGATGGTAGTAGTCTAGTAGATGCATGGTAGTAGATCATCATGATTCACATAATGTATTCGTATACCGTATATAGACAGTACAAACCCATATATATATATACACACACACAAAGGTATATATGACTATATGTATAGAGAGAGATGTTTCTTGAAACAGAGAACAGGTCTCCCCCAAGACTAACTATAAAGAGAGCAGTGTATTCCCAACACCAATAATTGTAGAATAATATGATGAGCAGGGACTTTGGGTTGATGATACTTAATTCCATGAACTTTCTTTTTGACCTGGTCTCTCCCTTGTTATTGTTTCATTAATAAAGTCACATGAATTCATATTTTATAAACTCAAAAAATAAAATAAAAAAACCTCCATTAAAACTTTTCCCAATTCTTTTTCTTGCTTACAGCTGTAAAGCTAAAATGACAGTAAAAGAAAGAGTACCCATATGGCCATATGGGCCCCACTCTGTGTATAGATATATAGACATATATATATAGCTATTTTGTGTCAACCAGCTATGTGGTGGTCCTTTATAAATGACATTCATATAAACAGACTGAGCAGTAAAGTAAAACCATACTTCTGCCACTTTGAGTAGACCCTCTGCGCCAACTAAGCTCTTGAATTAATTTCCTTTCTACTTTAATTGGGGATATTCATACATATTGTTATTGCCTGAAAAGAGAACAAATTAAAAAGTTATAATTTGGTCCAATGTTACATTATACAGTTGTATATGGTAGTTAATAACAATAGCATTTCCATAAAGTTGGGGATTAAGAACAATGTGAGAGAATTACAAAGATCATCAGTTGCATTATAAATTTATAGTCTCCTTTAAAAAGAATGAATGCTCATCTGTTCATCCCTTGCCTCATAAACAAATCTAACATTCATACAATCTGAATCTGTTATCACATCCGAAACCGATACATTACCAGACATATTTTATCTGAGTCTGTTATCACGTCCGAAACCGATACTGCGACAACACATCATGATGTCAATTCAATAATTACAAACACCGTCAATTACACAAAAGTTCCTAACTGCACTCTCTCTCTCACTATTCGACTTTTAACATTCTCTTTTACTTGGGAGGCTAGATTATGGCTCCACGACTCGCAAAATGAAACCAGTCAAAATCTTTATGCGACCACCGGATCGCAACACTGTCTCGGACCCTGACTGACTAGGGTTACAACATCATAAGAATGATCTCACTAATCAAGATGTTATAGATTAGATCCAAATCATGACCATCGACTTGCCATTGAATTATAAACAAATTTTATGACGTCAAACAGAATCACAGCATAAGACACACATGGTGATCTGGACTATCTCCAAGGACCACCCAAAATCCATATGATAAATAACTGAGGCACACTAGTACCACCTGTGAGTGTGGCCCTCAAGAGAACAGAATGGAGGACCCAAATGACCCCAGAACCATCAACTTTTTTGCCTTGCACACACACACACACAAACACACACATTCTGCGTGAGTCAAATAATTGAGCCCATTGTCATTCCATCTCCTCTGTAATGCAGTACATATATACCAGGCAATGGGTATCCAAAGTGTGTTTATTATCACATATATTCAATTCAAGGTGGTCACCATCTCATGTACTGCCAAATATTCAATCCATTTTAGCCGCGCCAACAAATCACAATCTTGAAATTGCACCAACCTAATCTCTGCCTATGAGAAAATACCATGTGATCCAAAAAATAGGTTATTGGGGGGGTATGTGGTCCCATTCTGCAATAAAAAGCATTAATATTACTTGTTCCAACCTTTCCGACAAGTGATGAGGCTGTACACCATTCGGTTACGGCCAGAAATGACTCGAGTCCTTCACGAGCAACTCTCGATTACTTAAAAAAGTTCAACTCTTCGAATTACTTCAACTAATAGTCTAAACCATGACATAACCAATTAGGTTAGACCTGTTTTAACTGTTAGCGCGTATATATTACTTTTGTACTATTAGAGCTGAAAACTAAATTAATATGATTTAAACTTCGCAAACTTAGTTGAGCCAACTTACGGGATTAGCTTTCTGAAATTCGTTACAAGCTTCAAAGTCAAAATTGAGGCTATGGGTCAACTCCCGTGAAAAATGACAGGATATCTAAGATTACAACGACCGGTATATATGATTCGACTATGTTTAGAATAATCAGGATTCCTATCTTCTAGTTTACCAGAAAAATCCAAATTACAAAATTTGTGTCTAAACATTCTTAAGCTCAACTAAGCTCGATTTTTTTGCATCTCTACGAGTGACTTGAGCACGGCCAACCTTATCTAAGCCTGTGCATGACCTAGGTTTGAAATTTCACGAGCCTACCAGTGTGGGTTCCAATCAACCTCGAACACAAAAAAATCTCCAATAGGACCAAATTACTACACATTGGTGTGTCCAGCAATGTCTGCACAAGTAACCCTACCATACTCAATACAGTTTCTCCTTATGAAGAAAACAGTGTGAAAGGAGAAGCAGACGAGAGGCATTGATTACAGATATAAATGGCAAGAAAGAGCACTGTCAAGTCTATTATGGGTTGGTGGTCCTAAGGTTGTTAGATTAAATGGTAGATTGATATTACAATTACAACCCCTACACTAACCCTGAGGAGTAAAAATTTATGGCTACTTGGCCCTGCAGGAGGCCATTTTAGGCCTCAGCTGTCCCTTTTAAATGGTCAGAAGAAAATGACAAATGGGTTATTTAGATGTTGGAATGAATTACATTGCAGATGTTAGGAGAGACTGAAATTCCAACCATTAAAGACAGAAGGAGAAAGTAGGCTACTTGTAACCCAATGGGTACACTATACTTAAATGCATTGAGAATTTGTGGATAAAATTAGTTTTGGAGTTATATCACATCTAGTTGTTCTGAATTGAGGAATGATTGGGAATTACCTCGAACTTAATTGGAGGAAGGCCTCTCAAAAGTGAGAAATGAAATAGTGAACTCGTTTTTAAAGCCATTCCAAATTTCATATGAACCCAACTACCACTCTGGTGATTCTAAAAGGTATAGCAGCAAATTGTATCTGTTTAGTCATGTTTAAAACTAAATCAAGATAAAGGAATTTCAGTGGTGAAATTTCAGCAGTGAAATTTTGAGTCTAATTCTTTGACGAGGATAAGCCACACAATCAAGAAGTGACATGTAACAACCACATTAGGAATTCAATTCTTATAAATCCATCACTACAAAAAGGTCTAAGCTGGCTACTAGTTTGATAAGGCCTCACAAAAACATTTGAAAGAGTCAAACGACCTGATATGGCCAAAAATGCTAGGTCGTTTAAATGAAACCAATAGCCTCTTTTTAATTATTATTATTATTTGCGGGAATAAATTTTCGCATCAAGGGTTTGGGTGTCATAAAAGAATCATCACTAAATTAGACTGAATGGCCAATAGTGATGTTAGAATAGAGGTGCTGGAGATATATTTTATTCTCCATATTGAGATCTGAAATCCACACTTGCAGGGCTCTTAAATGGATACTTAAATTACGTTAGAACCTAAAGCTCAGTAGGCTCACAAGATCTGGAATCCGGGACGAGCCATTTCATTTGTGTTTAACACTAGCAAAGGAATTTGAAGGGGAAAGCTAGCACAAAATATTTAGTCTTCTTATCGAAAGGGCCCTGCAAAATAGGCGTCAGTGTAACCCGAGTTTTAATATAAGGCACAATAGTTATAAAGGGGTCCGTCTGCCTTCGCAAAGTAAAGCTAGAATGGGAAGAGAAAATAACAGCATTTAACAACATTCACGTCCTATGTCAATGATGTGAAGTACTCCAGAAATTAGTCATTAGGGACTACCTGAAGAGCCGAATATTGCACGTAAACATTTGATTTGCAGCCCTCAATGTTTCAATTGTTAATTCTGCCATCCATGACAATTCCTTTTACTCTAACAAGTAAAGCTGCAATTTATGGCAACAAGAACAAGTAAATGGTCATCTCCACATATACTGAACAGGTTTGATCAACTTTAATGAACATTAAATCTCTTTTTCTTTTTCTAAACAAAATTAATTTGCAATTGCAAAATTAAATCTAAATCAGATGCAAACACCCTTTTGATGATGAATTTTACCTCATCACGAACGAAAAATTGAACTACCACTTTATCTGAATCCACATTCCACAACCCCGACGGCTTGTCTATCCACTTCTAACTAATGCCTCACATTATCTCATGTCTTCATAGAACTGGGAATCAAATATCATGCAAGTCAAATTCGCCGAAGAAAAGCTTTACACTCCCACTCAATTGATATGATTCTCAAAATCAAGGTGCAAACACTTTAAAGTAGTTTATATCATATCAAGTTCTGTATTACAGGCTTATAGCTACATCAAATAATAATCAGCAAAGCCTGGTGATACAAAGCCACCCTTTCATTCAAGATATATGTTGTAGGCATAAAGTGCTAAAACATTGAATAAGCAGAATAACATAGTTTTGACAGAAAAATATAGGGATGAAAACCAAATGACGTATTCAACAAGGAAAACCTAGTTGACTGTCTCCCACAAACTTAAAAGACATACTTATAGGAGATAATACATTGAGGGCCTCAAGTAAACAAGGATTTGTGCAGAAGTTGGCTATAATTGAAGACAAGTTTTGTGAAGCAAATAGATGCAATTAATTTCTTAAAAATCACAGAAAAATCATAGCGAAATATGGTTAACATATAATCATCGTCCTCACATTTGTGCACCCGATTCCCCACACAGTTCATCAGCTTCTATGGTATCCTCTGAAAATGAACTATGTCCATCTTTTCATCAAGAATTTCTATTGCATTGAGGACCCACTGAGAAACTTTGATCACTTCAATTCATTCCACTAAGAACTATAAAACTGTCTTCTTTGGGATAAACTTCTGGCAGTCCAGGCTTCATTATCACAAATGTAACTCATGATCAACCAGGATAACCTGAAATAAAGAACCAAAAATAAAATAAAAAAATCCTATATTACGTAGATGGATAGAATGCATTCAAAGAATAAATTACATCAGGATTCACTGTAATCTTAAGCAACCTAGAATAACCACTTATGTAGCACTAATACGGATACTGGGTGCAGATACGATACGGACACGGAGATACGACAAATCTCAAAAAAATAAGATACGGGTATGGCGGGATACGGCAAAAAGAAATTACACTTTTTAATATAGAAAAGACAAAATTCTGGTCAATTTTTAGAAATATAAGAAAATAGAATCATTACTGTAAATGATAAAATTTGCACCACATAAGAATGGATTTTTATTAATTTTTGATTTTCCTTATATACATTCTTTTAATGGGCTTGAGGCCCATTAGGGCAATGATGCCTTGACTACATCAGCTTTACCTCACCACTTTCCTTTTCCAAAGGAATATAGAAAAGTACAATGGGCCCAATAAATGGGCTTTACATAAGTCTTATTGAGTCAGTAGGTTGCTGGATCAGGCTATTGATGGCCTCATATGGGCTTAGATATTTCCACTATTATACAGACCCGCTTCTTTATGATGGGCCGTCGGGTGATCAGGCCCATTAGAGAGAAGGTAGAGTGGAAATGAGATACATCACTCCTGTCGGAGTGACGTGGCAGACTCAATCAATGCGACGGTTGTTCAATCAGGGGAATATTTGAAATTTGTGGCCCAGATGACCTTGATTGGCGAGAAAGGAGGCTGAGGAGGCGCACGTGAAGCGAGGTGATGCTTCGCTTCCCGAGCGCACGACTTTTCAGGCGCCCCTGAGACTCCTATAAATAACCGCTGTACATGTTGAAGATCCACTCCGCTTCAAAACTTACAAGCTTCAGAAAACTCTCCGCACTTAAGATCTTCGCTTATCATTGCAAGAGTCTATTTTTTTCTCAGGAAAACGTCTGAAAACCTTTCGGGGTCCATTTTAGAGTAAGTTTTCTCCCTTCCTCTTCGTGTCTTTCCTTTCGAAATGTCTGATAATGATGATACCCGGTCGGGTAGCGACCGCCTACCCTCTTCTGTGGACCCGGATGCCTCCCTTAGTTCACCCTCAGTAGAGGTGATTAGGACAATCGTAGCTAGTTCACTGGAAGTTAATCAAAACGTCGCAGTAGCTGGGGATCCGGCTGCAGGGGGTTCGGGAGACCTATTCTATGCCGACCCCCTTCTACCTGCACATAGGGTAGAAACAATACTGAAGAGATTAAGGGTCAGATGCGGGATACCCAATGGGGTAATCATTAAAAACTACCCTAAAAAAACGACTTCAGGAAAGGTGATTCATGGACCATCAGATTTTACTGTCCGCCTTCCATCTTCACGTTCTTAGGTTCCCGATCCAATCATTCTTCCTTTATACCCTAGCCACCCTAAGCCTGGCCCCACTTCAGGTGGGGCCTAACTTTTTTAGGATATTAGCTATGCTCCTGATGATTAATCAGGATCTGGGCCTAGATTTCGGACTCGCGGAACTTCTGTTTTGTTATAAGATACAGGTCCAGAAGGACTGCAGGGGAAAGTACAATCTTTTTCCCTTGAGTGGGAGAAAGATTTGTGATGGCACTGAAAAGTCCAACAAGGGGTGGAAAAAGAGAATGATTCTGGTAAGCGGGAATTGGAGGCTTCCATGGTCAAAGGGATTCAAAGTCCCTAGTGAATTCGACCGACCCTTATTCCCTTCCTTCAAACCATTTCATAGGGGGTCGTGTTATTGCGATCAGTGCAATGATAAGTTGGGCCTTCACGTACTTGAGTTTCTGAAAGCGCCCAACAACCTTAAAACGTCAACTTACATCAGATCCCGTTTTGAACTTCTTAAATAAAAAATTTGGGGACAACTCTTAAGGATGTGTAATAGTTTCCTGACGGGTTATAATTTGCAGGCCTTGTCAACAGAAATGCTGAGAATCCCGCAGGTTGTGCTAAAAAAGAAGGCCAAACGGGCAGTTGGCCCTCAAGTGATAACTCCGACACCGGGTGAAGTTCAAAGCGGCGAGGGGTCGCAAACTGTTCAAATTCCCCCATCCGGGCCTGTGATCCTGCCACCGGTGGAGAACACCCTGGTAACTCCACCTCCACCAATGGGAAATGTTCAAATCAATCAGACCCCTCCCTCTAGATCAGAGGAGGTTGTTCGGCCTTCAGGGGATGTTCCCACTCTTGAGTTCTGGCTGGTTGAAGGGGAATCCAGTTTGACAGGGACGCGACATCCCTGAACAGAGGAAGTTCAACCCGACCGGTCTATCAGGCCCCGTACGACCACAGTGTCGTCTACCATCATAGTAGATAACAGTGGGGTTGCAACTGAAGAGGAGCGACCCGTTCCGTGGGCGCCAAAGATCACACTCCCGGGCGGCGACTTTCTGGTTGCGGGGCACGCAACTATTGACAATGACGTTGCCCTTCAGGCAATGGGTTCCCAGATCTGGACACCCGTTGACCGAAAGAGACTGAGAACGATCGATCGGGAGGAATTGGCCCTGACAGGTCCAGAAGTAGCTATGAAGGTACTGCTTCAACCTACTGCTTCCTCAATCGTACTTAACATTTTATTTATTTCTTGATCAGGCTAACACTTGTCCTTTTGGCAGATGTTGTACTTGACCCAGGCCTACAATGCAAAGATGGAGGAGGACACCAAGTTGCTCCGGAAATCTAATGAGCTTCTGAGGCTGAAGGAGGATTCCCGGATGAAGGTTGCCAACCTGCTGTCTATATCTAATGATAAACTGGAGGTTCAAACCAGGAGGGCTATCTCTACAGAGCAGCAGCTTCGGGCTGCTCAAGATAAGATTAAGGAAATGGAGACGGTCTGACGGGCTGTATTTGCCGAGATGGAGACCCTCAAGGCTGAGAATGAGAGCCTGAAAACAAGCAACGAGAGCTTGACGACCTCCGAATCGAAGCTCTTGGAGGAGAAGGCAGAGATCGAGAATCTCCTTGCAATGGAGATATCGGTGGTGGAAATGTGCCACAGGGGCGGGAACGAAATGTATAAGCGTTTCTGCGACACTTCCCAGTACCGGATCGGGTTCGGTTGGAAGTCTTGCTTCAATGATATGCAGAAAGCCGTTGAGGAGAGGGATTTCGCCTCGGTAGAAGAACTGAACGAGAGTTTGGGCATCGCCCCTCCTTATAATGATCTGGTTGGAGGTCCTGACAATGTTCGGTTTTGTGAGTTCCTGACTAGTCCTCTCCCGGGGATGAGTGTCATTCCCTATTCTGGCCCTCAAGCTCCTGATGGAGCTATCGTTCCAGTGAACTCAAATGAGAGAGATACTGGTGTTGTTCCTTAGGATTTTATGTTTTGAAAGATATGAAAAATATATTGTAAGCCTTGGCCACTGGGGCCCATTTTTGAATGAAGGCTCATGGTTTCTTCCAGTTGACTTTTCAATGTTTTTAATATCATGGTTTTGTCCGTTCGGTTTATTTTTGGACTTAAGTTTTTTTTGCCTGTGATCTCTTCAGGATCAATAGGTGTCTTTCGGGCACTTCAGGGCCATGCGATAGACAATGCAACACTTAGTTTGTTTTGTCAAAATTTTGTGATATCTTCAGGATCAGTGTTGTCTTCGGGCACTTCAGGCCATGCGATAGATAATGCAACACTTGGTTTGTTTTTGCAAAATTTTGTGATCTCTTCAGGATCAGTGTTGTGTCTTCGGGCACTTCAGGACCATGCGATAGACAATGCAACACTTAGTTTGTTTTTTCAAAATTTTGTGATCTCTTCAGGATCAGTGTTGTGTCTCCGGGCACTTCAGGCCATGCGATAGACAATGCAACACTTGGTTTCTTTTTGCAAAATTTCATTTCAGTAGATATTTATAAGCTATTTTGCCATAATAATGTTTTTTTACTGATCAGGTACTACAACCTTTTTTGCAAAAAGATTAAAGTAAAAACAAAATTTGGCCCATTAAGGGTAGTACCTCTTCAGGCGAGAGGCGTTCTGGGAGTTTGGTTCCATTCCGCCATCAATATTCCTTTGGACGCGGTATGCCCCGCGACCAATGACTTCGGTAATGGTGTACGGGCCCTCCCAAGGCTCCTTGAGCTTGCCTACGAGCCCGATTTTTTGCCTAAGGACCATGTCTCCGACCTGGAACTCTCTTCTTCTGACTTTTTGATTGAAGTGGTTCCGGACTTGTTGTTGGTAGACGGCCAGCCTGATCCCGACAACCTCTTTTCTTTCATCCATAAGATCAAGATTCTGAGCCAGGTGCTGGTTATTTGGTCCTTCAGCCCAGGCCTCGCTCCGGAGGGTTGGAACCCTGATCTCCGTTGGTATCACGGCCTCAGCGCCATACGTCATGGCAAAGGGGGTTTCCCCAGTGGGTTGTCTGGGAGTTGTTCTGTATGACCAGAGAACCTCAGGTAGTTTCTCTAGCCATGCTCCTTTGGCATCCTCAAGCTTTTTGGCCAGAGTGCTGAATATGGTTCGGTTTGTCCTTTCCGCCTGTCCGTTCCCTTGTGGGTACCTGACGGAAGACGTACTTTGGTTGATACCGTGCTCGGCGAAGAATGCTCTCACCTATTTGTTGTCAAGATTTGTCCTATTATTCATCATGATTGTCCTTGGCAGACCGAATCTGCATATTATGTGGGTCCATACGAATTTGATAACGTGGCTACCCTTGATGGTGGGATAGGCTTCTGCCTCTACCCATTTGGTGAAGTAATCAGTGGCCAGAAGGACATAAGCGTTTGACCGGATCACTTTTGGAAGGGGTCCCACTATATCCATTCCCCATCGGGCGAATGGGTGTGGTACAATGGTAGGATGCAAGAACTTAGGCGGCCGATGGATAGCGTCTCCGTGCATCTGGCATGGTTTACACCTTCGAACGTATTCTTCAGCATCCCGAGACAGATAGGGCCGGAAGTACCCCTGAGAGAGTATCTTATGGGTAAGGGATCTACTGCCGGAGTGGTTTCCACAAGCCCCACTGTGAATCTCTTACATCACTGCTCTAGATTCTGACGGCGTAATACATTTCAAGTAAGGATCCGAAAAGGATTTTCGGTAGAGTTACCCATTTATAACTGAGTATCGGGCTGAATTCCTCCTGATCTTGTAAGCTTTAGCTTTGTTTTCGGGGAGAGTTCCATTTCGTAGGTAATCCATCAGGGGATCCATCCAGCTGGGCTCCCATGGGATAAACATCACTAGTTCGGGCTCCTGAATACTGGGCCTGTGAATAGAGTCCACTAGTGCAACCCGGGTAAGGTCTTCTCCGGCTGAGGATGCCTGATTGGCTAGGTGGTCAACTATAGAGTTTTCGCTCCTGGGGATTTGTGTGAAGGTTATTCTTTGAAAACTTTCTGTCTCTTTCAACACGAGTGCCCGATAAGACTCCATTTTCGGATCCTTTGTTTCATACTCACCGTTGATCTGACAGACGACCAGTTGAGAATCACTGTGTACTGCTAGGGAATGAATCTGGAGGCTTCGAGCTATCCTCAAGCCAGATACGACGGCCTTATACTCTGCCTCATTGTTCGTGGCTGGGAACTGTAGTTGCACTGACATATGAAGGCGTGTCCCATCAGGTGTCAAGATTTCCAAACCAATTCCTGATCCGGAAGAGCTGACTGATCCATCCACAAAAATCTTCCACGTATCTGGTTCACTTTTCTGGTCTGGCTCTTCAGTTTCACTTTCAAGTAAAAGGTTTGCTACTGCCTGTCCTTTTATGGAAACCCGGGGTATGTATGTCAAGTCGTATATGCCCAATTCGATGGCCCTTTTAGAGATTCTCCCTGAGAGGTCGGGTTTTGACATAATAACTCGTAGGGATGTGGCTGTCGGGACGATGATTGGGTGAGCCTCAAAGTAATGCCTTAGCCGTCTCTTGGCATTCACTAGTGAGAGAACCATTTTTTCCTGCCTGCTGTACCTGGTTTCTGCCTCAGCCAAGGATTTGCTGGTGTAGAATACTGGCATTTGAAGGTTTATGTCCTCTCTGATAAGGGCGGCGCTGGTCGACACAGAGGATACTGCTAAATACAGATGTAAGACTTCATCGGGATTTGGTGTGGATAGGATTGGGGGCATGGTCAAGTACTCTTTTAACCTCGCCAGGGCTTCCGATTGTTCAGGACCCCAGATCTCTCCCTTCTTCGCCTTGATTGCCTGAAAGAATGGTCTGCATCGATCAGTGAGTCGTGAAATGAACATGCTAAGTGTAACCACTCTTCCCGTTAAGACCTGAATGTCTTTATGTGTCCGGGGCTCCTTTATTTCTATAAGGGCCTTGACTTGTGTCGGGCTGGCCTGAATCCTGGTCCAGTCTACAATGTGCCCCAGGAACTGCCCGGATGATACACCAAAAGAACATTTTTCCGGATTAAGCTTCATGCCATGTGACCTGAGGGTGTCAAACACTTGGGGTAGGTGAGTAAGATGGTCCCCCTTCTTTCTGCTTTTGACCACAGTGTCATCGATATAAGCCTCAATTACTGTACCCATCATACCCTTAAAGATCATGTTGACTAACCTCTGGAAAGTGGCACCTGCATTTTTCAGTCCGAAAGACATAACTTTAAAGCAGTATGTACCTGTTTCAGTAATGAATGAGGTCTTTTCCTCGTCCAACGGGTTCATTTTTATCTGGTTGTAACCTGAATAAGCATCCAGGAAGGTTAAACGATCGTAGCCAGTTGTAGCATCAACCATCTGGTCAATCTTTGACAGTGGAAAGCTATCCTTCGGGCATGCCTTGTTTAAGTCAGTAAAATCAACGCAAACCCTCCATTTGCCATTCTTCTTCTGCACAACCACCACGTTGGCCAGCCACTCGGGATATCTGACCTCCCTGATAAAGCCAGCCTGGAGCAACCTGGATACCTCATCTGCTATAATTTGGTTCCGATGTGCCCCCATGCGCCTTTGATTTTGCCTGATGGGTTTGACGTTCGGGTCAACATGCAATGAGTGCTGGGCAATATGGGGATCGATCCCTGACATGTCTGTATGCTCCCATGCGAAGACATCAAAATTGTCCTGCAACAATTGTGTTAGTTCCTTAAATTCAGGGTCGGTGAGGTTTGTACCTGCAAAAATAACTTTTTCCGGACTGTCGGGCACAACATAGATTGGTTGCAATGGTTTGACCACAACTGGGATACCTGGATCCCTCTCATTTAATTGCTATTTGGAGCCTGAGCTTTGATCCTTGGAATGGGGCGCCACTAGGGCTTTCATTTTCCGGATCTCTTTCAGGGTGACCGCATAACACTCCTTGGCGGCCACTTGGTCACCTTTGATATCAACGGTACCTATACCGTCGGGGCTCACACATCTCATGACATGGTGAAGCGTGGAGGGTACACCTTGCATTCGGTGAATCCATCCCCTTCCCATTAGCAGATTATACGAAGGTTTGGCATCCACCACAACGAATGTCTCGGTCAAAGTCCTCTGAGCGGCGGATACTGACAACTGGACTTCCCCGATCGGCTCGATTTGCCTCCCATCAAAACCTGCAATGGGGCACCGGGATGCCACAATTTCGGATGGATTGATCTCGAGCTTTTCGAAAGCCCACCTGGTGATGACGTTGGCACTGCTCCCAGGATCGATTATGGCTCTCTTCACAAGACAGTTGGCCACCATTAGGGTCACAACCAGAGGGTCGTCATGCAGGGTTTGGACACCCCGAAGGTCCGACACCGAGAAAGTGATATGCGTTTCCCCTGCTCTGTGGGGGGCCTCGCTGATCTCGTTGACTCTCCTCATCTTGCGAGCTCTCCGCAGATGGCTCCAGCGTGACCCTTCGGTCTCTTTGGATAGGGGGCCACCATGAATCATATTAATGACTCTGACCGGCTGTGCGTCCGAGGGGTTCCGAGGGGCGCTGAGGGCTCATTGATCAGTCTTTGGTCTGTCCCGTTGGACGTAATCTCGGAGTTCCCCGCGAAGCAGTAACGTCTCCACCTGTTGCCTTAAATTACGGCATTCATTTGTGATGTGCCCGAAATCGCCGTGAAAAACACAGTGTTTTGACTTGTCTCTTTGGTCAAGCGGTTGTCTGATGGTCGGGGGTTGCTGGAAAATTCCTTTAGCTTTATTCTCTTAGTAGAGTTTCGCAAGGCTAACCTTCAGGGGTCATCTTCTGATGGATCTGGTATATGTGCTCTTCGGGGTCCCTTGTGCCATCATAAGAGGTGAACCGGGGCATAACGAACTTCTTTGGGAAAGGTTCTTGGGTTATTTCATGAACGAAAGGTGACTGTATCAATTCAGTGGACGCCTGGATGGCCATGTCATCGGTAGATCAGGACCTCAAGTCCCCGAGAACTTTTCTTTGGAATTCATCCATCATTGCTTGAAGTTTCTGGGGGGTTATGGACTCGTCGGCTGCTGGAGCTTTTCCTGAGCGTTGTGAAGACTCGGCATGCTCTTCAGGCCTGTCGCTACCCTGTTGGTTCAGAGAATGGTCGATCGCCGCCACCGGAGGGTCAGGTGTAACTACATATAGGGCAGCAGGTTGTGGAGCCAACCTCGCCATGAGTTCCGCATTCTGTTTTTCCAAGGCCACGCTACGTTCCTCAACAGCTATCAAACATTGAAGAATTTGCTCCATGGTCTGGGAACCCTCTGCACGATTGTCCACAGTGGGTAGAACGTTTGCCTGTGAACAAGTGATTGGCATCTCTGTCCGGGGGGGGGGGGGGGGGGGTAGTGAGTGAAGGTTTTTGAATGTGGTAGAAGATCTTTTAGTTTAACCAACATGCTCAGCTTTTTGAGATGGGAAGAAGGAGGCCATTTCACAAATCCCGAAAGGTAGATTTGGAAAATCCGGAGCTCCTTGAATGACTTGCTTTCCCACAGACGGCGCCAATGTGTAAATGATAAAATTTGCACCACACAAGAATGGATTTTTATTAATTTTTGATTTTCCTTATATACATTCTTTTAATGGGCTCATGCCCATTAGGGCAATGATGCCTTGACTACATCAACTTTACCTCATCACTTTCCTTTTCCAAAAGAATATAGAAAAGTACAATGGGCCCAATAAATGGGCTTTACATAAGTCTTATTGAGTCAGTAGGTTGCTGGATCAGGCTATTGATGGCCTCATGTGGGCTTAGATATTTCCACTATTACAATTACGAACAATTGAGTTCCTTTCGTAATACTTAAAACAAGCAGATGTCGTTGATACTTAACAAATATTAAATTTTTCTTGACTAGAGTACTCCATAATATTGTTAGGATAATTTATTTCTAATGTTTAAAATTTGTTAAAAACGTATTATTTGGTATTTAAGAAGTATTAATACGTGATCAAAGTATCTTAGAAGTATCGGATACGTGTCCGCGAGTATCTGAGGAGTATCGATATCCGACACGTATCCGATACGGGTACGTTGCTCTTGTAGAAATATCTGTGCTTTATAGATAACACCAACAAAAATTTAAGCAAAATGAAATATTCTAGCGAACTTGTTCCAAAATTACTAATGTCACAATTTTAAAAATAATTATTTTGGTTATATCTGAAAATAGGACTATACTTAATAGATAAATTACCCTGAACTTCCTTATAAAAAGCATAATAACACAGTCTCTCCTCTAGTTTGAAATATATCACTTCTCCTGTCATGAAATTTTCTGTAATTTACTAAACAATTTAGTTTTGCGGTTGGAATGATTAAAACACAAATTTCTTCAGGTATTGAAATGGTAAATAATTATGCTTATAATTTTCATTTTAATTTTGCATTAAACCGACATCAAAGGAGGTCAGTGTTATTTTTAAATAATCTGAAAGTTCAGTGTAATATATCAATTTAATAAGAACTAAGAAGATAGGTTAGTAGGTGAAATAACAAAGGATAAATTATACTGACCTCCCTTTAGATTTGGACAAATCTCACACAGGGATGACATTTGAGGTTTATTACAATAACCTCCCCTCAAATTTGACCCATAAGCTCAACAACCCTAATTGACAATTGAAAAATGTAAAAAATTAATATGAAAAGATCACATGAACCTCATATGTACTGAGATGACTAAAACAATAAAATAAAAAATTATAAATAAAAGTTATAATAGACTGTTTATATTGACTCTTTAACATTTTCTACCTACTAATAGAATTAGGGAATATCATTTTTTTATAATAAAAGTTCAAACACCGCAAAAACAAACTGAGTTCATTTGCAGCACACCTCTCATATACATATACAGTCCCATACATACATTACTAGAAAATTATATGTATACACACAAACCTATACAATCATAAATACTCATCATATATATATATATATATAGAGAGAGAGAGAGAGAGAGAGAGGGAGAGACCTATGTTCAGGATTGTCGTAATCTGAGAAGTCGACGGCGACAAACCTCTGGTCCTCGCCGCCGGTGACGTTTAGGGTTTGGTCCTTGGCGTCGTCGCGAGAAGTGCGATGTTCATGACTAAGTGGGCTATGAATTCATTGTTGAGAACGGACGAGTCGATAACGGGAGAGCGTTGGCTACGACCGCGTCGGAGTTTCGGAGTCCTCTCATCTTCACGTTGATTCAGTAGGGGTTTATAAGGGTTTTGGTAAAAACTGTAATTTAATTTTATTTAGGGTAAATATGTTTCTGAGAAGAGTCGTAATTTAATTTCTTATTATAAAGTATAATATGCGGTTTTATTATATAGTTTTTATTGTTTTCAATTATCGAATATTTTATATGCAAATTTCATGAATTGAACAAAAATAAAAAGAAAAAGAGAGGAGGTGGCCAAATTTTTGTATGAAACTTATTGATCTAAAGGAATTTTAACAATGTGATTTTAATTTTTTCATGACTAATTATATAAAAGATTGAAAAAATCAAATATACGTCAACGTTATGAGTATTTTAGAAATCAAAACTATAACGTTTTGGAAAATAAATTCCATAAAAAATGTTATTTTCTCCAAAAAAATAAAATTAATTTGTTTTCAATTTTGTTGTGTGCATTTGGTGGCTCCAGCACAAGAGTGGTTGTATGAGTTATAAATGGGAATAAAATAGTATGACTTTGACTTAATGAATTAATAAAAACGCAAAAGTGCATAGGGTAAACAGTAAACTTGATTTGTATTTTTTAAAATAATTTTTTAATTTTTGAAAATTAAAATATCAGAAAACTATAAAAAAAAAAATCTGACTAGTTCAGTTTTCTTAAAACTCAGTTATAAAAATGGTTGTTTTTAGATAACTCATTTTTATTTGTCTTATAAAATTATTTTTTATTATTAAATAATTTTCAAAAATAATTTTTAAAAATATAAAACAAACAAATTCATAACATCACCTTATACTTTCGAAAAGTTATAAAATATTTAGCTCCAAATCACCCTCTCACCTCTGTATCATCTTCACATCAACTCTTTTAATACAATTTTATTTTGCTACTGTATATTCAACTCTCTAACAGTGATCCTTCAAAACTTGTAATGATATTTAGCAATTTGAACACGAGTAAACCAACCCCCAAGTTAAATAACAGTATGAATCTAATACAAATTCCGGTGATATATTTATTTTAATCTGGACTAGTGCTTAAAGTCAGGTTACACATTGCACAATTAGAGTTCATATAGTTCAACTTATTCAAGTTGAAAACTTGAAAGTAAAGAAGAAAATAAAACCGTAGAAGTTTCATAAAATAAAATGATTTATAGATCAGAAATTGAGGAGAGGCACTCATTTCAGTACTTATTCAAGAACAATGAGAACATTTGCATGTTGTGGCTTCCACAAGCTTATTGTTACATGTTTCCAACAATACGAAAATGAGAGAGAAATCTATCTCTTGTAAACAACTCCACGCCCATCCATTCCACTGCCACAACTGAAGCTTGGCAAGTCTACACCTTTCGAAGAAACTGATAGAGTTGGAAATAATAATAATTTCCGTATATCATTTCTCATTGATAACTATTAGATTTATACAAAGTTTACAACTAAATCACCTTAATTCAAGGAGATGGTTAGGCTAATGAATTTGAATGTAAACAAATTCAAAAATACAAAATACAAAAGTTTGTTAGGCTAAACAAATTCAAAAATACAAAATACAAAAGTTGGTTAGGCTAATGAATTTGAATGTAAACAAATTCAAAAGTTCAAATTGTATAGAGATAGGTTTATTAGTTAGCCTTATCCTTATCATGCCCCCGCAAGATGGAGCTCCGGTTGGAGATTCCAATCTTGTTTCGAAGATGGAGGAACCAGGTGCGCGGAAACGGCTTTGTGAGCGCATCCGCTAATTGGTCGACCAAAGAGACATGAGTTACGCGAAGGTCACCATTTTGAACTTTTTCTCGAACAAAATGAAAATCTAACGCCATATGCTTCATTCGAGAATGGAAAACCGGATTGGAACATAAGTATGTTGCATCAATATTGTCACAATAAATGACGGGTTGTGAGGAAGGCATGCCAAGTTCCGTAAGTAGTGAGCAAATCCATGTAATCTCGATCGTAGTGGCAGCAACCGATCGGTACTCTGCTTCGGTGGAGGAGCGAGCGACCGTCCGTTGTTTCTTTGAGCTCCATGAGATGGGGGTGCTGCCATAGTAAACAATGTAAGCACTTGTTGAGCCAAGACTATCTTTGTCTCCAACCTAGTCAGCGTCAGAGAAGGCATGTAGTTGTGATGGGATGGAATTATTAATGAGAAGGCCATAATCCAAAGTTCCACAAAGGTACCTAAGGACGCGTTTGGCAGCAGCCCAGTGCTCAGTCGTGGGCCTATGCATGTACTGGGACAATTTGTTAACGACATATGCTACATCTGGACGGGTGAGTGATAGGCATTGCAAGCTACCCACAATGACCCGGTACTCTGTGGGATCGGACAGGGCAGATCCGGATTGAAGAATGAGAGTCGGACTTGTGGCAAAGGGAGTGATCGTAGGCTTAGCCTCATTCATTTTCGTCTGAGTGAGGAGATCGCTGATGTACAGTCGTTGAGAGAGAAATATACCACATTTGTGAGGTATGACTTCAACCCCAAGGAAGAATGATAATGGACCAAGATCCTTTAGGGAGAAGCGACGGGCTAGTAGAGACATAAGATGATTTACCATGACATTATCAGCACCTGTAAGAATCAAATCATCAACATACACAAGTAAATAGATTAGATGACCATCATGTTTGTAAATGAATAGGGAGTTGTCTGCTTGAGAGTTAACAAAGCCCGAGGCTATTAGAAATTTTTTGAGTTCGGTATACCACGCCCGAGGAGCTTGTTTAAGGCCATAGATGGCCTTTCGGAGCTTGCAAACATGAAATGGAAGATCTTTGTCACCGAAGCCAGGAGGTTGAGCCATAAATACATTTTCAGGGAGATGACCTTATAGAAATGCATTATTGATGTCCAATTGACGTAGAGACCATTTATTAGACACCGCAATGCTTAGGACGAGTCGAATCGTGGTTGGTTTGACAACGGGGCTGAATGTATCAAAATAGTCAACGCCTGGACGCTGATGAAACCCCTTGGCTACAAAGCGAGCCTTATAGCGATCAATCGACCCATCAGATTGACGCTTAATTCGAAATATCCACTTGCATCCGAGTAAATTTTGAGATTGAGTCGGGGGAACAAGCTCCCATGTGCCATTACGAACAAGAGCATCATACTCCTCAGACATAGCTTGACGCCATTTTGGATCTTTGAGTGCTTGGGTAATGGATGTAGGTTCGGATTCTGTAGGTGTAGTGAGTTGAGCAGTGAGGGATATCTTCTGAAGAGGCTTATGAATATTATTTTTGGCTCTTGTGATCATAGGATACAGGGATTGGGTTGAGGGAGTAGAGAAATTTGGGTTAGAGGATGGTTGAAGCAGGTCCACGGGGCCAGTAGGGTTAGAGGAAGAAATATGAGGAGTTATTTGTGGAGTTTCAGTTTGGGTAAGTGGTGGTGGACTAAGGGACGACATGGTGGGGACAGACGATTGAGGGTTGACTGCTAATGGTGGCAGATGCGGCGAGTGGCAAGCAACAGAGACACATGCAGATGTCGACGGTTTAGAACCGGTGGGTATAAGTATGGGAAGATGCGTATGAGAGGGGGGATGTTGGTGCGATGAGTGAGTGACATCCGATGATTTTTGGGTGAGGAAATTGGTTGAGGTTACGACTGGAAAATTGGATTCGACAAAGACCACATGACGTGAGACATAAATTTTTGAAGTAGAGGGATCGAGACAGAAATAAGCGCTTTGAGTGGGAGAATACCCCAAAACACACAAGGTTTGGAACGAGACTCCATTTTGTGGTATGTGTATGGTCGCAACCAAGGATAACAAAGGCATCTAAATACCCTTAGTTTGGAATAATTAGGGGGGTATTCGAAAATCTTTTCAAATGGGACATCAAGTTTAGGGTGGGTGTTGGCATGCGATTAATTAAATACACAGTTGTAAGAAATACATGTGACCAGAGGGAAAGTGGAAGAGATGCATGGGTAAGGAGAGAGAGTCCGGTTTCTACCACATGACGATGTCGACGTTCGGAAAAGCCATTATGTTCTGGGGTATGTGGTGGTGTAGTAAGATGTGAAATACCATGGATAGAGATAAAAGATTTGAGAGATTGATATTCACCCCTATTATCTGAATAGAGAGTGATTATGGGGTGTTTGAAAAACTTTTCAACAATTGCTTTAAAACGAATAAAGATGTCATGCACGTCCGACTTTTGTTTGAGAGGGTATATCCAAAGGTATCTTGTGTAGTGATCTACAAAAATGACATAGTATTTATAGTGGTCATGTGATATAATTGGTGAAGTCCAGACATCAGAGAATATAATTTCAAGAGGTGTATGGGAGGTAAGTGTTGACATAGAGAAAGGCAATCGATGACTTTTATTACACTGACATGCATTACAAAAATGTTGAGTAGAAATAGTTGAAGACACGTTTAATTATTACATGAAACAAGATGTTGAAAAATTCTAGAAGACGGATGACCCAAGTGATTGTGCCATTCAGATGAGGAGGTTTTAACACTAGAGAATGTGACTAAGGGAGGGTTTGGAGTTGGAGTGCTTGCCACAGGCCACACGTACACGCCATCTTTAGTTCACCCCTGCAAAAGATGTTCCCCCAGTGCGACGATCCTTCACAATAAAGAAAGTTGGTAAGAATTCAATAGCAACATTATTAGATGCGCAAAATTTAGAAATTGAAATTAAATTTCTTTTCATGCTTGGAACACAAAGTGTGTTGTCTAAAATAAAATTGTGGGGAAGGGAAGTAAGGAAGGTGAAGCCTGTGTGTGTAATTGTTAAACCTGAACCATCACTAAGCATTATGTCCTCACTACCATCATAGGGTGTATGGAGATAAAGGTTTTGCAAGACGTGGTGTGATGCTCCGCTGTCGAGGAGCCATTCATCGGTTGAAGGAGAAGGGGCAACAGCAATGTGGGCTCGCGGTTGAAATGAGGAGGGAGCTCGTGGCTGAAATTGGTGTTGTTCCCTAGGCTGAAAATGGTGTTGAAACTGGTGGTCTATGGATTGTAGCTGGCGCATGGGATTGCGGGGCCCTGGTGCGCGGTGATTTGGTGTTGGTCGCCAAGGAACAAAGCGAAAAATGGGACAACACTTTGCAGTATGGCCTTGCTGGCCACAAACCTGACAAAATCCTTTGTAGGGCTTGGGATTTCGGGTGCCATTAAAGCTATTTCCTGGTGAAAAATTAGTAGAGGGACTGATTTTCTGAGAAGTGGTCTTGGTGGTGAGATTCGCTGAGACGGGGTAGCTAGGATGGCGACTTTTGTCGTGAGAGGAGGCTTCATTTGTTGACGAACCCACAAATGGTATTCGGGGTTAGTGGTTGTGGTCGATGGGCAAGAATGTGAACCATCCACGAAACCCATAAGGTCATAGCCAATAATGAGAGTTTGGAATTGAAGTTTCCAGGAGACATAATTTGTGGTAGTGAGTTTGAGAGGAATTTGAGCAGCAACATTGATAGATATCATATTATTTGGTGGAGTGGACTGATTGCAAAGAGGTGGGATAGAGGGATTGACAGAAGTGTTTTCAGAAGATAAATTAGAGGATGTAGTCATGATAGTAGTTGACAGAGGGGAAGAGTAGAAAAATGTGGGCTGATTAAAGAATTTGGCCAAGGAAGAGTTATTGCTTTGATACCATGATAGAGTTGGAAATAATAATAATTTCCGTATATCATTTCTCATTGATAACTATTAGATTTATACAAAGTTTACAACTAAATCACCTTAATTCAAGGAGATGGTTAGGCTAATGAATTTGAATGTAAACAAATTCAAAAATACAAAATACAAAAGTTTGTTAGGCTAAACAAATTCAAAAATACAAAATACAAAAGTTGGTTAGGCTAATGAATTTGAATGTAAACAAATTCAAAAGTTCAAATTGTATAGAGATAGGTTTATTAGTTAGCCTTATCTTTATCAGAAACTCCCCCGATAGAATTGAAGCCACCATCGAAACGAGCCACAGCACAGTCTGAGGCAAAGAGGCTCGAACTTGAAAACTTTCTAGCTCCCCCATGATAGGCATAGGCACATTTACCTTTACCCGGCTCACGTAGTTGTTTCTATACGTTTGTCCCAACACGCCGTCCATTTCATCACTAAGTGAGAAGAACTTGAAGCTGAGATCAAGATGAGCAAATCAATCATAGCTACTAATGCCATAGTTGTGCACCCTTGATTCTTCTTCGGTGATGGGCACAACCTTGGTTGTGATCTTGAAGTTGCCTTCAACTTCAACGATTACAGTGTTGGTGTCACTAATCTTAGAGATGGAAACACTTGAGTGGCCTCGGATTGCCATTTTGCGCCATCGTGGTGTGGGAGGACTATCGGCTCTCTATCAAAGGCGAGGGAGAGGCGGTCCACATTGTCGTCCCATGTTGCTGTTTTTTGTGCACCTATGAAGAGCTTGTGGTTGTCAAAGAGGATACCTATAGCTTGCACCCAAGTGAAGTCCCTCCTCATGTTCTAGTTTCTTCTGCGAATGAAATGGGCATTGATGTGGAGGTTGGAATCGGAGACGAGGCAAAAGTCTAAATCCTTCTTGTCGTGGAAATAGAAAGTGAGGCCATCGCCACCTATGAAGCGAGGATCTTGGCACATTGCTCCTGGCATATCGCATTCTGCCATTCACCAAATGAAAAAATATATATATTAAGATGCTGGTATCAGAACTGAAGTGTATTAGGATCTACTTGGTTTGCAATTCTGAAAGCATACTTTTGTTTTTTGAAAATTGAAAATTGAAAATTAAAAAATGTATTTGCTTGGTTTCAGTTTTAAAGCTTTGTTATAAAAAAATTTCTTTTTAGATAACTGCCTTTTATTTAGTAACTTTGATTTCTAATAAAATTTATCGTGTCAATATTTTATTTTTCCCTGTTTAAGTAAGTACTGTTGAAAATATTAAACTTGATTCATCAAGTGGGAAACAAAGAAAAACATGGAGTCATCTAGAAGCATGTCTTCAAAGACTAAACAAGAGGTGGTCATGCAACTTCAAAGATGGTGGCTACAAAAGTAGTCAAATGTTCACACTTTTGTATTTTTAAAAGTGTGAGTTTAAGAATAAAAGTTTATTTATCTCATTTATTGTGTTGATCCTGAGCATGTTAATCATCTCAAGTGAGTTTCAACAGTACTGAGGCACATTTTGTCCACACCAAGACTTTGAACCTCTATTTGGAGGGAAAACTGATACCATTGCACTAGAAGGTCTTTAAATAGTAAATTGAGATATAGACTTACTGCAGACAGGCTTGCAAGAGACGCAATCCACCAGACATCCACCGGGGCAAGAGCTAGGGCATGTATGCTCCATGTCGTAGCACTTAGGGTAGTACTTGTTCTTGCACTTGACTTTCTTGGGTGAGGGCGGAGGAGAGTTTGATGAAGGCGGAGATGGGGTTTGAGTTGGTGGAGATGGTGTAGGAGGTGAAGGAGAGGGAGGAGGATTAGACGATGGTGGATACCATGGTGGAGATGGAGTTGCAGTAGGTGGTGTCAATGGTGGAGTTGGTGTAGATGGTGTAGGAGGTGTTGGAGAGGGAGGAGGATTAGATGCTGGTGGAGATGGAGTAGTAGTGGGCGGTGACAATGGAGGAGTAGGTGTAGATGGAGGTGGTGTAGGGGTTGGAGGAATAGGTGATGGTGTTTGTGGTGGAGGTGAAGAAGGAGATGGTGGTGGACTTGAAGTAGTAGGAGGAGGAGATGGTGGAGTTGTGTTAGGAGGTGGCACAGTTGGTTTAGGAGCCGGAGGTGACGCCGGTGGATAGGATGGAACTGGAGGTGGATAAGTAGGGTAAGGAGGTGGCGGAGAATGCTTCCTAGATTCCCCACCGGCATCCTTATCATTACCAGGAGGAGGAGACTTTTTTCCGGGCTCACCATCATTCTCGGGAGGAGGAGGTGAATCTTCCTTAGAGCCACCGGTAGGAGGAGGAGATTTTTCTTCAGATCCCCCGCCACCGGAATGATCGTTATTAGGAGGAGTTGGTGAATCGTCAGTAGATGAAGCTGCCACAGCCATTACTATGGACATCAACAACACAATCCACACAACATGGTGCCTAGTGGATTGAGCCATTGAAACAATCTTGATGTTGATGAGCAACACTCAAAATGACAACTTAGTGAGCAATAATGAGTTTCTTCTTATATGAACTATGTGCTCATTGAGCTTCCTCTTGGATGAATGAAATTGGCATCACCAATAGTACCCTTTTATAGGAGTCGAGAAAGAGCATCTAAGGTCCCTAAAGACTAGCTACTATTTCGGATCAAACCATTTGTTCCTTGATAAGTCATCATTTTTCACATGTCCCTTTATCAAGTCAAAGTCACCCAAAGTTCAATTCAAGTTTTTCTTTAAATATGAACATGGCATCACTTGACCACAAAGAAAATACCACACTTTCGGCCTATATATATACTAAACTTATGAGTTCTCATGTAAGCATCTATTATAAACCTGGATAAGATATTGTGCAACCCCCTACACTACAAACTGCTGCATATATATATATATATATATATAACGCATAAACATAATTATTGCATTATCAGTATATAGTTTTTTTCATAATAGAGACTAGAGAGCAGAAATAGCAATGAAAATGATGCTGGTTCATATATCTTCCTATCTAGGAATAGAATGGCAAAAATGTTGGTGTTTCAAATAATCATGAATGGGTTCTTAATTAATTAGCATATTGACCTGAGAGAGAAGTATTATAATAGAATGGGGTGCGTTATGAGAAAACTTTATGAAGATGATGTTAATACTCAAGCTGGTTATATGGGTTGCGTTTTCAGTTCCTTCGGCAACGCATCAACCTTTAATCTTTCCTTTCAAATTCAGCCTAAACACAAAAATACAATCAAATAAGAATCAAGTCTAATTTATTCAATTATTACTCAACCAACTTTATGATTTGTATTACTATTTCAAAAAATCTCTCGCATTCCAGCTAATACATATGAGCAAAGATAAAAAAAATTTCTTTTTCTTTTTCTTTTTCTTATACTATAATCATGGTTAGCCATCACAATATCAATTTCGATCGTAGTTGTTGCATTATCAAAATTTCGGTCACACTTGTAGTATTGCAGTATCAATTTCGTCGGTCACACTTATAGTATTGCAATATCAATTTCGGTTGCGGTATTGGTGTACCAGACTCGAAGTATATCTCTTTTAAGTAAGTGTGTCAATAAGGCAACAACTCATGGATCGATACAGCAAATCATGACACAAACGCATGTCAATAAGGCAACAACTCATGAAGCCAACGATACAAGAACAAATATAATCCCAATGAATTTGTCTTCAGGAAAACCAAAGAACGCAAACAACTCCTAAAAGTAAGTTGCATCAAAGTAATTAGAAAATGCAAAACTCATGAAATTTTGAATAATCTCTTTTAGATTAGGGTTCTTACATACTGGGTAAAGAATCTTTTCATAAGTTTTATAAACTCAATCCTTAATTCGAAAACTTAGTATTTTAATTAGCTTTACAATTTCACACATTAGTCACTTTTATTTCACAGGCCTCACGGGAGATTCGCCCAACCATAGTATAAATTCGCTTGCTGCGAAGAAACTACATTATCTGCATCAATACTGCAACTTAAAAAGTAATTGAAAGTAGTGTTCTGCAAAACCACTGACCTCAAGACATGGTCACCCAAGTCATGGAAAATTGAGGGTCAAAATAATACATGCTCTTCAATATCTACTCAAAACAAGAACATCTCAACATTCTAATTTTCAGCAATGAAAAACTTTCGAATCTCACAACTCATTGGGTACAGTCACCATTTACCAATCCTCATGGGATGCAGAATTATTTTATTTTTTTCGCTTCCACGGACATGGGTTTGTTGGAACCCTCAGGGGCTGGATGTGTCTATTATTGATAAGTCAGATCGGGTCCTGCATTGTAAGGTTTCGGTTATGTCTAATTCTCGGAATTGTTTTGTGTCTGTTGTTTACGGAGAGAATTGCAATAGGAAGAGGGAGTCTCTTTGGAACAATCTTTCTGCTTTTGGGGATCATCCTTGGATGGTGTATGGGGATTTTAATGCCATCAGACATTTTAAGACCATTCCAACCATACTTGCACTGATGAAAATTTGTTCAGATATCATATCAAATAAACATGATGAAATATATTGCTGAAAAATGAATTCAGACTTTATGAACCCTACAAACGAGTTTCAGTAAGTCTGTTATTTGCTATCAAACACCTAGCTAAGTGGTAAATAAGACTAAATATTTAAATAGATATTTAATTATATTTACACTAAACTCCCCTTGCATCAGATATAATGGGTGACCATTAGTAAGCCTAACAAGATCTTCCAATCATACCTCGAGCAATGGTCATTATTTCCTGCAGCAAATTATGCACCATAAATTAAAATGACAATCACAGACACCAATTTTCTCAACTATTTGCAAGGAGAAATTTGAAAACCACATGCCAGCATGATGCTGTCCACTTCAAATAGTATAAGCAGTGCATAACACGGACTACTGTCTTTCTTTCCATCAGGTAATACTACTTGACCATTGAATAAAAAAAGTACCTATACTTACAACAGTAGTCTTATTTGATGAGGATGCATCTTATAGGCGAGCCTTCGGCACCAAGCAACCTTAGAGGTAAGCAATGGACAGAATATATTCCCGGTTGGACATCATCAAGTTTCAGCCCCTCCACGAGGATGATTTCCTGAAGCATTTCAACCGTCAGTACTCATTCAAGCCTTTTTTGTTTAAGCATGAACATGATGCGCGTCTATATAAGTTGGTATTTTTCGATATGAAAAGCCAAAAATAAGCAGTGCACATCGTAGGGTCGGCAAAAATTTCATAATAGAGAAACAATCGCTCTAAGTTTGTTTGGAATTCAGAAAAAATAGAACTTCTAATAGATATTCTTTAACAGACAATATTCGAAGCAGAAAAAGATATTACAGGTAGCAACCGTAGCATTATGTTAAATTGGAAATATATTTGCTTACCCTGCCTTCTAGGAAAACAAGATGAGAAGGAATCAAATCGGCATAGGCAGCAACAGATAAGTAATCGATCCCTACAAAAAGTGGACAGATTCGTCAGTGCCACAATTAGATTTGGAATTTCTTGGATACGGAAGACATCTGATAGATGGAAAAAGCAAAATTATGAAACAAATTTATGCAATCTATATAAATTAGAAAAAGATGTGTTCGTATTCACAATGCACACTTTCAAAAGTAGAGGTTTACAAAGACACTTGTACTGGGATGGACAAGTTACACCCTTACGGATTAATGTGTAATTAATACAAACATTGCACATTAGAAGCATCCAGAAAGAAAAACGAAAATAAAAAATCAATATTTAAAAGCAAGTGTGCCATGTTTTATATTGACAAATTATGGGCAACCAAGATAAAGAATGAGATGGAAGACAAGAAAGGAGTGAACTAAACAGATTGCACATTCTAAAGAAGATAGCAAGAATTTATACTGAATCCACATAAAAAAAGGGCAATATATTGCACCAGTTAGTAGTAAAGAAGTTCGTGTGGAAGACACTGCAACAACAAGGTCTTAAAATATTGTTATGGATTGAGGTAGTAGGAACATGGTTAGTGAATAAGGTGTCATAAGGACAAGGGTGATGCTAACAAGAAAGGTTATTGTGACACTAGACATATAAAACTGTTAAGTACCCCAGATATAATTGTATAACACCAACAAGTTATCACCAGTGCAACTGCAAAAACATTTGATCCACATTCTATAAATTAATTAAGGCATCTGTTAGTGATTGAGCCACAAACAACACAAACTATAGCTGGAAAGAATAATGGAAGTTGTATCCAACACATTTGAGATGCCTGGCCTTGCTGTTTAGTTCCGAACCAAAAGAAAACGCAGCACAACTCTTACCAACAAGTTTAACGTCAGTATTCTCCACCAGCCATTTTGCACCATCTTTCATGAATCCAACATAGCTTGTGTCGAACTCCTTTTTCCACATAAGCCTCCTGAAAGTTAATTACATTTTAGTTCAAATGGAATATTTCCAAAAGTAAACTGAGGTTTTGATTAAGAAAACTTTGCGACCCTAAATTGACACGAGTTTGAAAGCAAATGCGTGATTTTGATGATGGACTGATAGCAAATTATGATAGCAAAGTCATTTTGAATAGGAAAAATTGGTACAGGTTCAAATTATGCATCTTAACCATGCAGATTCTTTACTTAGATACTCATACAGATACAGTGCACTTGGTTATTGAATTAACTGTACTTTCCATTATATGCAATAACAAATTGACACCAAATCCCATAGATACTTAAGAGATTTAGGCTTAAAGAGCAAACGGTGCATCGACCATTTTCCAGCTCATTGTAGCTGGTAAGATCATTTAAAAGTCCCAGCAGTTTCCCTGAACACCATCTTTTAAGAGCTGACAAAGGGTGTCCCAACTGGTTAGATGGGCTTTCTTGTTGCCCTCATTTCTCCCCACGTCATTATCAACAGTATAGCTAAAAGAAGGAGCTCAGCATGAATAGTAACACCGGCAGTGGCGATTTTGCACCAGTCACTTGGACCAACTAGTTATAGATTACTAAACTTATATTGATAAGAATAACTTGGAAAATTTTAACTCCCTATTGTAGCAAATTCTACTTCTGAAAACATTAAATGCAACATTTTGTTCAAAACAATATCCCTCATAAAGTCATAATAAGTACCGTACAACAACAATAGAAAGAGGTGCTAGATGCCATAGAACTGAAATTAAATTTCGGAATCCTTCAGAATCACATTATGATCCACATACTAAAGTACCTGTCAGTGTTTAAAGTTCTGAAGAGCACGCGGCGTATACCCTTGGGAATATTCAGCGACTTCATAACTTCGGCTGTAAAGAAACAAAGATGATCATGATTTTACTCATTTTCCAGAGAAATCCGAAACTAATTATGCTCCTACCAACTCCTAAGCCAAATATAATGAGCACTTTTTCGCAAATCAATTGTTCTTCAATTGTATGTTTATATGAAAGATGCTTTGTCTACTGGAATTGCATCACAGTTAGACACTAGGAAATGTAATCGTGCGGCAGTAGATTCACTGGCAACTCCTTAATAAAGATTTACACCACCTAGAATATTACGTGCTAAGGCTAAGGCTAAGTTTTCCATTTAATGACATCAATAGAGCCACAAATGAGTCCTAGATCCCAATAATGCCTCATCATTCCATATTATTATTCTTCTTTGTTACTGTTAAAATTTGGTAAAATTCTATTGGTTAATGTGATGTGTTGTTTCTCCATTGGTTGTACGACATGGTAAAGGAAGCTAGCAAACTTAGTTTTGAAGTCTATAGTTGCATTAATGGCTGTTGGACAAGCTGTTGAAGGAGATTAAAGTGATTGGTTCAAATAGCTGCTGGTGACATAAGAGAGGAGTAAAAGAGAAAGTGGGAGAATAAAAGTAGTGTCTTGGATCAGAACTGGAGTGAATCTGATTGAGAGATTTCTTAGAGAGAAGAGAAGAGAGAAGTGAGAGTGAGAGAGAAAATGTGAAAAATTCTCTTCTAGTTGTTCAGTGTTGTATTTGTTTGTTATTGTCCAATAAAGTGAGTAGTTGTTATATTGTTGCATGTGTGTTGATCTTGGGCAAATTAATTCCTAACCAGAAAAAGGGATTAATTCATAACAGTTATCAATTATTAATACACACTCACCCAAGTTCCAACCAAAATATAAATCTTGCATTTCAACCTCTCACTTTGGGGTGCGAACACTTCATCCTACACATCTCCCAGGTCACATTCCAATTTTTTGGTACAACCTATTTTGTGTGCACTAAATTATTGCTCAAATGCTGGAATCATTTCAAAACCAGTACATAAAACATGATGCAGTTTCTCTGTGCTGTTATGGCCCATAAAACAATTTTCTAATTCTTTGGTAAGAGCAGAAAATTTCATATTAGTGGTAAGGAATGATATACGATTTTCAAATCCAGTAGCATGGAGGGAGAAAGGCAAGAAAATATATATTCAATCAAACAGAAGAATATATTATAAATGGATACCAGTAATGTTCGCATCCCTTGGAACGTCAACTAGCAATGCAGGACCTGTTAAAACACAAAGATATAATCATCAATAATATGAAAACAAGTAGAAATATGTGAAATTTAAACTTCTTTCCACAAATAATTCGTGGGGAACTCCCAGTTGGCGAGCGACTACAAAAAAACAACACAAACAAAAACAAAAAGAAAAAAAGTCAGGGCACGAGAATTGCATATTTAAAGAGATGCAAAGGAAAAAACCGGACACAAGGATATTTCTAAAGAAAAACCACTAAAAGCAAATGTAGCCGAGTTTTTAATGAAAATATCTGGAAATAGTTCACTTCAGCTTCAAAGGAGGACAGTCTGAGACTACAAGGTCCTGTCAAATATTTCCTACTGAAAGTAACAACATTCAAAGAAGAGTTGCTTCCAACCCAATAAAATTCCATTAAGCAACATCCAGCCGCCAAATACAAAGTGGTCACTCGAGGAACTATATAACTCAGGCACTGCATGTTTTGCGCCCCAAAAAGTCCCACTATTAAGGAAACTAATGACATCAAGCATTTCTACATCGCAGTGCCCACACCAAACTCAACATCGGGTAACAATGATCAGGACTCCACCATGGAGAAGTAATTAGTAAACTCATATTGGTACTACAGAATAGGACAGAACTGTCCAACTCCCTCCTCAAATTCCCCAATGGACATTTCCAGGACTAGTCATTTGTGTAACTTAAGATACATACTGTTTCATTGCCATTTTTATTTTTTTTCCAGAAGCATTCAGGGGAAGAAAACTTTCTAGAAGGAGTAATATTGCTCCAAATGTTCGACCCCTCCGGGAGTAAAAACAATCGTTGCCATCACAACAATGCACACTAAAGAAATCAAGAAAAACCTCATACTTATGATGATATCGCCAGAAATAATCATACCTTACACATGTATAAAACAAAATTAAGGAAGTGACACTTAAATTCTATAATGGCCACTCTGTATATGCATCGAAATTACCCACCAAAAAAAAACCCAAATTTCGCAAATTTGCAATTAGACCATTGAAATTCACACTCGATGTTATAAATGTCAAAGACAATAATTGTAAATTCGTCAAACATCTCACATTCAAGCACTCGGAACACCACTCCATACACTAAATTACAGGATCATAAATGTGGAAGGCAACAATTGCAACATCATCAAACACATCACATTCAATAAATAAAGGAATAAGCTTGATCGATGATATTGATTACCATTGAGAACTTCAAGGTCAAGAGTGTCTACATCGAAGCCAGCATCGAAATAATGATCGAAAACATGCCCCGGCGCATCGACGTGCGTGCCGGTATGAGTCGGGAGCTTCATTTCGGAGTTGTTAGCGAGCGAGCCGTTCTTCATACTCGCCGGAAGCCACAGAAACTGACCCAAACCTTCATCGGAGCCCCAAGAAGGCATGTCGGGTCTGTACCTGTGGCTGATATCGAAGATTCGACCGTCACCGTGAACTTCTCTCCGTACAGGGATGAGATCGGCAGCCGCCGTGGGGTTGCAGTCGGAGGCGGCGGCGACGCCGCCGTAGGGGGAGGGATATGCCGGGACGGAGGAGGCGAGTGCGCATGTTAAGACTGCGAGCGCCACCGCGCATGTTAGCAGAATTGGGAGGGATTTCATTGTTGGTTTTGGGAGATGATGAGGAGAAGTGTGAAGATGGAGGTAGTGACCGAGTAAGACTTCGACTTCGAATGGGACTTTTTGTTAAGAACTGGTATAACTGCTTTTATATTTGGAAAATTTGTGGGCCCAAAAGCCCAGTAGAGGCATGAAGATTTGGCATGTTATTGGATATGACTATCCGCAAATATCATATATCATATATACATAATTATACTTGGAAAAAGTAGGTGCGAATGCACCGTGAATCTATGGATGAATTTTTGTATGAAAAATTATATGGAATATATATAATAATGAAGGTGTGTAATTTGGAAGAATTTGAGATCTGATTGAAGCAACACGATTATTGAGAGTAAACAACATGTTAAAGAGATACAACTCATACAAAATATAAATCAAGACATCTATTTTTAACTTTAAGAGACGCATTTATTTTATTTTTGATTTAAAATGTTTAAAAAATTATTTGGAAATAATAAATGGTGTTTGTACGTTTAATAGTAGTATATAGATATATCTATATCTATCTATACTTCTTTTTTTTGTATTTCTATACATTTTTAAATTAAAAGTAATATAATTAAGGTTGCACCATAATCTATAAAGGTGTGTTTATAGTAGATTTGTTTCTAAAGATACCTATTTAATTTGAATATATAAAATTGAATAGAGAATTACATGAAGAGTTGTTTTGATTGATGGAACAAACACATCACTTCACTTTTAATCTGAAACGGTCTTCAAACCCCATATATAAATACAATAATAGTCAATACTTTATTATCCTTTCGCAAACAAAATCATTGAGAATTGTTTATGGAGTATTATCTTCCTATGAATTTTTCATATCTCTTTATGTCTTCTGTCAAATATTTATGCATCATTTAAAGTTATGATTTAATACAATATATACATGTATTACATTTTATCTTTCTATTTTATTTTATCCTTTTTGTACTTATACGCATGTATGTCTTCCTTTTTTATTTTATTATCTTTGTATTAATTATATTAGTTTAAATTTGAATATTTTTTTAGTTCTTGATATATTAAATTAATTAATTATTTATAACTATACGCTCATTATTAATATATATATATACGCACGCATATATCCTTTTGTGTTTGTGATCATCAAACTGAAGTTTTTGACATGTTATTGGATTACATAATTTTATGCGCAACATATGAAAAAAAAACATATATATATATATATATATATCATTTCATTTAAAAAATAAATTATATAAGACTATTTAAGAATGTACTTCTATCGTTTTTAACACTCAATCCATTAGTTTTATGTGACTTGATCAATTATTGGATAAGAACAATAGAATAAAACTGCTCTTATGGTTATATGGATAATTATCGTATTAGCCTTAGCCGACCATAAAAACTCTTTATCAAGACTGATCATACTCTTAAAATTGTTGTTGTTTTTAAACTTTTTGTTTAGTAAAACATTAATAATGAAATGAGGCACGTACTCAGATTTGACTCAACAAAAGTCCAATTGGTCTATCTAATCCCTACGTGTGATACGTTTTTTATTTGTATTTATCAAATAGAATTCTGAACAAAAATTTATTAAATGTATATTAAATGACACGTTAAAATGACAGGCATAGCAATAATAATAATAATAAATGATAGATTTAAGTCACAGGCATAGAAATAGAATAAAAATATCAAAAAAAATTAACACTATTTTAAATCATCAACACTTAAAATTTGCTTCTTAATTTTTTTTTTAACTTAAAATATTTCTTTAAAACAATGGGAGTATCAATCTTACTATTAAAATTGAATATAAAAAAAATTATTTTATACTTACTTCTTAAAAATATCATTTAAATTAAATTTTTAATAACATCATCTAAATTAATTTTTTAATATTAAATTTTAAAATTTACAAAACCCAAAAAAATACCAAATAAAGCTTTTTGGTTCTTGTGCTAGATATATATATATTTTTTAAACAACCACCTGACCATATGATTCCTTCAAAGTCAGAACATTCAGCTTCCAAAACATTTCTACTTAAAAGATGAGCAACATAGTCAATTCTAAAATTTCATAAACTCAAAAATTGTTTCATAGTTGTAATTTTTAATCCCATAAAGTCTTTTTCTCTATGTCAGTCCCCTAATTTTTACTTACAAGACATATTCTTTATATAGGCGCACATCTCTTCTAAATTCTATACATAATACAATTATATTAGATATACATGCACGCTTTCATAATTCTGCAATGTTCCATCCTAATCCACACATCACTATGCATGTTATGCATATGTATCCCATTCTAAGGAATTCTAGAGACAAATAACACTTTTAAAATACCTTGAAAATGTTTGTTCAACTGCCGTTGACGAATTTGTTGGGAAAATCTTCTGGCAAAAATGACTGGGCGTGACATTAATCATGTTTTTAATTATGTGGTTTATATTAAATAGATTAATTCTCTTTCATTAATGATGGGTGCAACAAATATTTAATTTGAATATACAGTCTCACGCAGATTGTATAATACTGTCTAAATTACTTCATCTTTATCTTAATGTTGTGGTTGAAAGGGTCAAATTTACCTAACTTATTTTGCTTTTTAAGTGACTAGTCAGTCTTCCTTTTTTAGGAGCTAAAATAATACATGCTAATTTTTTTTGATTCAGCATTCAGAATCAAACTTAACTCTGTCTATACAAATAGGGTTTATAGAGTCATTGATCTAGATCATTAAAATGACAAACTAGAATCACTGCTTCACATGAAGAATATTTCCATTACATATACATTTTCAAGTGTTGTTTTTCTTCACACTTGGACAAAATTACATATAATCAACAAGAAAGCAAGAATGTCTTTTAGAAATTTCAACATTTACATCAAAAATATTGAGCGCAATCAGGTCTTGGAGGCCGACTGAAAGATGAAAATTGCTGTTAGAACGCCTACCAATGCTGTGACTGCCAAGGCAACCGTTGGCAAGGGTATAATGAGCCCAAAATTCTGCAAATTCAAAATGAACCAAGCAATGAAATGACGAATACCTCAAGTGTGCTGTTCTAGATTTTGTTGTGTTGTGAGAGAGCAATTTCAGTCAAGGATTCCTTAAAGACCCCGAAGTTCTAAAACTGAATGAAATTATATATAGACACACATAAATATATATATATGTTATCAGGTAAGTTCTTGCTTAACACTTTTTTGCCCATGCCCGGGCTTGAACCCCTCCCATCTTCATAGTTACTACCAACAAATAGTTTCGTTAAGACATTTTAGGCGTCTTACAAGTAAAGAACTGATCAAAATAAGCACTGATCGCTCAACTTGAAAGTCCAAAAGTATCCAGTCCTTAGGTCTGATATAAAGGGGAAAACCCAACGAAAAGTAGGTTCAAATGATGTATGGTATCAGGCTCTAATGAGAGCCAAAAAAATTAGGTTCAAATACCCCCACCCAAAGATGGGAACATACCTAAATTGTTCAGCATAGAATAAAAACCAATCGACTCATCTAACCAATTAAATTTTCCGGAGGCATTACATCTATAGACAATGATAAGACAAGAAGTCATTGGAGTTCCAAGCCACGTATCCAAGCCTCCTAGACTTGGCCTTCCAACATTTATGTAAAATGTTTACGTAAAAATGATTTTTTATTCACCTTCACTATCCACACTTTGCTTTCATATACAAAAGCCTTTTAATATCCTCTCAGATCAACACAACTTGGGGTTTCTAACTATGCAAAGGTTTTAAGTTAGCCATATCTATATTTATGCAACCCCCAAATCTGCAAGATAAGAGTAAGAGCATATAAAAACTTATCCTCGTATACCATTCACCAACAAGAAACACGCTGACTTATGAAATCCCTGATGACGTAACAAAAGTTTCAAGGTCATAGGGTGCAAATTGGATATCAAAAATATTGTTCTGCACGGGATGGAACGAAGACAAAATATATTGAATATCAAATCACTGTTTGAAGAGTAAATTATACTTGGAATAATACAACAGGTCCATATGTGCTTTATGTGCCATACCTCCAAGAGTCCTTTGCCTGTTGCTACTTCAACGGTAATAGCCACCGCAAAGCCAATCATTGCCGACCGACCTAGCCAGACATCCAAGCCGTTGCTCTCTTTGGTACTTTGCTCACATGTTATGGAAACTGAAGTTGCTTTGGATGCAAGCTTCTTTCCACGAGAGGTTCTCGATATCACTGGAAAAAGATAGGAAGCATCAGCTCTCCCGTGGAAACTAAAAGTTTCATATAATGAGAGCTATGGAAGGAAAAAATATATATCAAATGTTACAGCTTGGAACTATAAAGAGGTAGTGAAGGAAATGTTTAATAATTGTCATTAATTCAATTTTCTACGAAATCAGAACTAAGAAATTGATGCCACGTTTTAATCTTGCTGTTATTTATTTTCATTTTTACTATTATTCTCTTTTTTTCATCTGATACGTGGGTTACAGAATTAACAGGAGAAAGTAGGAAGGATGGAAAAGGTTTTACAGGGAAAGGAAGGGCATTTTATAGCTATGAAATGTCAAACAGGAGGAGAAAGGAACGAAAATAGTGTTGCCTGCTTTTCCTATAGTTCCCTTATATATTAAAGGACTAGTTTTTTCACCGATATTAACTTTAAACAGACATACATCCATTTCCCTCTTCCTTTCCTCTCACTTGTGAAAGGAAATGATATGGGGGAACCCGAAGGGATCCTCTATTTACATTTTCTTCCCCTTTCCCTCTATCAAATTAGAGAGATATCTTTCCTCCTACTGGGGCAACTTGTTTTGTAACAATAAAAGCAAAGATAATGGATATCTAATTACATTAAATTAATTTATAGAGAAACCAATATAACTTGACACTGCTGAAAGAATCAAAAAAAAGATTCCGACAAAATCAATATGGGATGAAGGCAAGGATGATGAAAATATAACCAGCACTATCATTGGTGCAACAAGCTTCTACATTGAGTAGCTACTGACATTTATCCATGCGTGTGATCCTATGCAACTTCGATTTGTGACGTGAAGTGAATGGTGCACGTTAAACCAATAGATTCTATCAAGCATTGCATGATTCCCAATGGGTTGTGCACAAATCACTACATTAGTCTTTACGATGAAAACAAAACTAAGAAGGGTATTTGATTCATAGAGACTAGACCAGTGAAGCTCATATCATTATTTTGTTCGATACACCTCTAATTGCACCTTTTTCATACTATAAGTGAATCCCATAATGGTTATAATGTCTTGATTTTATATTATAACACAAATGTGAATCAATTCCAACTCGCTTTCAATTAGTTGCATTCTCTCAATTGGATTTAAGTTATGTTTGGGAGCACCGCATTGGACCCTTGAATTTGGAATCTTAGAAAATTCAACTAAAATTTTCCACCAGTTCTAAAAATTGAAATTTCCTCCAATTACAAAGACACTGAATCCATGCTTCCAAACACAATATTAGCAGAATTCTATCTACACAAATTAATAGAAATGAAAATGGGAATGAGGGCTCAAATTACATGGTCTACTTATGTGCTACACAAAGTAATCAATGAGTTGTGTGAGAACTAAAATTCCAATATTCTATTTCAGAAAATAGATTTTGTTAGCAACGAGTGAGTACTAGGGTTAGGAAATTCTTACGGAGAGGGGAGCCACTGGCAAAGGTGGACCCAGATTGAGGGAAATTGACGAGGGGAAGCCGAGGGAGGGACTGGGTTCTTGCTGAGCTCACCACACAAACATCTGCATATATATATATATATATATAGACATATACAATTTGCATAGTATAAGGGTGTATATACAGAGTCGTAGAAAAAAATAAAATCAAATGAAGAAATTTAGAGAGAGAGGGGTACCGCGGACGGAAGAGCAGAGGGAGGAAGAAACTTGAAGAGCCATGGTTACACACCTTTCAATTCCTATCTCTCTTTTATCTACTAAAATTAATACTGATTTCGGAATTGAAAGACGATTGAGGAGCCGACAAATGGCTCCGAATAGAGAAGCCGAAACTGCTTATTTGTGACAATGCGTTATAAATCAATAGTTATTTCAATTATTAATAATTTATTATATATTTGCATTATTCAGTGTTATACTGAGATGATAATATATATATATATATATTAGATGATACAATTATACAACATTAATTATGCACGTCAATTTTTGGAAAATGCAATTTTTGTAATGCACCCGTCGAACTGCATCCTCCGAGTTCCTAATTAAGGAAAAGAATATAAAATTAAATTACTCACCTAATAAATTGGCAAAAGTGTATAATACCCTTGTGCTTTGGATCAGTTGCAAAATATCTCTTGTGCTTTTTTTTTTTTTTTTTTTTGTCTCAAATCACTATCTTGTACTTTTCAAAAGTTACAAAATACTCTCATGTGTTTTGATTAGTTCAAAATCACTACTCTATATTTTTCAAAAATTACAAAATACCCATTTGGTTATATTTTACACAAAATTTTAACCATTCTACCCCATGTCTTGTAATAATTCATTTTTAGTATTTTGTTTATTTTTTTTTTCTCTTTTTCAATAATATAATTAATAATTCAAAACTTCACGCACATATATTTATTTATAGGGGTACTCAAAACTGATTCGGTAATCAAAATTTTGATTCCGATTCCAATTCGTACTATCATTTTTTTAAAAAAATATCAAATATCAAAAAATAATATAATTTTATACTCCGTATATGTTAATATTTTGGTTTGGAGATAGAATAATGAAAAAGGGAGAGAAATAAAGTAGGAGGAGAGTTAAGATTCAATAAAATCCGTAATTCAATATAATGTTATTTATAATTTAACAAATTTATATATATATATTTTTTGGTAGCTATTCACGAAATTTTTTGGGTAGCTCTTTTACTTATATATTTGATAATTTTTTTTGGTAGCTTTAAATAGTTTTTCACGAATTATATATTTTTTCATGAATTAAATATAGAAAAATATATAAAATTATATTATCTTTTGATATTTGATATTTTTTATTTTTTATTAAAATGATAGTACGAATCGAAACCAAAATTTTGACTCCGATTCGGTTCGGTTCTGATTCCTATTTTTAAGGAACCGAACCGGTTTTGAACGCCCCTATAAATAAATATATATGTGTGTGTGAAGTTTTGAATTATTAATTATATTATTGAAAAAAAAGTAAAGAAAATACTAAAAAATAGTTATTACAAGACATAGGACAAAATGGTTAATATTTTTGTGTAAACACATAACCAAGAGGGTATTTTGCAACTTTTGAAAAATACAGGATAATAATTTAGAGCTGAATAAAGCATATGGGCTATTTTACAATTTTTGAAAAATACAAGATAGCCATTTAGGACAAAGCATATAGGCTATTTTGCAATTTTTAAAAAATACAATATAGCCATTTAGGACAAAAAATAATACAAATATATTTTGCAACCGAGTCAAAGCAGATAGGTGTATTATACACTTTTGCCTAATTTAAAATCCACTAAACTCCACATATATATTAGTTTGTCCAATTCAGAAGTCCAAGCAATAATACCTGCGAGTCTCTTTCATCCCATGCAAATATAACATTATTTTTCATCAAAAGCCTAAACGAGACGACCCAAAATATCAATTGCTTCATGTGATTATGGGCATGTTTACTAATTGTTTTTATTTTTTGTTTTTAATTTCTGAAAAAACAGAATCAATTTCTTTTTTCTGTAGGAGAAACAAAAACTAAATTTATGTTTACTAATTTTTCAAAAACAAAAATTAAAACTGTGTTTATTAAAACAATGTTCAACAAAAGAATTACAATTTTTCTTTTTCACAAACATTAAAACTATTTTGAAAAAATATTAAGCTACCTTTTCCAAATTTTATTTTATTTTATTTATTTATCATTTAATTAATTAATTAATTAATTTTATTTATTTATTTATTCAATTTTATTTATTATTTTATTTATTTTATTTTATTTATGAATAATATTGTTTTATCAATTTTTATTTTATTAATTTTTCATTTTTATTAATTATCTATTCATTTGTTTTTATTTATTTATCAATCAATTAATTAATTAATTATCTTTATTTATTTATTTTATTTTATTTTTTATTTTTTATTAATTTTATTTTTAATCACTTTTTTTATTCATTTTAGTTATTTATTATTTATTTTACTTATTTTATTTTGTTTATTAATATATTATTTTTTATTAATTATCTATTCATTTTATTTTATTTCTTATTATATTTATTTATTTATTTTAATTTAAATAATATTTTATGTAATTATTCTTTTTTATTTTATTTATTATTTATTATTATAATTTATTTATTATTGATTTAATATTTCTTATTCTTTTTATTATTGATGATTATGGTGAGTTTGAGGAAAAAAAAAGAGAAAACACCTTCTTTTTTTTGTTTTCTCTTTCCTTTGTAATGAGAGGAAACGTTTTCTCAACTCAAAAAATATAAACAAATTAAAAAATATGTTTTTCATATTATTTTCAAATTTCAGAAAATAAAAACAAAAAATAAAAAACAGAAACAGTTCGTAAACAGACCTATGCTAAATTGTACTATTCCCAAGTAGTGTTCATATGTAAAATGGGAGAAGAATAAAACAAATTTATCGGGTGCGTTTGGAAAGCCTGTTTTTTGTATTTGTCTTCTGTCTTCAAATATAAAAACTGTTTTTATATTTGTCTTTGTTTTTTTCAGGAAAAAACTAAAAACAAAAAAGCGTTTGGATGAAGGTGTTTTCACCACTTTTATTTGGTGAAAATTGTATTTTATGGATTTGGTATTTTCATTGTTTTTACCACCTAAACAGTGAAAAAACTCAAAAAACAACTAAAAGTTGTATTTGGTGTTTTCACCACTTTTACACACTATTCACAGAAAACAGTTTTCTTGGGGAAAAAAATAGTGAACAGTAAACGCGTTTGTCAAACGTGTTTTTTTTTTAGTCTTGTGAACAGTAAAAAAACAAAAACAAAAAACAGAGTATCCAAACGGACCTCATATCGTGTTTTTTAAGGAGATTTTTTATTTTTATTTATTTTTATTTTTATTTTTATTTTTTATTTTTTGTTTTGTTTTGTGTTCCCATTTTGTCTTTCTTGTTATCTCTTGTGTCGTTTTCTCAGCTACCACTTTTTTATGCATTTATTTCACACAATCTATAGCAATCATACCAGTATGTCAAAACGAGTGAAGGTATGATGTATCACAGCATTCTACACTAATTGCCATATTGAAGTTCAAAATAAATAAATTGATAGATAGACTTGGAAAAAATTAAATGGACGAACACCATAACTAGGATAATTGGCTAGACTATATTGTATCTTGTGAAATATTCATAGTTGCGTTTGGATAGCCTATTTTTTGTATTTATTTTCTATCTTTAAATATAAAAATTGTTTTTTTATTTGTCTTTATTTTTTTCAGCAAAAAACTAAAAACAAAAAAGTGTTTGGATGAAAATTTGTATTGAAAAATAAAATGGTATTGGTGGGCAGCGGTGGTGGTGGGTGACTGGCGGCGGGCGGCGGTGGGGCCCGACGGCCGAAGGTGGCGGGGGCCAGCGGCGGCGACCGCTGGCAGGGGGTGGTGGTGGTTGGTGGGGGCGGTGGCGGAGGTGGTACCCTAAATAGTGAAAAAACTCAAAAAATAATTAAAAGTTGTATTTTGTGTTTTTACCACTTTTACACACTATTCACAGAAAACAATTTTCTTGGGAAAAAAAAAGTGAACAGTAAACGCGTTTGTCAAACGTGTTTTTTTTTTTTAACTCGGTGAACAGTAAAAAAACAAAAACTATTTTTCCGTATCCAAACGGGGCCATAGTATATTTGGGATAGTGGAATCGGTACGTGACTTGAATTTAAATTTGAATTTTTTTACTTCATTTTGATTTGAATTTGCCAAATTTCTTTCCGTTCAAATTAATGACAACTTTAACAATCTATATATCATTTTTAGATTGTTTGAAATATTTTGTTTTTTTTAGTTTGTGATTAGTTTTGTAAGTCATCTTATTCAAAAAAAAAAAAAAAAACTGGTATATATGTGACGAGAGTTTAACAAATTACATGCTCGTTCAAGTTTTTATTAATTTAACCTCTCATCCAATTTCAGTTGTTAACCAAAATTATAATATTGTAATTTTATTATATATTAAAATAAAAGTGTTAGTTGTTTTCACAATATAAAGTGTATTTTTAACAATAAACTAACATTTTACCAAAATCAAAGTCACAAAAGAATTTATTCATATTTGTCCCACCTTGAAACTTTGATTGTAATTGTACCTTAAGTGTTAAGTTCTCCTAGGAAGAGTTGCAAACGAACCGAGCCAAAATGAGTTTTGAAATATTTAAGTTCGGTTTATTTACTAAACGAATTTAAAAAATGTGCTTAAACTCGGTTCATTTGTCTAATGAATGAACCCGAGCCAAATACCAGATTCAACGAGTTGAGCCCGAACTTGCTCACGAACGACTCGTTTCATTTGCAACATATATTACTATTGCTAATAACCGTCTGGATTGAGTTGTTGTATTTTTTATATGTTTTCACTAATACAAATTTTTAGGAATGATTTTTATGGTATAGCCACATGAGTCCTATAATTTTTTCACAACACTCTTCACAATTTGTTTAATTTAAACACTTTCTTTTGTCAAATATGAGAATAATTTTACTATTTAACTTAAATGAGCATGCTCATGAGTTTGGCGTGCCAATATTAGTAATGCTGAAGTTCAATTTATTTACTAAATGAATATAAAAATTATATTCGAATTCAATTTGTTTACTAAACGAACAAGCATAAGTTAAACCCGAACTTGTTTACAAGTGCTCATCATATATAGCATATCATAAAAGTAACAATTGATTAATTAGTCAAACTCAAACACACACCCCTTTCACATTAGCATATCCACATTCCATCCCTTCTTCAATACAACATTCTTAAGTCAAAAAGAACCAAAATAAAGAAAAGCCCTTTAAATCTAGGGTACCCTTTACATGGAGCCCATCAAATCCATCATCATTGCCTTGAAGAAGTTGGGATCTTTTCAAGCACTTGAAGTGCCTCCTTCATTGAAGGTCTCTTTTGTGGGACCAATGAAGCACAATTAAACCCTAACTTAAACCATGCCAGCATGGCATCACTCATGCCCTCCACGTCAGCCCCCATTCCCACATCAGCCATTCTCAAAACCCGGTTCCTCTCATCCACCACCGAACTGCCGGTCCACTGCCCCAATTCCCGGTCCGAGAACACTCTCCCGGTTAGAAGCTCAAGCAAAACAATCCCAAACGAGTACACGTCCCACTTGGGGTTGGGCTTGAGGGTATTGAGTGACTCCGGTGCGTGATAAGGTGAAGTACAACCCATATAACCGGCCGACACCGTGTACGGACTGGTGGGACCACCGGCTCGGAGGTGGTCCAATTCCATGGACCGTTTGCTACCGAAATGCCCAGTTGAACCGGGTTCGGGTTTGTTGGTCTTATTGTCACCCCAAATGAGCCGGTCTAGCCCAAGGTCACTGATTATGGGGTCCATATCGGGGCTTAAGAGAATGTTGCTAGGTTTGAGATTGCCATGCACATGTTTCTTCTCGTGGATGTAGGTCAGCCCTCGAGCCACTCCTCTTGCTATCTTGAGCCGGACCTCTAGAGGTAGATGACATGGAGATGAACCCATCTTTTCTGAAATTAGAGAGAGGATAAAATAACGTGAGTAAAAAGAGAAAGTACAACACCCTCCATCTCAAATTACAAGTTTCTTTTGGGAAATTTCTATTGTAGTTTAAGTGAATGAAATACAAACTTTATTCATGGTCTCACCATAATGATGTGATGATTTATAGTGCATATGCTTTAGAACTTTAATACGTGAAGGTTAAATTAGTAAATTGACCGAATAAAATATTTTAATTTTTTAAAATAAATATTTATTTTGAAACGATTAAAAAAATATCAACACTTATTTTGGAACAGTTCATTACTATAGTAGCTAATTTTGGCAAAAGCATGTGTACGACAAAGGTGTATTCAATAGGAGTGGAGTCAAGCTCAGCAAGTTAATCGATTATTTCATGGATTTTATTATATGCTCATTTTTCAAAAAAAGATTTAAAATTATCTCTTAGATTATACGCTCCTAATACTCTCAACTCTACTCGCAAGTGAAATTTTTTGTCTATAAAATCGGCATAATTATTCATGTATGTAGCTTTGCGATATCTATGATCATGCAGTCTAAAATCATCAATAAATTTTTCTCATAAATAAAAAGACTAAATGATACACATGGCAACACTCTGATTTTAATTGTTACATTATACCATATAATTGGATGTTATATAATTTTTTTTTATGTAAGAATTAATTGTTGGATTTATGCTCGAGCTCACTTCATAGGATTCTAACGCCAATTTTGAGCTCAACCTTTACGTAGACCAAAATTACTACTGAAAGAATTAATTATAAATCTAAACTATCTTTAATTAAAGCTCATGTTCATGATTTTTTTGTTTCTTCTCATAAATCAAATGAATAAAACAATGAAATATTGTTTGATTGGTTGTTTATCAACCAATTTGGTGTAAAAAAAAAAAAAAACTAATTTGGTAGGATATTTATCACATTATTTTTGCACCATATACTAAAATGGGCGTATTTTAATGCAGAAAATGCAGAGATACGCTAACCTACGCAAGTAGTGAGTAGCAGAGAGCTTACTGTAACCAGCACCGGCGAGGCTGCCATTAGAGACATAGTCATATACCACAAGCTTCTCATCTTCTCCCCAGTAATACCCTCTAACGCGCACCAGATTGGGGTGGCGCAACTTAGCAATGCCCCTCACTCTGTTCTCGAACTCCCTCAGCCTCTCACCACCACTCTTCCCGATCCTCCGTACCGCGAACGACGTCGTCCCGTCCTCCAGCACCGCCTTGTACACTATGCTCTGCCCATTCGATCCCAACACATACGCCGAAGCCTTCAACAGTGTCTCGAGCTCGAGCTCTGTTTCTCCATCCACCATCACCAGTGACCTCTGTTTCTTACCCTTCTCTTGCTCTGTTTCGCAATCAATAATACCGTTATTGCCATTATTATCATCACTATCGGACCCAGTAGTCGCCTCCGATGTTTCGCCATTGTTGGTTCTTAGACACCGCCAAGTTGAGACACATTTCGAATCCTTCACCATTGATGGATCTTCTTTGATACTCTGTTCGTCTTTTTTAACCGTAGTGACTGTATTGACTGATTTCTCAGTTTCGTTTCTCTTACTCTTTCTCAATTGATATACGTATATAAATATCATAGCGAGAATACCAATTCCTACGACATCTCCAACCGCAATCGCTGCTATTTTCGATGAATTTAGGTGTTGATTCCGAGTGGTTGTTCCCGGCGAGTTTGGCGAAGGAGTGGAGTCAATTGTTCTGGGTATGGCTGCAATCGCCGGAGAAGAGGTGTTTGCGGTGACATTAGGCGGAGCTGAGAGCGTTGAGGGTATTACACAGAGCTTCTTCAATGGTCTGCCACATAGATCTGCATTTCCGGCGAAGAACTCTGCTTTATGGTTACCCAACGCCATGGATTCCGGGATTTCGCCGGTGAGATTGTTGTAGGAAAAATCAATCGTCGCGTTAGCGGGAATATGCTTCACAGATTCCGGCAAAATCGACCCGGAAAGTTTATTATAGGATAAATTCAAGTATCTTAAACTCTGGCCACCGAAATCAACCGGCAATGAACTGTTAAACAAATTCGAAGACAGATCCAGCACTTCAGCGAAATCAAATCCGCCCGGAATGTCACCGGAAAAGTAGTTACTTCTCAAAGAAACAACAGTTAAATTCTTTAAAGATGTCAGAATTTCCGGGACCTTTCCGGCGAGGGCATTATCAGAGACATTGATAAGCTGCAGACTGGTTAAACCTACGGCAAGCTCCGGCAGCTCGCCGAAGATCATGTTGTTAGAGAGAGAAAGTACTTCAAGCCGTGAATTGTTGAAAATCGAATTGGGTAAAGTCCCATTCAAGAAATTGTTGGAGAGATCGAGAGTTCGGAGGTTTCGAATCATACCCAAATCCTCTGGAATCGAACCCAGAAGCTGAGAATTTGGGAGGACTAAGCTAATGACTCTGAACATCTCCGGCGAGCCCACGGAGTCGCCGGTTTGGGCACAGGTGACGCCGGTCCACGAACACGGTGTGTCGTCGTAGTAGTTCCAGTTATCGAGAACAGAGAATGGGTCACTGAGGAGAGAGTACTTGAAGGAGAGCAAGAGTGTTCCATCAGAGTTCAGAGCAGAAGAGACAGAGAAGAGAAGAACAGAGAGGCTCAAAAATGGCAACAAAAAATGAACAGAGTCACTTCTAGTGAAGCTCATGATTTCTTGAACTAATTTACACATCTCTAGTGTCTCTGTTACATTTTAAGAACATGTTCTGAGAATGTAAGAGAAAGAGAGAAAAATTAGAGGATAACCAACTACAGCTATGGTTGTTTTGGTGACCAAAACGATTAGGGTTTGGAGAGGGAGTAGAAATGGAGGATATTTGGTGGGAGTTGCTGAATTTTTTCACTCTGCTTTAACGATAATATGATATTGACGTGAGTGAAACTTATTAAAACAGAGTAAAACGATATACGTGTGTGTGTATATATATATATATGTATTTATTGTGATATAAAAAGTTTGTCAATACTCTAATAAACTTGGCAAGATACTGCTTTTCTACATTGGATTAGAAAAATGAGGAGAGGAATCTTATGTTTTGCTAGAGGACATGTTTGATGAGTTGGAATCCAAAAGGTGGGGTGGGGTGGGGATAGTAGCCAAGTCCACTAGTACTTTACTTTTGTGAGTTGGTATTCTGCATCGATTATGCATCCGTATGTTAGCGGAGTACTTTATTTTCGGTGTCGGGATGAATCCTATCGAGGCTTTGGGTATGGGTTCGAATTCTCATCTCTTCACAAATGAACGATTAAAATGTTATAATTATGGTGCCGACGATTTATAATACCATTCAAAGGAATAACTCCCTAGGATCTAGGGTTTAGGAAATTCTTCCTTAGGATTTAGGCCTTTCAGCATCGATTATAAATCATATCAATGTTGTTTGGCTTGAATAATGTTATTTTTAAAAATAAATATTGATAAAAATTTATATTATAGCATTAATATTTTTTAAAATTATTACGGACGGTACCATATGTAGCAAACTATGTTACAGTTTCTATCATAATAAGGATCAGAACGATCTTAATTCTTTTGGCAAAGATAAAAGTCAAAAGAATTTTTGAGGGGAAGTGATTATTGTTATCATTACGGAAAAGATTTTGAGGAAAAGTTGTTATCCTGATCTCTATGGTGAATTATTGTTATCACTTGACCTCCCTTATTATCACTATAGGTTCTATAGCTTTATTATCGTTTACATATTTTATTTTAGCATCTTCTAACTTTTTGTTGTTAGTCTCAAACTACTGACATGCATGCAACAAACGAAGTTTAATATATGTCTGCAAATGAATAAGTTGATTCCAGTGAAATGTGTGAAATTTGGAATATCCTAATTTTTAATCTTTTGAGCATAGTTCAAGGAGTCAAGGCTGACCAGTTTATTTTAATTGTAACAGCTTCAGGCTTTAAACTTAAAGTTCTAATAAAACATGAAATAAATGGTTTCAAGTTTTATTATAATCTCAATAATACATTCAGGAGTGAGGTAATAAATATAACTTTATATGTGCTGTGTAAGGGTAAAAATAATTTTTTCCTTTTATTTTTTTTTATATTTTATTATTTTGCAACTTTAGGGGGATAATTGTAAAGTATATACTTTCCAAAATTAGAAAATAAGGGGTAAATAGTGCAAAAAAGGAAACTCGATCGATCCAAGGTACGTCTTGCCAATGGTCTTTGTATATGTTATGAGAGCGAGATTAAGATTTTTTACAATTTACAGTTTCATGAATTTTTTAAGGGCAAGAGATGGGAGAAAAATATATTTTGATGCTCGAAATTAAAAATAAGTTATATAGTTAATGATTGGGTAAATTATAATTACGTCCTCTCGAGATATGATATATTTTACCTGCATTCTCTGTCGTGTGGATGATTACAATTTTATTCCCTCGAGTTGTGAAATAACTTATCTAAACGTGATTATTTTTCATAGACTTTAATGTCTTTGCATCTAGTTGATGGTATTCTAGACATTTTATATTAGAAAAAGTGATGACTATAGAGTTATTTGTTACAACTTACAAATTTGAGAGAATCTAATTGTAATTATTCAAACAACATAAAATACGGGTGTAATCTCCATGGAATGTAATTGTAATTTTATATGATCATTCACAAAGAAATATGGTGGTAGCCACCGATCTCTTTTGTGATTGATGGACAATGCATATATGCGTAAATTTAAGCTAATAAGGGACCAAAGTGCAAGTTATTCCTTTATTTTTAGCAGCATAAATGAAAAATTTCTTCCAAGTTCCAACAAACACCGGCAATAAGGGACCAAAGTGCAAGTTATTCCTTTAATTTTACCAGCATAAATGAAAAATTACTTCCAAGTTCCAACAAACACTGCTAAGAAGGGTGACAAATCAGGGTAGGTATGGGCAATATCCCAAGTCTGAGGACCATTTTTGCAAAAAAAGGTAAAAGAATACTAAATGCCGAGACTCCCCTTCACAAAAAAAGTATGTCTGGGTTGAAAATTGTAAAGAATTACTAGCCGACAGTTTTCATTATTGGGAATCACCCATTCCTATAATTAAATTTTGAGGCACATATTTATTTTGTATTTTTGTTATGATCTCTCCCAAAACTAATTATCCTATACACATTGGTCCACATCCAAACTGTAGTTTACTCGTGCTTTATATTCTTTTTGCTTTTGGGTCATGTCAATTCAACATTGCTCATTTATAGAAAATAAATATACAAATGTTTTTATTATAATAAAATGTGCATTGCCCTCGTAATCTTATGTGCCACTATTTGAAACTCCATCCATGATCCGTCCCAAATTAATTATTTATATTTAATTTTTTAACAAAAAATTTAATATTTTTTATTTTTTATTTTGCCCTTGATAATAAAATATAATTATGATTTTTATTGATACTTATTAATTTTTGAAATTAATGAAGAGAGATAAATTAAAAAAATATTTAATAATATTATATTAGAATTTAAAATTAAAAAATTAATTTAAAATAAATAAAATAGATAAAGTCAACAACTAATTTATAATTTCACTTAACATACTACTGCATAGTATATACTATTGTGAAACATCCTCATGTATACCAATGAGGCACGTGAACTTCTCTTGCTAGATACTCCTAATTTTTTATTTATTTTTCCCTGGCCGATCTTGCTATATAATTATGTCAATTAAAAAGTAGGCTATGGGAATCTTATATAAAGTTGAGGAGCAGCAATATAGATTTTGGAATGATGCATTTATTTGGTGGGACATCTGCTTTTCTTTTACCTGATTTGGGGAAATTGTCAACATTCGTTCACCAAGTCCTACAACAAACATAAATCTCTCAAGAAATTTATTCATTTATTTATTTATTTTATTGTCAATTAGATTCAGTTCCCCCATAACGTCATGGATTAGCGTTGATCATTAGATTCAGTAGTAGATCTAAGACAAGAGCAAATTACTATTCAGGCCCAATAAGTATTTGGTCCAAAACTTTGGGCCAAGCCCATAATTCGTATATACTAAAATAATCGATCCAGAAAAGGCCCAGATAGCTTCGTAGATTTCATCTTCTTGGTCAGTCGGTACCGAAGTGAGTGTCAGTAGCGAAACCAACACCGAGGACTACCCCAAAACCCCCAGTTATGCAAACTCTACTCTTGCCGGCGGTTCGCTCCGCCGGCGCACCGCTAGCTCCGCCCAAACCCTCTCCGCCGTACATCCACCGCGCGCCACCGCAAAGTCTCCTCTTCAACCGCACTCCCAGTCTCCATTCTTCTCTCTCCTCTCCGACCACTCATCAATTTCTCTCTCCTCCAATTTCCCCTATCATTGCTCTTCGCAACCGAACAACACCTCTTGCCTCTGTACCCACTTCTACAGCTTATGCTTCTCCGAGTGACGAGTCCGAAAAGGTCAAACTCGCTCAGGTTCTCTCTCTCTCACACACACACAAAGTACGCATCTAATTTTCCACTATTTTCATGAATTGAACGAATTAATTACTACTTATTGTGGATTCTGAAGAACATTTGAGTTTTTAGGTTCAAATTTGATGTAAACATTTGAAGTTTTGATCGAGTGGGGATTTTTCGGGAGAACATTTCAGGGTTTTGAGCTTTTTAGATATGATTTTGATATTTATATTTGGAATTTTGGGAAATTAGGGATTTCTGAGAAATTCTTCTATATGTTGTGTAGATAATATGCCTTTGAACTGAAGATGTTTGTTTAAATGTCCTGAACGAGCTAATTTATATACATGTGTAAGAAGAATATACGAACAATTTTGAATTCTTCATTAATTAGGGTTTGTTATTCTGTGTAGATGAAAAACATGGAGGTAGATTCTTTATACTAGTAGTTTTTATGTAATTAGATGCAATGAGTGTGTGAAGTTTGAAATTGTTTTTGAATGGTGATATAGGTTGCCAAGAGACTAGAGAATACTTCAAGGTATTTCAAGAGGTTGGGAAGTCTAGGGTTTTGGGGACAGCTAGTGTGCACTGTTGTGGCTGCTGTCATCCTTTCATTTTCTATCGTTATAACTGGGAAAATCACATCTCCTGTGACTTTTTATGCTACTGCTGGTGCAATTGTGGCTGCATTCATTTCAGTGTTTTGGTCATTTGGGTATATCCGTTTGTCCGAGAGGCTTCGAAGAACTGCCAGTGATCCTTCAAAGGTAAACCGTAAATTCATCATTTCCTTCTTGTATAAAATTAATTGAGACTGAGATTCCCTTAAAGGAGTTTTAAAGTAAAATTTGCACATTCTACATTATATCAAGTATTGGAGATAAGTTTCAATATAAATGTAGAATGATGGGACTTCATAACTGAAGTGAAGTTAAATTTAACTAATTTGATATTTTTTTTGTTTGTGATAGTATTACTCCAATGAGTGTCACTCAACATAAACAATTGACTAATTTCTGTATATGTGATAATGTTAATGAGGAAGCTGGTTTTAGTAAGTTTGAGAGACAAATCAAATTGTTTGTCTCTCAACAAGAGGCTTAGAAATTTCCAGAAGCAAAATAAATGACACAACAGAGTCAATTTTTTTTCATTTTTTTTACACACACACATATATACACAGTTAAAGCCATTAGAAGGGATTGCAGTTCATGTGTTCTCTTAATTCACATATTCGCTGTAATATTTTATGTCATTGAATTTGGTCTCGCAGTTTGTATTCAAAGGGGTTATATGTAGTCAAAACATAGTATTTGAATGGTAGCATAGGCCTTAACAACTATAACATAGAGTGCAGAAATAGCATGAGCAATACTAACTCTTAATAGCATGTAGGAGAAAGAGTATAAAAAACGGCCTTCCGAGTTTAAGGGTTTAGGCCATTACGTCTACGCTCTTACAAAAAAGTTTCTCATAACTCTGAACAGTAACTTGGGAAGATTTATGGTGAAGGGTCATTACTTATGTTATGAATGTAGGATCCAGCAAATGGAATTTGGTGACATTCTTAGTATTTAGGACCCTAAAATGACTAATGGTACGAAATATCGCCCCTCCCCTTCTTCAACAGAGGGAGTTCTTAAACATAGTTTGAAGGTAATCTTTTGTTTTCTCTTTTTGCTTGCTTGATCAATTTTACCTCTTACCTTTGTTTGTCTTTTATAGTTAGTAATCTAATAATCCTTTTTTGGTTGCTTGTATATTCAGGCTCCTCCTCGTGCTGATGTAGTGCAAAGCTTGAAAAACGGCATAGTAGTGAACCTTTTGGGAATGGGTGCTGCTGTTCTTGGGATGCAAGCCACAGTAGGATTGTTGGTGGCAAAGGCTCTTACTTCTTCAGCCAATCCTTATTACCAGGGAGTATCACCCGGATATAGTCCTGTTCTTGCATTGGATGTATTCTTAGTCCAGGTATATCTCTAAATTAACTCAAACTTTCCATCTAAATGTATGCATATTTTGGACCTAAACAAAATTCGGGTTGGGGATGAATTTCAAATCTCATCTAACGAAGAGAAAAAAGGATTATATCCTGACTTAAGCACAAGATTCCAAAATCGATCTCCTGACAAAATAAATAGGTAATAAAATAAAGTAAACAAATAGAAATATAAAGTTTCTAGCATCAGGTCAGCTCTTGATGCAGCTGATTTCTGCACCTTACAGCGTCATTATATTGCATATAAAGATTCTTCACAAAATTATCTGGAGTGGAGGAAATTAGTAAATACTAAAAAGATTATTCAGAGAGGAAAAAGATAAAGAAATCTCAGTTTGCTTAGCATTTCAATCCAGGCTATTAGTCTCAGAATGTAGAGACTGCTTGTAATCAGTTGATATTTCTCAAGCCCCAAATGGTCAATCTAAGTCGCACCATATGATTCTAGCCATTATCTCGAACTAGAATGTTAAAAAAAAAAATGGATTAGCCAAATTTGCTTATTGGAGGTTAGCCCAACTCCGTTTTAGCAATCATTTTAGTTCAAGTAGTTCTAAGTGGGTAAACAGGTCCATTATTTGATTTCTTTATGTTCTCATTCGTCTTCTCCTTTACAGGCATCGGCAAACACAATCCTTTCTCATTTCTTGGGGCTTGTTTTCTCACTGGAGCTCTTACGGTCAGTGACATTACCACCTTCAGAAACCATTCCAGTCCCAAGGGTTGCGTGAGCTCCACTCACTGGGTGGTAGATTTGTAGTTTGAGGACCGCAGATAAAAACTGGGTTACTATCATAGTTCTTCCAAGATTGTACAACCCAGATCGTTAGCGTAATTTGATATGTTTATGAGTAGTGTGTTTTTTTATATGTTTATGTGTAGTGTTTTGAGAGTTCAATTTAGCTTAAAGCTTGCCAACAGAAACAGGCATGGTCTTGGCCATATTATGCTTCCCATTTACTGGAACTATGGGTAAAATAAAAATTGTCGCTTCTTTCACCTGTTTCTGACTGATTATTGTTAACAACTAAATTGACCGAGATGATGATACATCATACAAGAGTATAGTGTATAAGCATTTGTAATTTTTTCCTAGAGTTATGCACTTCCACCTGCAAGACAATGCAAAGATTGTTCCAATATATAATCTTAAGATGACATTATATGGGAGTCGAATGGAATTGTTTATTGCTTACCATTGTTTTGTATTTGTTAATTTGTTTTCCAGAAGTAGTATTTTTCTGTTTTCTGTTTCCGGACAGCATAAAACCTAATCATAGCATGATTCATATTGCTTAAAAAAGTTACTCTGGCAAATGGTGAAAATCATTTTTGTGCATCATTTTTTTTTCCAACATTCCCAAAGAAATTCGTGTAACTGTTTGAGGAAGGGAAGGTTAGCATCGTACTTTCAAACTTCATTAAGCTTGGGAATAAAGTGAATCAAGCCAAAATTGTTAGTAGAGTTTTAGGTGTATACTTGATTTCGGGGCAGATGATTGGGGATATGAAAAGAATAACCCATTACTGAAAGGGGGGTTGTAAACACCCTAGATCAGACAATGAAAACCAAAACACAAATTCTTTTCTCAAATTTTGATTGACATGGAACAAATCACTTTGTTATGTAAATTGATAGAGAAGCAGATTGAACATTTATCAACTACTATAGGGGAAATTCATTTACCAGGAAAAAAATAAAAATTATTTGCAAGTATTTTCGCAAACAGTGGGTATATAGTAATTGCTTTGGAAGTCAACCTACAAATTCTCATATCATTTTCATTCTAATAATTTTGGTATTGGTAGTAAGGGGAAGATCACTATGAAAGAATCCGATATATATTTAGATACATTCAAGTACACATAGGATTTTACATCACCTCTCCAACTCTCCATGATAAATATAGATGCATAAAAAAGCTGCTCTCAAAACCGTTGGCACTACAACTTCAAATAGATTTCATAGTTATGTAAACATCCAACAAAACCAAAGCTCACATATCATCTACAACAGATTCATTCTTGATAAAGTTCCACAAAGCATTAGCCATACTAGTGACATCCTTCTCTTTTTCGAAGCCTCTAAATTGAAGGACCATCTCAGGATGAAAACATGAATCACAATTAAAATGAGATGTTTAATCATTTTGAGGGCATGCCATTAAAAGACTATAACAACCAGTAAGTCACAGCTCAAAGTGCAGTATATTTCTGATAGAATTTCCAGTAAACACATCCATATTCCAGAAAAAATATGCAGTTCATCAAACAATCAAATGGAACTTTTTTGCTATCGAACTCTTGAGTTACATTCCTAAAAGAAAGCTCACCAGGGACGAAACTTTTCCAATGGATAGTAAACCAATTATCCATAGTGGCAAAGATGAGAAAAAGATACAATGGAATTCATGCAATACTCTTCAAAAATGTATAAGCAAAGAGTGGCTGTCATGCTCCTGATGATTTCCTGTGATGTTGGGTAGGTATCCATTATGAGTGTCCAGACAAGAAATCTACAAATTCCTAAAAAAGAAGAAATAATCATTGGAACCATGATCTCAATTAGATGCGATACATGTAGCCATGGATAAGATACTTCACATGCTTCAGAAATTTTCAAGAATATAAGCAAAACAACATAAAATGATTTTAGTGAATAAAAAAAAGTAATTACCTGTTTGTACAGAACTACTCCTACCAAATATAACCGGAGGGAGGGGAGGGGAGGGAGGGAGAGATGATGCCCAACACACTAGAACTATCATCCTGATAAAACATACAGGATACAGGCATTTTTTCGTTGTTATTTGTTACTTGTGATATCATTACTGGGTATGATTCATTATTGGCAATATATGCAGCTTGCAATGTATGACTAAGAACTCAATACGTCAAACACTGTTCTACTCTACCACTTATAGAGTAATGTAGCATCAAATAATAACTGTGATCTTCATATCCCAAAGGTATTCTACATATTACTCGAAAGAAGAAAAATACTTTTAGGTTCAACACTTGGGAAGAGAATCCCCTTTTTTTTCTTCGTTCAATTAACTCGTGCACTTAACACCACATCGCCCAAGACATGGGACCAAATCAAAGACAAACACCAGAGACAAGTCCAGACTAGCAACACATAACTCCACCAAGCCACAAACCTTCCTATAAAATGGAGCCTTGGATGCTAAAGTTAGTGTTTGTGTCCTAATATTTAATATGGCGAACCAATTGATAGACTACAATGTTTTTTTTTTTGATAAGTACATAGACTACAATGTTAAGAAGGAAAAGAGTTATTAAATTAATAATAAAATGCTTACATCATTCATCCAAAAAAGTACATTGCTTAAATTGTCAGAAGCATCAAAATTATGTATAATAAGGCACGGACACATAATTGCATCACGAAATATATGCATCAATGCCACATGTGCAAGACTTGAGAATCATTCCTATTAAATTTGATAAAATTCAATGAAACAACGAGCAGTTTCTCTTATCAGCATCCTATTAGCAGTTCAGAGCACTATCACTTGAATCAGCAGAGAGATTTATACAGTACAAATTCAGCATTGGGCATGAACTCTAAACATCAATTAATATTCACATGTCAAGCCTATAAATTCTAACGGGTTTTTAAACAGATTATTGAAAGGAAGGGAAGAAAAAGGGAGACCGTGACCATCACTATTTCCTCCTTCAACTTAATTAGGCCACGGAGGAGGATATGAATAGATAAACAGAAGATGATCAATGATGTACAGATCCAACCAGAGGCATCACTTGAAGCATTAAAAAAATCATCATGCAATCCACAATATTCACCCCTATTTAAGTGTAGAGTATCCTCTACTAAATTGCATCATGCATATCATCAGAAACATATAATCATAAAGACCGTCTGCACTTACTATGATCTACTGTGCTAATTTCTAACTATTATCTGACAATTACACTACAATTACATTAAAGACATCTATCAGAGGCACAATGACATAAATAGCACCCAACTGTAATTTCTACCTAATAGCAACCATCTATTTATTCATTATTTTTTAAAGGTAAAGCAACCATCTAGTTTTACCAAGTGTACAATCATATTAACATAAATACTAAGATATTGAAAAAAAGAAGAAAAAAAGGTTCAAGCACAGTGGTCTGAAGAATGCACCCTGACAAATATGTTTTATGATTGAGAGAGAGAGACTTATACTTGGGACTACTGAGTTTTCTTTTCCTTGCTACGGGGCATTGGAATCTTCTGTAAGATATTGTTATCAATTTTCCTGTACTGTGTTTGAAAGGATTTATGAGCTCCGATCAACTTTTCATCAACATGATCCTGGTATTTGTCATACAACACTGGAACCGACAAACTAAGAAGAACCCCTGAGGATATATTTTAGCCATAATCAAATTAATGCATAGAATTATGAATAGACAATCACACAGTGAGATAGGAAGGTTTCCCAGAAGAAGAAGAAGGAAAAAAATATCAACTCACCAATGTAAAGCAGGGTAAGCAAGTTGAAGAAAGAACCGATATAAGATACAAGCCACAAGCCAACAACAACCTGAAACCCAAATTGTACATCACAGAGTCATTCTCCCCTTTTGTCTATGCAAAAGACGAATATACACTACTCTGATTTTTTGTATGAAAGAGAAGAAATCATAGCACTTAATCCCACCTTAAAAAAGAGTTCCAAATTTCTCCCAACTGCAATGTCATGTGCTACTGACAGAGCTTGATTAGTCCACACCTGGAGAACTTTAGCAGCCTTCAAAATAGATTCTTCAGAAACTTCCAAATCAGGAATGGGAGGCAGAGGTCTGAAATATCACATAATTGAACATTCAATATAACCCCCAAATACAGAGGAGGAATTGCTTCAAAGCGTTAGGAAAGCCCAAACACACACTTGTTGAGAGAAAATGGGGGAGGTGTTGAAAACAAAACTGATCACTACATTTTATTGTAAGCAGAAAACTTCGCCATCCTCATCATCTTATCCTTACTTTAGTCACGTACGAACAGGGTCGGCTGCATGAATTCTCTTTTCCCTTTTCTATTGTAAGCCATCTCATCCTTAGTATTCAATTTTTAAAAATTGATTCTCATAATTTCATCAACGATTAAGTTGGGTCAATCTCTTTGTCTCGTACCTTCTACTAATAAACCTTTTATTACCAGTGCATCTATTTGTATTCGTCTAAACATAATTTCTCTTAGTTTCTCACCAATGAAAAGTCACTCCTATTTTTTCTCTCACATCACTAGGGATGCTATCTGCTTAAGAAAAACAAAGATTAAAGACAATAATTGAAACACATTATTGTTACAGTACATATATATACACACACACACACACCTACCTGTTGAGAAGTGAAGCTGATTTAGCCCAAAAGAAGAGGATTGCAACAAGAAGCAATATGACATTTGCCACGAACGATAAGATGTTGTAACCGGCATGCTCAAAAAGAAACCAGAGAGAGGTGGCGGAGACTAGCAGAACAACCGCTCCACACTGTCTCCTCCACAACAACACATCCGCAACTGCTCCAATATACATACATATATATATATACACACACTTAAACACCACATATATCATAAAAAAAAAAAACAGAAATAGCAGAACCTGTCTAAATTCCAATTGCAAACTTCCCCAATCAATCTAAGAACAGAAATGAGGAATTCCGAAATAAAATTAACGAACATGATAATTTTGGAGGTTAAGAAAATCAAGTAAACATAAGAACATATCGTAGAAACGGATCTATCACTCACACACACACACACACACACACATATATATATATTATACACATGCAAGAAAGTTTGTATGCATTTCTATATACATATATATATATAGAGAGAGAGAGTACCTGCACCACCGCCAAGAGATTGATGGACGGAAATTCGCTGATATTCTCCCATGCCTGTCCGGTTAGGGTTTCTGATTTTGGGAGAAAGAGGGAGAGAGAGAGAGAGAGGGAGAAGATGGTAATTTGCGTTACGATGGATTTGAAGCCATTGACGGTAAAAATAAAAATAAAAAATTGGAGAAATTTTGTTTTAATATTTGGATTTAGCAGAGAAAGGGAATCATTAACTACACGAATTTAAGTCATTGGGCTGGACTAAAAACAGCCCATGGTTTTGAAGCATGCGATAAACTTTCCAATATACACCTTTACTTTATATGTCGATGGATTGGATTTTTAATCCGATTTGATTTATCACTATGGAATTAGTAAAAAACTCTGACATTTCAATTATGATCCGACTCTAATAATTCATTTTATTAACAAATTCGCTATAAATTTTAGTGATTGGATCTGATTAAATATAAACAAACATACGAAGAATGTTATTAATTAATTATATACGTTAAATAATATACCTAATTATATCATGGATATAAATTAAATAAAGATTCATGATTTATCGGTATTCCATCATATTAGGTGATTAATAAATTTATCGAATTGGTTTACACATGTAATTATGTCCCCATTCCTATAGATTAGGCGAGTGTGAGTGCATCAAGACAACCACCTTCGGTTGTGTGGATCAACCACTACCAACTGCCTGGTAAAAGTAGTGTGAAGGGCTGTGTTTATATTTTAATTTTTTATTATATTTCGAGTAATTATTTTGTAAAGAAATAATTATCTAATTAGTGCTGTGAAACATCTCAAAATATATGCAGCTACAACAAAAATTGAATATCTTTCTTCGTAATATAATTTTGTGATCAAATGTCCATCTCATACCACTATGGACATATACAAAATAGAATCCAGTTAACTTTATTTAGAGTTATAAGATAATTACACATAAACTCATATACAATATGCTATAGCAACAACATATAGTTGCACTCGTAATTATAAATATTTTTTTGAATATTTTACCATTTCTTTTACAAAAATGGTGATACATGCAAATAAAAAATGAGTTCAAATATCTTTCCGCTAGAGTGATGTTCTTACGATGATGGACGATCACACGTAGGGGTCTGCACATATTATTTTTGACAAATTTTTGAAAAATAACAAATAGAAAGATCATTTTTTTTAATACACATTTTGGTATTAAACACAATATATATATATCATGGTTCGCAGTATCGGTTTCGGTAACGATCGCGGTACCAGTATAATAAATTCGAATAATAATAACTTTAAAAATGAGTAAATGTTGAATATTGGTGTTAAATAATAGTATTAGTACTTTTAAAAATAATTATGAACCTAACAATACATACCATAATAAACAATAAAGTGAACCATGATATAAAGTTATAAACACACGTTTGCTTATCAATCCGTTTCGGCAATTGTAGCCAAATTTTTTTCCCCTAGCCGAAAAAAAACCAAAGACTACAAAACAGGAAAATCTCCCTCAATACCTACAGACAGCCATGAGGCCCAGATAGATCATGAATAGTCACTAGACTTACAATATGATGCCCATTTATTCAATAAATGAGCTACACGATAGATATTGGAATGTTTTGCAATTAAGAGTTTCGTAGGAATTAATTGAGTAAATGGGCTTGTAAGGGAAATATTCTTTCAAAAGCAGGTAGAGAAGTCATTATCAAATCTGCCATCAGTGTCGCCCCAAATTATGTTATGTCTTGCTTCAAACTTACCGCTACTTTATACAAGCAAATGAGGAGTAAACTCCTTAATTTTTGGTGGTGCGGAAAGGAGGTTGGGTCATGTGCGAGATGGATTAGTTAGGATAAGTTTTGTGAGCATAAGGGATTGGGAGGTATTGACTTTAAAGATCTTGAATTTTTTAATATTGCTCTCATGTCCAAATTGGCTTGGCGATTAGAGATTGAAGATGGGTTATGTTATTTCGGGCTTTGAAATGTAAGTATTTCTCTAATTGTTTTTTCCTAAACTCTTTTTGTATTAAAAGTTCTTCTTGATTTTGGAAGGGTTTAAAGCATACCAAACCTTTGATAACAAAAAAAGAAAAGTATTGGAGAATTGGGGATGAAGCAAAAGTTAAAATATGGGATGACAATTGGTTGGATAATGGTGGTTGCTCTTTGACTCTTATAAAACCTCAGAACCCTGTTGTAGGTGTCGTGGTTGATCTTATTGATCAAACTATAAGAAAATGGAAGGTGAATATTGTAAGTACTTTGTTCAATAAGTGCGACAGTGACAGAATCCTCCAAATTCCAGTACGTCAATTTGGTGGTGAAGACTAGTTAGTGTGGGGTTTTAGCTCTAATGGTAGGTTTTCAGTCAAATTTGCTTATGTTGCTTTTTTTTTTTGAAAAATCTCACAACAATTCTGATCAACCAAAAAATAGCATCATTCAAGAATTTCATCCAGAATGAAAAAGTCTTTGGAATTTGACATCGAAAAAGAAAATTATTTTCTTTTTATGGTGATGTAGTCATAACAAAACTCCTGTTCTCACTAATTTAAAAATGTTAAAAATTGTGCAGGATACTACTTGCAAGGTTTGTGATTTATTTGATGAATCTTTATTACACTTGCTCTGTTATTGTCCGTTTTCTCAGGTTGTGGGGAAGACTTGTCCTCTTAGACTGGATTTAAGTTGCCACAATTGGAGCTCTTGGATGCATTTTTGGATTTGGTTGAATTCTCTTTTTAAAGCCTCGCCTAACGCGGCCGAGCACATCAGTTTATGTTCTTTCACTATGTGGTATATTTGGAAGGCAAGTGATTAGTACTTCAATTCTTCAAAGTGGGATCTTCATGTGGTCATTGATAGAGCGGTGGAAAATTTTAAAGAATTTTGGGTCTCCATTTCTCATGAACTTCGTATTTCTGCTCCGAGCATTGATCATCCCCCTTCTCATAAAGGTTTTGTTAAATTTAATATTAATGTCTCTTTTTGTAAGACCAACAAGGATGCTGGAGGTGGCCTTATTTTGCGAGACTTCATAGGGTGTCCTATCACTATAGCCACTCTTTTCTTTTCAAATATTTTTAGTGTTGAAGTTGCTGAAACTCTGATCCTTAGGAAATGTTTGATTTTGTTGTCCTCTTGGGGTTACAATCATGTTTTTATCGAAAGAGATTGCAGCGCGATCATGAGCTTCAAACCGAGTTATGAGCATGTTGTCATCATTCTTGAAGATGTCAAACTCTTAATTATAAAACATTTCAATTTTTCTTTGTTTTGGGATCGTAGGAATTAATTGTAGCCAATTTTGTGAAGCCTTACCAAATTGGCTACAATTTGATGCCAATTTTGTGAAGCCTTATCTTATTAGGTTTTGCAATTCACACGTATTGCTAGTACCGCTGAAAAATACACGTGTCATCCTTTTTGAGGGTCTCCATTCCAATTGTTTATGTCTAGTTTGATTAAGATAGATCCTCCACTGATTTGGTAGACAATGAGGTGGCCTTTTTGGTGTAATTTATTTTGCGGATATTTGCGAAAATCCCTTTAATTTCATATTAGGTGCGTAAAACTTTTATTTATTACAAAATATGTTTATAAACTCATTCTTTTTCTAAAATATTACTACTTATCCCATTATGTTTTGAAATAATATGAAATTTCTAAAATACACCTTTTAACATAATAAAATTAGTAAATATTTAATTAATAATAAATAAATAAAACAATTAAATACAAATAATTTTTTTGAAAGAAATCGGCTTAATTTTTTTTAATCATAAATAAATAAAAATATTTTTTTTAAAGAATATGATTTTTTTCAATTTTTATTATTATTTTTGAAAATAAAATTGTAATTCTTTTGTTAATTTTTTCTTAAATGTATTTTTTATAAATATATTTTCAAATTTTGTTTTTGTAATTTTATTTTATTTTATTTTTAAAAAAAACTAAACTGGATTAATTTGTTTAATCAAATATTAAATAAATAAAACTAAAAAGTTATTAAAAATAGCCTTATTTTTTTTCAAAATAATATTTATATTTTTGAAAAAAATATAATTTTTTTTGTTAATGATTTTCTTCAATATATTTTTTATAAACATATTTTTTATTTTTGTATTTTTGAAAAAAAAAAACTTATTCTAAGGTATTTCAGACGATTCATGTCATAATAGGGGCAAAACGCACATATTTTCAAATAATAGGGTTTCAAATAACCACATGGGTGTTATATGCACTATATGCATACTACAGGGGTTAAACGCACCTAACCCTTATTTTGCTGATAACTTTTAGGCTTCGTTTGGTATAAGAGTTTTGAAAGGATTTGTGGAGAAAAGGAAAGAAATGATAGTGCTATATGTGTTTGGATTGACATTTTGAAAAGAAATGAAATGATTTGGAAGGATAAACCTATAACTACAAAATCCTTTAGTAGTATCTCTCAAAAAATGAGAAGATTTGGAGAGAAAAGAAATTATAACAACTTTAAGTATTAAAATAACAAAATTATCTTCTATAATTAAAAGAACAACTTTATCAACTAAAGGATATACTAGTAATTTAATTATTATCCTTTCTTTTATTTTCGCTCATTTGGTTTATCCAAACAAGAATGATATCATTTCATTTTTTTTCTTTCATAATCTATCCAAACATAAATTTAAAATATTATTATCCTTTTTTTTTCCCTCATAACTAATGTTATCATTTTTTATTTTATTTTCTCGTGTCCATCCAAACGAACCTTAAGCTCAAGTTTTTGGTTTCTATTAATTTTATTAAATTATGGCCAGCTATAGCTTTGTTATATTGATTTATCATATTACATACACAGCACATATATATAGCAATCAGTAGTATAGAAGATACATCATTCCATATACTCCCTCCGTCCCAATTTAATTGTCTACTTTGACTATTTTACTTATCTCAAATTAATTATTCAGTTTTAAATCTCAATACAATGTTATCATATACTTTCCCAAATTCTCCCTATTCAATAACTTCAAAAATTATGGGTCTCACTAAAATTATAATTATATTACATTATCAAATAGCAAAATATGAAACACAAAATATTAAAAGAATTGTTGAAAAGTCAAATGTAGACAACTAAATTGGGACGGACGGAGTATCATTTTATATAATTTATTATCTTTCTAATAAATTAATCACACACTTAATTCGATAAGATTGGATTGTCTCTAAAAATCTAATATTAACACTGCTGCGATTGCCACGTAAATCCACCTTTTAAATTAAGTATGATGAGGAAGGTTGAATTTAATCATGCATCATAAAATAGTACTATTTAGTAGTTATGGGACGTGTTGGTCATATGTGCTGATGTTGCAAATCATGGTTCGCGGAACCGGCCGGTTCGTAATGGTATTGGGCTGAATCGAAATCGGTTCAGCCCGATATATCGGGGGCAGGCCGGTTCACATCCGAATCGGCCGGTTCGCGCCGAACCGGCCGATATATCGGTGAACCGGTCGGTCCGTAACGGAACCGGTTTTGGTTGAACCGGTTCCGGATAAAAATAAAAAAAAATAAATAAAAAAAATAAAAGCCAAAAGTTGGGGATGTTAGCTTAAAATGAAGTAGTTATATCTTCTTTTTGGGGCAAGGATAAGTTGAGTATCTGACCAGTAATAAATGGCAAAAGTTGGAAATCAATATAATATTCATATATACTGTATATATATTTTCAATACATATTATTATATAGTTAACATTATACCATCACACCAACAAATATTTAAGTGTCAAAAGTTAATATAATGTATAGATACAGATGCATCATCCATGTCATTTTCTCGTTCATATTATATACTTTCTCCGTTCCGTCCCAAAATAAATGTTCACTTTCCTTCTTTTAGTTATCCCAAAATAAGTATCTATTTTGAAAAGTCAAAATATTTTATTTGATCAATTTAATCTTCAAGCATTAAAGTAATAAAACATATATATTATAAATCATCACATCACTATGATAGGACCATGGATAAAGTTGGTATTTCATTCACTAATACTACAATAAAAGTCATTATCTAAATATCTTTAAAAAATATATAAAATTTACTTAAAATTATCAAAAAATCATCAAAGTTTAGTTATGTTGTCAAAAATACCATATCAGTACATTTTTACCACCATGTGTGAGTTTTTAAAAAATTCACGCTTGCGATAACCGAAACCGTTACGTAACCCTGATACTGATCCGGTTCCGTTACACCGATACCAAAACCGTTACACTAACCGAAACCGTTTTTGCGAACCATGTTGCAAATATTGATCCTAAAGGTGTACATAGCTTATTATTAAGGGTAATACTTACCTAAGGTATCATTTACACATATGACCAACTCGTCCTTATTTTTTACACCTTATTTTTCTAAACCTACATTATTTATACCCCCATTCCAAAAATACCCTCAATGTTAATATTTGTGGTGTTTGAAAACAAGGTTTGTTGAGATACGTGATATTTGAAAACAATATTTACTATTCTCATATTCTATTATCCAAATAAGGTATCAATTTTTTATTTTGGCATAATTTTTTTTTTTCATTTATAGTAAAATATTAAAATATTTAAAAACAAAAAAAAAAATCTAATTGGTAGTTCGAAATATTTTTTCTCTTTTTTAAATTAATATTTTTATATTTTACCCTAATTGGTAGTTCAAAAAAAATTTATTTCGGCAATAATTTTTTATTATTTATGCCAAAATAAAAAATTAATGCCGAAATATTTTTTCGAACTACCAATTATTGTAAAATATAAAAACAAAATTAGTCCGAAATATAAAAAAATATTTTGAACTAACAATTTTTTTATATATTTTACCATAAACGAATTTATTTTTTTTATTTATGTCAAAATAAAAAATTAATGCCAAAATATTTTCCGAACTACCATTATTGTAATATATATATATATATATATATATATATATATATAAAATCAGTCCAAAATATAAAAAAAATATTTTGAACTACCGATTATTTTTTATTTTTAAAATATTTTACCATAAACGAATTTATTTTTTTATTTATGCCAAAATAAAAAAATTAATGCCAAAATATTTTCCGAACTACCAATTATCGTAAAATATATATATATAATCAGTCCAAAATATAAAAAATTATTTCAAACTACCAATTAATTTTTTTTAAAAAAATATTTTACCATAAATAAATTTATTTTTTTATTTATGCCAAAATAAAAAATTAATGCCGAGATATTTTATGAACTACCAATTATTGTAAAATATATATAAAACATTAGTCTGAAATATAAAAAATTATTTCGAACTACCAATTAATTTTGTTTTTTGTTTTTGTTTTTAAATATTTTACTATAAACCAAATTATTATTTGATTTATGCTAAAATAAAAAATTAATGCCAAAATATTTTCTGAACTACCAATTATTGTAAAATATATATAAAAAATTTAGTCCGAAATATAAAAAAAAATATTTTGAACTATCAATTATTATTATTATTTTTTCTTTAAATAATTCTTATATATTTTACCATAAACGAATTAATTTTTGGATTTATGTCAAAATAAAAAATTAATGTCTTGTTTTGATAATAAAATTTGAGGGTAGTAAACCTTATTTCCAAACACTACTTATCTCAACATTGAGGGTAGTTTAGGTATTAAGTGACATTAGGGGGTGTAAATGATGTGGGTTTAAAAAATAAGGGGTGTAAATAAAGATTGTCAAATCTGAAGGGGTCTGATTGAAATAAAAATAAACCTTAGAAAGTGTAAATGAAATTAATGATGGAGATATCAAAGGTGCTTTAAGCTCAAAAGACATTGAAGACAATGATGGAGATATCAACACAAAGCTTAAAGAATTTGAAGATAAAAAAATTGGGTAAAATAATATTGGGTGAGTGCTAGATTAAATGTAAAGTTATTTTTAAAATAACTTATTTGAAGGCTCAACTCTTGACAAACTAGTATATAGGATCATGCATATCATTAACATCATTCATGAGTCCTTGCATCATTAGCATTAGACTATGCACATCATTGATGATACATTTATATATATAGTCTTTGTTAAGTTGAGTTAGTTCAAGCTTTCATAAACTATGGAAGAACTAAACAAAGATATTGTCCTAGAACCATAAACTAATTTCATATAACTTGAAATGGATTCTAGATTTATATTAAGACTTTGAACAAAATTGTTATATCATGAAAAACTTTTGTCTAATATTGAGAATTTGTTTAAATTGAAAAATCATTTTATGATCTCAATATTGACTTTAGGCATGTCAATGACCTTATTAAGTCTCTAAGACATCCTAGGAGTGTGTTTAAGTCATTTCGAAAAAATCCCAAAAGATTTCACGAAAAACCGTTAAGTGTGTTAGAAGTGAGCTTTTAATTTATATATCCATCTATTGAGAGATATGTTGTATACACTCAAAATTCAATTCCTATTTTTTGTGAGTGAAAGACCAAGAAGTTGTCTTGGCTTGGAATGAGCTTGTTGAAGCTTTGTAAATGTTTCTCTCAACTTTAAAAAGAGAGGATTCGGTTGGCTCTCCACCCGCAAGAGTGAGCAAAGGTCGGCTCTTCACCCGGAAGCAAGAGTGATGGAAGGTTGGCTTTCCACCCGCAAGAGTGAGCAAGGATAACTCTTCACCCAAAAGAAAGAACATGTAAGAGTTTGTTTTTCACTCGCAAGAAAAACACGATAGTGGAATCCTTGAGAGGTTTTCTCAAGGCATGGACGTAGACCAAAGCTTTGGTTGAACCATGTAAAATCTCGGTGTCTTGGTTTGCATTTTCTCTATCCCTTAACTCCTTATTTTGCAAGCAATTTCATTTCAATCTTGAGCTTTATTTATCAATGCTTGAAAATTGTGTGTGCTTAAATATTCATGAGGAGATTGGGAAAATGCTTGGTTGAAGTAAATTGCAATGTGAACTTGATTATAACTTAGATTATAAATCTTTTACTTGATCATAAATTTGATATAATCTAGTTGCACACCAAATATTTGATGAAATGCATCTTAAACAACCAAGGCCTTTAAAAGTTTATATGCATCCCAAGTGTTTGACAAAATGGATATTCAACACAACTTTTTCATGTCAAATAACACTTTGCATTATATCCATATATATGAGAGAAAAGTGCTAATGCATACTTTGATTGCTTGAATTAGTTGTTATTCTACTTGAATCCGTTATGCATGTATTTGATAGTGTAATTCATTGTTCATGATTTAAAGTATGAATTGAGGCAGACACTTAAGTAATTATCTTATTCACTAGGTTGCGTTTGGTAACGGTTTGGTGCGGTGTTAGTTTTTGGTTTTGGTTTGAGTTGGATTGGATTTGGTTTGGTGTGGTTTTATTTTGGTTCCAAACCATGTTTGGTGCAGATGGTTTTGGTGTGAGAAAAAGTGATGCTGAAAAACCAAACCATGTTTGGTAGAGTTGGTATGGGTTAAAATATATTAATATTAATATTAAAATTAAAATATATTAATATACTAATATATTAATATTAAAATTTATAATATTAAAATATATTAATATATTTTTATTATATTAATATTTTAATATTAATATTAATATTAAAATTTATAATAATATTAAAATTTATAATATTAAAATATAAATATTATATTCGGTGCTACAGTGATTCGGGTTGCTACAGTGGTTTGCTACAGTACCCGCACCATCCAAAACCATCAAAAAGATGGTTCCAAAATTCTTCACAAATTTGGCACCATGGTTTGCTACAGTAACAATACCATTTTTTGGCACCATTTTACCAAACATGGTTTGGTACCATTTTTGGCACCAAAACCATATTTTTGGCACCAAACCTGTTTACAAAACATGCCCAAGTGTTTGACTAAAGCTCTCTAAAGATTATTTTTGTTAAAACAAAGTCAAACCGAAAAAGGATCAAAATTTGTCATTCACCATATTCACCCATCTAAGTGTCAATATTTGGCCAACAATAACCATCCATCACTTCATCATCATCAAATTCTGAAATTGCATTCAAATATTTGAATATTATAAGTTGGTGACTGCAAACTAAAGGTATTAATATAAATGATTCTATATGATTTTTATCAAATTAAAATTTATTTAATTTATCTAAAATGGATTTCAACTATCATAAAAAGGCTCCACACTAAAAAGAACACATTATCATTATTCTAACGAATTAAAAACAAAAAAAACTAAGATTGTTTAGAGCAATGACAATTTATGCAAAACAAAATATGGCAAAAAGAATTTTTTATAATGATGAAGAGCATTAATAATTAATCTTTTGATTGACATTGTTTTGGCAATTACTTGATTTAGTTTCACATGGATGATATTAAAAAATTAAATATGGAATTTAAATATAAAGAAGAGGATTTGGAATATTTGAAAAAGATTTTAGTGATTTTGGAATGTGACCGTTAGACTAAATCTAATGATTATTATTAAAAGTAAATATGCTTATCTTAACTACATGAGACTCAAGAGATCAAATATATATATATATATATAATATAGAGAAGCTGAGATATTATTCATCGGTCATAAATTATTTGATTCAAATCATGATTGGGTAAGTTTTTTATGGAGACAATTAACTTACATGTGAAGCTGATTATTTTAGAATTATGTAGTCTAAAACTATACAAATTTTATTTTCTCGTAGTTGTTTGTAACAAAAAATAATAAGCCAACCTTCTAATTTTATACCAAAGACAAGTGACAGATATCACCGCACTCAAATAATAGACCAACCTATAATTTTAGACAAAGACATGTGACACTCACGCCACATAGCCTCCTGATACATACAAGCAGCTAATTAACTAGTTGATTAGCTGAAGATATTCAATAGAGAAGGCAATTTTTATACCACTTCATCTTGATGTCTCATTTAAGATTAAGAACGAAGGAAAATATCTCAACTTCTATATATATATATATATATATATATATATATATATAGTCGTGAGACTGCATCCAATATATCCAAACTCTTGAATACCATTCCATAAAACTCTGTGTGCTTTTTCACTATCACTGTGTGGTGAAATGGATAGTTTGGGAGCGGAGAGAACAACAACAGGATGGGCAGCAAGAGACCCATCTGGGATTCTCTCACCCTATACCTACACTCTCAGGTAATCTGTTAATATCAAAATTCAAAATTAACTACCTAGCCACCTCTTTTTAATTAATTAATTAATTAATTGATTCATTAATTTCAGGTATATATTAATTTCATCTCTAGCTACCTCTCTAAAATCCCTACATTTCTTTATATTAATTATCTCAGGAATACAGGCTCAGAAGATGTTTTCATCAAGATACTCTGCTGTGGAATTTGCCATACTGACCTTCATGAAGCCAAAAATGAACTTGGCACGTCCAATTACCCCATGGTTCCCGGGTATATATATATATACATACCTACATACATCTCTTTTTTCTTCTCTAATATAATACTAATGTTATTATACGGCTACTCATCATCAATACTTGTCTATAGTACTCAGATATGCTAGTTTAATTTACGTACAAATATTAATTGTTATGTTAATGTCTCCTCGTCTCCATGAAGGCATGAAGTGGTAGGTGAGGTGGTGGAGGTAGGATCAGATGTGACCAAGTTCAGAGTGGGAGACCTGGTCGGAGTTGGTCTGATCGTTGGATGTTGCAGGAAGTGCCACCCATGCAAATCAGACGATGAGCAGTACTGCAGCAAAAAGATCATGACTTTCAATGATGTCTATACCGACGGCAGACCCACCCAAGGTGGATTCGCGGGTGCCATGGTGGTTGATCAAAAGTAATCAAAACACAGTACCCTCCTTCACCATTCATGTGCATAAATTTATTTAAATTACACACCTTAATATATATTTTAGACCAAGTTTACCAAGTTCTGATTTAATTTGAATGTCTAGTGATATTACAATATAAAGTGTATTAGTCACAAGTGAGATTATAAGTTTATTATAATCTTAGTTCTAATCATTTTGCTAGATTAAAAACATAAAAATATGGGTAACATACCTTGATCTCGGGTTTGGTTCAATTATTTATGACGATTATGTTCATTTATTTTTTATTAAATTGTATGTTTTTTTTAGTTTTGAAGTATAATCTCAAAGACCCCCTTCTCGTTTTTTTAGAGTTAGATTCGTGACTTATAAGCGTTGTGAAAAACTCAAAATTCTTTGATTATATTTAACACGAATTTTGATATTATCAGAGAATAATAAGAATATACTCGGAGTAATAAACACCTACCTGGGTATAATTGAATAAAACTTCACCCAGTAGAATCGAATCAAACCTCAAGAAATATCACTGTATTTAAGACGGAGGTGATGACAACTTTCACTATATATACTGGTGTTATTTCACATTCAAATGACAAGTGAAATGCATTCTAAATTTTATTACATTATGGGTACGTAGGTTTGTAGTGAAAATACCGGATGGGATGGCGGCGGAACAGGCGGCGCCACTACTATGCGCGGGAGTGACAATATACAGCCCGCTGAGCTACTTTGGTCTGAAACAGAGTGGACTCAGGGGAGGCATATTGGGGCTTGGAGGGGTTGGACACATAGGGGTGAAGCTAGCAAAGGCTATGGGTCATCACGTGACTGTCATAAGCTCTTCTGCAAAGAAGAGAGAGGAGGCTATTGACCATTTGGGAGCGGAGGAGTACCTGGTCAGCTCGGACATGACTGGGATGGAAGAAGCTGCTGAGTCGCTCGACTACATCATTGACACAGTGCCTGCGTCCCACCCTCTTGAACCTTACCTTTCTTTGTTGAAGTTTGATGGCAAGTTTATTTTGTTGGGGCTTGTCAAGGTCCCTCTTCAGTTTGCCTCCCCAATGGTCATAAATGGTAAACGAAACTCTCCCTCCCTCTCTCTTTGTATATGTATATATTTATCCGTGTATATATATATATGTTTTATTGGGTATATGTTTTATATATTAAGGGAGGAAGACGATCTCAGGGAGTTTCATAGGGAGCATTAAAGAGGCTGAGGAAATGCTTGAATTCTGCAAAGAAAAAGGAGTGATTTCAGTGATCGAAGTGGTAAAGATGGATTACATTAACACTGCTTTGCAGAGGTTACAGAAGAACGATGTCAGGTACAGATTCGTTGTCGATGTCTCCGGCAGCAAACTTAATTGATCAGTAAACTTTGGTACTAATAATAATATGAAGAAGACCCCAATTCTTTGGAATGTCGTCTATTATTGTGTGGTACTTTGTTGATGTTTGTTTCTTAAGGTGTGAAATAATATTGATGTACAATAAATAATGTTCATGCTTTGTGTTTGTTGTGTCCTCTATGTTGTTTATGGATTGAAATGGACTTTATTATGGCAATGGAAAGGGAAAGGTATTGAACATGATATAGATGACTTTAGATAAGATTTAGTTTCGAAGTGTCACTTGTTATGAAAGCATAGAGAACCCAATACATATACGAGTGGATGCTAAAAATTTTGCATACCAACAATGGACGTTTATGCATCAATCATGGTTGGAGAACTTTCACCGTACATGCATATACATGTGTATATATATATATATATATATTTGGTGGGTCAGAATGAACTCATTTCCTCAACGAGTCAGCAACTTTCATCACAAATTGAATCATTAAATTGTGCCAAACATGTATAGCAACATTCTCTAATTAACATTTCACAAGGGCTAATATTGATTTTCGGAGGGACCAGATGTGATGTGAAATAAAACTAATTTTGACATTATTATACAGAAGTACTATCCCCAACCTCGAACCCGAGCAAAATGACAAGACGTCATGAAAAAGAGGCCATTGGAGCCACTATAGAAACTATGCACATACAAAGGAAGAAAACTAGAAAAGGCATCAATGGTCTTGTGGTCTAATGGTATTTCCATTCCTCTAAAATTGGGAGAGGTAGGGTTCGAGCCCTATATAGGGCTTATGTATGGGTGTGTAAGTGTGCGACTTCCTTAGCTCAGAATCACCAACATCATACCGACTGTATACCTTTTCTGGAGAGTGACCAATTTTCTGACTTGGAACTACCTGTTTGGCACATTAGTTCTTCCATTAAAGAAAGAACCATCATGCTATCATGACACACATTTTCAAAATAAAAACAAAAATGAGCACCTTCACACTAATTTGTCTAGGGTTTCAGCACTAACATTTAGAGCGGCATAGTTCCATATCTATGTTACTTCATCAAATAGCCATAGTATCTGATATACGATGCAGCAAATTAAGGAATTTTTGGCTTCCATAGTTACAGGTTCAAGGGAAAATACAAATCTAAAGGAGAGTGAAAGGCAAGAATATTTTCCTACAAGCTGTGCATGAGACTGCCAGATAGTATACCATCCTCTATAGCAAAACTGATTCAGAGCCAACCTAAGAACGAAATGGAAAAAATTCATGTGCGCATGTTTATGCCGAAATTTGGCAGTTGTATGAAATTCCTAGATATACAGGCACATCCAAGTGCAGTATTTTCAATTGGGGCAGTCAGTTTTTGATTGTTAAGATGGGATAAGGAAACACAAGGAAAATTCAAAACTGCAAGTAGAGGGCAAAAATCATTACATCCAACAGATTGGTTGACTGACTTGCCTTGCCATCGAAAGGAAACTTTAGGCCTCGACTTGATTCTAATCTTTCATTAGCAGCAGTGCAAGGCCTATGGAGAACAACAGAAGCTAGAAACTTTTTCCATGTGCTGACCTACCTTCCTCTGTAATCAAGCATCCCCTAGCCCCTTCTCATGTTAACAAATCACATGAACTAATCCACCTCATATCACTATATGTATTGTCTGAGTGTGGCCACGGTGAATCATACCCGTTGGCTAAAGTATATGTTCATCAAGTATCTTGAAGGATTGAAGCCACTTAGAACCACTGCAAGTCCAAACAAAACAAATTAGCTTCTGTAGCAACATTCGGATGAAAGGGGAGGGGGTAAAGAAAAACAAACACGACCGGTGACACTTACATATAGGTGAAAGGATGATGACTATCCCAATTGGATACAGGAAAAAAGTGGTTCTTTCTAAAAAGGGCAGCACTGCAACATGAAACATACCATCAAAACATTGATCTATCAAGACAGTTTGAAGGAGCTGTACTGGAATCGAAGCATCATCAACATATTCTAGTCCGGAACTGTACTTGAGCACTAGAGAGAAATATTCTGACAAATTTTTTCTGTTACTTTTTCTTAACATAAACTGCATGATATATCTTAACCAGGCCCAGGTAGTTTGGTAAATAACAAGGCAAGAAACAAGACCAGTTTCTGTAGCCATAAATGTATCCTTCAGTCCAGAAAGATCCTATATGTCGAACAACTAGGACAATGAATTGGGTAATTTGAGACTATGTAATTCTAGTTCAAGATGTATCTATCGTAAAGATGCTATGTACAACACAGGTAGTAATGGTCCCATGCAACCATTTGAACCAGAGTATTATCCATTTACTCGTATAGGAAAAAGCAACATAATCAGAAACAAGATTTAACTTACCATCATAACCTAAAAAGTTCAGGTAATGGTAGTATGAAGCCGCCGCCATAAAAAGCAAATTTGAGAGCAGAACTGGGATGAAACCATGAGCCACCAAAAGAGGTGATAGGAAATAATGTATCACTGCCACAAAATCAAGATCATAAATAACATTCTGGTCCATGAATTGAAGGGAACATTTCCAAGAGTGTAATACATATCAACTTCACACTTACCGTAAAGCAGAACGAACATTGGGAAGAATGAGTTGCAGTGCACATCAAAAGCATACAACCTGCATAAGAACAAGAAGAAAAATGGGGGGGGGGGGGGGGGGGGGGGGGGGGGGGGAGAATTAGTGGAACACTTAAATCAAATGACCTCATCCTAATTAAATTGACTAAAAATCTAAAAACTTAAATATTCTCTGACAAGCAAATAAAGTTTTCCATACAAGATGCACATAAAAAAGGACTAGTACAATGGTGACTAATTGGTTAAAAACTGTAAAAACCGGAAAAGGCTAGAGTTTCTGAACTTGCCATTCAACCCTTTGCTCCACAACATGACTGTTTGGTGCTTCCTCTCGAAGATGGGTATTTGTCAAAAACCTGCATGAAAGTTGGACAACAGAATCTCACATCGCACTAGTGTCACGGTACAAATTGTGCAAAAATCTAGTCAAGACACATCAGGCCATCTTGGTACAAAGGACAATGAATGTCAGAACAAAATGGAACCTCTAAGGCCCCACTGTTGTTCAAATAAAAAAAAATTGGTAGACATTATGAGCTAGTAGTATGAAAATATCAGTAAAAGAAATAGTAAGGTATGGATACATCAGTAAACGCTACATTAAGAAATAAACAAAAGAAGTATTGAGAGTATTTAGTATTAGTAATGGCTCATACCAACAACATGTAGCTAGAATTGCTCCAGTTATTAAAAAATGAAAGAGCAATACGGAAATGAGCACGAAGGCAGCATGTGCTGCACTATGATCATACCTGGAATAAGTAAAAAAATTGCAAGATTTGGTTAGAATCAGCATCAAAATACATACAATACTACTTAACAAAGATTGAATGTTGGAACAGCCTAAAAGTATAATAAAGATAAAAATAATCGAACTCCAAAGAAATTTTGGATCCATGAAAGTTATTAAACCCAAAAAGTGTAGCTACATTTAAGATGAAGCATCAGCCTTTGGCATTTACATCTTTTATCTTCTTTTTCTCTGAATGGAGGCATTCTGACAAGACTTCCTTGCCAAAAAAGTGTTTTGGTAGCTCAAAGATACTTAAAATTAAAAATTCAATTTGGCAGACAATTAAACATCAAATTGAGCATGAACAACAGCAACCAGTGAGAATAAGCAAAACTTACGCAACACAATAAGCCATAGTAGAAACAGCTAAAAGAAGACTGCAGATTACGACAAAGGCTGGATCATCACGTGCCCATTGATTCTTGGTTTCTGAGACCAAAGAGGAAGATAAACAACAATCCAATTCCAACTATCACAAAGCAGCAAAAATACAATAAAGTGTTATGTTATCTAACTACGGCGCTTTATATAAAAAGATACAACACAACTTTTTTTAAAAAAAATAAACAAATCTGTCCACTCTAGATTCACAATATGTACACAGGAGAAAAGATACTCCTTTCTTTCTTGCCACAACCAGGCCATTTGGATAAATCATCACTTTTTTAATGTTACAAGCAATAAATGATACTTGTAGACGGATATAGTTCTTTTAGATCAAAATAGGCATAACATTCACATAACACAAAGTTGGCCTACAGAAAATTCATCAGCACCAACCAGAGACAGCTATAAAATAAACGACAGAAGGTGGACTTACGCTTGTGGTACTTAGTGTGCTGATAGCTTTATCCATTGTGTAGTCCCACATGCAAAATGCAATTGAAAAATTAGAAAACTCCAACAAAACCTTTTCTTTGGTAATGATAAAACAAAATCCAGTGATTTTCATAAACAGTTAATTCATTACTTGTGTTCTAGTCCAACATTGAGCACAATAAACAAACAAGATTTTACAATACAGAATGCTAAGATTGTGATCATTTCGTATACTTGGTAATGGAACTGTAAGCTAATTTTAGCATAGTATACAATTCGGAATCTTTGCAATATTAAGGAATGATTTTCACTATTTCCTTATACTAATGGAGGTCAATTAAGAATGCAATAGTCTTGTCAGTTAAACCAATATCTAAGCAAGCAAGAGTAGAAGGATGTTAGGTGGGAAGGGAAATTATGCATCAAAATGGTTGAATCCATATAATGAGTGCACAAACTAAGGGAAATAATTGAAATAAAAAAAAATAAAAAAATAAAAAGAGAGAAATAAAGAGGGGGGAGGGGGCCTTATTTAGTAGGGAGATAGAATTCAGACAACTAAATACATAATACGTAAAGCAAATGATAACTCCAACAGCATCTCCATCAAGCGCAATAACTTGGTATTCGTCACAAAAAACATATGAGCTATCAGTATAGCAATAGTATTTATTAAGCAAAATAACTTCACTCCCTGAGATTCTGGTCAAGCTGACCTTCATTTGACCCGACAACAAAAACTTCAGTTGAGGTGCCTAGATCGATATACATATATATATTGCTTTTTCCACAGGTGCAGGGCATATATATATATATATGTGTGTGTGTGTGTATACTGCAAAAACTGACCATGAGACCAGTTATAACTCTACCCCAAAAGATAAATAGAGAAGAATAGTGGAGCTATCGCATTGCCATCTTTACTGCAGCAACAATTACAAGAAAAGGGTTAATAATACAAAAGGGCGGATACGTACACAACTTTAGGTGAGGTGCATAGATTGAGCATTTGCCAGAAAGTATATTCAATATCCATTTGTTGCCACTGCATTCCACCAGACAAGAAAAAATCCATGTTTTAGAAAGAGAAGGTGAAAGATGAAAGGAAACAAATCCAAATACATACATCTATATAGCATTCCTTCTTAGAAGACATGAGATATTTTCATGCAATGATGAAGTCTCACTCCAAAACTCTACTATTCTACAAGAACCCAGGTGCTAGCAATAATTATCCCCATTATGATTGTAAACCTGAGTAAATTTGATAAGGAATCTGGCATTGATAATAACATGATAGCAAATTCGAAACCAAAAAGTTAATCAAAACAATCATTTTCAAATAGGCTAATAAGAAAACTTTACAAGATCATTCTTAGACCAACTATGTTGTATTGGCGAAGTGTTGGGCCAACGCCTTAATGTAACGGAAAGGAGAATACTAAGATGGACAAGTAAAGTGACTAGGAGAGATAAGGTTACCAACGAAACGATAGTGTGAGAAAAAAAAAAAGGTGTAGCACCCTTTAGTGAGAAAAATGAAGGGAGTAGACTTAGATGGGTGGACACATGTCAGAGACCTAGAGATATCAGTTACGCGAGAAAGACTAGTTGTAATAGAAGGAAATAAATGGACAAGGCTAAAAAAAATAACACTGGATGAGGTACCTAAAAATAACTTTAAAAAGTAAAACCAGTAGGAAAATGACATGTAATAGGAGACAGTTGAGAGCTTGAATTCACACGTCCGCCCCCATCCATATGGGATAGAGCAAGGATGATCAGACAATTGTAAAGCTATTCTGTTTGATAGCACAAATACACACACACACACACACACACATTATGTACATATATGTGAATCCTGGACGCCCATGTAACAACTCACGACAAAATGTCTTCTCTCTCTCACCCACACACGCACGCAGAGCTTGATCTCTTCAGGAAAATTTAATATCGCCATCAGTCACCTCAACCATTGTTCACCAAAAACAACTTGTTGTAAAGCACCCCATTACTTGTAAAAGAAGTCATCCAGTCGAGACACAAGGTCTTAAGTTTTAGATATTCATTTTCTGATAGTGTCAATGCTAGAACATGTAAGCTTATTGCCAAAATCCAAAACAGAAAGATGAACACTATACGCGGGGCGCCGGGGGGGGGGGGGGGGACATATATGGGGACTATATAGATTACTAGCTTGCAATAGGTTTAACCCAAAAACTGGTTAGTGTGACCTGTGCCATGAATGAGACTGTCCTTGACCAAAAAGGCATCATTCTGACCTAGTGATCTATAGTACCTCATATCATGTGTGGGCGCCGCTATGGACTGAGACATGGCTTGAAATGTGTATGAAAGTTCAATATAGTGAATGAGCCCAACCATGTATATCAAGCTCTAGCACAATTCTTCAAGAATGACCCCAATTTCCATGTTGAGAGGCAAACCATTCGGCAAGAAACTACAAATTGAACACCTGATGAGGAAACAAATACCAATGCACATACTAATTCCGCGCATCCCAAACTCAAATCAATGAAGTATTTTTTTCTCTGACTTTTTTCTAATATCTTTCAATCAAAAGAAAAGATAATCAATCATCCCCAAATTTCTTTAAACTATAGAGACCTGAGAGTTGTTCGCTGTATATTGCACCAAGGTGAAACATCCCAAATCCGAGCCAAGATAGATAGAGGACTAAACACTCAACATCACATACTACTGAAAACCTTGAAACAGCACGGCACTCAACACCAGAACTCAAATAGAAACCAACCCAGTTCTGTTAAAACATAGATATTAAAAAAATGAGCTCCTAACCGCAGTTTCAAAATTCATCTACCTAAATACACCATCATCAACTTCCAAATACAAGATATTGCATCCCCTACATGCTAAATCAATAGACCTTTAAGATGACTGAAATTCGCCAAAGCTGACGAAAATGCACCACTCATTCATCACTCACATATCAGAAACCATGTGTTTCACACTCACTATAAACCCCAAAACCTTGAAAACCCTCCAAAATAACCTAAAGATTCAACAGAGAATTACTTCATAATTTCACAGATTTTGATTTAAAATTATATTTCTTCTATTTTCATGTCAAATTGTGAATTATATTTTCCTGATGGAATCTTATATCAGAATTCTGTTTTTCCATGTAGAATTAATATGTGAGAAACATAACACTAGCAGCTTAGATGTAGAAAAAAAATGTGGCTAGAGTGGTGATCAGATCTAGTAAGGTGCATAGAAATTGGAAATAGGAACTACATACAACGACAAGTACATGTACAAAGAACTGCTTCTATATATATACATATGTATGTATATATACATAGAGAGAGAGAGAGAGAGAGGAACCTTGACAATTCGTCGGAGGTACTGAGGGAAGACGGGATTGGGTCGAGCTTGAGAGGGCGTGCGACCTCTTGATACGGTGGGCAGCATTTTCTCTTCTTCTTCGACAATCAAAGATCTCCCCAATTTCACACACACATACACACACTGTGTGTATTGAGCCTCTTGGATCAAATGGCGAAAACAGGACGCAACCAACAACAGTAAGCGGGACGTGTTTCTCTTTTCTGGTAGGACTGCAGATGGAGATGGAGCATATCCGGTCAGATTCAATACCCACCCACTAACCCCACCCCCATTCCGTAGTCGGCTTAGCCCATAGTTCTTAGAGCCCGTACTCGTCAAGGTTTAGAGCCTATGATGCACGGACCATTCGTCTAGGGTTGTCGTACCCGTATCGGATATACGTGTCTGTGTCAAACGCACAAACATGCCAAAATACGTGTTTGACATACCAAAAACGGTTCTTGACTTTTTTTAAAATTGAACACTTAGTGCTTGTTTGGTAGATGGTGTGGAGTTGGTTTTTGGTTTTGGTTTGGTTGGAGTTGGTGTGGTTTTATTTTGGTTCCAAACCATGTTTGGTGCAAATGGTTTTGGTGTGAGAAAAAATAATGCTGAAAAACCAAACCATGTTTGGTAGAGTTGATATGGGTTGAAATTCTGAATATTAATATATTAATAAATATTATAATATTAAAATATATTAATATATTTTAATATTATAATATTAATATATGGGTTTCACATTTTATTTATTAATAAATATTAATATATTAATATATTTAATTTTTCATAAATATTTAATTTTTCAAAATATTTAATTTTTCAAAATTTATTAATATCAAAAATGAATTTGCTACAGTGTTGGTACCAAAACCAAAACCATGAACCATAAAAAAAGATGGTTCCAAATTTTCCAAAATTCCTTCATAAAGTTGGCTCCATGGAGTTGCTACAGTGTTGGTACCAAATTTCCACTCCATTTACCAAACATGGTTTGGTGCCATTTTTTCAAACCAAACCCAAAATTTTGGCTCCATTCCATTAGCCAAACAAGCACTTAGTGGACACGCGGCGGATCGGTTGATTCAATGAAAAATAGATGTCTTATGGAGCCGGTAATTTAATGGATCACTTTTGGAACTTCAACACCTCTAATTCAATTTTTGACTTTGAAAATACTTGAATATCTTTGTTCTTCCTTATCTTGTGAGAGAAATTAGATCACATATTTATTTATCCACTATTTGAAGAGGAACAAGATAATATCATAAAGAGCCGAATATTTTGTATTTCTACCTTCCAATCTTTGTCTTCAATCAGAAAAAATTTCACAATATAACGAAAGAGAGACTAAGATGACGGATGTTGGGGAAAATGTATTTGATTCATTGGATAGTAGTAGAATGAAGAATTTTGAACGTTTCAGACATTTCATTTAACTTATTTGTTTATAAGTTTATTTTATTCTCATTATTTAAGTGATAAAAGAAGTGTTTGTGTAATATAATATGTATATATAAAAAAATATATAATTTTTTATAAACATGTTGGGGCCGTGTCATGTCCTAATTTTTTAAATTTGTCGTATCGCCGTGTCTGTGTCTTTGCTTCATAGTTTAGAGCTCTTCTATTTATTTATATATTTTTTCTTATATTTATTGTCCAAAGTAAATGTTTTATATCTATAACATATTGCTTAACGTTATAAGTTTGAAAAAAATCATATATTAATCATCCCCGACAATAGGTATAAACACTAAATAAGCCATGACTGGCTTACTTAACAATTTGTGTGTTTGTATCTTAACAATTTGGCTTACTGTGTGTTTGTATCTCCATGGTGAATTGCTTCAAATGGCATACTCCAACCAATCATTCACCTCGACTTTCTATAGCAAGGATGCAAAAATGAAGCACTTGAAATTCCATCTCCAATCTCTGCAAGCACAACAACATCAATAGCAAATGAACCCTCCTAATTTGTTTGGATCTTACCAGTCCAATCTTTTTCCTACATATCACTCTTTACCCATGTTCCAACCCTTGAACCTCTCTTCTCCAGGTTTCGGGAAAACAAGCCTTTTTGTTTCCCCTGAAATACCAAGCCTTCTAATTCCTTCACCAAAGAAAACCCCATCATATATTGCTTCCACCTCAACACTAAAACCAGTCCCTCAGACTATGCCTCCACCACCTCCAGATGCTAAAGCCAAATCCCCTGAACAATTCATGTTAAAATCAGGGGGGACTAAACCACAAAATCCCATTATTAAACTTCTGATGACTATTGCAAATCTTCCTGACTCAGGAAACATTTTCCAGATCAACCCTGAATTTGATTCAGAGTCTTCTGTTGATTTTGAAAATCAAGCTCCATTTATCCATATGGTTTAACTAAATCCTCCTGGTCCCTAACCTAACCTATGGTCGAAGAAGTCATTGATGAGCCTTCAGACACTCCTCCTCCATCTTTTCCTCAACCAAACTTTTCCTCTACTCTATTTAACCAAAGATTTTCTATCAATGACATCCCGCATTCCAAATGGATTGACAAGTTCTATGAGATTCATGTCTGGTGCACTGCTAAAATGCTTCTCCCTAATGTTGATCTAAGAACAGTTTTAACCAAGTGCGTTGTCAAATTCCTTGGTCGTCTACGCCATTGGTTTATCTCTCTTGGAGAATACAGAAAACTCCAACTTCTCCAGGCCCCAACCATCTCGGCATTCATTGATGTCCTTCACAACTAATTTCTAGGATCCACTAATGCTCAACTCAGTTCTATTCGTGAAGAATACCTCAGCATGAGATGTTGTTCCTTTAAGAGAAAAGATTTAGAACATCACTACCTCAGAATGTCCCAAAGATCCTACATCTTAGGAGGAATTGACGATGTCAATTTAAAGCACTCATTCTTGAATTCTCTGCTTGAACCTCTTGGCAATGAAACTTTCCGGCTACTTCAGACCAAGAACATGGCGTTAAATAACACCTCACTTGGTGCCATTTACCAGCATACTCTACAAGCTCTAGAGAAACTCTGCAATCACCAACAGTTCCTCAAAAAGTTTCACGAACAAGACAAACTTCTTGGAAAAGTCTATGAGCGACCTGACCTTCTCATTAAATGCAAAGACAAAACATGCACTTATGGACCTACTTATAAGAAATCCAAACATTTCTAGAAATGGAATTCCAGGAAGTTTTCGTCGTCCAAATTTCCAAAATTCTACAAAAAGAAAAAATGGAAGTTCTTCAAAAAGAAACCATTATGTGGCCAGAGAAAATCATACCGGTGCTATATTTGCAGAAAACAAGGCCATTATGCAAAATAGTGTCCACATAAATTAGCCCGAGAAAAAATGGTTAATTTTCTCTCTACTGTTTCGATCCAAACTGATGATTTTGAAGATGCCGACATTGAATCATTGTTCTCCATTGACGAAGAAGCCACATCCAAAACCATTTTGGCTTTCTCTCTCAAAGAACAAACCCTTGACTCATCATCAGAATCCTCTGGATCTGAGGACAATTTTCCTTTTGATATTTTCTCTATTGAATCGATATCACCCTCATTTCTTGTCCAACATCTTGCCAAAGTTCATGTCCTCTTTGAAAAATATGTCAAACCTATTCCTGTGATAGCCTTTTTTTATACTGGAGCCTCATGCTCAATTATGAATCCTTCCATCCTTCATTGCTCTTACTGGGAACCTTATTTCTCACCTTTCACCGTAGCCAATGGTGAGACTTTCATCATAACCCTTAAGAGTAAGCCTATTACTCTTCAGATTTTCCCTGGATACATTGTAAAACATCAAATCTATGGTTCTGAGCTCCCTGACAAAGATTTGCTTTTAGGATTTGATATTTTACAAAACCTTCACAAAGTCTCTTGGATGGCCAAATGATTAAAATTCAAAAACTATTTCCTTCCATGGACTACCCGATCAAACCTTTTCTCTGTTGAAAGTTTGATTACCATTAGACAGGTTATCATCCAGTCCTCATGTGCAGAATTTCATACCCAGTTCCTTACCAAATGTGATCACCCCCTTTGGAAAAATCATATTTTCTTCATTTCCCTTCCTTTTAAGAAGAATGAAGATCTTAATCCTACAAAAGCTACACATCATGGTATGAATCTGGAGCACTACCACCTTGCCCTTCAGGAGCTTCAACAACTTCAAAATGAAGGTCTTGTCGAACCAACCACTTCTCCATGGGCCTGTGAATCATTTTATGTCAACAAAAGATTAGAACAAGTTCGAGGAAAACTAAGGCTAGTCATCAATTACCAACCTTTGAACCATTTCCTTAAAGATAACAAATTCTCTCTTCCTCGAAGAACTGTTTTTTCTCCAACCTTCCTAAAGCCCAGATCTTTTCAAAGTTCGACCTCAAAGTAGGTTTCTGACAACTTGGCATCCTCTCTGAGGATAGACCTAAAACTGGTTTTTGCATCCCCGATCATCATTTTCAGTGGAACGTTATACCTTTCGGCTTAAAAATTGTTCCTCCCTTGTTCCAACATGCCATGGTCAAGATTGTTGCTCCAATCCTATCCTCTGCTCTTATCTATATTGACGATATCCTTCTGTTTTCCACTGACCTTAAGAGCCATTCCAGTCTTCTCCAAACCTTACACCAACTCGTTCAAAAGTTTGGTATCATGCTCTCCAAAAAGAAAATGATTTTAGGCCAGCCTGAAATCGATTTCTTGAGTATGAAAATCTCTAAAGGCCAGTATGTTTTTCAGCCTCATATTGTCTCCCAACTTGACCATTTCCCTAATGATAATATTTCTGTCAAACAAATTCAACAATTTCTAGGAATTGTGAATTATATGTATGAGTTTATCCCAAACCTTGTTCAATACAGGAAACCTTTGTCAGCCCTTCTCAAGAAAAACCCAGATCCTTGGTCTATTCAGTGCACCTCAGTGGTTCTCCACCTCAAAGCTATCTCCAAAACCCTTCCCCCATTAAATATTCCCGTTGATGGTAAAAGAATCTTTCAAACCGATGCTTCTGATTATTTCTGGAGCGCCATCCTTCTTGAAGAAATCTCTAATTAGAAAAGAAAGATTTGTGGATACAAAAGTGAATCATTTTCTCAAGTTGAACTCCATTATCACTCCATCTACAAGGAGATCTTTGCCATCAAATGGAGCATTGAGAAGTTTGAATTTCATTTAATTGGTCATCACTTTTTAATTGAAACTGATTTAATGAGTTTTCCTAACATGTTCCAGTTTAAACAAAAACACATTCCCAAAGCCCAACTCCTTCGATTGGCAAATTGGTTTTCTCAATGGTCGTTCGATGCAGTTCACATTAAAGAGAGAAACAATATCCTTCCAGATTTTTTGTCTCCTCTGAAGAAAGAAATCAATCATGTTTCCCCTAGCCTCAGTTTATGTTTTCCTATGGTCTTGTGCTTTGAGCCTAGTCACCTCCCTTTTCACCTTCAAACTCTCTTGCTAGAAAAAACCTTAATTGCTCGCAGTGTCCACATGGTCAATTCTTTTCAGTTCCTCTATGTCTACCGCTATAATTTAGATGCAGGTCCTATAAGAAATTTGTCATTGTATCATGTTTTTCCCTTCCTCACTCAGTTTGAAATTAACCCTAATTTTTATTTATATTTTCCTAGAGAAACCTATTTCTTGCTTTGGTATTTGGTTGATCTTTACACTATCGGCATTGTTTTTGATAAATTCTAGATGCTTCAGTATCTTGCTCAGTGTCTTCTCAATAATCTTTTTGTTTCAGAACTTAAGCTATGTTCCTAGTTCACTATTTTTGGAAATATCTCTTTCTGGCAAAACAAATTCAGAAACACTCATTTCCAATTGCCGATGTTCATTTTCTGGACCCGTCGCCAATACTACCCTACTCAAGATGATGGAATTCACATTGACAAAAGCTACCATATTTCATTCTTCACATGTCATGAAAATATTGTGGTTTATGAGATTCCCCCTTTTTGGGAAACTCATCGAACTCAGCTATGTCATGTTAATCGTATCGAGTTGAACTTCATCCCCTCTGACCTTCTGTTCAAAGAATCTGCACATTGGAGTTACTTTGAAGCCTATCCAGAAGAATGACGTTACCGCATTCCCTATTCGCTCACCGAATTCCATGAAGAATACTCTCAGTACTCGAACTATCCACACCATCCTACATACATAGTACATCTGAACCATTTCCATACAGGCAATTCCACGGAGGAAGATTCAGATTGACTCAGTAAATTGACTCAAGCTCCGAGAAGGTTATGTTAGCAGTGACATCATCCCTGATATCACGGATGATGTAATCAGTGTATTATTAGTGTGTGATGTCATGAGTGATGTAGTAAGGATATGTTTGTAATTGTGTATTTTTCTAAGAGTGTTTATGTCTTTTCCTGTTCCAGAGTGTTGGCAGCCTATGTCATGGCTTACGTCACATGTTTGTTATTTCTTTAAAGTATCAGGGTGTTTTGTGTAATTTCAAAGGTTCCCCTTCTCCTATATAAGGAGAGTTCCTCTTCTTATGTTTTTCAGACCTGAAAGAAATAAAAGTGTGTATGTTTATATATCTCGCTCTTCTCTCCTTTTCTTCTTGACTAGTTTTTAGTTTTTATCTTAATTTACTTGTTTAGTCTCTTATCTCTTATTCGATCATTCCTTCTTTACTTAGTGTTTGTACCTACTGTGTGTTTGTATCTTATGGTATCAGAGCCAGGTTGCAGATATATTATCTCCGGCTTATGAGAAATCATCCCCGGCAGATATATTAAGCCAAATTGTATCTGGATTCTGAATTTATAATATAATACATATATAAAAGAGGCCAACGCTTCATTTTTAATATTCACAGTTTTTTATGAAAACCATTGTGATTGGTGAAAGCCTGAGATGTTTTGCCAGATGCCATTAGATGCTAATTGTAAGTTTATAACCATGAAATCAAAATGGTATCTAACAAATTGACTACAAAACCAAATCAAGCTAAATGAACATAGATCAAAACCATGCCATCCTCTCATGATAAACAAGTTAAAACCTTTAATTGATACAGTAGCTTCTATTCATTATCTGGATATCTTGCATTACATCAACAAACAATAGAAGCGCTTCGAATTGCCAAGAAAGCTTCAGCAGATAAGGGCTGAGATTTGGGAATTAGTAAAAATGGAGCAACAGGTTGAAAGAGTTTTGTAAAGGAGAGATGGAGAGAGTGAGTTGATAGCAATCGTATGCTTCGTGGGTGCTGTTAAAATGCATCCGAAACTTAGATGCTGCTGCCATTCTGGAATGGAGTTGCAATTGACTCATTGGCATGGTGCCTATCTGCACATCGAATTCAGCCTTATAAATCCTTGGACGAGAATGGTGGTTGGACAAAATCCGTTTCATTACAGCAGCAATGCAAGGCCTTCAATAGTAGTCCTACCTCTTTCACAATCACATGAGGAGAGACCATCCTTCTGGTTTCTGAAAGAGCACCATATAACACAGCGACCTGGAATCAACCACTATATCCACCAACAAGATGGTCTCGTCTTGGTATGATATACCAGCAGTAGCTCAAGACTGCAGAATGTCCCAACTTTTTTGCATGTGAGAAGGCAAAGGAGCAACCAACTTGAGGCTTTCTAGATTCCTAAGGTCGCATTCTGAAGATGATCGGACATGTTGCAGAGCCAGACACACGTCAGGTAAAACCATCTCCTTACAATGAAGATGTAGCCGAGGCTGTTCCTCGGAGATGCTTCCATTCTCCAAATCAAGGCCAAAGGGACACGTGTTTCCCTTGGGAAGCTTCGCATTCGAGTTCAGATTAGAGCAAGGAAAATGCTTCCATCTTTTATGAGCTTGCCAGCCATACTTGTAGTCGCCAACAATTGGCATCCCCAAGACCTCAGCACAGTGGACACGCAACTATTTTACCACCACGTTAGAAGAAAGAATTATGCGAGTTAAGTACGAATCAGGAGCTAAAGAAACAAAGAAGCATTCAGAAGTCAGAATAACACAAAGTTCTCATTTGTACCTGGTGTTTTCTACCTGTGTGAGGAGACAACTCTAACCATGAGTAACCTGCAGTTTTAACCACTGCTATCAGAAACATATACAACCAAGGTAGAAGTTGAAGGTGAAGACGCACCCAATAAGGTTTCCAAGTCAAGAACTTGTTATAATTAAGCTCTTACCTTACTCAGAGAGGAGAAGAAGAAATCGGAAGGCATTTCTTACATCCTGCATAAACTATTTTCTTTATATTTGATTTGGGTGACAGCAAAGTGAAAACTTAAAACTTTTAAAAAGGCAAGGACATATTTAGTCTGTGACTTGTAAGATTTTAGATTTGATAAAATCACCAAACAAGTCCCACTTCTGAGAGCAGCTGCACCGAATAACATGATAGAACCGTTTGAAACTGGGTTGCCAACTTGCCATTTTGATTTTGGTTCTTTTGTACATTTTGCAATATAGCAGTTGTTCACTCACTGTATAGTCATAACAAGTAATACACTGCACAACTGGCTGAAGATAGTAAGACTAAGAATTTCCATTTGAAAACAGTAGCCTTCATTAGCTAAGTGACATTTGTCCAGAATGCATCACGAGTGAACCAGAATACATTCTTTCTTTAAGATTTATTCCTCTCAACATATAGCTTTTCCAAATATCTATAATAAAAAAGTCCAGGGTTTACCATGGCGAGAAGATTCAATTACTCGATACTCTGTTATGGAATGCTGAGCTGACACTGTTTGCCCATTGTCAATCACTGTTATTCGCTCAGATTTTCCATTGTCCACTACCACCTGAAATAAAAGCATTGCAAATTTAACCTAAACAAAGCATAACTCACTCATAATGTGTGTGTGTGTAAATATATAAGTGGTTCGCACATGTTAAATATGCATGAGATCATAACTTTTCGATTCCCAAAATCTTTATTTCTTGGATTCATATCCAAATAATCAGAAACCCACTAGATAAAAAACATGAGGCCCTAAATCGCAGTAGAAGAAACAGGTTAGATGAATGATGCAATTTTCAGATTTCTATTCCCTGGCACTATGTTGAAGGTTAGCACACAGTTGGGTACCGTTATACTACTTGCAACAAGAATGATGACACAATACAATAATGTGATCCGCATTCCATTAAAGTCACATAACAAAAAAAACTTACACATCGCTATTATAAACAGAAAGTAAGGGATCCAATGAAGTAAAAAGGATTACTAAACAATAGTAGTCCCTAACGATAGATTAATCAAATTGTTCCACTCATTTGTAGGCTTTAATATCTGACAAACCAAAAGGCAGGAATCGGAGGGGAGGGGGGTGCGGAGAGAACAAAAGGAGAGAAAATAAGGAAATTGGAAGATCCAAAAATCAGCAAATAGCATCACTATTTCATAGGGGTGTTCAGAAACCGGAACCGAACCGGAACTGGTTTTTTTTATTTATATATATATATATTTTTATTATTAATCAAAAAGACTAGCAATAAACCTCCACTAATTTCAATAACAATACAAATCCAAGCTACTTTTTTTATTCCACTAATTATATATTTGGTTTTGGGTTTGCTTTAATTCAAATACTCTAGTTTATAATTATATTATTTTATAAAATTGAGATTTTAAAAAAAATATATATATATAGAAGGAACCGGAACCGAACCGATTTTTCGGTTCGGTTCCAGTTTGGTTACTTCCCCTTTCGGTTCCGGTTCCGATTTTTCAAGAACCGAAAAAATCGGTTCGGTTCCGGTTCCAGACGGAACCGGAACCGGTCCTGAACAGGCCTACTATTTCATAGTGTAATTTTATTGAGAGTAACCTTTTAATTAGAATACAGACCACTTCAATCATGCAGATTCTCCAAGAAGAGCCAAATGACTTCTGCAATATAAATATACTCATTCGACTGCCCGTGTGACAAGTGATCTACTACTGCCTAGCAACCCTCTAGGTTATTTAGTCAATGCCTAAAAGCCATAGCCAGCCTCAAAGGATGACGAGTCAATGATTGTCTACATGGCAAACATTAATCACAATCTATGGAAATAGGAATTATAATCCAAACCAGCATTGTCATCGGCAACAAGTTACAAAAGAAAAATAAACCCTCATCAAGTATTGCAGTTCAAGATGCAATAAAGAAGCTCCTCCTAATACAAGGTTATAAAGAATATTGACTAACTGACCTTTCCCAATGGCACTGAGATCAATCCTTGTGAACGTTTGGGAGATCCGATGACAAGTGCCCAATATTTCTTTTGCAAAATCCGTTTTTCACTGCCCAGTGCCTTACAAAGAGAAATCTTATGGCTTTAAAATTAGTAGAACTAGCAAAAAATATATATTTTTTGGTCAAACTGATTGCTTCTTGACTAAAACAAACACATATTGAAGAATAAAATTAAAATCTAAAAATCAAAGGGAGAAAAGGATGGCTTGAATAACAATATAGCATTTGTAAATAAAATCAATTGCCTTTTGACTAAAGAAACATATTGAAGAGTAAGAATTTACGCACAGCAGTTGATGCCCTAAAAGTTTTCTCGTGGAAGATGGAGTGCAGAATGGTGGCACTTAATTGCGTCCTCCCCAACACCAAGATACCGCTACTATCTCTATCAAGTCTGTGCACCTAATACATACAAAGCTTCATCATGATAAGATATATACCTAATATAAAACCCTACTGAATAACTTATCAAATGATAAAGTGGAAAGTAATAGCAAAGTCCACATCAAGTAAGTTACTTCCACAGAAAGTCAGCTAAAATATGACAATCTGTTTCAATCTGTTCTGCACAAGAAGCCTGAAAATGTGATCTGGTTTGTAAATCCTGAAGTGAATGTTGTTGCTCGACTTATTGCACTCATTTCTCTCTCTCTCTCTCTGTATTCTACTTATAAAAGTGTGAACAATTTTCATTATTTACATACATTTATCACAATCTTTTAAAAACCAAAAAATCCATTAAGAATAAACACAATTTTTAAAATACATTTACAATCCAAAATAAGCATTAAAAATGTACTGAAATTATTCTACCATTATACTTTTACGGCTCTTAAAATTCTCTAGAATTATAGGAGTTGATAACTCTTCAACTTTCCACATGCATTATATATACAACACTTCCTGCTTCGTCGCCCCATCATCAACATGCATTCGCACCTTTCCTTCTCTGATTGACAAACTATTTCAATCTGATTCTCTCTAAATGGCATTTCTCAGTTCTTATGTTTTCAGTTTTAGCTGCTCCAGTACTTTTTTAAAGGTAAGCATTTACTTGTAAAGTATATCAATCAGTTAAGGATGGACTCAAACCTCTATTATTTCACACGCAAATTAACATAAGCCTACAGGCAAAAAAATTTCTTGCCTGACACTTCATGCAAGTAATGATTTAGAATTATATAATAATAGCCTGTATATGTATATATGTATATATGCGTATATAGACAAAAGTGCAAAAACTAATAATATTTCTCACTTACAAAACTTTTCTGCTTGCAATACGAGCAAAAGTAATTTATGCCATTATACAGAATCTACAAGAGAACTCACCAGCCGAGGAGCTTCTGAGTAGTCGAATCTCAAAAAGTTTGCAGCCAGTTCATCTAAACTTCTTTTTATGCCAATGCCACCCTGTCCTCGGGTACATCAATTATGACTATGAAACTCAACAGCCAAAAATCTTACTGTATAAGAAATAATTTGAGTACAATAATATGAAAATTTTACCTGAACAGGCATTCCAGAGGGTTTATTGACCACGATAATAGCTGCATCCTGTAAAAGATGAGAAGAAAGAGGTCTTATGTTCGAAGTATGTTAATTGATATAAACATATAGTTATTCTTAAAGACTGCATATTATTAGGACCTTGTACAACTCAAGGCCGTGGAGAAACTTCACTTCCTCTTCATCGCAAAGACACTCAGCTTTCTCAGAGCGCAACTCTTGAACAGTTATAGGAAGAAAAATTCGATCCCCCGAGTTCATTAAGTCCTTAGCTGCCACCTTCCAATAATTTTAAAGATCAGATGAAAGAAGACTTGCTCCATGATAACTGTAAAGACACAATAGAGGAGAACCTCCTTTTATATGCAAAATAGACAACTGAACACTCCTTCAAATAAGACTAGAGCATCATAAGAGTGTAAACATGCATTACCCTTCTGAGACGACCATCTTGTTCTTGTACACCCAGACCAGAACAAACAATGTCGGAGGATTGTCTACGAACCTGTGACAAAATATATGGTGATGCATAAGCTTTCGCCCTTTGAAAACACAAGTTCAGCTAGTTATAGCACCTGCTAAAATTACATAAATGTAACCGTGGATAGGGGTATCAGAACTAGTAAATCAAGCTACAAGTTGCTAAGGGTAAAACCATTAGCGACCAACTAGGACATTCAATTGGAAAGTATTGAGGGTAGATTTTGCTATTTAAGTACTATCATGTGGGCTTGAAATTCAAATCTAGACCAACTCCTTAATTGTTGTAACGCAATAACAAAACAGTAAACCCCAAGGGGTTGGCTTGAGTGGGCAAGTCGCTTGGCCCTGGTGCCTCATGAGCCATAAGATCTATGGTTCAACTCCTATTGAGTGCAAACGATTCCTTACAAGGGATTCTGCAAGTATCAACTAGGAAAACAGAGTATAGATTTACGAAACGAACATACTAATCATGATTGTTTGTTTTATTTATTTATTTATTTGTTGTTGATAGGTATCTGGGTGGGTACTGGTAGGAGAAAAGCAAGCCATGATCCAAAACCATGCATTTTATTTCAGCACAAAAGGGTTCCTTCCAAACTGGCACTGTACAATAGTATGTAGATAGTTAAATTAAAAATAGCGTAGCATCCAAAAAGAGAAAAATTGCACTTCCCATAACCGGCAAGTCTACTAAACTTTTGCTCACAAGTGAACCAATGTGAATCTATTGCTTCAACCCAATCCTCCATTTCACTATCAGTGTCACATCCTAATGGACTTCCTGATAGCACTGCCCAACAATGCTCAAGCTCTGAAATCTTTTCACAAGTTGCATAACTAGAAAAACAGAAATTCTACACAAACACCACTAATGACTGTTATTGCAACTCCTCAATGTCAGCGGAGCTCACAGTACTCAACAATGCGGTAACTTTTCCTCCAATTTTGTTATGGTATACCAAGCTTGTACACCAACAACCAAGATGCTCAAACAAGCAAATCTTCAAACCCTTGGCATGCGAAACTAGAAACATGGGTACTTCAATAATGAAGTTCTATCTATACAATATGTATGTAATCGGACACATATAGATATCATTTGAAATAAAATATCAGATTTGCAACAACTATATGATGCTTCTACAATTTTCTGTGCTTCGTGTTTGACACATCTTCGACATCAAATTACAGTAACTCTAGTCTAGTATTAACACATAAAAGTTTTATGAAATAAGTATTTCACAGACCTGTCTCAAACGAAAGAGCTTCTGTACTAGTGATCTCGGCAATTGTGGGCAGCATCGTAGAACCCATTTGAGCGCCGGCATGGCGGCGGCGGCGGCGGCGCTGTTGGTTCCCGAACGCGGCCCGAAGAGCTCTTTTCCCAAGGCAGCACCGTCGACGGTGGAGGTGAAAGGCGGTAAGGTGAACCATTTACCCTTCTTCTTCTCAATCTCGTCTCCGGCGCCAGTATCCGTGGCCGTGGTTGCGTAGTGAGATCGCCATTCGAGGGCGACTGAAATGTAATCTTTCCCACGGGCGTATGTGGCGGCGAAAGGCGGTGAGCGGCGGAGGAACAGACGGATGGAGGTGTTCGTCATTTTCAGTTTTAGGTTATTGGACGCAAATACTTGATATAATAGTAATTTTACCTTCATAGTGGGAAAATTCCAACAAATAACGAAAGAAAAAATTTATTTACATATTATATAAGTTGACCTAATATTCTTGTCAAAATTTTATTTTAATTTGTCTTAATTTCATTTCGTTATGTAAAAATTTTATTTCAATTCAAAATAAATATTTTATTAAAATTTTGATTCAACATGTAACTTGTCAAAATTTATTTTTAAATTATCCAAATATTATTTTTACATGACAAAATTTTCTTTCAAATCAAAACAAATACTTTGTAAAATTTTTATTCAACATGTACAAAATTACTTTGTTCAAATTTCATTTCGTTATGCAAAAATTTCACTTAAGTCAAAACATTAACACTTGTCAAAAATTTATTTCAAGCTACCCGAATTTATATTGTTAAACGAAAATTTGCTTTTATGTAAAAAAGATTTTGTCAAGATTTTGATTCAACCTGTCCAAATTTTATTTTGTTATGTTAAAATTTATTTTTAAATTAAAATAAAAAATAATTAACTTTATTTACATCCCTTGATATTTGCTTTAATTTTAATCACATCCTCTCAAAATTAAATATCTTCAATTACATTCCCTTATACCCCTTAATAATGACATCATCCTAATATTTTTTTATAAATACCTAAATTACCCTCAATATAAATCCTAGAACTGTTTGGAAACAAGGATATGTAATTTTATTAACTTAACCCCTTTCAATAATTTAATAATTTAATTTGTATTAAATTTTCAAAATATATATAAAATTCGAAAATATATATATATATATATATTAAAATTTGAAAAAGATTATAAATTCGAAAATAAATATAAAATTTAAAAATATATAAATTCGAAAATAAATATAAAATTTCAAAATATATAAATTTCAAAAAAAAAATTAAAAAAAAAACATATTAAATTCAAGACAAATATATAAAATTAATAAAAAACATATAAAATTCAAATAATATATATTAAATTTCGAAAATAAATATAAAATTCGCAAAAAACATAAAAAATTTGAAACAAATATATAAAATTAAAAAAAAAACATATAAAATTCAAATATATATATATTAAATTTTGAAAAAAATTATAAAATTTAAAAATAAATATAAAATTCAAAAAAACATATAAAATTCAAAAACCCCAACACCAACCCCAAATATTCACAAACAAATATTTAATTTTTTTGGAAACTAATTTTTTTAATTCTTGAATAAAAATTAAAATTTAAAACCCCCAACCCAACCTCAAATATTTAATTCTTACAAACACATTTAATTTTTTTGAAAACTAATTTTTACAAATAAATATTTAATGGGTTATTTTTACAAATAAATAATTTTCTCTCTCTCACACACACAAATACGCACACACATGTATATATATACACACATATATATATATATAGAGATCTATACCATCATCCCCCCTATTTTCAACCAATTTTTGAAAAAATTATTTCATCCGTAATTGTTGCTCGTGGTGGTGTTGGTGGCGGCGAATGATGGTGGTGGTGGTAGTGGCGGCGGATGGTGGTGGTGGTTGGGGTTGGGGTGTTTGGTTTGAGAGTTAAATTGATTCAAGTGGGTGTTTGATTTAAGGATTAAATTAATTTAAGGGGTGTTTGGTATAAGGGTATTTTAGATATTTCACACCATGAGGGAGTGTGATTGAAGATTTGCACACCGATGGAATATAATTGAAGTAAAAACAACCTCGAGGGGTGTAAATGAAGATAACCCAATAAAAAACATGTCAAAATTTTGCTTCATACATATGTCAAAATTTTGCTTCAATATATACAGGTCCCCCAAAGATGAACTCATAGACGTTCTTTGGAAATTGTGTATTCTGGAACAACTTTTTCCTCTAATTGCACATCATCTGTCAGATTGGAGTCTCCATCTAAAAATGATTATCCTACCACAAGCTTCCTCAACAGCATCTCAAACTCTCTGTTGTCAAATTTGAATGATTGTTCCTTTGGTACTTCATATATGCATACATATATATATATATATATATATGCCATTGAATGTTTTATTTTGGTCAAATCTTAAAATGACTATTGTACAACCCAACACAAGAAAGCAAATGCATCAAAACCAAATTCAAAGAAAGAGTAAGTATATACACATGATACATCATATGAGAGTGTATGACTGGGTGTGTGTGTATAAATCGAAAGAGCTAAACACCCCTGCTTTGCTGCTTAGCATTGTCGAAGCCAAAAGACTACAAATCAGAGAAGTTAACGGGAACGATAGTATGATCGGAGTTATAGAGGTCCTAGCGGGTGACATCTAGGGCGTGATCACTGATAAGGCGGGGATGGTGACCGTGACAATGAGTTGGAAAAATCCTGATTTTATGCTTAGAAATAAAGTTTAGGATATTACTGTCATTTTAAAAAAAATCATATGTTAATTTTTTAATTAATTATATTAAAATCATGTATTCTGTAAATAAATTTTCAATTTTGTTATTAGTTATAACTATGATTTGTCTCTTGTTATATTTATAATTATATTTCATTTCAATGTTGTATTTGTAATTTTTTCTTAATTTTTTATGATTTGATTTAGTTTGAATCCATTAATTAATTGGAACCGTTCTAAACAATTTCATTTAAAAATAAATAAAAATGGGTCAAACCAAACTTTGTGCATAATCTGCTTGCACATGTTTGGCTCCGATCAATTTTAGTTTGTTTTTTTAAAAAAAAAATTATGATTTTCATAAATTTAAAATAAAAAGTATACAATTTAATCATTGAAAGAGGTTCTGCTAAATTTAAGGTCTCTCCTTGAATTAAATATAACATAATTATGTTTGATTCTTGATACTTTTTTAGACACAGAAAGTCCAAATTATTTTCAATCGAATCAACCATTGGAGTTAATATAATTAATCTTATTTGTCCAATAGATTTTATAAACCTATCAAAACATGATATGTAACTTTTGATATGACCAAACCAAGTCCAAATTTACATAGAAAATCAATACAGAGGAATATTCAAATATTCATAGCCTATAGTATTTTCTGGATCATGCCAAAATTCAGAATGGATGGTTGGAGAAATTGAATATTCATAACATATAGAGGAATATTCATAGCTTATCTTCTAAATGAAGCTGACACTACTCGCTGTGCTTAATTTGGTTAACATATGAATCGAAACAATGGTTATAGCGATAATGTAGAGAAGACAAATCCATTGTCCAAAGCTATTTATTATTTATTTTTGGGATAACTTCATTTACATCCCCTGAGGTTTGTTCTATCTTCATTTTGACCCCTTCAGGTTTGCATATCTTCATTTACACCCCTTATTTTATCTGACGCACCTCATTTACACCCCTATTTTAATTTATCAATTTGACCCCTTACAATAATTCCTATTCTACCCTTCCAGGTGCTGTTTGGATATAAAGATAGTATTTGTTTACTTTTATTTATCAATTTCACCCCTCTAAGTAATTGTGTTGGTGGTTTTTTTGGCGTCAATTTCTTTAGTTTTGGCACCATTTTGCTACTTTAATTTATCAGTTTGACCCTTGCAATAAATAACATTAATAATGTATATTTTGATCTTGACTTTACTAATATATATTTCTAATATTGTTAGACACACTTTAGAAAATAAAAAATATATATTTTAAATCGAAAAAATATATAAAATATTTGCATTCTTTTAAAAAAAACCTAAATTAGACATATATATCAAAATAAAAATATAAAAGAATATTTAATAATAAAAATATAATAACTTACTATTCAAACATACAAATTTATATTTTTAATATTGAAAAAAAATATAAAAACACTTTATTCGTATAAAAATAATAATAAATTTATATTTTTTAACATATTAAATACATATAATTCAATAATACATTATTCAATTCAATTAATCCAATTTTCTCTCAATTAATCCATTATAAATTCAACTAAATGATATATATACATAAACTTTTTTGAGTAATTGAATTTTAATGATAAAAAATTCGAAACTCAGATTTCCTTTTACCAATCTTATCTTTCTGATTGATATATATATATATATATATATATAAGTATGTATAGAGATAGAGATGTATATATACGTATGTATATATATAAATATATCTACAAAAAGAGAGAGGGAGACGAAAGAGAAATCAATGACTAAATCCGTTCGGCATGAAAGTTCCAAGTGCTTGCCTTTCCGTTTCTACACAAATTCCGATTCTCTATTGAATTTTCGTAACAAAGATTTAGTCCGATTCACATACACCGGTAACTTCTTCAACGGGATTGGGAGCTGCGATTTGTGGGTTTTGGAGATATGGGGGGCTAGGGTTGGGGGATTTGAAGTTGGGGTGATGACGATTGAAATGGATGGGGGCGGCGACGGCAACGACTCGATGACTGAATTGATTTTGGAAGTGAAAGGAATCTAGGGTTAGGGTTTGGAAATGGGAAAGGAGGCAGAGATGAAGGTGCAGGTGGAGCCCAAAATCAGAATTATGGTGTTTGGATACAAAGCTATCCATATCCTGGGTTTATATCATATTTAAATGGATTAATATTCAAGGGTAATTTGGACATTTCACTGAAATTTTGACCAAAGTCAAACGAAAACTAATAAGAAGGGGTGCAAATGAAGATATGCAAACATGAGGGAGTGTAAGTGAAGATAGAACATACCTCAGGGGGTGTAAATGAAATTAACCCTTTATTTTTTTTCAATTTTTATATAGCAGTTTGATGAGAGCACAAAAACATAGAGAAAGTCTCCATATTTGTTTCCTAATAAAGCTATTCTTTTTAGAATAATGCTTCCCTCATATCCCATAAAGATGAACAATCCTCCTATTCCATGACATGATTCAATAAAATATGGATACGTGATACATTCCTATATTTCAACATAAATCACATTTCTTTTTAAAAAATATTTGATTTATTTTTTTTAAAAAAAGACATTACTCGTTGTGATTCAAACATAAAATTTGATAACATTTTTTTAAAAAAACCAAAAATTCATATTTTCTATACAAGAAATGACGGAGGGCAGTTTGGTTAATTCGGGTATGTTATAAATATTTTATTTGATTTAAATAAAAATATAAGGGCAAAAATATTCATTCATTAAGTTTTAATACGAAAAATCGATATACAATAATAACTCAATTAAATTTTAAAAACATATTTGATTCATGTTTAAATATAGGATGTGTCTTAATACAATAATATGACTATTTTGTCCTCCTAAACAAAGGTACTTCAACCCTTTAATTTGGTCATATGGTAGTTTAAGTTTTGTTGTCCCATATCAATTTTCATTTTCTCAATTTTATTTGCAAATTAAGCAACTATTCAATTTCGATTATCAGTGCAATATAATTTTTAATTTTTCCTTCTTATCAAAGACACCCTAAGGGACTCAAAAGGCGGGGAGGACTTCGAATGAGTACTCCATAACCAAATTTCAGGTTATTGATCATGTAAAACTACTATTGGTCGTATATAAATCAAGTAATTATCAGTGCAATAGAACTAAACACCTATATGCCTACATTTTCAATGCCAAAAAGTTTAGTCAAAAAGTTTGACTCAATATATACTTGGCTTAAATTATTTTGCACAAATTTTTTGGAGCCATCTCCATTATTGAAAACAGAATCTTAGCTAAAATTTGGTGAACAAGTTGTCACTACTAGTTTGTCTTAGCTAATACATAGATTTGGACACGCACTGGGAGCTAGTTAGGTTTTGGTCCCAATTTTTGCTACCTTTTCTCGTCCACTGAAAAATACTAATATGTGATTTATAAATTATACTACGTCAGCCACGATACTTGTCCAATATTAATTTTTTAATTTTTTTTAAAAAAATTAAAAAATCATTTTTGCCCTTAAACATATAATATAATTTTACTTTTTTGTGGGGTGTGTCCTTTTTTAAGTTAATGAAGAAAAATATTTTGGGAAAGTATAATAATATATTGTATTGGAATTTAGATAATTATTTTGAGATGGATAAAGTTATGAAAATAGACAACTAATATGGAATGAAGGGAGTAACTTATATCCCATCATTCTCGAAATAATATATGATTTCATTTATATGTATATATATTATTTAAAGAGTTAAATTCATTATATTTATTACATTAATTAATCATATATGGGTTAATTTTAGAAAATTCTCAATAATATTGAATTTAATCAACTAACTCCTCTTATGTTCAGATTGCCCTCTATTTCAATTCCATCACCTTTGCCTCCTTTCTCTCATATCTCAATCAAAATAATTAGGGTTAATTTTGTTTACATCCCCTAAAATTTATTTTTATCTTCAATCACCTCTTGAGATTTGAAAAACTTTATTTAGACTCCTTATGTGTGTCAGAAAAAAATAAGGGGTTTAAATGAAGTTTTTCAAATATGAGGAGTCTGGTTTGATTTTGTCCTTTGATAATATAATATAATTATAATTTTTAGTGAAATTTTTTATTTTTTGAAGTTAATGAAGAATGATAAAGTAAAATGTTATATTGTATTGAAATTCAAAAATTAAATAATTATTTTGGGATAAGTAAAACTGAAAAAAATAGATAACTAATACGGAACAGATGGAATATATATATATATATATATATACACAACGTTCTTTTAGATATTATTATTCTTCTGACATTCCATTTGCCTCAACTCTCCCTCTCCTCCCAAAACACACACAAAAATGTCATTAGAGGAAGAAAGACTAGAGCACCATGTGCTAATGGTAGCATTCTCAGCCCAAGGCCACATAAACCCCATGCTCAGACTAGCCAAACGCCTAGTCTCCAAAGGCCTCCACGTCACTCTAGCCACCACCGAAATCGCCCGCCAACGCATGCTCACCTCCTCCACCACCACCACCACCACCACCACCGCCGCCATCGCCGCCAATTCCATAGCCGGAATCAACCTCGCCTTCTTCTCCGACGGCCTCAGCCTCGACTACGACCGCAAAACCAACCTCGACCACTACATGGACACCCTAGCCAAATTTGGCGCCATAAACCTCTCCACCATGATCCACAACCACACTCAAAGCCACGGCCGAAAATTCTCATGCCTCATCAACAACCCTTTCGTCCCGTGGGTCGCCGACGTGGCGGCCGAGCACGAAATCCCATGTGCCATGCTTTGGATCCAACCATGCACGCTCTACTCCATATACTATCGTTTCTACAACAACATCAACCATTTCCCTACCTTAACTAACCCTGACATGAGCATAGAATTACCAGGACTGCCACTGCTTCACACTCACGACCTACCCTCTTTTGTTCTCCCTTCAAATCCTTTGGCTACTTTCCCCAAACTATTCACCAACTTATTCCAAAATATGAAGAAGATGAAATGGGTTCTGGCGAACTCGTTCTACGAGATCGAAAAAGATGTCATCGACTCCATGTCCGAGCTCTATCCGATCAAACCAATCGGGCCGTTAGTGCCATCATCACTACTAGGTGAAGACGAAGAAGACGAAGCCATAATGGAAATGTGGAAATCGGAAGACAGCTGCATTGAGTGGTTGAACGTACAAGAGCCGTCTTCGGTTATATATGTTTCGTTTGGTAGTATTGCTGTGTTAAATGCGAAACAAATGGATAGCATTGCAATGGGTGTAAAGAACACGAACCGGCCGTTTCTTTGGGTGGTGAAGCCATCTGATTCACCAAAAGATGGTGAAGGACAATTGCCGTTAGGGTTTGTGGAGGAGACTCGAGAGCGAGGGCTCATCGTGCCGTGGAGTCCTCAGATAAAGCTGTTGTCGCACCCGGCTGTGGCTTGTTTCTTGACTCATTGTGGTTGGAATTCATTACTAGAGACTATCACTGCGGGTGTGCCTGTCATAGCGTACCCGCAGTGGAGTGACCAGCCCACGAATGCGAAGCTTGTTTCGGATGTGCTACGCATAGGCGTGAGGCTGAGGCCGGACAAAGATATAGGTTTGACGGATGGTGAAGTGGCTAAATGTATAGAGGAAGTTATGGTGGGGCCGAGGTCGGAGGAGTTCAGGAGGAATGTGGCGGAGTTGAAGTGGGCGGCAAGGGAGGCGGTGGCCGAGGGCGGATCGACTGACCGGAATATTCAGTGGTTTGTGGATGAGATCATGGGGAATCAGGGTACAAGGAATTGACCAAGATGCGTGGTCAGTTTAGGGTATTGAGTAAGATAAGGTCTTGAATGCAGCCTTTTACTTTTGTTTCTTTGACTTATTGCATGTGATGTGAGAATGTGAGGTTGTGGTTGTGGGTAGGTGCTGCATAATGAATGTGTTTGATGAATTTAAGTGAATGAGGCCAAAGTATTTGTCTTTCTCTTCAATGATGTTATGTGATACCTTTGTAATACTATGCAAGCTATAAAACTATGTGATTCTAAATAAATGCAATAAATGAGGGAGGAGATATATTCACGATAACAATAAAGATCTTTGCTTTATATTTATAAAAACAGATTTTTTTTTTCTTCTAAAATACAGAAAGTCTTTGGTTGAGTTTTCTGAAAATTGTTTTCAAAAAATTCAGTTATAAAAATGTTTGTTTTCATAACTCTCTCATTTATTGTTCTCAAAAATTAATTTTATGTTTTCATAATTCTCGAAAATAATTTTCTGAAATATAAACCAAGCATGTCCTGACATTCCAACTTATTTAAGATCTCAAATTCTCAATCTTTTTCTTGTTGATTCCATGTACAAAGATAAAAAAATAAAATAAAATATGAACTTTACAACATATACATGCATACAGTTAAAATACACTCAGGGAGTATATGTCCACCACTTGGACCCTGTTTGACATAATTTTTGCTTATGCCTTTTCGCATAAGAAAAAGATAAACAAAAGTTGTTTTGAGAAGCTAGTACCCCCGGCTTCTTTAAAACGTTTTTCCTAAGTCCAGAAGCTCTTCTAAAACTTTTGTCAAACACCATTCAAAACGGTTTTCCCGTCAGGAAGCCAAAAACAGCATTTGAAAGATGGTCAAATACTACTAGACCTTCCACACGACTTAAAGAAACTGACCATACTGTCGAAAACATCTTCCTTTGCTTTTACACTCAAAAGGAAGTCTATGTGACCATAGTTCTCAAGATAAAGCAGCTCTGGTTTAGACTGCAGTTCCTTAAGAGTGTGCTCCACATCCATAACGTCTGCCAAGGCATCCTTTCCCCCATAAGCCATCCATAATGGCAATGACTCCGGGATGAGGCTAAGATCGAATTCTGGGGGTTTTGACTGCCCATATTGCTTCCTATTTTTCCAGAATCCATAGTCATACTGCGCGAAAGTACCCTTACGGATCACTGCAGCAAACAGAGGATCAGAAACTGTTGCAAATGATAAAATAGAAGCGAACAGAGAACCGAAACAAGAGCCTAAATATTTTGAGGTAATGCAGATGTTTTGTGGAGCTAAATGGCAAAATCCATGATATTACCAGTGAAAAACCTACTCTGGAAAAGATGATTCAAATTCTTTGATGATGAAGGGTGGGGTTCATATTCAAGGTAGAATTCCACCCGAGAGTCGTTAAAGCAACAGTTTTCCCCTGCAAATTGATCAAATTGCTTAATATGAAGATGCAATACGCGGTAAAATAAAACGGAGAATGAGAACACAACATAAGAAGGCCATCAGAAGAACCAAGGAATTCACTGTGGAGAACACATGGAGACCCATTTTCTTCGCATGTCTCAGAGATTCTATGTTCTTGGTGGTATTGATGATGTGAATCTTAGCTTGGGTTACCTTCCTCTGTATCTTGGACATTGGCAGATTGCCAATTGATAGCTGCTTCGGCAGCAGAGACAGGTTTGGTAGATCCACCTGAGTGAATGACATGAGGATCCGGGATCTTGTAGCATCCTCAACCAGTACGTTAGCATCTCTCAGTCAGTATCTTAACCAGGTTGCTTACCATATGCTTCCTCAGTTAACAAAATTGCCTTAAGGTTTAACCAGAAGTATTAAAATGGGTTCATTGCACTAACAGTTTTATTAGATATTGACCATACCTTCACAATCTTCTACAAATAAAAATCTAGCGACTGATAGAGAAGTAAGAAGTAGAATTAACATTACAAGGATGGACTGCAGAAAACATCAGTAATATAATGATTTCAATTGCTTTGGATTGGGTAGCAACTCTAGTTGCACAGAAAATATTATGCCGCGAATAAGATATCTCTATTTATGTAAAGAAAGCATTGATCTTACAAATAAATTAGCAACTTAATATTCCATACAGTTATCTGACTCTTAGAATCTCTGATATTTATATCCATGCATTCTGGAAAAAAGTGGCCAAGTTGAAAGATGGTTTTGACTGATGGTTTCCAAAGACTGTTTGATAGTTCACCAATAAACTAGCAACTGCTAAAGTATGGTACACAGTACAGGTTTGAGAAATTCGACAACTGAAGCAGATGATCAAACAAGGTAGAGACTGGAGTCCATAACTAGAAGGGTCGTTATCCGATATGGTCCGTGTTAATCAGTACGTCCTTGGAGGGGCAGACTGGATACAGACCTAGCTTTTGGCAAAAAAATTACCAACTGACTGCTCGGGATTTGAACCCACGTCCATATGATTGCCAGCCCGAGCAGGCAATGGTGCCAACTTAAACTCATCAAGTTGTTTAATGAACTTTATTGATGTGTGGAAGTAATTCCACTTTAGCTCAAAGACTACAAGCAAAAACAGTTTTTTCATTTAATCACATACAGAAATACATTGGACTTTTACATGGGAAAACAATGTAAACATGTTACCAGATATATCCCCGACAAGCACAGGGACATTTAGTTGTACCACATGCACACACACATATAGTGGATGAAGAAGAAGAAGGGAACCTGTGATAGAAGATAGCAAGTCGCTGCAGTCTACATGCCCATCACATACTGAATCCAAGATATGGGCGCCCACATCACTGAACGCATGATAAAAGCACCACATTAATACAAGCAAAACGTATAGCCCTAATGGAAAAAAAAAAGGAAGGAAAAACGGAGAGCAGAAATGGAAAAATATGACCTTTTAAAATTAAGTTGATGAATGCCCATAGCAAGAATCACCTGCGCAGGCAAGGCAAGACTACACTGTCAGTATAACTGAAAATCAATTTCAATATCAGCACATTACAAAGCAAAATATACCTGATCAAGATGTATATTGACTATTCTGTGAACAAATGGAGCACTGACATGTTCCAGATATGATATAGGACAAAGAAGTGCAGCAGCTTCAACCATTTTCACTATATCCGGTCGAGTGAAAGCAGCCAGAGACATGATAGTCCCCTGTAAATTAAGGAATCAGCATATGAACAGAAAGGACTAGAAGCCAAAGGTAAATACTGGATAAACAGTGAGCTCAAAGAGCTGACCTGTGAATGCCCAACAACAAATATCTTTGACTTTGTAGCCAAATTCACAGAGTGGATCATTTCTGCAAGGTCATACAGAGCCAACTCCTCCCAACTCCAGTCCCAAAACTCCTAAAACGCAAAAAAGACTTTCATAAGATAAACTCTTTAGGCTTTTTCAAACTGCAATTCAGGATAAGTACACATTCATGATATCCGTTAGTTCCAAAGAAAAAAACAAAACAAGACTTATAGATAACAACTTGAATATATTTGCATAAGCTATCTTCGAAGTGGAATAGCTAACTTGTTAACTCATAGCAGAGTGTTCATTAGAAAATGTGACTGCCATAATATTCAATCACAAGGCAGTTCATCCATACGAGGACCCTCTTTAATCCCCTCCGTCATCTCTCACTGCTCAACACTTTCCAAGGTTGAACATTCATTGAACTTTGCAATTTGAAAATCACACATTAGCAGTTCATGGAATTTATGGGCTTTAATTTTACCTTCTGTTATGAGGTTATCACAGATTGGGTGTCAACTCTATCCAAAAGAACATGATTGCTGTATTTCCAAGTGCCCAAAATGTATAAATTGTTCTAAAGCTATACACTGAGCAATAATAAAAGCATATACGTGATGTCTGTTCTAATCTAAGTTAAGATCTCTTTTGGTATCTTTGGCAGTTCCAGTTTTCTTATCTTCTCTTTCTTTTCTTTAAACTTTTCCAACATTTTTTATGTGTCACCCCTTTGCCCATCAAATGTTGTTGCCACTTGAAAAAACGGGATTTTAATTTTGATAAGGAATATAGCAGGAAGAAAAATTAGGAATATTGCAAGGTAGGAAAAACACAATAAGATGGGCACATGCACATCACACATGTCTTTTAATAAAACAAATAAACATGGTATAATTGTGTGCGTGTATGGATGCATGTATGAATTATATATATATATATATATATATATATATACACATTGATTATATGCATCATTCAAATGCAAACGATATGCCCAAAAAAAGGATTGATCCAGGGTCTTCTCATGCTTTTATGGGTTATAACCATGACTACAGCTGATCAAAATGCTCAAAACAGTACTAGAAAAATCATTGCCTGGTGTTGTTTTCCCTAAACAAGTGGGCCCAAATTTTGCATATTCGCACAGTATGTCAGAAAGACCTTCTACACTACACCAAAAAAGCACTTCATACTGAAGATAGAATGACAGAGCTAAAAATAGCACAAGACGTGAGATATAAACTATTAGCTATGTATACCTTATCTTTCTCCGATAAAGATGTATGCCCATGACTCCAACGAGTACCCCGCACATTTCCAACCCAGACATCAAAACCATGATCAGCAAGGATGAAGCCCAATGATTGATCTATGGAATCTAGAAACCATGCATCACCTGACTGGAATATAAATTGTGTAAATATCAAAATTTACTATGTTAGCATATAAGGTTCATTTTATCGGAAAAGATATATTATATAGATTATATCCCCTAAAAATCCAACAAATAAATGGACAATCAAATATTTATAATAAGGAAATCGAAATAGAATGGGAAAAATATATGAGGGGAGTACCTAACATTGATAATAATAATAATAAATTCACTCAGAAGGGATATACACTATAATATATATATATATATACACATGTGATATACATACTGTATCTATATGTAAATGATCCAGTTGATAAGAGAAATCAAAAGACAACCATCAGAACCTGGGAAACATATCCATTGAAGTTAACTGAGGTGTCCTAAGAATATATATGTGAATCACAGATGTGGCCAAACACATAACTTATCAGGGTTTATACTCACCCAAGTTAATTCCACTTCCTATATCTCTGGAAGCTACCCTATAACCAACGCTTGAAACCCATATCTGCTCCTTCAATTTTAGGACTACATTTAGTAAAAGATTTCACCTTTTCCTGTGGGAGCAAGAGAGAGGACATTCCTCTTGAAGATGAGGTAAGGATTCCTTTTCACTATTACTATTAACACTGCATGACACCTGAAAAGATATCCATATCATGTGAAAAATATCCATCCAGAACCAAGCCCCCTTTGTTTTTGCTCTTCCGGAATCAAACCCACGTCCCTTAACTGCCTCATTAAACTCTTTAAACACATCAACTCTCCTCATTAGTGCTCCAAGATCCAACATCATCAGTTTTCCAATACGGGTTTCCAGCACACATGAGCCCGCAAAGCTTCAATGTTTGGCGCCATAACTTCCTCAACATTGTGCAGCGACACGAAGACGGATTGCTTAAGAGTATGAATTAAATTCTCATTTGTCCCTACGTATCGTTTAAGGAAGTTCAATGAGGGTTTGATTTGCTTCTCTAAACTGCTAAATAAGATGTTGCATGAACTAAGAATCCTAGGCAAGTAAGGACCCACAAGACCCAACATTTCAAAATACTCAATTTTGAGTTTCAAAACAGTCTCTGGATTAGCCAATATTAGAGCTGGGCGTCTGGAAATTTGGCACGAAATGTGATACTGAGTGAAGCCATGCGACCTCAGGAGCTCAAGAACCGAGTTGGGTTTCTTTGTACTCTTAATGTTGATCTTCTTAGAAGCTTTGATAGCAGATTCTAGTGACAACCTACACGATTTTGTGAGGCATGAGATGGTGAGAGCTTGTTCTTTTGTTAAATTCGAGGTTTTTGCTAGTGATTGGGTTCCAAAAAAGCGAAAAATTGTGGATATATATATATGTATATATATTGTATAGTCCTTTAATCTGTTACGCTGATACTAAGTATTCAAACAATTGGTTCTTTCAAGCAATTAGCTACCTTCCCTTCTTCCTACTTCAGTATTAAATATTACAATTCAAAAAACACATGACCCCTACATTGTTATCACTGCACACAACACGATTTCAAACAATCAAAAATTCTATATAGCTGATACAACTAACTGGAATACTAATGTCTTGTATTATTGTCATTATCATTGGGGATTGAGAGTAATAACCACATAGGACAATAGGAAACAAAATATAAACAGCAACAAGTATCTCTATATTGGAGTATTGGACCATGAAATGGCTAAAATCTATGGTGCCAACGGAAAGAACCCCTATTCAAATATAAGGAAGGGCACTTTGTAACATTGTTTAGAAAATGACAAAAATATAAACTAACAGAAACAATGTAGATGGAATGGATATATTAAGGTAATTTATTCAATTAGGTCTACAAACTAACTAGATTAAGCACAACCATATAAACATTTTTTAATTTGATAAAACATTAGAGAGAAAATTCACCATAAAGAGCCCATGTTGAAGTAGAACCGGGAACCCCCTCTCTCCTCTTAAACTTCCAGAGCGAGATGACACGCGTTGAAGACCTAATAGATACCCATCCTTTGTTTCAATCTGAAATCATAGAACAAAACCCTCATTTCAATTACAAAAATAAAAGAAAACAAATCATTGAACACCAAAAGTGCAGAGACAGTACATAAATCTCCAACCCTAAAATCCTAATTGAAATTGTACAAAAAACGCACCAATTTTACTAGATCCAAAAATAATTTAAAGAAGTTGAATTATTAGACTAATAGTGTATACATATATATATATATACATATATATATATATATATATATATATATATTACGTATATACGCATACTTGAATCAATATGTAAAGAGAGGGAGGGATTACGGTGTGTTCTTCGCAAGGGTAACCTGAGGGAACAATGAGCTGTGCGCATAAGCTGTTGGCGGGTGATTGTCGGTAGAGGTTTGGTTCTCCGGTGAAGTTGATGAGGGCTTTTGCGGCGGAGAATAGGAGGAAGATACAGAGGAGATATGGCACCGCCGTGGCGGTGGCGGCGACCACCGACCTCTCCATCTCCGAAATGGCGATGGCGGGAAGTTAAACCTACCAATCTCACTTAGACTCGACGGTTAGCTTAAAGATGTTCCACATCCTGATGTCATATGGGATTCTTTTGTTGCGTGTTTCTCACGCCCAATAACAGCTATGATCTGGAATTGGATATGGCGAGATTTGGAATTTCAAAGATTTTATGGGTCAATTGTTTAAATACGGTGAAAATTTGGGTGATTTTGATATGATTTGTAGATTCATTTGTAAAATTTAAAAGGGCTATTATCACTAAACCCCCATATGGTTTCATTTTGCATAAACTAACCCCTATCCGTTTCAGAAAAAACTCCTACACTTATCAAATTGTATCAACTTGTCCCATTTCGTATAATTTTGGACAAAAAAAACCCTGAAAGTAGAGGGGTTTACTAATAAATGATTTTGTTATGGGTAAATTACACTTTCATCCCTTATTTGATTCACTTTGATCTCTCAACTAAATTTTGAGATGTGAAATGACTAAATTACCCCTAAATGTGTGTGAGAACCTACTTGCCAACCCATAAAGATGTGAAAAGATCAAACTACCCTCCTTTTATAAAAAATATATATATATTTCGAAAAACAAAATGTCGAAAAAAAAAATTCGGGAAAAATATAAATATTTCGAAAAATAATGGGGAAAATATAAATATTTCGAAATATATATATATATTTTATTTTTCAAAAAAAATTATTTTGGGAATATATATTTTACAAAATATATATATTTCAAAATATTTATATTTTTCTATTTATATTTTTCAAAATATTTTTATTTTTTGAAATATTTTTATTTTTCCCGAAAATTTGTTTTCCAATTTTTATATATATATTTAATTATTATTTTTTTGAAATATATATATTTTTTTGTAAAAGGAGGGTAGGTTGGTCTTTTCACATCTTTATGGGTTGACAACTAGGTTCTCACTCATATTTAGGGGTAATTTAGTCATTTCACATCTCAAAATTTGGTTGAGGGGTCAAAGTGAAACAAATAAAGGGGTAGAAGTATAATTAGTAAAACAAGAGGGGATGAAAGTATAATTTATATTAATAACATAGGGTGAAAGTGTAATTTACTCATAAAAAATCATTTATTAGTAAATCACGGGGGTATTTTTTTCCAAAATTGTAGGAAATGGGACAAGGTGATACAAGTTGGTAAGTGCATGAGGGTTTTTTGAAACGGAAAGGAGTTAGTTGATGCAAAATGAAACTATAGGGAGATTTACTGATAATATCCCAATTTAAAATATTCTAGTATTATTAAGATAAATATATTAATATATTATTAAGATAAATAGTAGTATTTGTAGATTCATTTTTGACATCTGAAATTTACCTTAACATTTCTTGCCTTAACGGTGTAATAACCCTAATTTTGTACATACAATTGATTTGGTATTTATGATGTGTATATATGTACAGTTATAATTTTGATGTGTAATATAATAACTGTGATATGTAATTTAATAATTATGGTGAGTGATTTAATAGTTGTAATATGTGTAAATGGATGTATAAGTATATAAATATATATATATATATATATATATATGTTGGTGTTACGTGTCTGCATATATATATATTTATGTTGGTGTGTTATGTGAATGATTTTGTAATGTAAAAAAAAATGGGAAATAGGGGAAAATGATAAAATAATAAATGATGAGTAGGATATGAAGTGGAAAGAGAAGGAAAGGTGGAGAGGCAAAAGTGTAGCACCAAATGTTTTTAGGAATAATTATTAGGAAGACTAAGGGTCCGTTTGGCAACACAGAAAACAGTTTTCTTTTTTACTGTTCACCCATTTCAAAAATAAAAACACGTTTGACAAACATTTTTACTGTTCATTTTTTTTTCCCAAGAAAACTGTTTTCTGTGAATAGTGGATAAAAGTGGTGAAAACACCAAATACAACTTTTAGTTATTTTTTGAGTTTTTTCACTGTTTAGGGTACCACCTCTGCCACCGTCCCCATCTCCACCGCCACCAACCACCACCACCCCAGCCACCGCTCGCCGCCGCCGGCCCCCACCACCTCCGGTCGCCGCTGGGCCCCACCTCCTTCCCCTGCCGCCAGTCACCCACCACAACCGCCCCCCGCCACCGCCGGTTACCGCCGACCACCACCAATACCATTTTATTTTTCAATACAAATTTTGATCCAAACGCTTTTTTGTTTTTAGTTTTTTGCTGAAAAAAATAAAGACAAATATAAATACAATTTTTATATTTGAAAACAGAAAACAAATACAAAAAACAGACTTTCCAAACGCACCCTAAATGATGTCTTGCAAAATAATATAGGAAATGTTTTCATTTCTTGCAAAACTTGGAGAACAAATGGAGAGAAATGAGAGAGAGTTCTTGGAGAGGAGGTGATGATCTTTGATGGATTTTCGGGCTTGAAGATAGAAAATCAAAGCCGAATAATTTAAGGTAAGTTACAATTATATTCTATCCCTTTGAATTTATAAATTCAAGACATTTGTGAAATAATATGTATAAATAGATATATATATTATTTATATATATTTAATTTTCTATAAAAATAAATATAGAAGTGTTATCATGTATATAAATGCATATATATATATGGATAGATGAATGTTTAATGATTATTATGATATATTTCATATTATCTTTAAATTATATTTTATTATAAAATACATCTATGATCATGAAATTTTTCATCAAATACTAGTTAAGAAGTTTTATTAATATTTAAAATTATTTAAATAGGCTTTTTGAATTTTCTAGGAATTTTAAGAATTATTTTAGCAATTTTTGAAAATTATATATGCTCTCATCTTCTTGAACCATATAATTTTAGAACTTTTAAATCATAACATTTGATTTAATTATATATGTGTACTGGAATCAACGGTGAACGGTTGTATATTACTATTGTGTACACACTTTTATAATCATAGGATGAGATTAACTTTTAATCTTAACCCTTGAAATAGAATGTAGTTATTGGGTATAATCTGTTGTATGTGTACACATAGTAAGCATAAATTTGACCAATGAAAAACATCCATCTATATTAGAAATGATCTGGTATAGTGACGCGCACCGTAAGCATGTGTAATTCACTGAAATTATATTAAAACTCCTGAATATTGCTATAATTATGTATTTACCCCTTACCGTTACTATAATTACATTTTGACCCCTTATTTTTATACTAATTACATTATGAATCTTATAATTTACGAAAATTACATATTACTCCCCAAAATATTTCTGAAGTTACAATAGGATCCCTGTACTGCACTATAATTATATTTTGACCCCAAATCTTTCTTAAACTGATATTTCGGATCCCTAAACTTTAAATAAATAATATTGTGATTTCGGATTCTATTATTAACCTATCATAAATTATGTGAAGGTTATAATAGTGTTAAATATATTCATTAAAATGGTTTATCAATGATTATATTACAGAAGTTGATATTTGTTGATTATTTGATATAATGGTTTAATATGTTGTTATAAATCATTATTTATTATTGTGTACATATGTGAAGCATGGAATGCGCAGTGATGTATGAGATGTTTACTTTTATTATGTTAATAAACATATATGTGTGAAGTGAGATATATAATACTCATTTATTATATGTTCAGTGATGCATATGATGCACTTTTAAATCATAATATTTAATTTAAATAAGGGTTATTAACAAACAACCCCTTATGGTTTCAAATTCTTGACAAACACTCATCTGAGGTGTCAAATAACCCCCTGCACTTTTCTCACATTACACACAATCCCCACTCCGTTAGTATTCCGTTAACAAACACTCTCTACCGTTATAAATTGATATTTTATGCTCAAAATACCCCTAAATTGATGTTTTATGCCCAAAATACTCCTAAAATAAATTGGTAACTACATTAATATTTTTTTAGTAAATTACAAATTATTATTTTTTAACTAAATTAAGATTTTTGAGTAAATTACAAATTATTTTTTGTTTTTTGTTTAAGGTTACTTATTTATTTAAATTCAAATTTGAAAAATATATTACTCCCTCTGTCTCAAATTATAAGTCTCTTTTGAGGAATTCAACTTTTTAAGATGATGACTTTTATTGTAGTGTTAGTGAATAAAATATCAACTTTACTCATGGTCCCACTATAATGATGTGATCGTTTATAAAGTATATATTTTATAACTTTAATACTTGAAGGTTAAACTAATAAATTGACCAAATTAAGTGACTTGAGTTTTCAAAATGGACACTTATTTCGGGACGACTAAAAAAGAAAGTGGACGCTTATTTTGGAACGGAAAAAGTACAAATTATAAGGGCAAAGCCCTTTTAAAATTTCTATGCATCTATTCTCTTAAAAAACAAAACATTATTTAAAGTGTATTATTATCAATAATTTTTTATATATATAATTTGTACTCCCTCCGTCCCAAAATAAGTGTCCACTTTGAAAATTCAAAATATTTTATTTGGTCAATTTATCAGTTTAACCTTCAAGCACTAAAGTTATAAAACATATAATTTATAAACGATCACATCACTATAGTGGACCACGAGTAAAGTTGGTATTTTATTCACTAACACTACAATAAAAAGTCATCCTCTTAAAAAATTGAATTCCCCAAAAAGGACTTATAATTTGAGACGGGGGGAGTAATATATTTTTTCATATTTGAATTTAAATAAATAAGTAAACTTAAATAAAAAACAAAAAAATAATTTGTAATTTACTAAAAAAAATTTAATTTAGTTACCAATTTATTTTAGGGGTATTTTGGGCATAAATATATATTTTTAACGGTAGGGGGTGTTTGTTAACGGAGTGGGGGTTGTGTGTATGGTAGGAAAAGTGTAGGAGGTTATTTGACACCTCAGGGGGGTATTTGTCAAAATTTTGAAATTATAGGGGGTTGTTTTTTAATAGCCCTTTAAATAATTATGGAATGAGGATTCCTAAGGAACCACAAAGAGGCTGACTAATAAACGCAGTCTCATGAGTACCATGGGACATAGTTGAGTTGTCACGATATGGTTGAATTGTCGGGTACGTGGTTAAAATAGAATTGATAAATTGATAAATCTTATTGTTTAATTAAATAATTTTGGATGAGGTTTTTAAAAGAACTACAAGGAGGCTGATTATTAACACAATCTCATGAGTACCACAAAACATGATTGATTTGTCACGACATGATTGAATTGTCGGGTACGTAGTTAAAATATGGTTTGGAAAGGTTGTCTATTGGCACAAATAAATGATAATGAATATTAATAGATTCATTTATATGATTTTGATGATGCATAAGATGTCTTGGTTATTTATTTTAAAGGTATAATTATATATCTTTTATTCAATTATGTGATACATATTATAAATATATATTTGTGCATGGAGTGCATTGGTTATTTATCTCAAAAGGTATAATTATAAATTTTCTATTCGATTATGTGATATACATTATAAAATATTTTTATGCATGGGTGCATTGGTAATTTATTATAAAAAGATATATTTATATATCTCTTATATGATTATGAAAAGAACAGAACGTTATAAAGGTTTTATGGAAAGTGAAAGATAAATCTTATCACATATGGTCTATCTATTCATGTTGTTTGGTTCAGAGATGTTGGCTTTGTCGGTCTTCTGTTAGGTTGTAGTAGTAGTGGACTTGCTCGTGGGTTTAACCCACCTTGTTGTTATCATTTCAGGTCTGGGACAGTTCAGTCACCGGGTTAAGATTTTGAGTCATTTTGTTTTGTTCGTGATCGTCTACTACATTCATACTTTTCGGTTTACAGTGTATATTGGTTATATAACTGTTGTAATTTAGGCACGGTTATTAAAAATGTAATTTTATTTAGGGGTCTTTCTTTAACATGATTCCCAGGTTATATCTTAAAGTCTTTTGTAAGATTTGACGTTAGTGTTGCTTCTGCTATAATTTTTTTTATTTCACAAATTTTATATTATATTATGTGTTTATGTATATCAATTACATGGTATTTTTCGTTTCGTGTGTGAACTTAGCCAACTCATGTGTTTGACTATTTAAATGTTTTTCTAAGGAGTAGCTTAAAATAATGGGTCGCGAGCGTTTTACCACCAATAGTGGGGCACTCGGTGCGAAAAACCCCCAATTTTTTTCAAATGTGTATAAATCCACTAAGTTTAAACAATGTTGCAACTTGCCCCCCAGTGGGTCACTGTCTGATCATATTTTCTGGTGAAATGATCATGTGAGTTGCACATGACTGAAAATTAAAGTGAATACCCGAAAATACCCTTTTGGCATCCCTAAAATACCCCTAAGCTACAAACCCACTTTTTCCTCTCTTCTTCCCTTCCTATCTCTCTCCAAATGCTTATTTCCTTCCATTTTTTCCCCTATTATCCTCATCAAGCTTGAACTGATATAGTTTGATTACAATTAAAATAGTCCATATTTTTTGAGAAAACAAAAAATGGAGTTTCAAATCTCTCTCTCTCTCACTCATACACACAACCCTCCAATGGAGTTTCATGGGTTACCTCATCTCAAACGATTCAGACTTCTACAACAACAACAAGAAGCAAAACAACACCTCGACGACGCCATCACCTCCTCCCACCTTCCGGTGAAGAAGAGAAAAGAATCCAGAGACCTCCCACCGCCTCTCTCCACCACCACCACCACCACCTATTGCTTACCCGCCAAAAAAAGGGTTTGGGCTCTCCAACCCAACCTCACCCCCGACAACCCATTTTCCCCTTTCAACCTCAATGTCGAATACAAACCCTCAATCGACGAACCCAAAATCGATCCCATCGAAACCCCTGAAAAACACGAAGAAAAAGTAGATGAAATTGAAGAAGATGAAGACGATGGAATCCAATTGTGGAGAAACAGTTTTAGGGTTTGTAATGATTTAAACAAGGGTCAGGGCACTTTCGTAATCTCACATTTTATGTAATTTCTTTTTTAAAACAAATAATTAAAACAGGGGTATGATTGGTATTTTCCATCTCCGGTCATCGGCAATTTTAAAATGGGGGCAATACACACATATATTTAAAAATTGGGGGTTTTATGAACAACAAGAAGTTATACGCACTGTATACATACTACATGGGGTAAAACGCTCGCGATCCTGAAATAATTGAAAGGTACAAACAACACGTTTATTTATTTGTATTATTTTCTTTTCTTTTAAGACTGTTATGCTGAATTTGATTGTAATCTTTCTTAATATTACTATAGTGGATTTTTGTTGATCTCAGCTGATTTTTGTCAATTTGTTTATATGAGTTTTATGGCTGATTTGAGGATAACTATTTTATTTGTGCTCTATCTCATTGTTGAGTGGCTAATGGTTGTAACAAATTGGATTCCTCATAGGGCAGAATTGGAAACTCAGAAGATTCGAAAGAGGTTCAGGTGAGGTAAGGCCTTGAACTTGTGTTTTCTCTGAGTGGGAGGCATGCCCTAAGCCACCAAGTACAAAAGCGAATCGATCATCGAACCATAAAAAATAGTAGTTGTTTGTTATTTGTTCACAAGTGTCAGCTTTTTGAGATTAGTATTTCTTTATTGTACCTGACTCATGGTTTGTTGTATGGTGTCATATCTTGTTCATAGGCTGATACTGTTATGTATAGAATGTGTTAATACTGTCATGGTTTGTTGTATGGTATCATACTGATTCGTGTTCGTGTTGGGTTGATATCGCGTCGTGTCGAAAAAGATCTGATTAATATACATGTCAAATATATTCAATGCTAATTCAACTCACATGTTAACCGTGTCGACCCATGTAATCCATTTAGTCTATTTATTATAATATATTAAATTAGATTTGATACAATTCAACACAAAATGAAATATTTAACCTATTATCAGTAAAATTAAATTGAATTTGACACGATCCGGTAATAGTTTATTGATATATTTCAATCCATGATCAATTAGAGAAGAAAAATAAAATATAATCGTGTCAAACGTGTCGTGTTCAGGTTGCTCGTGTCGTGTTCGGGTCAACCTTTATATTCTCGTGTTGTGTTCGGGTCAACCCTTATACAATTTTAACCCTTTTAATTCATGTCGTGTCTCATTTTACTACCTCTAGTTAATATTTTATGTAACACTGATATAATCTGATACTCACATTAGACTATTGATAAGTACACAAAAGTCATTATTTTAGGTGTTAAAAAATATATGTAATTTATTATTTTATTATATAAATACTCTTATAATTCCATTTTTGTTTTGTATAGGTGTGGGAAAAGAAAATGAAGAAGAGTTGGTGCATTAAGTGTTGTTGAAATAAAAGTGTTTGTCAAGAATTTATTGTAAGAGAGAGAGGCTATTGATTTGGTGCATGTATTAGAAGTGTCACGTGTGTATGTGTGTGTATAAGTGAGCTGGACGACTATTGAATGAGAGAGAGAAAGAACAAATCTTGGTTTCAAGAATTGGTTACACCAATTCTATAGATACCTCAATTCCCTGTGTCAAATATTAATGAAATGCAATATAGATGGATCAAGTTGATAGGAGTTCGAGAGAGGAGAGGCTGAGAGACGGATATTATATATCATAGTGACATTGTTGTATTATTTATATATTTTTCTTAGTAATATGCTAACCTAAATATTTCTCTCAAAGGGGTGATGAAATCACTATGGGTGAAGTGTAATTAAGTTTATTTTATTTCTTATTGTATAATTTTTCTTTCGGAGAGTGTTTTTTTATGAATCTCAATGACAAAAACCTTATAATTAAGGTTAGAAGCTAAAAATAAAAGGAAGATTCTCAATGATTGTCAACTAATGAAAATACGGGAAATGTCTACCACTATTTACATTTTTTCTTAAGAAAGAAGATATGAGAATATTCTTCGTGATTGTCAATTAATGGAAATACGAGTAGTCATTGTTATATCGCAAAATTAATTCATTTACATAACCGAGTGTTTATTTTACGCCATATTTTCCTTTGTTTTTTCAAGTTGTAATTGGAATTGGTAAAGTGAATGGTTATTTGGAGAAAAATTTGCAATAGAAAGATATAATATTTATTTATATGGACCCGTGTGGTAGATTTTTTTCCCTTGATATTTGTCTCATCATTTGATAATTTTATTTAGTTATTTTACTTTACTATTCAAAAATTCAAAAATGGTTTTAACTTGCTTATTTTTATTTCTGAAAATTAAAATTTTGGATCCGAGACTCCAAACGATTTTCAAGTTGAGAGTGGTTCGACCTTGTTTATTACTATACTATTTTTAAGCTAAGTTTTGCAGGTATAAATTTTTATTGACCGTGGTTTGATGAAGCAACGACATCTACGTCAAACCGCGACTCGTCAATTATATCGTCAAACTCCATTGTACTGTTAGCGTTACGTAGCGCACCACGACAAGAGCATGAAGAATAAGTTACCAGGACAGAAGCTTAGAAGGTAAACTATTCTAGTCTTGGATCAAGTAGTCTGCTGGTGCGAGGTACTTGTATTCCTCACAACCCATCCTAGAATAGAGACGAGTCTATGAACAAGGGTCAGGGAACTTATGAGTTGTTGTCATGGTCATGAGAATTAGCTTGAAATTATATATATATATTTATTTATTTATTTTTGTACTAGAAAAAAAATGTAATTTAACATGGACTAGGTGCATCAGGAATGGTGGATAAGTGTAAACAGAAAAATCTGGTCAGACCGTGTTGTATCCGTTCTTTCTAGCTGACACTGACAGACTCAAAATGAAGGTCCTAACGCCAAGGTAGAATATTAGTCTAGTCGTAACTAGAGTTGGCAGATAATTGAAATTGACTCCATCATATGCCATAGTTTTCCTCTTGATCATTATTAAATTCTCAATTCACTTAATTAAATCATCTTGGTTTAAAATTAATTTTTTTTGTTCTAAAAGTTAGGGAAGTACTGTCACAATGGCATTTGAGCTGATGCCTCAGAACAACCTACTGTTGAGAAACTCACCAAACCATGAAGTGTATAATGGAGGGAATCAAACCCTGTTATTTGAGGTGATACATAGGTACGTACAAGCTATATATATAGGTTGTGGTTTGATACATCATAAAATTATCAAACCACTCTTATTGTAAATTTTATCTATCGGTAAACATTAAACAAGCATTACTAGGTACTGTACTTGGCCTTGTAGTCGCTCCACAGTTGATCAACTGTCTTCCCTAGCAGCTCAACAAAGTAGTTGTCACTGTAAGCACTTCTCATTTTCTTGTTGAGTTCTGCCACAAACCCACTCCTCAAACTGTCGCAATAATCAAGGAACCGCGCTGTCACATCGTACCCCTCATCCCACCGGTCGCCCTGCCCTGGTTGCTTCCAATGGCTCGGTGCGTAATCGGCCTTCAACCTCACATAATCTGCTATCCCTTCTGTCAATCCTACGATCCCGGGCTGCCCGTTCCCATTCCACTGCCATATGTGCACCATTTCATGATATAGTACCCCACTGAACTCCCTCTTTACATCACCCGAGTAGCCTTCTATATACGTGGCGCTGACATGAATTTCGTTGTTGGTGTTGGCATATGCAACGCCATCCATCGTTTCGATGAACAAGCTCACGCTTTGCACGTCCTTCCTGTCCGCCACGGTGTTCTGCTGGAACAGGCTCCATATGAAACTCGTGGCGGACATCATTGTTTGCTTGCTGTAATCGTCTCCGATTTCGTTGCTGTATCGGCTCCCGGTGCCTGCAGTGTTCGTAACACTATATTCGACTGCATGGCTTCCTTGTAGTGCTGCTAGTATTACAAGAGAAGAGAGGTAAAATCTAATGCAAGCCATGATTATATATATCTTATTATTTATCTAGCAGGTAGGTTTTGTACATAAGTTTGATTTAGCACTATCATTTATATATTCCCCATTGGCAGCCAAAATAGACCAAATGGTCATTGTGGAAGAAATATGTCGATAGACGAAGGTGTTGAGATATTTCCTCTATTTTAATTAGTTGACTTGGTCACCATTGATGTATGTCAATAGTTAGGCATTGACAAAAAGGTATTGTAGACATTTCCTCTATTTTAATTAGTTGACTGTGTCACAACTGCATACAATCAATGGCAACTCTGGACTATTGGTGCACTTGGTTCCCGTATATTGTCTTTTACGGTATTGGTGTAGCGGATTCGGATAATATTAATTTTTGAAATAAGTATCGGTAATAAATAATAGTATCGATACTTTTCAAAAGTGTTACAAACCATGCAAACCATGCTTATTATTGGAGTGAATTAATTAGGTTGTATAACACAACTTGGTAACTTTCACGAGTGAATTTTGTTTGGTTTTGATTAAATTTCTCTTTCAGAAGTTCGGAAAATACTCTCGGAATGGCAGTGAAGCCAAAGCCTTGGAACTAACCGAACCATGAAGTGTACAATGGAGCGAAGCCAGCGAGGAGAGAAAGCATTCATGGTTACAGGCTATAGTTGGTTGGAGCTATTTCAATAATAGTTCACTCTCTCTTATCTAGATAACTGTCTGACTTCATAATGAAAGCAAATCACTAGTACAACAATTTGATAAATTTATTTAGCCATAAACAATCATGCCTAGTTATTGTACTTGGCCTTATAGTCACTCCAGAGCTGATCTACTGTCTTCCCTAGTAGCTCAACAAAGAAGTTGTCACCATAGCCAGTTTTCATTTTCCTGTTAAGTTCTGCCACAAACCCACTCCTCAAACTGTCACAATAATCAAGGAACCGCGCTGTCACATCGTACCCCTGATCCCATCTGTCGCCCTGCCCTGGTTTCACCCAGTGGCTCGGTGCATAATCCGCCTTCAACCTCACATAATCCGCTATCCCTTCTATCAATCCTCCGTTAGCCGTCCCATTTCCATCCCACTGCCATATGTGTGTGCTTTCGTGATATATTACCCCGGTGAATTCCCTCTTTAGATCACCTCTAGAGTAATTTTGTATATAGTTAGCGCTGACATGAATCTCATTGTTCTCAGCATACGCAACTCCGTCCATGGGTTCGATGAACAAGCTCAGGCTTGGCACGTCCTTTCTGTCCGCCTCCGTGTTTTGCTGGAAGAGACACCATATGAAACTCGCGGCGGACATCAATGTTTGCTTGCTGTAATCATCTCCAATCTCGATGTTGTATCGGCTCCCAGCGCTCGAGTTGTTGGTCACATTATAGATGACTGCCTGGATTCCTGGCGCTGCTGCTAGTATTACAAGAGAAGAGAGGTAAAACATCATGCAAGCCATAGTTATATAATCCTTTCTTACAATTTTTGTTGCAGGGTAGGCTTTGGATTTAAGTTTGCTGTAGTACTATTATTTATATATCACTGAGGTACTCATTGGCAGCCAAAATAGACAGGTGTTCTTAAGTAAAAGTATAAGAGGGCAGGTAATAGAAAACATAGATTTATCGAAAAGCTGTATGATGATTTATTTATTTATCAGTATAGGCCAACAGCAAAAGAAATGTGGAAACAAATATATACATGGAAGCAAATACTTCTCTTTTGGTAAACACCATTTACTAGAAGGAAAAGACAGTCAGCATAGGCTAAGCAAGCTTGACAAACAAATACATCCAAAAACTAGCAACCAACTATAAACTTCAAGAGATAACTACTAAACAGAATATATCTGACGAAGCAATCAACCGAAAGGCAAGCAATGCCAGGTCGGACAAGAGAATATTCCAAGAAAACAAACCTTACCAAACAACTAAAATGGAGAAGCCAACCAGCAACAAGAGCAAAACTCAGCTTCAACTGGCAAGGGATTAAAACTTTAAGGAGCAGGAAAACTAATAATGCGAGCTAATAGGCGGGAGGATCTTGGAAGTGAATAAGCCACCTCCAGTGACTCTATCCCCAAATAATTGATGAATGAAACCAAAAGAGAGCCAAAAATCGAACCATGTGAAAGCACGATTGCCATCTCTCACAATATGTTGAATACAGTATCGAAATATATATATGATTTGCTATATTTTTCTCCTAATCCAAGAGTGACAATGAGCGTTGGTTGTCCTAAAAGCTTCTTCTTTTTAACAGATTAGCCTTTTGGCCTTCTGTTATGACAAACACCAGCAGAGCACAAAAGGTTCAGCTGCAACAGAAATAGTGAATGGCAGTTGTGGGTGAAAAAGCTGTAAAATTAGATGAAAATCGGAGAGAAGACTCCACTAGCAAGTTAGAATATATGGGTCAAAATCCATAGTTTAAATCTCAAGCAAAGAGGGTGAGGAGAAAAGAAAGAGAAGGCAGAGAAGAGCAAAGAGTGTAGCCTCATCACAGCTAGAGAGTGAGTAGTGAGCACTAGTAGAGCTAAAATCCCTAAAATGAAATACCCCCAGAGTAGCTAAAGACCAAGAGATGAAGAAGAGATAAGCAAATAGAGAGGAAGGGTGAGATGTGGTAAAGGTAGAAATCAACTTCCTATAGCCGAAGCCCTGTGAGAGGAAGAAGAAAGAGAAGCTGAAGTGGAAGAAGGTAGGCGCCGTTCTGAAGGAGTGGTCTCCAAGAAAGGGAAAGAATGAGAATGAAGTTGGGATCCCTAAGCAAACACTATTGCCTTCTATTTATAGGTCATTTGCTCAAAATGTTGCCCTAATTGAAGTGGTCCCCAAGTCCTACCAATGCTCCACATATCTCTATTAAGTGATGAGGGCCATAATGTGGGCCAATAAGGAGAGTTTCTTCCACATTAAGAATAATGGGTGGAATTCACATTATGGGTCTTTCTTATGACTAAACTACGTCCCTAATCTCCATGCCACATGCTCTTTCCAATCCCTTCAAAATGTGATAATGGTGTCGCGCTGTCCACGTGTCACTGCTACGCAGCATCTGAGGCCACAGCCGGATCAGTCGTGCAACGGATCACTCTCCAATAGCCTTCACAGTACATGCATATACCGCTAGAGCTGTGCAAAAATGATGGTAAATGCCCTTGGGATACTGCTACATCATCAGGATATACAACTCCCGTGTACGCTTTTCAGTTCCACAAGTTGCGCTGCCACAAAAGGATCACCTTTAGAAGACTTTGAGTTGCCACGAGTAACCCACCCCGATGTCGGACACATTGGGTCAACCCGTATACCAACTTTGGTGGGGCGGGTCCAAGGCTCTACCCAGTAGCCCAATACCTTAATGGAGACCCCTCCACGAATTGAGTGCATTCTAAAATAATACCTATTGTTGTACTGTTTTTATTCTAGTTGCGAAGATTCTAGAGACACCTAGCCAGGGTTGCAACAAGCAAGCAATGGGGGTCAAATCCTTGAAAACACTTTGGATGTCAATGTAATATAAGTAGATTAACTTGCTTGAGTAGTTGACAGGCATTAAAAAACTGATTGAATTGGTGAAGTAAGCACCGACCATATACCCTTTTTTGCCTAAAGAAAAAATTATCACATCCATCAGGCTCAGGGGCCTTAATGGGATGGAACTTAAATCAATGCATTCACCTCTTCATCACTGAAATAAGCAATGATAACTTCAGTTTGATCACTAGATAGGTGTTTGTCAATTATGTCAGAAAGAGAGTTTCTTCCGGTAAAGGGATTACTATAGGGAGTGCCCAAAAAGTTTATGGTAACAATCACCAGTAGTGAAAGAATTCAGTATATCAGTCAAGTGTAAACTGCAGTAAATTCTTGATAATGACTTCTCTGTTACAATGATTTTATTATATTAGCTTATAAGTCTCATTTAGCCTATTTATTATATTTGTCATTGTGCAGTTTCTCTAACCCAGCAATTCAAGGAGTCATGGTAACTTCATTTTTCTTATCTTTCGGTAAAGACTTGGGTTCACATCATACTTTGGCCACTGCATAGGTTACTATAATACAACTCTAGTTGATAACATATAATATTTGTTTGCGTATTTTAAACATCTCCATGCGAATTTCGGTGGTGTTCAAAGCCCAATAAATGTTAGTGCCTGAACTTGAAATTGTTGTCATAAGTCATGAAAGTTGGCTTGAAATGATAGTAATCTATTGTAACAAAAGCTTAGAAAAAGTAAAACACTCTCTTTTGACCGGACTAGTGCATGCCAGCATGTACTCCAATGTACTTACTCCTAATCAGATTTGGACCAAATCCACGTTAGTCCCTAGCTCAATGGTGATTGATCCAAAGACTTTTAAAGACTTTTAAAGCCTTTTGCATTTTTAATTCGTGTCTCTCATGATCCTGCAATATTGACTGGAGCCTCGTGCACTGGACTACCATGTCTTTTTTTGTTTTCATGTTCTTCGTGCATGCATGCCTCTCAACTAGCTGAAGTATAATGGGATTCTTGTATGTCGTTGTTCGGTAACTATATATATACTATACAAGCCTTTTCATTAATTGACGTATAGTGGTAAATTGGAGAATTTCTATGCTTGAAGAAGATGGGAAAGTGACTAAATCATGCTCTAATGTGAAAAGCGAATGTTGCTGTCAAAAATTAGAAAAGTACTTTCAGAACAACCTGTTTTTAGGAAATTAATCGAACCGCGAGGTATCTAATGTGTGCGGGAGATTCCTTCCCCTTTATTTAGATAATTTATTTACTTTACAGGATAGTGATGATCACTAGTACAACACTCGCAGTTTATTTACTTATAACTAAACAGACATGCCTAGTTCTTATACTTGGCCTTGTAGTCACTCCAGAGCTGATCAACTGTCTTCCCCAGCAGCTGAACAAAGTAATTACCGCTATACCCCGTTTTCATCTTCTTGTTAAGCTCTGCCACAAATCCGTTCCTCAAACTGTTACAATAATCCAGAAACCGGGCTGTGACGTCGTACCCCTGATCCCAGCGGCCCCCCTGCCCGGGCTGCACCCAATGGCTCGGCGCAAACCCTGCCTTCAACCTCACCAAATCCGCGATACCCTCTATCAGTCCTCCCGGGGCCTGCCCATTCCCATTCCACTGCCATACATGTGTCATCTCGTGATACAACACCCCGGTGATTTCCCTCTTCACATTGCCCGTGTAACCTTGTATGTAGTTTGCACTGACATGAATCTCATTGTTGGAAGTGTACGCAACTCCATCCATGGTCTCCACGAATAAGCTGACGCGCTGCACGTTCTTCCTGTCTGCGGCGGCGTTCTGCTGGAAGGTCCTCCATATGAAAGAGGTGGCAGAGATTAGTGTCTGCTTGCTGTACTCGGCCCCGATTTCGTTCGTGAATCGAATGCCACCGGGGGTTGTACTGGCCTTGTTGGTGACACTATATTCGACTGCATTGGTTTTTTGCAGTGCTGCTAAGATTATGAGTAGAGAAGAGAGGTAGAACATTGTATGAGCCATGTTTCTACACTATGTTTGGCTTTTCTTTTGTGGAGATACAAGAATTTGTGTGTTGGTAACTATCATTTATATAGCTGAGGTACCCATCAGGAGCACCCAAAGTGAACCAGCTGTTCTTTTGCACTCAGGAAATTGATATTGTTGTGATGATAAGGTATGACTAGGTCTGAAGACATTCTACTAATTTTATGTTTACTTGGCCACACTTTTGGTTTGAATTATTGGAACTTTTTTGTTCAGTAACAGGGTATTTTCGCCCTTTAAGTAAAATTCTTCTGGTGCACACATATATCTCCAAGTAAGTGTATTTATTTTTTGTATATTCATTTTGTGTTTAATTGGGCAAAATTTGGATGGGATTGTTAATTAATAATGTTTTTCTGTTTTTAATAATTTATGTAACAGGATAGTTTTGCCCTAGGATTGAAACTCATTTAATAATGCACAGATGTTTCCGGGCTAGTGCATTGATTTATTATTATTATTATTTTTAATTTCCTCCCTAGGCCCTGTTTTGTAACTGGTTTTGGTACGAAATGGTTGTACCAACCCATGTTTGTTAGGATTGGTGTTGGTTCAACAGTACCAAACCAATGGTGGTACCAACCCATGATTTTGGAACCATCTAATGAGATGGTTTTTGGTGGTGCGGTACTGTAACAACCCAAACCAAAACTAAATGGTTGCACCATCTCACCTCAAACCAAAACTACATAGTTGCACCATATTAATATATTTATATTAATATTAAAATATATTTTTGGAAATTATATTAATATTAAAATATATATGGAAATATATTAATATTAATATATTTTAATATTAATATATATGGAAATATATTAAAATATATTAATATTATAATATTATAATATATTAATATTAATATATTATAATATATTAATATTAAAATATATTTTTGGAAGTTATTTTAATATTATAGTTTTATTATCTTTCCTAAAAATTAATATATATTTTTGAAAATTTAATATATTTTAATATTATAGTTTTATTATGTTTCCTAAAAATTAATATAAAATATATTAATATTAATATATTTTAATATATTAATATTAAAATATATTTTTGGAAGTTATTTTAATATTATAATTTTATTATCTTTCCTAAAAATTAATATATTATTAATATTTTAATATTAAAATATATTTTTGGAAATTTAATATATTTTAATACTATATTTTATTATCTTTCCTAAAAATTAATATATTAACATTAATATTATTAATATTAATATTAATATTAAATATATTTTAATATCATAAATTTTAATATTTATAAATAAAATGTGAAACCATTCCAAGTTACCAAACATGGTTTGGTTTCAGAATTTCAACCCATATCAACTCTACCAAACATGGTTTGGTTTTTTAGCATAACTTTTTCTCACACCAAAACCATCTGCACCAAACATGGTTTGGAATCAAAATAAAACCAACCCAAACCAAATCCAACCCAACCCAAACCAAAACCAAAAACTAACACCGCACCGCACCGTTACCAAACGCAACCTAAGGGCCTCTTTTGTAACATGGTTTGGTGCCAAAAATATGGTTTTGGTGCCAAAAAATGGCACCAAACCATGTTTGGTAAAATGGTGTGGAAATTTGGTACGGTTACTGTAGCAAACCATGGTTTGGTTTTTGTGAAGGAATTTGGAACCATCTTTGTGGATGGTTTTGTATGGTGCGGACACTGTAGCAAACCACTGTAGCACCCACTGTAGCAACCCGAATCACTGTAGCACCGAATATAATATTTATATTTTAATATTATAAATTTTAATATTAATATTAATATATATATATATATATTAATATTATAAATTTTAATATTAATATTAATATAAATTTTAATATTAATATTAATATTTTAATATTAAAATTAAAATATATTAATATTAAAATATTAATATATTTTAATATAATAAAAATATATTAATATATTTTAATATTATAAATTTTAATATTAATATATTAGTATATTAATATATTTTAATATTACAAAATTTTAATATTTATAAATAAAATGTGAAACCATCCCAAGTTATCAAACATGATTTGGTTTCAGAATTTCAACCCATACCAACTCTACCAAACATGATTTAGTTTTTCAGCATCACTTTTTCTCACACCAAAACCATCTGCACCAAACATGGTTTGAAACCAAAATAAAACCACACCAAACCAAATCCAACCCAACCCAAACCAAAACCAAAAACTAACACCGCACCAAACCGTTACCAAACGCAACCTAAGAGATTTGGTACCAGCCTCTTGGAGTTCAATATAATCACCATTGGACACGGCATATCGGTAATTGTCACATTTATGATAACGGTGTAACGGAATTTGACAATATCAATATTAAATATGAATATTAGTGTTAGATAACAATTATGATAAATATGAATATTAGTGTTAGGTAACCATTATGAGAACCATGCATTGGACACATACGGTACTCTCATCTCAATTTTATTTATTTTTTTCGGTACACTTGCACTGATCATCCATTGTTGAATCTATCAATATAAGTTGTCTAACAGGGCCGGTGACTTGGTTGGAGGATGATTGCCTGGTCAAGTCCGTGACCCAAAAAATTTCCTCTCATATCTTGAAATAAGGCTCAAAGACAACAGATGTATATTGCTAATGGTATTCAACTTTATCTGGAAAATGTACCCAACAACATTAATGCCTATCTTTGAATGGGTTGTGGAGTATGACTAGAAAATCTGGACATTGTACTCTTTTTTTTTTCTCTTCCCTAGGTCTTGCGGTCAATAATTTCAACAAGAGTGTAAATTCTTTGAATGGGTGCACACGGTTTGGTTGACCGAAACCAAAACCAAACCAATATTTTTGATTTTTTAAAAATAAAAATTAAATTGTTAATGCAAGAAACCGAACCGAATCAATTTCTTTTTTTCGGTTTGGTTTCGGTTTCTACGATTAAATATATATTTTTTAAAGGTAAAGATAATTGATATTAGAATCAATAGGCCCAAGGTAAAGAAATTATTTTTTTCAATAATTTATATATATCACTTATATATATATAAGTTATAATTTTTAAATTATATTTATATATATATATATGTGCATGTATAGTAATGAACTCTTTATGTCACATATAGGAGATGGTGTTTTAATTGTCTAACACCCATCATCCCAGCATTGTCAATAAGTGTGTGGGCCAAAATCAATACCAAGGAGCCATACATTCTCAATGCAAAGTACGTGTGTTGTTTGGGCCATTTTGATAGAATATATCAAGACATTCCACAAAATGACTGCCCTCAGGACCCAATACCGACCCAAAAGCTTGATTAAATAAGCATTGATGAAATTCAAAAATTGTTGTACATATATATATATATATATATATATATAATACTACTTAGAAATATATATATATAAAAAAATTAGTACGGTTCAATTATGTCGGTTTTAAGTGATTGAAAACCGAAATCGAACCGAAAAAATCAATTTTTGAATTTTGAAAACTGTAACCGAATCGAATCATCTTGGAGCGAACTAAACAGCCGATTTCGGTTTGATTCGGTTCGGTTATTTGATTTTGTATGCAACCGTACTTGTGGCTATCAAAACCCCTGAATAACTGACTCAGGGGCTCGGATGGTGAAGAAAATGTTAAAATGTGAATTGATAAAGGTAAATGATTATAATTTTTATTAATGGGAAGCTATGAAGCACATACACAGATACGGGACACGGACACGACACAACACGGACATGGGGATACGGTAAATTACAAAAAATTAGGATACGACACTGCCCGACACGTCTATAAAAAATTATATATGTTTTTTTATATATACATATTATATTACACGAATACTTCATTTATCATTTAAATAATGAGAATCAAATAAACTTATAAACAAAATAAGTTAAATAAAATGTCTGACATATTCAAAATTCTTCATTATACTATTATCCAATGATTCAAATGCATCTTCCCCAAAATCCGTCATCTTAGTCTCTTTTTCGTTATATTGTGAAAATTTTATTGATTAAAAACAAAGATTGAATGGTATAAATAACAAATCTTCGGCTCTTTGTGATGTTATCTTATTCATCTTCAAATAGTGGATAAATGAATATAAATGTGCTCTAAATCCTCTCACAAGATGAGGAAGAACAAAGATATTCAAGTATTTTCAAAGCCAAAGATTTAATTAGATGTATTGAAGTTTCATAAGTGATCCATTAAATTATTGGTTTCATAAAACTTCTATCTTTCATTGAATCAACCGACCCACCGCGTATTGGACACACGCATGTCCTCCGAGTGTCTACTAAGTGTCCAAGTTTAAAAAAAGTCAGGACACGTTTTTGGTGTGTTAGACACGTATTTTTAGAATGTTCGAGCGTCCAACACGAGTACGGCTACCCTAGACAAAATATCCGTGCTTCATAGATTGGAAACAACCAAATCTCAAAAAAATATGAAATGACCGTTGACCCATTATCTTGATTCATTCTCTTTGATGATTAAATCGATGTAACACTTGGATTCAATTACCAATTTGTCCTATTTTTTTATTTATTTTTAAATGTTAAGAAACTCATATATCCATACCTTCCCACATAGGTTTTATAGGGCTCGAACCCCAGATCTTTTTTAATTGGGGGAAGAATAAAAATATCATTAAACCACAAAGTCATTGGTAATAACATCATATTTGTAGTGGCAAATGGTATTACTCCCTCGGTCCCAAATTAATTGTCCATTTTGCCTATTTTACTTGTTTCAAATTAATTGTTCAGTTTCGAATCTCAATACAATATTATCATATACTTTCTCAAATTATCTTTCTTCATTAACATAAAATAATAATAAGCCTCACTAAAAACTACAATTATAATACATTATCAAAAAAAGAAATATAAAATATTAAAAAAATTTATTAAAAAGTAAAATGTTAACAACTAAATTGTGACAAAAGGGAATAGTATGTTCGACGATTTGAGCTTGGGACAAGACAAGGGTCCTTACATGACAACTCTCAATTTCTGAATATCTTTTGGGCCTCCTAATCCTTTTGTCCAAATGAATAATTACCTAATTAATTTGATCTCTATTTTATAAAATTAATTGTACAAGAAAACAAAAATATCTACACCCTAAGTCATTTGCAATATGACCATTTGAAAATTGAGGCTGTTTGATAAAATTGAAAATTAAGTATTGAAAATTTTAAGATCTGAATTTAAAGTACTAAAGGATTAAAGTGGTGCTTAGAAAAATTATATTTCTAATATTTTGGTTAATTTTCAGTCTTCAGATTTCAGTGTTAAGTAGTCATCCTGTCATTTAAATTTTTTTCTCATTTTAAGTGGCACTTAATGTTTTAAGTAGTGATCAATTTTTTATTAAACACACTTAATTGAATAAGTGCTGAATTTTGTCAGACTTAAGTGGTAAATAAGTATTATCAAAAACACCCTTAGGGCCTGTTTACTAACAGGAAACGTTTCATGTTTCCGTTTTCTGAAAAAGTAGAATTATGATTTTGAATCCTTTAAGAGAAAAAAAAAGTAAAATCTTGTTTACTAAATTTTGATTTTTTTCAGAAACAAAAATAAAAAACAGAAATTATGTTTACTAAAAAAAATTTGTTCTTAATTTTTATTTATTTATTATATGTATTTATTTATATTTATTATTTATCAAAAGTTTTATTTATTTATTTTTATTTAATTTATAAATATATTTAATTTATTAATTTTATTATTATTAATTCATTATTTTTATTTAATTTATTATTTAAATTATTTTTATTTAATTTATAAAAAAATATTTAATTTATTTATTATTTGTATTTCTTATTATTTTTTATTTATCATAATTATTTTTTATTTTTTATTATTTTTATGTATTATTTAATCTATTTTATTATTGTTTATTTTGTTTATTATTATTTATTCATTTATTTTTATTTAATTTATAAAAATATTTTATTTATTTATTATTTGTATTTCTTATTATTTTTATTTTTTATTTATCATAATTATTATTTTTATGTATTATTTAATCTATTTTATTATTGTTTATTATTATTATGTATTAATTTATTTTTATTTAATTTATAAAAATATTTAATTAATTTATTATTTATATATAATATTTAAATTTATTAATGCAAAAGATATGAAAGTTTCAATTTTACAACTTTAAAATTTGATAATTTTGAAAGCGAGAGGAAACAAAAAGAGAAAATACCATTTTTCTTGTTTCCTCTTTTTTTTACAACTAGAGGAAACGTTTCCTTAAGGACAAAAGTAGAAATAAATTAGGAAACAAGATTTTACTTTTACTTCTTCATTTCAGGAAGTAAAACAAAAAACGTTTCCTGTTAGTAAACAGACCTTTAGTCTATTTCGATATCATGTTTATTTTTCATTATTGCAAAATGAAACATTAGCATGTGAATTAGAAGTAATATACCAAAGTCCTAAATTATAGGTGTAAAATCGTTGCATCTTTTTAATTGCACATTTGAATTTTGAAAATCAATGAAAAATGATTTTTGCATGTCTATGTTTTTGTCTAATAAGTAATTAGGAATAGAACAATAATTTTTAACGTATCTAAAAATGCTTCCTAGCCAAGGACAAGATGCATTTTGGAGGTAAACCACCAAACACTGGCTGTGTCTGATCTTAAAAAATAGTTGAGAATTAAGTTTCAATTAAATAAAGTCGGTGGGCGAGTTTCTCTTAACTTATATGTAAAGTTTTTTTTTTCAGGTAAATAAAGTAATTTCAAAATTATAAATCGTGTAAAAGCTATCACAAAACTTCTATTGGTCATATATATATAAATCAAGTAATCTTAGACTTGCAACAAGAACTCAATACATACCTTTTAATCGTGTATAAGCAAAATTCAAATTCATACTTTTCAGCCTTTCAGTCCGAAAATATATGTATATTTTTTGTTAGGTAAATATTTTATGAATTATTAGAACTTTTTTTCAATTAACAGTGTATTTTTGCCCTTGAAGTAAAATGTACACATATATCTCAATTAAATTAAAAAAAATTTCCACCATTGGACTCATGCAATACTTTCATCTCATTCACACAATGCACCGAGGAAATTATAGTGAACGTTACTTAGAGTGGCTTCAAGGAGATTTGCATTACCTCCATTTTATGAAATTATTTATTTATTTCTCCAGTATAACTCTCACTGATTATCCATTGTTGAACTATGATTTATCAATATAAGTGGTCAAACAGGGACCGTGATTTTGTGGGAGAATTGCCTGGTCAAATCGGTGAATTTTATGGAATGTCTTTCCAAAATTTTTGTTCTGAAATATTGAGATAAGGCTCAAAGACGACATTTGTTGATGATGGTATTCAACTTTATCTGCAAAATGTACCCAACAACATTAATGCCCATCTTTGAATGGGTTGTGAAGTATGACTTAAAAAAATCTGGACAACATTGATTTGATTTTTTTTATTTTTTTTTCCGATAACTGGAGGACTAATACACAAAATTCGGAAAAAGCAAAGCGGTTGTGGTCCCAATAAATCATTTACATCTCATAGGAATTGAATATGTAACTTAATATTTTCTGAGACACGAAATTCAAGCTTTTTCAAACTGGGTCAATCTATTCGGATTACATTTATCTTGCAGTAAATAATTCCAACAAGAGTGGCCTTATGGCTATCAAGACCTTGAATAATTGACTGGGATGGTGAAGATAAATGTGAAATGATAAAGATGATTGTTATAATTTATTAATGGAAAGCAACCAAATCTCAAGAAAATATGAAGTCATTGTCTAATGTCTTGATTCATTTTCTTTGATGGTTAACTCGATCGATGTAACACTTTGAATTAATTACCAATTTACCATAGGTAGATTTGCATCTTTTTGTTAACATTATGTGATTATAGCATAATATTTGTAGTATTCTCAATATGTATGAAAGAATATCCTTTGGGCCTCCTAACCCCTTTGCTCAATTAACAATTGACCCAATCTAATTATTTATGAATTAATTTTAGCTCTACTTTATAAAATTAATTGTACATCAAGAGAAAAATACATACACGGGTAAGCCATTTGCAATATGACCCTTTTATGCATCGAACAAATGATATCATCAATTGGCAAATGCTTAATTTGATGAGTATGTTTTATTTGAGTATCTTGTTTACTTTTTCCTTCTATAATCGGGTTGTTGGGACAAAATAATTCACAGAATTAGTGCAAAGCGACTCCTTTACATAAATTTGAACATTTTTTATTTATTTGATCATACAACATATTTGTTTTTTTTATATAAAAATATAAGTTTAATCTCTAAATAAAACATATATAAAAATTTACTTTAATTAAAAGACATGAAACAATAGCATTCAAAGTTCTAATAATAATAATAATAAATAAACAAATAAATTGGTTCTCAAAGAATTAACTTGACCTCAACTGACAAACAAACAAAAGTGTATATCAAAAAAGACCAGTAGTATTTCTTTAATTGTGATTTTGAAAATCAATGAAAAATTATTTTTGTATGCCTAATTTTTATTTTATTTTTATCTAATTAGCAATATTTCGAAAGGGATACAAAACAGTTCAAAGTCCATAGTATTTCTCTTATTTTTCAGAAAGCAAAATTAGATTCATACTTTTCAGCCTTTCAGTCCGGAAACATATTTATATTTTTTGTTAGATAAATACTAGCGCATATTCACAAATGCCCACCATGGGTTAGAATCTATGTAGCACGGATATGAACATGGATTGCAGATACGACACGGGGATACGACAAATTTTAAAAAAATTAGACGTGGGTACAGCGGGATACAACAATAAATAAATAATTTATATAAAAAATACAAATAATTTTATCAAATCTTTTATAATATGAGAAATCTCAATGTATTATATACAATGTTAATAAATTAAAAAAAATTAAATACAAAATATGATATCATCACACATTAAATATCAAATTTCATCATTGAATCATTCATTAATTTGATATATAAATCATATGTTCATAGCTTCCTTTATAAAAAAGGGTTAAAAGACGGTATTTCATTACAAAAATACTAGTTATATAGTTGAGAAACAAATGACAACCGGTAATTTTGCAATTTAAAAGTCACATTTTATTACAAGTAATGAAGGTAGATTTTTAGCAAATTATTTAATTATTTTTTATTTAAAAATTAAAAAATAAAAATTACCGTATTTTGGCTGTATCTTAGGCGTGACCTTGTCATGTCTAAATTTAAAAAATCAGATATTCCTACAGAGTATCGGAGACGTGTCCGAACGTGTTCAAAATGTATGGGGGCCGGACACACGGAGGATGCGGACACAGGAACTCCAGGGAAGTGTCCTTGCTTTCTATGTTAGAATTGATCAATCATCAACATTCGAAGAAAGCCATACGTACGTGTTGTATACAGAAAAGAAACAAATGTGAAAAAATAATTAAAACCACTGTTTTCGTCAAATCTACATATATTCCAAACCTCGAAAACTGTTTTTCCGAGACATAATTCAGTGATGCAGCTATGCTTGTCTTTTTCGATAACCGGAGTATCTGGGCTTTTGGCGCCAATAAGCTCCACCGTGCAAAAAGCAATGGCGATGCTTCTCCTCCAAAAGTCTTGTACCATTTCCGTTTGGTTCCTCACACAGTGAATACCTAACCTATGTACTGATAATAGTATACATATACATATATATATATATATATAGACTATTTGTCAACCAAAGAACAAAATGAAACAAGCTAGTCATGTGACTCATGTGTAATGAATGTAAAGCAATCCATATAGTTTGCAATTAACCACTAATGACCTCTTCCCCGACGACTTGGCCCCGAGTAAGCTTGATTCATGACCATGAAATCTTTCACCACATGATGAGGAGAAGATTGATCTTTAAGAGGTCTCAAGCCCTCTACGCAGGAGAGCAAGAGAACGAAAACAAAGATTGAAATGGCATTCAGAGCCAATACAAATGAACTGCTATACTTCATGGTTGGATACTACTTTCTGTTGTGTTTTAGTTTGGTGATAGGAATTGGTGTATATATGTGGTTTGTGCTTTGGAGAGTGAGGGTCCAAGGGTGTGTGTGTGTATATATATATATATATATATCACCTATACTGTGACAAAAAATGTAAGTATATTGGGTAGCTGCTGAACAAGGGTATGTTTGTTTGACTTTGGTTGGGATTAATTGTAGGCTGAGTTAGCGGAAGTGGAAGGTTGTTTTTCATGGAATTTGAATTCTCCCGAGTATGAAAACGTAGAGTACACGCTTTGAAAATCAGAAACCACGGCAAGAGATTTGAGCCAAGTCAATTCAGTCGGGCAAAGAGTAGATAAAAAAGTTAGTTAGATATCTACAAAGATTGCTTTAATATACTTTCAGATATAATAGTATTGGGGAGTATTATCACACATAGTCAGATTACGTGTGAATATTTCAAGTCATCCGTACCAGCATAATATGTATTGTATTACAGAGGATCTATTCCACAACTTGTGAATGATTCAAATTGTCCATTACAAAATAACACTGTGTTAACTCCTCATGTATTTACCCAAAGCCTTGTAGCCTAATAAATATATAACATCTCCATCTTAGGGTTCGAGCTCCATAGGGCACATGTATAGTGTGTGTATTTGCCTATCAAAAACAAAAGAAAAACATATTATTCTATAAATTGATATGATTCAAATCGTCCATTACAAAACACAACACATGTTCAGAACATAGCGTCCATCACAGTATAACACATGTTGAAAATTCTTTGTTCCGTAACGTGCATGCATCGAATCATCTCTTGTGCCTCAGGTTTTTAACAACATGACGAATAGTATAAGCGCCCAATATTTTTTGTCAATCCTTCATCGGCCCATTTTTTTCAAGACCTAACACAAAACAAAGAGAGTCTCCACATCTCAACCTACTCCCAATTACCCAAAATTCCTTTTCTGATTAAGATATAAATGGGTCAAATCAAACAGAGCTCCCATTTCTAGTGCACCTGGCCTGAACTCACACCTCATCATCCATTTGATTGAAGAATCGAGTTCACACCATGAAAGATTTGCTCATACACATATTACAAACCAAACCTTTTAGGTGGTTTTCCGTAATTTTGAACAAGACCATGATTTAGTCTATGATCACAACTCACTTTGTGTGCTATGAATATGCAAAAGGGACGCTTTGTTCAATTAGCAACTTCTTTCCTGCACAAGAATGCACCATGAGGGCAAAATTCAGCAAAAGACATCACATTCAACTTTTCGATCAAATAAAATCTACTACTCAATTATTTAACAACTTTATTACAGTCAACAAAATCTTGTTTCTAAATAAATTAATATAGATTAGACATGAGTTCAACTTAAATCAATAATATAATCGATAACACCAAGTCAAAATATTCGACTTAATTATAGTACATTTTTCATTTCTCTGTCACATGGAAAATCAACTTAAATCAATAAAAAAAAATTTATATGCTACCGCTAGTCAAAATATTGAACTTTTGAAGTAGATCTTTCACTTCTTTATCTCCGGGTAGAAATAGGGGGATATTTTAACATAAATCTTCAACTTTTTAACTAATAAATAAAGTTTGATAGTCATGATTATAGATTGTGGGAGGTGGTTTTATTCCAGTCAAAAGCAAAATTTCATAATGATGATACATTATGGGAGGAGGCCTTATTCAAGTCAAAAACACAAGGAGCAACAAGTTGGGCAGCTTGGGGGTTGCATACTCACCATTCCCGCCAAATTAAGGTCACACCTGTTGAAAGCTTAAAATCTTTAGTCCACTTGCACATGTAGAAGTCTATTCTTCAGGAGAACTCTGAACTGGTCTTCCATGTTGAATGCTAGAATTCAAACTATTCGGTCGCATTCAGTGATCTCTCTTGATAAGCACTCGGTGCACGAAGTTAGCTGGGTTTTTTACTGAAAAGGAGTTCATCCACAGTTCAGCAAAAGCAAACCCTAATGAAACAGAGAATTGCCCAGGTCAGCATCTGCAAGAGACTCAACAATAGTGCATACAAATATTTTTCACCCAGACAAAAATATTTTACTCTCACCATTCCATAATTTATGCCTTTGAATCCAAACAACAATTCCATAAAATGAAAGTAATTCTGAAAATAAAGGGAAAAACAATTTCAATTTCTCTAATTATTGGTCAAACCTGACATCTCTAATCTGGAATGCTTCAAAGTCTCAGATCTGTGTCCCAAGTGTGCCGGTTTAAGTATGGAACTGTCCCCCAAGTGTACCGGTTTAAGTAAAGAACTGTCATCCAAATGTGCCGGTTTAAGTAAAGAATCCAACAATTATATAAGAAAATGCCGCATAATTTGCGAATTTTTCTTATCCATCCAATGCTAGTTTGCAAATAAATAAAAAAGTAATTGGAAGCAGTCAACAAGTCTTGCATTTTTCATGATACTGCATGAAAATAACACGCAGAAACTAAGCTTTCAGTGATTGAAGTTAATAAAATTTTATTAATGAAATGCAATAATCTTAGTTGATTGCCCTTGAAACTAAATAAGGATAATTTTCTCTTCTTTTCCTTTTTTCTTCGTTATATCTCAGGAAGGTAATTAAATTTATGCTGCAATTAATGAACTCTCAGAATCAGTCAGCTCAACGCCAATAATATGAAACCTTTGATAAGCAACGGATCCCGTCAAAACAAACATTGCACTTTGAAAATTTTCCTGAAACTTGCACAAGGTGATTCATATCACAAGGAGTCCTCATCTCTCACAATCTCAAATTAATTTTAACTAATGGTTAGGATTAATGTTACAAATTGAGCTTGGCAAAACTATATAACCAAGCAAAAGATTCCCAACAAATAAACAATTCAATGAGTGAATTACCTTCGGAGCCTTTTCCAACATAATCAAAGTCAGTATCATATATGAGATCTCCATCTCATAGCATACCCTAGTAGCAAAATCCTCTTTTTCGAATCACTTTAGGCATTTTCTACTCATCTTCAGTCCTCCATCACCATGCTCAAGCATATTCTCAACAGCTACCCGCTATTAGTGTCAATAGGAGAAATGCCCTCAACAATAAAAATAAAGAATACATGTAGTGAAGGGGAGAAAAAGAAGAAGAAAAGAAATAGTTTCTTACGGATTTCTCGAAGGAGTTGCACCCATAATGTTCATCATCCATGATCTTCATTCATTCTAAAATGTATACTCCAAATACAATCATCAAAGATCCAAAAAGATAAGAGTTACCACCCATAAGGATGTGCGTCCGAGTTCGAATCCGAGGCCAGCCACTATGCACAAACAATACCAGAGGTCTGGTCTGTTCCTGTCTACTCCTTCCAGCATCCTTGATTACCGAGGCAATTAGGAAATGGAAGTTCAAATAGTCGCCGCATGTAATCCACGATGCACCCACCTATTTCAAATGGTGGAAGGTTTCTCTCCTCATCATATTACAATAAACAAAATATTGCCCTACAAAAACCTAGGACAAGAAATAAAAAAGAGTTATTTGCATAAAATAACTATATATTTGGAAGAACAGAAACAATGATGAAACAAAATATAAAATTAGATGACATTACGTCTGAATGTAAGGGCTTTAATGGATAGTAAGAAGAAATAAGACCTCTTGGGTATTCGTGGACTCTACCTGGTGTTGATTGGAAATTGGAAACTAATTGTGAAGAAAAATGATTGCTCAGTTACAGTATTGATTTTTAGCCTCACTGCACTTCCAACGCATCGGAGTGAAACTTAAGCGCTTCAATTTTTTTAAAAAAATAGGAAATTCAATATAATTCAAATTTAATCAGTTTTGGGTTTCTTCAAGGTGAACAACTCCAATTTTTTAGCATCATTTGCTGGAAGGTTGCAGTATTTCCCAGCACCACCAAGATGGTGTGTTCTAGTATATGCAAAGATATAGATAGGGGCAATCAAAATTCAAGGGACATCCAAACATTCCCTTACAAACCAAGTAGAATATTGAGCTTAAAACCAAGTAGTTCCAGATAGAGAAGGTGTCCAGATAACAATGATTGTAAAAATGTGAAAACCATAAAATATAATTTGCAACCCAAGGTTCTTGAAAAGTAAAAACTACTATTTTGTAAGAAAAAAAAAGTACGGAAAAAACTTTAAAAAGAAGAAAATAATAAACGTCAAAAAAGTTTGAGAGAGCCCCTCCAAGGATAGAGATACTGATATGGTCCTGAAAATAAAAAATACAGCATAGAAGAAGATATTCTTAAAAGTACGAAACTTAAATAAAGAAACAAAGGGGATAAAACAACAGAAACAAAGATTAGCTGAGTTGGAGGTGAAAAGATGTTCTGATCAAGTTCATGCAAACCAGAAGTGGCAAGGAGGTACGTACACTATTCAACTGTTTTCTCATCTACTGTTTCCCAACCAAAGGACATACCAACACAGTTACACTTTGCGCATGGCAATGAGATTTCATATCCTTCTGAGAGCTACGAGTGGATATATGGTCCGTCCCCACAAAGACCTGCAGTGAACTTAATGTGCCAATGCATACTAATTTGCTTCTGAAATATGCAAGCACCCTCCATAATGTTCACCAAAGGATGCCTAAGATGTCGAGTTAACGACCAAAAGAAGATGGAAAAACTTATCAGACAAAACATTAATCCAATAACAATTCTAAGTTAAAGAATAAAATACTGCAGCTTGTAACACAAAAACTAAATAAAGTTTGAAGTGCATAGTCTTACAGAAATTCCCTTGCCAAGGAGAGGAAAGGAAAAACGACATGCTTCTGCTGCACGTTTTTTTCAGTCTAGGCAGGCATACATACACTCCCCCCACCCTACTAGTGAATTTTTAATCAAAATTTCTCTAGTTCTTTCTTCTTAATCTTCCTCTTTCTTTAATCATTCTCTTCAAATTAATTTCCATTTCCTTTCTCGAATCAAAACCTAATTAATGTCACCATATATACTTAAATATAGCCTTCTTAGATTAATTGTATGTATAGAATATTTCCACAAAATACATTTCCAGGTAAGCATAAATATTTTTTACACATTTGATGTGATAAAAGAAAGGAATAATAATTGTGTAGCACTTCCGAATTGAATTCTGCGGCAATAATCAAACCAATATGCCCTATATTGATTGAGTCAATATTGTATATTCCAATATCAACCTGCCTAAGGGGTACCCAACATACATAAACTTTTCACAACGGGTATCCAAGGCTTTTGATCCGACTAATCCCAGGACCCATGCAAAGTGACCCCTTCACACGGATCAGTAAAACTCAGACTTCCTCCGACAAAGGGATTGTTTGCACCCAATGGGGATTGAACCTGAGACCTGATGCCCTTTGAGGCACCAAGTCCCAAGTCTTTTCCGCTTGATCCAACCCGTTTGGGTAACCTGTCAAATATTTGACCCAACACAAGTTACATAACTTTCACGACACCATCAAAAGTTCATTTAGTTAATTCATTTTTCGAGAATCAAGCACTTTGTGCCCCTCCTAAGTACATACATACATATATCTATGTGTACACCACAGGAAAAAAAAAACCAGTATCCCATACTTGCAGGAAATAAAGATCACAAGTAGACAGGACCTACATATCTACTTGTGCTGGTTTTACCCTACACTGCTATGAAGGAATCAATCAACTGACTAATTGGACATTCTAGGATTCATGCTGTGTTTCTCGATATACAAAAACTTGTCATATTATCTTCACTTCAAAGGTAGTTTCCTGTCTTCTCAACCTCTCTCCCTCTACTCCCTAATAAAATACGGGATTCCAGGAATAAAAGAACGTCACATATGGTTGGAGGTTTTGAAGGTAGTTTCTGTTGCAAGGGACTTTTTTTTTTTGGAATGTTAAGGAACTCACACTCACACACCCCCACATGAGCCCTATAGGGCTCGAACCCCAGACCTCGCCCAATTTGGGAAGGAATGGACATACCATCAGACCACAAGGTCATTAGTAAAAGAGATACTTCGCCCATTCAGATAAACTAATAGCATCAATTCATTCTTTCACTATTTCCCCAAATCTCTCTCTCTCTCTCTCTCTCTCTCTTCCTCTTCATCTTTTTTCTTGTTTGATTTTCTCTTAATTACAAGAGTTTCTAGTCTTCTCAACCTCTCTCCCAAATAAAATACAGGAATAAAAGAATGTCACACTATATGGTTGAAAAAGAAATTTCTCCATTAACTACAGAACCATATTTCTAAGGTGTGATTAGTGCAAGGCCAAAACAGGAAAAAAAAAAAAAAAAAAAAAAAAAAAAAAAGGGAGGGAGGGAGGGGGCAGGCTCACTGATATTAAAAGCTTCACAAATACAATTAGAAGGCATCGAAATGAGTCAGCTAAGTAGAGGAGAAAAAGGTCGCACAAGAATACAAAATTCTTACGTGACAAATGAAATGTATAAAAATCACAAAACCTAGTCCAGACAAATCAAATTAACTAAGAAAAATCTATATTAATCAGCTAAGTACGGCGAGCAAAGATCACACAAGATTTTTACATGAGACCTGAAATAAAGAAAAACCACAAGACCTGTCCCAGACCCATCATATTACCTAAGAAAAAGATTTACACTAGTTTAATGATTCCAAAAATACTATCTTAATTGATCAAAACATGCAATTTGAACATCATAACATGTCCAATAAAATAGAGTACTAGATATGAACTATTTAAATCAGATGGTTCTATTTCTCAATATTTCTGTCTTATTCCTACAGAACTAAGGTTGAAAGATGCCAACAATAAAATAATTTCAAATGAAAGAACAGAAAGAATAGGTTGCGAAACCAAAGCATATAGTCTCAGGGCCATCCCCAAGAGTCTAAGACTTTACAAGCAAAGAAACACATTTCACACACTGAAATAAAGTAATATTTATAAAAACAGACCTTTAGTTATCCGTCAACAATAGGGTTGATGAGGCTGAAAAAAAAATCAAGCAGAAAGACGAACAGCTAACTATTATATAGATTGTAACTTTGTAACCACACCAATTTTACATCAAACAGATAAAAGACGCTAATGGAAAGTGACATAATCATTCACTTAACAAGGTGGAGACCTGTTTTATTTCCTCTGGTCAGTATCAGGATCATTAAAAAAAAAATACATTTTTAATACAACTATATGAAAGCATGACTGATTTTTATTTACACATCATCTGTGAAAGCTAGCAGCTTTTAAGAAAGGCATCCCAGAAACAGGCTAGAAGCAACAAAGTCAAATTAGCTGTACGAACCTGAAGGTGGGGAAAGATGACATCGTAGACTTGTAAAAAGAACTTTGACTTTGTCGACAACCTGATGCAACAACAAAATTCAATTAAAATTCAGCTAGTTAATAAAGCTGGGTGCAATGGTGGTCTTGGAATATAATATTTTGCCCCTAGACCTAAAATGGTATCACATGGCAAGATAGTACCATAATTAACAATGCAATGAATGGTACTCGACGCACAAAGTCTTAATGATGTATTTAAGGGATAAAGAGAAAGAAATTCAGATATGGAGCTAAAGCACTCAGGAATTAAGGCATAAGTTGCCAAATCACAAGAATGTTATACCTTCTTAAAGAGAGGGAAATCAATTTGTTCAGGAAAAGAAGCAAACTTCAAAAACCACAATAATATATCCTGGACAAAAAATCATTGGTATGTTTTTTAGATATTTCGAAGAAGGGGAAAAAGAATTCAGATTCAACTATGACATTAAATGATCAATGATTTCAAAGAGATGGAAAAATATCAACTAGAGTGATCCTTCAATGTGATACAGCGCCAAAGCAACAGGTGGTAACAAAAGATAACAGTTTAAGAAACTCAAGGGCTTAATAGGATCTCAATTCTCAAAATAGTAGAACAAATGAAACCTAACACGCCACAATTGTTAAGCATAAAATATTGACGCAAGTCACTCGATTTTCAAAAAGGAACAAAGAATATAGGAAAATATACAAATCTTGAAAGAGACAATAAAAATACCGATCTTCTTTGATGAAAAAGCCAATTGAAAAACACATGGTCAAAGTTCGTTGGGACTGCTGACTTTACATATATTATCTGGTGGATATTACTCGTCATACTGGGGGAAGCAGGGGTGTGAAAAGAAGCTGCTAGTGCTAGCAAGGTTAAGTCTGTGCCGCTCGCTACTACTAAACAACAGAACTATAGAAGTACTTTGAAAAACAAAAAAATGACCAAACCTTAACACTTACGCAGCCAAAACAAAAGCCTACATTTCCTACAAAGCCATGCATGCAAAAAACAGATCTGTTAATTTCTTCATAGACAGTGTTCCTAGGTAGTGTGCAATTTTTTCCCCCACTGGAAATTAACACAGCGTAGGTTTGCATAATTACCTTCTAAGACAACGAAAGCAGACATAGATCTCTTCAATATCTGTTTCTATTTTATGTTCAATATACTGCTTGAGAAGCTCACATAAGCAACTAATAGCATCATCCCAAGCATCAATACTTCCAACAAGAGATACTCGAGAGTCAGAAACAGTGCGTTGCAAAACTGTAGATAAATACCCTGTTGACCCTGCTCTGTAATAAATCTCTGCAAGAACATTTAATATCCAGAAATTGCTCTCTTTGAAATATCCCACCCACTTAGGTGGATTACCAACCCAAAGATCATTGGTTAACAAAGAACTCATGGGCCCCATTGGTTTCTCAGTTAACTTCACATATGATGATTCCCGAGGATTTAGTGTTGGACTCAAACCAGCATCTGATGAACATTCTGGCCTCCTGTGTGGAGGAAGGTGCTCATATATGTCAACTCTCAATTCTTCAGGCAATTGTTGCAACACTGACACATCTACTTGACTTAGAGATGAAGGCATTAAATCAACTATATCTTGAAGTGAAGTGGATATATCTGCATTTGCGGATCCAGGCCCACTAACAGGCTCTGACTGAATTTTCTCAACGGTGTCCTGTTTTCCCAAAAACAAAAACACCAGAAACTTGTCAACGTATATAGGGTAAAAGAAATACAACTTTAAAGTAACTAGATATAGATAAGCCAGTTCAGTCATCGTCATTTTTTTCAGTTTTAAAAGCTGTCCAAGAGACAACTGACCTGACATATATTATACCCTTGCTTCAGTAATTTAAAATAACTTGTTCCCACTAATCTCTTGGATTTTGTTTCATAATGTGATATCTTTCCTTTTTTCCCTCCATTTGGGTGGAGAAGCGCGCTGGCATTAATGTATTTATCTTACACCGTCTCTAACAGCTTAAATTTTTTAGATTAAGTTATTGTTAACATGGTATCAGAGCAGACAAGATCCTACGTTCAAATCACACCATCCCCTGATAATTACAATGGTCACATGTGTTGGGCCAAAAGAAGGCTGATGCAAGGGGGCATGTTGCATGAATTAAAAATTTAAATTATACCTTCTCTAACAACTTAACCCTTTGGGGCAGATGGTTGTTAAGATGAATGTTGTGTAAACTTCTGTAAACTTTCCTAGATCAGGCAGTCTCCTTGACAAAATAGTACGCATTGAGGACTGGGCCAGAGGACCCAGAACATATTAAAAATGATTAAAGATTTATTATTACTGGAGGAACACCATTACAAGTTTCTCGTATTTTACGATTCATATAATACGAGTGATCTAAGCCTATGAATATTGATCAAAGGAATTCATGGGAGTGGTTTTAGGATTCCCCTGTCAATATTGTATTCATACTTTAACACATGTGCCACTCTTTCATTTCTAGATAGAGATGAAGATTGTAAAGAAATAAAGGGATTGTAATGAAAGCAATGTAGCCCATGGACTTTGTGTGTTGTAAATGTAAGCCCTAGAGGTCAAACGACAGTTACCCCTTTTTTCTTCTTGTTTCATTTCTATCTGAACTTATAGTTATTATTTACAGCAATAACATTAAATGCTCTTCAGAGAAAACAGAATTGTCACAAGGCTGGTGAAAAATCTGCGGAAGTGTGTCGAAGAAACTTATTGCAAACGAACAAGCTTGAAAAAAATTAGAGACTAATACCTCATTTCGTACAGGGATTGCACCTAAAGGGGCTAGATTAGTGGGAAAAGATCCATTTCCGTCATTTATTACACCTACATAAAATGACAATCAACAAGTATTACATAATGCCCAGAAAAGAGTATACAATCTGTTCTTGATGAAGAAGGTAAAAAAGATAACCTTCTAGTTTTTCCATAGAACTACTGATAGCAGTACTTTTTCCTTTCTTTTTAGAAAGGAGATTGACTAGCTTCCCGCCATACATATCATTCATTTCTGAAAGAAGTTCTGGAGGAAGACTCTCTACAACTCCCAAATCAAGATCACATAGAGGCGGCAGAGCTGGATCCTGGTTTAAACGAGCATCACTATTGAATATATTATTTCCCATTCGAAATGTAGATTCAGTTGGATCGGGGTTTCCATCAATGGTCTGTTTCTCAAAAGCTGAAACATGACACAGTAAATAACTCCATTACAACCAAGTAAAGCACGAAATACCTACAAGAAAGATGAAAAAACTCTCCACAATTTGCCTCAGTCTAAAGTGTTGAAGGATTAAATATTAAAGAACATTCTTTTCATTCTCCTTCCTCTTCACCATCCAATTATAACATTTTAAGAAATAGAGGAACAAAATGAAACACAATGACTGATGCAATAAAACTCAATCTCTAGTGAATCAAAATAGGAATCAGAACCATTCAAAAAATGAAAAAATAATTATGATAATAATATCATAATAAATAAAAAGGCTATTATTATGGGAAAACATTGGATGGCTGGTAGGAATGACCGCTGAAGAAAATTAGCAAGACGTTCTAAAAGGTACAGTAGTAATAACGCACAACAACACACACACAGAGGCGGACAGGCAGAGAAGAACAAAGTTACATGCAGTGTGCAGCAACTCTAATAGCAGAACCAAACAGAAAGCAGAGGAAAGATTAAACTAAACATAAGTCGTCTGTAATCCATAATGATTTATTTGCAAACAAGAAATGTGGAATACCTCTACTAGGGTTCTCTCTGGTTAAAATAGTGCTTCTATGTAATTCTTCCGTCCCTGAGGAGGCCGAGGCGAGCCAAGAACGAATAGAATTTCTTTCATTCCCTTTGGATCCATCAGTCGATGAACATAATTAATGAACGGTAATTATTAAAACAAAGCATATACTAAATAGAATAGTATAAAACTAATTCTCAGATGAATTCAGAAAAGAATAGAAAGATCTGCTGTCAAGAGTAAACTGCTACTCAAAACAACAAAAAAGCAGACCTTGACTAGCAGTATCTGCACCTTCAAGTTTTGAAACTTGCAAGCCCATGCCCCGGATATCCTTGACCTCTATGCAAAAGAATAGCAAAAAGTTGATGTATGAAGAATTTATTTAGGTATTGAGCTTTAGTAATATACAAAAAGTGAAAAATAAACAATTAAAATAAATAATAAGGCAAAATATTTTGCTGCTGCGAAAAGAAGCCATGTTGAATCCATTGTGGATGACAATTACAGAAACATAAATAAAAAATATATATAGTACACTGCAGTCATACAATAGCACAAAAGGAACAGTGGATCCAGTAAATCGTTATGCCAGGTTACAATAACAAGACAAATATGAAAATGTAAGTAACAATGCAAAGCTATGAATGCATCATATACTACGAGAGGTTCCAATGGCAGAGAAAATATTGACAGAATGCATTTACACAAACACACGACTACTGTTGGTATAAAAGTATATTCCAAGTGTTAGTCAGGAATTGTTTACTCAACTTTTGAGTGCTATGAAAGCTTAGTCCAAAGAGCAACAAAAGGCAAGCAAAATACTTAGTATCCTTATTGCAGTGAAGGAAGAATATTGAGGATTCGATGTACTATTATCAGCACTAGAGACTGTGCACGACTTTGTGCTATAGCCGGTCGTATAAAAAATGATAAAGTTCTGCTATGTGGTTAACAGCCACTACAACATGTATCACTTCTGAGGCTCTTTTCGCATGTAAGGCAGTGACGTACTATCATCAGCACTAGAGACTGTGCACGATTTTGTGCTATAGCCAATCGTGAGTATCAAAAATGATAAAGTTCATCTATGTGATTAACAGCCACTACAACATAATATTCCATATTGCTGTGGAAAATCCAAACCTCGCATTTGGACCTGACATTTTTTATAATATATCAATACTATTTTATTCCATTTCAACATTTGTTTTAGATATACACATAGAACCCAAGTCCTTGCAATTATTTTTTATTTTCTTTTATATGTAACTCTACTTCTTTCACCTTTCCGGATACAATATAATTAATATATATATATAATGGCCAGTACAGAGATACCAAGAGGATCTGACTTTTCAGTTACATTAAGAATGTAATCATCCATTTTAATCAAAATCACTAATAAATTCGGAAAAATTTTATATCACGTTGTCAAGTTCAAAAATATCTTATTCAACATTTATAATTCTCTCTTATTGAGCTCTTGTTTATAGCTGCGTGTGATATATATATATATATATATATATATATATTATTGATAATAAATTAATTACTCAAACTTAATTTTGCAATTATTCTATGCATGTAAATAGTAAATAAAAATAATATTTGATTTTAATTTAATTTAAAAAACTAATAAAAAATATATATATATATATATCATATAGTATAAAGGAACTTCTCAATTTGATTTATTTTCAAGTTTTAGGCGATAAACTACTTTTATTCATGTCCTTTTTTACAACCGTAATTATACAACTTTACTTGAACTATATTAGTATAGATTTTTCTCCCGTGCATGGAACCTGCCTTTATTACTAGTACTACATACAGGTGGAGAGTAAGGAGATGGAATGTACTACAGCAATAAAAAAAATTTGATCATGGAAGTGGGACTGTATTACCTCTATTCTTGGATATAACCGCACAAGGTGGAGAAAAATTGCTTTCGTTTGAAATATATATATATAAAAGACCAATAGGCAAAAACCTGACTTACCAATGCATAGAGATCCAAAGAGCTGTGTGCTTATCCTTCGAAGCACATCCACATCATCAGTAGCCAGTGGAATCTATCATTTCACCAAAAAACTTATAACTTATATTGCCAAAGCCGAAATCTCCTAAGAGAACTTATGTAAAAATTAAAGATCCACTCATTTCTACCGTCATAGAGCGGCTTAAGCTCTCGCAGTCTCCACAGCCCAGATACTTTATTGGCTCCTCGGAATCATTTCTTCTCTTTTTCATCTACATCAATGAATTGTATTAACCAGACCATTTCAATTTTAGCATGAGATAACATATAAAAAGCACCACAACTAAATTTAATCAGCTCTAGGAAAAGATGTCATAAAGAAGGCTCATTTTCAATCTGTAAGTAGGATGACAGTAGTTTCATATGCAATAATCGGATTGAACCTTAAGAGTAAAATTGCGCCCCAGGACTCCACATCCCTGCAAACGCAACGAGACCTCCTTGCAAAGCTTCAAAAGAAAATGTTGAACCTGGTACGATAAATTGTCAATACAATGATCTATTCAGATTGGATGCAGACAATAATTAATGCGACAGAAATACCCACGTCTTTTGAATCATTGAATCTCACTCCCCAGTTTACTTCAGCACCAATGGACTTGCTTTCCTGCAGACGTGATCAAGTAAACGCAGGTTGACCATCAGCAAAATAAGAGAATATGCAGTTTACTTTACTATTTCTATTGCCTATCTTCACATGATCTACACTTCAAAATAATGACAACATCTAAGCACTGACGCGCTAAGTGAATATCATATTAGATTTTATAAGGCTCATGGAGAACTTTTGACAATAGAAAGGGGAAAAAAAAACAGGGAGTACGCATAAAAATATTTATAAAAGAACAAGAAAGAAATCATAATAGATAAATTGATTGACTGCAGGAAGACACTGCTGGCATGCAAAAAGGTGTGCAGCAAATTACTTGCAATGTTAGAAAAACCATCAATCAATTCTGTATTGTCAGATCTTTAAAGGTGTCTAGCAGACTAGCGAGTCAAATTAAGTCAAATTGTTCAACAAACCTGGATCACTCCAACCAACCGATTATCAAACCCTCTACTATAATTCCACAACATATCACCAGTTTTAACCCCAAAGTCCTTCTGGAGAGATTCCTGAAAGATCCAAGCAGATTAAAATCATTTAAAATTCCATTACCGCATTATAAATAGGATTCCTGCATTCATTTTGTTAAAGTATAGCGAAATGAATTATATACCTAAACATCAACCGTTTTCTGCTACATAAATAACGAGATCCGTCTATCAGATATTGCAGGAAGATGGCTGATGAAGATATATTCAGATAGATAATTTGCTTAAAGAATCAGTCATGAAAGCCTACATATCACTCACTCTTATGCTACAGGGAAAATCCCCCTTAAAACTACTTATACTGAAAAGTTAGGACAAATATCATAAACACAAAAAACTTTGAATATGCATATCCTTGATGCATACAACAGTTTCATCACAGAAAAAGTGTTTCCATATTTGTAATGTTCCATTCTATTAATTCACAACACAGTTTTTAACTTTCTAGTTAAACAAACAGACGAGACTTGTATTGCAAAAAGATTAAGCTAGCTGACTAATGCCAAAACGGAAGAAACTGCCACAAGAAGTGCTTCATGCCTACCTGAGTGAAAAGAACTGTTAAAACTCATTGACCAACACCTTCATGTGTTAAACCCCCTCTTCCATGAAATGGGGATCAATTGGACGTTGATCCAATTGACTTTTTAAGTGTTAAACTCAGAAAAAACTGGTAAACAGACTAAACCAACAAGTGCTTCATGCAAAGTGAGTGGAGACTATTAATACAATTACCCAATCACCTTCATGTGTTTTAACATCCTCTTCCATGAAGTGAGGGTCGCTTAAGCGCTAAAATAAATATGTTCAAAGAGTAAGGGTCCAGAAACAGCAGCATGAGAGTAAAAAAAGCAAAAGTAAGTTTGCTCATTAACTTCCATTGAAACCATTGGGGATGGTATCAGATCTATTCAAGCTCCTTTTCTTCAGAAGTTCTTCTGGTAATCTTAGATGATTAGTCTTAACAACCAATCTATTCTACAATGTTAAGCGTTAACAACCAATCTATTCTACAACCTTAAGCTGCTAGAGATGGTGTAACTTTACTATTTAACTCCTTCAACGCCCCCTCACGTGTGGCCTTTTTGTGTCCAACCCGTGTAATGATTTTAACGTGGGTAACAGTGAAGTTTGAACAGCTCAGATACCATATTAACAAACTATCCTCTCTGACAGTTTAAGTTGTTAGAAATGGTGTAACATTAATATTTATAATCCTTCAAAACCTAAAAATAAATAAATATTTGCTTTCCTGGACACAGATACCAAGGGGCGGAAAATACATTTTTGCTTAGATTATAGTACAAGACAGGTGTGCTTGGGTTATTTATAGTACAAAAAAAAACGAAAGTGAAAAAGCCAACCGCAACTGTTTACTTGATATCTACTACTATCCTACAGCAACTAGAGGTGATAGTACATTATACATGTGAGCAGAAATCAAACTCAGAAGATTGCAGGTACCACTTTTCAGATCAGACTTGACAAATTTTCCTGGAAGGGAAAGTTCAGTTCATCATATTAGAGTGTTTACTTTGATAAAAATAAATCTAATACTATTCCATTGCGACTAGAGATGATAATAGTTTATAGAAGTGAATCAAACTCCGAAGATAAAACAACTGAATCAATTAATAAAATGCAAGATAAAAGCAAATCATACAACAGGTACCACTTGTCATATCAAAACTTAACAAAATTTCATGACAGGTAAGTCCATCATATAAAGTTTATTCAGCCATTTTATCGCAATGAAATAATATTATTTATATCTCTAGTGAAAATATTTAAAACCTTGGAAATCATGCGCAGCTGTCCACAAGTCTGAACTTGTCTCTTTTTCAACTTTTCCTCTAAAACATGCCCAATTCCTGGAAGTGCCTTGATTGGAAGTTCACATAGATAATCATTCACCTGAAATATTTAATCTAATTGTATTCAGTAAAATAATGTTAAAATGGTCATTCACTAAGTTTCTTTGATTTATGAGCAATGATAACCGAGAAATTAAAATTAATATGATGCCCTATCTTGCTGGGGAAGAAGTTGGGGTTGACACGAAGTTTTCAAACTCAGGCGGCTCAATTCGCTGCTAATTATCCTTGCTCCTTTGAATTTTACAATGATGGTGCTCAGTACCTAATATAGGGTGTCAAATATGTGATTAAGAAAGTAAAAGAGAAGATGACCAGGTTCAACATGTGTCTCTGAAGTTCAAAAGGTTTCTGGTAAAATCAGATTATCTGGTACTTTTCTTTTGCCTCAAGAAAAGTACATGGACCAAAAATCACCATCCAAAGTGGCATTTATGTGTGGACTGAGTGAGGCCAAGGAAAAGGATCTCATGATTGGTATCTGAGTTGAGGAAAAGATAATCCTCCCTGATAGGGTACTGTATGTTTAGAAAACGACCCGCGTGGCCCAACCCAGCCCAGACTTGACCAGTTTTGACAGGTCAAGGGAATAGTATAATTATGAGAAATTGCTGCTCAACAATGCATGGTGCTTCAAATAAGGAGTAAGCCTCTGCAACATAAAGTTGAAATATAACAGTTGGATTAAGTATCGCAATGAGCACCATTTAATGAACTGTGAATTCAGGAACAAATCCATAATAAAATCACCGAACAAGGGAATATAAACATTCTCTCATACACTCAATTTGCACTCCTTTTTTTTTTTAATTCTCACCATATATTCATGCACTCGAATCATTTAGATATAAAAGAAAGTCGAGCAAATCAACTTTCTAGTTTGTTCACTCAAAAAGGTAAAAGGTCAAAGAATCTGTATCTCCCACCGACGCAAGTCAGTACACCCCCCTCCCCCTCCAGAAAAAAAATGAAGAAATTTTGGGTAGGTCGGTGGTAAAGCATTCTGCTTCTTACTCTTCCATAGGTGGCCAGACACAGTTCTACCTACCAAATGGATAAGGGCAGGCCACTCTTGTTGAAAATAACCAAGAAGGCATTGTGCAACCCCACAGAGAAATAAAGCTATGGGAATTCATGCAAGCAGGCGCATAAATACGAAAAATAAAGTAAAACGAGGTGGGCTTATCCAGGACAAACCATGATGAAATGGTTAAGAAGCCCATTGACCAATTAATAAAACATCTTAGATAACCTCTTGGCCTAGAAGACCTTTTTTTTTTCTTTCATACAACCCCACTCCAGTGAATTTCATTTTTAGAAGTTCTTAAGGTGCTGAAAGCAGAAGGGACAACCTTGCATTCCCTAGGATAGACCAATAACATCAACAAGAGAGTGAAAACGAACCAGAAACTTCTAACCTTACAAACCACCAAACAAAGGGATTTACAAACTGGTTAATTTCAGGGATTTCTATCATTCAGTTGTCTGAAACATTATATGCACTGAAGCAGAAGCTGTAACCCTTATCAAAAAAGTCTACGATCCAGTTTATGTGGCTCAGAGGTTGGATAAGTGAAGTGAGTGCTGCAGGTCATGTAGCCAACTGTTCCTGACTCATAATTTCAGTTATTTGAATGGAAGTCCTGGTGCCTTCTCTGTTTGCGGAACATCCGACCCTGACTAAAGTTAAGGCTTGCATTGAGTGATAGAAAGGTCTTACTGTGGTAGAAACCAAAAGGCCATTAAGGAGATGACCTGCAAACTCTAGTCTTCATTGCATGTGTCAAACATTGTTAGTTGTAAAATATCATTCAAAAGAAAAGTAGAGTTTGTAAGATTGCTAGAATAGATATGAATAGGAGTACTTGCACGAACAAGAATAGCCTCAGAGGCACCCAAAAAAAAAAAAACGAATAGGTAAATATGATTGACTATGATTACTGCTAAGTGCTAACTAGGTTATAGAGCTGAATATTGTTGTATTTTCATCTAATTTCTGGGATGCAAACTCAATCCAATTCTACTTATGCATAAAAAGAAACAATGAAAAAAAATGAAAACAAGCTTTTAAAGTTGTACAGATATTCAAAACCTGAAGCTCATTCAATTGCTAGACTTTATACAAGTAATACAACGATGAACACTGAAATGAATAATGTGCACTCCTTCCAAGAAACAAGAACAAAACGAAATGCAAGTTATTATATTCCACTATAATTTCATGAAATCAGATCTTGTTTCCTACTTTTACTTCCAAAAAAAAAAAAAAAACAGAAGTAAAATTACATTTACTTTTACTTTCGTTGGAAACGATTATTATACTAACAAAGAAAATAGAAAGCATCAAATAGGTTTTTCCCATATTTGTTTCCTTTTATTCAATCCTAAATATCATAAATAAATACTAAATAAAAAATAAAATAAAACTGAATAAATAAATAAAAATAATGAATAAATAAAAATGATTGAACAAATAAATAAATATAAAGAATAAAGAATTGTTGGGGTTCGTATTTAATATGATTAGAAAATAGTATCTACACACTCTAATACTTGCTAAAAATGATATATTTATTGACTGTCTGTGATGATTACAGAATTATAGAAAGAGAAGGGAAGAGAAGAGCAATTACACCACAGAAGATCTAGAAAATCACTCTTTCTCTATCAAGGAATTTCTCTTTCTAAGTCTCTGGAAGTCCTTTTTATTGAGTCCCTAGCTTCCTATTTATAGGCATTAGTTTAGGCATAAGTTATTGTCACATCAACATGATCATCCGCAATATGGATCCGCAGGTGGCCTCCATAATTTACCGATGTCACGATATTCGACTCGCAACATTACAAATCCGCAACCTTACCATCCCGCGATATCAGGAGGTCACTTCTCGCGAATTCCTTTTTTTCATGTCATAGTTTCCTGGGTCATGTCCTTTATACATATTTTCCATTTACATGACCCTGAGCATTATTTGACGCATTCCAGGTACTTTATTTTGAGTGATTTTGATGAATGAGGTAGCGACCCACCATTCACCATATCAAAATATTTCCTTAGGTCAGTCAAATAGCACTCCCTACATGATACGCCCATAGGGTCGCGAGGTTGACTTTTGGCTATGACCCCCTTTGTCAGCCCTCAACGATTGCCTTTTTATAGAGCTTTATCGCGTATCCAATCTCATCTAGAGATACCCTGTTGTCATTTTTCCAACTTTCCCTTGTCAGACCATTAGATTCGCGGATTATATCAATGTAAATCCCCTTTTACAATAATAAAATAAAAATTACAAATAATAAATAATAAATAAAAAGAATAAAATAAAAATTATAAATAATAAATAATAAGTAAATAAAATAAATGAATAACTAATTAATAAATAATGCATAAAAACATATAAAATAAAAAATAAAATAAAATAAAAATAACAAGTAAAAATGAATGTATAAATAAAATAATAAATAAGCAAACATAAATCATAAATAAAATAAAATAAATAGATATAAAAAGTAAGGGTCCGTTTAGGAACCATTGTTTCTGTTTTTATTTTGGGAACAAAAAAAAAGAATAATTCTTATTTTTGTTCTTATTTTCTCACCCAAAAAAACAAGAACAAAAAACATGTTTGGGAAAAAAATATATTTGGGGCAAAAACACATCAATACACCAAAACACACACACACATACACACAATGCGTTGACAACCCAACTCCTCCTCCACCTCTCACGCACCACCCAACTCCGCTACTCCCTCGCCTCCGTCCTCCGCCCCTGGCCCGACCTAGGGCTTCGAATTAGTGTTTTTGTGAGGAGAGAGAATAGCTTCGAATTGGGGAAAAGAGCTTCGAATTAGTGTTTTTGTGATGGTGGCTATTCGATTTCAGTGGGGTGTGTGTATATGTGTGTGTGTGTGTGTGCGTGTGTGTTTGGTGGTAGTGTTGGTGGTGGGTGGTGGCGGCGGGTGGGTGGTGGTGAAAGTTGGTGGTGGCGAGAGGTTGAAGATGGTAGTGCGTGGTGTTGGCGAGAGGTTGAAGATGGTGTTAGTTCAATTGCAATTTTTTATTTTTATTTTTTGGAAAATCCCGAAGAGAAAAAAAAACAGGTTTTTTTGTTCCTTTGTTTTTTCTACTGTTCACGAAAACACTTTTCAAATTGATAACATAACAAAAAGTAAAAAGGGCTTCCAAACATGTTTTGTTCTCCTGAACAGTGCCAAAAAATAAAAAACAGAACAAAAAACAGATTTCCAAACGCACCCTAAATAAATAAATAATAAATAAAAACAGTGAATGAAAAAGAAAAAAGAATAAATAAATAAAATATAAATAAAAAAGAATGTATAAATATATATAATATATAACAAATAAGTAATAATAATAAATAAATAAACAAATAAATAAATAAAAATCAAATAATTAATAAATAATAAACAATAAGATAAAATACAATACAATAAATAATAAATCAAATCAAATCAATTATAAATAAAATAAAATGATAAATAAATATGAAAAAAAAAACTGACTAAAAATTTTTCAGAAATAGTTTTAATATTTTTCAAAAAGAAAAATTGTAAAAAAAAATTCTTGATTGTTTTGCTAAATATATTTTTAATAAACATACTTTCAGTTTTTTTTGTTTTAAAATCATCGATAATCAGTAAACATAATTTTACTTTATGTTTCTCCTATAGAGATCAATATCGTAATTCTGATTTTGAGAAAACCAAAGCAGGAAATACTGCTAGTAAACAAAATATGTGGAAAATATGACTCGCAAGAAATAAACATAGAAACTCAAAAGTGAAATAAGAAAAAAGAAATCCTTGTATTATAAAATCAACTTGACAAGCAGAAGCTGTGAAATATGATTAACAAAATATGTGCAAACTAAGATGAAGCAAAACAAGATTTTTTAGTCCACAACAAAATCATAGATATCCCACGATTAGTTAAGATCCAGTTATGTGGCGTTTTCTTTTATATAAACATTAATTAGGTGCATCACAAATAGAGATGATTAAAATTCCCCTAAACTTACATTCTCAGGTGGGATGTAGCATTGACCATTTGGTTTAGCAGTTCTTGTGGCAAGTCGGGCCATAAGCAGATTCCCAGCAATTCCAGCACTTGCAGTGCATCCTGTGGTTTCAAAAATCTCTTTTCTAATTACTGAAGCTAAAAGCTGAGTATCTTCCACTTCTGAGTCTGTGGCATCTAAAAATGCTTCATCACAGCTTACAGCCTGTATTCATTGATAGAGATTTATAAACTACATAAGTGAGAAAATAATGTTTTATGAAAGTCCATTTCCAAGAGCAGACCTGCACTTTGTTGCTGTGCTTATGCAAGATGCTATAAAAATGATCAGCCACCTGCAACTCATCAAAGAGATCAGCAAGACAGCCATGTGACATAACAACATGATATACAATAAACAGAAGGTCGGTGGCATTACTTTTCCCTTTATAAACAATTTAAACATGAACATTTAATCAATATACCACATACCTCCCCATAAGCTTCAAAGTTGTAAGGGAAAATGACAAGATGAGGACAAAGAGCCTTGGCATCTCTAACAAACATTCCAGCCCTAACTCCTAAAAAAAAAACTTAACATTAACACCAAAAAGAAAATTTCCTAGCATAACTGACCATCTGATTAAAACAGAGACTACTTTATATATACCCACCATAATCTCGAGCAGGGTAGTTTGCAGAAGAGATTTCAGCAGTTCCTCGTGGATTATCAGAATGGCATACAGCAACAGGCTTGTCCCTGAATTCCGGCCGATTTCTGATGACCACAGACACAAAAAAGCAATCCTGGGAACAATATCTTTCCGTCATCATAACATTTAGCATCTCAGAGCCAAAAAAATGCTCCCATAACACCTATCATAAGCCGTCTGAGAAGACTCCACTGCTATATCATGGTCAACATAACAATGCTCCAAGTTGCAAACCATAACAGATAACATCCCTAAAATGAAAATCAATGAATGTAAAGAATACCATGTCCACGTGGATAATGGATGTTCTCCGCGCAGAAGAACTAAGATCTGAACTTGGATGCTTGAACCCATCAGACAAGCAGGGAAAACGCTTACGATACCGACTTCTCCAAGTACCTATAAAGTGAAGTCGGGAGTGCTGAAAAAAACAACGCTCAATTAGGACGTAGCAGCCAAATGTGAATGAGTGTTGGAATTCTATGTCAGGAAATACAGAGAGTAAAAGCCTCGGGTTCTGCAAAGCAAGTCCAATAGAATGGTAATTGGAGACACTGTAAACATGAAGATAGTATAGATCTCACAGTAGCATCAGATAACATTTACTGGAGAGAACTGGAGTACAAGAACAAAAAAACTGGGTGAATCAAACTCAAAACAACAACAAAAAAATATATATAATCATGGCTAAAAATATGGCAGAGAGGACACTGGGAGAAGTAGCAAATTAATCACTGTGTATCTTCGTGCCAAACATTTGGAATTCTGAGACATACTCCACAAGGTAATCCATTGTAAAAAGGACCCCAAGCCTAATTAAGGTTATTGAAACTCAAAAACAGTTGATCATTTCCATTTTCCACTAAACTAAACTACTAATAAAATTGGACAATATCAGCTCAAAATTTTAAGCAGAACAAACATAGAAATGTAAAAAAGGTCCGAACTCAAAGAGAATGTTAAAACTTCTTAAACTATTAGATATCTGAAAGTGAGAACTTATTAATATTGGACCAAAATGCGGCCACCTGGCCCACCTCAGTTCAACAAAAGCCACAGTGAGTATCTTAATTATCAATTTTAGTATGAAGGTGCTCCACACGGTACACCCCATTCTTATTCTTCTTTGACTGAATTTCACTTCTTGGGCTTTAAGAAAACATTTCAAGTTGAACGAAGAAATTCAGAAAACTTTAAAACATAATAATCACTCCTCGAAGCTTGCAAAAGAAATTTGTAGTCTTTCCATTACAAGCTGTGAATTGTAGCCTAAGTACTACTTAAGGGGTTGAAGACAATACCTCTCTATGATCTCAAGCGGTTCTAAATTTCTAATAAGAATTCCTTCTCATATGCAAATACCGTCTTAATTTTTGTTTCTTCACATTTTTATACCTTTAGATAGCGATTATTAACAAAATTACTTTTGCAGATAGCAATAAGACGTTTTATTTTCTTCTCATATCAAGGATTCCATAAACTAAATGCATTATTAACAAATGCAGCATGGTAGTGAAAACAATTACATAGATTTCAATTACTTTACCTTAAAATAATTTTCCACAAAATCAGGGTCCGTAAGAGTTGAATGATGAAGATTAGATCGCCCATCATTTGTTGGGCTTGACAATTCTTTCAACTTATGATTGTCTTGGCAGAAGCTGCTAACTGAAGCAGCAGGTTGACAGGGACTAGATTCAGCATGAATTCCATTGCTGCTCTTATCAACTGTAGCATCTTTTCTTGGTTCAGCAATTTCACATTCAATGCATGTGCCATTATTACTAGTTGTCTCCTTAATAATTGCTTCGGTTGCATTCTCATGCAAAACAATCTCAGATTCTCTACTACATTCGGTTCTTTGTTCTATGGATTCACCCACTTCCGATAAATCAGGATCCTTAATTGTGCCACCCTTCAACGATGTATCTTCAGCAGCAGCATCAGATACCGGGCCCCTTTTTTGAGCAAAGAAGGTCGATAACTTCGGTTGCTTGTGAGTTTCACTAGCAAGTTGGTTGAGTTGGTAAGGAAGCCCTAGAAAGAATAAAACTCTTTATACATGGCCTACTTATGCTTAAACTGAACATTCTCAAAGGAACTGAATAACAAGGAATATAGCTGAATAGCTTCCAACTCTTATCTTCTTAAAATAGATTCTCCTAATGCATTTAGTTTATGGGTTATTACTCCTTGTTGATTCTAACAGACCACTCAATGAAAACCATTCTACAAACAGAAGGGAGACAAATTCACCATTGTGCATCTCAACCAGTACAGTAATGACAAATATCGTTATATATACAACCAAACCTAGAGGACAACTTACAGCTCAAAAGTCTATTAGAAGCAACAGAATCCAATACCCATGTGGGTTTCACTACTGGGAGCCCACCACTAAATGACCTGAAGAAAAGAAACACATCAACCACAAAGATTCTAGAAATGAAATAATGCCAAGTAATAAGTTCCGGCATGAAAGTATAATTAAGAATGCCCAACCTCAGGTTCTTAATTTTACTGTCAGGAAGATTACTGCAAATAATATGAGTTACACGACGTCTAGAGAAATAATTCTCGAAGCGCCCTCCAAACTTTAACATGTACCCTCGCAGCTCCTGTACAAACATAATATATCAATGCCAATTAAAAGTACTAGACATGTTAAACATTTCCTTACTGTTTTTACCCTAACAAAATTTTACTAAGGTTTGGGACCTGGATAAAAGAGGAAGATATGAAGAAAAGTATATTAAAATTTTATGTGTGTACATGTACAACGTAGCATAGACGGTTATGTGCCCGTACAACATCAATAATTTAGTATATAGTGCGTGTAACACTTAAATTTTCATTTTCTTTCTTTTTTCCAGATTCTTGGCAGCCCAGCAAAAAGAATTAACAAAAACTAATCAAAATTCACCAAAACCTGACTAGAAGGAACCGTGAATCCATCCACAAAAATCGAAACCCCGTGAAAAATAGGCTTCCCACTGTTCGAAGCAGTGTTAGACGAACTTGAAGCTTCAGCATCAAACTGGTCCTGTAGTTTCCGATTCTTCACTACCATGTAACTATAACCAAATTTTCAAAACAAATAAAAAAATATAAATCAAATCCCCCATATCTGTCTTACAAGAGAGAAAATACTGTAGTGTGTACCTTCCAACTCTTTTAACCTAACCATCAGATAGTCGAAATCCATCACCGCAGTACGAACAAATATACTTCAATTAATGAAAAATATCAAAATATTTAGGATATGCAACAAGAAAAATCACTTTAATCTGGATTTTTTTATTTTGGGGTTTTCGATTAGATACATTCACGAACTCATAAAATAGTATAATAGCTCCAGTCAATCGCATTCCTACCCAACCAAACACTCTAAACCTAACAGGAAATTCAATCAATGATTTGAAAACATTACTTGCTATGAAATTTTTGGGGGTTTCTACTAAAAGACATTCATAAATTCTCAAGAATGTAATAGTTCCACTAAATCGCATTCCTACCCAATCAAACCCTCTAAAACTACCAGGAAAGTCAATCAAGGATTCACAGAAACTACTTGCTATGAAAATTTTGGGGTTTCTATTAAAAAACATTCATGAATTCTTAAGAAAGTAATAGTTCCGTTCAATCGCATTCCTACCCAAAACTCAAACTATCTAAAATAAAATCAGTCAACGATTCACAAAAACTAATCGATCTGAAAATTTTAGAGTTTATACTAAAAACATTCATAAGTTCTTAAGAACGTAAATGTTCCATTCAATCGCATTCATACACAACAAACAATCTCAAAACTATTTGGAAAAGTAACCAAAATTTCAACAAAATCAAATTATATAAATAAAAAAGGAAGAGAGATTGGACCTGCCAAAATCGGAGAATGGCGCGCTACGGAAAGAGGATCGAGAGGAGGAGAGAGAATTGGAGCCCCAAGCGGTGCCTAGGGTTTTCTGGGTCGTCTTTTTCTTCTTGTTGTTGTTACCGTTACTTGAAGGGTTTGAATTGAGGCTTCTCTTTGATTTGGAGTCCGAGTTCGCAGAGCGAGTCGAATCAAAACTCATTTTTGGAGATTTGATTGAGTGAGTTGAGTACTGATAATTGAGACGTTGAGAGAGACTTTGTGCGCAAGACACTGCGTGTGTGCGCTTCTTTGTTCAAATGAAGCGGCAAATAAATAAATCAATATGGAATATAGTAAAAAGCAAGAAGGAGGATACGAAATAGGGGCAAAATATCTAAAGTTGTAACTCCTCCAAGGTTTAATGAACTATTATTTAATATTGAATGTTAATAAATAAAGGATAAATTGCTTAAAACCCCCTAAAGTTTACTCTCTTTCCCACGGATATCCCTTCAACTAATTATACCCTCCTGAACTTTCATTTTCTTGCACCATGGGCTTGCTCTCAAATTTTTTTACCCTTTTACCCTCCAAACTTTTTATATTTCAACCTTACCTTTAATCTTCTTATAGGGCAAAAAAAACATATAAAAGACTATCATACTCTTACTATTATATTTCTTAATTCTTTAAATTACAAAAATATTATTTCTTTTAGTTAGAATATTAATTCTGTCATCTACCTTTAATGTATTAGACTAAATATACTCTCAAATGTTAATTTTTTTTTATAAGTTCTAATTATTTTATTTGTAAATCAATTAACTTGGTATTAAATTTTAGTTTCATTTAAATCATAAAACTCATTATCCTAATTAACTTTTTCATGCCAAATAAAACAATCTTTTCATAAAAATATATTAAAAAATATATCATAAAATACTTAATAATAAATTGTGATTTATTTATGAATATATTAATTAGGATAATGAGTTTCAGGAATTGGAGAAGTAGCTTACAAGAGCTGGAAGAGGAGATCAGGATTTCAAGAACAGAGAATAACGACTTTAAAGGGTTTTATCGAATATTCTATAATTTCTTCAAGGGGTCTATGTTGATTAATGTAACAATAAATAGTTATTTTTAGCACTTTTTTTTCAATATTTTTTATTATTTTTTATTTTAATTAATATAATATAGTTGTATGATAAGTGCATAATTCATATTAACCTTCAAAAATATATTTTTTTAGTCATTTATTTTAAATTATTTTAATTAATATGTGTGTTTTTATATTTTTATAGGTTATTGGTGATTTCTGGTACAAATGTGTTAAATCCATCTAAACAAACCAAAAATCTGTTTAGACCCGTCTTAATATTTTGGCCATATATTTCAGCCCGTTTTTCGGATTGGTGTGAGCCCAGTGTTCCTAGAAAGCTGATTCAATTTAAAGAATATTTTAGTATTTGGTCCATGTATTTCACATAGAGACCCTAATTCTAAAGTTTAGAGAGCGAAAAAAACATTTTAAATCTGACATAATATTTTGTGCGAAAATCAGCATCAGTTTGATAATATAATCACAGATTTTGAAGGAACGATCAGAATGGAGTGAAATCAAGGGCTGTGGGAAGATGACTTGATTAACAAGAAAAAGGTATTTCACCAATATCTTCCAAATTTACTCTCCAAATTGATCAAAAGTGGGTTGCAAGATATTACCAATTAGGAAAAGAAATATGGAAATATTGTATTCTCTTATTTACTTTCCTAGATAAAACCTCGAGGACCCCTATAAATAGGGCATATGTGGATGCACAAAGGATCGACGGCCAAGAAACATAAGGGGAAGACCTGTGCGATCAACGAAAAAATCCAAGATGTCTTCCACTTATGATTTCGGGTTTGGTCGTTCTTGTTTTATTTTTCTTGTATAGTTAATTCGCTCGGCCAAGGCTGAGAGGAAACCCTAGTATGTTCAATATTATAGTTTTCAATGTTTAATTTAAATAATTAAGAAATATAATAGTAAGGATATGATAGTCTTTTATATTTTTTTTTGCCCTATAAGAGGATTAAAGGTAAGGTGAAAATACAAAACAATTAAAGGGTAAAAAAATTTGAGGGCAAGCCCATGGTGCAACATTTTATGAAATTTTAGGGGGTTCTAAGCTCATTTCATAATTGAGGGGGTATATGTGGGAAAGAGAGTAAACTTCAATGGGGTTTTAAGCAATTTACCCATAAATAAATAAATAAAACCTTGATATTTTCCTAAAAAATTGATGATGTATAGACTATACAAAGATATACGATAGTGTAAATAATATATATTATAAAATAATAGAATAAAATAATGAATATGGATTTAAAACTCTGAACTTTTTGAGATTCTAATGTTTCCAACAGTTACATTACTACCTTAAATTTGTGTGATACCATTACTAATAATCATGACACAATTTATAAGATATTAATTCAAATGATAATCAATATGTATGAATGAATGTATATATAATTATAAGCAAATGAATCTGGACTTACAAACTATATTAAACTCATTATATTACCATCCATTTATTATGCAAATAATGCTATTTTTATTTTTAAAAAAAATTCAAAAACTGTTTAGAAATATTCTAAGCCCCTCACACCTTTAAAATAATTATAGATTATAGATAATTGAATTTTTAGATGTCAACTTAATGAATATTTATTTGATCTTATTTAATATAATATATGATGTTATTTAATATATTATAGTACCAGGACCCCAATGTTTATATACTGAATCAACTTGAAAATCTCTCATAATTAATGCAACCAAACTAAAACTTCATATCTAACACACAAGTCACCAACACCATGGATCAAACACACGTCTCACCTACAACCACCAATTGCACACCTCAAAGCCAGCCTCTTCCTTGGCTAAAACCATCTCCAAGTTGGCAAACCATCCATCACTCGTTCCCTCCTTAAATCCACACAACCCCACAACAGCCACCTCTCCACCAAATTCCAAAACCCTGAAAGCCAAAACCCTCAATTCCTAACATGGATATATGGTCATGGATATGTGAGCTCCCCAACTCGGACGAGTGGGCCGAGTCCAACTCACCACTCATCTTCCAACTAGCCACTTTCAAAACAACCCAAACGATTCAACTCAGAGCCAAGCGAACCACCGAGTCCAACTCGGACACTTCGCTGACATTCTCTGTCTGTTCCAATGGCTTTGATTCTTCAAATACAGAGATGACTCACTGGGTTTCTGACACGTGTCGTCTTTCCTCAACCAAGCCCTTCTTGCCTCTCATCCTTCAGCTCCTCCAAGAGATCGTATCACATTCACCCACGGCGCAGGATAGCACATGCCCGAACTCCAAGCTCCAGAAGCTCAAACCCGACCCGGTTGCATGGATCCTCGACTCGCACTCCCCGGAGTCGTTCTCCGTCTTCTTCAACCTCGTCTTTCTCACGCGCCTATTCTGGCTGTGTGTTTGGGACGCGCCGTCTGAAGTCGGATCCTTCTACTTCCATTCCTTGCTAGCTCCGAACATCGAGATCTTCACGTGCAAACACGCGCCGGTTCACGCTGTTCTCCGGGCATTTTTTGTGTCAGTCGGAGTCGACGTGGAGCTGTGCTTCATGCGCACCGTAGGGTACATGTTAGCAAAGTGGATAATCTTAAGAGAGATTGGCATGGGATTACAATTGTTAACACCATTGCCATCTCATACTCTAGGGTTTTCTTATGCAACGGAGTCTCACGGGCTATGGGTTTTAAAAGGGTACGCGCCGGTGTGGGCAATGAAAAATACGCGCTTTAACGGTCAAAAATATAAATTCCCGGTGATCGAAGCCAAGGAGTCTGTGCTAAGATATGCCCTGGCGCACCAGCAGCTTGAAGTTGTGATTCAGTTGGAATATACAGTAACATTCTGTAATGGTTTCATTCATGTGAATGCACGTGTCGATAATCTACGGTTACACGTGGCAAAATTAGGGTTTAAGAAAAATGATGAAGAAGAGGGAGGCTATGGAGAAGAGAGACACTTCCCGTCGAGAATCCGAATTTGGGTGGGACCGGAGGTCGGGGCGACTTACGTGGCCGGTCTGAGCTTGGGACGGTCCACGGACAACGCGGAGAGAGAAATGGAAATGCAAAAAATTGTGAAGGGTAGTTTTGGAAAATCAAAGATTCCGAAGTTGAAGGCGATGGCGAGGATGGCCACGAGGGCGAGGACGAAGACGTGGAGGTGGGACCAGGATGCGGAGGTCAATGCAGCCATATTTGATGTGATTTTATGTGACAACTCGACCGGTGTTGAAGTGTCCACGTGGAGGCCGTCTAGTGGTGGCGGTGAACCGGGAAGTGGTTTCCGGAAGAGGTACACGGGAGCGAATAGGCGGTTCACGAAAACCGGGGGTTTGGTTTTTGCGAGGGATGAATGTGGAGAGGGAGTGGGGTGGAGGTTGAGCAAGGAGATGGAAGGGAGTGTGTTGAAGTGGAGAATTGGAGGTCAAGTTTGGCTTAGTTATTGGCCTAATGATGTGAACACTTCGTATTTTGAAACAAGGAGTGTGGAGTGGTGTGATGAGGTTGATTTGCCTTTAATTCCCGAACAATACTAAGCTGGATAAACTTTATAGGGAATGTTCTATAATATCTTTGTTTCTGAAAAAGTGGGCCATGTAAATGTTAGATTTTTGGAGTAATCTTCATAATTAAATGGCTTTATTTGTAACGTTTGGTTTCTGATATGTTATATATAATATTGAAGCATAACATAAATGTTAGATTTTTGGAGAATTAACCTACATGGTGGAATCAATCTTCCAAATTTTGATGAATTTCGAGTGGTAGGTTATGAATCATGATTCATGAATAACTTTTAGATACTTTTTAACCATTTGTCACTTTAAAATTTATGTTCCAAGTATCTTTGTAAATAGTAAAGAACTAATACATTCACGTGGGTCATGTTTTCATGGGATCTAAATCATATTGAGTATTTTTTATTTTTTTTTTGGTAAATCATACTACTATTGAATAATTTCTTGGTGAACCATACTACAATTATACATCGATCATTTACTATTTGGACTACAACGTTTCCAACTGAATATTTTATCTTTATGATAATTGTAATCTGAAATTACTTCTGAATATAATTTTGCTATCCTCAATATTAAAAGTAAAACGAATTAAAAAAGGGGTAAAGTGAAAAAAAATAACTTTTGGTCTATATAGCCTTTTTGCAAATTAAGAAAGGTAAAAGAAGTTAATTCTTGCATGCTCTTGTCATTGTCCCCTTATATGTTTTGGACCTTTGGTCCAGTTCCAACGACCTCACTGTTTTTGTATACCTGGGTTACACGAAGTTACTTATTGTTGTGGGCTCGAGATTTGGGCCTTCTTTTGTTGGTTCGGGTTGCTATTACTATTTCAGCAAGCTGTTTCTAGTGGGCCATATTTCTCCATAGTCTTACCCTAGTAATGTATTGTCTTCTAAACAAAACTGTTAAAATCGGGATTCTAGGTAGAATGGTAAGATTCTACGAAATTATTATAAAAATAATTTAATTTAAATCTTTAAATAATAATATCTCTATAATACTGAAAATAATTTATATAAATAAAAACACCACTTTAAATCCTAGGAATGTGCAAGTATTGAATTATCTCATATTACTACTTACTTAAAAAAATTAAAATTAAAACACAATTTTTACAAGTCTAAACAAATATCATTTAATAATACCATGGATGTCCATCTCACCAAAATTTTCATCCCTAAATCATACAAATAAAATATATATATATTATAATTCATATGATACAATTACAATTTTTTTGATTTTTTTTAAAAATCGAGTAAACGTATTAAAGTTTTTTTTAACATAATAATCAAATATTTTATTTTGAAAGTTTAAATCATAGTAAAGTTCTTAATTGTTTTTCAATATATTGGACCTTTAATTATTTTTTTTATAAGTTTGGCTACATATTTAGATATTAGACTAAATTATTAACGTTTTGGACCTCATATGGATGATTCAACCCTAAAACTATTATAAAATAAAACATACATAGATGAATACAAAGTGGTGTGTTAAAGTCCTACCTTTTTTTTATAAATAAAAATAAATAGAAAATTGTAGAATTGTAAGATTCTACTATGATTTTATCTAATTTAGCTAAAAAAATTATCTAAAAGTGCAAAATCTTACTATTCTACCCAATTCTATTTGATTCTACCAATTTTACTCCGATTTTACCTATATGAATGATTTTTGTGTGATTCAAGTCGTTTTGAGTGTAGAATTGTAGAATCGTATTATTCTACCCCCTAAAATCACAATTTTGACAACCATGATTCTAAGTTATAATATTCAATGTGTGTGCATACAAAATATATAAAGTGGAATAAAAAATTTAATAAAAAATGAAATTAAGTATGAATTATGTTATTATTTTATTTTGTCTGGCCTTATAATAGTACGGAACACTACTAGAATTATAGTAAACATATTAAGAAAGACATGTGTCAATTTTTATAATGGTAATAAACTATATTAGAAGATAGATCGCAAAACCATAATATCTGTCACATTAAATAATTCAACTCCATATCTCTTTCGATTTGGATGCAGTTAGATTATTGGACATGCGAATCCCTCCTTCACGTGCGTGGGCGAGGCTGTGAGAGATTTGGACATGGGCTGAAGAAATATAATATTACTTGGGTGCTATACAAAAATGATATTCAAAACTCACTCCACAAAAATAATTTTTGTATATATTTCATTTTCATTACACGTGTTATATTTATTAAATGATGTAAATAAAAATGGATCAAGTTCCAAAAACATCTCACATTCTACTATTTTCTTAAAACAATCTATCCATAAAAAATTCTACTCTCTCCGTCCCGCAATACTTGTATACTTTGAACTTTTTAATATTTTATGGATTGAGGTTGACTAGTGGAAATTTTTTAATTTTGTCACTAATGATATACTTATGATGAAGTCTGATATTTGTTTAAAGTTAGCGGAAGAAGGGTAGTTGAGAAAAATAAAAGATAAAATTACATTGAAATTCAAATTGAAAAAATAATTTAGGACAAGTAAAGTTAAAATAAGACTCATATGGGAAAGAGGTACTACTATTTTATTCAACTCTACTATATATTTTATTCAACTCTACTATGAACTATTGTGTATTGTGTACATTGTTTGGTTTTAGAAATTGAAAGCTGCTATGATAACACCCCTCAAATAGTAACGTCTTGTGCACCTCTAGGGACTTAGGGTCAAGACACCCCAAAAAAAAAAAATTGGAAAAGTGTTACGTGTGTATTGAATTCTTAAAAAACTCGTACAAGTATACAACTATTGTAGGTTGATTGATTTCATTGATTACCTGCTATAAGAAGATTAAAATGAAAATTTTAAGTTCAAAATATATATAGCTTACATATAAATGTTATTATCATTTCAACAAAACCTCTAATATTTAAATTCCATAGAATGATACTAGTATTTCACATTTTTTTTAATTGAAAACTCTCTTGTTTTTTATTTATTTTATATATATATATATTTAGATTTTAAATTCTACATTACTTTTGACTTCTCTTAATTTTTTTTATGTACTCGGCAAATTTCATAATATATTGTTTATACTTTTTGATAATCTATTGACTAAACTTGTTAATCATTAATGCTTTTTGATAATCTATTGACTAAACTTGTTAATTAATAAAAAAAAAACTTTTCATAATATTATACTACCTTATAATTGTAGAAAAGCAACTCTGACTTTGTAAACTTAAAATCACTTTAGGCGCTAAAAAATTTAAATTTATGAGCTGTCAAAAATGGTATATTAGCATGTAACTTATCCATAATTTTGAAAACTTGAGTTTTAGTGTAGTTCAATTATCCTCTAATTATTCTCAGGGAAATATATATATATATATATATTTATTGTAGATTGATTAGGGAAAAGCTATGAAGCACTGACACGGACATGGAACAAGAATACGGCGACACGACAAAATTTAAAAAGTAGGACACGACACGCATCCAATACGTCTATAAACAAAATATTTTATATATATATACATATTATATTGCACAAATACTTCATTTATCACTTAAACAATGAGAACCAAATAAACTTATAAAATAAGTAAATAAATAGATTAAATGAAATGTTTGTCATGTTCAAAATTTCTCATTCCATTATCACCCAAGGAATTAAATGTATCTCCTCCAACATCGGACATCTTAGTCTTTCCCTGAAATTTTTATTGATTGAAGATAAAGATTGAAATGTACAAATACTAAATATTCGGCTCTTTGTGATGTTATATTGTTCCTCTTTAAATGATAAATAAATGAATATGTGCTCTAATTCATCTCACAAGATGAGGAAGAACAAATATGTTTAAGTATCTTCAAAGTTAAATATTGGATTAGGGATGTTCAAGTTCCATAAGTGATCCATCAAATTATTGGATCCATAAATTCTCTATCTTTCATGGAATTAACTGACCCATCGTGCCGATACGCGGAGATGCGCGTGTCCTTCGTGTATCCATTGGGTGTCCAATTTTTAAAAAATAGAATACATTTTTAATGTATCAAACACGTATTTTTGATATATTTAGATATTCAATACGGATACGTCGGTATGACGACTCTAAGGGTGCGTTTGGATAACCTGTTTTTTGTATTTGTTTTCTGTCTTCAAATATAAAAATTGTTTTTGTATTTGTCTTTGTTTTTTTTGAGCAAAAAACTAAAAACAAAAAAGCGTTTGGATGAAAATTTGTATTGAAAAATAAAATGGTATTGGTGGGCGGCGGTGACCGGTGGCGGTGGTGGTGGGTGACTGGCGGCGGTCGGAGGCGGCGGCGGTGACGGGAGGTGGTGGGGGCCGGCGGCGGCGACTGGTGGCGGGGGGTGGTGGTTGGTGGCGGCGGTGGCGGTGGCGGAGGTGGTACCCTATACAGTGAAAAAACTCAAAAAACAATTAAAAGTTGTATTTGGTGTTTTTACCACTTTTACACACTATTCACATAAAACAATTTTCTTGGGGAAAAAAAAGTGAACAGTAAACGCGTTTGCCAAACGTATTTTTTTTTTGAATTCGGTGAACAGTAAAAAAACAAAAACTGTTTTTCCGTATCCAAACGGGGCCTAAACGAAGTGCTTCACCCAAAAAAATAAAAAACAAACTTGGTGGAGTGTGAGAGATGGTTATGAAAGAGTGACGTATAAGGCATGGTATGTTGAGATACAAAAAGCAAACGACACGTCCCGTGGGACCTATGAGCGACAGTACATGCCGTGTGAATTCAAAGCAACGGGTGGCCACTTCATTGCTGTCATCTCTTCCCCTACTCGCTACTCCCAACACCCTTTCTCTGTCTTCATTATAACCTCGTCACGGGCTCATTATATATTTATATATATATATAATCACTTTAGAGAGTGAGAAAAGGTTGAGAGGGAAAGATCAAAGATTTGATCGAACAATAAAGTACAATGGAAGACGAAGAAGATTGGGTTGTGGTTCGAAGATCTACGGACAGTGACTACTGGAACCCAAGCTCTGTGAACGCAGAGCCTTCGAAGCCTCTCAAGGTCAGGTTCAATGAACCAGCCAAGCACTGGACCGATGCTATTCCCATCGGCAATGGCCGTCTCGGTGCCATGGTTTGGGGCGGCGTCGCATCCGAGACTCTCAATCTCAATGGTATGCTGCTTCCCTTCTCTTCCGTTTGTTTCCTGAGAAAATGGAGGGAAAGAAGAAAATAGAGCTTTGTCGAGCCTTACTTTTCCTGCTGTTTTTTTTCTCAAAATTATATTTTCTTGTTTTATACTACTACATTTTCTCGGAATCCAATCAAATCACATTCTAAATATTAGTTGATATGGTTTTAGGATTTAGAATTAGCGATTGTGCCGCAATTTATTCCTCTAGTTCAATTGAGTTTGATGTGCCCCGTAGCAGAGTTGGTTGGAATGACGAATTTTCGGTAGTCTTTCGCAATTTATTCCTCTAGTTCAATTGAGTTTGATGTGCCCGTGGGCGTAGCAGAATTGGTTGAAAGGACGAATTTTTGGTAGTCTTTCGCAATTTATTCCTCTAATTCAATTGAGTTTGATGGGCCTGTGGGGCGTAACTGAGTTGGTTGGAAGGACGAATTTTTGGTAGTCTTTTGCAATTTATTCCTCTAGTTCAATTGAGTTTGATGTGACCATGGGGGCGTAGCAGAGTTGGTTGGAAAGACGAATTTTTGGTAGTCTTTCGCAATTTATTCCTCTAGTTCAATTGACTTTGATGTGCCCGTGGGCGTAACAGAGAGTTGGTTGGAAGAACGAATTTTCGGTGGTCTTTTGACTAAGCGATATTCAAAGATGAATTAAAATTAACATAATTGCGGTACAATTTTGTCTAATGAATTGTATAAATAGCAACTAGTTTCACATCTCCTAAATGTTTGCAGTAGAAGTAAATCTTACAGCATTTATGGTTTCTTCTTGTAGAGGACACGCTTTGGACTGGGACTCCTGGAAACTATACAAATCCAGATGCTCCAAAAGCACTATCAGAGGTCAGAAAACTTGTTGACAATGGTCAATATGCCGAAGCTACTACAGCCGCAGTCAAACTCTCCGGAAATCCTTCTGATGTACGCTGCTTCATTGCATTTCTTTTGCAGCGTTATTTCCTTGTTCTATTATTCGATTCTAAATAAATTTAAATTATATGGTAAACTTGGAACATTGCGAACTTGTCAGAATTCAAAGCTTGTTCTATTCACGTACAATGAAGTCTACTTATTTCACTTTGAGTTGATATTTGGCGCCTTTCTTTCAACTATTTATAATTGAAGTCTTTAGAAAGGACGTAATCTCCGTAGCCCAGGATTATGACTTCACAAAGAGTCGATTAGAGATGCAAATCCATTTAATGGACTTTAAGTAGTTGAATTTAAAAATTGTTGGGCTAAGTTGAATCCATGTTTATTTTTCACCTACACAATCCCCCTTTGAAATTCATTTTTAGCGGTACATATACATATAAGTACTTATCACTTGAATTAAATGTTCGGATTGAGGCTTACATGCAAGTGAGGCCAGGTGCACTAGAAGTCGAGGACAGTTCAAGTAGAACAATTCCCACATTAATGCAACAAACACACGCACAAAAAGTGGGGGAGGGAGAAAGAATGCTAAATTCAATGAGGTTAGCCCTGTATCTAAGTTGCAATGCTTTTATATTAACCAAAGATTTTATTTTGTTGGCACCTCGTGTTCAATCCTCAAGTAATTTCTCTTTTTTTTCTTTTGTTTTTCTCTTGATTTAATCATTACGTGAGTTCTCCTGTTCCACACATCAGTAAGATGCCGTAGGTTTCATCCCAGAAAGTGAGTTTTAAATAGTCATAGAAATTATATACTAAGTTTTTCTTGTGACAATGAAGGTTTACCAGCTTCTAGGCGATATCAATCTGGAGTTTGATGATTCCCATGCTGTATTTGCTGAGGAAACGTATAGGAGGGAGCTGGACTTGGACACTGCAACAGTAAGAGTTAAATATTCTGCAAGCGGTGTAGACTTCGCAAGAGAGCATTTTGTTTCAAATCCAGATCAAGTGATTGTGACAAAAATTTCTGGAAGCAAATCTGGCTCTTTGTCCTTTACAGTATCTCTTGACTGTAAGTTGCACCACGGTTCACGTGTAAATGGCAAAAATCAAATTATCTTGGAAGGAAGTTGTCCTGGCAAAAGAATCGGACCTAAACTGAATGGAAATGACAATCCGAAGGGAATTCAGTTTTCTGCTATTCTTGACTTACAAATTAGTGACGGTGTGGGTGAGATACATGTTATTGATGACAGGAGGCTGAAAGTTCAAGGTTCTGATTGGGCTGTCATGCTTCTTGTGGCTTCATCTTCTTTTGATGGGCCATTTACTAAGCCTTCAGATTCAAAGAAGGATCCTACTTCGCAGTCATTGAGCACATTAAACTCAATAAGAAAATTTTCATATACTGATCTGTACGCACGCCACTTGGATGACTATCAGAAACTTTTTCATCGTGTATCGCTGCAGCTTTCTAAAAGCTCTCGGACGGTTGTTGAAGACGGGGGTTTGGAGATGAGAAGTATTTTGTCTTCTGAAACATATCTATATTTGGAAGGAGGTGAAGATGATACAGTATCAACTGCAGAGAGGGTCAAATCTTTTAAAATTGATGAAGATCCCTCTTTGGTGGAGCTACTATTCCAATATGGTCGATATCTGCTTATTTCTTGTTCACGACCTGGAACTCAGCCAGCAAACCTGCAGGGAATATGGAATAACAAAACTGAGCCACCATGGGAGTATGTCTCCATTCTTCTTCTTTTCTCTCTGCTTTTATCTATATATATTATCTGTGTTTTTCTTTTGATATTGTGCACTTGTGCTTCCATTAGACATGGTACTCTCTTCCTTTTCTCCTTCAAATGGCTTGTCTGGATTACAGTAATGCTACTAGGTATCAGAAGCTTCCTCATTAGACGTAGAAATGGACTTTTTAATTGCGTAAAACATTCTTGTTAATGTGATTAGATTTTTGAGCTGTGAAAATTTCTATGTAAGGGTGCTGCTATTCTTACAATGTTAGAGGCATAAATCTGCAATAGGAAAAGGTGTACTTTCTTCATCCTAACAAGAAGTATATGATATGTCAAAGAAAAGTAGGTCGGTAGTCCCAAATGAGTGAATATATTCGATCGATTGTTAGACCTAGAAGCATTTCACAAAGCCAACTGTCTAGTGTTTGCCAAGCAAATTAAAAACAAACATCTAATTTGGAAGTTCATTGAGTTCTCTAGAACCTCGGTGGAAGATGTATTTATCTTTCTAATGGAAACGATCAAGGACCTGACAGATGGAAGCCGAAGGTCCAACCAACTCTTTATGAACTTAGGATGAACTGACGGTGGCCATTTTAGTTTCCTCCTGTCGGCAGAAATAGGAAAAAGAGAGAGAGAACTGCACTAAGATTGATGTTTCTCTCTTTACTCGTTCTATTTCCCTCTTTACTTCATTTCTATTATTATTCTTTGCAATATGACCCACCTGCTTCCTAGTGATAACAATATGTCAACATGAGATATTAACAAAATTAGTTAGTGCTTAGTTTTTTTCATCCATTGCATCAATATTATTTAGAAGTCTAATTGAACATCAGTTTTCATTTTTATCTTCAGTGGAGCTCCTCACTTGAATATCAATCTTCAAATGAATTATTGGCCTTCCCTTCCTTGCAACCTCAAGGAGTGCCAGGAACCATTGTTTGATTACACTTCGTCTTTGTCTGTTAACGGGAGTAAAACTGCAAAAGTAAGTATCTCCTCTACATCTAGATTACATCCAGGGTATTTGTGTATTATAGCACCAGAACATAGGCCTTGTAAAGAAGAGGGTTTTCACTAGTGGAACTAAAGAAATGATGAGTTAAATATACATTCTATATGTACCACTTCATTTTATTCAGCTCACAGAATGTTGCAGGTGAACTATGAAGCTAGTGGTTGGGTTGTACATCAAGTGTCTGATTTATGGGCCAAAACATCTCCAGATCGAGGTGAAGCTGTATGGGCTTTATGGCCAATGGGTGGAGCATGGCTTTGCACCCATCTCTGGGAGCATTATTCTTATACAATGGACAAAGTATGATTCTGATTCCGTTATAAAATCTGATTTTGACTTTTGTAGAAGTGGGAAATATGGAATATGTAGTGTCCTCAATATTTGGGCCTCAAATTAAGCAAGCAAAGTACTTTTGGTGTGGTTCTTTTAGTTATGATAATACTGGAAGATTCATCAACCCTCGGAAGAATTGAAGTATGCATAAAAATTTGGATGTCTTTACTAAAACTCTACATATAGCCTCTATTAGCCTATCTGGTGCTGAATTGCATAACGAGGTGGTTGTATCCAGTGTCATGCAATTTGTTGTAAAGTACAATTTAGTGATTTATATGGAGACTGATTCGGATTGCAATTTCTGCTCCAATGAAAATGAAGATGGAGCCCGGCACTTATGTTTTACTAAATTTGAAGGTGGTCTACCCCAACATCCTTTATTTTTTCCTCCTGAATCATATGGTGGTCTATAGCCTTGTGATTTAGGCCCTGTTTGGATTGGCTTTCCAGAAGCTGCTTTTTGCTTTCTGGATGGAAAAGTTGTTTCGAATGATGTTTGACAAAATTTTTAGAAGGGCTTTTGGGCCTTGAAAGAGCGTTTCAAAGAAGCTGAGGGTACCAACTTCTTAAAACGGTTTCTGCTTCTCCTTTTCTTCTGAGTAAAAGCCGAAACAGAAGTTTTGCCAAACAGGGCCTTAGTGTATGGCCTTGGTGACTTTTCCATCTGAGTAACCGATTGCTATCTTCTTAAATAACAATATGTGTTTTAAATAATATTTTCATCGATCGTTATCTTCTTGAATAACTCATTTTGTGTTTAAATAATAATTTCATACTTTCCCTTCCTATGACATTCATTCATTTTGAGGTGGGTCATTATATACTCTAGTAAAAGTTTGCTCATGGTACTACATTATTTACTTGTAAACACACACACACACACATGCAAGCATATTCTGAACTCAAAACTCTGTGATATGAGAATGATGCTGATACTCGTTGACGTTTCTAGGGTTTTCTAAAAAATAAGGCGTATCCCTTGCTGGAAGGTTGTGCTTCATTTTTGTTGGACTGGTTAATTGAAGGCAAGGGAGGATATCTGGAAACCAACCCATCAACATCACCTGAACATATGTTCATTGCTCCTGATGGTAAGCCTGCTAGTGTGAGCTACTCATCTACCATGGACATGGCAATCATAAAAGAAGTTTTTTCTGCCATTGTTTCTGCTGCAGAGGTAAAGCTCATGTCCTAATATTATGTTTTTCTCTTAATCTTTATTAGCTATGTAACTTTATTTATTTATTTATTCTTCTTAGCTATTTTTAATATTTTTATATAAATTTAGATGTTTTACAAAACATTATTGCGTGAACAGATCTTGGAAAGAAGTAAGGACAGTCTAATTGAAAAAGTTCTTACAGCCCAACCACGGCTTCCTCCAACGAAAGTTGCGAGAGACGGTTCTATTATGGAATGGGTATGTAAAAATCTTGAAAGCAACTCAATTTCTCTCTGTATTTGGAAAAGTTCATCGGTAGAATTCTAGAAAAGCAGCAAAAATCTGCTTCATTTTGGTTGAGAACCTAGGAATTTTATCTGTTTCTGTCATGGCAGGCACAAGATTTCGAGGACCCAGAGGTGCATCATCGGCATGTATCGCACCTATTTGGCCTGTTTCCTGGGCACACAATAACTGTTGAGAAAACTCCGGACCTCTGTAAAGCTGCAGACTTTACTCTCTATAAAAGAGGTTTGTCTTGTTTGAAAACAAGTCTATCGAGTTTCATCCACATTATTTGTAATTCAGAATTTCTGAACTCTGAAAAACAAAGTTAGCATGAAAGAAAAGAAGGTTCTCACCTAAGTTATACAGAGCAGGAGTGGGTTGGCGCGCGAGAGCATGAGAGCGTTAAGTCTAAAACTTTTTAAGATCGGGAGCTTCTGTAAATTGTATATATAAATCTGAGTCCACATAGCTCACCCAAAAGTAGATTTTGACATGGAACTTATTATTTCGACATCCAATAGTAGATTAAACAATATGTAGTAGCTCGTTGGTGGATGGGGCGCCCTTCAACCATTAGGTTTTGAGTTCGAGCTTTTTGCATGATGATGTGATATAAATTAGCTGACTATAAATGGAACGCACAGGTCCAAGCAGCACATCTGAAATGCATGCATGAGTAAAGCAATCTGCACATAAAGCCAAACTGCTTGGGATCCACGAATTAATATGAAAAAGTTTGCAAATTGGTAAAATTGGATCTGTAGATTTAAGGTGTTTCTGCTTGATAACCGTGGATTAGTGCGAATTGAGAAAATGTACCCCTGTTTAGCAATTCATGTGATGTCCGAAAATGTATAATATATGTTGCATTTTCGTTTAAAGCATTCTTCCCACTAAGAACCCCTTTATACCCTATAACTTTCACATTGAATCAGATGTGGGACAAGACCTTCTAACAACTAGTACTCTTTCACAGTTGCTACTCCATTTTGTTTGTTGAGGTCTGTGCTATTCTGAGCCTAAGTTTGTCGAGCGTGATTATTTCTAACTGTCAAAAATAGTTCTGTCTATAATTTTCATCACTTGAAACAGGGGTAGAAGGTCCAGGTTGGTCAACGACATGGAAAACTGCCTTATGGGCACGTCTTCACAATAGCGAGAATGCATATAAGATGGTCAAGCATTTATTTGACTTGGTGGATCCTGATCATGAAAGTGACTTTGAAGGAGGCCTTTACAGTAACCTGTTCACTGCACATCCTCCTTTCCAGATTGATGCCAACTTTGGGTAAAAATCTTTATTAATAATTTAAATTATTGTAACCTGTTCAGTGCACGCCCTCCTTTCAAGTTTGATGCCGACTTTGGGTTAGCTGAAGAAGGTAGTCAGTTGTAGAGAATTCCCGTTTTACGTCTTCAGATCATAACAAATAGTTTACATACATTGTGGGTGTGTACACACATCTAACATTCTACTGGTATGTGGTAGCAGGACCTTAGTTTTCTTATTCGGAATTACCATTTATAACAATATATCTTACTAGTACTAGAATTTTGAAGAAAAAACTGGGGGCCACAGCTGCCCCTAGACCACCTTCTCTCCGCTCCTGCCTGCTTCCTTTCTCGCATTCCCTCTCTCGAGGAAAATCTAATCTCATATTACTTAAGTATGATGTTTCCTTCATTTTCCTTTCATTCGCTAAATGTGAGTGTGTGAGGCTTTTAATGTAAAGGAGGTCATATTTCTTAGGGCAACGAACATGCACTAGAAGCAATATGACTTGTTCTGTGATAACAAAGTATTCACAAAATATGGAACTGAATGTTATATCTCATGTTAGTTAGATGTACACACAAAATATTACTTGCTTGTGTGGCTCAAGATCATGGTTTAAGAGAACAGTAGCAAGCAGAGTAGCTTTGGCGAAAATTTGAAAAGCTAGTTTATAGGTGAAAAGATTCAAAAGAAGTATAAGCTAAAGAATATAATGTGTCTGTCTGAACATATAATTTTGATAAAACACAATGATTTAAATGGGAATTGTGGTGCTACCTTTGATTCTGATGCTAAGTTTTCAATTGTTGGTGCCAGTTTTTCTGCAGCAGTAGCTGAAATGCTTGTCCAGAGCACAGTAAAAGATCTGTACTTACTTCCTGCTCTTCCCCGTGATAAATGGGCGAATGGCTGCGTTAAAGGATTGAAAGCACGCGGTGGTGTGACAGTCAATATCTGCTGGAACGAAGGTGATCTCCATGAAATTGGTCTTTGGTCGAAGAGTCAAAATTCTATCGAAAAATTACATTATAGAGGAATTACAATTGCAGCCAAATTAGTACCTGGCAGAGTTTACACATTTAATAAGCAGCTAAAATGCGTGAAAACATACGTCCTATCTGAAGCGGCTTTTCTTTGAACGCTGAGATCAACTTGGTCTTAAGAAGAGTGTTACTTTCTTTGTTCCAATCAAAACACTGAGGAAATAATTTTTTCTATTTCATTTTTGCCCGTTTTGTTATCCCTTCTTTGGATTTCGGGGTAGGGGCAGATGATTTATTTATTCATTTCTTCCTATGTTATATTTTACAACACATTCTTTGGAAAAAAATTCCCTTCATTCTAATTTTAAGTAGTCAAGTGATTGCAATTTATTTTCAGGGTTGAGACAACTCATTTCCAACAGTGCCTTCTGCTCCCAGTTTGTAATTTTTAGCATTTGAAATTACTTTATTGACAATAGAAAACATCACAGAGAAAAGGAAATTGGTATCTCAAAAAAGAGTGATGCTTTCTTTCTGAAGGCATAACATTAACATACTTGTTTTCAGACAATATGAGATGTTTGAGCTACATCTCATTCTACAGTGTCCTGTTAAAGGCAAGGTTCGCCGGCCACTTCGTAACGGTATACTGTTACGGACCGTTACCCAATTCCCACCAATTCCGAAAATACCGTAACGGTTAACACAGTAAAATTTTTTATTTTGGTGATGAACCATGTAACTTTTTAAAAATTATTTTGTATTGTTGGAAATAAATTATATCTTTTATAATTTCAATTTTTTATTTATTTAAATTTAAAATTAATTTAACATTTTTTATATTAAATCTATTTAAAAAATTAAATAAAATTCACTTAAATCTATCAAAAAATCATCTTTATTCATTCGTGTTACCAAAAGTATCAAATTAGAACATTTTGGGTAAGATGTGTAAGATTTTAAAAAATTCACGATTGTGATAACCGAGTCCCGTTACACCAATACAGTTACCGTTACAGCGACGGATACCGGCTAACCTTGGTTAAAGGGATGTTGCTTGTCAAGTGAACTCTGTATATACGAATACATATATATTGACTTAAATATCTTGAGAACGAGGGTCAAATCAATGTTTTGTAGTGCTTCCTGTGAGTATGTGACTTAATATTGACTTGAGTTAACACGAGTTCTACTATATGGGATTAATAGTTGATATGAATTTTTTGATCATATTACTATTTAGCAAATTGTTTAAAAAATATATACACACTGGGAGTTGAAGTTTTTTTGTGCATTTCGAAAGCACTTATTTATTCAATCGACTTAAATTTCTTGAGAACAAAGGTCAATGCTTTTGTGATTATTGACTCGAGTTGTATGAGTTGGTATTTAATCGTATACTATTTCGCAAAAAAAATAATTTTATTTTTCGTTGTTCCAAAATAAGTGTTATAAAATATATACACTATAAAACATCACATTATTAGATATTTCATTCAATAACATTAAAATAAAATTCATTATTTTAAAAAATTGGATTCCCAAAAAAAAATTATAATTTGGGAATTTGAAACGGAAGTAATAGTATATACATTGCATTAACTTTTTTATTATTATCATTTAATAAAATAAATAAGTATTATTTTTTTTTATAAGTATTCAAATACAGTAACATAAACAACTGAAAGAGTACTAGAAGAGTGACTCGCTGATGGATAGATGGGTTGAATTTGGAAGTATTAAGAGTTGAAAATAAATTGAATTATCAGATATATAAGAGAGCTTACTTTTTATGGCTGCATTTTTTTTTTACTTTTGTTGTCTCTCCGACTGATGAATTACCGTGAAACTTTCCATCCTATTTATAGGAATCCCACCAACCTTCACTATAGTCTAGCACATTCTAATATACCAATATATTGGAATAAATCAGATATAACAATCTTTTAATATTTAGAATGTTTCTTAAATAGAAAAGAACACAGATTAATATAATTATCTGGATTTGTCAAGTAGAATTCTGCTATAATGAAAAAATAAAAAATTTAACAATAACAACATTTTCCTTTTTACGGAAAAGCCAAGTGTATAATGAACAAAACACAGAGAGGGTGTGATCCATGCAAAGTAAAATGTACGGTACATTACTTCAAGATGTAAAATATGTGCAAGTTTTTCCAAACTTTTCTTTGCCTGGTAGACCCATATTGAAAAAATATGCTAATGTGCAAACTAATAAATTTGCTTCTCCAGGTAGGTCCCCCACTAGTTCTTTGTAACAATTATACAACTAAGAAAATAACACAATTATACTAAAATGCGTCTTTTATGATGCTCACAATTGTTCTGCAATTCTCTGGTCCTAGTTCAACATAGTGGCTCACTATTCAAATACAAAAGAAGACATGTAATGAGATATGTGCAGATAGTCAACCAGAAGGGAGAGTATGACCACAATTTTAGGGAGGATTTTGCCTTTTGCATGAAGAGTTTTAAGTACAGTTTCTTCCATAGTATAATGATGTCAAGTTTTAAGTTACAGCATTAAGAGCTACCAGGCACTTGAAGCTTTTGAGTCTTGTGCATGATGATGGGTAGCCTCTGGCTGATGAGGCTTGGATCACTATATGCAGCAGAATCAGAAGGATACCCTTTCTGCACCATTTAAAACCTTCAAATTAGCAAGAGATTGGGAACTTTTTCCCCATAAATGTTAACGGAGAAAATAGAGATGGAAGTGAAGAAAACTGTAGAACAAAATATAAAAGATCAGATGCTCAATGGTTGACAGATACTATCAGAGAAGAAGGCCGAACATGTAGAAATCAATATGCAATATTATATTAGTACGGTAAAAAAACATATGGCACCTTTGACACAATATGCTAACACAACTATGAGAAAATTGCTCACGAATTCACTAAGATAACTGTTACTGTAAAGCAACCCCGAAAAGATTTTGTAGATGAAGTGGAGGAAGACACGAGTCTTTTCAGTACATGCTGAACAGATTATACTGTTCCTCTACCAGAGGATACAAAATTTTAAAAAGATGTTCACTCTTTAAAAATTCTAGCAATTCCTGAACTTGAAGACATGATAGTGAACCCTTACCAACTTGGAAAGTTACACTAATATCTATCCAGCTCCCCAAAAGCAAGAGAAGCAAAAAATAAGAGGATGGCAACAAGAGAAGACCTAACAATTGTGTAAATGCGCATGCAACAAAGAACTTCCACACACGCGAAAGCACACACAGAGATCTGAACTTACAGCAGCCAACGCTTGAAATGTGGCTTCTCTCCAACAGATTTCTCGAAGAATAATGGGATTTGTACTCTTCCCAAAAACGCAGTGCATACGGGTGTCCCTTAATCTCATAAGTACTCCATCAACTCTAAGCTTTAAGAAGAATCAGGTTATAAAGTCGGTAATAGAAGGTATAGTAAAGAAAGTCAGATAGAAGATCATTTGGTCCTATTCCTGTTGATGTTAGTATTTACTGATATTGTATTGTGTCCTGGGCACAAGAATCAGGTACTTAAACTTCCCGAAAAACTTGAAAAGGATAATGTACAAATGGTCTGGCCTGTAAAGCTTATGTGAACAGTTAAAGGGACTACTCACCCAAAAACGCAAGAGAAGAAACCAACTACTCGGCATTACTCTCTACAAAGTCAAAAGATCACAAAATCAGTCCCCATTAACAATAATTCTATCCATAAACAGAATGACATTTAAAATTTACCACTTTTACAGTCAAAAGTGACACTCCATTATCAGCCAATTCATCTTCATATAAGATTATCTGTTGATGTACAACAACAGTTTTGATCACGCTGCCAATAATAGAGATAATAATATGAATTCCATAAACTCTTAGTTATCAACTGAGTTACTAACCTCATCATAAAAGAGAATAGGCTCTTTTGATGCCAGCGCAACCACATCAATTTGCTCTTCACAGTCCTCCCAATGAAGACTGCAACTACCCTCTTTAGATGTCCCTCTTCCATGCTAATCATAAAATAGCAGCAACAGAAGTGTTACTAATATAAGTTACAATTAGACCAATTCAACAAAACAGAAAGAAAGAAAAAGAATAGACAAACAAACAAGACCTGCACTCAGAAGCATAACTAGCATCAATTCAGTTTTTCAGTGAAGCATATTTGTAGTGACTGGAGTGATACATGGGAATGATTTTAGGAATCTCCAACAATACTTTCACCTATAAATAAAGGTGATGTTTGTAAAGCAAACAAAAGACAATATAATTGAAGTGATGTAGCCCTTTGGACTCTTTCTGTCGTGGTTGTAGGCCTGGCTCAACCATGTAATAAGTTTGTGGTCATCTTGTTTCGACTCTCTCTCACTTGCACTTTATTATTTACAACACTATCCTGTTTATTTTATTACCTCGGTAACTAAGGTTTTCATGTTGGGTTTGTTGTGACAACCCCTTATCTAATATCCTTTATTATACCCCATATTTCTCTGAGAAGCAAAATGAAGAAATTGACTTCGCTAGTATATTTTGTTTCCCTTCATCTTTCTCTAAGAAGCAAAACAAAACAAAGGGACGAAGAATAGTGCCTCTAGTTTCCCTTCCCTTTGAAAATCCATTTTCTTTCTCTCTTCCTTCAATCTTTTATAAGAACTAAACAGAGAAGAAATGTAACACAACTTATTTGACTCACACAGAGGAAAAGGACTCTCATACAGCAGTGTAAATATGGGAGATAGTGAAGGTAGAGAGTACAGACGGAGCATAAAGGTCAGTTATTTATATGAAATCCAAAACAATAACCCAACAGGCAAAGCCTCGAAACTTTAAGGCAGAGTACACACCTGTGGATTTATCTCAACAGTTTCACTCCCACAATAAGGTGTTGTGAAGGTGTAGTCATAATCTAAAATCACCTGCTGGAAGGGTTTGCTGCAAATATACAAAAATAATGTGAGTACTTCCACTCTCTGTAGACCTTTAGCTGGGGGAAGGGGAAGACTTTTCCCCTGTCTAGTACAAATTGCTACATAGATTTGAACAATTTGATGATGAAAATCTGTAATCTACAGCTCATACCACACACTCAAAAGTATATACATGCATACATTATCAACTGGAGGTACATGAAAAGACTGCAATTTGGCGAAAAGACCACTTTCCTGCATGAATGAAAATTGGATTCATGTAACAGGAGAAAATTTTCTTGAGGAGTAGCTTCACCCCTATGTTGAGAGATGCTTTCGACTCTCTATGTTATTATTAAAGGGCAGCCAGGCAAGAAAACGGATGCACTAAAGCCCTATCTACAGTACGGTTATTTGGAAGGTAGGCAACCCTTTGTCTGCCTAAGCAGGTCAACTGCTACAATACCAACTGAAATGTGTGTGTGTGTGTGTGTGTGTGTGAGAGAGAGAGAGAGAGAGAGAGAGAGTGTGTGTGTGTGAGTGAGAGAGAGAGAGAGAGAGAGTGTGTGTGTGTGTGTGTGTGTGTGTGTGAGAGAGAGAGAGAGAGAGAGAGAGAGAGAGAGAGTATAATTTCCTTGATGTTAGTAAGTTGAGGGGTGGGGTAGATTTCCTTGATTGAGTAATATCTTCTAAACTATGGGTCAAAAGTGAAGGCACGAAGGTGCTAAGGGCCCTTGGGATAATGGATCATGGGTTAAGAAAGCTTATTAGATAAAATCGAATGAACAAGAGAGAGAGAGAGAGAGAGCAAGGAAAAAAAGGGTTATTACAGGTTGACAAGGATTGGTGTATTCTAAAAAAGTTGAAACAATTTGACTTCATCGTTATGCAACATGAAAATGAACACTATAGATTATCTCCGGGGCAATTGAGATAGCAAGGAAATTGTGGCAAATGATGGTAAAAATTCTCCTAATCTAAAGTCCTTCGAAGTTTGGAATTTTGATGTAAATATTGATGTTTGAAGTAGTTCCTCTTCATTCTGCAATTTTTTTGCCTCAGATGCTTGGAGGTTTATTAGATCATAAGCCAATAAAGGGGTGACGGATGCTTTCCCTATTGATTAACTTCAAATAATTTGGTTACATTCACATACAAATTCTAAAGCATATGCATGAACAGGAGCTTTAACAATCAGGCACTTAAATGCAGGTCCAAAAAATACCTATTTGACAAAATGTGTCAAGCATGCATGTGAATTTCAGTATCTCAGCACGAATATATGTTTACTACCTTAGGTACTGGAAAACGTGTCATTCAAACACTCATAATAGTATAGAATTGCATGTCACTAACTTGAATAATACAATGCATCAATGCAGGATACGGATAAATCCTAGTACTATTTAACGAAAAGAACACATCCAGTTTTCCAGCTTACCTTCTGAATTTCCATTTTGCAGCTGCAGGAACTTCAACGGGTGGCAATGCTTCCTTCTTCCAGCCAATTAGAGCATCAAATGCATTAAAATGAACTTTGGTGCCACTATCCATGTGTTTAAGAACCAAAGAACTGTTTCCGAAAACCATTTCCGGCAAGTGGGACGTCTGAAGCTTCTGTTCCCACCTGTAAACAAAACTGTAACCATAAAAGAGTGGAAGGGTATATGCACTTCAACACTAGCATCACAGTGGACATCATATCAATATTAGAGGACCAATATAATCTCTGGGTAATCAAAATATACAATGTGCAATATTAGAATTCACACAGTATCACGGATATAACCCGGAAACTCTTGATGCTTGGTCAAAAACACTCCGCTCACGTTGCTTGAAGAAAGAGTCAGCCAAATGCTTTAAGGCAATTAAGGATTTCATGATCAATTGATCATCATATTCCCCATATGGAGCACATATCCTATTAGAAGCTACTAACAAAACACTCTCTACCGAACCTCTCAGCAATATAACCATAACAAATCTCGAAAATTTAATATCGAATTTTTTTAAAAAACATGATCTACAGAAAACATGAAGAGAGTCAGAGAAAAGTCAAATCTTTTGTACCAAACTTAGGACAGTGGAAAATTACAGAAATATTAGTATGTATCATCTCCTGATTTGATTTCTTAGCTCAAATTAATCCAGTATTTGATCAAACTGTTGAAGCCAGAAACTAATCTTGCACAACCCAATTATCCAAATGATCGACAAAATTGGGAGGTGTATAAATGTGCATGAACATATGACATATACACATACATATAGATATATATAGAGAGAGAGAGAGAGGGAGTATATATATACTGTTGGACATGGAGCGAATTGAGAATGGGTCGCCTGAGGGTTTCGATCTCCCAACCAAGTATGCGCAATCCACGGCGACCATCGGGAAGAAGCTCAGCTCCGACAGATTTGAGCTCCTTCTCGTCGAACTCCACCTCGGTCTCCATCTCCGATTATATTCCGATTCGGCCACTGAAAACCTAAACACGGGGGTTTATGACTTTTGATTAGATGAGTCAAAATTGTATTCACGGGCCTTCTTTTTGGGCTTTATTCACAAACCCACCATTCATGACACTTATTTGTGGTCTACCTAGACCCAAAGTAAATAGGGTAAATTATGTTTTGACCCACTTAAGATATGATATATTATAATTTTATCTCTCCTAGTTTTTAAGTAGTAACAAAAATTTCCCTTCAGCATGGTCAATGCATACATCAGCAGTACACTTGTTTGTAAAAACATCTTTTAAATAAGAAATAGGCATGATTATATAAGTAATTTTACAATTTCGGTCACTAGAATTGAACGCCTAAGAGAGATGGAATTATAATTTAACAAACAAAAGGGGATGTAAGTATAATATATCATATTTTGAAGATGTCCAATTATAATTTACCCAAACAAATATTGGACCAATTCTGTAAATGCTATGCAAATTATGTATATATTTATGCTAGGAATACATGATTCTTTTTTTCTTAAGCAGGTGGTAGGTGATTATCAGGATTGTGTTACAACAAAATTTATGTATTTTTTTTGTTCTTTTGAAAAAAAGGGAGAAATCATAGAACCTAATTTAGTTCGGAGGCGTGACCCTCTCCATTTTTCTAAGGGCCAATGGTTGGCAACTTTGAGCAAGGCTATTTAATATTAACAACGAATTTTCAGGACAACCTAATTTTCTTGACTAACAAGTGGGAATATTATAATCTCACCACTGAAAAATAGATGACGCAAGTGTTTATCGTGACAAAAGTTAGCCGGATCTTTTTATACAAAAACTCCGGTAAAGAATGTAATGTAATAGTAGTAATAATCCCAATTAGACAGAAGAAAGATGTTTGATGAATCTTTATTGGAGGAAACTGTAGTTTACCCTACGCAAAAGTAATTTACATTATGTATATCTTTGAGTTAGCAATATATAGTTAGTTTTTCTTTTCTTTTCTTTTGGGGGACAATATTGATCAATCCATGATATTTATTAAAGTATTAGCAATGAATTTTCAAGACAAACATAAACATTAACTATTTTTTAGACTGGTTAAAGGTTAAAGAATCAGTTTAGTAGAGAACAAATAGCCTTAATAGCAGTTGTACCATTCATCATGATTTTGATTTTGTTGGGCAAACCACACCACTTCTTTGGCTTACCCATTTGATTTGAGGTCCGGAATTGGTGAAATGTTTAGGGTTTATGAAATGAATTGGGAGAGAGTAGAGTATAGTGGCAGTCGAATATGGGTTGTGTAACTTGTGTGTGTTGTGTCTGGAACTGTGCGTGAATGCTAGAGAAAGTGAAAAGATGCCGCCACTTTTATGATTTTAAAAGTTACATTTCCCGCTTGGGTGGCTGTCGACAGATATATATATATATATATATATATCCTATTCTACATTTTCGTTCTCTGTTGTTTTAAGGGGAATAAAAAAAACCCATCAAACTGGTGGGTTTCTATTTTTCCCTAAAATATTTCTAACTATATATAATATTGTACAAAACAAAACCGATAGCGCCAAACATGCTTTAACCCAAAAAAAAAAATAAAGTACATTGTTTCAGACTGATACCATAAACACCAAATACAAAATGTATGCCAAACGGGACTGCTATAATTTACAAAATGAAACTGCTAAGAGTCCAGCTCTAAGACTTCATCGGAAAAATGTACTTTTAGTAGCCTCATAATGTATATAAACGTATTATAAACCATCAGAATTCATTTCATTAGTAAACAGAAAATAGAGTGACACTGCATTTCTCCAAGGAATTCGAACTCCACTGCGTCTTTAAGACAATTAGATGTATTCTTACAACAGATTAGGATATGAAAAAGATACAATTAGATGTACATCCCATCTTCCTTGAATGCTGACTATTCTTCCCCCAATCTAGGTGTCACAGGGGTCGAGTTTCACACCGAATTCTTCGCCATACTGATGGCTAACACTAGGCTACAACTAGAACAATCCTCCACCCACGGAACTAACGATTTTTCGGTCCCAGACAGCCAAACCCTAATAAAATACTACAAAATTGATCCATTCTGCAGTTCTTTCAGCTTCTGGTTAACATTTCTCAACCAAAATGCATTGCCCACAAAAGTAAGTTGATGACATATGAAGACAATATCAATATACTGTGACACTCAACCATTTTGGTTGGAAACAAAAATCATTGAGCCTGAGCAGTAAAGATCTTAGGATCCATGGAAGGCTAGCTTGTGTGAACTTCAATATGAAGAATCGATATGAGGCAGAGAGGCAAGAGACCTGAACTTGTGAAGCAGAAAGGAGAGAGTAATTGCCATTTTATAGAACCATAGTTGCAGGAGTTTTCAGGATTACCTACGAGAGAGGGAAAAACCTTTGCGAGAAAACTTGAATTGCTCTTCCGAGTGGCAAATTGTCAGATTTGTTCCTGACAATGATTGGCCAAATTTGAATCTTCAAGTGATAGATTTCCTCTTCCTACCCCTAGTTCGGCCACTTTGCCGCACTTCCTGAGCTTTTGACGAACCCACTGGCGCACTCTGCTCTTGTGTCCCCTGAACACTGGTATGATCAGTTGCCTGATGATCTAGTTTAGATTTTTTCCTTCCACCTCTTGGGGTAGTAGATTTCTGAATGCTGCTTTGTTTAATCACTTCCCTTGCATCTCCATTACTGCCACTTACGGCACTAGGACTTGTTCTGTGTGGACTTCTATACTTTTTAGGCGAGGGAGAGCCCTTCTTTGGGGTATTTTCATCTTTACTTGACCCCTTCTGTGATGGATGCCGGAAACTCCAGCGAGCATTTTCAAACCATTTGCTCACCTGTATCATGGCAGGCATATTATAGGGGGGAAATAATATAAAAAATAAAAAAACAAGCCAAGTCACCTTTATATGCAATGTAATAAGGAATGAACCTGTTGCGACGTCAATCCTGATTCTTTTGCCAGATTTTCTTTCCGAACACGATCAGGGTATTGATTTTCCTTAAAGAATTTCAAGAGCACCTGCAAGGTACAACAACCCACAAAACGAGTCAATCACAATGTCAGAAACCATGTATCTACATCCTGCCCAATATTGGTAATATACTTGTTTTCCAGTTTATCAGACTCGAAGTTCTTGCACAGATAATAGGCCATATACAGTACTACGTTTTTGGGGCATATTGCATTAAAACCCCATGTGACAGTTAGTGTTTTTCAATAAATCCCCCTTCATTCGATTGGATATTATTATTATTATTCTTGCGAACCACCAAGACTTGCAACTCGGGGATTAAATCAATTAGCCCAATAGTGTGAATTTAGTGAAAACATTTTATGTTTTTCTTTCATGAATAATAAAATTTGGACGTGGAATTTTTCTTACATGCATCGCTATACATTTAACTAAAGAACAGCATTAAAAAAATGAAGCAAAATTCATATATATGAGTGCAGCAAAACACTACAAGGGGATTTTGTGCATTTCACCCTATTTTTCGGGGTGATCAGGAACTGCTCAAACAAGGAGTCATTTTGGAGTCATGACTATATCGTAAACCCTAGATAACTATAATCACCAGCAAACGACGGATATCACTTAAACAGGAGCCGAACTTGAAACCTTGAGGCAAAATTCATGAGATCCTACCCGAAGTAGATTGAGAACACCCCAACTTTCAGTGCTATTTACACAACGCGGTTGCTCCTAAATGCAAACTCATATTCTCATATAAGCATTTTGCACAAAGCAATTGCCTGGTAGTTAAAATTTGTTACAAAACTGAAACTAATTTTGCCTACAGTTTGTGGCCTTGATTTAGAACCAAAAAGTGAATGATGTAATACCTGAGTTGCAGCTTCTCCAAGTTTCGTATTCGGCTTTCTAGAACTTTTACCACTAGAACCAGGTTGAGAAGAACCTCTATCTGATGTTGCTGGTGAAGCATCACTACCTTCGACACTTGGCCTCTTAGTAGCTCTTCTTTTAGGAGTATGTTCACTCTCTTCCTGGTTTTGCTTTGTAACTTCAGCACCATCCTTGATAACTGGAGTCTTTCCATTGAGTGACAATAAAGCAACATCGCCAGAATTATACTTCCTTTTCTTTGGTGAAGCAATATCCATCCAATCTTCATCACTTGAATCAGAAGAAGAAACCTTTCCATATGTTTCCTTCACATATCATGGCATAATTATTAAAAAAGCCAAGAGGATGAAGGAAAAATAAACTAACTTCCCTAGCCAAGATTTTATGCAGCAACATGTTAAAACATCATAAGCAACACAAGAAATAGAAAGGGAGAGGGAGAAAACTGCAGGATTCATATGACACTAAAAGCACAACAAAGTTGCTCAAACAAGAATAAGCAAACTAAGACTAGGTAGTCAAGGTGGATCAGACATTTAGTCATTAAAAGTAATTAATGAAATTTGCATGACACATAAAACCAACAGCCAATATTTGAGAAGGAAAAAATTAACGAACATCAATGAGCAGCCAAGAACCAATTAACATCACAGAACCAAAGTTTAACTTCACTTTAAGGCTGCATGAAAACATAATGAGTAACCAAAAAAATACAATAGGGAGAGGGAGAAAACTGCAGGAGTATATGACATCAAAAGCACAGCAAATTTGCTTCTACAAATATTAGCTCATTGAACTAAGACTAGGTAGTCAAGGTGGATCAAACAATTAGATATCGAAAGAAACAAGACATATAATAACAAAGAGCGTCTCTAATTCTGTGCAGTGACAGTCCAAAGGAAACACTGAATACACCCATATGCAAAATTCAAAATATTTAAGAGGCAGATAAGACATTGCAGAGATAAATAAATAGCTCCCTAGGTGCTGTTTGGATATTCCAAGGTAAAAAAACGACAGCCATCCATCAGCAAGTAATAATAACTGCGTGGATGCAACAAATACATTGTCATGTAAACATGAGCCTCTGCCTCACACACAAGCTAGGAAAAAAGAGTCGAAGAAAAAGAAGTAACGATTTAAAAAAATAAATAATAATAATAATAAAGTTTCATCCTCACAGTGCTGCATATGTTTCAAATAGAAATTTGCTGCACAACAGTCCACCACAAGAAGAAGAAAGCATGAAACAAACACAATTACCAGTATTTGACATCAGTCTAGAGTCTAGACTCTTTTAAGTGGTAGACATGCAATTCTGTTTTATTCCAAGTAACTATAAACTTTTGCATTAATTTGAGCATATCAATATTTTGGCATCATCATCCTGAAACAATCTACAATGCATAAAATCCGACATTGCTCTTGTTTTATGGTGGTAGATGTAAATGACTGATTTTCCTCACTAAGGAGACTATGTTGGGAGTTAAAAAATTTCTGCAATGTTATATATTTATTCATCTGCGATAAGTACAGTAGGCACAGTCAGGTCAAGGATAGCTTCAAGTAAACATACAGGCATACAAACAACAATTACCAAAGATAACAGTTATACAGTTAAAACATAAGATAAATACAGACTACATAGTAACAAGATCAGAGGCGAGAGGAACATGTTTAAATCTCCACTGGAAGGCACATATCTACTGCCATGCTAATGTTAGATTGGTTAAAAAGTTAAAAATGCATTGCAAATGCAGAAACTAACAATACAAGAATCCAATTCTAAATACACCAATTCAATTAAGCACTGTGCATGGACATCATATTACTTCAATTCAGTACAAGCATGTAATAAGAGTGATGATTATATTAGGATATTACTATTGAGTAAACAGAAACTCACATCATTCAGCTTTTTGTAGTCCAACCTTTCTACTTGTCTTCTTCTTGATAAATTTGCCAAATCATTTTGGTCAGAGTTTGATTTTAACAGGGAAAAACGCTCATCATTTAAAGGTTGTTCTTTTGTCCCGTCCACCTTAGATCTTTCTAAATAAGAGCCTCCACTGCGTCCAAGTTGGTCCAATGATGATCTGTTTTCCTCCAATGCATCACTGAAATCCTCCGAGTCAGATGAAAAATCAGAACTTGAACCTTCGTGCTTATCCTGCTCATCAAGATCTGGAGCACTAGGGTCGTAATCATCATCCTCTGAATCATCAGAAGGAAGCCCCAAATGCTTCTCGTTATCTGGTGAAGCCCTAAAGTCATCAGATGCAGAATAGAAATCAGATTCTTCAGAACTTGATTTATCTCCTGGAACATCCTCCTCCACTTCCGCACCGTCAGGATCATAGTCATCATCCTGAGAATCATCTGATGGAAATCCGGAAGCATCATCCGGCTTATTTCCAGCTGCTGCCTCCGGAAAAACCTTCTGCACAAGGGAAAAGTAATTCATAATGTGGAAGTAATGCACTAGTAATAAACACAAATAAACAAAGACTAGCATTTTTATCTGACCTCCGAGCTATCGGTAATTGAAAGTTTTGTTCCTTGAGATTGATTCAGCAAGTCAATGCAGTCAACTTTGCAATCACATCCAGGGCAAAGCCAGCCCACATCATCAGGAGGAACTGTAAAATACCCCAAGCAAAGAACAGAAAATGAACACAAGAAACAAGATATTCAGATATTAGTATAAAGTGAGTGAATCGGATTTACAGTCTTCCTTTAACAACGGTGGTTCCAGACAAAACTGGTGAAATCCCCGTTCACAAGCACCATCACATAGTATGATATCATTGTCAAGTGACAAGTTTTCAGACCCACATTTGGCACAGAATATCTGCCACAAGAAGGTACATGTCTAAGCATTGCTATTTCAAGCTGCTAATTATATATATTCAAGAAACAATAACAACTTATTAGAAGTATTAGAGCTGTAAAGAGTAAAAGCGGTTTTATGGTTAAAAGGTATCTCCTACATCCTCACTGCTGATCTCTCCTTCAGAGTCAAATGCAGATTCTGGAAGCTTTCCCTCAGCACATGACTGGTCAATACGTTGAAATAGATCTCTTATCTTTAATTTCAGGCGGCAAATATCAGACTTGGCACGTTCAAGCTCCTTCTCAGGTTTAACCTTTTCTAGGCTGCAAAATTATCAAACTGGTAAGAAACAGCGATTAGGCACAATAATTACCTAGAAAAAATTAGGCACAAATTGAGAATCAGACAAGGTAAAAATATCAAATTAGCCAGAAACTAGGTGAAGACTTGGCTTAACATCACTGAATCTTTATCCATCATTCTTTTTACCCGGGCAAATTAACTTAAGATCTCTCTAATTATGTGCAGCTGTAAGGATCTATTCAATCTTTGCTATAAATGCAATGCACAATGTGCCTCAGAAAAGCAAATAGAACAAGTGCAAAGATCAACTATAGTCAAAACTGGGAAGAAAATATGCCCCAACCTTGGAACCCTTGCTTTCAACATAACAAACCAACAAAAGAAGCATTTAAATTATGCATGTCTTCATGCAAAAGTAATCAGTGATTTCCATGGTTTTGTGCAACACCGATCAGTAACATCAAACCAAAATCTTCTGAAGCATCTGATCTACCCAACCGGATGTTGAAATGAATCACTTCTACAGTTTGACCATATGTGCAGTCCAAAAAACTCCCAGAAATATGATACTCTGCTCTTTGTAGCAAGCAATTTAATAAGATAATATAGTACTAGCAAATGTTTACTAACTGCCAAACAAGGGAAAACGAAGAAAAAGAGGCAGTAGCAACAATAAAAAAAGAACAATTTAGGGAATTTAAACATCAACTAAAATGCTGCAGATCTGGTTAACATGCTCTAAATTGTAATAAGCATTTCAAAGTGAAACAAAACAATATCATGCCACCTTGTAAGCAACAAAAGCAGGAAATGCAAACTTAGCCTCATCAACAAGAAGATGGAAGATAGTAAGATATGGACAACACTACTAAAATAAACCCAAAGAATAATGGGAAATCTACACTTGAGTAGATTTAAGGGTACCAAGTTACAAATTGGCCTATTTTAAATGTTCAGTTTTCCTTTTGGTAGAACTAAGCAAAAATAATTACTTATTCATAGAGAACCATATTACTTTGCCATTTAAGATGCCTAACGTTACTTAAGGGTAATCTTTTTAAAATTTAACATTGTCAAACTTATTACTAGTGACTCTTCTTGCTTCTTGTACCATACATTTTAAGGTTAGATTTATTAGTACATGCACTGAACATCTACTTTTTACTCTAAATATATAATATGCTAATATTTATTTGAATATTGCATTAGAGAGCACCAATACATGTTTTCCATAATAGTAAAAACTTTACACCTCATACTTCATAACTTGTTCGTGCAACTATACCAATATTCATTATTTCAAGAAATTAAAATTGGAGAAATTTTAATTAACCAATTTTCTCTATACATATGCATCTATCCCAATCTTCATAATTCAAAGAAATTCAAAATTGGAGAAAATTAAATTAACCAATTTTCGCTATATATACATGCATCTATCCTGATCTTCATAATTTCAATTCGCATTCTAATGTGCATCAATCCAGATTCATGCTTGTCTATCGAATAGAATTTACAAAACAAAAATAATAACAATACTAAATTCCACCATATATACTCTATTGTTGTAATTATTATTGTTAATATTGTTATGATAAATACTTCTTATTCTGACAATTGTACATTTTTCAAAATTTTAGAATTTACAAAAGGTTAGGAATCTTAAATAATAAAGTGGTATGGTTTTCAATGAATGTGTATAATTTTGTTTAATTCTGCCTAGGTGAAAAATGTACATGTTAAAACAGACTACTTTCTTGTTTAAAACCCTTGACTCTACTCAAGTGTAATTTTCCTAAAAAAATAATCACATTCCAAATTAGTTCTCATTCTTTTCATTGTGGGAACAGGTTAACTATCATGAAAAACATTGATCTGTGCAGTGATGACAGCAGCAGTCCACAAAAGTAGTGTCAAAAAGTATACCAATTTCTAGTGCAGCACAAACCTTTGTCCTTTCCAGCCTTCACCAGAATAAACAACAATCAAATTTTGCTCATAGCTCATTCTAGTTAGTAAGTATCTCAAGTGATTCCGCATTCTTGCATATTCATTTACTGTGGTTCTCCTTTTCTGTTTCCTCTTCTTCTTCTTTTTTTCTTCATTGCCTCTATGTTCTGCCAAAGTATTCATTGGCTCTTGAGCTTTGGACTTCTCTTGTGACCTTGAGCGCAAAACCCTGGTACAACCTACCGAAGGACTGACTGCGTATTTTCCTTTTCTTGATTTTGCATAAGTTCGTTTTCCCCTATGCTCCAACTCACAGGGATTCTCTTCTGCATCTGGCATTGTTGCTCCTATTTGTTCAAGACAAGGATCTTGCGATGCACTGTCAGGTGGATTTCCCACTTGTTCAAGATTAGAATCCATTACTGCATCTTCAAGGGACCCCGATTGCTCAAGACAAGACTTCACGACTTCATCTTGTGGTGGTGATACCAATCGTTCACGGCTGGAATTTCCAGGCGTATGTTCAGAAGGCAGTCCAGATCCAACATCTGGTTGCATGGAACTTCTGGTCAAATGTTCAAGAGGCAGTACTAATTGTTCAACATCCATACAGTTAGAGTCTGAGTCTGCCATCCTGGTTTCTGCTTGTCTATTTTCAAAACCAATCACCTGATTCTGTTCCACTAATTTACCATGGAGATTTTTAGAAGCAAATTCAGGAATTAGTTCTGAACTAGTTTCTACAGGGGTTGCACTTCCCTCCACAACATCTTTAGGTAGTAATTCAAATTGTCCAAGATTGGAATCCATGGTGGCAACTTCTGCTGCTGATTTTGATTGTTCACAACTTGAATTTATAATCGGTTCTTCAGGAACTGGTCTCAATTGCTCACTACCCACACAGTTCATTTCTGCAGTCACGGTTTTGGCAGGTCCATTTGAGACATTTTCATTGACAATATCAACTTTTTGTTCCAGCAATTCACTGCATACACTTCTGCTACTGAATTCATTAATTAGTTCTGGCATACTTTGCTTAGGACTTGAAATTTTTTCTGCCTCACTGCTTTCTTGTGTTGTAGATACTTCCATACTTATGGTAGGACTTACAAAGAGGAAAAAGATAACTTGACTATTCAGCTAAGTACCAAATTTCCTAGAGTGATTTTATCCGAATAATAGCAACAGAATTGTGGTGATATTGTAATGCACTCCATAGTCCATAGGCCTGCATTGGACATGAAAAGAGCATAAAGCATAAAAAAGGTAACAAGGAACAAGCTCAGAGAGAGAGAGAGAGAGAGAGTATTTCAACAAGAGAAGGAGTAAACTGGAAGCTTGATATAAGGCCCAATTGGAGTGATCTGTTCTGAGTTAAGGTTATTCTCGGTTAATAAACATCTATTTGTTTTACCTTCAATGTTTTATTACAGGTCTTTAAAACATTGTATGAGTATCAAGGTAGTAGGAACCATGGATTTCATTCAGTTGGAAGATGGTAATAACAATTATTGCACCATCACCTGTTAACATGATTAAGTTTAGATTTAATTTACTAGTTGAAGTTCAAATTTATGACCAGTTTCATATTCCCAGTACAAATAAGAGAAATTCAATAAGTTCAATCTATTAAATAGAAGCCAAGTAGAGAGAATATCGTAGCAGTCCCTGAAGCCAAATTTTTAATAGAACCCCAACTATAAAACCTATGTAATTCTACATGCAGATATTTGGACTTCCTTTTCGTTTTCCATGCAAGCAAAATACATTCTTATAGTCGTACTCTGCTCTACTAATTGTATTCAGCTCCGTAACCCCTACTTCCAGCCCTATCTTATAAACTTCAGGTGAATATCCAACACATTAAACTGGAACTTATGTTCTCCATGTTCAGCAAATAGTTCCAGCAAGGTATTGTACTTCAACAAGTTTTCACCATCAATTCAAGCCTATTAAAATGTTTCCCTTTCCCTATAAAGTGTGCAACCTATTTTGGTTACAAAACCTAAACCAAAAGGTCTTCTGTAATCTTGGCACATTAGGTAACACTTTCTCTTGTAGGTATCACCGGTTCAGCACCAGTACAATGGGAAGATTATTGGATCACTCAAAGGTATCTACAGCTAGTAAGAAAATGCTTCTCTGCACTTGTCTTGACCTATGTTACGCGGACTCTTTGAAAGTAGGTGAACTACCCGGGTCACATACAGATAAATTGGACATGGTTACGGGATATGTGGGACAATTATGGGTGACCATGCAGCCAAAAAAATTTCCAAATAAATTCAATATAAAAATAATGCTACTTCAAATGAGTGAACTACCTATATTTAAAACTACGTGACATACATTATTTTATGGGAGAGTTACAAATAAATCCTACTTTTATTTTGTAAGAACAATCAAAGTCCTGAAAATGAACAAACCTATCATAAGTATATTCATTGTTAGGACTTGATTGTCCAACAAAATAAAGTGTAGGACTTGCATGTAATTTTTCCTATGTATTCTAAAAATAAAAAATTATATTAAAGATATTAAAGAAAGTGAAATAGTTTCCATTGCCGCAGTGTCAATCTATTTGGATTTCACACGTCAAACGCGTGGATGCATACACATACCTGACATAGGTATACCCGAGTCCATGAAATACAGGCCTTGCCAAGACAAAGGCACATGTACACGAGTAACACAGACAAAGAGATTATCTCACAATTTTCATAACAGGAGAATTAGGTTCTGAACAAAATAACTTTAATAATGTCCATGAGAAGTTGGAACTGAGTAAATTTGAAATTTGTTGTCAACACCTTAGTAAGAAAAAATAGTAACATTAAATGTCACAACTTTACAAACACAATAAGTAAATGATATTTAACTAAAGAGAGATGCTTAGATGCTTAAGAATAACAAGAATCAATTTTGTCCATGAGTTATAACTTTACAAGAAGCTCTGAATGAGGCCAGTTAGCAGAGAGTAACCTGGATGAAGGCCTGTTTGAAGGCATAAGACCAAAGGCAGGAATAACAAATTTTTACTCAACATGAGTGGAAGTGCATTTGGGTTGCTCTGGATATATATATATATATATATATATTCGCAATGTACAGTGCCACACATGTCAATTGTAGTTTTCCATTATGTACATGTGAGGATACTCTCACTATAAAACCGCACACCTAAGAGGCATGGATATGGACACGGGACACATACACTATCTGACATGGGTAAGCCAACACGTAAAATTCAAAAAAAAATGGAAACTATCATAGGCTGGACAGGGCTAAAATATATATATATATATATATATATATATATTGAGTTAATCATAAACTCTAATTTAATATAAATTCGATTGTTTTAGAGGTTGGAAATATGTGTTATTAATCTGATTTTTCAGTATTGTTTTTGTTGTAGAGGTGTTGCAAGCAGGCACGGAGCCATTTGAAGCACATGGGGGGGCACTGCCCCCCATAAAATAACAAAAAAAATATTAATTTTTAAAGGAAAAATGGGAAAATAGGCTGAAAAATGACCTTGGCCCCCCATAGAATTGTGAGAAAATATTGTTTTGCCCCCCATTCCAAAGTTTTCTGCCTCTGTCCCTGGTTGCGAGTCAAAATTGGAAACATACATTTGTTGCACAGACTATACTGGGATTTTGGGCTGTTACACTACCAAAACATACAATAAACACCAAAACTATGCTTCCTGCTTCAGCCCAAATTCTCAAAACATTTCGGTACTGTTTAAAATTCCAGGCTAGTACCAAACACGCTTTGGACTAGAGCTACACTACAATACCGGACATGGCAACTAAAACATTATGCAGAAGCACCAACAAAACAGGACCTAAGTAAGCAAACTACAACATCAATACCAAATAACAACAATATTGTAACAAAATTACATCCCAAAAATAAAAATAAAAACTCACAAGAACTGTCACGATTTCGAACAACTTATTTAATCTGTAAGTAAATCAATAAAAAGAAAATAAAACTATAATCTAGAAATTTATAAGGTATCCTAGAATTAAATTAAAATAAATAAAAAATTAAACAGCGAGCTAAACGCAGCTTCCAAATATACAACCAAAAATACTGCTAGAAATGTCATGAAGAATATAAAAATCTATATTATAAAAAATAAAAATAAAAAAACCGTAATATTCACCGAACACTTTGTTTAATTGCCAAGAAAATTAATGAAAAACAAATGGCATTCCGCAATTGCAAAAAAAACGAACTAAACTAGTCAAGAGTCGTTTGCACAAGTCCAGAAAGATAAATCTCTCTTAATTTCCTCAAATATACTCCGCAACGGAACAAATCATAAAGGAAATATATACACACACAACACACGCATATGAAATACGAGTGAGAAATGATATTATAAACTAACCTTATATTTATCTTTAATATGACATCCTCTGCAATTAATCCGTACAGAAATATGTATACAGATATATATACATATGCATATGTATATATACAGAGAGAGAGAGCGAGAGGTGCTAGGGTTTGGTGAGCTGAGAAGCTTAGATTCAGAGTTGTTGAAAGTGGAATAAAGAGAAAGAGAAAGAGAGAGAGGCTAGGTCGGTCGATATAGTCGCTGTGGTTTTGTGTTACCGAGACTTTCTCTCACCGCCGATAAGAGAGGGAGAGGTCTGAGACTCTGAGTCGTTTGTCCTCTATATCGGAGCCAACGTCGCGCATTTAAGCAGAGGGCTTCCTTTGATGCTACGGTGCGCTTTCGGCGTACACGGTTCCTCATCATTCCGGAGTCCTAAAATTGGTGGGCCGGGCCGCTACTGTGCGCATTAGATCCAGCCTTGTTCGGTTTTAAAAAACATACAAGCATTGGGCTTCAAATATATATATATATATATTATTTTTATTTTTTTGATGAAATCTAATTAGACTTTTTTACTTCGTGATTAATTCATATCGTTAATTTAATTATAACTTTTCTACAACTGGTTGGAAGAAGGAAATGAATTGGTCTAAAGTATATTATTTTAAATATATACTCTCATAAAGTGATTAATGGTGTCTTTAGCACTTCAAATTTATCTTCTCTCAAGTAACTTACTTTAACAAAAAGTAAAAAAAAAAAATAGCATATTTCAAAAAACTTTGATAATATCAAATTTTTCTTTGTATTTTTAGTAGAAATTTTCTATCGTTTCTTTTGTTTTTAGCCTTATAGAACTTAAACTAGTCACAAATTGAATTTCTTAAGGACTTGTTTGGGAAGGGCTAATTTTGTTCTTATTCTTGCTTTTTGGCACTGTTCATAAAAAGAAAACATATTTGACAACCTCATTTACTGTTCATTATATTATCAGTTTGAGAATTGTTTTGACGAATAGTACAAAAAATAAGAGAACACCAAAAAGGTGTTTTCTTGTTATTGGTTTGGGATTTTCCTAAAAAATATATATATATATATTGCAAACCCCCGTCATTTGTCCTCTTTCCACCACCACCAATGCCGCCGCCATGCCACAACCACAACCACGAACACCACCGCCACCTCCGATACACATATATACACACACACACACCCCTCTGCTACCCCAATCGGCACCACCCACCACCATCTCACCACCCGCTGCCACCACCCACAACCATCAACCACCATGACGAACACTGCCACCACCACCAACTCCCTTTAGAAACCCTAACCCCCTTCGACCACCACCACAAACCTTTCGAACCCCCCTTGAGCACCACAAACCCCCGATCTGTAAACCCCTATCTTTGGTGAGAAAGAGTGCAGAGAGAGATGTTCTATTTGGAAAAAAAAAAAAAAACAAGAACATGAATTGCCCCCAAACATGTTCTCTTTCTTGTTATTTTGGGAGAGAAAATAAGAATAAGAATTGGTTCTTGTTTTTTTGTTCCCAAAACAAAAACAAGGGTTCACAAACGGAGCCTAAGAGAATGGCAACATTAACCTTATGAAACACAACATTTGAAATCCTCTCAAGCTGAAATTCTTATGGAGACGAGTGGGTACATAGGGCTGCAAATGAGCCGAGCCAAACCGAGCTTTGGAATGTTCAAGCTCGGATCATTTATTAAACGAGCCTAAAATTTATGCTCAAACTCGGTTCATTTATCAATCGAATGAGCCCGAGCAAGCCTACTCACGAACGACTCAGTTAAATTGCAACATATATTACTCTTACTAATTATTGTCTAAATTGAGTTGTTACATGTTTATTTTTAACATAGCTCAATTTTCAAAGACTATATATCCTTTGAATATTGTTTGTTTTGAAGTAATTTCTATAAAATGATTATATGAATCATGTAATTCTCAACAACTCTCTTTGTAATTTTTTTAAATATGACCCATTTGCTTGGGAATTATGAGATAATCTTACCACTTTACTTAGACGAGTTTATTCACGAGCCGAACTTAACAATGTTGAAGCTCATCTCCTTTATTAAACGAGCCTAAAATTTTTGCTCGAACGAACGAAAACGAAACGAGCCGATCTCTTAACGAGTCGAGCCCAAACACAAGACTCATCCTATTGTCAGCTAAGGTAACTTTAGAACCCAGAAATCACATGCTAAACACAGTCACACATGAAAGCCATATAGAAATGTACTCTACACTACTACTGATAGAGGGCAATCCTTTTCAAGAACCTGCACTGGATTTTGATACAAGAGCTGAAATAATAGTTTTAATATTACGTCATACATACTACATAATAATACTCCTGTATCCGAACAAAGCTCAATCAGCAGAAGAAAATGCAACCCTGTGGCTAGCAAGTGAAACTCTAGTTGTCCAAATATAAGATTGGGATGCTGCTAGCAAACCCAATAGGCACTTTCTCCGAATCAGAACAAGAAACTCCAACTATAGCAATCTATGTTCACTCCGAATCAGATGAGTCTGGATTGGTGCTTTGCCTAACGCTTCTCGTTTGGGCTCTGAGCTTTGACGGTTTCAGAGAAGATTCACCCTCGAAAATAATAACTTGAGCTTTAGCCAACCTCTCCTCCAGTTCCTCTGTGCTGAACTCATCTGTCCCGCCAAGCTCGTCAAATCCAACCTAATGTGCACAAAAGTAGGGGATTTTGGAGCAGAGAAAACATTACATAAGGTATAAATTAAACTTAAAGATTCTTTTGAAATTTGGAAAATCTGCCTTAGAACATACCACGTAATCATCCACTTTGGCATTCTTTATAAGGGCAAGGGTCGGTAGAACAATGATCTTGAGCTTCTCAGCTAAGAATGGACTTTTTTCAGCATTAATTTTCACAAACCGCGTCTCTATATGCTGCTTTGCCAATATGCTCAAGTGCTTGTCCATCACCTGGAAGTAAAGCTTAAAATTAGTCTCATTCAGATCTTACTTTCTCAGGCGAAGCAGGTTCAAATCTACTTCCATGACATCACGTAAGGGTTGAATAATTCTGATGCCATATACAATGCATCAAGGTAGCTCCAAGAATGATCTATTTATAGGCACACTTCAAGCCTTGACAACAGTCAACCGATGTTGGGGAACAGCTTCTCCATCGGAAGTGTAGTTTCTCACCAAATATTGTACATAAAAAATGAGACTCACTCCTTTTACTGCATATACATAATCTCAACAAATCACAAGTAGAGATATTTCAATTAAGTGATTAGTCAGTAGCTCGTAGACCACCTAAAGAGGAATGTCTGATGTTTGATCAATATCCTGAAACACAAACACATCCATCCCCCGGCCAAAAACCAATCAATATCAACAATGAGAACCCGCAAGAAACCCTAAGACCATCATAAACACTTAGTACTTTAAGTAGTTCGAGAACATAATAACTCGTAACATTCTGGGGACCCAAACTCTGCCAGACCACAATACAGTTATACACACAACCCTAGCACAAATCTGAAGGTTCCTTCACCTTAATTAAGTTAACAAGTTCTCACAACATCATTATTTATTTAATTTAGCAATCAAGAAAAGCCATTAACTTGAAAATTGGACGGGAACACAGATCTGTAGGGTCCTCTGCTTCCTAACATTTGTAAGATAAAACTAAGACAAACTTTCGATAACAGTTCCAGAATATTTGTTTAATAATCCAGACTGTCCATCCACCAAAGAAGGCATAATCTATGATACCTAAATTTTGAACTACGCACCTATATTAAAATGAAGAAGTATGCTAAATCTAGTTGAGTATATCGTACAAAAAGTTATTTTGAAAAAAATTTCTATCGAAGTATGACAAACTAGGCTAGTTATTGTGGGAACGCCAATGGCATTCTTTCTCCGATTCCATTGTAAAAGTATCATCTTAAAAGGTATATATGTGTTAATTGAACTACTAACATGTGAAGGAATCTAATGCTCTTTTAAGTGCAAATTACAACAAAATCAAGGGATGCTAGTAGGAGACAAAGAAGATAAATTTCAGGCTAAGAATAACGGGAAATTCTACTAGGGTACTGTGCCATGTCAGAAGCTGATGCTTTGTTAGTTCTTTATAACTATGGTTATCTAGATTCATACAATATTAATTTCTAAAAATCATTAGTAAGTGCGGCTGATATCAATTTTTCCTTTTCAATGTCACCAAACCCAAGTCCGTATTTTGACTCTTCTTGTTCATTTCAAGGCAAATCCAACCCACTCCATACAATCACTTTTCTTCTCAAATCACAAGCTTCCTGATACAAGTTAAAAACTTAACACATAACCGAACTCTATATAATGTCAAGGTATTTGATGTGTACACAGATCATTGTGTTTACATCATCCATATTTGTATGCATAACAACAATCACATCCCTAACTCCTTCACATACCATAACAATTATAACATCCCTCTCTTTTTCTCATACGACACACTGAACACCCATCCAATAGTTAACTTTCTCACATGGCCTTTCTATTTTGTATAGTGATACATACATTGCCTTCGAAAACATTGCACCTAACAACATCTTACTTCATTGATCCACCCAAAATCGCAGCAAATAATACTTTTGCATATAATTTACCGTAATTAAAGTTTAATCTCTGCATTGCATTAAATAATAAGCAACTGCTCCAAGCTCCAACTCTCATACATTTACTTTTCCTAATTCATCAATTTGTCAGCATTGAAATACTGCATTTTTTGTTCAAAAGATCCAGCTTAAACCCTAATTGACAATAAATGAGAAACTATTGTACCAAACAAAATTTTACTTACATTTGCATGTAATTCACAATTATTGAAATTTCATATTCTCGTGAATTAGAACAGCTAAAAAAAGGCTCTATTCCATTTTTCCAAATTTCTCAGCAATGAAACAATGGGTTTTGAGCTCAAAAGGAAAAACTTGAAACTATATGAGAGAAAATTGTACCTTGCAAGGCCAATTCTCGCGGTAAAAATGGCAGACGACACGGTCGCTGGCCTTGACGACGGAGAAAAAGTCCTTTTCGGCGGGGATCTCGGAGTAGTCGCCGTGGCCGAGAGCGATCCATCGGCTTCGCTTCTCGGCCATTTTCTTCATCTGTTGAAGCCTTCGCTCCCTGAGAGCCTCGAGGTCGTCGTCGTCGAGCCGATCAAGGGCTGCGATCTCGTCGTCGATCTTGTCCTCCACGGCTTTGGCCACTGACAGGACTTGCTTCTCTATGATCTGAAAATGGAGGATCAGATACAATGCATATATTACAAACGGAATACATGTATGTGTAAGTGTGTAGGTTTATATATATATATATATATATGAATGTATGTATATATATACAAACCTCTTGAATTTTGGGGTTCGCCATGGATTAATTTGTTGAAGATCTCCCTGCTGCTACTTTGGATTTTAAAAAATTAAAATGAGAATTGGGGGTAGAGGGGTAGAGGGGAGGAAGGGGGTTTTGATTTTGCTGTCAGAGAACGGCTGAAGCGACGACGTCTTTATGTTTTGGAACTTTTGAAAAAATGCAGACTAACCCCTCTGCTGATGTTTCTGTTCAAATAAGTCCCCACCGTCCTTGAACAAAGAAAAAGGAAAAAAAATATTTAAATAAAGAACTTAGAAGAGTGTGAAAGTTTTGTATGTCAAGACACATAAATTTCATGGTCCAAGCCCATAACAAACAAGTGAAATAAATTAATTTAATTTTTATTGGACTAATTTGAATTATTTGACAAAGTTTAAGTCCGTTTAGTTAAATAAAATATAATAATTATTATTTCTAAAAAACATAATTAAAAATTAATTATTATAAAAAGAATAATTATTTTAATATAATATTATAACTTGATAGTTATCATAAAGGGACATATGTCATAATCTTATTCTCCCATGGTGAATGAGAAGAGGAAAACAAGTTCACGTGAAAATCACATAAACTATCCTAGAGAAAAATCTCCCTAAAAGAAAATCAACAACACAAAAGAACAACAGGTATATCAAAATTGTGTCGTTCTTTTCTCATGATTCACCAAATTCAAAGAATTACTCAAATCCAAACCTTGAAAACGAAAAACAACAAGTACATCCAAAATCGTGCTTTTCTTTCTCAACAATTCAAGAAACCAAAAAAAACGATTAAAGATCGATCCTTAACGATCCTTGAATTTCTCTCAACAACTCGGTTCAAGATCAAGCCCCGACAGCTAGACCTGTCAATGGATCGGATTTTGATCCGAACCCGATTCGAATAGCCGGATATGGATTGAAAATAAAATCTGATAACCCGATTATGATCCAAATTCGATAATCCGATTTCTTAACAAATTGAATTTGAATTTATGTTAATCCGATCCAAAATTATAATATATATATATATATATATATATCAACATATCTTTGATATTTTTAAGTGTATGTCTTTAGTACTATACATATATGTTAGTCACTAAATAACCCTAGAGGGGGGGTGAATAGGGTTTTAAAAATTATTTCTAAATCTTTTCGATAATAGATCAAGCTATACAAATTAATCAATTCCTTTAATAGATAATTTTCAATTTAATTAATCTAATTATCTCAAGATCAATTATAGCATACAAAATATTGAAACAAATATTGCATGCAAAATATTAAAGTAAAGAGATAGAGATAGAGAAATTGACACCGCGATTTTTCGAGGTTCGGTAACTCCTAGTCCTCGGCTCAAGAACCCCTTCTTGAGACTTTTCCCGATCCTTTCACTATGGCTCTTCCTTCACAGGTGGAATAGCAAACCTTTACACACGAGCTAACAAGCCCGTCACACAAGTAAGAGGACAAACCCCTCTTCAAGATCAATGAGCTTCACTCACTCAATGATCACAATCCTTTTATAACACAAGGAATCACTCAAGAACTAAACACTCAAAAACCCTAAGGTTTTTATGGAGGATGAAATAATATAAGCTCAAGTGTTCTTTTAGTGATTTACCAAAGAAGAATAAACTCTAGATGAATATTCTCTAATGAATGGTTTCAATAAATATGCTCAAGAGAATAGACACAGACTCAAATCTAGAGTTTCAAAACTTGTAGTATATGAGTTGGAAATCAAGCTTTACAAATCTTGCTTTCAATGGTTTTTCTAGAAAAGTTATGAGAGAAGAAGATGGTGAATATTTAGGCTTTTCTCACACTAGGCTTTCTTGGTTTTTCACTCTATTATCTCATTCTATATATATGAAAATATTAGGGTTTTAGGAATGAGAGAATAAAACTTTTGGGACACAAATCAAACATCAGGTTATGGGCAAGAATATGCCTGACATAACCGTTTGATTGCATCAAGAGTCGACTTCCCATTTGTCGAGAGTTGACTGCCCAATAAGAGTTTTGAATGTGATAACCTTCGTCCTCAAGAAGTCGACTTCCAACACATGGAGAGTCGGCTTCCCAACCTCGAGAGTAGGCTTCCAGACTTTGAGAGTCGGCTGCCCAAAGAGTGTTTAAACAGGTTATCTTTCGTCTTGAAGAAGTCGACTTCCAACATATGGAGAGTCGGCTTCCCAGACTTTGAGAGTAGGCTTCCAGACTTTGAGAGTCGGCTGCCCAAAGAGTGTTTAAACAGGTTTTCTTTCGACTTGAAGAAGTCGACTTCCAACATATGGAGAGTCGGCTTCCCAGACTTTGAGAGTCGACTTCCATAACTCGAGAGTCGACTTCCGAATGATGGTTTAAAACATGATTTCTTTCGTCTTAAAGGAGTCGACTTCCAACATATGGAGAGTCGGCTTCCCTGTCCTGAGAGTCGACTTCCCTACCTCGAGAGTCGACTTCCGAAGGATGGTTCATAAGCTTAATACCTTCGACTTGAAGCAGTCGACTTCTTTTGTGTGAGAGTCGACTTCCGAACAAGACAGATGAATTTTCCCTAAACTGATTAAGGTTCATTTTAAGTTCGGTTAACACTTGAGCTTATAGTATTTTATCAACACATAAAATACCTCATTACAATTGATCGCACCCCGACCTATCTACCCCGAGTCTTGAGTCTTCAAATTGTCTTTTGTTGATCATTTTGACATTTATCGATTTTACACTTCAATTCTAATTTCTCTTTTTTTGCTTTTTTATTCACACTTTCTTTTCCAAAGCTGGTTTTTCCTGTTCTAGCTGAAATACATAACTCAATAATTATTAGTACCAAACACTCTCAAATGATTTGTTATCATCAAAATAAGATTTGTTGTTTGAAATAAATTTCAAAGCCAACAATCTCCCCCTTTTTGATGATGACAAAACATTCTGTGTTTGTCCGGAAATGGTGAAGTATCAAGTGATACTCCCCCTCAATATATGCATTACATGATTCATATTATTTTATAATTTTGAGAGTAATGATAAAAGAAAGATAAAACATTTAATATTTATCATTAGCATTTTAAAATAAACATGAAGTACACTGCTTGCCATAATAGGTGAAAATAAAGCAAAAAGATAAAGGAAAACAAACATGTAGTACTAGACAACAAAAGACTACACTAGACAACAAAAGACAAAAAAACACCCTTCCTCATGTGTCTTCTTCATTTCCACCATTTCCACCCTCTTCATTTCCATTATCTCCATCATCATTTTCTCCCCCTTTGTCATCATCAAAAGGAGGGAGTCCAGACTTGATGCGAAGGTCGGCGACATTCGCAACAAGGCGGTTGACCAACCTCTCAGTTCGTTTGCCCGTGGCAAGAATTTCCTTCAGAAGATCAATTTGAACATCATGACCAAAGTCAGGAAGGTCAAATGGCAGGTCGAGCGAGTCAAGACCCTGTGGGACAGAGCTGGATGGACCAGCAACATCGAAAGGCTGCGGTGGAGGAGGAGGAGGCGCTCGATGCGTGATAGTTCAAATGATTTTCATTAAATTGAAAATACTGGCCTGCCACAGTGGCTTCGTAAGTGTCGGTAGGACCGCGTTGACCGAGAGTGGCATAGAATGCCTTCACAAGCCTAGGATAGAGAAGAATGTCAAGAGAGACAAAGAAACCCCATCCCATCTGCTGGAACAGGTTGAACACACGAAGGCGAAGGAGTTCGCAAGTGGCTCGTCTTACAATCCTCGTTCTTGCCACAGTACGATTAACAAAATGTGCCTCAAAGATAGCTCGGGCGTTCTCGCTAGGAAGGATTTCGGAGAGATCCTTTGGAACAGGGGTCTCTTCATCGTCAGCTTCGTCGGCAGCGGGAAGAGGAGGAGGGTTAGTGCGTGAGGGTTTCCGTAGAGAACCGGATCCGGAAGAGCGAGGAGGAGCCATGAGAGTTGCCAGAGCAAGGATAAGGAGCAGCATGGTGAGGAAGGTAAGGATTTCGGTATATATATGTATATATAACTGTATATATGTGTAGAGATATTTGGATATATGTGATAGAATGATGAATGTGGGTTTAAATAGAGTAAATAGGGAAGAAAGTAGGATGAATGTGATTTCATGGTGGTTGATGAGTATGGGTAAAGAAAGAGGATGAACGGAGAAGACGAAGCACTAGTGAGTTTTGAAGAAAAACACAGGGGAAGTCGACTTCTGGATTTCGGAAGTTGACTTCTAGTAGCGGGAAGTCGACTCTTAGTACCGGGAAGTCGACTCTTGGAAGTCAGCTCTTACCCTAGTGCGAGTCGACTCTTGACCTAGAGGAAGTCTGCTGCTGATATTGCGAGAGTCGACTTCTGACATGAAGGAAGTCGACTGCAATAGGTCGAAAGATTTTTTTTTTTTTTTTTTTTTTTTTTTTTTTTTTAAATAAGTTAAATCTTCTAAATTTAAACAAGAACATCAAAATCCATGGCCATCCCGATTTCCCTACGAATTTTTGAGAATGGTTCGTCCGGGAGAGGTTTAGTAAAAATGTCGGCTAGTTGATTTTTAGTGTCAATAAACACCAATTCAACGTCACCTTTAGCAACGTGATCACGCAAAAAATGATGCCTAATCTCAATGTGCTTAGTGCGGGAGTGTTGAATAGGATTCTTAGAAATGCAAATAGCACTAGTGTTGTCACATTTAATAGGCACATGATCGAAAACAAGGCCGAAATCAAGTAATTGTTGCTTAATATAAAGAGTTTGAGCACAACTACTACCGGCCGCAACATATTCGGCTTCGGCCGTAGATAAGGCAACAGAATTTTGCTTTTTACTTGACCATGAAACTAAGGAGTGCCCTAGAAAATGACATGTGCCGCTTGTACTTTTTCGATCAACTTTACATCCCGCAAAATCGGCGTCCGAATAACTAATAAGATCGAGGGAAGTGTCACGTGGATACCAAAGTCCTAAGTTTATTGTACCACTAAGATAGCGAAAAATGCGTTTTACGGCTAACAAGTGAGATTCCTTAGGATTAGATTGAAAACGAGCACATAAGCACACACTAAACATTATATCCGGTCTACTTGCGGTTAAGTAAAGCAAACTACCGATCATACCTCTATATCTAGTGATATCAACACATTTACCATTTTCATCTTTGTCAAGCTTAATAGAGGTACTCATAGGAGTTATGGCATGTTTGGTAACCTCCATACCAAATCGCTTTAGCAAATCTTTTGTATATTTGGATTGGCTAACAAATAAGCCATCCGAACTTTGTTTGATTTGCAAACCTAAAAAGAAGTTCAACTCACCCATCATGCTCATTTCAAATTCATTTTGCATACTTGTAGCGAAATCTTTACAAAGAGAATCATTTGTTGAGCCGAATATAATGTCGTCAACATATATTTGGACAATCAACAAATTTTTCTTAATAGTTTTTGTAAAAAGTGTGTTATCAACTTTTCCTCTTAAAAAATCATTTTGAATCAAAAAGCCACTAAGTCTTTCATACCAAGCTCTAGGGGCTTGCTTTAAACCATAAAGAGCCTTGGTTAATTTGAAGACATGATTTGGAAAAAGTTCATTTTCAAAACCGGGTGGTTGCTTTACAAAAACTTCTTCTTCTATGACACCATTTAAGAAAGCACTTTTGACATCCATTTGATAAAGAGTAAAATTTCTAGATGATGCAAATGCAAGAAGCATTCTAATTGCTTCTAATCTAGCTACGGGTGCAAAAGTCTCATCATAATCAATGCCTTCCTCTTGATTATATCCTTGAGCTACCAATCTTGCTTTATTTCGAATGATCACTCCATTTTCATCCTTTTTATTTCGAAAAACCCATTTTGTACCAATTATAGTTTGATTTTCGGGTTTAGGAACTAAATGCCAAACTTGATTGCGTTCAAATTGATTTAGTTCCTCTTGCATGACAACAATCCAAGAATCATCACATTGAGCATCGTGGAAGTTCTTGGGTTCGATATGGGACACAAATGCCATGCAATTACAAAAGTCTCGAAGTTGAGATCTAGTGCTAACCCCTTTTGACGGATTGCCTATGACTTGATCAAGAGGATGATTGTGTACAATCCTCCATGCATTTGGAATTAAGTTTGTCAAGTTATCATTTGATTGATGCTTGACTTCACTCTTTTCCTCTTGACTACTTGATGAGTTGGAGATATCAAGATTATTTGAACTATTCTCAATTCCTACAACTTCATCTTCATCTAGTTCAACTCTAGGTGATGGAGGTGGTGGTGATTCATCAAAAACAACGTGAATTGACTCAACCATGGTTAGAGTCCTCTTGTTAAAAACACGAAAAGCTTTACTTCTTGAAGAGTAGCCAAGGAAAATTGCTTCATCCGATTTGGAGTCGAATTTTCCTAAGTTGTCTTTATCATTTAGCACAAAACATTTACACCCAAACACTTTGAAATACCCAATATTGGGTTTTCGACCTTTCCACAACTCATAGGGTGTTTTTCCCAAAATCATTCGAATAATGACACGATTAATTATATGACAAGCGGTATTTACCGCTTCCGCCCAAAGACTTCGAGGAAGGTTGTGTTCGTTTAGCATGGTTCTAGCCATTTCTTGTAAAGATCTATTTTTCCTTTCAACTACCCCATTTTGTTGAGGAGATCTTGGAGCCGAGAGATCATGAGATACACCAAGTTCATCACATAATTTCTCTAGATCTTGATTATCAAATTCTCTACCTCTATCACTTCTAATTTTCTTGATTTTCAAATCTTTTTCATTTTGGATGAATCTATAAAATTTACCAAGAATGGAGTGAGTTTCATTTTTGTGAGCAAGAAAGTGAACCCAAGTAAATCTAGAGTAGTCATCAACAATAACAAGTACATAGAGTTTCCCGGCTAAGCTAGCCGTTCTCTCCGGACCGAAAAGATCCATATGAAGTAGTTCTAATGGTCTTGAAGAGGTAATGTCTTTCTTTCTCTTGAAAGAAGACTTAACTTGCTTACCTACTTGACATGCGCTACAAACTTTATCTTTTGAAAATTTAGTCTTCGGGAGGCCTTTGACTAAATCATTTTTGGATAAACGATGAATGAGGTCCATACTAGCATGTCCTAAACGTCTATGCCATAACCAACTATTTTCACTAGATGTGACAAAACATTTAACATCTTGTTCATGCAATTCACATAGCAACATAGTATACAAGTTTCCATTTCGTTTAGCATTGAATAATTGATTCCCATCTTTCTCAACTACGCATGCATTTGACCTAAAAATAACATCATAGCCTTTGTCACATAATTGACTAATACTAAACAAGTTGTGCTTCAAACCATCAACTAATAAAACATTATCTATAGAGAGAGATGAAGATATACCGATGGAGCCAATTCCAATGATTTTGCCTTTCGAATTGTCCCCGAAAGTAACATTCCCTCCTTCATAGGATTTAAGAGAGTTGAACATTGATTTGTCCCCCGTCATATGCCTTGAGCATCCGCTATCAAGGAACCATTTATCCTTTGAAGCGGACTTCAAACATATCTACAAAAGTGATTGAAGTTCATTGGTACCCAATTTTACTTTGGGTCCACTAAGGTTAGAAAAAGATGCAATAGTTCCTTTTGGAACCCAAAACGTTTTAGTTACAATATTTTCTTTTGTTTGTAGATATGCAATGGTTCCTTTTGGAACCCAAAACATTTGTGATGCAACTTTGTTTTTCCTTAGAAAGCATGCATTTGCCTTATGACCATTTTTCTTGCAATAATAACAACTAACATAGTTGTGATCAATTGAGGTTGAGTGAGATGATTGTTTTGAAAAAGTATGCCTTAAAGATTTTCTCTTTTTCAATAAAAGTGCATCTTTGTCAAATGCATCATACCCTAAGCCACTTTTGTCAAATGATCTTCTTTGTCTTCCTAACATGATGCTTAGGTTTTCTTTTCCCTTTGTAAATTTTGCCAAAATGTTAATTTGATCATCAATGGTCTTTTTCAAGGAAACATTTTCTTTCTCTAATTCAATATTCTTATCATCCGTTACACTTGATGCAATGGAACAAGTAGAGCTACATGATGATTTTATTTTCTTGAGTTTTATGTGTTTATTTGCTAACTTTTCAAACTCTTCATGCAACTCTTCAAATGCATCTTGTAGTTCATTATAAGAGTTAAGAATTTCTTCATATGATAATTTAGACATATCTAAAGTATGAGAGTTTAGATATACCTCATCTTCCTTTGCCATAAGACAAATGTTTGCCATTTCCTCGCCATTTTCTTCTTCCTTCGATTCACATGAGTCATAATCGTCCCATGTAGCATTCATAGCCATCTTATTTGACATTTTCTCGTTTTCCTTTTTGAGCTTGAAACAATCGGACTTATAGTGCCCCGGCTTCCCACAGTTGAAGCATGTTGGAGGCTCCCTCTTGCTAGGTTCGCCTCTTTGTTCTTTCCGCCTTATGAATCTCCCACCATTGGCTTTCTTTCTTTGAAGAAATTTCTTGAATTTTTGGGTAATTAATGCAATGTCTTCATCTACTTCTTCTTCAATTTGCTCATTGACTTCTTTTTGGTGGAGGCTTGTAAAGCTATACCTTTTCTAGGCTTGGAGTCTTCCTCTCGAGATTTGAGAGTGATTTCCCAAGTGAGAAGGGATCCGAAAATCTCGTCAATGCTCATGATATTGAGATCGTGAGCTTCTTTGATTGCCGTTACCTTTGCGTCCCATTTGACCGGAAGGCTTCTAAGGACTTTGCGTGAGGCATCGGATCTAGGAATAATTCTACCTAGATGCTTTAGTCCATTCAAGATATTAGTAAAACGAGACATCATTGAATTTATACTTTCATCATCCTTCATGGTAAATAATTCATATTCATGCATGAGTATATCAATTTTTGATTCTCTCACTTGAGAGGTTCCTTCATAGGTTATTTCAAGCTTATCCCACATTTCTTTTGCCGTAGTACACGTGGAGACACGATTAAATTCATTTGGGCTTAAAGCACAATTTAGGTTGACCTTGGCTTTAGCATTAAATGACATAAGCCTACGTTCATCATTATCCCATTCATTTGGCAATTTAGGAATTGTTTTACCATCAACAACTTTGGTTATAACAAAAGGTCCATCAACAATGACTTGCCAAATTTGGTAGTCAATAGCTTGAAGGAAATCAATCATCCTAGTTTTCCAATAGCTATAGTTTGATCCATCAAACCAAGGGGGCCTATTGTTTGATTGTCCTTCAACATGAGTGACTAAGTTAGAGGTCATGATCGTTCTCTAAGACGGTTAAGTCTAAAACAAGTAGAGATTAGGCTCTGATACCAATTGTTAGTCACTAAATAACCCTAGAGGGGGGGTGAATAGGGTTTTAAAAATTATTTCTAAATCTTTTCGATAATAGATCAAGCTATACAAATTAATCAATTTCTTTAATAGATAATTTTCAATTTAATTAATCTAATTATCTCAAGATCAATTATAGCATACAAAATATTGAAACAAATATTGCATGCAAAATATTAAAGTAAAGAGATAGAGATAGAGAAATTGACACCGCGATTTTTCGAGGTTCGGTAACTCCTAGTCCTCGGCTCAAGAACCCCTTCTTGAGACTTTTCCCGATCCTTTCACTATGGCTCTTCCTTCACAGGTGGAATAGCAAACCTTTACACACGAGCTAACAAGCCCGTCACACAAGTAAGAGGACAAACCCCTCTTCAAGATCAATGAGCTTCACTCACTCAATGATCACAATCCTTTTATAACACAAGGAATCACTCAAGAACTAAACACTCAAAAACCCTAAGGTTTTTATGGAGGATGAAATAATATAAGCTCAAGTGTTCTTTTAGTGATTTACCAAAGAAGAATAAACTCTAGATGAATATTCTCTAATGAATGGTTTCAATAAATATGCTCAAGAGAATAGACACAGACTCAAATCTAGAGTTTCAAAACTTGTAGTATATGAGTTGGAAATCAAGCTTTACAAATCTTGCTTTCAATGGTTTTTCTAGAAAAGTTATGAGAGAAGAAGATGGTGAATATTTAGGCTTTTCTCACACTAGGCTTTCTTGGTTTTTCACTCTATTATCTCATTCTATATATATGAAAATATTAGGGTTTTAGGAATGAGAGAATAAAACTTTTGGGACACAAATCAAACATCAGGTTATGGGCAAGAATATGCCTGACATAACCGTTTGATTGCATCAAGAGTCGACTTCCCATTTGTCGAGAGTTGACTGCCCAATAAGAGTTTTGAATGTGATAACCTTCGTCCTCAAGAAGTCGACTTCCAACACATGGAGAGTCGGCTTCCCAACCTCGAGAGTAGGCTTCCAGACTTTGAGAGTCGGCTGCCCAAAGAGTGTTTAAACAGGTTATCTTTCGTCTTGAAGAAGTCGACTTCCAACATATGGAGAGTCGGCTTCCCAGACTTTGAGAGTAGGCTTCCAGACTTTGAGAGTCGGCTGCCCAAAGAGTGTTTAAACAGGTTTTCTTTCGACTTGAAGAAGTCGACTTCCAACATATGGAGAGTCGGCTTCCCAGACTTTGAGAGTCGACTTCCATAACTCGAGAGTCGACTTCCGAATGATGGTTTAAAACATGATTTCTTTCGTCTTAAAGGAGTCGACTTCCAACATATGGAGAGTCGGCTTCCCTGTCCTGAGAGTCGACTTCCCTACCTCGAGAGTCGACTTCCGAAGGATGGTTCATAAGCTTAATACCTTCGACTTGAAGCAGTCGACTTCTTTTGTGTGAGAGTCGACTTCCGAACAAGACAGATGAATTTTCCCTAAACTGATTAAGGTTCATTTTAAGTTCGGTTAACACTTGAGCTTATAGTATTTTATCAACACATAAAATACCTCATTACAATTGATCGCACCCCGACCTATCTACCCCGAGTCTTGAGTCTTCAAATTGTCTTTTGTTGATCATTTTGACATTTCTCGATTTTGCACTTCAATTCTAATTTCTTTTTTTTTGCTTTTGTATTCACACTTTCTTTTCCAAAGCTGGTTTTTCCTGTTCTAGCTGAAATACATAACTCAATAATTATTAGTACCAAACACTCTCAAATGATTTGTTATCATCAAAATAAGATTTGTTGTTTGAAATAAATTTCAAAGCCAACAATATATATATAAATATTAATTATTAATTATTTCTTAATAATGATTGATCATCTATACTACTATTAAAAGTGTGAATAATTTCAGTGTTTTAGTATTTGTACTTTAAATTTATATATTATTTATTAATATATAAATATTGAGTAGTAAATGTAGTGTACTTAATAATGTTCCAATTTCTTTTATCGCTTTTTGATTTTTATATCTGTCATGAACATAGGTTATAACTATTAATTGGTGATGTGCGTCAGGTGTGTACAAAATATATGGTTAAAAACAACACATTAACGACATTAGGTTTTAGTAGTAAATGTAGTGTACTGAATAATGTTCCAATTTCTTTTATCGCTTTTTGATTTTTATATATGTCATGAACATGGATTATAACTATTGATTGGTGATATGCGTCAGGTGTGTACAAAATATATGGTTTTACCCTACGCAATTGCATGTATCAATTGTAGAATAGTAACAACTTGAGTAAGGGATATCGATCCCACAGAGACTAAGATTATTCATTTTAACAGTTCAAAAATAATAAATTATATTTCTAAAAAAAATGTTTATTTTTGTGATCGAAGACTAAATTATCTAAATTAACTAAATTATTATAGAAAGCAAAGTAGATTAGTTTGTGATTCAAGAGAAATATAAAACTGGGATTTTAATCATTCCACCACTAACCGTATAATATAGTTCTATCAATGTAACAATTGCAATAGGGCAATCCGTAAACGGTGAATCAGGTCGTACCACAAATAGCTAAATACGACCCCAAAAAGGATTATCATTAACCAGATTGCGACATTTCATTTCATGACTGAACTGATTAATACATGTCAAATAAATTACTCTAATCTACTCTTAATGCATGAAAATAAATTAAAGTATGTCTACCCAATTCGCCAAGGCATGACCTGTGTCAACCTAGGGTTTCAAGTTTTATTACCACCATTGTGTAAAAAATTATGAATTAAACATCCTAGTTCAAGCTCATAGTGAATAATCATAATTGTGTAAAATAATATATTAATTCCATCTAAGACAATAATTTTGAAAAAATATAGAATTTTGTTTCAAGAATAAAAATGATCTCTTATCTACTACAATCATCACAATATAGTCACAGTTTTCCCTCGTTACAATTGAAAACAAGAAAAAATCTACATTACTTGAGTAAGGCTTTGCTAGAAAAACATAGATACCGAGTTAGTTGGTCATGGAAGATGAAGACTGCATATTTGGTGTATAATTGATCTCCATGTCCTTCTTCTCCGGATCTCTAGGTCTGAATATGGCTTATCTTCTTCAAAGATATATAACTTCAGAGACTACTCTGAAATTGAACATGTATATAACTTTCCTAAAGTCTGTAACAAAGTTTGGTATTTATAGGCAAAGCTGAAGGAAATCCTAACTTGAAGAATATGATTACCCTTTTTCGTAATTTCACACTAAACTGAGTCAAACCCTTCAATATAATGTATAATATGTGTATACATGTGCTTAGAGATGGTGAGGTCAAACTTAAAGTCATCTGGATCAAAATGGATCAATCCATATCAAAATAAGATTTTGACCCGAATTGAAATTTTCAGTTTTTTGTGTAGAATACCTCTCACTCTTTTGATCATAACTCAAGTTACACACATTGGATGGAGGCGTGTAGTATATCGTTAGAAATTTGACTTCAAGCTCTTGATGATAGGGTCAAGAATCACCCCATTTGGACCTTTTTTGAAAAACACCTATTTGACTCTCCTCTTGAATAGAACTGAGCATGTCTTTAGTTAATTCACCAAAGTTAGCTATTTTTCTTCATTAAGCTCCTGAAACACGCTTAAACACACAAACGACATAAAAATACCAAATAATGAAATGTAAAGACATAACAAATGAAAGATAGAGGTTTAAAATGGACAATATTGAATATCTATCAGTTGGTAATTTGGTGTTTACTAATTCAAGAAAAAAAATCTAAATTTATTTACTAATTTTTTGGTAATTGGATAATTGGATCGGATTATTGAATTGAAGAAATTCGGATATGAGTTAACTAAGTAGAAATCTGTCGAATTATTGGATCGGGGGAATTTCGCCATCCTTATCAATACACATGTTAATAATCCAATTATGATATGAATTCGATTCGAATCCGATTAGTCGGATATGAATAAAAAAAATGATAATTTGATTATGATCCGAATCCGATAATCCGATTTATTAACAAATCGGATATGGATTTAATTAGATTCGAACTGAATCTGATCCGTTAACAAGTCTACCGACAACCCTTAAATCAACACCAACAAATGAAATCGAATCAGATGACTATTTTATTTCCCTCGTAAAGAACAAAATAGAGGATCATCCCCATTATTTACAAATAATCAATAAAATTATTATTTGTGTCAATTTTCGTTCCCTAATTCTCGGACTCGAATTTGTTGCCTACAGTATGGTAATAAGGTATTAATTTGTAATTTAACGTGGGAGATGGATGAAAGTGGCGAAACTTGATAAAAAAATGAATAAATGGATGGTAATATCATCGCTTGAAATCACATATGTTAATTAGTTATCTGTTATTTAAAAGAGTTATGGAATACTCATATTGTTACGTTGTGACATAAATTGTTATGTGTTAAACGAACTTTAAACGAGTTTAATTGGTGTCTTGTGAGATTTGATGGACCAAATCCCATATACTGTTATGAGGGATTCACATGATTCGTTTAGTACCAGATGAAATTTGATTTATTGATCCAGTGAGATATTAATTATTTTTCATATTAAACACTTGTGTTAATAAATCCAAATCATTACAAGAAAACCTAGGTAAAGAACAAAGATGAGGAATTTATTCTTAAAACCTATAAAGAGGAAAGGGTGACAAAAAACGAATAAGTAAACCTGATAAATGATAATAGTGCTTAACAATTCAATTTGCAGAATTTGATTGTATATCACTGTATCCTTTTGTTTAATTTCGTGACTTTTCTTTCATTTTTACCTTCTATTTGAGAGGATTTGTGATTTATTAATGGGCAAATGGCGCTAAACCCCCTATAGTTTGAAAACTGTGCAGAAAACTCCCCTCTCTTTTATACAGATAAGCCCCACTAGTTTGGCAAAAATGTGCATGGTGACCCCCTGTAACACTGTTCCAGTAGCTTTTTTGGACGAAATGTTGGCACGTGACAGATACATGTAATATGTTTTACTTAAATTCCAAAAATACCCTTACCAAGTTACCAAAACACCCCCACTATTTATACTTCAATGTTAGTGTGTGTTTCATTTATGAGTTAACTCGGTCAAATTCATTCTTAGTATCACTGAGTTTAACTGAGTTAGAAGTGTTTTATATATTGAAATTACCGAGTTCTCTCGAGTTGGTTATGCTCTTCACATTTTCTCTTTATTCCCTGTCTCTATCTTTCTATCTCTCTCTCTCTCGTTAACATTCTTCCATCGTCAGATATCTGTTTCGTTTTCTCTCTCTTCAACTCAAATCTAGCCATATATCGTGTGAAAACCCTAATTTTTGCAGACCTAATTTCGTTAAAAAACCCTAATTTTTTTGGAAGAAGATTTTATAGATGTGCAAGCTTTGAGGAGTTGGGATTTGGGTGGAGAGTGGAGACTCCCAAGTTTTGAGGAGTTGGAATTTGGTGGAGAATTGGTGTTGGAAATGTGTGAAAAGTGGCGATAGATTGAGAACCATGAGTTGTATCGCCATTGATGAAGATTATGAGCTCATCAATTAGTTATAATACATATATATATATATATATAATATGCATGTATATAAATGGGAATCAAATTCCAGTTTGTCATTGTTTGATTGTGAAGAAAATTTGGGGGAAAGGAGTGGTCGCTAGGTCAATTTGATTCCATGTATACTCTACACACAAATTTCATGAAGGTATAAAAGTAATTAGTTTGTAATAATTTAATAAATAAATTATCTGACATCAATTTGTAAATTCATGATTTTTATTGGTAATTGTTGTAACCAATAAAATTTTCAAATTTGATTGCCTAAATTCAATATGATTGAGTTTAGAACTAATATTTAGATCAATTAATTTATTAATAAAATGTAATACACCAGTGTTGTGTAAATAATGAATTCGATCATTGAATTAAGGCATTCATGAGAAACTCAAACCAGATAAGTATATAAAGGTAAAAATATTATTCTTATTGCAAGGGTTAGAAATGTATTTTCACATTTCGTTATTATTTTTTTTAAAATAGAAAACCCTAATTTAAGTGTAAACTAATACATTCACAACTCAGGTACCGGAAAAAGCTTTGGAGGGGTGTATTTGCCCACTTTTAAAGGATATGGGGTGTTGGCCTAAAGGTTTTAATCCAAGAGCAATTTTGTAATTTTGATGATAATAAATCATTAATGATATATTTGTACTAATGGTTACAATAAGTATTTGTCCAAGCTTGCAAAAATAGAAAAACCATATATGGATCACACGGACAAAAAAATCATGACGTTACCATTTAAAGCGACCGAGCAAAAGATCAAATGCAAAAAGATTGAAGTTAAAAAATGATCAAATGTTGAAGCTTAAAGTTAATCAATTCAAAGAGATCAACCACTACTTGAAGATTGGGGTAGATAGGTTGGTGAGTGCTTAAGTTACAATTGTCAAAGTAATTATTTGAATTATCTTTGAAGCTCTATAAATTTAATTGAACATGCATTCACTTCATAAAACTATTTTTAAAATGTTCAATTATTTAATTTGGGTTTAAGAATTAGCATACATGCTTTGCAAATTTATACAGAATATTTGGAAAAAATTTATAGACTCAACTCACCCCATTTGAGATTCAGCTCACCCTATTTGAGACTTAGCTCACCCCATTCTCCTGATTTGCTTTACAACGGCTCTGTTGAAATTTGTGCTTATTTCCAAACGGCTATATGAGTAAAAAAATGCCAAAATGGAAATAAGGATTTGCTATAAAAGGGCTTAAACTCTCTCTTTACGAATCACCTCTTGCAATATCAAAAATACACTTTCATACACATCTTTGCATCATCACTCATATATTTTAAAAGTCTAGAGTTTCCATCTTGATTCAAATTCTTACTTTAATCTTGTGAGCAAGAGAGCTATAATTGTACAAATCAATCTTTGAGAGATATTTTATTGTACAAAGATTATTGTAATCAAAGGTTGGTATGACCCACATTAAAGCTAAGAGGGGGTGTTCTCTTAGTAAGGAGAAGTAGTGTGTTTCCTGTAAATGTTTCCTCTTCACCCGTAAGGAGGAGTGGTAGAAGAAGTGGTGTGCTTCTTGTAAAAGTTTTGGTTTCCACCCGCAAGGAGAAGCCATAATAGATTTGAGAAGTCTCAAGAGAACCTTAAGCCGATGACGTAAGAATCAAGGGGATTCTGAACCTCGCTAAAATCGCGTGTCCAAGTATTTATATTTATTTCCCTACTCTTATTTGATTTATATTGCTTTATGCTTTTATATTATATCATCTAACATTGCAATTATATTTATCGAATAGAAAATCGAATTCAATTACATTGTTTAAGCTAAGACTCTATTCACCCTCATCTAGAGTCATTTATTGGGTAACAGGAAATTTAGAAACCATGAGGGAATTTTTTACCCACTTTTCAAATTATAGAGGGATTTAGCGTCATTTGCCCATTTATTAATTATTTGTTACATGGTTAGATACACTCTTAATTTTTTTGTTGCATTCCAATTGCTCTAATTCCGTGCACTTGTAACGAGTCTATTGATATATAGGTGAGACTAAAATTCACAAATTAAATACTCATTCATTTTTTCATCCGAATTCGATATATTAATCATCCGAATTCGATATGTTAACCTCGGTGCAATATTATGAAAAAGTCCATATCTCAAATAGTATGATAGTACATTTTAATTTAAAATTAAGATTCTCAACCCGTAGATTAAGATTGTAAATCTAGTTGTATTTGTGTTCTATCATCAAAGATGGCAGTGTAAAAAAAATGCAAAAATTAGTCGGTTAATTTAATTGGGTTCAAAGCCAGAGGAACCAGTGTTTCTGTGTAATCTTGTTTTTTTGACGCTGTGGAAACATGGAATCTGGCTTTTAAATAATATTTGATCAGATCTATTTTTTTATTATTATTTGAATTGTCTTGAAGTACTTGTATAAAATTCAAAACAAATAAAATCATTGTTCTTTTAATTTTTAAACCTTTCCAGCTAATATAAACCTTCGAAGAACGATATGGTAATCTTAAAAAATAAATTTAAATTAGTTAAATATTCTCCATTAAAAAAAGAAAAATCCGTTTTATGTTTTACATAATTAAATTAAAATGTAATATCATGTTGACTCTCGAAATAATATTAGTATCACTAAGTGTTTGTTTGGTAGAGGGTTTGGAGCCCTTTTTTTTGGGTTTGGGTTGAAAATTATGCACCAAATCATGTTTGACAAACTTGGTGTTGGAGCAATAGTGTTGCACCATTAGAGTGAAATCCATCATTTTTCACACCATTGAGATATATGGTTTGGATGAAGTTGGTTTGGTTTTCTCACATCAAAACTATTCTTTAACCCAAACCAATTCAATTTGGTGTACTATTCTTTAACTCAAACCAATTCATTTATAATATTATATATATATATAAATTTGAAAAATAAAATATTTATGAAAAATAAAATATTTCAAAAAAATCAAACGAAAAAATATATTTCATAAAAAATAAAATATTTCGGGAAAACAAATATTTCTAAAAAAAATAAAATATAATAAAAATATATTTATTATTTTTAAAAAAATATATAAATTATATGTATTTTTACTGAAATCTTTTATTTTTTCAAAATATTTTATTTTTTTGAAATATCTTATATAAAATATTTTATCTATAAATATTTCGAAAAAATTAAATATTTATATATTTTATTTTTTAAAACATATATATTTACAAAATATTATTTTAAATAAATAAAATGTCAAACTATTCCAAGTTACCAAATATGATTGGTTTCAGAATTTCAGCTCATACCAACTCTACCAAACATGATTTGGTTTTTCAGTTTCACTTTTCTCACACCAAAATCATTTGCACCAAACATGATTTCAATTTAGAATAAAATCACACCAACTCCAATCAAACAAAAACCAACACCATACCGTTGTCAAACAAGCACTATGCATATATATAATCATGGTACTTTATTTAATCTGCTTTTAATTGTCACTTTAATGTTATTGCATGCAATTTCTCCTTAATTAATTCTTTTTACCACGTTGTATGTCCTGCACGAGTCCTTCCGAATTTATTTTATGTTTGCCTGTCCGAGTGGCCCTACCAAGTCTGTTTGGTGGAGGAGAAAAACAAGAAGAAAAAAAATGAAATAAGAAAATCCTCTCTTCTGAGGAAAATAAAATAACAATAAAGAAAACATGGAAATAAGTAAATTATTATCATTTTCCGATTGGAAAACACATTACAATATGGAGCATAATGTCACTATGTTACAAAACAACTACTAGTAAGTTGGTACACAAGCTGATTACACACCACCGGTACAATAAAAACTAGAGTGACCCTTCACTCCGGGGTACCTTATTTTGGAATTAACTTCTACAATAATACTAATAGTCCCCCTCTAGATCTAGGACATTTTAGAAGGCATATATATATATATATATATATATATATATATATAATGACTTAAGGGCATTTGGGCTTGCCCTTGGAATTCCTTTTGTCCTTGTAGCAAGGGCACTGATGCTTGTTGCCATAAGTCCCAGAAGGAACACACTTGCACTCTTCACAGCATATCCCACAGTACTTCAAGCACCTGTCCATCACCCCTGCTTTTTTGCACCTTTCCTTGCACTTCTTTCCACAATACACTACTTCACAACCAAAAATACAAAAAATCACAAATTAAAATTGAAATATGAAATGGTAAATAATTTTGAAGGAAAAAAACACATGCATGGTAAACATATATAGCAAGTAATTAGAGGAAGCAATATTAATTTTATTTAAATTGGTAGATGGGTTAAGAGTGTTCTTACATGGACTGGCCATGGTGGATTGAAGAAAATAGGAGCTAAGGAGGAGAGTGAAAAGTAGGAGAGTCACAAAGAAGAGCTTATTCATATTGATGGCTTAATTTAGATCTAGAGCTATATATGTATGTATATATGTTTGTATAGCGTGTGTGAAGTGAAGAGTTATGAAGGGTACTTGATACTTATAGAAGGACTGTGTTACTGTGTAAGAGTACTGAATGTGAGTAGGTAGAGGAGGTTACACTAGGCACATATATTGGTCGGTGTGACAGCTGTGCATCACCAAGTTTTCTGCAGTACTTATCAGAAGGTTACTAGCAGCTTCTATTACGCTGGGCTTTATGGGCTTGCATCGGTAGTACTACTAATTTGGCGCGACGTGAAAATGGGATTGTTGCCAGCTCTACATTTCCATACATATTATATATATATATATATATGTCTATGAGAAAAAATAAAAAGACGACAACTTTGATGCATATATTATAAACACGATAATTTATTTACATGTATCAAGAAAAAAATTGATTAACTAAAAATAACTATCAAAAAAAGAAAAAAAGAAAGACAATTTTAGCTAACAGTTTAATTTTATCTAGATAGAGAGAGAGCATGGTTGAAAAAGTTTCTCTCCAAGGATAATAATATTCATTTGATTTAAATATACGGCTCGTACATGAGGCCCAGTTATATAAGAACTGGAAGTGAGCCCATGGGTTCTCAGTCTGTAGATCCAAATAGGCCTGGGCTCAGAATTGGGCTTATGGCCTCACACCTAGTAGTGCATGCGTAGACACAAGGGCCCACTTTCTCTCTGTGTTAGTTGTTGGCGCGCATTATATATGGTGGCCCATGTACTCCATTATGAGAAAAAAACAATGGTGTTTTGGAAGGATCCCATACCTTTATTATGGATGGTTTGCTTTTTTGTTTTTTTGTTTTTTTTTTCACTCTCTCTCTATCATAGTTTGATCTAATAATTCATTTTCTATTTTAAAAAATAGTGACTTCTATCTTCTATATCTTTTTTTTTTTCCATTTATTACTTATAAAATAATGATAATTATTTAGGTGACAATAAATTTTGTTAATGACACTGGAGTTTAAGGACTTTGTTTTGTTTTTATGTAGACCAACAATTTTTATTTCTGAATATTTGAAAATTATAAAGTAAAAAGACTTTATTTTACTTAAATATTTTTTAAATTAGTTTCTGAAAAATGAATTACAAGACATTTATTTTCATTTAGTTTTCTTACATTAAGTATGATTTTTTTTAAAATATTTGTTTTGTTTTCGGAATTCTTACATTTTGTATTGTGGTTTCATAATTAGAAAGCCAAAAGAGAAATTAAATTTACAGGAATAAATATAATGCTTTCTAGATTGCCTTTTTAGCTTTTATGGCATTGATTGAAGGCTAATTATATGGGTCATGCTTCTTTATTCACTTGTAGTCCTGAGCAGACAGGCTCAACTTGATAAAAAGTGCCATCTTCTACTCTTAATCGCTCTACTATTCAGTTTCTTTAAGAACAAATTAAAGAGGTGCCAACAAGGGCTCTCTATCAAGTTTCTGACAGCTCCAAGGATATGTCTCTCTCTCTCTCTCTCTATCTATATATATATATATATATATATATCTATATCTATGAATGATCTGGGTGGGTGTAATGAAATAGTTTATGGGTAATTAGGTCTTAATTTCAGGGATCATGAATTAATTGAGGTTCACGTAAGCTGACCGAATTATCCGGAATTTTTTTTTTATCTATATGAATGGTTTTGTAGCAGCGGTGGTCTTTCACGTGCCATGCCGCGTAAAGAAGATGGTTTGTTGCTGGGTCAAGATGGCATCATAATTGGGACCCATTGAAGCAAATGCTTTATGAACTGTTCTACATATTAGCAATAGGTTACTGGTAAAGACAACAGAAGCATAAAGATGTTATGTTTCCATTTGGGAAAAGGCAGATAATAACATGCACAAAGTATATCAAAACAGAAAATTAATTATTTAATGTTTCTGTGAATATATTTTATTGCAATTTGATTAGAGTTCTCTTAGCTAGCCTCGTTTAAATTAATTTTTCAAACTTTACTTTTAAATTTTTTAAATTGAAAAACTATTTTAGATAATATTGTATGATAACTGATTGGACTTTTAACATGCATGGTAAAAAGTTTTATATCTGTGATTATCTAATTTGTGTACTTGTTTAACGCATTTGTCGTGACAATTTACACCAAATTCAAAGTTTCAAGTGAATTAGATATAAAGTTAAAATTTTTAATTCGATTTTAAACTTGAGATGTTAGGTTCAACACTATATCCTTTCCGACACATTAGAATCATATTTCACTTCACTAAATTGAATATGAAAAAGATTAATTAGGTAATTAATGTCATTAGATTTTGCAAGATCATGTTATGTATTATTAAAGTTGAATGCATTTGTAATGCTTTGCAATGTGAAAATGAAAAAGATATTGAAGAGGATTCTTGGTTGTCAAGCAACGTCATGTTTGTCCTCTTTGCCTCTACTTTTCTTGCCAACTATGGCTCAGCAGATCATATCATAAACATTAATTTGTAACACTGATTGAATTGAAAATAAACAATCTAGTTAAGATACACATGTAATATAGTATATATATATATATATATTTTTTTTTTTTTTATATATATATATTTATATATATATATATATTTATATGTTTGTTTGGATGGTTGAAGTAAATATGGAACTTGCAGATACAACAATCCAGAACAGAATTGTTTGTATAAACAAAACCATGTTGGTATAACTGTAGTGTCACATATTAGATGACAACACAAGTAAAGACATAATATGTCAATATATAATACCATGTTGGTATATTTGCAGTGTCATCTATATGATGCCAACACAACTAAAAACACAATACTTTCAAGGAGTAGGTGTACAACATGTGTCAATGTGGATTGGAAAATAATAATAAAACTAAAATAAATTAAAAGAGAAACTAATAAAATGGCTTAATTAATGAAAAAATAAAATGAAATAAAATCTATTCAGAGAGTAGTGATTTTTCAATTTTGTAATGACAATGTAGTTCATAATGGCATATGACGAAAAGGTGTCGTACAGTGTTTGCTCGATACACCAATAGAACAAGTTGGGGCAAGATGGAGAAATTGTCTTCAAAATTTAAATAAATTTTATATTTTTCATGCTTAGGCCAACAACCACCATATAACATTTCTATTTTGAAATTATTTCCTCCATTTGAAGAAAAGAAAACAGACAATGTTAAGTTGAAAAAATAAAAGAATAAAGAAAGAAAGAAAAACATGTATTTTCCAAATTAAAAGGTGAGGAAAATTTTAATATAATTGTTTTCTCTTCATTTCTTAAATTCTTTTTTCTTGTCCCTTCCATTATCTCTTGTTCTAATTGGATGGACCACGTTATAAGGTTTGACAATTCAAATGATCTGGTTAATTACTAATATGAATTACTATATAATTAGAGAAGATTCTTTATATGATTGAATTTCTTGTCTATTTTCCTTCGAAAAATTTATCTCGTCCTCTTGTAAATAATTTTTTTATTTACACATTAAATATTTGTGCTATAATGATATGATCGAGCCATTTTGTTTGTCGTAGATATAGCTAGACCACTAAGGCCATGTTTGGTAGGCGGTCTTTCTGGTCTAGTCTGTTCTGGTCTGGTCCGGTCTGAAAAAATCTGTTTGGTAAGCGATCTAGTCTTACTATATATATATTATTTCTTATAATATTTATCTATGTATTATTTATTTCTTTATTTATTATTTCTTCACTTTATAATATATTTTATTATTTATATTATTAATTAATTAATTAATTTATAAATTTATTCTATTAATTTATTATTATTTCATTATTTAATTCATTTTATTTATAAATTATTTATTCATTTTTAATTATTTAAAAATATATTTTATTAATTTAATATTAATTTATTATTATTATACTCATTTTTTATTATTATTATGAAGTATTTATTCATTATTATATTTACTTATTATTTATTATTATATATATTTATTTATTATTATTATTATTATTATTTATTTCATTTTGTTTATTATTTATTATTTTTATTATATTTTTAAATATGTTTTATGTAATTTATTATTTATTTTATTAATTTATTATTATTATATTTATTTATTATTATTGTGTTCATTTATTATTATTATTATTATGTTTTATTTAATTTATTATTTATATTATTAATTATTTATTTATTTATTATTATATTCATTTTATTATTATTATTAGGTATTATTTATTTCATTTTGTTTATTATTTATATTTTATTTTTAAAATATGTTTTATTTAATTTATTATTATTATTTATTTATTTTTAATTATTTATAAATATATTTTATTAATAAGACCAGACCGGACCACCAGGAACCACCTTTTTTTTTTTGTCTGAAATGAGGTCATTTTGGTCTTACTTGGTCTAACAAAAAATTTGGGACCAATACTACCAAACACGGTCTGGTCCCATAAAACGCAAGACCAGACCAGATCACCTGGGACCATGTTTGGTAGGCGGTCTTTCTGCTCTGGTCTGGTTTGATCCGGTCTGGTCTCGTCCGGTCTGATTTAGAAAAGTCAGTTTGGTAAGCGGTCTGGTCTTACTATTTATTTATTATTTATTATAATATTTATTTATGTATTATTTATTTCTTTATTTATTATTTCTTCACTTTATTATTTTATTATTTATATTATTAAATTATTATTTATATATTAATTTATAAATATATTATATTAATTTATTATTATTTCATTATTTAATTCATTTTATTTATAAATTATTTATTCATTTTTAATTATTTAAAAATATATTTTATTAATTTATTATTATTATACTAATTTTTTATTATTATTATGAAGTATTTATTCATTATTATATTTACTTATTATTTATTATTATTATTTATTTCATTTTGTTTATTATTTATTATTTTTATTATATTTTTAAATATGTTTTATGTAATTCATTAATTTTATTTATTATATTTATTATTATTATTGAATTCATTTTTTATTATTATTATGTTTTATTTAATTTATTATTTATATTATTAATTATTAATTATTTATAAATATATTTTATTATTTATTCATTTATTCATTTATTTATTATTATTATATTTATTTATTTATTATTATTAGGTATTATTTATTTTATTTTGTTTATTATTTATTATTTATATTTTATTTTTAAAATATCTTTTATTTAATTTATTATTATTATTATTATTTATTCATTTTTAATTATTTATAAATATATTTTATTAATAAGACCAGACCGGACTACCAGGAACCACCTTTTTTTTTTGTCTGAAATGAAACTATTTTGGTCTGATTTGGTCTTACTTGGGCCAACCAAAAATTTGGGACCAATGCTAGCAAACACGGTCTGATCCCATAAAACGCAAGACCAGACCATACCAGATTACCTGAGACCAGACAAATGCGTCCAATCATAGTATTGGTCTTGACATGAGGCATGTGATTAAATCGTAAGTGTAGTCTTGACATAGGCATGTGAAATTAAATCTTAAGTACTGTATAAATGATTCTTTAAAGTGACTTATTTCAGAACAAAGATTTTTGTTCTGTTTGTTTATGTATAATCAATCTAATATTCGTTCAGATCCAGCCTTTAGCATCATCTGTGCCAATATATATATATATATATATATATATATATATATATATTTATAAATATATAGTATTCAACTATACATATTCAGATTTTTTAATTTATTTTTAATAGATTCAGAATTATTTAACATGGCAAACATAAATTATTGTTAAAAAATAGTACCCTATTTAGGCTACAATGAGTTTTCACCATACGATTAGTCAAAAGGGCATGTGATGCACGAGTAATAGCTCCCAATTTTACCATTTCAAAGTTCTTTTACAAAAATATTACTATTGATTGTACCATTACTATTTTTCTCATTCTCTTTATTGATTGTACCATTACAAAAATAAAATTACCTTCATTTTTATTTTTTAATGTACTAGAGCCCATTTTTTCCCCCTTTGCTACTACTATATTGTAATTTACGACTTAAATAAAATAGGATCACAAGTAGAATCCAATTAAAATTTAGACTACAAACTCCTTTTGTAATAGGTAGAAGGAAAATCATGGGGTAACAATTGAAACATAAAGAAAAAATAACACCAAAAGGAGAGCATTTATAACAAAATAAAATAAAATAAAACAGTGAGCGTCTAACATAGTACGCCACTATATTTTAAAAAAAAATTAATATCAAAATTTGAGTTAAAGTGACACTAAAAATTATAATCGCAATTTTCACTTTTATCAATTACAGTTTCAACTAGGGCCACCCTGCGCATAGGTGACTCAGGCGACAGCGGTCCATCCCAAGGGGGCCTCAAATTTTTTATTTTTTATTTTTTTTAATTAGTGCTAATATAGGTCTCAAAAGAAAAAATGAATTAGCTTTCAAGCCAAATTTTAATTAAAATCTATTATAATTCCTTAATTTTAGGCCCCATTTGTTTATTTTTATAAAGAAGATAGTAGTACTATCTATAGGCCCAAAAAAACAAATATATATTTCCTAACTCAATTCAAATTAAAACCTAATTTAATTACACAATTTAGGGCCCAAAATTATTTATTTCACTGAATATTACTAAAGGCCAAAAAAAAAAACATTCAATTTTTAAACCAAATAAAACTAAAGTCATATACAATTCAACAATTTATTTTTATTAGAGACAGAAGATTGTTGTTGATGTGTCGCATTGGTCCAACAATTTATTCTTATTAGGGATGGAAGATTGTTGTTGATGTGTCGCATTGACACAACGTTTCACGACTACACTAGTGCTCTCACCGATTATAGTGATCGTAACAAATTTTTGCAATAATGCCAAGATGAAATTTATTTTTAAATATTTCAATATTAATATATGTAATGTACCTTTTTTTAATGAATATTTTTCGTACTTAAAATTTTTAAGCATGTGAAACCTCATATATAACATGATTTCACATTTAACTTCGTCTAGAATCTCCCCGCAGATTTTAGAAATCTCAGTCCGGCCTTGGTTGCAACCATCATCAAAACTCTAACTTTTTGTAATAATTTCTGAGAAATGATTCCAAGTTAAATTGAAACAAAGGAGAAAGTTAAATTGTTAAACACACGGAATTATTATTATTGTTATTGTTATTTTACATATTAGAACATATAGAATTAAACAATGAAGGATAACAACAAAACAAAAGGGACGAACACGTGCATTGTATAGTGGTAGACAACCAAGGATTGCCTTGACCGGACCAACTATGGTCTACGCATTGGGACATGAAGCATTCCATTTACATCGAACCTGGTGAACAAATATATTTCAATTTCTACATTTGTTGGAACAATTGGAACAAGGAATACCAAGATAGCAGCTAATTGATATAAAATTGGTCTCGATTTTTTTTCCACCAACAAGCAAATATATTATTTTGGTATTCTGCATGATTCTGTAATAAAGTTGAGAAAATATCAATGATAGTCTATGAAAATAATAAGAATATTAATCATTCAAACACTTATTAAATAATGGGTTATTATCAAGGAAACCTCATATGATTTTAAAAAAATTAATTTATCCTCCTTTAATACAGAAAATTTTATCGACGTTAATAAATTTGATCAATTTGTCCAATTTTTTACAATTTCGGACAAAACTGTCCCTGAAATTAGAGGGAGGTTTTAATAAACGAATTTTTTTTTGGTTTATGCCAAAAAAAACATTAATACCAAAATATTGTTTTTTTAAACTACCAATTAGGATAAAATAAAAAACAATTAAGTCCGAAATATTAAAAATATTTTGAACCATAAATAAGATTTTTTTTTTTGTTTTTAATTTTTTATATATATTTTTCTATAAACGAAAAAAAATTAATTTATGCCAAAAAAATATTAATGTCAAAATAAAGTTTTTTTTGGGAACTACCAATTAGGGTAAAATATAAAACAAGTTAAGTTCGAAATATTTTTTATATTTTGAACTACAAATGAGATTTTTTTTTTCATTTTTAACTTTGTTTTCATATTTTACTATAAACGAAAAAAAAATTGATTTATGCCGAAATAAAAAATTAATACATCAATATTTTTAACTTTCCAATTAGATATTTTTTTGGCATAAATTCTTTTTTTTGTTGTTTATTGTAAAATATATATATTTATATAAAAAGAAAAAAAAATCACATTTGTAGTTCAATTGTTTTTTATATTTCGGACCTAATTTTTTTATATTTTACCCTAATTCATAGTTCAGTTAAAAATATTGATGCATTAATTTTTTATTTGGCATAAATCAAATTTTTTTCGTTTATAGTAACCTATAAAAAGCAAAGTTAAAAAAGAAAAAAAAAATTCATTTGTAGTTCAAAATATTTTTTATGTTTTGAACTTAATTTTTTTATATTTTACCCAAATTGATAGTTACAAAAAAAATATATATTTTGGAATTAAAGTTTTTTTCGGCATAGATCAATTTTTTTTCCGTTTATAGTAAAAAATTAAAAAACAAAGTTAAAAATGAAAAATATATATTATTATTTGTAGTTCAAAATATTTTTTTATATTTCGGACTTAATTGTTTTATATTTTACCCTAATTGATAATTGCAAAAAAAATAATTTTGACATTAATATTTTTTTTCGGCATATATAAATAAATAAATAAATCGTTTATCAGTAACCCCCTCTAGTTTCAGGGACTATTTTGTCCGAAAATTGTAGAAAAAGGAATAATTTGATCAAATTTATTAACATCAGGAGGATTTTCTGTATAGGAGGGAGGTAAATTAATCTTTTTTGAAATTATAAGATTTTCTGATAATAATCCTTATATAATTGTGTTGGTTATAGTTTAAGAGTCTTCTTTTGGACATTTTCTTAATTTTCTATTTGACTCATAATCATATTTTAACGTAGAATTAATCTGATTCTGAATCACAAAATCAATGTCGAAGAGTTGTGACATTTAAAACAGTTAAATATATCACAATAATATCACTTTTTTTTTTCCATAGTAACATTACTCTTTTATTCTCCTGATTTAACTATAAGGGTCAATGATTACTTTTTTTCATTCAAATGTTTGGCAACATTTTCAATTAGCAAATTGTAAAAACCTTCTCTCATATTAAAACAAAGTCAAATGATTAAATATGTTTATGTCTCCAAATTTTTCTTGTGACATGATAACTCTAGCCTTATAGTTTGACTTTTATTCTACTTTTTAACGACAAGAATTTTTTTTTTTTTTATGGTTAACTTCATTTGCATATTTGTTTGAACTTCAATCACATTTTTTTTAAGTTTATAAATCTTCAATCATATCTCATATTTTTTAAAATTCACATCTTTTATACCCCTTCTGACTTCATCTTCAAATTTTATTTTAATACCTAAATTGCCCTCAATATTTTTCTTTATCATGTGTGTTTGAAAATTAATTTCACAGATAATCCAAAAAATTTATTCACACATCCAAACACCCCCACCCCCGACCCTCGGCCACCACCCTCGCTGCAGCCCCACCACCCCCAACTCACCGTCCACCCCCACCCCCACCCATATGCATACACACACACACATATATGTATATAAATATATATAAATCACAACAATGGGTTTGGCTTATTGGGCTCTTTGTGATCGGAATTGGCGGAGAAATAGTGGTTAGGGAGGAGCGATTGGGATTCGACGGCTGAGAATTCGCAACTAGGTTGTCCGATGACCGAATCGACGGCTATGGTGATGAATAAGCCGTAGCGAATCAACCCACTTGGGTCAATTGAGCCCTGAGATGATGAAGAGGACGATGATGGATACATGTCTGTGTTTGGAGAAGTATCACAACATATACATAAGCACATACTCATATTTTAGCCTAATTTGTGCGTGTGCAAGTGTGTATATATACATATATATATCCTATTTTTGTATGTGCATGTGTGTATATATTTGTATATATATGTGCTTTGTTTGTGTGTGTGTGTGTGAAGTTGGGGATGGGGTGGTGGGCGGCGGCCGTGAGTGGTGGTGTGTTGTTTGGTTTGATGGTTAAATTGATTCAAGGGAATGTTTGATTTAAGAATTAAATTGATTAAAAAATTATTTGATTTAAGGGTATTTTAGATATTTTATACCATGAAGGGGTGTGATTAAAAATTCACAAACTTAAAAGAATGTGATTGAAGTAAAAACAAAACTAAAGTGTGATTGACAAAAGTGGGAGGGACCAGTTTAACATGGAAGATTTGTGTGATGAGTTTAGGGCCCGTTTGGTAGGCGGTCCGGTCTGGTCTTATCTGGTCTTATCTGGGTGGTGTTCTGAAAGCCTGTTTGGTAAAGCTATCTAGTCTTATGGTCTTATTCAAACTGTTTGGTCTTATGTTTGGAAAATAATACAAAAAAATAAAAAAATTATATATAAAATTCAAAAAAAATATTAAGTATGAAAAATATATAAAATTTGAAAAAATATAAAAAATTTAAAAATAATATAAGAAATTCAAAAATAATATATATTTCAAAATTTATATTATTTTTTGAATTTTATGTATTATTTTTTATTTTTTATATTATTTTCAAATTATTTATATTTTCTCAAATATATATATCTAATTTTGTATATTATTTTTTAATTTTATATTTTTTTCAAATTTTATACATTATTTCAATTTTTTTATAATATTTTTCAAAACTTATATATTATTTTTTAAATTATATATATATATATTTAAATTTTATATATTAATTTTGATTTTTATATATTTGTTTCGAATTTAATACATTATTTTATAATATATATATTATTTTTCAAATTTTATATATTATTTTCGAATTTTATACATTATTTTTTATTTTTCTATTATTTTGGAATTTTTTCATTTTCCCAAATTTTAAATATATTTTTTGCATTTTATATATTAATTTTGAAATTTATATATATATTTCAAATTTATACATTATTTCAATTTTTTTATATTATTTTTTAAAATTTTGTATATTATTTTCAAATTATATATATTTTTTAATTTTATATATATATTTCAAATTTTATGATCCCATGTGTTAAGACAATTGTATATAAGACCACTTGAGACTATCATTTTTTGTTGTCTCAAATTACCCCTTTTGGTCCCAAGTGGTCCTTGTTTTTTTGGAACCGTTTTTTTGGAACCATGTTGCCAAGCAGTGTCCGGTCCCAAAAAAATCATTATGAGACCGGACCACATGGGACCGGACCGCGAACCAAACATGGCCTTAATGTAACCAAATATGTCTTCATTAATTGTTATATAAGCTCTTCAAAAGCTTAGGGTCCGTTTGGATAGCAGAGTTTTTGTTTTTGTTTTTTTCCTTTTGAAAATCAAAACTCTTTTTGTATTTAGGGTATTCCGGATACAAAAACATGTTTGGTTCGAAATTTTCTCCGAAAAAGTTTTTGGGAAAAAAAAAAAACACGTTTGGAAGACCTTGTTTTTTCAGAAAATTTGATAACAGAAACAGAAAAACACGTTTGGCAGCGTCTGTGTTTTCTGGATTTTTGAGAACAGAAACAGAAAAACACGTTTGGCAAGTTGAATTTTTTTTTAAAAAAAAGTTTACTAAAAATTTTATGGTTAATAGTTTTTTTTATTATTATTATAGAATTATGTTTAGCTATTAAAAAAAAGTTTACTAAAAATTTTATGGTTAATAGTTTTTTTTTTTATTATTATAGAATTATGTTTAGCTATTGGTTTTGATAAAATTAATACCAATAAATATATGATGGCATAAAAAATATTGACACGCTTATACATATAAATACCCAACATATTCTACATATATATTATCCCATAAATGTCAATAATATTTTACAACATCATGTCATACGACTAGGTTCTCTTCATTTCAGTACAATAACAATAAATACAATTAAAATGAGAATGCACATAAGAACCAACAACGAACTGAGGCAGATACAACCAGCATATAGCATGTACTTTTGCCGATTTTGTTCATGTTGTATATGAGCAACAACATTGCCCAAATCAGTGTTACTATCCTCTGGTTCATGATTGATTTGATGTTCGACATTTATTTTATCCACCCATATAAAAGAATCACGGTGATCCTACAATTGCACATGAAAGGAGACCAATTATAAACTTCAAAATATATAATTGAAAATTTGATTAAAATGGTAACCTTAAATCATACCTCCCAATCTGGACATCGATAGAAGTATCGTCCATAATTTGCCTTTGTGTGGGCCTAATAAAGAATCATCGGTCCGTTGCCACAATAACAAGGTGGCCCATGGCTATGAACTCCGTACATGTCTATTTATTTATTTTTTCACAGTCCATCAAAAATTGTATTAGAGTCATCCAGTACTAGTAAAGTAAGAAAAATAAATGGATCGCATATAAATATGGTACATGCTACAAATACGAAGAGTCATACAAATACGAAAAGTCATACATAATAACATAAGCTAAGCGCGTCGATTAGCCCAAACGGCCTCAGCTATATCATTGCGAAACGCCTGCATATATTGGGTGCCGAGTTGACCTTGTAATACCTCGACATCATCAGCTTCATTTTCATCGCCCCCATCCCCTTCACCCGAACTCTCAAATTCTCTCCCATCAAATATGTTATCCGATTGTCCAAGTATCCTTATGTAGTTGTGCAGAGCACAACAACACATGATAATTTGAACTTGAGTGGGAAAGTTGTACGGACGCATTAGCCTAAGCACTGGAAACCGTTGCTTAAGCATGCCAAAGCACCTCTCAATTACATTCTGCAGTGAAAAATGTATGTAATTGAACATTTCTTCTTTCCCTTTAAACCTTGTAACTGTCTGAAATTTAGGCAAGTGATATCGTTGTCCTCGATATGGGGCTAGAAATCCCGGTTGATTGGCATAACCGGAATCGACCAAATAATATTTTCCTATTTACAGAATAAAAATAAATATATTAGAATAGGATACGAAATTATCATTTGTAATAAACACACCATATATTGGTTTAACATATGTATTTACCTGGTGGCGGTTTAGGAAACATCAATTCCTCCCGCGCAAGACATTCGTTTAGGATTTGGGAATCATTAGTCGACCCTTCCCAGCCTGCTATGACATAAGTAAATAACATATCAAATGAACAACATGCCATAACATTCTGCGTTGGATACCCTTTCCTCCCTCTATATGTATATACCCTGTCGGCTTCTATATGGGCAGGCACATGGGTGCCGTCTATTGCACCCACAACATTCATGAACGGGTGGAACCTTGCCCCTTTGCTCAAAATATGTTAAGAATGTCCAGTCATGTCAGGAGAGACAATGAGTTCATTCCCAAGAAGTTGTACCACTTGAATTACCCTGTGTATGTGTCGGTTTATTGTTTCAGTTGAATGCTGAAATCTTTCAGCTAGTACCCGGTTTGTTCTTATATGGCTTAGGGGTTTGTAAGAAAATCGCAACTTGTTCAATTACTGATACTCTTCTAGTATCAGTTAACCCTAATTCCCTTAACTTATCACATAATTTCTCGAAGGCAAATAGTTGCATTCGCAAGTTTTCATGACATCTATCAGGATGGCCATGTAGTAACTCTTTAACATAATCAGAACCTCTCAACATCGAAGTCCTACACGGAACTCGTTCATAATCCATCTCTTGCATATACTCTTCCATCATTAAACACATGGCATGACAACTATGTTCTTCTTTAGAGTTATCATTAACATAAGAGTTCAACAGGTAACGTTGTTCATCGCTCATATTGTTCTTGATTTACCTAATAACAACAACACTAATTAATCATAAAAAAGAGTAAATCTTAAAAATATGACATTACAAACTTTTAAACAAGTCATCACTAAGAAAATCATAAAAAAACACACGAGACTAGAATTATCCAAATAACACACGGTATTACATGAATCCAAATTCAACACAGGGTACAATCATCCAAATAAATCCAAGTTACAGTCATCCAAATAAAAACAAAACAACAGGGATCTAAATAAATCCAAACTACAGTCATCCAAATAACACGAAACATAGATAATCCTAAGAGATATTGTTGGCCCAAGCAATTTTCTTATCATCTGCAACGGTAATAAAGAAATGCTGGAATGTCTCAGATTTCTCCAATGCAATCACTGCCTTAGCATATTGCTCACTGCTTACGCCATCCAGGTTCCCTAAGATTTCAACACATTGCATAAATTGATTGTACGTGTTCTTAGGGGGGAGTTCACCTCATCATTATGACTACTCTGAGGTTCCGCAGTAAGAGTTGACCTTGTAGCAGAGTTGTTAAAGGCACTAACGATAGTCTGGGTTGATTTCTCGAATTTCTCATCTCTTGCAAGTGACGTCTCCTTAATGACATTCATGAAATCATACATGGCTTTAATAAAACGCTCATCCTTCATTTTCTTGCGTTTTGGGCCTCCAGACCGCACAAAGTCGTCAGTATCAATCTCATCATTTACTGGGCAGGTGGAGGACTCTATGTTGGCTTTGAAATTTATTTCAAACAATAAATCTTATTTTGATGATAACAAATCATTTGAGAGTGTTTGGTATTAATAATTATTGAGTTATGTATTTCAGCTAGAACAGGAAAACCAACTTTGGAAAAGAAAGTGCAAATACAAAAGCAAAAAGAGAAACTAGAATTGAAGTGCAAAATCGAGAAATCTCAAAATGTTCAACAAAATACAACTTGAAGACTCAAGACTCGGGGTAGATAGGTCGGGGTGCGATCAATTCTAATGAGGTATTTTATGTGTTGATAAAATACTATAAGCTCAAGTGTTAACTGAACTTAAAATGAACCTTAATCAGTTTAGGGAAAATTCATTTGTCTTGTTCGAAAGTCGACTCTCACACAAAAAGAAGTCGACTGCTTCAAGTCGAAGGTATTAAGCTTATGAACCATCCTTCGGAAGTCTACTCTCGAGGTAGGGAAGTCGACTCTCCATATGTTGGAAGTCGACTCCTTTAAGATGAAAGAAATCATGTTTTGAACCATCCTTCGGAAGTAGACTCTCGAGTTATGGAAGTCGACTCTCAAAGTTTGGGAAGCCGACTCTCCATATGTTGGAAGTCGAAAGAAAACCTGTTTAAACACTCTTTGGGCAGCCGACTCTCAAAGTCTGGAAGCCTACTCTCGAGGTTGGGAAGCCGACTCTCCATGTGTTGGAAGTCAACTTCTTGAGGATGAAGGTTATCACATTCAAAACTCTTCTTGGACAGTCGACTCTCGACAAATGAGAAGTCGACTCTTGATGCAATCAAACGATTATGTCAGACATATTCTTGCCCATAACCTGATGTTTGATTCTTGTCTCAAAAGTTTTATTCTCTCATTCCTAAAACCCTAATATTTTCATATATATAAAATGAGATAATAGAGTGAAAAATAAGAAAGCCTAGTGTGAGAAAAGCCTAAAAATTCTTCATCTTCTTCTCTCTTAACTTTTCTTGAAAAACCATTGAAATCAAGATTTGTAAAGCTTGATTTCCAACTCATATACTACAAGCTTTAAACTCTAGATTTGAGTGTGTGTCTATTCTCTTGAGCATATTTATTGAAACCATTCATTAGAGAATATTCATCTAGAGCTTATTCTTCTTTGGTAAATCACTAAAAGAATACTTGAGCTTATATTGTTTCATCCTCCATAAAAACCTTAGGGTTTTTGAGTGTTTTGTTCTTGAGTGATTCCTTGTTTTATAAAAGGATTGTGATCATTGGATAAGTGAAGCTCATTGATCTTCAAGAGAGGTTTGTCCTCTTACTTGTGTGACAAGCTCGTGAGGCATGTGTTGTAAAGGTTTGCCATTCCACCTGTGAAGGAAGGGCCATAGTGAAAGGATCGGGAAAAGTCTCAAGAAGGGGTTCTTGAGCCGAGGACTAGGAGTTACCGAACCTCGTAAAAATCACGGTGTCAATATCTCTATCTCTATCTCTTTACTTCATTATTTTGCATGCTATAATTTACTTTAATATCTTGTATGCGATAATTAGTCTTGTGATAATTTATTAGGTAAACTAAATTGAATCTTTCACTTGACTATTGAAGTAATTGAAAATTTGTTATAGCTTGTTCTACTTTCAAAAAGAGTTAGAAATATTTTTGAATACCCTATTCACCCCCCCTCTAGGGCTAATTAGTGACTAACACTCTAGTTCAGATTTCGGCCTCATAGTGGAAGGTATAGCAAAGTCACCCGTAGCTTCACCGTATTCATCTATGACGCTCCATTGTCTATGGTATATGAACGGCTTATCCTTAAATTTGCTCTTGATCCCGGAAATTTTCTAAATAAAAAAAATATATATTAATTATTAATTCAGAGATAATAATAATTCACCATATTCAATAAATTCAATTACTGATTTTTCATATTACTACGTACCTTATCCAAACTGTCCCAAAATTCAGGCTCCATGGTCACCAACCCAACAATAGGGTCAAAACCAACTCCTGTGTTATCCTTCACCCTTTTAAACTTCCTCCAATGAGGTCTTTCCCTATTAAATTTTGACTTAATTTTCTTACCCACGTATTCATTTCCAAACTCAGCTTGCATGGCATTTGTCACATTATCCCAACCTGTTTTGGAAAAAGTACCATTTCCAGTCCCATGAGCAAGATTGACTTAGTCTTCTAATAGATTCAACAACATCTCATATTGAGGTTTACGCCATAGTTTACTGTTATCTCCCACCCCCCCAGGCGTACTTTCAATGTCAGTAGCTTGTGAAGCATTGCTATCCATCTACATTTACACAAGTAGAGTATAACCATATAACCAAAACTATATCATAGGCTTCAAGAGGTTTAAAGCTAATAATGATGACAAGTTTCTTGGATTAAAGTCTCTGTTCAAAATGTAAAAGTAACTAGAGAAATAGAAGAATTATACACTCTTCAAATGGATATTTCTCAAGCGTGACTTGAGAAACTAAGGATCTGCAATACCAATTGCCTACCAAACTCAAAGTATATGACTTAAGTCAAAGACCATAGAGCTACTTTATTTACAGATAGAACATGTTTTCCTCTTTAAATCCTAAAACAAACTTTTGTATTCTAATTGAGCAAAGCCAATTCTGTAACTACTTTTCAGCCAGCTAACCAAGTACTTGTTATCAGTGCCTATATAGCCAAGCTTGAAACTGAGGTCTGTATATGCCAATTCTGTAACTACTTATTCATTTTCAGTGCTTGTTTTCTGAAATTTCATACAGCTTGTTAGGTGTATAACAACTGCACATAGCTATGGCTTTTGCAAAAATGAAAGTGGGCTGCAGTAGTACATTTGTGTTGTGTGAATACCATTTAAAGTTTCAGCTGCACTACTCTGTCCATCCAGAAGACAGTTTCTTGAAGACAGTAAATTTATCATCAATAGCATACCAATCTTTCTCGTGTCTAGCTGATAGGGTAAGTGCTTAAATTACGGAGTTCATAGACAGTGGCACCTAATAGTGCATACAGCTACCTCTATAATTTGTTTGCAGCAAATTACAACTGTACGAGAAGATTTCTACTATCAGATCCCATGTTTCTTTAAAAAGATTAAAAAAATTATTATTGAATCGCCTTTGATCTGTGGCTTTGACTATTCTACATTGTATACATGAATGCATGATTTCAGGATATGGATTTCATCCTATTTGATTAAACAAATAAATAGGAGAATTAATAAAATTCATTAATTAAATAACTGAGACAGATATTACCTCCTTACTGACTGACGTTGAAGACCAGAATACTCCTTAATATTGAATACAATGTTTTTCTCCCCTTGCAGTGTTTGTAAAAGGGCTACCAAGTACAGGGGCTTAAGCTTTGATTCACAGAACTACACAGAAGATGGTGGCAAAACTGAATATTAAACATAAATGTAATACTTTCTGTGGGATGGATATCTGTTTTTGCACTAAAGACTATACATCAATCAGATAAAATCAAGTCATGCCCAGTTAACAATTTTAGGTGGTAAATCAACTCATGCCCAGTGACATTTCTGTCTATTAGAAATTATTATATAGTCTTAGATTATTCTGTTCACTCAATTGACAAGTTGTACAAATGAATTTGATTCTATTTATATGAAAAATAAATAAATGAAAGAAAATTTTAAATTTACTATTATAATTTTTTTATATATATATTCAATTCCACGAATGAGAGTTCAAAAATATTGTTTGGATCAGTGTTGAGATTAAAATATGATTACATTTTAATAATAAATTCAATAAAAAATGCAATAAAATTATAAATTTAAAACTAAATTAAACAATATACACTAGTAATATAAGACTAGGGAGTATTTTTTTTTCCTCCTCAAAGAAAAAAAATAACTATTGAAACCATAAAAGAACAGACTAAAAATATTTCATGTTAAAAACTAATGTATTATTGAGCCACCCAACTTGGATTAGAGGGCTGTAGAACACTCACAGATACATAAATTTTTGGGCATTGTCCTAATTAGAAAAAGAAAAACCCCAGCTACAACTCAACGAATATTACAAAATTAAAGAAGAAAAAAATTCCAATTTTGTGAAAAACAAAGAAAAATTTAAAGATACCCATTAACTTCAAATTCAAGTTCTGACTGTCCAATTTATCATCATTGAGATTTGAGGAGGCACAACATATATCTTAATATATACATATACAAATCTCTATTATGTTTATATCTGCACTGAGGCTCAAAGGATATAACTTTGAGGCATTTTCAATTAGCATGTAGCAGAATTCTTAGGGGGATACAGGGGATAACACAGTCATGAAATTTGTATCTATTTGCAACAGGGACGCAAAGTTTAGTAATTAAATTGATGGCATATACACTACTACCAGTTGACGGAATCAGTCTTTTATGGATCTACTCTCAATCAATGCAAGAAACTAAATCAAATGCATATAACTTGAACAAGAGAAACCTAATTTGAAACCCAAAATTGAACCCTAAAGCCGAAAAGCCCTAATTTGAAACCCAAAATTGAACCCTAAAGCCGAAAAGCCCTAATTTATATTCAGAAAATCCCATTCGATTCAACAAGAAAATCCTAAATTCGAACCCAAAATTGAAACTACAGAAATTTAAGAAGAATAGATCTATCATATATACATATACATATACATATATACACATACACATATATGCATATACATAGCTATACATATATACACATATACATATATATTTCCACCAAAATTCGAAATCAAACACAGTAAAGAGACGAAAACGGAAAATCGCAGAGAGAGAACGAACCTTCAACGCTTGTCATAGACCGAAGGTGGGTCTGGAGAGTGAGGCTTTGTGGAGAGGCGAGAGAGGGATCGAGCTAGGGTTTGTGGAGAGGCGAGAGAGGCGACCAGCTAGGGTTTCTGGAGATGCGAGAGAGGCGACCAGCTAGGGTTTCTGGAGATGCGAGAGAGAGAGGCGACCAACTAGGGTTTGTGGAAATGCGAGAGAGGCGACCGACTAGGATTAGGGTTTGTGGAGATGCAAGAGAGGCGGCCAGAGAAAAGACGAAAAATAGTTTCTGAGATTTGAAGAAAAGACTTTGTAAGATACGTTTTTTGATGTATGGTATTGTACAATAATAAAACACCAAAAATAATTCAAATCTGTACTTGAAATTGGGTGAATTTTGGGACAAATTTTTTTACTGTGCTAGAGAAAGAAACAACCTTATTTATTTGACAAACATGTTTCTGTTCTTAAATTGGGTGAACAGTAAAAAAATAATACAGAAAACAACCTATCCAAACGGACCCTTAGATTTTTTTTTATTTTGATGATCATAGTTTGCAAGACTTTTGCCCGACCAATACACAGAACCCAAGTAACGTGACAAAATAATTTGTTAAAAGCATATCCAAATAAAATTGTAATTTTATTTCATATAAATTTATTTTTTTTAAAATAGTTGCAGTTTCTCTCTCAATCTTATAAACAAATAATACGGTAATAAAAAATTGTAAGTTTTATTACCACTTATTTACAGATTTACCCCTAAAACTATCTTCTTCATCTTTCATTCCCCACCCACAATCATGCAAAAAGATTAGTATTATCATTTTCATTTATAACTAATCTTATCCTCTCTGTATCCTTATCCAAAGATATTAATCCACTCTTTCAACACAAATATCACATGTCATTCCCTCACATTAAAATTGTGTGTGGTTCACACATAAATTACTGTATTGCATAATATTCTACACAATTTTTTTTCAATTGTACCACCATTTTCAATTAAAACTTGTGTTTCGAATATAAATACTTAAATAGGTAAACAAGGGCTGCGTGAATATGAACGCCAAATGACATTTTCACCGCAGTGTTTAACTTTTACAGTTAAGGAAAACAATATATATATATATTTCTTGAGAGTACACTCCACGCGTGACTTTCGCGCGTAATAGCATCGTCGCTTTCACAGTTTACTCCCACTTCACACAGTAGCAACACACACAAAACACTCACTTTATTCTCTCCTACTCTCTCTCTCACACACATTGACTCTTTACTTTCTCTCTCTCCCTCCCACTGCATAACGTTTTTCTCGAACCATTTTCCTACTGTTGCTTTCCAGTGATCACGTTCTCTCTCTAAAATAGCAACTTCTCTGATTCTCGCTAATATACGCAACAAATTTCAGTTATCAGTTTGTCTGTTACTGCTATTTCTAGCTCATTCGTTAATGAAGAGACCTCACTCTTTTTCTCTCTCTCTATTTGCTTTCTCTCTCTAAAACTATCGCTATACAGAACCCACAACCCAATTTCTTCAACCTCACCGTTCGAATTAGGGTTTCGAAATGGAGCGAAAGCAAGGCTTCTTCTCGGCTCTGAAGGAAGAGGTGGTCCGAGGACTCTCTCCGGCGAGGTCGCGCGCGAAGAGTCCGGCGAGGAGCGTGTCGCCGTTGACGGGGTTGCTTCGCCGGAGGAGGAGCCAGGACCGCCACGTGGCGGGTCCTGAGGCGTTGATGGTGAGATCCGGGAGCTTTAGGCCGGTGGGGGAGACTCTGACGCCGTTGATGGAGGGTCCGGATCCGGATGGGGGCGAAATCGGGGAGTCGAAGCGGGTCGGGTCGGGTCTAGGGCACTGGATGAAGGGACAGCTGTCGAGGACGCCGCCGGTGGCGGCGAATGGGTACAATAGGTCTGATCTGAGACTGTTGCTTGGAGTTATGGGTGCTCCGCTCGCCCCGGTGCACGTTAGCACCAGCGACCCGTTGCCTCACCTTAGCATCAAGGACACTCCCATTGTGAGCCCCACACTCCCTCTCTCTCTCTCTCAATATATATATATATATGTGTGTGTGTGTGTGTAACATCTTTTAATGCGTTCTGGCAATTTTTTGTTCTCTTTCATTTTGTAGTGATGTTATGGCATAAAATGGCAACACTTCCTTGGTTTGGGTTGATTTGTAGGATTTAATATTTCAGTTGCTTTCTTTTCACTATTAATAGTATTTGGCCTTTTCAGCTTATTCAATTTGATTATTGACACTTTAGATTTTGCTATTAACTGCTTTTGTTGGAATTTCACTTATTATTGACTGAATTTGTTAGGTGTAGCTTAAAAAAACTCATAATAACAAAGTTTATCTCTCTCTTTTTTTCTTTTGCTCTTGTTCTTTTACTTCTTAATCATAGCAAATTTTCTATTATTATTAGTATTTTTGGTAATGAAATAGACCCTCAACATCAATGACTTTTTCCTTTCTGGATCCAATCTTTTGTTTGGCTGTGGGGAAAAACTTAAGAGAAGGAAATAAAAGATTGTTCTTTTTTATTATTATTATTATTATTATTATTATTATTATTTTGCTATATGGCTTCCAAAAAGATTGAACCCCAGATTCTTTATCAATATGGGTGATGATTGAGTATGGAATGTTGATCTTTGAGCAAAGGCAAACTTAAAATTGTGTCTTGTTCTTTTCTGTACCGTTCAACTTGCCATTACTTCTTTGGGTTCTTATCAGTTACATGGAACTTGGTATTCAGTCTGCTCTGCTTTGGCGTTGTTGCAGGAAACTTCATCTGCTCAGTATATATTGCAGCAGTTCACTGCTGCATCTGGAGGGCAAAAGTTGCAGAACTCGATTCGCAACGCGTATGCCATGGGAAAGGTGAAAATGATAGCTTCTGAGATTGAAACTGCCACAAGGGTTGTGAAAACTAGGAATGTTGCAAGATCCACCGAGTCGGGTGGCTTTGTGCTCTGGCAGATGAATCCAGACATGTGGTATGTGGAGCTTGCAGTTGGGGGAAGCAAGGTTCATGCAGGCTGCAATGGCAAGATTGTCTGGAGACACACGCCATGGCTCGGTGCTCATACCGCTAAGGGACCTGTTAGGCCTTTACGGCGTGCTCTTCAGGTGAAATTATATTCATTTTTGTGTGGCCTGGTTCAGCTATTTCCCTTTCCAATAGTCCTCTAACAATTTCCAGATATGGGTTCTGTTCTTTACAGGGTCTTGATCCGAGAACCACTGCGAGTATGTTTGCTGATGCAAGGTGCATTGGGGAGAAGAAGGTCAATGGCGAGGATTGCTTCATTCTCAAACTCTGTGCTGATCCCGAGACTTTGAAGGCAAGGAGTGAAGGGCCGGCAGAGATCATAAGGCACGTTTTGTTTGGCTACTTCAGCCAGAAGACTGGACTTCTTGTTCACATGGAGGATTCCCATTTGACCCGCATTCAATCTAACGGCGGTGATGCAGTTTATTGGGAAACAACTATCAATTCGTTCCTCGACGATTACAGGCCTGTCGAAGGCATCATGATTGCCCACTCTGGGCGATCTGTGGTGACCCTTTTCAGGTTTGGAGAGATGGCGATGAGCCATACCAAAACAAGGATGGAGGAAGTATGGACAATCCAAGAGGTTGCCTTCAACATTCCAGGCTTGTCGGGGGACTGTTTCATTCCCCCAGCTGACCTGAGATCTGACTCCATCAGTGAGGCCTGTGAACTCCCTCAAAACGAAAGTAGGAAGAGTGCAATCGCCCTTGCAGGCCACCGGGCAAAGGTTGCTGCGCTGGGGAAAGCACATGACAGCATCACCGATAACATGGTATGGAAGATGGAAGTCTAACAAGGAGGAGTATGATAAATTAAACTAGGAATTGTTTATACAGTAGGTAGTGTTTAGTTGACTAACACATCAGAAACTACAATGTAGGAGTTGAGTTATTGATGGACTTTAGAAGTTAGGGTATGCCTCTATTGATCTGTAAATAGAGCATAATCATTCACAGGTTCTACTTCAACCTGGATGAGTTTATATACTCTCAATGCAGAATCCAACTACGGAGTTGGAGCTCGTGTTTCCCAGTGATGGATGGAGCAGATGGAGGTTTATTTTTGTTTTACCTTCCGTGCATGGAGGGAGGTGTGAAGCTTTGATATAACAGAGCCATTAACCTTTTATGGGGTTCTACTAGTTTAATCACTCGGTGGTAGCAGCGACAAGAAGACTGTTTCTACGTGAGTTTGACATTACTGTTTTAGATCTTTAATTCTACTTAATAGGAGCGTTTCAGTTTGGCGACGGTGTTTAGTGATTATTAATGTTAAACTTGTTTCTCGATTTGAGAAGGGGAAAAAAAACCCTCTGGATATGAGGGAAAAACAGAGCAGTGTAAGAAGAAAGTTTTATTCTCTTTCATTTTTTTCTTTTTCCTTACCTGCTGTAACTATATTGCCTGATATTGACTCTGGTCTGGTTGTATTATTTCATTTTGTGCTGCTATGAAAATAGGTAAACTGAAAGATGGAGCTCATTAGATAACATAGATAAACACATTTGCTTCATCTTTTCCTTTTGGATCTTGGTGAATAGTACATTTCAATCTCATTGAATTCTGAGATCCACTGTTCAAATGTGTGATTTTTTTTTTTTAAATAGCTAATGTTTGATGTTTTTGTGTATCTCGTAATCACATTTAATCTATATTTTTTCTTTTTGCAATTGAAATTATATTCTCCATTGCCATCTTATTGCAAGTTGGTGGATTTACGTTTCCATTGTTCTGTACAGCTTCTAAGTCTTGTTCTTTAAAATTCAGTGACAGTGCCTGGACCGTTGAATTCTTTTTGCACCACTAGCCTATGCAACTTTTAGCATATGGTATCTTTTACTCTATTTTATTTAATTTTCAAACTATTCTCATGTCCAATTTATATAAAAATAATGTGGTGGTTGGGTTATGAAGTGGCACAAGTGGGGTTTGCATCGTTTGAGGCAAAGCTTGTGAGAGAAAATATGATTGTATCATAGCACGAGCTAAAAGCTTCCCAAAACCCTATGTGCCTTAGCCTCATCTCTTCCATTTCCTGTTACCCTTCTTCAGGTGCTTTGTTCTCTCTATCAATGTTACCTGATCTTATCTCATCACGATGATTTACAATTCCGGGCGGGATTGTAATAGCGCTAGTATGATTTCAAACGTGATTGAAATACTGTGAAATGCAGTATTCGTACTCATTGGACGATACGACGAACTATGTTCCATACTTGATGAAGTTATGGGTGGTAAAACATTTACAACACCCAATTCCATTTTTACCCCAACCAAGGCATTTTGATTCTTTGATGGGGTACTTACTATTATAACAGTGGTTGTCTTGAGAAGGAAGCTTCGACCTCATAATGATGTCCCGTGTCCATGAATGGTCAAATTCCCCATTGATGAGGGCTTGTATTATTGGCTTTTGGAGAGTAAGGTGCAGTACATGATACATCCATGCATTTGTATTGATTTTGCTGTAAGAGATATAAATTCACGGGGTATGGGACATGGCAAAGTCCAATGAGTATGTGGATAAATTAAACCATCCATTTAACAAATAAAATTACCAGAAATTTTCAGTTCTCAACTAATTTTGTCAGTTGTGCTAGTACCATGTCTTTGGTTGGGATTAAAAAGACTATTAGTTGGTGTCTCTCCCTTAATCAAGGACCACTCTAAAGGGTATTTAATAAATCTCCAAATATTTTTTTATTTTTAACCTTTTTTGGACTTTATAACTAAATTTTACTTTGCCTTTAAAGAATAGAATATTATTTGCCGTCGCAGTATCGATTTCGATAATGGTTATGGTATTGGTGTAACAGACTCAAACAATATCGATCTTAAAAAGAAATAAGGTGTTAAATAATGATATCGACATATTTCAAAAACGTTACGAACTGGATTATAAGACCAACCAAACATGGGAATTGAATTGCACTACTCTTTCAGCCCACAAAACAAGAGTTAGGTGTTTTAGATATGGGTTCTTTCACTTAGATATGTTTACACTTGATATATCATTATACAAATAGTGTTTAAAGATGGGGCTTAAAGATACTATAATGGGGAAAAGAGAAACAAAAGATACCAAAAAATCAGGTACAACCCTAATTCAATTCTTCAACTAATTTCTCTTAGGTGAGGACCATAAAATGCCCCTTTCCATGGGGTAGCTTGACTAAAATCACCAAACACTTGGCCATCCTCTTAATTGCCTCACATCTTCACCTTAGAATGAAACCCAATTTCATATTTTCTCCAGAGATCAATCATTTCATTGATGTAGACCATTCAATTATGGTGGTCTCACATATTTAATAGCTTAGGAATTTAATTAGCTGGGATTTGGGAATAATCTCATCACTGGACCTATATATATAATGTCGGTGTGTTTTTTACCCTATATTAAAGTGAGAAAATGGAAGTGATCATGCAAGTCATAAATTTTGATATAATCTTTTTCTTTTTCTTTTTTTATAAAATGTGTTTAATCTTTGGGTTTCTCAACTCATCGCCCACTAGGGTAGAAAGTCAAGACAAGTGAATTGAAGACTCTCTAGGAAGTTGGGTATCATTTTAGTTGGTTGAACTTACATTTGTTAATTGTATTATTTATTTATTTTCTACAAAGTTTAAATTAAATTACTACTCCTACATTGAATTAGTCCTTTGTTTTTTTGGGAATACAGTTATATTCTTATAGTTTAACATTGATCCAATCTTCCTTCTCTTTTCCTAGGATGACAGTGTTAGATTCAAATGTTGACTTTGGAACTATAATTTCCACTCCTTTCTCAATACCAACCATGCAAAAAAATTATTATAACATTTTAACACCCTTCTCAATATCCACCATGCAAATTTTTTATTAAAACTTTATATTTATTTTTGAAAAACATGCATAATCCTTGTAGCATAGTGCTTTGGTTGGTTAGGGAACAATGAAGTCAGTGCTAGGCCAACCCTAAACAAGACTCACCGCATTTTCAAATAAAAGAAAATTACACCATGTAATTAATTGCCCCTATAAGGTTCAATTTTTTATTTTTTTCTAGAAGACTGATTTAAAGAAATTTTAGGCAGTGTTTTTATCTTTTAGTTATTTTTAATTTATGTAAAAACCTTTTTTTTTTTTCTTAATGTAATTTTTCGAAAGTACAAGCAAAGTAACAAGCCAATTTGAACTCCCTAGGCAGCAAGCTACCTTTGACTGGCATATGAATTAATTAGATCACAAATCAACCCATTCGAGCAATAAATTATTTTGGGTATTGGTTTTGACTTCGTGATTTCCATTTTTATCATATCCTAACGAATCAGATTTTTAGGCAAGTGTTGTTAATTTGCTTAACATATGTTGAGCATTTCAAAGCATACACAAGATTTTGAAACAACGTTGGAACTTACCTTACTAATTACTATACGTGCGTGTGTGTATATATATTTATATATATATATATATACATATATAAACTGTCGGCAAAGAAAGGTTCCCCTTGGTGGTAGTGCAGAAATAGTTCCACATTTATGTGTGTGCATTGTGCAAATGTGTATCTGCTATAAGTCACTTGGTAGTAGTACCGGTAGACCATTCCCAAATCTAAAGGCTATACCACAGGTACTGATTCAAGCATTTCCTATCATTCATCCATGCACGATAAACATGAACTTACATGTGTACTTCATTGATTGAATTGTGGTATACAACAACCCAATTTCTTGGAATCAAAATTTATGGGAGTTAAATTTCCGTAGATTTATTTGGTCAGCAAGTTTTATCATGAATTTTGTAAATACAATCTCCATTCTATAATAGCAAAAAATATTAGGAACCATAATTGATTTTTTTGTTCGTAACACTTTTGAAAAATGTTGATACCGTTACATAACAAGTTCAATACTCGCTTTTAATATCACTTTGTTCGAATCATTGTACTGTTATCGTGATTTCACTTGTAATTGTAACACTAGTCACTAATCCGGTATATGCTTTTAAGACCACAGTGTTCAAAGGTAATTGATATCACGTCTATAAATCATGTTAGTAACATAAGTGAAACTTATCAATAGCAAAGGCCTTGTAGGGCGAGAAATACTAAAAATAACTGATGACTGACAAAAAATTTAGTTTTTATTTTTTAAAAATTACTTATAGGGATATGGTAAGTTTCAATCCGACCCTAAACTAGTTATATATATATATATTCTTTTAAGACTAGTCCGGAATATGATTTTAAGACCACATTGTTCGAATTATTGTACTGTACAAAGGTCATTGATATCACGTCTAGGAATCTTGTTAGTAACATAAGTGAAACTATTGAGAAATACTAAAAATAACTTATGACTCACAAAAATTTTGTTTTCTATTTTTTAAAAATTACTTATAGTGTCCGTTTGGCTCATTTGTTTTCTGTTTTCTTTTTTTTTTACTGTTCACCCATTTAAAAAATAAAAACATGTTTGACAAACGCGTTTACTGTTCACTTTCACTTTTTTTTTTTTCAAGAAAACTGTTTTTTGTGAATAGTGGATAAAAGTGGTGAAAACACCAAATACAACTTTTAGTTATTTTTTGAGTTTTTTCACTGTTTAGGGTACCACCTCCGCCACCACCCCCACCGCAGCCGCCACCAACCGCCACCGCCCCTGCCACCGGTCGCTGCCGCCGGCCCCCACCACCTACGGTCGCCGCCAGGCCCCATCGCCGCCGGGCACTACCGCTGCCTCCGCCCGCCGCCAGTAACCCACCACCACCGCCCCCCGCCGCCGCCAATCACCGCCGACCACCAATACCATTTTATTTTTTAATATAAATTTTGATCCAAACGTTTTTTTATTTTTAGTTTTTTGCTAAAAAAACAAAAACAAATACAAATGCAGTTTTTATATTTGAAGACATAAAACAAATAAAAAAAAAGGCTTTCCAAATGCACCCATAGGGATATGGTAATTTTCAATCCGACCCTAATCTAGTTAAATATAAATATATATATATATATATATATATATATATATATTCATTCTTTTTATCACATAATTTACTTGTCATTATGGAACACTCGGTTTATAACCATGAAAATTATTTTTTATTTTTATTACAAGTGAAAATGGAATTTTGGCATAGTTGTGAATCCTAGTATTAATTTGTTACTCCTATAACTAAACATGTCAACGGATCGGGTACGAATTAGATTTGTTCTAATCCGATCCGACTTCGATAAGCTCATTAGTCGATATGATCTGATCCGATAATCCGACGAATTTTCACTTAGTTGATCTAAATCCAATTTTTTTCATTATCAGATATTCGATCCGATAATCCGATTCGATTAGGTAAAAACAAAATTACAAAAATTATTAAAGAATTATTATTATTATTATTTTTTTTTAAATATTAAACACCAAATTATGTATTACAATCAATGCTTATAATACATAATTATAGAAAACATAAAAATGAAACATAATTAAATATACTACTTAGACCCTGTTTGGATTGGTTTTTCAAACGTTGTTTTGGCTTTCTAGAGGGAAAAACTGTTTTGAATGGTGTTTGACAATATTTTTAGAAGAATTTTTGGATTTTGGAATAACGTTTTAAAGAAGGGGGGTACCAGCTTCTCAAAACAGCTTATGTTTCTCTTTCTCTTTTACGAAAAGCCAGAAGCAGAAGTTATGCCAAACAGGGCCTTAATATTTATATATTAATAACATTATATATATATAATTAATCGAATCGGATAAGTATAAGTCCAAATCCAATATGTTAAGAAATCAAATTATCGGATTCGGATCCTAATCGGGTTATTGGATTTTATTTTTAATCCATACCCGGCTAATCGGATCGGGTTCATATCAAAATCTGATCCATTGGCAGGTCTACCTGTAACTGTTGACACCCTAAATGAGCCAACACATGGCAACGGAAGTGGACCGAAACTAGGCCGAAAATTGGGCAAAACTGGGCTGATTTTCGGACCAGAAACTGGGCTGTTTTCAGGCCTAATTTGGGCTGGAAAATGGGCTGAAAATTGGGCTGCAAAGCGGGCTGAAAATGGGCCAAAACTGGACTGTTTCGGACCTAAACTGGGTTGTTTTTCAGGCTGGAATTTGGGCTTAAACTGGGCAGAACTTGGGCTGCGAATTGGACCCGAAATGGGCCAGAAATTGGCTAAAACTGGGCAGAAATTGGGCTACGAAAATGGGCCAAAACTGGGCTGTTTTGGGCTGCGAAAATGGGCCTGAAGTTGGGCTGAAATGGGCTGCGAAAATGGGTTAGAAGATGGGTTGAAAATGGGTCATATCATGAAGTTGATTAAAACTAGAAGATTACAAAGTTTGTGGATCATTGGACACTTTTGAAAAAGAGATGTAGTTGAGTTGATTAAAGTGTTTAGATAAGATTAGAATTTAGGTTTTTATCTTTTATTTATTTGTTTGTTTATTTCTAGTTTATCTTTAGATTAGTTTCATTATAAATAATGTACATATACCTCTGTTACAGAGGTCCACGACCAAATACAAATTGTCCCTGCTACAATGGCGGTTTTTCATTATATTTCATTTTAGTCATTTATTTGCTTTCTTTCAATACCAAATTTACTTTCCTGCAAATTTACATTCCTGGTCATTTATATGTTTTCCTTCAATATCAATTTATTTCAATTCCATGTCATTGCACCTTTTCAATTCCTTTCGCAATTTCTTTTGGTTACCCAAAAGTCCTCTTAGCTCAGGCAATCAGAATCCTTCACGAGAGTTGAGTTCTCTCTCTCGTAAATCGCCTGATTCTATTCCACATGTTCAAAAGAAACGAAGATCCGTTCCTTTTGAACCGGTTGAACTCCGTCACCGGTTCTGGCACACCAACACCCTACGGATACGAAGAATATTATCGGCCCTACTACTCGGTCGATGATTATTATTTTTCGGAATCCTACGAAAATAATAATTATTATCGGCCCTGTTATTCGGCCGGTGATGAATATTATTTTTCGGAGCGAACAATTGGCACGCCCAGTGGGACCCCACTAAGTAGCCGAGAGAATTGCAGCATGCCACCACAAGGTTCAAAGGCCGCACATGCAGATGAAATCCTACAGTTGTGGGAAATCGCTCGACAAGTGCAAATAAATCTTGCTAAGGAGAAAGCACAGAGGCTTCAAAGGCACGTTGAAATTGCTAAATTAAGACAGGATTTGCAAAAGATAGTTGATATCAATCTATGCAAAAAAGTATTGGCCGAAACTCAGTCAATTGGAAGGGTTTCGGCCAGCGAAGATAATCTAGCCAAAAATGCAAAAATAAATCTGGTCAAAATTGCAGTGGCCGAAACTGGTTTTTCAATAACAGAAATTGTAGTAGCTGATGTTGAGATGACAACGGCTAATATCAAACCTCCAGCAGCCAAAATTGGCTTTAAAGTGGCCGAAAATATTTTGTTTTCGGTCGATGAGAAAAATTTAATCGAAGGTGAAACTTCGTATTTTATAATTTCAGCAAATACAACTGAAATTATAAAAAGATTTAAACTTTCAAGAGTAGTTGCCGTGAAAATTTTTCATGGGTATTGTGTCGTTCTTCGAATGGAACCGGTAATAAGATTGGTTAATATGACTTTGCACAATTGTTTAATTCCGGCCGATCGTTTTTTCTCCCCATTTCAAGAGTTTAAAGTTTTGAGTGTTGGAATTTTGTATGGGTTCATTGATCCACTGTCGATGAACGTTAATTTTTTACCTAGTTAGAATTAGGATTAGGGGAATAAAGACCACTTTATTGTTGGTCCTAAATAATAAAATCTTGAGCCAACTCAATTTTAATTTTTCTTTCCAAGTGGCAGACTCGGGGGGCAAGGAAGGTTGATACAAGCATGTGTTGGCGTCATTTTGGGCTAAAGAAAAATTCCAACAACCATATTTGTGAGCAAAAATGGTGTTGGAATTGGGGGGCATTATTGACACCCTAAATGAGTCAACACATGACAATGAAACGGACCAAAACTAGGCCGAAAATTGGCCAAAACTGGGTTGTTTTTAGGCTGTTTATGGGCTATTTTTGGGCCTAAATTGGGCTATTTTTCGGGCTGGAATTTGGGTTTAAACTGGGCCGAAAACTGGGTTGAAAATGGGTTGCGAAATGGGCCGAAAACTGGGCTGAAAATTGGGCCGTTTTTAGGCTGCGAAAATGGGTTAGAAGATGGATTGAAAATGGGTCATATCATGAAGTTGATTAAAACTAGAAGATTACAAAGTTTGTGGATCATTGGACACTTTTGAAAAAGAGATGTAGTTGAGTTAGTTAAAGTGTTTAGATAGGATTAGAATTTAGGTGTTTTTATCTTTTATTTCTTTTATTTATTTCTAGTTTATCCTTAGGTTAGTTTCAGGTTATAAATAATGTACGAATACCTCTGTTACAGAGGTCCACGACCAATACAAAAATGTTTCTGCTACAATAGCAGTTTTCCTTTATATTTTACTTTTATCGTCTTTTATATTCCCAGTCATTTATTTGTTTTCCTTCAATATCAGTATATTTCAATTCCATGTCATTGCACTTTTCAATTTCTTTTGGTTACCAAAAGTCCTCTTTGCTGAGGCAATCAGAACCTTTCACGAGAGTTGAGTTTTCTCTCTCGTAAATCGCGTGATTTTATTCCACATATTCAAAAGAGACGAAAATCCGTTCCTTTTGAACCGGTTGAACTCCGTTACCGGTTCTGGCATGCCCGCACCCTACGGATACGAAGAAAATTATCGGCCCTACTATTCGGCCGATGATTATTATTTTTCGGAATCCTACAAAAATAATGATTATTATCGGCCCTGCTATTCGGCCGGTGATGAATATTATTTTTCGGAGCGAACAGTAACTCTTGTTAAGCCCTGTTTGGATTACCTTTTCAAACGCTGTTTTTGGCTTCCTGGTGAGAAAAGTTGTTTGAAACAATGTTCGACAAAAATTGTAGAAGAGTTTTTGGACTTTGGAAGAGCGTTTTAAAGAAGAAGGTAGGAGGTACCAAATTTCTCAAAACAACTTATGTTTCTCTTTCTCTTCTGCATGAAGACAGAAGTAGAAGCTATGCAAAATAGGGTTTTAGACTCATAGTTAAAATTTGTCTAAAAAGTGACAAAAACACCCTTGGAGCTAACCTAACTCATTTAATTCATTAGGTACCACACTATTCAATGAAATTAGTACGGTGCAAAGCTAGGTTTTTCAAGTGTTGGCTATTGTGGTCCTGGCCTCCTAATTATGTTTTTCCTTTTCTTGTCGATCCAGTACTTCACTATTTTCATACCAATACAAGTAAAATCCAATCTTAGCACCATTAAAAGCAAAAAACAAAATTGGGACAGTTAAGTTAGATATATAATTATAGAAATATGTGTTATTCTGAAGGATTTTTAGCGGGACCACACTATTCGATGATGTAGAAGAATGAGATATTACTAAAATGAGTCCTCCTAATTGAATTAGGTTGGGCTGTTGATCCTTGGAAGCCCGGGTTCGGGTCCAAACTCAGAGTCCAATAAATACCCATAAACACCTACACTCGAATCCATATATTGTATTGGCCCATATGTAACATAACCAATGCCACAAAATTGTATTAAATGCTTGGTTATTTTATTTCAATGCAAACGCAATAATTCTTCTTTGTTTGCGTATGGATTGTAAACCTCCACTTACATACATGTCAAGAACCTAAACTAATATTGAAACTATTTTATGACCTATATACAATACGACTAAGCTTGAAATCTTAGATACATTGAATTGTATATATAAATATGTATACACACACATAAATATAAATATATAATTTGGAGCACTATATGAGATACAAAAAAAAAACACTAATCTCATTGGAGGGTTCTGTTCCAAAAACAAGCGTCGCCCTATCTTTGAAAGAGTATCTATTGAAAAATTATGTAGTATACATAATTACGAATTTTATGTTTAGATTTTATTAAAGTTTGTCTGCTTGGTTGAGTTAGATAAGGCCGACAATCTCTCCTAATCTTAAATTTTCAAATGATAGTTTATCATTTTTACATAGCATTTTGAGGAAGTAGTTAGCTCATTAACATTCTCGAATTCTTTATGCATTATAGAACACCACAATTCAAAATATTAGTCTAGAACTGTTTTATTGTAATTGGACACATGTAGATATTTAAGCCAATTTTTTGTTCTATTAATAGGGTGGTAAGCTATCATGCAGATATCTCTTCCTTTCTTCCCTTAATTTTTATCATGTTATAAGTTTCACGTTTTGTCTTACCTATTATACTAGTCTCTGACTTATATTTTAAATGTTTTCACTTCGTGCGTTACTAGTAATATGTAATCACATATTTAAATTCAAATAAGAGATAACACGAGATACACCCAAAATTATTGTTCAGCTTGTTTTGAAAGATCATTCTATTATAATTATTATCGAACATTATTAAATAATATACACTCTAATAGATAAATATCTTTCATTTTGAAAATTACAAACCTGTCTACTAATTTTTGAATAAAAATTATAATTAACTTCGATACATCTGTAGAGGAAATCTAACAAATTACAATTTAAAAAGAAAAAAAAAACTAATATGAGATGATTCTATATATCATTTTTTTCAAGATAAGCTGAATAATACCTCAATATATATATATATATATATATATATATATATATGGTGTATGAACATTGAACAACCATATGCTTACTCTTTCACAATAACGTAATAATTAAATTTGAAAATAAAAATAAATTTTTGCACATTAATATACAACTTAGGATCACTTTGAAGAAAAAAGAATTAATAATTTCTTTCTAATGAAGTCCTAAAATATTTCTCTTTGGACCAATGAATCCTATTTTTTAAGATTCATTTCCATAGTCCTAAATTCCTTTTTATATTTTATATTTATTTTTTTATCTATCCTTAGTAAATTCGTTTTGATGATAACATTAGGAATGACAATGGGGTGAAGCGGGGCGGGGCGGGGATCACCTTCCCCATCTCCGACCTCGTTTAATTTCGGGGCAATATAATCGCCCCGCGCCCCGGTATCCCCCGGCCCGGCCTCGGTTAGTATTTTGATTTTTTTATTTTATTTATTCATTTTGTCATTATTAATTTTCTAATTGATAATTTGGACATACACAAATATTAAAACACTAAGCTACTATTTCAAAACTAAGTCTTGGACATATAAAAATATTAAAACACCAAGCTACTGCTTCCAAAATAAGTCTTGAACATACAAAAATATTCAAAATAAGTCACCAAATTAAAACACAAATCTTATATACAAGGGTATATTTGTTATATGTAACATATATAGGGATATTTTTGTAAATCAAGTAAACGGGACGGAGCGGGGCTCCCCCAAATCCGCCCCCGAACCCGGCGGGGGAATTTTTCCAACCCCCATACCCGCCCCCCATTTTTTTAAACGGGTCCCCAAACCCGTGATAAATGGGGCGGGTATTTTTGTCATCCCTAGATAACATTATTCAATAATTCATACATATTTTATTTTTTTATATAAATTTTAGCTACTAAAAATAGTATATTAAGGATTTAAATAATAATTCATCTAATTTAAATTTAATTTAATAAACTTGAATGCATATATAATAACTTTACTAAAAATATAATAAATTACTATATTTAAAAATAATTAAATAAAATTTCATTCAATTTTTATAGTTTAATGTAAGTGTTCGTGCAAAATTTGAATTAAAAATTTATGTTTAATTTAATATCTTTCATATAATTTGATAAGGGCTGGATTATTTAGAAATTCTTACTTTTGGTGTTCTTGTTTTATATAAATTATAAATTACTAAATAATCCATTTACATCCTTATCAAATTATATAGAAGATATTAGATTAAATATAAATTTTTAATGCAACTTTTATATATAGGAATTTTTTATTTTGTATTAAAGTATATATATGGGAATTTTATTATATATATATACATTCAAGTTTATTAAATAAAAATAAAAATAAAAATCAAGTAAAATATTATTTAAAATCGTATTATAATATTATTCGTAACTAAAACTTTTAACAAAATAAATTATGTATTAATTATTGAATAAACTTTTCTCAAAATTAATTTACTAATGGTATAGATAAAAAAAAATAAAGGGTAGTTTGCAACCACACCCCTTGAGGTTTGCATCTATTCCACCTAGATGCAGATTTTCAGAATTTTGACACAAACACCCCCTGAGGTTTGGTTTTGCTTGCCATGACACCCCAAATGACGAAAATACCCTTCACAAAATTCTAAAATATTAAGGGTAATGTGAAATGACCTTTATGCCCCAACCCCAAATATATAAAATTTCGAAAAACATATATATAAATTCAAAAATATATATAAAATTCGAAAACAAATATTTAAATTTTGAAAAAAAAATATAAAATTAGAATAAAATATATAAATTTCGAAATATATATATAAAATAAAAATATATATATAAAATTCGAAAATATATATATATTTTTTGAAAAATATTTAAATTCGAATATATATATTCCAAAATATATATATAAAATTCAAAAAATTATATAATTTCGATAAACATATATAAATTTCAAAAAATATATAAAAAATTCAAAAATATATATAAAATTTGAAATATATATATAATTCGAAAATATATATATAAAATTTGAAAAATATATAAACTCGAATATATATATATTTCAAAAAAAATAAAATTAAAAATATATATATTTTCAAAAACAAAATTTAAAAAATTATATAATTTCGAAAAACATATATAAATTTCAAAATATATATACAAAATTCAAAAAAATATATATAATTTGAAATATATATATAATTCAAAAATATATATATATATATATTTCAACAAAATTCAAAATATATATATTTTCAAAAACAAAATTCAAAAAATTATATAATTTCGGAAAACATATATAAATTTCAAAAAATATGTATATTGTTTTTTGATATATATATATTTTCAAATTATATATATATTTCATATTTTATATATTTTTTGATTTTTATATATGTTTCTCGAAATTATATAATTTTTTGAATTTTGGTTTTGAAAATATATATATTTTGAATTTTTTTTTTAAATATATATATTCGAATTTATATATTTTTAAAATTATATATATATATATATATATATATATTTCAAATTTTATATATTTTTTGAAATTTATATATGTTTTTCGAAATTATATAATTTTTTGAATTTTGGTTTTGAAAATATATATATTTTGAATTTTTTACTTTTTTTTGAAATATATATATTCGAATTTATATAATTTTCAATATATATATATATATATATATATATTTTCGAATTATATATATATTTCAAATTTTATATATTTTTTGAAATTTATATATGTTTTTCGAAATTATATAATTTTTTGAATTTTTGTTTTGAAAATATATATATTTTGAATTTTTTTATTTTTTTGAAATATATATATATATATATTTGAATTTATATATTTTTCAAATTATATATATATTTTTTCGAATTATATATATTTCAAATTTTATATATTTTTTTTCAATTTTTTATATATATTTTGAAATTTATATATGTTTTTTGAAATTATATAATTTTTTTAATTTTGGTTTTGAAAATATATATATTTTGAATTTTTTATTTTTTTTCAAATATATATATATGTATATTCGAATTTATATATTTTTGAAATTTTATATATATATTTTCGAATTATATATATATTTCAAATTTTATATATTTTTTTGAATTTTTTATATATATTTTTCGAAATTTTATAATTTTTTGAATTTTTTATATTTATTTTTCAAAATTTATATATTTCATTCTAATTTTATATATTTTTTTCAAATTTTAAATATTTGTTTTCGAATTTTATACATTTTTTCGAATTTTATATATGTTTTTGAATTTATATATATGTTTTTCGAAATTTTATATATTTGGGGTTAGGGCATTAAGGTCATTTCACATTACCCTTAATATATTTGGAATATTGTGAAAGGTATTTTCGTCATTTGGGGTGTCATGGCAAGCAAAACCAAACCTCAGGGGGTGTTTGTGTCAAAATTCCGAGAATCTGCATCTAGGTGGAATAGATGCAAACCTCAGGGGGTGTGGCTGCAAATTACCCAAAAATAAAAAATAGGAATTTTGGACTTAAGTGTAAAGAAGTATCAAAAGTATGATTTATTGATTCAAAGATAAATATTTTAGGACTTCATTGGAAATAAATCTCAAAAGTAGGACTTATTGGTCCAAAGAAAAATATTCAAAGATAAAAATAGGACTTATGAGAAATTTTTCCTATAAATTATTGTCTTATATTAAATGATTAACTTCATTTACACCCTTTCGGGTTTGCTTTTACTTCAATCACAACTCCCAAATTTGAGAATCTTCATTTACACCCCCTCATGATATGAAATGTCTAAAACACTCTTAAACTAAACACCCCTTAAATCAATTTAATTCTCAAACCAAACATAGAGAGAGTAATTGAAACTTACCTAATAGCTTGATGTTGATTTGTTGATTGAATAAATTCCTTGATAGAAGTTAAATTTAAGTTAGGGTTGTTGTATGATGTGATGGAGAATAAGTTAGGGCTAGATTGGTCTTAACAAATATTATATTTTAGTTAAGTAAGGGTATGTTGGTCTTAACACATATTATATTTGATTATCTAAAATGGTAATGTTATGATATTTTAGTAATATACTATTAATCAAGGGTATGTTGGTCTTAACAAATATTATATTTGATTAGTTAAAATTATAATGTTATGGTAATTTAGTAAAATTTGATAAATTTTAAGAATATTATGGTCAACTTGTGTAACTTGTAAATAAGGTTATACTCTCGTTATTTGTTATAAATAAAATTTATCGCTCATTATTTTTGTAATTATATCCTATTATATATCTAAATCTGTAAATTTTTCTTTAGGAATTAACAAAAAAAATTAGGATGATGTCATGTCTGAGGGGTATAAATGATGTAAATTTTTAAAAATAAGAAGTGTAAATAAAAATTCTCAAATTTAAAGGAGTGTGATTAAAGTAAAACAAACCCCTGTAAATGAAATTAACCCTATATTGAATTCAAATGAAGAGTATGGGTTTGAATTTGTACATCATAGATTAAAGTTTATGGGTTTGAATTTGTACATCATAGATTAAAGTTTATGGGTTTGAATTTGAATTTGTACATCATAGATTAAAGTTTATGGGTTTGAATTTGTACATCATAGATTAAAGTTTATGGGTTTGAATTTGAATTTGTACATCATAGATTAAAGTTTATGGGTTTGAATTTGTACATCATAGATTAAAGTTTATGGGTTGGATTACAAACGATCCCAATCGCATTTGTTAAAAACTAAAAAGTATGTTGATTGTGACAAAGTAATAGTCTCTTACCTAAATGATACTCTCTTTGTCCCAATTTAAGGATCTACATTCACTATTTAATCTATTCCAAAATAAGAAAAGTTAATACTACTTTATTTGGTTAATTTACTAATTTACCCTTCAATAATTCAAATTATAAAATATCTAAACTACAACTATCACATCATTTGATGGAACAAAGGGTAAAATTGGTTTTTCATTCACTATCATACCAATAAAAGTCATCATCTCAAAAAGTTAGATTACCCAAAATGGATCTATAATATGGGACGGAGGGAGTAGAAAATAAAATTAGTTCTCAAAAATCTCAATCAGATTTATAATCTTATAATTCCTCTCTTCCATTTTAAATGTTCATTTTTTTTTTGTCCTAAAATAAATTAGGGATAACAATTGTTGGTGTTGAGTTGAAAAAATGGTATTCTATTAAATGACTATATCTGAACACGACACGATTGATATAAATGTCAGGTATGCTCAAAATTAACCAACCCATTATTTAAATAGATAACCCGATACGACTGATGTAACCCGTTTAATAATTAGATCATCTTTAATTGAACACAATATGAACATACGAACTATTTAACCTGTTTCTTAAAAAATAAAAATAAAATTGAAACGACACAAATTGTTTAACGAATTTGTTAAAAATTTAAATTGAATTTAACATAACTCAATTATAATTTTTTGATATATTTCAACCAATGACTATTTAGAGAATAAAACAAATTAATAAATATATATATAAATAGAAATAAAACTAAGTAAAACGGGTTATTTGGATCACTTGAGCTTTGACCCAAACGTGGTACGAATATTTTTTTTATCTTGTTTAGATAAATTCTTCTATAACTTGAATCCATTTATATTAAACCAAAATTCTTTTAATTTAAGCTTTATCTTATCGTGTCGAATTTTGCAACTTTAGTATCAGTTAGAATGCCAATACAATATGTTTGTACAACATTTCCACTTTAGCATCTTTAATAAGTAAGCATGGATCCCATTCTCTCTCATTAATCTGAAGGGAAAATTTGGTAATGTACTCAATCTTCTTTTTAATAAAGTACTAAAAAAACAAAAAAAAAAAAAACTCTTTAAAAAGTTGAGTTTCCAAAGATAAACTTATAAAACGGAACAAACAAAGTAATAGTTATTCCTAAAAACTAGGGATGATAATGTGGCGGGTAGCCTCGGTAGGAAAATGGTTTGTTTATATTCATTTTTGTCTCATTTAATTTTTTTAAATATTATATTATTTACTGATTTTTTATGGGTTACATTTTCATAAATCATGTCCGCATCATTAACAGTTTACGATATCTGTGTCTGCCCCATTAACACTTAATTCTTATGTCATGTTTGGTATGCAATAATGGAATGAATGGTTATTCCATTTCTTTGTTTGATACAACATAATGAATTGTGAATGATTTTCATTATATTACTAAAGTTATAGAGTGGTCATTCCATTCATTTAATAATGTCTTTAAAATATAAAATTACTTAAATAATCCTCTCACATTTCAAAAAACTAAGCCACCACCAGTGTCGCCGCCATTTCTCTACCACCACCACTGCCACCTTCATAGTCCGTCACTACTATTTCCATTACGTTTTACAATTTGTTTTTGTAAAAAAATTAAAAAATATTATTATTTTGGTTTAATTTTATATTTAATACTAAGAAGGATATTTTTTGAAAGAAAATTCAAGTCCATTCAACTCCTAATATACTTCATATTTACAACAAAATAATAGAATGAAAATGATTATTTCATTCCCACTTTCATTCCATTTCATTCAACCATACCAAATCGACAAGAGAATTTGACAAAAAAAAAGAGAGAAAATATCTAACATATGAAATTCTTTCAAATCATCCTACAATCAAACAATTTTTTTTTTGTATGTATTTGACTACTTGTATTTTATTGATCTTAAATATCAAGCTCAATGAAAAACTCTTATACATATAATAAGTAAAAAATATAATAAAATTAATATAAACAGGGTTGGGCAGGTTATGACGAGTATTTAATAAAATTCGTATTCGTCCCATAACTCGTGACGGGTATTTTTTTTTTTACCGAATTTGCCCATACAAAACAAAAGGCGTTCCCAATCCCTTAAATAAAGAGGCGGAACGGGGCGGAGCTTTGGCGGGACGGTAAAAATTGTCATCCATACTAAAAAACTAGTAAATGATTCCAATATGAGGGAAAATAAAAAAAAATATACAATAAGGGATCAAAAAATATCAAATCATCTATGAAGCACATACACTTTGTTTTAGGTTGCCATACACGTGTGGATACGCCAAAAATACGTGTCCGACACACCAAAAACGTGTCATGATTTTTTTAAAAAAATTATCCACGCAGTGGACACACGGAGGACGCGCATGTCAAATACGCAGTGAGTCGATTGATTTTATAAAAAATAGAAGACTTATGAAGTCCGTAATTTGGTGAATCACTTATGAAATTTCAACACCCCTAATCCAATATTTGGATTTGAAGATACTTGAACATCTTTGTTCTTTCTCATATTGTGAGATAAATTTGAACACCTATTCATTTATTTACTATTCGAAGATGAACAAGATAACACCACAAAAAACATAAGATTTGGTATTTGTATATTCCAATTTTCATCTTCAATCAAGAAATTTTTCACAACATAACAAGAGAGAGATTAAGATATCGGATTTGGTAAATATACATTTGATTCCTTGAATTTTTTTAAACATGTTAGAAAATTCATTTAACCTATTTATTTATTTTTGTTTATAAGTTTATCTAATTCTCATTATTTAAGTGATAAATAAAATATTTGTGCAATATAATATATATATATATATAAAATTATGTTTATTTTTATGAACGTGTCGTGTCTTACTTTTTTGAAATTTATTGTATCAGGTCCGTGTCGGTGCTTCATATCAAATCCTCAAATCGATGTATAAAGGTTCTTAATACATGATTGTTATATATCACAGAAAATGATACAAAACTTTAAAAGAGATAAAAAAACATTTCGAATTCTTACAAGCTCAAAGTTAGTCGAAATTATACAATCATCGGACAAAATTTTTTCAATATCTAAATTGAGGGTGAAGTAAATATTTAATTTACCAAGTCGGGTTGAATCCGAATTACATTCTTAATTAGGCTAATCAATCAACTTATAGAACTCCAAAAAAGAAAAAGAAAAAAATGAACCGTTAAAGATAGGAGTTAGGGCACACAATAACAGTGGATATCACACAAAAAGAAACCCTAATCTAATATTGCTATCTTCTCACTACTCAGTACTCACACAGAAGAACAATAGTCGTTTGACAATTTCTAGAGAGAGAAAGTGAAACTCTATCGCTAAGGAGGCAACAAATGGCGATTTCATTGGGGGTTTTCTCGGGCTTGATGGCCGGTAAAACGGCGACGTTCGCTGTGTCCACTTCTCGGCTCATTGTAGCGCCACTCGCTCCTTCTCGTGTTAGTATGCGCACCTTGCGTACAGTAACCTCCGCCGCCGCGTCGAAGCTGGCGACGGAGCCCGGGAAGCGAGAGCCGAGGGGCATCATGAAGCCCCGCCGTGTTTCGCCGGAAATGCGAGACTTCCTCGGCGGCGTGCCGGAGATCCCTCGCACCCAAGCCCTCAAGCAGATTTGGGCCTACATCAAAGAACACAACCTTCAGGTCTCTCTTATAAAAAAAATATATATATATATATAAATATACGTATGTGTGTGTGGATAAGGTTCATTTAGTTTATAATGTGTTCTTCTTTGAATAGTTTCGTTTAATATTCTCTTATTTTAGTTTAGGTGTGCGTGTGTTGAGTATAATGAACACACACATTCAAGTTGGAATGTGGGTTTTGATACTATAAATTGCTAATAAAACCTTGTTTTTTGCTTCTAACGAGTAAGATTTGATTGGGGTTTTGTAGTTTTAGATGGGTTTTAGTTACTTGATGGGTTTGCACAATGATTATATTATCTTGATGTAAAATACATATTAGTTGCTAATGTGTATTATTGCTGGTTTGTAATTCTTTTTTTTTTGTAGGTGGGATTCTGAGATTAGCACATTACTTAATTCAATATTGTTTAGTTATCAAAGAAGTTCATGATTTTCTTGATGTTTATGTACATGTATATGTATGTATGGTCATAATGGTGCTGGTGTGAGTGTGGTGTTTTGTTCTTATTCTGTAACTTAGTTTGGTTTATGGACAGGCGTACATTAGTGTACACAATTCAGGTATCTTCGTTACAACCCAGTTGGGTTTCTGGAAGTGTCTCTTATGTGACTCTGATGTTTGGTCAATTGGTTGATTATATGGATTTATGTGTTGTATTATGGTTGGGTCGGATTACTTGTTTGTTTTCATGTGACTCTCCTCTGTAACTGTTGGCATTTTTGTTTTGGACTTGACGAACAAGCTTTAGGAATTATGCAGGGAAGCTGTTGAGTCTATAGAATTCATGATTATGAGTGAAAATGGAAATAGATTGATGCTATATGATAAGATTATATCATTTTATTATTGGCTTCATTTACGTAGGGAGTTCATCATGTATGTAGGAAGGAACTTTACTTCATATTATTTACATTACTAATCAAATAGGGCATATGCTTCTGATTTCCTTCCGTTGCCAATCATGAGCAATTAACTTGCTTCTAAACTTTATGTAATCAAATTACATGCCAAATGGTAACAGGAAATTCATTTGGTGATAATGGGTTGATGTCTAATTTATTGGGAGTTTTTTGTAGGTTGTTCGATTTTGTTCATTACTGGAAATAAATTAATCCAACTTTTCTACAGTAAATTTACAAGTGCTTAGTGGAAGATAGCATGTAATGGTCCTTTTAAGCCCTAGGTTGGTTGCTCTGTTAGTGTCCTGCTTGGACAGATGTTATCGATGTGAGAAGGATGTTGGTGACTGATACTGTGTTCAGTGTGTGACAAGTTCTTTTTAACTATTTTCAAATATTGGTACAAGTTCTTTTTAACTATTTTCAAATATTGATGAAGGCCTACAGTTACTTTACGCAGTTGCTTTTGATGGTGACTAACTAGACATATTTTATAGTGTTTCCATTTGGTTGATGAATATGGGGGCTTATGGTTATGTTCATCTTTGTGACCTTTTAGATATTTGTGGGTGCATTCTAGATGGCTAAAAAATGTGATTTCTTTTAAAATTTCCAGTTATTTGATCAATATAAGAAACTAAAATTTGAGATATTATCTATCAATTGTCTCTTGTAATCCTCCGTGAAACTCATTTATGCTTTATTAAATTATTACAGATACTCTGGAGCCTTTTCCTCCAAGATCCTTGGTTTTATTTTATCGTTTTTCCTTTTTGGTTTCTGTTGGTGCAAGTGTACATATCTGTAATACCACAACTTATTTGCAGTTAGTTTGGTACTAACTTGGTTTTATCGTTTTGTTATTAGGACCCTGAAAACAAGAAGATCATTGTTTGCGATGAGAATCTGAAGAAAATATTTGCTGGGAAGGAGCGCGTTGGGTTTCTTGAGATTGCTGGGCTGATCAATCCTCACTTCCTTAAATGAAACAGCTTGCTGGAGAATGGATATAGATTTTGATCACAATCTGGAACTGTTGTTAGGCTTGTGATATTACTCGTAGAAAACTGCAGTGCTGCTTTTTGTAACTTGGGTTGGTTTTCAAGTTTTCTGTCCAGGTGCCTTGATGGGCATTGCAGTCTTTTGGATTATGATAAGTATTGCTTTTGTAGGCTTCTAAAGCTATACTTACAGTCGACTATTGATGTTTGCCTCATCAATGTCTTCAGATTCTGTAATTATTTCCATGCTATAATTTAATTATCTCGTTTGCTCACACTGCAAATCTTGGGTTATTCAGAATAGCTGTGCTTGCATCGAACTTCATTGGTTCTGCCTAAGCTCCATCTCGGAGACGCATAACATACTCTGATATGGAGTGTGTTTCAATGTGCTGATGATGAAGCGCTATTCTATTCGTTCTAAATAATTTTTGCTGGTTGATTCTTCAATAGTTTTCGTAGACATTGTTTTTTATGCCTGTTGAATTTGGTTGTGTTTTTGGAATTTTAGGTGAGCAGATTGATTTCTAATACCGGTCAACCTCGATGGAGCATTACTTACATTCAGAGACACGCTAAGCTCAACAATTAACGGTCAATACACGCAAAAACTAGACCAAAATTTTAAACCCCATTCCACTTTCAAGCTAAAGACGACTTTTATTGAAAGAATGAAAAAAATCACAGGAAGTCAAAATCAATGACCAAGAACAAAGTAATGTGCCATTAGAAAGTTGTAACCCTACTCTTCCCCCTTAACAACGACCTTGATATTTACTTAAATTCCTTAGAAAACCCCTCTATATCTAATTCTACCACATATATATAACTTCTACTCTGCAACTCTATCTGGTACCACTGCTTAAGTTATATATATACATGCATATAGAATTCATCGAACTATGTGATGTAGATCTTCCACAGCTCCACCTTCATTAGAGGAAAAGATGTCCACTGGTGCAGTAGTGCAGCTAATAGTATTATGCTTGATTCTACCATTCCCGGAGCCATAATGGTGATCGAGATATAAAACGATCACAGTGATATCGTCGTGAAAATGGCGCCTAATTCCCTTTTCAATCTTCTTTATGTCACTGTATCTCATCTCCCTCTTCTTTGCAGCCTGATTAAGGGCAGCTCCCACCAACCTCTTAGCTATTCCCTGCAAAAATTTCACCAACCAATACTACCATGTCAACCTTATTGCCACACTCAAACTAATAAGCTTCAACCGACGCTAGAAAAATCCATTTTAAGCATAATTATTCTTCCTTCTGCTTATTATAAATTAAAGAAACGTGTTTTTAATCTTGATAAAATATTTCAAATAAGATCACAGTAAATTAACATCCCTTTTGTAAGTTCACTATGCGAAAAAAGTTTGAATTGAATCATTTCCTTTCTGCAGGTGCTAATAAGCCATTAACTGAAGTTCTTTATTAAGCGAATAACTGACTGATGCAAGCAATGACAGAACAGTAATGTTCATACGAAGATAGACAAGGGTACTCACAGCTCTCGGGTTCTTAAACACAATCTCTACAGCTTCTTCATCACTCAAATGTTCCCAGAGACCATCTGAAGCGAATATCAGAAACAAGTCTCGCGGGCTTATCTTTCTTTTAAGGACTGAGGGTTCTGCTGTCATTACAGCTCGTTTCAAAGGAACAGGATTTCCAAATTGCTGGAAAAATGGGTCTCTGTTAAACTCGGGTTTCTTTAGGTAAGCATCTCCAATAGACCTTGACACCTGAAAAGAACAAAGTACTTGAATTAGCATCTTTTGTTACATGTTAAGTTTAGTATGGAAGGCAATAAGACAGTGAAAAGAGACTTGACATCTACCAAAACAATAAATTAACCTGGAAGCATATTAAAATACAATTCATCCTGTCAACATATAATCAGAGGACACAACCTGAACAGGTTGACCCAACATCAACAAGTATTAAGTCTCATGTTTAATTCCTACTTAGTGCAAAAAATTTGTTAGGGCCACGACCGCCTAACTGGATTGTTGCTTTGCTCCAGCCTCGTGGATTAATCGGGGTGAAAGCGTCGAAAAAAAAATAATAATCAGACAGTAAGTCATATAGTATGTTTTATGAGATCCACATGTTCATCTCATGCATACAAGACTGCTTTTGGCTACAGCTGCATGCAAAGGTGGACCAAGAAGCAGATCGTGTGATCCCTGGAAGAATAGGGAGCGTATAAAACCTCTTAAATCATAGTTGACCCATTCGATGAGGGAAGATAAATTTATTTTCATAAAGCAAAAGAGGAGATTATAGATTAAAGGAATGGACAAAACAGGGGACCGCGATAAATGAAGAGCTGACTTAACTCCAGTATGGGACATTCAACTTAAGAAGTTGATGGAAGGAGATACAAACAACAAACAAGGAATATAACAACACATAACTTTTAAGTCTGTCATTAAACATATAATACAATATTTTCACATTCCTCACTAAGAGTATACATGTTTTCCAAATTGTAATTTGAGCATGAGATTTTTTTAAGGGAGTGAAACTTGCTACTAATTTGGTTTATGCGACGTTCTGCTATTTACTCACTTTCTTTTTCCTTTTTATTTTTCTTCTGAAGTTATGCTACTTACTTTATTTTATTCGTCTTTTTATATACACTATTTACTCAATCCAATTCCCTTCACAAACAAATTCTCGTCCGGTACAGTGTTTGCCAATCAACTTCATATGGAGGCAGAAAATTTCACGAGGATGTGCACTTATAAGAAAGACGGTTTGAGAAGAATTGAGTAAGACGTCCTCCACAAAAGCCAAGTAATGAACTTAACTGAACCCAGCCTTTTCGCAGCTATTCATGGTGGGTTACCTGAATCACGTCATGCCATTCAGTTCTATCCTAAGATATGACATCACTCATACCTTATGTCATTGTATTTTTCTTCCCGTCTCAGCTGAAATTAATTTTACATTTTGTCACACAACTAATCAAGAAATTAATAGTTCCGTATAACAGCTCACAACTTAATGTTGCTGTTGTCAGTACAAGTCATCAGGCATCAAGAAAGACAATTGTAACATAAATGCCATCTTATTCAAATTCATCACTACAGGGAATATGGCTGTGAAGCACTAATATGAGACTTTTTTGGGCATTCGATTCAATTTCTAGGAGTTTTCATCATGTTGATTCGGCTATCTATCTATCTATCATGTTGATGTATTACATATATTAGTACCTAAAAAAACATAAAGCCCACATAAAGAACATGACATGAAAGCTGCTTTAAATACCTGAATTATCCCCAATATTCTCCAAACTCCACGGCAGTAGACAACGATAGGCGAATCATCAGGATGAAGTGCCTCGACCTCCTTCCTCACCTCCTCACATGAAACATTGTGATCATTCGATAACCGTTCCGCCACCACCTTACTCCTCGGCTCCTCTGAAATTCTCCGTCCTAGAACCGCCCTCGAGTCTCCCAAATTCGCCACATACAATACATCGTTCTTAATTACACCAACCAGACAACACGATCCAACTGTAGCAATTTGTGGCCGAAGTGGCAACCCTCGCTTCACTAAATGCAAAAATTCCTCCTCCGTCGCATTAAATGCTTTCTTTATCACATCTTCTGATAATCCCCTTTGCTCAGCGGCATATTCTACAACAAATCGTAATCAACATGAAGATAAACTTCTTAATACTCTGTTATTCAACAGCACTTCAATTAATCCAAACATTAACAAAAAGGACCAAAACTGTTACACTTTCAAGTTGCAAAAACATTTTATACAGTGACAAACCAAAATGAAATAGATCAAAAAACAAACACTAAAATAAATAAAATGAAGAACAAATTACACAATTGATGAACAACTATATAAAATAAAAATAAATATCAAAATAAACATCATAGAATTAAATTGACAATTCGAACACAGAGCATACACCGATTCTTCAATTAATTCAAACATTGACAAAAAGACTAAAATTTCAAATTGCAACAAACATTCTACAGAGTGCAAGACCAAAATTAAATAGATTACAAAAACAAACACTGCCAAAACAAAAATGCAACGAATTACACCAATTCTAACAAAGTGAAATCAATCAGCATAGAGAAAATTCAAAATTCAAAAAAACACAGTACACACAGTGTTCAATCGAACAGTTTGCAGAGACATAAGAATCAGATTAGGGTTTATAGAAAGATTACTGTGGATATAAGGGAAGAGGTGTCTGTTTACAAAGCGAGAAGCTTCAGGACCGCCGTGACCGTCGTAGACACCGACGTAGGTGGCGGAGGGCAACGCCAAGACTTGGCTCTGGTCTTCGAGACTCGAATTGGCCTGCACGACGGCGACGGAGAATTGGCCGGAGGCGTGAGGCTTCAAGTCCGCGTGCCACAACAGTTCGTCACTACTCCGCCATTCCAAACACCTCTCAATCGGCCGGCAAAATGATCGTAACATCTTCTATATATCTGTGTATATGTATATACGTGTATATATATATGTATATGTGTATATTGATTGATGTGTGTGAGAATGAATGTTGGTGGTATATATGAGGTGTGTGAACAGTTAATTTAGAGAGAGAAAGTGGATGTGTAGAGATAGAGGGAGGGGGAGTGGGTAAACAGGGGAAAGGTAACATGAGAGAGAGTCGCGGGGAAGACGCGTTAGAAGAAGAGGACGAATGACATATCACCACATCACACAACCCGCGTTACACGAAAAGCTTCTAAAAACATTACTTGGACCTTGTTTCTTTGCCTATAAATCTCCTATGCAGCACTGTAGTTTCTCAAATTCCACTATGTCACAATCAAGGTCACGATCGTGATCCTAGACCTAGGACCTGCAGATGATTTAAATCCCACCAAAATTATTCATAAAGGTAGAATTTGAGTAGAATTGGGTATACCCAATTTTGCTATTTTAGAAAAAATTTGGGGTAAAATAAATAAAATTGTAATATTCTATAAAAAAAAAATTTAATTTTTTTTTTTTTTTTTAAAGGTAAGCTTTTCACACACCATTTTATATTCACATGTATTTTTTAACTAAAATAATAGTTTTAGGGTTGAGTCATTCATATGAAGCTTTAAACATTAATACATGTGAATAATTAAAGGTTCAATATATTGAAAACAAAAATTTTAATATTATTTAAACTTTCATATGTTAAAAAAATCAGAAATAAATTACATTAAATAAATTATATGTTCCAATTAATTTTAATTTTTAATTTCAAATTTTTTTAATTTAAATTTGTAATTTTATCATATGAATTATAATTTTTTCTTTGTTTATTTGTATGCTTTAGTGAAAGAAATTCATGAAATAGATGATGATGAAGAATTTTGTAAGATGAACATCCATGATGTTGATAATAAGGAGGGTAGTAGTAGTGATGTTGGCGATGAGGATTTTGATGGAGATTGTGAATTGGATGAAGACTTTGACCATAACAATAATCTTATTGAACAGTGATGTTGTGTACGAGTAACTTTGTGTTATAAGTTGGTGGTTATTTATTATTTTGAGTTAATATAATACATTGATGGAATTTATATTAAGTTTGTTAAATGATATTTGTTTAGGCTTCTAAAATTTGTGTTTTAATTTTAATTTTATATTTTAAATTAGTTTTAAAGCTTTTAAGCAAATAGTAACATGATATAATTCAAATATTTGCACATTGATATGATTTTAAGGTGGTGTTTTTATTTATATAAATTATTTTGAGTATTTTTTGTTGTATTATAGAGATATTATTGTTTATGAAGTGAAATTGAATTATTTTTAAATTATACGATTTGCGATTCTACGGACCCAAAACAATCCTACCTAAACTCTCGATTTTGATCGTCTTGGTCACCATGTAAGTTTTGTAAACCTGTAAAATGATTCATTCATTTTAATTTTTTTAGAGAATTATAGAAGACAGTTATATGAAAATAAGTCTCTTTATAACTAAGTTTTTTTGTGAATAGTTTTCAAAAACCTATTCACAAAAAACATATATAATTACTTGAACAAAAAAATTAAAAATAAGAAATTAATTAACAAGACAAGTTGCACTAGTGAAATGCAAAATGACGTAGGAGAGGTTATCTAAGAGATAGGTGGTGAGTTTGGATATGGTCATGCGTTGTCACCAACCTTGAAGAGTATAGTATGTTCACAAGTAATACACAATTTTCATGGTGTGTAAAAGAAAATAATAATTAAAGCATAGAAGGCTTTGTATTTTTAGGTAAAGCTAGAAGATAGAATTTTGTAGTCAAAGCTATAGTTGACCATGTGATCGGACCATTGGCATGGTTTTCCATAAAGTACACCCATATAAGATCATTTCAAATGAGAGCTACCTATGCTTCAAGTGGATTCTACCTCATATACCACTATGGAAAAATGTTGCAGGAAATTGAGTTCGAGTTCTAGAGGACTTGGAACCATGCTTTTTATTGATCTCGGTTGTGGTTGTGGTTGCGATAATAATTCAACGAATTGGGGCAGTTGGAGTTGTGATAATAATTCATCAAGAATATTAATATTATAATTAATTATTGTACAATATAATTATATCAACATATTCTAAAATCGTTATGAACCGTAAAATATGTAATATACCAATACTGCAAACCATGATGTTAGCACGGAATTTATTCTGATATTTACACAAAATAATCATTCTCAAATTGATTGATGTATTTTTTTAGGTAATTAATTTGCTCAATCAAATTTAAAAAATAAAGACTTATTAAGAGTACAATCCATGCGAGGTCAAAAATAGTGTGTTATATAATTGTCATAAAAAAATTATAAAAAATAAAAAATATATATATACAATTAAAAAAAAAATTTGCAAGTAATCGCATTACATGGAGACGATTAATTTTGTCAGGTTAGAATTGTAAGTGTCAAAATTTTGAGTAGGCACCCTAAAATTAACACCACTTGAGCTTTAATCTTAGAGGTAAAAAAATTTGCTTTAAAATAATCATTTCCATGCTTTAATTCTTTTTGTATTTTTTACATATTTTGGCAGAATTAATAGAAAAAGTCGTGAAAAAACAGAATTGCATAGAGTTTGAGTATGTGAAATTAAAAATATATTGCTGTGGATGTGGAGACCACTTAATGCATGTTGTTTTCACATTGTGTTGACTACTCAAATTAATGGATGAATTCATAAATTTTGTATGTGGAAAGAAGAACCGTGCCCATAGTTTTTCTACTTACATCACACGGCATGATGTGAGATTCTTACGTAATTGACCAAAAATTAAGGGGGTGTTTGTTTTTTTGGTTATGAGTTCATTTGGTCTGGTATGATCTTGGTTTTTAGAGATTAGATCATATTTGTTTTAATTTGGTCATAAAAATTGGCATACCAAATGGGATCAAATTGAACCAAAAAGAGTATTTTTGGACCCAGCTTTTTGTTGGGTCAAGTTGGTCTGGTTTCAAAAATTGGTAACCAAAATTAAAATTTTGAGACACCAACACCCAACAAACAAAACAAAACAAATTAAATAATACATAAAAATAAATAATAAATATAATAATAAATAATAATATAAATAACAAATTAATAAAATATATTTATACATTTATAAAAATAAATGAATAAACAATAAGTATAAATAATAAATAAAATAAAATATATTTATGAATAAAGTAAAAATAAATGAATAAATAATAATAAAAATAATAAATAAATTAAAATATATTTATAAATTAATAAAAATAAAATAATGAATAATAAACAAAATGAATTAAATAATACATAAAAAATATAATAATAAATAATGAATAAATGAATAAATAATAAATTAATCAAATATATTTATAAATTAATAAAAATAAATGAATAAATAATAAATTAAATAAAATATATTTATAAATAGTAATATAAATCTATGAAGCACGAACACTTCGTATAGAGTTGTTGTACTCGTGTCGGACGCACCAAAAATACATGTCTTGACTTTTTTTAAAATTGGACACTTAGTGGACACTCAGAGGATATGCGTGTGTTGGACATGTGGTGGATCGATTAATTCAATGAAATATAAATGTCTTATGGAACCGATAATTTAATGAATCATTTTTGAAACTTCAACACATTTAATTCAATTTTTGTTTTGAATATATTTGTTTTTCCTCATCTTATGAGAGGAATTAGAGCATATATTCATTTATCCACTATTCAAAGAGGAACAAGATAACATCACAAATAACTGAATATTTGGTATTTATACATTCCAATATTTGTCTTCAATCAATAAATTTTTTACAATATAACGAGAGAGAGACTAAGATGACGGATGTTGGGGAAAATGCATTTGATTCATTGGATAATAGTAAAATGAAGAATTTTGAACATGTCACGCATTTCATTTAATTTATTTGTTTAATTTTATTTATAAGTTTATTTGATTCTCATTGTTTAAGTGATAAATGAAGTAGGCCGTGTCGTGTCCTAATTTTTTGGAATTTGTGATGTCGTCGTGTCCGTGTCCCGTGTCCATATCCGTGTTTCATAGATTTAAATAATAAATTAAATAAAATATATTTATTAATTCATAAAAATAAACAAAAATAATGAATAATAAACAAAATGAATTAAATAGTAATATATATAATATAATAATAAAAGAATAAATAATAAATTAATAACATATATTTATGAATTAATAAAAATAAATAATAAATAAAATAAAATATATTTATAAATAGTCTTGTTCCATTTTTCTCAAACCGAGACCGCTTAACAAATATACTTTCAGTTTAAGGACCAAATCGGATCGGACGAGACCAGACTAGACTGTAAGGCCATGTTTGGTAGACGGTCTTTCTGGTCTGGTCTGGTCTAATCTGATCTGGAAAAGTCTGTTTGGTAAGCGGTCTGGTCTTACTATTTATTTATTATTTATTATAATATTTATTTATGTATTATTTATTTATTTATTTATTATTTCTTCACTTTATAATATATTTTATTATTTTATTAATTTAATATTAATTTATTATTATTATACTCATTTTTTATTATTATTATGAAGTATTTATTCATTATTATATTTACTTATTATTTTTTATTATATTTATTTATTATTATATCTATTTATTATTTATTATTATATTTATTTATTTATTATTATTTATTTCATTTTGTTTATTATTTATTATTTTTATTATATTTTTAAATATGTTTTATGTAATTTATTATTATTATTTATTATTTAGTCCATTTATTATTATTATTATATTTATTTATTATTATTGTATTCATTTTTTATTATTTTTATGTTTTATTTAATTTATTATTTATATTATTAATTATTAATTATTAATATTTATAAATATATTTTATTATTTATTCATTTATTTATTATTATTATATTCATTTTGTTTATTATTTATTATTTATATTTTATTTTTAAAATATGTTTTATTTAATTTATTATTATTATTTATTCATTTTTAATTATTTATAAATATATTTTATTAATAAGACCAGACCGGACCACCAGGAACCACCTTTTTTTTTTTGTCTGAAATGAGACCATTTTGGTCTGATTTGGTCTTACTTGGTCTAACCAAAAATTTGGGACCAATGTTACCAAACACGGTCTGGTCCCATAAAACGCAAGACCAGACCAGACCACCTGGGACCAGACCACCTACCAAACAGGGGCCTAAGTATGACTCTGGTCCATGTTAAGTGCTACCGATTTTAATAAAATAAAATACAATATTACATCATAACTCACAACTGTTCTAATAGAGGCCGTTATATAATATATATATATATATATATATATATATATAGCTATTAAAATGCAAAAAAAAATCCCCAAACTACAACTAACCCCTTTGAATTATTAATTTGTTGCAATTTGTCCTAATTCCATCACAAAAGATTATAATATCCTTTTTATTCAATTTATCAATTCCTTACATTATATCTATAATATTTTTCTTATTTAGAATATTGAATACACCCTTAACTTAATTGTATTAGAATTAATATATCCTCAAACCCAAAAAAAAAAAGAAGAAGAAAAAAAATAGAGTTATAATTAATTACTTTATTCTAGAATAATTAACTTGTTATTAACATTTATTTGATTTAAATAATAAAAATTTATTATCCTTGTCAAAACATTTTTTATGCCAAAATAAAAACTTATTTTCATAGACATATGTTTATAAATGACTCAAGATTTACTTGAATAATAAACACATTTTAATTTTCTCATGTAATATGTATAAATTATTTTGAATAATTACTTAAGCATTTTAAATATTTTACTTATTTTTTTTACTTTAACAACGTAAAATCATTATTCAAATAATTAATTATATAAAAATAGGTGTAAATTTATTGAATGGATAATATCCATCAAATTAGTATCAATTATTTCATTATTTATGCTAATAAGAATAATACATTAAGTTAAATTCAACAAAGAAATGGTATTTTGATAATTTAAGAAATATTTTTAAGAAAATGGGGTAGATTGCAACAAAATAGGATAGTTCAAGGGAGTTTATTGCATTTTACACACACATATATTTATATATAGCATCCATATGTATATGTATTTACAAGTTACACACTTATAGGGCGTCAATCTAGCAAGACAGAACAATATATAAATTTAAGAATTTTATCTATATTTTTCTTCTTTTTTCTCCCTTTTGTTATTTTCTATCATTTTTTTCTTTGATATTACATGCATAGAATAATATTGTAAGAGTGGAAATGTCCAAGCCCAATTGGGCCCATCAGGCACCAGATCCATCGGGCTGATGGCCCAGTAAGAATCTTGTAAGCCCACTGCATCTTTGAATTCCTTTGGAAGATTGAAGTAGTGATGTAATCCAGGCTTCATTGCCTTAATGGGCCTCAAGCCCATCAAAATAATGTATATAAAGAAAATCAAAAATTAATAAAAGCATTCTCTTTTGTGTTGTGCAAATTTTGGCATTTACACATTGGCGCCGTCTGTGGGAAGACGAGGGGGAGTTCCTGATTTTTCAAATCTGCCATTCGGGATCGCCTCCTTCTTCCCATCTCAAAAAGCTGAGTTTGTTTGTCAAACAAAAAATCAACTACCACTTTCAAAAACCTTCATTCACTACCCCCCCCCCCGAACAGAGATGCCAATCACTCGTTCACAGACAGACGTTCAACCCAATGCAGATAATCGTGCAGAGGGTTCCATGGAGCAAATTCTTTAACGCTTGATAGCTGTTGAGGAACGTAGCATGGCCTTGGAAAGGCAGAATGCGGAGCTCATGGTGAGGTTGGCTCCACAACCTGCTGTCCCACCGGTAGTTGCAGATGACCCTCCGGCGGTGGCGGCGGTCGACCATTCTCTGAACCAGCAGGGCAGCGACAGACCTGAGGAACATGCCGAATCTTCTCAGCGCTCAAGAAAGGCTCCAGCAGCCGATGAGTCCATAACCCCTCAGAAACTTCAAGCAATGATGGATGAATTCCAAAGAAAATTTCTCGGGGACTTGAGGTCCCGATCTACCGATGACATGGCCGTCCAGGCGACCACTGAATTGATACAGTTACCTTTCGCCCACGAAATAACCCAAGAGCCTTTCCCGAAGAAGTTTGTTATGCCACAGTTCATCCCTTACGATGGCACAAGGGACCCCGAAGAACACGTATACCAGATCCATCAAAAGATGACCCTGTATGCTGAGAACGAGTCCCTGCTTTGCAGAGTGTTCTCCACAAGCCTTGCTGATGCCGCTCTATTGTGGTTTAAGAAGCAGCCACCCCGATCCATTGGCAGTTGGCAACAGTTGACCAGGCTCTTCATCGCCCAGTATCATGGAAACAAGAGACAGAAGAAGACCATATCCTACCTCTTCACCGTGATCCAGGAGAAAGGAGAGTCATTGAAAACTTTTCTATCCCGATTCAACATCGAATCCTCTTCTGCGGATAACTGTGACCAGCACTCTGCAGTTGAGGCATTCAGGATGGCCCTCATTCCAGGAACTAAGTTCCATCAGTCTCTGGTAAAGCGCCCTCCATCGGGTATTGGAGAGCTAAACTCCAGGGCCCAGGGTTACTTAAGAATTGAAGAAGAGAAACTGTCAGGCAAATGAGGTCAGCCTTAGTCAGTGTTGAGATTCAATCCAGGGATCGATTGACCGATCGAAAGCGATCAGCTCCACCGGGATCATCAACCCTACCGGGCTCGTCAGTACCACCGGGATCATCAGTCCCAAAACCGTTCAAACTCCCCAGATTCGAAGAAAGGTTGACACCCCTGAAGGTTAGCCTTGTGAAACTTTACCAGGAGAACAAAGCCAAAGGAATTTTCCAGCAACCCCCAACCATCAGACAACCACTTAATCAAAGGGATAAGTCAAAACACTGCGCTTTCCACAGCGATTTTGGGCACATCACAAACGAATGTCGTAACCTAAGGCAACATGTGGAGACGTTACTGCTTCGCGGGGAACTCCGAGATTACGTCCATCGGGACAGACCAAAGACTGACCAACGGGCCCTTAGCACCCCCCGTAACTCCTCGGACGCACGGCCGATCAAGGTCATTAATATGATTTACGGTGGCCCCCCATCCAAGGAGACCGAAGGATCACGCCGGACCCATCTTCGGAGAGCTCACAAGATGATGAGGGTCAACGAAATCAGCGGAGCCCATCATGGAGCAGAGGAAACTTAGATCACTTTCTCTGTGTCGGACCTTCGGGATGTCCAAACCCCGCATGAAGACCCTCTGGTTGTGACCCTAATGGTGGCTAACTGTCTTGTGAAAAGGGTCATGATCGATCTTGGGAGCAGTGCCAACATCATCACCAAGTGGGCTTTTGAAAAGCTCAAAATCAATCCATCTGAAGTTATGGCATCCCGGTGTCCCATCGCCGGTTTTGACGGAAGTCAAATCGAGCTGATCGGGGAAGTTCAGTTACCAGTATCTGCCGCTCAGAGGACCCTAAACGAGACATTCGTTGTGGTGGATGCCAAACCTTCGTATAATCTGCTCATGGGAAGGGGATGGATTCACCGAATGCAAGGTGTACCTTCGACTCTGTATCAGGTCATGAGATGTTTATGCCCCGACGATATAGGTACCATTGATGTCAAAAGTGACCAGGTGGCCGCCAAGGAATGTTATGCGGTCACCCTGAAGGAGATCCGGAAAGTGAAAGCCCCAGTGGCGCCCCACTCCAAGGAACAGAGCTCAGGATCCAAATAACAATTAAAGGAGGGGGATCCGGGCATCCCAATTGTGGTTGAACCGTTGCAGCCGGTCTATGTTGTGCCCGATAGTTCGAAAAAAGTTACTTTTGCAGGTACAAACCTCACCGATCCTGAATTTAAGGAACTAACACAATTGCTGCAGGACAACTTTGATGTCTTCGCATGGGAGCATACGGACATACCGGGGATCGATCCCGATGTTTCCCAGCACTCATTGCATGTTGACCTGAATGTCAGACCTATCAAGTAAAAGCAGAGGCGCATGGGGGCACATCGGAACCAAATTATCGTAGATGAGGTATCCAAATTGCTCCAGGTTGGCTTCATCAGGGAGGTTAGATATCCCGAATGGATGGCCAACGTAGTGGTTGTGCAGAAGAAGAATGGCAAATGGAGGGTTTGCGTTGACTTTACTAACCTGAACAAGGCATGCCCGAAGGACAACTTTCCACTGCCAAAGATTGACCAGATGGTTGATGTTACCGCTGGTTATGATCGTCTAACTTTTTTGGATGCTTATTCAGGTTACAACCAAATAAAAATGAACCCGATGGATGAGGAAAAAACCTCCTTCATTACTGAAACATGTACATACTGCTTTAAAGTTATGCCTTTCGGACTGAAAAATGCAGGGGCCACTTTCCAGAGGTTGGTCAACAGGATCTTTAAAGGTATGATGGGTACAGTAATCGAGGCCTACATCGATGACACTGTGGTTAAGAGCAGAAATAAGGAGGACCATCTCACCCACCTGCGCCAAGTGTTTGCCACCCTCAGGTCACATGGCATGAAGCTTAATCCAGCGAAATGCTATTTTGGTGTCTCATCTGGGCAGTTCCTGGGGCACATCGTGGACCGGACCGGGATCCAGGCCAGCCCGACACAAGTCAAGGCCCTGATAGAAATGAAGGAGCCCCGGACACATAAAGACGTTCAAGTCCTGACGGGAAGAGTGGTTGCACTTAGCAGATTCATTTCACGACTCACTGATCGATGCCGACCATTCTTTTAGGCAATAAAGGCGAAGAAATGAGATATCTGGGGTCCTGAACAATCGGAGGCCCTGGCGAGGTTAAAATAGTACTTGACCATGCCCCCAATCCTGTCCACACCAACTCCCGATGAAGTCTTATACCTGTATTTAGCAGTATCCTCTGCGTCAACCAGCGCCGCCCTCATCAGAGAGGACGAGAACCTTCAAATGCCAATATTTTACACCAGCAAATCCTTGGCTGAGGCAGAAACCAGATACAACAGGCAAGAAAAATTGGTTATGTCACTGGTGAATGACAAGAGAAGGCTAAGGCATTACTTCGAATCCCACCCGATCGTCGTCCCAACAGTTACACCCCTACGGGTTATTATGTCAAAGCCTGAGCTCTCAGGGTGAATCTCTAAATGGGCCATCGAATTGGGCATATACGATTTAACATACATACCCCGGGTTTCCATCAAAGGACAGGCAGTAACGGACTTTTTGCTCGAAAGTGAAACTGAAGAGCCAGACCAGAAAAGTGAACCGAACACATGTAAGATTTTTATGGATGGATCAACCAATTTTTCCGGATCAGGAATTGGTTTGGTAGTCTTGACACCTGATGGGACACGCCTTCATATGTCAGTGCAACTATAGTTCCCAGCCACGAACAATGAGGCGGAGTATGAGGCCGTCGTATCCGGATTGAGGATAACCCGAAGCATTCAGATTCAGTCCTTAGCAGTACATAGTGATTCTCAGCTGGTTGTCCGTCAGATCAACGGGGAGTATGAAACAAAGGATCCGAAAATGGAGTCGTATCGGGCACTCGTTTTGAAAGAAACATAAAGTTTTCAAAGAATAACCTTCACCCAAATCCCCAGGAGCGAAAACTCTGAAGCTGACCACCTGGCCAATCAGGCATCTTCAGCCGGAGAAGACCTGACCTGGGTTGCACTGGTGGATTCTATTCAGAGGCCCAGTATTCAGGAGCCCGAACGAGTAATGCTTATCCCATGGGAGCCCAGTTTGATGGATCCCCTAATGGATTACCTGCAAAATGGAACTCTTCCGGAAAACAAAGCTGAAGCTTACAAGATCAGGAGGAATTTAGCCCGATACTCAATCATAAACGGGCAACTCTACCGAAAGTCCTTTTCAGGTCCTTACCTGAGATGTATTACACCGTCAAAATCTAGAGCAGTGATGCAGGAAATTCATAGTGGGGCTTGTGGAAACCACTCCGGCGGCAGATCCCTTGCCCATAAGATACTCTCTCAAAGGTACTTTTGGCCCTATTTGTCACGGGATGCCGAATAGTACATCCGAAGATGCAAGCCATGCCAAATGCACGGGGACGTTATCCATCGGCCACCTGAGTTCTTACATCCCACTATAGTACCGCACCCATTCACTCGATGGGGAATGAATATAGTGGGACCCCTCCCGAAAGCAATCCGGTCAAATGCCTACGTCCTTCTGGCCACCGACTATTTCATAAAATGGGTGGAAGCGGAAGCCTATCCCACCGTCAAATGCATCCACGTCATCAAATTCATATGGACCCACATAATATGCAGATTCGGGCTACCGAGGACGATCTGATGGATAACGGGACAAATCTGGACTACAAGGGTGTTAGAGCATTCTTTGCCGAGCATGGTATCAACCAGAACACGTCTTCCGTGGGCTACCCACAAGGGAACGGGCATGCGGAAAGGACAAATCGAACTATATTCAATACCATGGCCAAAAAACTTGAAAAAGCCAAAGGGGCCTGGCTAGAGAAATTGCCTGAAGTTTTCTGGTCAAATAGAACGACTCCGAGACCCCCTTTGCCATGGCGTACGACACTGAAGCTGTGATTCCGACAGTGATCAGGGTTCCAACCCTCCGGAACGAGGCCTGGGTTGAAGGACCAGGTAACCAGCACCTGGCTCAGAATCTTGATCTTCTGGATGAAAGATGGGAGGCTGCCGGGATCAGGCTAGCCGCCTACCAACAGCAAGTCCGGAACCACTTCAATCAAAGAGTCAAAAGAAGAGAGTTTCAGGTCGGAGACATGGTCCTTAGGCGAAAAATCAGGCTCGTAGGCAAGCTTAGGGAGCCCTGGGAGGGCCCCTTCACCATTACCGAAGTCATCGGTTGCGGAGCATACCGAGTCCAAAGGAATATTGATGGCGGAATGGAACCAAACTCCCAGAATGCCTCTCGCCTAAAGAGGTACTACCCTTAATGGGCCAAGTTTTGTTTTTACTTTGATCTTTTTGTAAAAATGTTAGAGTACCTGATCAGTAAAAATCATTATTATGGCAAAATAAATCATAAATATCTACTGAAACGCATGAACAAACGAAGTGTTGCATTGTCTTTCGCACGGCCTGATGTGCCCGAAGACACAACACAGATCCTGAAAAGATCATAGTTCCAAAAACAAACTAAGTGTTGCATTGTCTTTCGCATGGCCTGAAGTGCCCGAAGACACAACACAAATCCTGAAGAGATCATAGTTCCAAAAACAAACTAAGTGTTGCATTGTCTTTCGCATGGCTTGAAGTGCCCGAAGACACAACACATATCCTGAATAGATCATAGTTCCAAAAACAAACTAAGTGTTGCATTGTCTTTCGCATGGCCTGAAGTGCCCGAAGACACAACGCAGATCCTGAAGAGATTAAAGTTCGAAAAACAAATCAAGTATTGCATTGTCTACCGCATGACTTGAAGTGCTCGAAGACACAACACTGATCCTGAAAAGATCGCAAAATTTGTGAAAATAAACTAAGTGGACAAGAACTATGATATTATAAACATTGGAAAAGTCAACTGGACAAAAGCTATGATACTTCATTTAAAATGGGCCCCAGTGGCCAAGGCTTACAATATGCTCAATAAATGCAAAATCCTAAAGGCCAACACCGGTGCCCGACTCATCGGGATTCACTGGAATGATGCTCCCATCAGGAGCTGGAGGATCAGAGGGGGCGGTGATGCTCATCCCCGGGAGAGGCTTAGTCAGGAATTCGCATAAACGAACGTCATCCGGACCACCGACAGGATCATCGTACGGTGGAGTGATGCCCAAGTTTTCATCCAACTTTCCCTCTGAAGCGAAGTCCATTTCCTCAGCAGGCTTCTACATGTCATTGAAACATGACCTCCAACCGAATCCGATTCGGTACTAGGAAGTGTCGCATAAACGCTTGTACATTTCGTTCCCACCCCGGTGGCACATATCCACCACCGACCTCTCCGTTGCAAGAAGATTCTCGATCTATGCCCTCTCCTCCAGGAGTTTCGAATTGGAGGCCATCAAGTTCTCATTGCTGGTTTTCAGGCTCTCATTCTCAGCCTTTAGGGCCTCCATTTCAGCAAATATGGCCCGCCTGACCGCCTCCATCTCTTTAATCTTATCTTGAGCAGCCCGAAGCTGCTGCTCTGCAGAGATAGCCCTCTGGGTCTGAACCTCCAACTTTTCATTGGATATGGATAACAGGTTGGCAACCTTCATCCGGAAGTCCTCCTTCAGCCTCAGAAGCTCATTGGATTTCCAGAGCAACTTGTTGTCCTCCTTTATCTTTGCGTTGTAGGCCTGGGTCAAGTAAAACATCTGCCAAAAGGACAAGTGTTAGCCTGATAAAGAAATAAGTAAATGTTTAAGTACGATTAAAGAAACAGTACATTCATAGCTACTTCTGGACCTGTCAGGGCCAATTCCTCCCGATCGATCGTCCTCAGCCTCTTTCGGTCAATGGGTGTCTAGATCTGGGAACCCATTGCCCGAAGGGCGGCGTCATTGTCAATAGTTGCATGCCCCACAACCAGAAAGTCTCCGCCCGGGAGTGTGATCTTTGGCGCCCATGGAATGGGTCGCTTCTCTTCAGTTGTAACTCCGCTGTCATCTACTATTATGGGAAACGACACTGTGGTCGTACGGGGCCTAACAGACCGGCTGGGCAGATCATCCTCTGTTCTGGGATGTCGCGTCCCCTTCAACCAGCCGGAATTCAGGAGTTGGAACGATCCCAGAAGGGCGAACAACCTCCTCTGGTCTTGATGGAGGGGTCTGAATGATTTGAATATTCCCCATCTGTGGTGATGGGATCACCGGGCTACCTTCCACCGGTGGCAGAAGAAGAGGATCGGGCAAGGGAGTTGGAACACTTTGCGACCCCTGTCCGCTTTGATCTTCACCCGATCCCGGAGTTATCACTTGATGGCCAGCTGCCCTCTTGGCCTTCTTTTTCAGCACGGCCTGCGGGATTCTCAGCAATTCTGTTGACAAGGCCTGCAAATTAGAACCCGTTAGGAAACTGTTACACATCCTTAAGGGCTATCCCCAAATTTTTGATTTAAGAAGTTCAAAACGGGTTCTGATGTAAGTTGAAGTTTTAAATTTATCAGGTGCTCCCAGAAACTCAAGCACGTGGAGGCCCAACTTATCATTGCACTGATCGCAGTAGCATGACCCCCTGTGGAATGGCTTGAAGGAAGGGAATAGAGGCCGGTCGAATTCGCTGGGAACTTTGAATCCCGATGAGCTGGGGAGTCTCCAATTCCCGCTCACCAAGACCATTCTCTCCTTCCACCATTTGTTGGACTTTTCGGTGCCATCACAAATCTTCTTCCCGCTAAGAGGAAAAAGATTATATCGGCCCCTGCAATCCTTCTGAGCTTGTATTTTGTAACAGAACAGAAGTTTCGCCAGGCCAAGATCCAACCCCAGATCCCGATTAAGTATCAGGAGCATAGCCAAGACCCTGAAGAAGTTGGCCCCCACCTGGAGTGGAGCCAGACCCAGGGTAGCCAAGGTATGAAGAAAAAAAAGGCTGAATTGGGAATCTAATAACTTGAAGGTGAAAGGCCGACAACAGAATCTGGTGGCCCAAAATCCCCTCACCCTTCCTGAAATCATATTTTTTAGGGTAGTTTTTAATAATTACCCCATCAGGTATCCCACATTTGACTCTTAATCTTTTTAGTACTGTTTCTACCCTATGTGCGGGAGGAAGGGGGTCAACGTAAAATTGGTTGACCGAACTGCCTGCAACCGGATCCCCAACCGCTACAACATCCTGATTGAGTTTTGGTGGGCTAGACCCGACCGTCCTAATCACTTCTACTGAAGGAGTACTAAGTGAAGCGTCTGGGTCAACCGAGGAAGGGAGGCGGTTGCTACCCGACCGGGTGTCATCACTATCGGACATACTGAAATAGAAGTAGGAAAAACTAAAAGAAAAACACTTACTCTAAGATGAATCCTGAAGTAGTTTCGGGTGCCTTTCTGGAAAACAAGATGGACTCTAGCGATGATAAGCGAGCCGCTCAAGCGCAGAGAGTTTTTGAGAGTTATAAGTTTTTGAAATGCAATGTGCATGTGACGTAAGGCAATGGGTATTTATAGAAACTTTTGAAACACCTGGAGAGCCGTGCGCTCGGGAACTGAAACGTCATGTCATTTTACGTGCGCTTCCTCAGCCTCCAGCTCGCTAATCGAGGCCATCCGGACCTTGGTTTTCGAATATTCAAAGAACATTACAGCCATCACATTAATTGCATCAGCCACGTCACCCCGACAGGGGTGATGTATCTCGCTCCCCACTCTGTATCCTTTGTAATGGGCCTGACTGATCGACGACCCATCACAAAGAATCGGGCCTGTGTAAGAGTGGAAATGTCCAAGCCCAATTGGGCCCTTCAGGCACCAGATCCATCGGGCTGATGGCCTAGTAAGAATCTTGTAAGCCCACTGCATCTTTGAATTCCTTTGGAAGATTGAAGTAGTGATGTAATCCAGGCTTCATTGCCCTAATGGGCCTCAAGCCCATCAAGATAATGTATATAAAGAAAATCAAAAATTAATAAAAGCATTCTCTCTTGTGTTGTGCAAATTTTGGCATTTACAAATATATTATGATTATATATATATATATATATATGATTATATATATATATATATATATATGCTCCATGGGACCATAACCATACATGAGAAAATGGCAAAATCAAAAGAGGAAGGCCATGAAGCTCAAAGGCAAAGAGGTAATCCAATTCAAATTTCGTGAAGTAACAAAGGTGGCCTAATATATACACTTATGAATAGGCCCAACAAAATTACATGAAGTAAAGAGTGGCCCAATTAACCAAGCCCACGGAAGTTCATATAAAGCTTACAAAGCAGTAGTGGAATTGATGGTGGTATGCAATGGATTATCGGGGTAGACATTTGTTTCGTAAAATTATATTGTTCCCTCCCTCCATAGATTCTATGATAAATGTGACATATCACTATAAGCGAATTAGCTTCATTGTTTGTACTTCTAAATAATAATAATTTTTGTTGCATTACGATCGAATTACAGTGATTGTTGGGCTCACCTAATAACCTTTAACAGTTGAGGTCTCGGCAGAATGAATGTTTATATTAATTTCTCAGTCAATAATTGATCGAGCGAAGAAGTGAAGTTGCTTGGATATATAGTAGTATGTTTAACTATTGTTGATATCCTAAATGAAACAACACTTGACAAAACAGAAAGAACAAGATATGATACAAATCTGGCTCAAAATTGGGCCGAAATCTAAGCCCGAAATCTGAGCCAAGTTGAGCTACGAAAATAAGTCAGAATATTTCAATTCTTGTCCTGTACTTTTAATATAATTTATTTTTCTTGCAAATCCGCACTTTCAATACAATTTCAATTCTCAGTCCTTTAAATTCTTTGCAAACACATATTTCAATTATTTTTTATGCCTCTTCTTATTTTTCTTTCGGTTACCCAAAAATTTTCTTTGTTGAGGCAATCAGAATCCATTCGTATGAGTTGACATAAATCACCTGATTCTATTCCACATGGTTAAAAGAGACGAAAATCTGTTCCTTTTGAACTGGTTAAACTCCGTCACCGGTTCTGACACGTCCGCATCCTATGATACAAAGAATATTATCGGCCTTAATATTAGGCCGATAATTATTTACCCTTCGGGAACGATGAAAATTATCGGCTTACTATTCGGCCGATGATTATTTTTCTTACGAAGAAGAAGAATATTATCGGCCTTGCTATTCGACCGACAATGATGATAAATATTTTTCGGAGCGACCAACTATTAGCAACATATATCAACTCCATTTGTTGAGAGTTACATCAGAAACTTCATGACATGCATGCTAGTTTTATTTATCACTACATATATGTAACATGCATGTGTGAGTTTGTCCATTACTCTCCAAAGTCCTTCACAAGTCACAACCCCTATTCATCAGCAATTAATACTACTATAGATTAATTAATCCAATTTATTTTAACTTCTTTTCTATACAAACCATCGCATTGTTCTCAAGACGATCAGAAGACTCCGGTTTGTCTACACCATCAATGGCCCTCAGCCAGTGAGAGCGACCAAAAGAGGCGGCGCCGCTAGGTATGTCCTCCATCACCCTTTCATGGCCTTGTGGGAAGTATATACCCGTACGAGGATGTGGCACCCAACATGATGATAAATTCTCCGGCTTCTGAGCTTTATCGGCTTGACCTATCCCGGACACCTTGCTCATCAATCTTCGTCCAACCCGATTAGCTCCCCTGCATGAATGCAAACACAAGTTTACAACTCAATTCTTTTCTTTAGTCCCGTGAATTAGTCGGGACAGAAGCCCTAATACTCAGTTATTGTTGAAATTTGTTTTTTGACTTGTTTCTTTCTTCATATTTTTTTGATTTTTTGTTCCTTAAAAAAATGGTTTAGTTCTTGCATGCAAAGAGATTAAGAGACCTAATTTCGGTCAAAGTACGTGACATATGATGCTATGTTGGGTCCACATCACTAGAGTCCGTTTACTACCTACGGGAAGGATTTGTGATCCTTCTGATTCTCATTGAACCAAACTCCAGTAAGAGAATAATTGGATTGAATTTTTTACAGAGATTAAGATAGAAATAGTGAGAGTACCCTTCCCCATTTCCCAACTGTACATAGGAGCATCTCATTTTAGATAGCTAGCTAGGGTTTGTATCCATACCTTGAGGAGTTGTAGTCTCATTGGAACATGCAATAAGAAGTAATAATTATCTGCATATCCCTTAGAATAATTAACATAAATTAACTAAGCCCATAATCAAGGGATACCGGAATGTTAACAATACATGTATATATATATATATATATATTCAAAGATGTATATATCACCTAAGAAGCAATGTCTTTGTTTTGATGACACCAGTTCCTGCCATGAGTACTCCAAACGGTGAAAGAGGAAAATAAAAGAAGATCAAAGCTAAACTGATTTTACAAAGGCTAGTTTATGAAGGCTTTGGGCTGCAAGATATATAAGGTTTCATGCATGAAGAATAAATTCTAGAGAGTACGGTTTGAATATTTTATTTTATTTTATTTACTATATATGTCCCAAGAAGAATAAATTCTCTGATTGATCACCACTTGGTGAAGGGACATATGTTTTTGGACAAGGGTGATTAGGTGGAGGTTTATATGTGGATCATTTATTAATTGAAGTTGTTCATGATCAGAAGCAAAAGTGAAATTCAACGGCTTTCAATTTATATAGTGACAGCTCGTGGTTCTAAGCTTCTCTGCTTATTTTTGCTTTTCAATTATATACCCACCATATACGGACGGATGAAAGAAGAGGATAATAGTTTTGTACTTGGTTTATGTGTTGCACCTATTTCGTACAACAGAATATGTACGCATACAAGATTATTCCACTTATAGGGTAGGGCGATATTTGATGATTTTTAAAAATCTAAGAGGATTTTATGAAAATAACCCTTATTTTAACTCCAAAAGGACAAAAAAAAAAAAAAAAAAACTCCAAAGTGAGACAAGACCCGGCCCATAGGTGTGATGAAATCTCAATGGGTTGTGAGTTGTGACAAGTGGGAAGTAGGACTGCAAATGAATTGAGCTGTTCGTGAGTAGGTTTGAGCTCGACTCATTAAGAAATTGACTCATATTCGTTTGTCTAGTAAATAAATTGAGTTTGAGCAAATTTTTTTGTCTCGTTTAATAAATGAATCGAACTTGAATATTATTAAGCTCGTGAACAAACTCGTCTAGGTAAAGTACTAAGATTATTTCATAATCCCTAAGCAAACGTGTCATATTTGAAAAAATTACAAAAAGAGTTGTTGAGAATTACATGATTGATATAATCATTTTATAGAAATTATTTAAAAAATAAACAATATTCAAATAATATTGTATTCGAAAACTGATTAAAAATAAACATGCAACAATTCAATTTAGGTAACAATTAGCAAGAGTAATATATGTTGCAACTTAACTGAGTCGTTCATGAGCAGATTCGGCTTTAACTCGTTAAAACTAACGCTTGGCTCGATTCGGTTTATTTGAGAACATGTCTATTTGATATATGGGCCTGCTTATTTTATATGGGCCGGGTGGATATCCAATGCATCTACAATTCAACCCGACCCACCTTCCCTGAACAGAAAACCCATTTGAGCACCGTGCACAAAAACGATCAAAAATGGCAACATTTCAACATCCAACAGATATAAACTCCCGCCATTAACGCCTTCTGTAATCTCTTCAAAAGCCAATCGAAGCTAATAAATCCATTAATTTACATATCTGCCTATACACACACATTTATATACATTTATATATTGATCATAGAACCCTAGAGAGAGAGAGAGGAGAGAGAGAGCTTCTGCATAGAGATCAGAGATGAAATCCAAAGCGAAGAAATGTTTGGTACCCAAGTCCAAGTTAGGGTTACCAGCTGTCTTCCTCTTTTGCTTCCTCTGCTTCTTGATTGGCCTCTTCGGACCCAACGTCTTCTCTCGGGTCTATATCTCTCCGTTCCTGTATCTATATGCGTGTGTAAATATGTACCCATTTATATGAGTAATATTGCTGGTTGATTGTGTTTTCAGGATGAAATTGGTGTTCGATCCAGGCCTAGATTGCTCAAATCGGTTGGGGAAGAGGAACAATCGATGCCGCACGGACAAACTGGAGATTCTTCGGTTACCTCCATCCCATTTCAGGTGTTTGATCATCTTCTTTGGTCTCGTTTGTTGTTCATGTGCATTTCTCTAGACCTAATCAAGCCGATTTTATCGAATGATGCTTGATTAGGTATGTAGGTTATACAAACACACACACATATATATCTGATATGTGTGTGTGAGATTGGGCTAGATCTGATTTGGGAATTTTGTTGAATTAATGATGACTTGAAGCTCTTGACACTGTATTAAGTTTGCACATTGAAAATTATTCTTAAATTCATTGTTGTTTTGTTCAAATTAGATGTTCTATTAACCATTGAAACCACCTTTGAGCCATTTGTGAACTGTTTGGAAGAATAATTCAGGGGAATCGGAGTTTTGATGTTATGTGGAGGTTTATCAAAGACGTAGTGATGGACGCAATATTCATATGTAAAGCATTCCTAGTTGAGCAATAATCCTCATTCTATCTTGAGTGAGATGAGAATGTGGAAAAAGGCTTCCCAACAAAGTTATAGTTTGTATCAATGGGTTCACCAAATTGGACACTAGTTTATTTAGTGTCTGCCGATTTATTTATGTGCACAAATGCTGGAGGGCAACCATGAAGTTTATATTATAGATAAGTAGTGAAATCAGATTACATTCGCGTGGTTTTATAAGAAGATTGTTAGAGGGAGTGGTCTATTAAGTTAAATACGACCTTCAGTGTACTTTGGAACTTCTTTATGTTTTTCGTTTTTCTGCCCATTAGTTTCTTTGTGATTGGTGAATTGAATATAGATCTTAGCCTCTTAGGGAGTCTTCTTGCCCGTCACATCTATCATTTGTTCTCATGTGTAATTGTAAATTTGTAGTCCCTCCTTTCTTTCTCTCTATTGTGAAAAATAAGTTACCCAGTCTTGTGGCATTAAAGAAATAAAGGAGGGAGTTTGCCTACTATGTCTAGAATACACTGAATGTGCATTTTTCCTTTGGAAACTGATTATAATTAACACTTTATGTGGTACGCGGGTCCAGTTGTTCGAAAAATTCCAAATATTATTGATGTGAAGGAATCATCCTTTGTTTCAGACCTTTGTCTACTACGGACTATAGTTGATACTGCTTGCGGAAACTTGCTGATAACTTGAAAATATCTAAGAATGAGCTTAATAAATCACATGGTTATATGTTCACTTCTAAATTTTTTTATATCGACAATTGAGCCCTGTAAAAGAATGCCACAGGCCCTACTAATAACTCATTTCTTTCCCTTTGACTGGAATCTGGTGAAGATGTCTTTGTTCGTTCATTCATGTATATCAGTATGGCTTCTATTAGATTTCTACAATTCCATTCTAGGACTCATGTGATCAAAACAACCTAGTCCTTTGGAGTTGAAGCCAAATTTGCTCGGTCTTAGTTGTCTGATGGGGTTGGAACTTGGATTTCAAAAGCCGAGTTCGACTACGTGACTGCGTATATTCGTACACACAAGTAGGGTACAACTCATTAGTGGCCGATCAACATGGACAATTGAAAATTAATACATGATTTAAGAAATTGATTGATCAAACGGGGCTCTGCAAATTAGTTATTTCTTGGATAAATAATGTTACAAGTTTTTTGACTTTTTTTTTGTCTTTGTTTTATTTATTTCCTATTGGTTCATTTGTTTATATTCTTAAGCTTTATTGCAGGTTTTGAGCTGGAGACCGCGAGCTCTTTATTTTCCCAATTTCGCAACAGCAGAACAATGTCGAAACATAGTTGACCTGGCAAGGGCAAACCTTCTACCATCAGGTTTAGCTTTACGGAAGGGAGAAACTGCTGAGACTACCCAGGGGATTAGAACAAGGTATCTTTTAATTATATATTGATTTTGTTTTCCTTTTTGATGTCATATAGTAGACATTCTTAGATAAAAATTGCCTTATACTTTGTATCTTGGTTAGTACTGATTTGCAGGCAACCCTTTAGAGAGAAACCAGTCCACTTTAACAGCATTTTGAGACTGCATTTTTCTTTCAACTTGTAATCCGCACAAAGTTTTGTTGTTTAACATCATTCTTAACTTCAGAAGTTTGTCCTATCCATTCAGTTGATTTATATTTTTGGCACTTGATTTGTTTTAATTAATCTCATCTACTTACCCATGTATCAAGCCTCCTGCAGAAAATTGATGTCTTCTTCATACTTAGGTTGACTCCTTTTAAATTCTGCTTGTGAATCGTAGAATTGTAATTTCTTACTTATTCATTAGTTTTAGAACTTAGTAAGCTTCAGTTCTTTTCATTCACATATAGTACTGCATTTCATTTGTATGTGCTCATCTACATCTTTTTTAGCCATATCTTAAGCTACCAAACCATTGACGCATAGACATGCGTTTTGCATGATTGGAAGTTTTTAATATCAGTCTACTTCATTACTCAATGAAGATCTGGATTCAACTTAGGTGTGCAAAATGGTAGTTGTGCAACTAGTACGAACCAATGAGTCGCATGCAGTTCAAATGATTCCACTTCTAATGGAAATGCTATCTGCTATTCCCCCAAGGGAATCACAGAATCAATGAGTAAATGGTATGCTTGCTGTTATCATCAGCCTTGTCGTCCGGAATGAATCACATGCACTCATGTATACTTCAAGTGCAACCCATTTGCAATGTTACTTTTGTTTATGCACTGGGCCCACCACGTTATCTATTTCTGTTTAGAGATTCCACTGGATTTAATGGACTTTGCATTTGGAAGGTTGGAATTGGCACTTTATAATTGGAATTGCAGAAAACAAATTATCCTCCTGTACCTGTGTTAAAACGCAGATTCCATGCTTCCAAACATACCTTGAGCTTTATATCTACTCTCAATGGGTTTGTGTATGTGAGTTTTGCTATTTATTTTTTTGAAAGGATTTTAAATGTTTGTATGCAAAAATATTTCTCTCTTGATTCTCAGTGACCAATATGTGGTGCTGCATATATTAATATTGATGGGCATACTCGTGTTCATTACTTCTGAGAGTAGATACAACTTTCTTCTGCTTGTTGCCTGTTTGGATTAATACTTTCCTTGGCAACAGTTCTGGCACATTTATCAGTGCATCAGAGGACAGCACTGGAAGTTTGGCTTTTGTTGAGATGAAAATTGCAAGGGCTACATTGATTCCAAGGACCCATGGAGAGGTATAACTTTGGGCAACTGTTTTTTAAAGTGAAAAGTTATGAAGCTTATTGATTCTGTTGAAACTGTAAAAACTTTGGACAAGTAACTCCATGTCAGCCCACTCTTTTTCTTAAACCCAATGCAAAACAAATTTGGGGGAAAAGGAAGAAAAAACTTTCTGTGCGCCCTTGTAGTTTCATTCTGATAACCTAGAAGCAGGTTGATGCTTGATGCTTGATGCTTGATGCAGTTGTATAAACTCATATAGTCAAGCACGAACACATAGGTTTAAGTCTGGGAGTAGTCTCTTGAAAGATTTGGGATGTCTCCATTTTACATCTCCCAAAAACCCAGCATTTGCTGGACCAGCAGTAAGTCCTTTTTGATAACTTAAAAGCAATTGCAATCCCTTCCTCTACTTAATACTTTCAACATGTAATACCGTATCTTTCCCCATGGTACATTTGAAGCCATGTTTTACTTGACTGCTTGTCTACAAGTGTGGATTAATGTTACAAATAATTTAATTTGTTCTTATAAAAAAACACATATCTCCTTCTACTCCAAAGAGATTAATGTTTTACAGAATGTTCAATACTTTATTTCCACGCATTGTAATTTTGAACTAATCTCTTATTACAGGTCCATTCTGCGATAGACTGAGTAATGCCAGGATATCTCCATATTGCAGGCCTTTAATATTCTGCGGTATGAGATTGGGCAAAGATATGTTTCTCATTATGACGCATTTAACCCAGCTGAGTATGGGCCGCAGAAGAGCCAAAGGGTACGTGTTATTCAACCTTCCCAGTAGGCCTTATATTGTAGGAAATTGCCACTTTACTTCATATATACTTCTTTCTGATCTGAGTCATTGTATGTGCAAAGTGCTTGAACTGTGACAGCCTTCGTCACTTTGTATTATGGTCTGCTCTCTCTTTCTGCCACGTACCTACCCTGCACACACATTAGGACGGTGCTAGGATGATTTACATTGTGGTAACACAAAACTGCTACATTGTCCTGAATCCTACCAACTTGTCAGCATCAGATTTACAGCAACCATAACACAATCGTGTTTTAACATTTCCAACTCAACAAATATGAAACATTGGCTACTAATGTTGCTCATAATAAATTTTCTTTTAGTTGTACATTTCCTATCCTTTTTTGACCACATTGGGGTGATCGGGCCTTTTCCCATCTCAGTTTAATGTATTTATTACCCAGAGATCTCAGTTGGAAACACCCTATGGTTGATTTATCGGAAATCATTGTTTGACAACTCAATACAACATTTAATTCTGACCGGATCCGGAACTTCTCCGATCAAGTCTGTAAAACCGTAAGTGCCACTTATAATGAGGGAAATCTCATGTGTCGGACATCACTTATCAGCGAAGGGACTGACCACTGAATCTTCTGAAAAAGTCTACAAAACATATATTTTTAATCACTAAAAAACTTCAGCACTTAAAATTCAGCTCCAAAAATTATCAATACTTAATTTTTAGTTTTATCAAACAGCGAGCATATGAGTATAATTTTTGGAAGATGCTTTCCTTCGTTATAGATTCTAGTCATTAGTAAACCTGTTACAACTCGAGAACCAGCACATCATACTTTATTAATCATATGCAGATTGCTTCCTTCTTGCTGTATCTATCTGATGTGGAAGAAGGTGGTGAAACCATGTTTCCTTATGAGGTAAGATCTGATTTCTTTTTCTGTTTACCTTGGATAAACTTGTAATGGATATGGGCAACCTCCTAACTTTTTTTATTTGCAGAATGGCTCAAACATGCATGTGGGCTATGATTACGAAAAATGCATTGGTTTGAAAGTGAAACCTCGCCAAGGGGATGGACTTCTTTTTTATTCACTGTTTCCGAATGGCACAATTGATCCGGTAATTTTTCTTGTTTCCAATTCAACTTCTGTCATAGTAATAATGTGAATATATATAGAATACCTTCCAGTAAATATAGACCTGTTCAAGTGTTGTCCTACTGAAGTTCTGTTATTAAGTATGGCTTTGAAGAAGAAACAAAAGCATTGATTTTCCTAAAACATGCTGAGCAGTGACCAAATGCTCCATAACAAATCGCACTGCCAACTCTACTAAATTCTGGAATTTGGAGCAGAAGAACTACGCTTGCAATTTGTCCTCCAATATTTATATAACAACCTCATGCCGACTTATGGTTTCATCGGCACCACTTCCTAATATTTGCTCGCTTGCAAGGCTTTTGTATTTGTCAAAAAACATATTCGGTACCCCAGAGTACCGATAATGTGCGACCCCCACCAATTGTGAATAGTTGTTTCTTATTATCGAGGAAAGTATTGACAATTCAAAGCCGGGGATACGATGTGGTTGATACCCCATGGTTCTCAAAAAACTTCCCGACATCTGGTTCCTTGTCTTCCCCCGCTAGAGATGATTTTTTTTTGTCCAGTCTACTATGTGAAGCAAGATTTCATTTTGAGTGTTTGATTTATTGGTTTGGCTTTCTTCGACTTCGGCAACCTGGAGCTATTGGAGAGTACTGTGTTGGGAAATATTGGGAGTGAGAGACGGAATGAGTTAAGGAGCACATGCATTTATTGTCTCCCCTCTGGTTTTTGTAAGTGGAACAACAGCCACCAAAGTCTCCTTTTGAATGTTTGATCACCAAGACCAATAAGCATCACTTGGATCATTCTGCTTCATTTATTAGAGTTTCCATTTTCACTTTGCCAGGGAAGCTGGCTGAAATGAAGATCACAAAAAACCCATTACTGCTTTGCCCAGAATCACTTTGCCTACTCCATTTGTCATTTTATAACTCCTCGCTCCTGTATATGAAAAATATTCAAGCCGTAAAAACCTATATAGCATTTGCCAAGGCGGAAATAGCTAATGGAAAGTCGGTAATTAACAACCATTTGGGGTCGGAAGAGCTGCTTCCACAGTTCAATCTCCCTTGCATTTGACCTTTAATATTTCAAGCATTAGGAGATATATTTTGGTGTAATAGTATAAAGTTAGGAATCAGGACTGACAAGGTAAGGTCATGACTTTGAGCCTGAGAGTGAGAGCACTCACTTTTGATGAAATGAACTAATACTGGTAATGGCCTTTACATCTTTACTTTTTTATGAAATGAATCATTGTAATTTGTTAGGAAGAAGTTGGTGGGACTTTTATTTTACTGATTTTAATGAATATTTTTCGCATCTTTCATTTCCCGCTCTTTTCAGACTTCTCTGCATGGAAGCTGTCCAGTGATCAAAGGGGAGAAATGGGTGGCTACAAAGTGGATCAGAAATCAAGATCAAGAGGGAGAGGATTGATTTCCATGGTCGCATCCAGAGGGCATTCTAGCTCAAACATTATCTTCTTTAGAGCACCAATATAGCTACATTGTTGGAAACTGTTAGTATTGGAGAATTTGTCATCAGTACTATATAACTAGAACAAACAAACACCAGAACTTTATATCTTTTATATATATAAGAGGTATCTGGTTTATGTCAAGGCCAATTTCACCTTTACAATATTAAATATCCTTGGCATAATTATATTTTTATTTAACGAACGATGACATGGATGTTTTCATTAAGCACTATATCTATAGTTTGGAGACTTCTGAATAGAGAGGAACACAGGAGAAAATCCTAACATCAGGGATTAACATGCCAGACTCTTTCTTGATAACAATTGCCTCCTTGAATTTCATTAAATATCAAACTCGTCTAAAATTTTTATTGGAAAACTTGTACAATAATTCAAGACTTATCTTAGGTGTCGGACAAGTTATATATAACTAAAAATATAACCTACACATCTGAGTTTGAGTCATGATATGAGTTGTTAGTTTCTCATTGGTCCCGGTAGTATATAACTATTTATTGTTATGTAATTATATGCTTATTTATCTCCGTTAATCTTCTAATTACTATCAACAGTAAATTCCCATATATGTTAATTTACTACGAATTAATAATTCCTACCATTCCTAGATTGCTCCCTGCGCTGATCAAGAAATTTATACCCACCTATCACAATAACTGTAAAAGTTAGATATGATTTTTAAGTTTTAAATAATAACTCCTATATTTATGTTAATCACAACTGAATATGAAATTCTTACTCACCGAGGAGCAAGATATCATTTTCTATTACAAGTATACCATTATAATTCTATTAGCTAAATGGTTCTATAATTAGAATTAGGTTTTCTCTATAATGATAATATTGCACAATTAATTGTACGGAATTCTCCTAACTGTACATAAAAGTTACCACAAGTGACAGTGTTTTATTTGATTTGGGTTTTTCTCTAATAGCTGTTAATAGGGGTGATTTCACTGAGTTCAATGAAAAAATAGACGTTATAAGTTATAAGCTTTAGAATTTTATATGAATTCTACAACATTTTCTTCCAATCCTAAGTCCTAACTCTCTCTAATCACCATTAATGCTATGAATCTTCTACTCATTGAAACTATAAATCTTCTCTTGAACCCCATGTCTCACTATATTTCTCTCTACTCATCAAGTACTCTCAACTCTGATTCTCTCTCTACTCATCATTAATCTTTCTTCGCGACGCGGCGGGAAAAATAAGAGGTACTTTATTACTTAGTCCGACTTTTATGAAAGTTTTAACAATTTATGAACTGGTGGTAGCATGAGCACTTTTGTAAATGCTTCTGTTAAATTTTAAATAGATGAAAAATTCATTTGTCGTATTTTATTGCCTTGGATGTTGCTTGCTGTTTTTGAATTATATCAAGCTTTTACTCCTACAATTACGATTGTGACCACGAGTTTTTAACAGACGAAGAGTTTAAAGACTTGCAGGCTAGGGCCGAGGATGGAAAATGCACGGTAATAAAGTCTCGTTTGGTTGATCCACAACTCGAGGAATTCAAGATAGGGTTGAGGAGGTGGGACATGAAGAAGGAGAAAGGCAGCGTTAGCTCAATGTATGCATTGGCAACCCCTTGGATAAAAATAGTTGGGAAGAACAGTTTTCATCAAGGTGTGGTGGTGCAACTTTGGTCCTTCCGGGTTGTTTCGAAGCTTCGGTTCGCGATCGTTAAACTGGTTGAGCATCCTCCGGTGGCGGAAGAGGGTGCCACCACCGGCAGCAGCACAATGCAGTAACAGTGTTCTTGATTTATTCCAAAACCTACTAGCCTCCCTATTTTAATTAATTTTGTTGATAAAATAGGATTACTTTTAGTCCATAATTTGTTGATTTAGCAACATTTCAGTTTGTTGATTTAATATTATCTTGGTACAAAGTTATGGTTCCTCTTTGTCAAATTTGTTGATTAATTTTGTAATTTTATATCCATTTTAGATAGAGAGGGAGAGAAAAGTTAGAAAATTTTCATCAACAATTCTTACAATTGTAGTGGTTTACTTTGTGTATATTTTCCTTTCATAGGAATAGTGGTAAACCTTCCAGTGGCTCAGACGGAAACGTAAACAATCCAAGAATGACCCAAACAGAAACGTGAAGGATTAGAAATTCTTCCATCCCACTCACCCGTCCGGGTTCATATTCTTGTATTTTGTTACATTCTATAAGGACTATTGGCTATCTGTGTTTTGTGTTTTTGTTTTGGAAGTTCATTGCAATGTTTGAATGGTCTCTTGATCGAGGTGTTGAAGAACATGAAGGAAGGAATGATTCTAGCCCTTCACACAATCGTAAACTATCCCCACAATGAATTAGGGTAGTTTTCTAACCAAGGATAGTTTAGCTATTCCCACAATGACAAGCCTTTAAAAAAAATTAGGCCAAACTAATTATGGGGGAAGTGTAATTTTCGGATTCTTATTCTAGTGTTTAATTTTAAGGATTAGTTTCATCTTGCAATTAGGTTACTTTGTATTCTAAAATTATGACTCATCAAATTTTGTTGGGTTTAAATTTTATTTCATTATAAATACATTGTTCTTTTGATATGTAGATTCAAAATTTGAGAAATTACTCCACAAAATGGAGAAATTTCGATTTAAAATCACAAACTAACTATTGAAATAAATTAATATAAACCAAGTGTAGGTAAGAGGAAAGATGACATAGGGTTTTGAGTAAACCCAGATGAGAGAAATCAGAGTTATATATATAATATATATATATATTATATGGTGGAAGGATATAAATATGCCTTGCCATCACAAGCATGGTTTGTCGTAATGGCCGTTATGGTCTACGTAACGGGTTTTCATATGGCCGATACCGTTACGGGCCGTTACAGCGGCGTTATCCGATTCCTACACCCGTAACGGTTGTTACGATCGTCGTAATCCCGATTCCCACCGGTTCCAAAAATACCGTAACGGTTAACACAATTGAAGTTTTTCAAAAATTTGGGTTAAAATTTTTTTTGTTATGTATATAATATGATAAATGTTATTCCATTATTAAATTATTGAAAAGTAAAGAATTTTTTTTTTTGATTTGAACCCGACCTGGATAAAAGAGTTAAGACAATGAATCAAGTAAGAGGAACCAAAGACACAATGATCATCAAAGTGATGGTTCTTCTTCAATAATGCGTAACTTTTGGTGAATTTTCGTTGGGGCAGTCACCAAGCTCACAATATGAATTTTCGTATGGTACAAGTCAAAGCTATTATCCGCCACAACCATATGAATTTTTTCATGCAGAGGAATGCCCCATTGTGTCTCCTCAACCTCAAATGTCTTATGGATATTATGGACAAAGGCATAACATCAGTACAAATCAGTTTAGTAATTCATCAGGATATGCTCATGGTCAAAATTATCCTTATCAATTACAAAAAAGAAGATGGTCTACTAATGATGAATTAAATGTCCACTGAAGATACAACTCAAAATTGACGATCTTTTCATGAACCCCAACCAGAGCAACAAAATTCACCACGAAATTCATTTTGGTGGTGAACCATGTATCTTTTTTAAAATTATTTTACATTGTTGGAAATAAATTATATCTTTTGTGATTTCAATTTTTTATTTATTTAAATTTAATTTAATAATATCATAACAAGTATATCATAAATATTGAAATAACGACGACACCATTAGATTTATTAATAACTCATTTTTTTATATTAAAATTCTTTAAAAAATTAAATAAAATTCACTTAAATTTACCAAAAAATTATCTTTATTAATTTATGTTGCCAAAAGTATCTAATTAGAATATTTTGAGTGAGATGTGCAAGATTTTAAAAAATTCACGATTGCGATAACCGAATTCCGTTACGTAACCTCAATACTAATCCGAATCCGTTACACCGATACGGTTACCGTTACAGTGACCGACCGATACCGTTATGGCGAAACATGATCAGACAACAATCTTTGGAGGAGTTTGTGTTCGGAGACCTGGGCCATGCCGTCACTGCCCATTTTATGCGTGTTTTTGTGTGTGTGTGTGTGTATTATGTGATGTATATATAAGAAGACTTGGAGAGAGATTGGAGTTAGTGAGAGATGGGATTGTCATCTGCTAACCATTGTTGCATTTTTAATATCAAGAAAGAAAATTGTATATGTACTTCTTCGTGTTTGTGCAATATTTTATTCCAAAAATAATGACAATTGTATGATATTAAATGACTGAAATAATCTGTAATAATTATTCTCTTTTTTTTTACTGTAATAATTATTCTCCCTATGCAATAAAACACACATCATTGTCTTGACAATGAACAAGGGAACTATTATAAAACCTTATTAAATTACCAAATTTGATCATAAAATCCCTACAAGAATGAGATCATTAATAAAATAACCTTCATTTATTATCATGAATCCCCCTCATGTATGCTTAAAATAATAATTATAAATCTCTCACTAGAACCAAATCGCCTCAATCATTTTAAATTTTCATCAAGCTATCTCCATTTTCTTAACAAATTTGTAACATCAACAAAAATAATTTCATTATTTATTGTATAAAGAAAATTAATTCTTACAATTTCAAATATAACTTAATATAAAGGACAATGTTTTGAATTATTTTACAAATTTGTTTGGATACCAAATATGTGAAGACCAAAACGAGATAATCAAAAATTAATTTTATACATTCTTTATTAAAATTATAAATAATAAATTTTTAAGATTTTATAACTCTGAAAATGGAAGTGATTTAATTAAGGTTTAAAAGTATATGGGGCAATTTCGTAATTCACTATATGAATCCACGATGGGGATAATAAATCACTATATGAATCCACGTGTTCACCTCTGGCCCGTCTATCTAGATTATGCTGGTGCACTAGATAATTCCTCCTTGAAATAAATGCCAAAAATAAAAAAATAAAAAAATAAATTAAAGATAATAAAAAGAGAAAAAGAAAAAGAACCGTTGGAGACTGTAGGCTGAAGAATCGCTTGTAACGGATAGTTTCCTTTTTCAAAAATACAAGAAAAAAGAAATATCAATAATTCTTCACTTCATTTCCATCTTGTAAACAAAACCCCAAAATCACAAACACTCTCTCTCTATACTCTTCTCACTTCTCACTTTCTTCGACTCTCACAAGCGATACAATCTTCAACATTTTATATCGATTCGATCAAAACACTCGATTCTCAATTTCATTCAAAACAATCAGATACATCAATCTCTGCGTTTTCATATATATATACATACATATATATATATATATAGTCCGTATTAGTTTTCAGTGTTCAGAATTTGTGATGGATCTAGGTTGCATAGACATGGGGTGCATTGAAAAGCAGAGCAACGAGACGAATCTTGACTCAGAAATCAATGCGAACGAGTCTGTAATGTCGGCTTCCAAGATCGGAAAGGTATGTGTTTCTTACTGTGTGTTTCACTTGGTGAAATTCTTAGTTTTTGAAACCCTAGTTGATAATTCACATTCACTCGGTGATTATGTTAGTAATTTTGGGAAATATGATATCTTAATCGGTTTTTGTATCTCTCTCTGATTTTATTGTTCTTGTTCTTGTGTAATTCTCATTTTTGTCTTGGTTAGGGTTAAGAACCAATAGATACTGTGCAATAATTTTAGTTTCCCTTGTTGTTATATGTGGGATTTTATTTAATTCAGAATGTTGAACACTGCCTAAAATTTATTGAGTTTAAATTCGTTAAACTAAACTGGTACTACCTTGTTGTTGTTATATGTGAGCCAATTTCCAGTTTGAATGCTTTGTATCAATGATTAATAAAATAATGATTTGGCCCCAACTATAAGCTTACAAACATTAATTGTGAATAATGGTAGTACAGAAATGCCATAGTAAGCAAGGTGATTTTTGAATCTGTATAGAGAAAGTTTAGGTATTTATTTTTTTAGTAAATTGTAGTTAGTTTCTTTGAAGTAAATCTTAATAGATGGATCACCTAAATCATGCTGAACCAACTATCGGTTTACGAACAATAAGTAGAAAGATCGATAACATACAGATAAACCTTGAATAACAAGTGCATTTGTGAATCTGATGGAGATAATTCTATGAAACCGAAAGAAACTATGTAAAATTAAGGCCTGGTTATTTGTTTTTTAATACAAAAACGGTCCGATAGGACTCATGCCTAATTTAATTGGGTTTGTCTCAGCTGGTTCAAGTATGAGGCAAGTTTGACGGCTTGAATTCTAATCATGATAGTGCTATTTCAATCCTTATTAGATGCCTAATTTGATGTGTGCTAGCCTTGTGATTGGAAGGGACTTGAATGCTCTTATCTGTTTCGATTTCTGATTGCAAGAGTACTCTGAGTTATTTCTTCATTGTCTGTTCTATGATGGAACTATATGAATGTTTGGTGAGCGTATAGGCATTTTTGCTTCTCTTCTTTTTCTTATAAATGATGACTGCCTTGGCATTTGTAACACGTGATTAATTTCATTTTCTGAGAAAGAAGTCTACGATGTTACCTAAAATGAATCATTGTTTCCTTTTTTTTCGCTGACAATTGAATCCTACTAGCTGGTATATTCTGCAACACGAGTAGTTTATTTTGCAACTGTTCATATGAAGGTTTGCAAAGATCAAAGAAATGATTCCTTTACATGCACTTGTTTTTCTAGCATGTACACTGGGATCTACTCTTGCAACACTAGAGTAAAGTTCCAGATTTGGATTGGTCAGAAGTATCAATCTAGTTACCATTTTAGAAGTTCCTCTTTTCGGAAGAATTTTTTTTGGTTATTATGCCATTCCATAAATTTTCAACTTCATGGATTGTTATATGTCTACCTATTAACCTTCGGCAACGAGATGCTTGTTCTCATATAGAATATGCAGCTCCAATGTTGATGCATGTATCGGAGATTAGTATGAAATTCATTTTGCAGTGTTGTTTGTGCCACATAAATTGAATTAATGAGTTGGAATAGCTTCTATTCCTTCAAAGAAATGCTCATATCATTTACTTATCATCACATTACCCAAAATTTTCTGTGATTATGCTGGTCAAGTCATAAGAGTATCTTGAATTTTGAAGTTCATAGTTTTCTTTTTCAATGCTGACCTTTTATCTCATCTTTTCTTATGATCCAATATGAACTTCTGTTTGGTGCCCAATTTACAATTTAAGCAGAATAAGGCATTGAAAGAGGCTAGCCAGCCAAATGTGAGTCCTCTAAACAAATTCACATCACAGATTAAGAAGCCTCCTCATCGAAAAGGTTCACCTCTCAACTGGTTCCCACGCAAAAAGGTGGACTCCTACTTAAAGAGGAAAATAAAACTCCTGCAGGTAGTAGATGGTGTAATGTATTCCATTTATTTACTGAATAAAAACAAGGTTTGCCAGTCTAACTAATGCTGACATGCTCAAAACAGGAAGTAAGTGGGATGAACTCAACTCTTGATGAGACTTTAGGTGATTCAAATCCCCACTACTCAAGAGTCTTGAGGGAAAAAATTGCAGTTAGAGAGGCTGCACAGAAGGTAATGGAGGCTCGGAAAGCTGCCATGGTTGAAGCATCATGGTGTCGAATACTTTCCGCAGCGAGGTAAGTGTCTTTGCTCAGAGCCTCAGACTGTATAGGAAAATGATGAGCCTGTTAGGTTTTATTCTGTGAAAACATTTTCCAAGAGCTGTTAAAACAGTGTTAAGTGTCTTTGCTCAGAGCCTCAGACTGTATAGGAAAATGATGAGCCTGTTAGGTTTTAATCTGTGAAAACATTTTCCAAGAGCTGTAAAAACAGTGTTAAAGAGAACTAGCTTTCCATTTTTGTCTTTGCTTCAGAACACAGTCAAGACTTTTTTTTTTTTTTTTTCAGTTTTCTGAGCATGCCTAACTATTTCTTGGTGCATCTTTCTGCATTTTTTATTTGCTTTTCCAGGATTCAGAGTAAAGATGCAGAACTTCTGCTGTTGGAAGCAGAAAAAAGAGCAACTGAAGCTTTTGAATCAGCGACAGCTGTTGGAGTGATCATGCATGATATACCGGATTGCTCACGGAAGCATTATGAGATAGAAACATTATCTGCTAATGGAGGAGGATCATCTACTACTACTACTCATACTGTTAAAGCATCTTTTGAAACGGCATTTGAGGTGGATAAACAAGTAGCTGCAGCTGTAAAAGCTGCATTCAATAGGCTTGCGAATTGCACTTCTATAAATAAAGAAGAATTCAAAGAGTTGCTGCGTAAAATCAGTCAAAATCCAGATACAGATGAAAATAATCCAGAATTTTTAGAGGTTTCCTCAGAATGTGAATCAGATACGGGGTCAGAACTTGAATCAGGATGTCACAAGGAGGGTTCGAGCTATCCAGAGTTAAAATGTGAGATGGCAGTCACAGAGGCAAGACAGAGGAAATACAAAATGAGGCAGCTCTCTGAGAAATTTAAGATGGCGAAGCTCGTGGAGTTGATGCTGGAAAGACTCAAGTGTTTGCATGAAGATGAACTTGCTTCTCTTGCCACTATAGTTGCAACTTGTGGTTTAAATGCTGCTCTAGCTGAAGCAGAAAACTGGAAGCAGCATGATTTAAACTCTGCTGCTGATTTTACCTCTGCTCCAGTTCATAATGTATCGCGGAGAATGTCTTCCCTTGGAGCAGGAATTGTGAGGAACTCTAACATGGATGGGCAGATGAGAAGGAAGCGAGTTGAGGCAGAACTTCCTAGTCTAGACAAGTTCTTGGTCAAGCACATGACGAAACTTGAAAGGGAGGTGCAAGAAGCCAAGAACACCAGAAGAAAAGAGGCGAGGGAAGAAAATAGAGGGAACTTAGATAATTCTGACAGTGAAGAGGTGAAATTAGTAAATAATACTAGTTCAGCTGAGACTATGCAGGACTTGGGAAGTATTCTTGTGAAGCACTCTTCAAAGCTAGAGAAGGAAATTGAAGAGGCAAAGAAGAATTCGGGGCATATGTATGAAAAACAACACAAGAACTATAACAGAAATATGAGTTCTTCAGACAATGTTCCTGACTTGGGAAGTATACTGACAAAGCATTCTTCAAAGCTTGAGAAGGAGATCGAAGAGACAAAAAGGAAATATGGAAAATCCTTTGAAATAAATGGCAAGAATCACGAAAGATTGCAGAATGAAGAAGTCAATCCTGTGAAAGAAGCTGTGACAGAAGTTCCTAGTCTAGATAAGTTTTTGGTGAAACACGTCTCAAAACTTGAAAGGGAGGTCCAAGAAGCAAAGAACAGAAGAAACATTGAGCAAAATGGAGGAAACAAGGTGACTGACATGAAGAAGTCTATATCAAATGATCCGGCCTCGGAATCAGAGAGGGGAATTGCAGCTTCATCATGTTCTGATAGAAGCAGAGTAGGGAAAGAAAATATCAACCTGGCTTTGCAGCCAGAAAATGCCCCAGATTGTGCAGGAGATTCTTTGATTCAGATTGAACAAGAAAATTGCAAGGTAGCAAAAAAGTTAACACACAAGCCACAGGATAAAAGCAAAGAAATGGAAAATAGCTTAGAAAACATCCTGGTTAAACCAGTTCACCGGCTGGAAAGGGAGAAAATGCAAGCATTATCACTGCAGGGAGACAAATGTATTCAGCGAAACCGAAAGAAACATGGAGGACATGATGTTCCAGATTGTGAAAGTCTGGATAAAGTTTTAGTGAAGCATATTTCAAGGCTTGAGAAAGAGATAATGGAGCTGGGTACGAAGGAGGAACCGGTGAAGATGAAGAAGAGAGAGACGAACACACATTTGGAAAACGGTGAAGGTAGTTTGGACCAAATTTTGATTAAACATAGGCCAAGACTTGAGAGGGAGAAATTGGCTGCTGTTCAGCAACCACATGACCAGATGAATCATTCAGCTGCTCGCCGAGAAGCTAGGGAGAGAGAGATGCAACAAGCATGGGGAGGACTGAGTTTAGGGAACTCTATACGTCCACATGTCTCTAGACTGCAACGAGATAAGGCAAGTTTTTTCCCCACTTCCGTCCTGGTTTTCTATCGTTTATTTGAGTGTTTTTTGTATTTTGACCAATGTTCTCTTCTATGTTCAGGCTGCGTGGCTCAAAGCTGAAGAAGACGAGAGAGAAACAGCTATATAGGGTTGTGATGTTTTTTCGCCATCTCACCTTTTTTGTTATGTTGTTATTTGGCAATCAGTGTGAAGTGTGAATAAACAACTTTCCTAAAATGTTCGCTCACTCTAGCGACTTTAGTGTTATGTACTAAAACAATGGGATGTTATCTTGATGATGATGATCTATGAATTTGACAGACAAGCTTACTCATTCTTGTGTCCTTCTTTCCACATGAATCGTACTTCTACTATTGTATCTGTATATCTGTATTGGAAATCATTTCTGTGTAGAAATTCTATGTTCTTGAGTGGGATGGGGGTTCAAGCAACACAGTAGACAACATTTGTCTGTTGCTAGAATTTGAAATCCCTCCTTTAAAATGACCGGCAATAATGGAAAGAAAACCTGACTTTGGCGCCACAAAAGTGTTGGCGCTGCTAGACTAGCCATAGGATGCGGCTGGATTGGAAAAGATGTCCGCTACTGAAGCGGAACAGCCACTAGCCAAGCCTGCTGACTTTTTTAGTTCTTGTGGAGTTATGGCTGCAGGTTCTTTCCTCCCTTCCTATTTCTTTGTCCTATTGGGGTGAGAAGTGAGCATAAATTTCATTGCCTGAACAAAACCATCATAATAATAAGTATACGGTATTAATCATCCTCTTCAAATGCACCAGTTGCAACAATTAGGAGTGTAACGCGGGTTTGATGTGTGTCAGTTCATCATTAACCAAAACCGGACCAGCGTTTAGTTGGTACCTTTTTTTCCATCCATGATTAATCATCATATTCAACTTCTTTAGTCTATTAACTCACAATCTTCTTACTCATTAGATATTTAAACCAAAAATGGAGGAACTTGATAAATACACACATTTTATTCAAGTAATAATGTCAGGTATGTCGGAATGCCCAACATTATTGAGTTTTTACCAAAGGCCTAATGGCCCAGCGGTACCCGCCCCTTACATACAAATGGGAGGACAGGGGTTTGAGCCTCAGTGGAGGTAGTGTGTGTGAATAAATACTTAACTTTCAAAAATAAAAATAAAAAATAATAATGTCAGGTATGTGGTGAAATCAGTAAATTAATCAATCAACGAGTATTGAACTAAGTTAAATAGATTCTTTTATTTCCTAACCCATAGACAAACCAAGATACCTAGAAACAAACCAACCCAAACGTGTTAATTCAATTTGATTCTTGAGGTACCCTATCAAGCAAAAATAAGCAACATTTTAAGCTTTGTTCCTAATGAGCCGTACTTGGCATGAATCATTAAGATTCGTGAACAGCATCAAGCTCAATAGCACCTTATGAATAGCTGCTTGTGAACATGGTAATCTGAAGTGTGATTCATTTTCCCCTTAGTATCATAATCTCTAGCCCAGGCTTAACAATGTGATAGACTTGAGGTAAAGCAAGAGCTTGAGCTTGAGCTTAAGTTTTTTTTGGGATGTACCTGGACATGGTTGTGCTTATATCCGGGTGAGACCGCCTTTTAATAAATAAAAATAAGGGAAGGAGACGTATCGGATAGGAGATTAGAACCATTGAGCGTGTCTAGCCAATGACGCTTTTAGAGGCCAAAGGCCATGGGGAGATGAAAGCCAATAAACAGGAAATAGCCTTGAAATATTGTGGTAAAACCCTGAGGGTTGATAGGAGAAATGCTAGCTTTAGGGGTGAAGTTGAAACATTGTCCAATAGGAACTTGCAAGTATTTATGTGAATCATTCATCAAATTATTGTTATTTTCATACATACAATGTTTTAACGAAAAGAAAAAAAGAAAGAAAATTAACATGTATAACATCTCTCTTGTAAGTTGTAAATCAACCTAAAAAGTTCTCTTTATACATTTACACATATTTACTTTTGTTGGGTGGAGGTTGCAAAGAAGACAATGCAACATTGTCACCTCCTTTTAATGAGAGGAGATAATAGAAAATAAAATAAAATTTGTCAGTGAAGCAGTATATGAACTTGATTCAAATCACTACACGTACACTTGGAAAAAGTATCTTCTTCCAGTGGTATATTTCATGTATATACAATATAATTATTTAAAAAATTTCGTACTTATGTATTTATACTAAAGTACCCACGTTACCCTCATGAAAAGTCTGAATCTCGACCTCTGTACAAACAGAGTTTGTTATGTACCGCTATCGCATTTCACCCATCGTTTCGTAACCGCGGTTCCCTAATGAATTTTTGAGACGCGGATATTAGTTGCCGTTCCCTAATAAATTTTTGAGACACGAATATTATTATGGACCTTTATATCATAGTGGACTGATTCTCACATTTGTAACGAACATAATCTTAATTCTCATCGATTTTAAAAATACCGTAATAATTAATACAATTGAAGTTTTTTAAAAATTTGGGTTAAATTTTTTTTTTGTTATGTATATAATATAAAAAATGTAATTCCATTATTAAAACATGAAAAAGTAAAAAAAATTAAACCGGTGAAATAATCTTTACATGTACCTTTTTTAAAATTATTTTGCATTGTTAAAAATAAATTATATTTTTTATGATTTCAATTTTTTATTTATTTATATTAAATGTCTTTACAAAATTAAATAAAATTCATTTAAATTTATTAAAAAATTATCTTTATTCATTCATGTTGTCAAAAAATTATAAAATGTACAAGATTTTAAAAAATTCATAATTACGATAACCGAATTTCGTTACATAATTCCGATAATGTTCTGAATCCGTACCGATACCATTATCGCAAGAGCGAACCTTGATTTCACCATGATAATATATATATATGCCCTCATTTATGATACATATACACGATACAGGGCCTTCTGACAATACGGTCCACTGGACCCCAGCAGTGGGGACAAGCGAGGAGAGAGAAAAGTCAGCAAGTTGCCGGATTTTACAAGCTCCTTTCCCATCCCATCCCATCCCATCCAGTCACTTCGAAGACCAAAGTGGGACCCAATATCACCCAGTAAGCTCCAAGGTTGACTTGACTATAATGTCTTTCCTTTCCCTCCCCTCCACCCAATTCCCCACTGAGACTCATCATTTTCTCCTTCCTCTCTACTTTCTCTCTCTACAATGTCTCTCCCTTCCCTCCTCTCCTTCCTCCTCCCCTTCCTCCTATCTTTCTCCTCTTCCCTCTCCACCAACTCTGAAGGTAATTCAAAAAGAATTTTGAGTTAGATGTTTTTAAATCACCCTAATTTCTGTTTCTTTCATTATTTTTTTTTACCTATCCATATATGTGTATCAGTGTATATATGTGTGTATATGTTAATTTTTCTAGGGTTTTCTATTTAATTTCTGATAATGAATCATACCCGTGTTTCTGTTTTGCATTTTTTTTTGGGTTTCAGGAAATGCTTTGCATGCTCTGAGAAGCAAACTCTCTGACCCCACCAATGTCTTGCAGAGCTGGGATCCCACTCTTGTCAATCCTTGCACCTGGTTCCATGTAACCTGTGACCCCAACAACCACGTTATCCGTCTGTAAGTGTGTGTGTGTGTGTGTGTGTGTTTTTGTATGTGTATGTGTGTGTTTATTTGTTTTATTATTTTGTTGATGATTGTTTTGATTTCAATTTCAGGGACTTGGGTAATTCAAATATTTCTGGCTCTTTGGGTTCGGAGCTTGGTGAACTCAAGCACCTACAATACTTGTATACATCTCTCTCTTTGATTGATCATCTGTTATTTTATTTTTGTTTAATCCTTTTTGTTTGATAGATAATGATGAACTTTGAAAAAAAGAAAACAAGCATATGTTTTGGGATCTAGTTTCAGGAACACCCTTTTCTTTGGGTATTTTTGGGGTACTTTTTTACTGTATTATCATCACCGATTCAAGAAATATATATATATATATATATATAAGTTTTTTACTTGGTTTACAAAACAAATAAATCATAACTTAGGACCTGCTTGGTTCAGGTCTGAGATACCGAAAAATGGTTTAAATTGTTGTTTGGTTGATAATTTTACGGAAATTGAGTTGATTTATACAGGCCTAATTTAACAAGTCTGTTTTTAGAACCATTGCTAATTTAACAAGTCTGTTTTTAGAACCATTGAAAACAATTTCCAGATGAGTGAAAGCCAGCCTTTGGATAGTTTCCCAAATTTTCTCACCAAACAATCACAGAAGAACTTCAATTATTAGTATTCGATGTACACACTCACATTTCTATATTAATCGGGGGTATGTACTTTGATTGATTGCAGGGAACTTTATAGGAATGATTTAGGAGGGAAAATTCCCAAGGAGTTGGGTAAGTTGAAAAACCTTGTGAGCATGGATTTGTATGACAACAAATTTGAAGGAGAAATCCCAAAGTCCTTTGCGAAATTGAAGTCTCTCCGTTTTCTGTGAGTACCCTTAATCAATGGATTCACACAGTCGATACAACAGTCCCATATTGTTTGATAATTTCATAAGATTGAATTTGTTATTTGATGGTACAGACGGCTAAATAACAACAGGCTAACAGGTTCAATTCCAAGAGAACTCACCACTCTATCTGACCTCAAAGTTTTGTAAGTTTAGTCACAAGATATAAATGCAGAGTTATTAGTATATTTCTAACCTAAAGTTAGTTCTTTCTCTGTTGTTCTTATAAGTTGTTTTCCCATTTTTAATGTCACAGTGATGTTTCTAATAACAATCTCTGTGGAACGATCCCAGTTGATGGTCCTTTCGGGAATTTTCCATTGGAAAGGTATCATTTCGATCATTCTTCACCCATGTTGCGACCCACTCTAGTTCTATACACCAAGTCGAGCATGGAATGATATTCAAGTGATGCTCACTTACTTGCATGATATTGCATCTCTTACATGCAAATAGATAAGGTGCTTAATAAATTACATTACAGCCAAGGGTTTATAGCATGAAGCTAAACAAGAGTGAGTTTGTGGTAGGGACACCTTAGAAATCGCAATGTTCTAGTTATGGATGTGCTGGTATGGGCTGATCAATCGGTAGGAAGCTAAAAGTAATTGGGGCCTGCTTGGTTTTAAGGGCAGTGTTCCGTTTTTCGTGACCTGAAAATTGAAAACTGTCAAAAATCTGCTTGGTTGACAATGTTTGAGAACAGTGGATGAGAACTCTTAATAAGATAGCCTGGTTTCACATAACTGTCTTTTACGTTTGCCTGAAAATAGTTTTTGAGCTCTTGATATCTGTTTTGAGTGGCAAACCAAGCAGGCTCTTTGTTGTTAAAATACATGTTATTTGCATGATGTGAGTTTTAAATGAAATGCAGACGACAAATCAATCTTCCAATCGTCCCCTGAAATTTGGTTTATGAATCCCATTTGAGTGAATTATTTCTTCAAGCATGTGCAGTTCTCATGGCACTTCTAATAACCTACTTTAAGTAGAAAAAAATTAGTACCCTCTTGAAAAACTTACCTGGTGTGATGGTGGGAGTGTGGATTTCCTTTCAAATAATTGTATCCGATTGTCCATATGTCACGGATTCCTGCACTTCTAATCACTGTTTGGGCCTTAGGATTAATTACTTTCCTCCATTGAGCTCACTTGGTTTCTCCCGGAAATGAAAAAAACGAGGGTTAGGAGGGATTTGTCCTCCTTGCTTCCTTCCTCCCTTCCTTTCCTCCCAATGAAACAAGGGATGATTCTTTCCCTCCTCTCTTCCATCCTTCCTTCCAACCATAAGCAGATGCATATGGCCATCATTTATGAGTTCTTCAACTGTCTTGTTCATCTTTGTTGCCTCATGATCTCATGCTAACAAAGCTCACTTATGGATCCCCAAGTCCGATCATCACTTTGTGGGGGAAATACGGAAAACACTTCTTTATCAGCTTTCCCCTAGTGCTATCGGATGGGGTCACCCCTTGAATTTTTTGTTGGAGAGACTCCCAATCATACGGAAAACTTTTTTTGGCTATATGACTTCAATGAGAACGATGGAAAATATGTAGAAGTATGAAACCGTGTGAATGCATAGGTTCTTTGTCCAACGAGTGAGGCTTGTTAGAGCCATTATATTTTCCGTCTACTAAGTATTTTCTTGATTCTTTGTTTTAACAGATTCGTCAATTTTCTTAGAGAGAAATCAACAGAATGTGTGTTTTTTGTCAATTAGTTACGAAGTTGAAGGCTTGAAAGCATATGGGATATATAAGATTCTTTTCTAAAATATGAATTTTTTTTTTATTGTCCTCTATAATCTGAGTTAATTGAAATCCCTTTGTTGCAGCTTTGAAAATAACAGGCTTAATGGACCTGAGCTCAAAGGACTGGTACCCTATGACTTTGGATGCTGAAGAACACTAGAATTGCTAATGGAGGCACTCTACTATGTGTGCTTTAATACAACTATATTATAAACAACAGGTTATATGTATCTTACTACATTCTATATGTGTTGGCAGTTACAAACCTTGTAGCAACCAAAGTTGGCAAGAGTAATATGATAAGATTGAGATTGATAATCCAAGTTCAATATTTTTCATATATCTATCTTTTGCAATATAAAATTTTGAATTCTCGTTTCTGGAAAAGTAAATGAAAAACACTCAAATTTTTTTTTTTTCCCGGTAATCGGGGTGATTCGGGCCAGCTTACGCGCACCTCGATTAATCTCTGGTGCCCTGAAGTTAACGACCGGATAAACCTTCAATGGCTCATGGAAACATAGTTGGGAGGATTTGAAAATCGGATTTCATTTTGCCCAAATTTGATTTGACATATTATTAAATTAAATTAAATTGGTGTTTGGCCTGTTGAAAGTTTGATTTGACTTATTGGTTAAATAAATTAGTTGAACTCAAACTATATTGTGAAAGATAGATTGTGAATTGATGGTACTTGGCATACCAATTTAAAATTATTTAGTAAATAATCAATCGGATCTGGAGAAATATTGAGTTTAAACTCACAAACAAAATATTTGTAATTTTGTTAAGTATGATAGATGCAAACTCGATACTAATTATATAGTATTAAGAATTCAAAACACCCCTCTAGTATATATATTGTGCCTATAACATTTATTAGTTACAAAATGTGTGTATCATCACCATTTTTTTTGGGACAAGTGTTTAAAACACTTCTATAATATGAATATAGTGCGTATAATACCCATTACGTTTTGTCACTTATATTTTTTGGATAAGTGCTGTACATGTGAGTTTTCCCGGCCCATGAAAAAGCCTGTCCCGACCGGAGCGATCCAGGAATGGTCCGAGATTGTGACCCGACCATTGTGTCCACGTCATAACCCGACCTATACATCAGCCCCGTGGTCCGAGAAGTATCTTGCCCCGACCCGAAGAGCATTTTTGAAGGAACTCGAAGGCCCATAAGCTCAAGGCAATGGCATGACATATGACCTACATAGCTGACGTGTAAAGGAATATATTATGTAAAGTTGAAAGTGTTGCCATAATGGGCCAAAGGCCCATTGGAAAAATGTATATAATTCAATGAAAAGTAATGAGAAGGGATCATTTTTGTGTTGTGCAAATATTGTATCTACACAATGGCGCCGTCTGTGGGAATTTAGGTCAGATCACCGACCATCTTCCTACCTCCAAAAAAAAAAAAGATGAGTGAAACCCAGATACACCTTTCATACCATCCTCATTGTCCAGATATAACGATGCCGGTAACCAGATCCCATTCTGAAGCACTGATTCCCAGCACCGGACAACCAAGCGCCCCACCATCGATTGAAAATCTCCTGCAGCGGCTGGCGGAGGCGGAGAAACGCAACCAGGCCGCCGAGGCAAGGAGCCTGACGGCGGAAAGGAGGAGTGAGGAACTCCTCGCGAGATTGAATCAGGCAACTATCCCACAGATAGTTCCCGATCAATCACAGACCCAAGGTGATGCCCAAACACGAGAGGAGCATGGTGAAACATCTCACCGGCCAGGCAAGGCCCCGGCTACCGGCGATACTCCAGTTATCGACGAACCTTTGACGTCGCAGAAGCTCCAGGAGATGATGGCAGAATTTCAGAAGAAAGTCATGAATGATCTGAGAGCCAGATCCACCGATGACCAGGCCCTCAGAGCCTCTGCTGACTCGGTTCAGTCGCCCTTCAGTGTGGAGATCACCCAGGAACCCTTCCCAAGGAAGTTCGTCATGCCCAGATTCACTCCTTACGACGGAACGAAGGATCCCGAGGAGCATATCTACCAGATCCACCAGAAGATGACGATGTACGCCGAGAACGAAGCCCTGCTAGGCAAAGTTTTCCCGACCAGTCTTATCGATGCACCGCTCCTCTGGTTCAGAAAGCAACGGCCGAGATCCATTGGCAGCTGGCAGCAATTATCCGATCTCTTTGTGGCGCAATATTTCGGGAACAAGAGGCAGAAGAAGACCATCTCGAGCCTCTTCACCATGACTCAGGAAAAGGGCGAATCCCTCAAGAGCTTCCTGTCCCGATTCAATGTCGAGTCGTCCTCCATCGACAACTGCGACCAACACTCTGCCGTGGAGGCCTTCAGGATGGCTCTCATCCCGGGGACCAAGTTTCACCAATCACTTGTGAAGCGACCTCCCTCGGGAATAGGAGAACTCAATTCCAGGGCGCAAGGCCACTTGAGAATCGAAGAGGAAGAAGCAACCCGACAGAGGAGAGCGGCACTGGTCAGTGTGGAAGTGAAATCTAAGGATAAAACGTCAGACAAATCCCGACATGATATGAATCGCAAACGCTCGAATCCCCCGAGCCACTCTTCATCTCAATTTCCCCCTCAACCCGATAGACGTGCAAAGATTGAAGAGAAGGTTACTCCATTAAAAGTGACGCTTGCCAAGCTTTTCCAGGAGAACAAAGCTCGAGGAATCTTCCAAACTCCTCCCCCAATCAGGCAACCCCTTGACCAAAGGGATAGATCCAAGCATTGCGCCCTTCATGGTGATTTTGGCCACACGACCAACGATTGCCGAAACCTGAGACGCCAGGTGGAAGGAATGATAGCCCGAGGGGAACTGAAGGATTATATCCAGAGGGATGGTCCAAGGGCCAACCCACCAGCACAATATAACCAACGGAATCAGGGTCCTGCTCACCCGGTCAGGATCATCAATATGATCCATGGGGGTCCCGATCCACAAAGCAGCGAAGGATCGAGACGCACACAAATGAGAAGAGCACATCAGATCGCCAGGATATCTGGGATAAACGAGATCCACCACCGAACGGGGCAATCTCAGATACTCTTCTCCCAGGAGGACCTGCGGCACATCCAGGTCCCGCACGAGGACCCGCTAGTCATCACTCTGATGGTCTCGGGATGTCTTGTGAAAAGGGTCATGGTTGACCCGGGAAGCAGCGCCAACATCATGACCAAATGGGCTTTTGATAAATTGGAAATCAACCCGAGTGACATCATGACTTCCCGAAACCCAATTGCCGGGTTCGACGGAAAACAAGTCGAGCCTCTCGGGGAGGTCAGGCTACCTGTGACGGCGGCCCAGAGAACTCTGTCCGAAACTTTCGTGGTGGTGGACGTGAAACCATCGTACAATCTTCTTATGGGAAGGGGATGGATACACAGAATGCAGGGGGTACCGTCAACTCTCCACCAAATGATGAGGTGCGTTGGCCTAAACGGGTACGACATAATCGACATCAGAGGGGATCAAGTGGCGGCCAAGCAATGCTACGCCGTCACCATCAAAGAAATGAAGGACAATCCCGATCGAAAGAGATCCCGAGAGGACGATCATGACCTGGAGTCCAAATAGCAACTACAGGACGGGGAGTCGGGTCCCCCGATCGTGGCAGAGCCTCTGCAGCCGGTGTCTGTAATGCCCGATAAGGTCACCTACGCAGGTACAAGCCTCACCACTTGTGAATTGAATGAACTGACAACATTCCTACAGGACAATCATGACGTCTTCGCGTGAGAGCATACTGATATGCCCGGCATCGACCCCTCCATAGTCCGACACAAATTACATGTCGATCCAAATATTCGACCCGTTCGACAAAAACAAAGGCGAATGGGGGGCCAAAGGAACCAAATCATAGCCGACGAGGTGTCAAAGTTGCTGGAAGCCGGATTCATCAGAGAGGTCCATTATCCCGAGTGGCTGTCCAATGTGGTTGTTGTGCAGAAAAAGAACGGAAAATGGCGAGTCTGCGTCGACTTCACCGACTTAAACAAAGCTTGCCCGAAAGACAGTTTCCCCCTGCCCAAAATAGATCAAATGGTCGATGCTACTGCAGGCTACGAGAGGTTAACCTTCCTGGATGCTTACTCGGGTTACAACCAAATCCCGATGGACCCAGGGGATGAGGAAAAAACCTCCTTCATTACGGAAACAGGTACCTATTGCTTTAGAGTTATGCCTTTCGGACTAAAAAATACATGAGCCACCTTTCAAAGACTGGTGAACAGGATATTCAAAGGGATGATGGGCACAGTAGTCGAGGCTTACATTGACGACACGGTTGTCAAGAGCATAAATAAGACTGACCACTTGGGGCATCTCCGTAAGGTGTTTGATACCCTGAGGAAACACGGGATGAAGCTCAATCCAGCAAAATGCTCCTTCGGGGTGTCCTCGGGACAGTTTCTGGGACACATAGTTGATCGGTCGGGCATTCAAGCCAGTCCGACCCAAGTAAAGGCTCTGCTCGAAACCAAAGAGCCATCCACACACAAAGAAGTTCAAATCTTGACCGGAAGGGTCGTGGCATTAAGCCGATTCATTGCAAGGCTGACCGACCGTTGCCGACCCCTCTTCCAGGCGATCAAGGCAAGGAAGGGAGAAGTGTGGGGACCCGAGCAAACTAAAGCCTTGTCCCGATTGAAGGAGTACATGCTCAAGCCTCCCATTCTTGCAACACCCGAGCCCGATGATGTCCTGCTCTTGTATCTGGCAGTATCATCAGTTTCAACTAGCGTCGTGCTCATCAGAGAGGACAGGAACCTCCAGATGCCCATCTTCTACACCAGTAAGGCACTAGCCGATCCCGAGACACGGTACAGCAAGCAGGAAAAGTTGGTCTTATCCCTGGTCAATGCCAAACGACGTCTCAGGCATTACTTCGAAGCTTATCATATCATTGTCCCCACTACCACTCCCATTCGTGTACTTATGGCAAAGCCCGATCTTTCCGGAAGAGTTTCCAAATGGGCCATTGAACTAGGAATTTATGACATAACTTACGTACCCAGAGTCTCGATCAAAGGACAGGTCGTTGCCGACTTCCTCTTGGAAGGGGAAACCGAGGAGATCAATCAGCCCGATGAGTTGGTAACGTGGAAGTTATTCGTGGACGGTTCAGTGTGCGCCAATGGAGCAGGTGTCGGGCTTGAAATACATACTCCCGACGGGACTAAGTTACAAGCCTCGGCACAATTACAATTCTCAGCCACCAACAATGAGGCAGAGTACGAGGCAGTTATATCAGGATTGAGATTAGCCAAGAGCCTTCAAATTCAATCCCTATCCGTGTACAGTGACTCCCAGCTAATTGTCAGGCAAATAACCGGTGAATACGAGACAAGGGATCCGAAAATGGAATCTTACAGAGCGTTGGTGCTCAAGGAATCAGAAAGTTTTCAAAAGTTAACATTCAGCCAAATCCCTCGGGAAGAAAACACCTCGGCCGATCACTTGGCGAATCAGGCATCCGCAGCTGGTGAAGACATGACTCGGGTAGTACTGACCGACTTCATCACTGCACCGAGCATCATAAAGCCAGCTGAATTGATATGTCTAGTTCCCCGAGAACCAAGCTGGATGGATCCTATAATCGACTATCTAAATCTCGGGACTCTACCGACTGATAAGGCAGAGGCAAGGAAAATTAGAATGAAGTCAGCCCGGTACTCGATCATCCAGGACCAGCTCTACAGAAAATCTTTCTCGGGTCCGTATCTACGGTGCGTAACTCCTTCCGAGGCAGAGACAATAATGCAAGAGATACATGCTGGAGCTTGTGGAAATCATTCGGGTGCCCGGTCTCTTGCCCATAAAATCCTGTCCCAGGCTTATTTTTTGCCCTACCTATCCCGAGATTCGGAGGAATATGTGCGCAGGTGCAAAGCCTGTCAGATGCACGGTGATGCCATACTGCAGCCCCCGGAATTCTTAAACCCGACAATCGTCCCGCACCCTTTTGCCCGATGGGGAATGGATATAGTCGGACCACTTCCAAAAGCCATCAGGAAGAATACCCATGTACTCCTCGCCACCGACTATTTCACCAAATGGGTTGAGGCCGAGGCTTATCCATCAATAAAGGGGAGCCATGTAGTCAAGTTCATATGGAATCACATCATCTGCAGGTTCGGGGTACCTCGGACCATCATGATGGACAACGGCACCAACCTAGACTGTGAACCGGTCAGGTCGTTCCTGGCCCAGCACGGAATCAATCAAAACACCTCCTCTGTAGGATACCCGCAAGCCAATGGACAGGCAGAAAGGACCAATCATTCCATCTTCAGCACTCTGGCAAATAAACTCGAGAAGGCCAAAGGAGCATGGTTGGACAAGTTGCCGGAGGTACTATGGTTGTATAGAACCACTCCCCGACAACCGACCGGTGAAACACCTTTTGCCATGGCATATGGGGCAGAAGCCGTAATCCCCACGGAGTATGCCGTCCCGACGCTGAGATCACTGGCCTGGGATGAGAAAACAAATAATCAATGCTTGTCACACGAGCTCGACCTACTGGAAGAAAAAAGAGAAATTGCCGGGATAAGGCTGGCAGCTTACCAACAACGGGTCAAGAATCACTTCAATAAAAGAGTAAAAAGGAGGGGATTCCAAGTTGGAGACATGGTCGTCAGACGGAAAATTGGACATGTGGGCAAACTCCAAGAGCCATGGGAGGGACCCTACACCGTCACTGAGGTAGTTGGGCGCGGGGCTTACCGACTACTCAGAAATTTTGATAATCGAAGGGAGCCTAACACACAGAATGCATCCCGACTCAAGAGGTATTATCCCTAGGGATACTCTATTTCAATTACTGTAAAGAAAGGCCACTGGAGCCCGAAAGATAAAAATAGAAGTTCAATTTCTTCCCGATCATATCTAAGCCTACCTAAAGCGTCTCCATGATTATATAAATTTAAAAACCTAAGTGTTGAATCCTCTCCATGGGCCCAAAGCGCCCGAGAGATCTTCACAGACCCACCAGAGGTCGGGTTTTATCTCAAAACCTAAGTGTTGAATCCTCTCCATGGGCCCAAAGCGCCCGAGAGATCTTCACAGACCCACCAGAGGTCGGGTTTTATCTCAAAACCTAAGTGTTGAATCCTCTCCATGGGCCCAAAGCGCCCGAGAGATCTTCACAGACCCACCAGTGGTCGGGTTTTATCTCAAAACCTAAGTGTTGAATCCTCTCCATGGGCCCAAAGCGCCCGAGAGATCTTCACAGACCCACCAGTGGTCGGGTTTTATCTCACCCAAAGCGCCCGAGAGATCTTCACAGACCCACCAGTGGTCGGATTTTATCTCAAAACCTAAATGTTGAATCCTCTCCATGGGCCCAAAGCGCCCGAGAGATCTTCACAGACCCACCAGTGGTCGGGTTTTATCTCAAAACCTAAGTGTTGAATCCTCTCCATGGGCCCAAAGCGCCCGAGAGATCTTCACAGACCCACCAGAGGTCGGGTTTTATCTCAAAACCTAAATGTTGAATCCTCTCCATGGGCCCAAAGCGCCCGAGAGATCTTCACAGACCCACCAGTGGTCGGGTTTTATCTCAAAACCTAAGTGTTGGATCCTCTCCATGGGCCCAAAGCGCCCGAGAGATCTTCACAGACCCACCAGTGGTCGGGTTTTATCTCAAAACCTAAGTGTTGAATCCTCTCCATGGGCCCAAAGCGCCCGAGAGATCTTCACAGACCCACCAGAGGTCGGGTTTCATCTCAAAACCTAAGTGTTGAATCCTCTCCAGGGGCCCAAAGCGCCCGAGAGATCTTCACAGACCCACCAGTGGTCGGGTTTTACAAAAATCAGTTTCAAACCTATGTGTTGAATCTCTCCATGGGCCCAAAGCGCCCGAGAGATCTTCACAGACCCACCAGTGGTCGGGTTTTACAAAAATCAGTTTCAAACCTATGTGTTGAATCTCTCCATGGGCCCGAAGCGCCCGAGAGATCTTCACAGATCCACTAGCGGTCGGGTTTTATCTGAAAACCCAAATGTAGAATCTCTCTATGGACCCAAAGCGCCCGAGAGATCTTCACAGACCCACCAGAGGTCGGGTTTTATCTCAAAACCTTAATGTTGAATCCTCTCCATGGCCCAAAGCGCCCGAGAGATCTCACAGACTTATGGTCCGATGGCATCAGTAGTCCTACCAAGCTACAATTCAAAATCCCAATTTTTATTAATGAAGCGTCGGATCATGCATATTCCCGGCAAAGATTGAATAGGTGAATTCACTTATATTAAAAGGGGCCCCAGTGGCCAAGGCTGATACAACAAAGCTTTGACACAGTTGTTGCAAACAAAATAAAAAGCAAAAATCTAAGGGAAAAGCCCTATTCTTCCACCGGAGGATCCTCATTGCCACCTGAGGCTTGGTTCTCGAGGGATTGTGCTTGGGGCTCATCCAGGCCACAAGGACAAGGCGGAGCGGGCAAGGGACCCTGAAGGAACTCACCAAACGCCAGGTCCTCAGGTTCCGCCTCGGGATCAACATACGGAGGTCCCACTCCTATGCTGAGATCAAGGTCTTCTATGGTAGGGATGTATCGGTCACCCTCAGGCTTTTGAAGCTCAGTTATGCATTCCCGCCAGCCCTGCTCGTAACGGTACTTGCTTGTGAGCACAAAACGAGCGATCATCTGGTTGTCTCCCTTGTGACACATTTCTACCCGAGATCTCTCCACACCTAGTGCATTCTCAACCTCGACCTTCTCCTCAAACAGCTGCTGCCCCGAAGTCTTTAACTTCTCAATTTCTTCGGTCAGTGCCTGCACTTGAAGAGTTAGGACTTCCCGAGCCTGGACTTCTCGGTTAGCCATCTGTTCAGCCTCCCGAGCCTTACCCTCAAGGTCGGAAATCGTTGCCTTGGGAGCTGCAAGCTCTAGGGTCGCCGCCTTGGCAGATGCGAGCCCTTCCTCTGCTGCGACGGCCCGGTATGTCAAGGACTGAATCTTCTCGTTTGCCTTTTTGAGCTGTTCCAAGGCCTTGACACACCCAGCTTTGTGGACCTGAACATCCCGATTCAGGGCGTTAATGACTCGGGCATCTTCCTCAAGCTTGCAATTACACGCCTGTGTAGCGTGAAGCATCTGAAAGCAGGGATGTTAGCACAAAAGATCAGGGATGAAATAGAAGCCAATACACGAGGGTAGAGAAATTATTACCTTCATTGCAAGCTCAGGCCCGTCCAGAGCCAGGTCCAACCTGTCGTACCACCCCATGGCCAACCTATCAGTCGGGGTCCACACCCCCAGGGCCATCTCTCGCAGAGCTTCAGGGTTGTCGATCGTCTTGTCCGCCACCCCCACATATGGATGACCCTTTCGAGTATCCAGCCTGAAGCGAGGGCCATGGGGAACGTCTCTCCCACTCTCAGCAGCTTTCTCGATCTCTCTATTGTCCTGTTTCCTGACATTTTTAGAAATGGCAGTACTCAGCTTGGATGGTCGGGATCGATCATGTTCCTCATCATCCGAGCCTAGGTCTCGGGCATCCGATACTGAGGAAGGAACACCCAGTGCAACGCTTCTGCTAGAACTGGGTCTGACTGAATGATCTGCCCGGGGAGGATCCGCCCGAGGAGGACTCAGACTCGTACCTCCCAAGCTCGGGACCAGGGCACGACCATCCCCGACCTCGGCCGCATCCGAAGCACCAATTTGCGGGCCATCAGTAGGGGGAGGCAGGGGTGTGACGGGTTGACTCTCTGCCGGAATAGGAGGGGGGAGCGTGCCAACGGGCCCTCCGGTGGATCCTGCCGATTGATGGCTTGCTGGATTCTCGCTAACTGGCGGTATATCGGGATTTTCAGAGACTGGAGGGATATCTACCCCACAGATGAATGATGTAGAGCCAATATCAACCCTTCTAGCCCTTTTGATCGAAAGTTGGGGCAGGCTAACCGCCTTCCTTTTCCGTTGATCCCCAGACATTTTTCTCTTGAGCTTCTTGGTTCCTGATGACTTGGACTTCAATCTCCTTGACCCTGACGTAGTCGCAGTAGAACCCGAGGCAATCCTTGATGCTAATTCTCCCGATGCAAACTCCTGCAATACAGATCCAGTCAGGCAATTCTGGCTATCCATTAAATCCTGACTCCACACTTTAGCACGCAACAGCTCAAATCGAGCCCTTATATACCCAACACCCCTCTTCTCCTGAGGAGCCTTCAGGAAATCCATCACTTGCGTACCTAACTTATCATTGCACATTTCGCAGTGGCATGAGGCTCGGGTATGAAAACTCTTAAATTCAGGAAGTCGGGTGGGTTGGAATACATGGTAGACAGGGATGTTCATAGCATCGGGATGTCTCCACTGACCACTCACTATTATCATCCTCTCTTTCCATCCCTTGTTGGATGTCGGGACGTTATCACACAACTTCCTCTTGACGTAGGAAGTCAGGTTGTACCGACCCCTATTATCCTTCTGTTCTTGAAGTTTGTAGGAAAACAGAAGCTCGGCCAAACCTAAGTCTAGATTCAGTTCCTTATTAATGAACAAGATCATGGCCAGGATCCTATAAAAGTTGGGACCGACTTGAAGGGGGGCCAGTCCCAAAGTAGCCAAAGTCAAGAGGAAGAAAGGGTGAATGGGAAACTTTAATATAGCCAGGTGAAATGAGGAAAGCAGTATCTCCCCATCTTTCAGACCTTCCCCGATCCTGAAATCTTTGTCCCGAGGGTAGTGCCTAACCTCAACCCCTTCAGGGACCCTGAGGCTCCTAAGTTGAGCGTATTTCCTATATTTGGCTGGGAGAGGGTCAGTGCAGAAGTTCTCCTCCTCCTCGGCATCCTGACCCGCCTCGACATCATCCTCTACTGCCCGATCCCCTTCTTCCTGAGTGACTTCCGGGGGACTAGACCTAATGACCCGAGTAATCTCTACGGACGGGGTGCTCTCCGAGACATCAGGATCAGTAACAGTTAGGTCAGTATCTGTCACTTGCAGGTCGCTAACCGACCTGGTATCATCACTCCCCGACATATTTGACGAAAGGATAGAAAATTGAGAAGAACAACTTACAAAAAGACAAAGATGATTCCGGCAGTCTCTCCTTGAGTTTTTCCTCCGGCTAGGTGGTTTGCAGAAACCGGCAACTGTACCAGGAAACAGAGAAGGATGCGTCCGGTCAAACGCTTTGCAGCACGATCCAAAACACTTCACACAGTGTAAAAATCAATTAAGATCGCTGATGTTTGCAGAAATTGATGAGACAATATGGAGATTTTGTAGGTGAGAATGGATTTGAGTTGCAGATAATGCTTGAGTATGGTAGAGAAAATAATGAGAAGTAATCCAAAAGCGGTGCAAATGTGATGTATGTGGGTTATATATAGATAGGTATGACGTTTCGGTCACCCGGGTCAGAGTATCGGATCGACATGACCCGGCCCATCTCACACAAATCTATGCCATCTCAGCCACAAGATCAAATTGCAATGATGGCGGCAGCTGCAGCATTAAACGCGTCCCGCATCATCCGGCACGCGTCCCCTCATCATCCGCCACGCGTCCCGCGCACCAACCCCGAGGACTTTTTGATGGGCCTTAAGATTCTTTCACCTAATGGGCCCATTGGATGCAGGCCCATAAGCTAAAAGAGGGCCTGTGTACATGTGAGTTTTCCCGGCCCATGAAAAAGCCCGTCCCGACCGGAGCGATCCAGGAATGGTCCGAGATTGTGACCCGACCATTGTGTCCACGTCATAACCCGACCTATACATCAGCCCCGTGGTCCGAGAAGTATCTTGCCCCGACCCGAAGAGCATTTTTGAAGGAACTCGAAGGCCCATAAGCTCAAGGCAATGGCATGACATAGGATCTACATAGCTGACGTGTAAAGGAATATATTATGTAAAGTTGAAAGTGTTGCCCTAATGGGCCAAAGGCCCATTGGAAAAATGTATATAATTCAATGAAAAGTAATGAGAAGGGATCCTTTTTGTGTTGTGCAAATATTGTATCTACAAGTGCTCAAAACATTCATGTAATATAGATATTGTGTTTATAACACCTATTAGTATTAAAAAGTGTATATACATTTTTTGAGGTAAACTTTATATATAAAATCAAAGAAAATGACCAAGCCCTACAAATAAAAATATGTGTATTGTATATTTTTTTTTAGTTTTATGAGTTTCTAAATTAAAATTAATCATCTATTTTTGGTATTCATATGTTAAGGGACAATCCTTGATTTTCAAAATAAAAAATCCAAAAATAAGATGTCAACAATTATTTTGGTATTAATTAAACTTTTTGTTTTTATTTTTTTGGTAAATAAAGCAACCTAAGTTTCTCAAATAAGTTGATAAAAAATTATTTACTATCATTTTTTTTGTTTCAACAATTTAAGAATATATATACACAAAAAATGGGGTCAATGCAATCTATGGTGGAGATTATGAAAAAACACGACCAAAACTAACTTCAATAAATATATATATTTTTTGAAGTTAACTTCAATAAATATTATATTTTTATTTTTTTTCTAAAATAAAAAAATAAATGTGCGAATTGCCCCAGAATTATTTGAACTTTTAACCCTATGTACTATTCGTACAGTGGATTTAACGCCTTATAGTTATTTTTCCCCCAAACTTTTGAATATACTGCAAATTACCCTCATTTTAGAAATAATTTACATTATATTCAAAAAATTTAGGGGAAAATAGAACCGCCCTATGAATAAATTGGGAGTGAAATAAAAATATGTATTGATTCAGTGATGTGGGTGCAATAAACGTTTCAATGATGTTTTCAAAACCATAACGTGTTATGACTGGGAAGACACGTGGCTGAAAGTGGGTGTCGGTACTATACGTGTCAAAATTGTGTAGCTGTAAACAAATCAATTTCATTTGATCTTTGAAGGAGACTTTTAACAGGGTTTGGGGAAATATGTTACTCGCCGACTCGCGGCCTTACCAAAAACTTACGTACTCGCGGCCACAAAAATACTACCCAAATTTGTATAGTGAGAAAACAATATAATAATAAGGATTAATTTCAAGAAATTCCCCTATACTATTCGGTTTAATTAACTAACATTTACTGTGTCTACTTTGCCTCATATACCATTCAATTTCATCATTATGCTCCCTCACCTCACATTTTGAATCAACATACCTAAACTACCCTCAATAGTATAAGAGGGTTTAGTGAAATCAACCATTTAAAAAAATTATTTTTTGAAAATCAATTATATTTTTCGCAAAAATTATAAATTCAAAAAAATATATATATTCTTTGAAAAAAATTATTTTTCAAAGGGAGTATATTATTTTCCAAAATATGAATTATTTCAGAAAAAATAATATATATTTTTTGCAAAAAAATTATTTTTCGGAAAAAAATTCATATTTTGAAACATAATAATATATATTTTTCCCAAAAAAATTAATTTTCGGAAAATATCATATTTTGGAACATAATATATATTTTTAGCAAAAAAAGTATTTTTCGGAAAAAAAATTCATATTTTAGAACATAATAAATATTTTTTCGCAAAAAAAATATTTTTCAAAAAATAAATCATATTTTGGAACATAATATATATTTTTCGGAAAAATAATCATATTTTGGAATATAATATATATTTTTAAGAAAAATAATCATATTTTGGAATATAATATATATTTTTCGCAAAAAAATTATTTTTAGAGAAAAAATCATATTTTGGAACATAATATATATTTTTCGGAAAAAATCATATTTTCCGAAATATATATATATATTTTGAAATTTATTGTTTTTACGAAAAATATAATTTATTTTCGAAAAATAATTTTTTTAAGGGTTGATTTCACTAAACCCCTTATACTATTAAGGGAATGTAGTTTAGATATTTTTGACTCAAAATGTGAAGAGGAGGGGTGATGAAATTGGATAGTATATGGGGCAAAGTGAACACAATATGAATTAGTTGATTAAATTGAATAATAAAATGGGTTTTTTAAGTTAACCCTAATAATAAAGAGGAATGTTAGATTTAAAAAGTGGAAAAAAAATATTTGACTTTTTTTTTTCAATTTTGAAATAAATTTTTTTCTATACATATGTGAAAGTGATAGTAATTTCAATCATCTTAAGCAACGTTCTTTACATTATATATCTTTTATCAATTGAACAAAAATTTTGTTTAATTTTTTTTTCTTTTATCGAATGAACACTTGACCTAACGGCATGCCCTCTCCTTCAAAATGGGAAAGGCGAGGGGTTAAAAATAATCTATGAAATTGAATCCAAAAGGACACATAATTTCTATGATAATTTTATATTTAACTGAACTTGTGTAGTTTAATTGTGAATCGTATCCTTCATTTTTGTATTGTCATTGTATAAAACAATAATTTAAATCCATTAATTTCTTAAATAATTTTGAATTTAACAATATACTTATTATTTATACAAGTGCTTAATTGATTTGAATCTAACATGTTTGAAATATTATTGTAAAAATATATATTAATTGATTATGTTTATGTGCATACATTAATATGAAATTCAAATTATGATTCACTCTGTTTGAATCGTTTTTTCAAAAGCTGCTTATGTTTTGGTTTTTTGAAGGAAAAAATTATTTTGAATCTTTAAATTAAAATAAAGACCTATTCTTATTGCAACTTTAAATTTTATTCGAGTATAAACCATAAAAGCGTAAACCTAATTTCTAAATAAAGTAAAGCGCGTATGATTGAAGTTGGTACCGAAGCAAGTAAAATAAAATAAAATCCCAACCACACGTTTAAAGAAGCAAACTTCTCACCGTCTCTCTCTCTAAAACCCCTAAAACCCCGACAAATCACAGAGCTTTATACAGAGAGAGAAAGCCAAAGATGATCGCCGTCCTCCGCAGAAATGGCGCCAAAAGCCACCACTTTCTCACCCAGAGACCCTCTATCGGAGTTCCGATTAACCGGACTCAACACCACCACCACCACCACCGCCAACAACAACAATCCAAAGCCTATTCCAAATTCCCCCAATCTTTTTTTAGAAAACTCAAAGAATTCGAGTTTTCTACCACCAATGTGATAGCTTCGCCGTCCTCAACAACGACATCGTCGTCTTCGAGGGGTGGGGTGGTTGGGTGGTATTTGGGGATGGTGAAGTCCAGACCCATTCTCACAAAGAGCATCACTTCTGCTCTCATTTACACCGCCGCCGACTTGTCATCCCAGGTAACGAAACCCTAATTTCTTTTTCTATAATCGTCAATATTTCTGTTTTTATATTGTATTTTGAGTAATGATCGAGTCGGCGACAATGATATATTTGACTGATTTTAGGTAGTATCAAATGATTCTATTGTGATGTATAAAAAAAGTAGACATTTTGATATACTTTCGAATTCTAAATCATTATTTTTTATTTTTTTTTCCTCTTTTGTGTGTATATGGTATATATGGGTGTGTAATGAGGTCTGAGGAATGTGTTGTTCTTGAATTGACTAGCTTGTTTGGTGGTGATATTAGATCTGTAAATGGAAATGGCAAGGGTTGTCTGTATGATCTGGTGAAAGGGTATATGTGTCAGTTTGGTTAAATGCTTTAAAGGAGTCTAATTGCTGCGAAGAAAATGGGTTGGGCTTTATTGTGGTGTTACTTTTCAATTAGTTTTCACATGTTACCTTTTAATTTCTGCTTTTAGGCATAGAAAATATTAGTGTTAGTGGATTGTTTCTGAAGACTGTGTGTTAAGTGCTGTGATGACATCCCCCTATAATAGCTATAGCCCAGATGGGTTTGTTTTAATTCATTTAATCTGTTAGATTTCCCAAATCAATCGTATTCAATGTTGTTCCAAATGTAAAGTTCTTCTTTGTGTGTGTGTATCAATTAGTTGCTGGACATTGAAGTCTAGTACATGAACTCTCTCCTCCTTCAACATGACCCTTGCTCTTTTCTTTGCGGTTTTGAGAATGCACATCCTGTTTGGTTAGGAGAAATTGGAGAGGGGATGAAAACGTTTTTTAACATCTCCTTTTTTCAAGATGTGGTTCACTTTTGAGGAGAGAAACTAAGAGAAATAAATCAGGAAAAAAAACTTCTTTCTGGGCCAAAAGGACTTGCCACTCCAAAATTATGGTTATTAAGTATGATTCAGAGAGAAGTAACACAGTAATATATGACATGCTATTAGTAGTATCTTCAAACCACTTCTCTCTATTATTTTCTCGCTGTGTTTAACCTTGAAATCATTACCCAATGTTCGTGATACCTCCAAAATTGACTTCACGTCTCATTTTCATAATGTTAATCATTTTGCTAGGCAGCAATTATTGCCTAGTACCTCCCAACAGTCCCACAGGCATCTTTTTTATTTTAGGTATCCACAAGGGCGGAGCCAGGAAAGTTACCTAGGGGGGGCCAATGCAATTTTTTCTAAGTTCATTGGCAAAATTCATATTTTTCTGGGTTACCAAAAGAATTTTTTTAAAAACTTGGGGTGGGGCAATGCAATTTTGTATAAATTTATTGATAACATTTATATTTTCTAGCCTACCAAAGAATTTAAAAAAAAAACTTGGAGGGGTCAGATGCAATTTTTATAACATATCTGTAATATATATATTTTTGGGGCTAAAAAAGTTTTAAAATTTTTTTTTGGGAGGGGCCATGGCCCCCCTGGCAATGAATGGCTCCTCCCATGGGTATCCATCTGAAATATCTATCCGCTCCCCACAATGTTATGATGATATCTGCATGGAGTGTGAGAACTCATTTTCTATATGAGTATACTTTTTTTGCATGGCCGCACACCATTGTGGTGTCTTGTTGCTTAATTAATGCAAGTTGACTCAATTTCATTGGAGATGGTGCTGCTGAAAAATTAGGATAGCAGTTGGCAGCAAGGCTTTTCCTCTGCAGGTTGTATTTTTGAGACCTATTATAGTGGAGCAGTGGTGGGTTCTAGAGGGTGCAGTGTTGGTTAACTGTTTCGGAGAGCAGGTGTGGTATCAACTGTTAGTCTGTTACAGATGGAAAGTGATCAAATGCTAGGACTAGGAGGTGAGGACGGGCACATGGAGGCATCTTGGTAGATACCCTGGTGATGTGGGTAGCGAAGTGATGTGGAGATGGAGCTTTGTGACCGAGATGAGATAGGAAAGGGACTTGCATGGCTTATCCTGAAAATAATTAGTAGCAAATGAGAAGGTGGATCCATCAGATGCATCATGTCTAGCCACACCCGAACTTGTAAATTTGGTTAATAAAATTTGACTTCTACCTCTTATATGGTTGAACGCCTGATTACATGACACCTTCTACGGGTCTCCCCCTCATGGGTAAGTTGGAGTTGTCAACAGCAGTGTTATTTTTGAGGCATCCTACCTTACAATCTCAAGTTACCAAATTCTTATGTAGACTTGAGTTGTTTTTCAGCCATTCAATTGCAAACGATAACTGTACAAAAAAAATAAAAAATGTACCACTCCGTCCCACAAAAAGTGTCCATCTTTGACTTTTCAACATTTTATTGATTTTTTTTGTCTTTCCAGTTTTGACCTTAGATAATATAGTGTAGGTTTACTTTTTAATGGGGTCCATTACCTTTTGAAGTTAATGAAAAAGTGTAATTTGGGAAAGTATAAGAGTATATTTTATTGGGATTCGAAACTGGACAATCATTTTGGGACCAATAAAGTTGTGAAAGTGGACTACTAATATGGGACGGAGGGAGTATTAGGTTCTTATCTGAATCTGTCTTTGGTTTAAAGCCAATGAACGAAAACTGCATCATTTGGGGGTTCATTCGTCAAGAGTAACAATTTGGTATGGTATAAGAAATATATGGGTTTTTTTTTCTGTTTCTTCTTCTTTCAAGTACCCCGACGTTACTTGCCCTATGTGATGTGCCTATATATGTTTATGTTTTCGTGTGGGTGTGTGTTCCAATCTCTCTTTTATTCCTTCTCCCTGCATTTTCTGAGGACATGTTTGTATGCTAACTTGCACACTTGTAAAAACCCTCTATGTGTTTGTGTGTGCATGTTTTGAGGAGTCATTATACATTTCTTATCATTATTTCAGGATATCATTGTTTGGGAATTTATGATTTCTCGGTTGTCACTATTTGCCCATTTTACTGATGACTATCATTTCTCTTTAGACAATTGCAAAGCCATCTTCAGACTCTTATGATCTTGTGAGGACGTCACGCATGGCTGGATATGGAATGCTAATTTTAGGACCATCACTACATTTTTGGTTTAACTTTGTGTCAAAAGTACTTCCAAAGCGTGATCTAATGACAACTTTGAAAAAAATTGTCATGGGGCAGACACTCTATGGACCTGTTATGACTGTTGTTTTCTTCTCGGTGAGTGCGGCTTTACAAGGTACTCAATGTTCTTTATACAATATCATTTTTTGATTCGAGTGTTTTCTGTATTTATGTGTCCTATATAAGTGGAAACTTTAATTTGATTAAAACTTGATGTAAATAGTTGTGCTTTTGCCTGTATTATTAAATTCAATTATATAGACAGGTGTTATTTTTTCTGTAGAATATGTCGGGAACAATATATTATTATAGTTTATAAGTAGGTGCTACTAATTTATTGTATAACAAACTTAAATTGTGGGGGAAAGTCATCAGTACTGGTGTTAGCGATTAGTATGAACTTCATGTTCTGGTTGTTATATTCTATGTTTATCTACCTCATGAAGTCGCTTTGTTTTTATCAGACACGGTTGACCTCTTGGCTGATTGAAGTGGAATATTGTATGACTTTAACGGAGTTATATGATTCGAACAATTAATTCAGTTGATTATCCAAATGTAATTGAATTATGGCTGCTTTTGGCATATTCACATTATCATGTGTGGCCACTTCAGTTATTACCAGTTCCTGGAGGCTGTGGCCTAATAAGTTTAGCAACATGCTTTACATTTCCCAAAAAGATATTAGGTGACGGTTTTCCTTTCTCACCTTAATTTGGTCATTGTAACACTGTCACTGCTTCCGCTTTCCGATTGACAGAGCAATGGGCTGGCCGCCAACAGTTTACACAATCATAGTGGCCGTGCCTCCTCTTTTGTCCTATTTGACAGATTGAATTTGTATTGAACTACAAATCAGCGCTGTCATATCATTAATTTCTCCTCTTCTCATAACTAATGCTATCCTTTCCTTTCTTTTCTTTTCTTTTCTTTTCTCTCTTGCCCATCCAAACGAAGCCTAAATGTACTTCTTTTTCAACTCTTCAGACTCGGGATAAGAAATGAGCCCTTAGGCCCACCCCTTCCTTGTCATATGCTAGCCTTCTGCCACTACATTCACGATGACTTTGACACTCGACTACATATGACTATATCAAGTAATTCATAGGACGGTCATATTTCCCATCTGAATAGTAGGAAAACCATATTCTGGAGAAGTAAGGAATGTGATAAACTGAGAAGTAAGGAATGTGATAAACTGATTTGTGCAAGTGTTGGGATTAGATTTGTTTACTCCTGTTACAATACATTGATTTAGACATATTTAGCAGAATAATGTTTGTCCTGCTTTGTGTTTATTTTTCAAGAATGAATGGCAAATTTTCTCTTGTGACATGGTTGTTAGTTTTAAGGTACCCATTATCAATGTTATGTAAAGTTTGCTGAACTAACATTTTCATGCCCTTTTCTTCGTCATATATGTTTTACATTGTCCTGTATGTATTAGACGTGTGTCTGTAGGAATTTTGAAAGTGGATTATGACCACCTTGTGTTTTGGTTTATATTCTCTCCTAGTATAGTGTTTGGACATTTACATCAACCAGAATGATGCTATTCTTTAGTGGGTTAATATTGGAAAGTATACTTTCGGAACATGTCATGCCCTTCTGATTAGGAAATGAATTTAGTTTTCCCCGAGAATGCTTACATCAATTTTATGTTGTTTAACTCATTTTTTTGTGATTGGTATTCCAACCGAACTCAGGTGAAAATGGTGGAGAGATCATCGCTCGATTGAAGCGAGACTTGGTTCGTACTTTGATAAATGGTGTTATGTACTGGCCGGTGTGTGATTTTATAACATTCAAGTTCATCCCCGTTCAGTTACAGGTATTCACAATATCTCGGTTATCTACTTAAGCGGATATTGCCCTCAAATGAGTATAGTGTGATGCCCAATAGATGTCTTGGGCTTTACTAGCCCACGAGTCTGAGTGGCTTACTAACATGAGGGATGTCTCGGGGTTAATAATGAAATAATTTGCTTAATAAATTGTGAATTGTGTTTTCACAATGCAGCCATTGGTGAGCAACTCGTTTTCATATCTATGGACTGTTTACATAACATACATGGCGAGCTTAGAGAAGGTAGGCACTGAGTAAGAAAATGCGTGCTGATAATCAGTCCACCGATTTTCTTACTCATGCTGCGTATTGAGAGAGAAAATGTGCTGATAATCGGCCCACCAATTTTCTTACTGATGCTTTAGACCGCGCTCTCCAATTGCACAACTCTTCATAGTAGTTGCAGTGGAATCACACCAGCAAACATCTGGATGCATTTGCGGAGAAGGATCATGTGACATTATGGCAGAAACATGGTTGGAGCCTAACTACTTTTCTCAAGTTAGAAGCAGCAACCATTGTATTTGGTTAAGTTATCAATTCGTTTATGTTTATAAGAACTACGAAAATGGACTATGTTTACAGGAACTGTATAATTAGATTTAACTTCCAATGGTTTCACGAAATAGGTTGATGACTGACTACTCACTTCCAATAGTAATGTTGTGCATTCGTGCGGCAGGTCTCGGTTGATTATTTTGTTTATCACCTTCCTTTTCTATCCATATCTTGAAAGTTGAAACTAAGATGATGAGAATGAAAATTACAATTTTTTGAAAACTAATAAATTGACAGAAAAATTTGGCTCTGTTTGGTTTGGCTTTTTGGAGGAAAAAATTGTGTGTTTTGATTGGTGTTTAATAAAAAATTTAGAAGGGCTTCTGGGCTTTAGAAGAGTGTTTTGAAGAAACTAGGGTACCATCTTGCATCCATTTTTCTTATGCGTAAAAGCAAAAGTAGAAACTTTGCCAAATAGAGCATTCATGTTTCATCAAATTTCACTTTCATGTTCATAACGTCATATCCATTTTTCATTTGGATATTATTTTCTATCAGCCAAAACATAAAAAATGTGGAAAAAAAAACCCATAAAAGCGGTCATTTTAAGAGACTCAACAATGGTACCCTTGTTACGTAAACTGTCAATCTAATAATACACAACTAAACGTACAGTATCATGCTAATACATACACATTGCGATGCACAACCCATCAGCATAACAAATGTACCCATTTTGACATCAATAATATGTAAATAAATAATAAAGCCTATATCCATATGAATACCGCTTGCATCTTGGAAAGAACAAAGGAAAATGAATGAGAAAATCAACGGACCTGATGAACCAAATTAAAGATCACTCCTTTCACTATAAAAGAAAATACCGTTTGACAGTATAAGTGGACGTTGCCATTTCAAGACCCTGCATTCAAACTCGTTGTGTCTCCCGCTGTTTATCGAGTTTCAGCCATGCCAAAACCTGACCAATACAGGTATTCCCTTCCGAGCGCATCTCAGCTGCAAGAAATGAGAGAATACCACCTTTGCACTTGCAGAAAATTAATCCTATTCCATCCCTAGAACGAAAACTGAGAGCAATAGTGAGGTGCAACTCGCAGCAACTATAAAAATGCTTGACAGTTTAATCAGAAGCAAACTGACCTTATGTGGTGTGCAATCCCTTTGCAACTACTGTCTGAACCGTACTTCACCAATAAGTAGAAACTGAAATCTTCAACCAGCATAGTGCCTCAAGGCCCTCAACGGAACTTCAACTCAGAAAAACAGGCAGTTCAAGATATATTGGGACAGGAGTAAATCGGGTCTATAGTGAAAATAAATCTCAAGGAGACGAGGATCATGCTCGTGCATCTCATAATGAATAAGAAATATATAGACTAAGTTCATTTTGGAAAGAAGCAACTTCCAACTGATACAGAATGAATGGATAGTTCAACAAAACAGCATCAATAAGAATGGTTGATGCCAACTGCAATATCAAATTCCATAAAAATTATAACCCACTTTCGTAGTAACTCTAATCATTTTGGAACTTTATAATGCTTTATTTCATGCAAAAAAATGATAAGAAACAACAAGGTAGGAAATGAATAACAAAGTTTGAACCTTGAACTAGTTGTGAGAGATTGAATCGAATTAAAAGGTGTATGTTGACTGTATAAATAAGTTCCAATACCCAACAATTATCAATGATGACATCAAAATGCAACCTACACATCTAATTCAAAACTTCCTATAGTACTCAAAACTTGTTCCCTTCGGCAATGTTTGCGAAGACTATATCAGTGAAGGTTGAGCTCATGCCAGAGAGAATCTTCAACACCATATATACTATGAACTCAAGTACCATGTCCCACTGAAATCCCAATTATGGATTGAAGGCGCTAAACAAGTTCTCACTCCTCAGATGCACGAGAGCTGATTTTCTCAAGCTGTATTGGCCAATCTTGGCCAAGTATGTGAGGATTCGACTCCATCGCAACACGAAAATCCAACAAAGACGCGTAAACTGGCTTGGATGGTCTTTGCATATATCTCCCAGGTAACATGCTATTGAAACCATGTATAACCTGACCATGCCTAATGTGCTCTGTTGCAGACCTTGAACCAGACAGTCCAATACAAGGCTCAATCAATCTTTTCATAAACACATCCAAACCATTATTTAACAGGTTGGCACAACCCTCTGAGATGCTAAGGCCCTCCTCCTCCAACTTGCGCTTTAAACGACTCCTTAAAGATGTAGTATTAGGTAATTCACCACTGTTCTGACAAGTATCGAGATGAAACTTATGTGCAGAACCATTGGAAAGTGTCTTACATGCACCACCCAAATTCATGGAAATGCCAAGAGGAGCTGTAACGGGGCTCCTGCTTTGGACACAAGGGCTCCCAGCGATTTGTTCAACCTCTTCTCCATCTTCCACAGATGCAACTTCAACAGGGGGCCGACTACCAAGAGAATGAAGCTCGGTCGCACTTTGCTGCTCCTGTGCTCTCGGAACCACTTCGTCACTTGTAACACTGTGGGTCTTTCCAAGTGGCCCAAGAGGACTGGGACGGTCTCTGAACTTCCTATCCCGGTTTACTGGCGACCTACCCTTCCGAGGGGAAAGAGGAAAGACATCACCGTAAATCGACTGCAGACAATTTTTCTGATAACCATTCACAACTCTACCATTCTCGGAGTCATCTACTTTTCTAGCTTTCAAAGGGGGCACCTTAGCAAGATGGGAGTTCTTAAGAACAGATCGAATAAGATGATTGTGAAGATAGATATTCTCTCTCCCAATTGTTTGAAAGCAAAATTTGTCAAACTCATTCTTAGTAACCTTAAAACTAAGAAATCTTCTGAGCTGAACAAAGTATTTTTCGGCTCTCTGATGCCCAATCTTTTGGTATATGAGAGCTTTCAGCTCTAAAGTGTCGATTCGGGTATAATGTTGATTGGCTGCCATTTTTTGTTTCCAACTACCTGACATTCACCAAAATCAAAAACCCAAAAAACTCCACCAAAATAACCCGGCGGAAGGGCACAATTTTGCAACCCCAACCACGAAAACCTAATTTCCAGATATCATTCTCACCTGTATAGATTAAACAATTACATGAACATATAGTTCCAATGCATAAAGTTGTTAACTTTCAAAGCAAAATCCACTAAAAATTGAGCAATTATAAAAACGAATTGAATAGTTTAATTCACACAGTCCCCGACACAGAAATATCGAATTTCATGCAAAACAATAAGCAATTAAGCAGAAATTAAGCAAAACCCAGAAGCTCAAGCACTGATTATGGAAACAATTGAAAACCCAATTGACAATTCAATGAGAAACGAAAACCCAAAAACAAAATAGAGCAATCAAAGAAGGGCTAGACTAAACAAGTAGAGAAAGCTACGGAAAGTAAAACAACTAAACAAGTAGAGAAAGCTACGGAAAGTAAAACAATCGATGGAATGTGGGAAATTTAAGTAGTGGGATTCTGATAAGCAATTGAAATCATCCCCAGAGTCATTCGTGAAAACCCAATTGTATTTTAAATATAGAGATTCACAGATATATATATATATATATGTATGAATTTATGGTATATATTGACCTGATTCGAGGACGTTGATGCTGAATTGTTGGAACTTGAATGTAAAAAATTTGCCCTAATTTCCTGATTGATCGATGCTTTGTCCGTGTTCTTCTTTTCTTTCTTTCTTTTTTTTTTTTTTTGGGAATGGTATTAACGTTAACGGAGAAGATTGACCTTTCGACATAGTTAAGTCATTACACACGTGCGGAGAACATCCAGAAACCAAAAAAAAAACATCATTTTTTTTTCTTTTTGGTACGTTTGGAAAACTGTTTTTGGTATTTGTTTTCTATTTTCAAATATAAAAATTATTTTTGTATTTGTCTTTATTTTTTTCAGCAAAAAATTAAAAACAAAAAAACGTTTGGATGAAGCTGTTTTCACCACTTTTATTTGATGAAAGTTGTATTTTATGGATTTGGTGTTTTTACTGTTTTTACCACCTAAACAGTGAAAAAACTCAAAAAACAACTAAAAGTTGTATTTGGTATTTTTACCACTTTTACACACTATTCACAGAAACAGTTTTCTTGGGGAAACGTGTTTGCCAAACGTGTTTTTTTTTTTTCTTGGCGAACAGTAAAAAAACAAAAACAGAAAACAGGGTATCCAAACGAACTCTTTTATGTTCTGATGTTGTAGTATTTCAAAATTTTACTCTTAACGTATGCCATAATTTTGTTGTATGAAATATGTTTTATATTTTTCACCCTCAAAACTATATATCAAAAGCGTTGTTTTATTTTGATTAAAAAAAAAAAAATTGCTAAAAAAGTAGAGCATGATTCATATAAAATTATGCTTTGTGCTTAGGGCAACGACTCTTACAATAATTGAAGTAATGTATTTGTACGAGCTCCAGTTCGAATACAAAATAAACTTGTTCATTTATGTTACCTCTTTTGATCCTTCAACCTTTCACCTTTTATAGAAAGTATTGTATGTTTCTGATAACATGAGTTTTCGTTTTTTTGTCAATCTTACATCTTAATGAGCCTCACTTGTTTCTTTACTAATACCAGAGGCTTTCAAATTAGTAACTCTATTGAGGTCTGCCCTTTTGACTAACTACAAAAATGCCCGAAAGACTATTCTTACTCCTTACTGACTAGACTACTATTCCTGGCAACTGGGGCGACTTCTTGAAAATGTTACAGAGATGGTTCATAATGATCTTCTCAAATATCACAAGATATCGAGAAGTAATAATTAATAATTTTCTTTTTAAAATGCATGCCTACGTACTTTTCAGATATTTATTGTGTAGATAGATTTATTTAAAATGTTACTAATTTATGTAAATTTCACTTAAAGTAATAGCATATTTGTTTTACTATTATGCATAGTCATTTATGATTTTTATTTTATTTTAAATAAAGTTTAGCTAAAGTGGAATGACATTTTAATACTCTTTGCATATAAGTATCCCTTTTTAGGAATCAAATTAATGAATTATCAAATTTATTCCTAATGAGTCTATGTTAATGTGATTATTTATAATTTATTTTGCAAGTGCATAAAGTTTAATCAAGTAAAATTATATTTTCAAGTTTATAGTGAATAAAGTGATAACACTAAAATAAAGCTGCATTTAGGAAATTCCCGTTTATTCACTCATTTATTAAAAATATGTAAGTATAACATCAATCATCTATATATATATTTTGAAAAATGTTACCCATCACGAAATTAATTTTATTATTATATCATAGACAACATGAATGAATATATGACGCGTGTTTAAAATAATAAAAAATAAAAACATATAATAAGAACAATAAAAACGTATTAGATTTTTTCGGTAAGTAAAAATTAAAGTGATGTTAAAATTATTTTTAATTATTCAACTAATATATTTTAAAAAAAAATAATAAAATATCACAACTTTAACGAATTTATAATTAATAGTATAATTTAAAATTAATTTCAATATGTGTAACATTGAATTTTTTATTTTAATTTTTTACCTCATAATTTTGCCCTTACTCACCAAAAAGAGGAGCAAATCATGCTTCTTCTAGAACTAGGCGAAACTCCTAGGGGGACCATCGTAATTTTACTTAAAAAAAATGTAGGGTTTTTGCCTACATACTCGGATAAATACCAAATCTAGGGTTTCTTCGATCTCCGGCCATCGTAGCTTCGCGCGTTTTGATAAAGTTATGGGGCACTTTAACGTCTGGAACTCGCACCCCAAGAACTACGGTCCTGGCTCTCGGCTCTGGTAATTAGATAGTCTCTGTTTCTGTCATTCTCTGCCCTTTCTCCATCTTTAGTTAGTGTTTGGTTGCCGAGAAAATGACGAAAAGTAAAAGAACTTGACGCTAGAATCTAATAGTTGTCTTGAGCTATCTAATAAGGTCCGGTGGTTATTGATTATCATAAAATTTCATGCACTCTTGAAAGTTTATTGCTTGAGCTTCTGATATGCTTCCTGTTTTTACTCGTATAACAGAGTGAGTTGTTGGCAGGGCATAAAATTTCTTGAAACAATATGATTCTTGACAAAGATGATAGCTTGTGATGGAGGTGTTGTTTGGTATTTTGTGTTTCGGATTTTTTTGGGAAGTTATATTTTATAATTTGAACAGTAAGAAATGTAACTATCATTAAATATTAAATGTTGACGTGAATAAGCTTGAAAATCTCTCCCTGTATATATATACTAGTAAAAAGCAGTTGTGATAAAAAGATGAATTCTTTAATTATAATTTATAATCTTAATTGGACTATAAGAGTAAAAATAATTTAAACCCCTAGTATCCTATTATCATTAAATGTTTAATTTATATATTTAATACAACTTTTAAATTAGATTTTAGGGATAGAGATTTTTAGGACCTAATCATCGGGTACTCATACTGTTGTAAGCAATAAACTTTCACGAGTGCATGAAATTTTATGATAATCAATAACCATCGGACCTTATTAGATAGCTCAAGACAACTATTAGATTCTAGCGTCAAGTTCTTTTACTTTTTGTCATTTTCTCGGCAACCAAACACTAACTAAAGATGGAGAAACAGAAACATAGACTATCTAATTACCAGAGCCGAGAGCCAGGACCGTAGTTCTTGGGATGCGAGTTCCAGACGTTAAAGTGCCCCATAACTTTATCAAAACGCGCGAAGCTATTAAGATATATAACTACCTAATGATACTCACATCTAAAATTTTAACTATAAATATTGAAAAATTGAATTTTTTTCACACTTTTAATAGTAGTATATATATATATATACACACACACATTAGTTGTTTGAATATTGAAAAAGATTAGTGTTGGTATCTAAATCAAGAGCTGGTTTGGAGTGGAGTGGAAAGATTCACCAGCTTAGAAGAATGTGGGACTTGGGTTAAACATAGAAATAGTGTGAGTATGATATATATGTGTTGAGTTTTTTTTTTAAATATTGCTGAGGAAGTTGAGGAGAGGTAGTGTAAATATGTGACCTTTTGTTTGAAGAGATTATCGATTCGCATATTAATTTAAGGATTCTGTAATTGTGGTGAGTGTTTGAAGTTTTGTGTAGTTATTGTTTTGAGAATGGAAGCATATTAATCGAGTAGTGTTGTTCTTAGCCTGCTTTTATTATGCACACATATCTGGATATTTCTCATGCTTGATCTTGTACCTCTATTTACTGTATTTTTAGTTGTATCGACTATTAGTTCTTGTAAAAGAGATTCTATGACCTATGGGACCTTGCAGACGAGCGTTTGAGTAGCATTTCATAGGAAAAATGATATAAGTGTGGATCGGTTTTTATAGCCGACAGAGGTCAGTCACCGATATAAAACTCTAGGAGGGGAGGGAGTCTTAAGAAAGTCTCATTTGGACCGTATTTACTGGAGTTGTCTAAAACATATACAAGACAGTGTAGGGTACGTTTAGAAAGCCTGTTTTTTGTATTTATTTTCTGTCTTTAAATATAAAAATTGTTTTTGTATTTGTCTTTATTTTTTCAAGAAAAAATTAAAAACAAAAAAACGTTTGGATGAAGGTGTTTTCACCACTTTTATTTGGTGAAAATTGTATTTTATGAATTTGATGTTTTTATTGTTTTTACCACATAAACAGTGAAAAAACTCAAAAAACAACTAAAAGTTGTATTTGGTGTTTTCATCACTTTTACACACTATTAACAGAAAACAGTTTTCTTGGGGAAAAAACAGTGAACAGTAAACGCGTTTGCCAAACGTATTTTTTTTTTTAGTCTTGTGGACAGTAAAAAAACAAAAACAAAAAATAGGGTATCCAAACCGACCCGTAGTATTACTCAATTTCATTTTGGAGTTTATGCAGTTATTGTTTGCAGAATGTCGATAACACATGTTAGTTAAAATTCAAATTACTTCATTCTTCATTTTGTTATTTTCATTGCTTTCTTTCTGGAGCCTTCTTCCTTTTATCCTCATTATTATTGTGCAATTTCTTTTAGTACTTTAGGAGGCTTCATTTTAAGTATTTGAGTTGCATGAGATTCAATTTTGTGTTTGTGGCGATGCCCTAGGAATATTGTATTACTTTTTTTTGCATTGGAAGTGGTTTATGAAATTAGACTACTACTGTTGTTGATTATTCATATTTGTGATATTGGCAGCCGTGTTTGCGGGAATCCTCATGGTTTGATTCGAAAGTATGGTCTTATGTGCTGCAGACAGTGCTTTCGCAGTAACACCAAGGAAATTGGCTTTATTAAGGTAATTTTCTAATTTGCACATTATGCAAGATTATTGTTCGCTCCGAAAAATAATATTCACCGACCTAGTAGCAGGGCCGATAATATTCTTGATTTTTTTGGGATTCCGAAAAATAATAATCATCGATCGAATAGTAGGGCCGATAATATTCTTCGTATCCGTAGGGTGCGGGCGGCCAGAACCGGTGACGGAGTTCAACTGGTTCAAAATGAACATTTTTGTATTGGTCTTGGACCTTTGTAACAGAGGTATACGTATATTATTTATAGCCTAAAGCTAACCTAAAGATAATCTATAAATAAATAAATAAAAGATAAAAATAACCTAAATTCTAATCATGTCTAAATACTTTCACCAACTCAATTACTTTTCTTTTCCAAAAGTGTTCAATACTCCACAAACTTTGTAATCTTTTAGTCTTAATCAACAATGTTACTTCGGGTGCGTTTGGAAAGCCTATTTTTTGTATTTGTTTTCTGTCTTCAAATATAAAAACTGTTTTTGTATTTGTCTTTGTTTTTTTCAGGAAAAAACTAAAAACAAAAAAGCGTTTGGATGAAGGTGTTTTCACCACTTTTATTTGGTAAAAATTGTATTTTATGGATTTGGTGTTTTCACTGTTTTTACCACCTAAACAGTGAAAAAACTCAAAAAACAACTAAAAGTTATATTTGGTGTTTTCACTACTTTTACACACTATTCACAGAAAACAGTTTCTTGGGGAAAAAACAGTGAACAGTAAACGCGTTTGCCAAACGTGTTTTTTTTTTTAGTCTTGTGAACAGTAAAAAAACAAAAACAAAAAACAGGGTATCCAAACGGACCCTTCATGATTCGCAGCTCATCTTCTACCCATTTTCGCAGCCCAATTTCAACCCATTTCGCAGCCCAATTTCTGCCTAGTTTAGGCCCAAATTCCAGCCCGAAAAACAGTCCAGTTCTGTACAATTTTTGACCTAGTTTCGGTTCGCTTCCGTTGCCATGTATTGGCTCATTTAGGGTATCAACAATTACTTCTGAATTTTTTCATTCATCTTTCTAGTTGGCAGCCCCCATTCTTGTTTTCGTTGTTGATGGCTGGGTTTACTTCAGCTGAAAACTTGCAGCTCCAGTGCAAGTATACTGATTTTTTTCTTGTTTCCGTGGCATTTTTTAGTTTTCATGATTGCCATAATATATTAATTTATGCGTATGTGTGTGTGTCTTTGTATGATGTGTACCTCTACTTGTAACTTGGAATGAGTTTTAGCCGTAGTAACTTGTCTTACCCTTGCAGTATCGCTAAGGAAGTTATGCTGGCCATTACATAATGTCGATGTGGTTTCAACCGATAAAAGAAGAAAACTTTGCAAGTTTTTGTTCTGCGTCTTTGTAGACAGCTTGTAATGTGATGAGGGTGTTTCTTTCAGAATTGCATTGAACAATAACTTATTGGTGGGCCTTAAATATGCTATTCTGACTAATTTTGAAGTTCAATTAGGTTAGACCCCATAGATTGTGGCGGCATTTGCTAATTTGTAACAGATTTGAATAATATCTATATAGTTTGGTTAAAGGGACTAAAAGCAATCCAACTATGAAAGGAATTGGATGATGTGAGAATGGATATAGAAATAGGGTTTTAGGGTTTGGTTATGATAGATTTTTAAGGCCAATGTAAGTGTTTTGACACATATTACAAATGTATGAGAATTATTGTACTATATTGGTTCATATTGCTTTTTTTTTTTTTTTTTTTTTTTTTTGTGACTATAATCTGGAAAGACAAATTGATGACCTCATTTTCTTAGTTTGTGCCCTTAATTATTTGTTTTGGTACACTGGTTTATGAAAAGCTATAGCAGAGCATAACTTGCAGTATTCATTATGATAGAGTATGTGGAATGTGGTAACAAGAAAGGCCATTCCTTGAAAAGTTGGTTGCACACATTTTTATTTGTGAATCTTACTTGGTCCATGCTTGCCAATATTAAAAGTGCTTCTTTCACCTTTTGATCTGTCACCCAAGGGTGGGAGAACATGCTTAGAGGCACTTTTCAACATGCCCAGGACCCCTTGTGAGGCCTTCAAGGTTAATTCTGTACTTTGACATCTTAATATGTTTTTTTGATGTGCACTTGCTATGTTCAATACTGCCATGTTTGTCAAAATTTCTGCTTCTGACTTTACGCAGAAGAAAAAGAGAAGCATAAGCTGTTTTCAGAAGCTGGTATCCCCAGCTTTTTCAAAACGCTCTTCCAAGATCCAGAAGTTCTTCTAATTTTTTTGTCAAATACTGTTCAAAATAACTTTTTCCTTCAGAAAGTCAAAAACAACGTTTGAAAAATCAATCCAAACAATGCGTATACTCATGAGCTATTGCAATGTGCTTTGTGGTGGTGAACCTATCAGAGCTGTGGCTTTGAAAATCATAATTATAATTGAAGTTGTCTTGAAATAAGAAAATGTTATAAATAAATGAAAAATAGACTGTTGTGTATTTTATTAGCCATACGTATATACATACAACATATTTATGCATATCTAGATCCTATACACATTACAAAGGAATTTATGATCGGCTCTTGACATTTGACGTTTCAACTTAATGTTTGCATCCTTGTTGTCAAACACTAAATTAATAGGTTTAATTTTGCTTCATTCTATTGGTGAAATAAGTTAAGAAATGGATTAATATATTACACCAACATATGCCTTAAAAAACAAAATCTACCAACCTCTTTTGACCATATTTAGTACTTTTAATTTCCTTTCTTTCTTGTATCACCGTTTGGATGTCATTTCAAGCACTAATCACTATTATAGGGCTGTAAAGGAGTCCAAAGCTCGGATTGTAGATGAATCGAGCCGAATTTTGGAATGTTCAAGCTCAATTTATTTGTTAAATGAACCTAAAAAATGTTTTTAGATTTGGTTCATTTATTAGATGAATAAGCTCGAGACGAGCACTAGTTTTAACGAACTGAACAAATTCGAGACAAGTGTTAGTACTTTTAACAAACTGAGTCCAGATCCTCACACGAACGATCGAATAAATTGGAGACAAGCGATTGAATAAACCGGAGACAAGCGTTAGTTTTAGCAATCCGAGTTCGAATCCTCACACGAATGATTCGACTCAATTGGCTCGATTTAGTTGGAAAATATCTTACTCATGATTTTAAGTTGTCACATTATTCTCATTCTTTGAAGCGGAAAGGAGAGGGAAAATGGAAAAACAATACAAAATCATTATATACCGAATTTGTGATCACTTTGAAAGTGGGTTAATATTACTTACATCACAAACATATATCATTAAGTGGGGTTTGTCACTTTTGAACCAATAACATATATTATTGAGTACATCCCAAGTCACATGGCTCCAGATATATTATTTGTTAATAAAATCATTGATTAATCTAACTTAAACAAGTCAAATTCTTTATAATTCTCTTCTTCTCTAAAAATAATAAATTCTTGTTTTGTCTGTCGGTTATACTGTGGAGTGAATATTAAGCTTCAAGTAGGTTCTAATCAAAATATATGTATCTACATATATAATATGGTTACAATCATATGTTAAATATGATCAGTTTGTCACTCTTTTTGTATGTTGGGGTCGAATTCAACCATGTCACAAAGTAGCCAAAGTTTATAATACACATTATGGGTACAGTGGTATTCTACTTTGGACAGTGCTTAGTTCATCCTCTCCACTAGGACCACAGCACAAAATATAGACTAGTATATATATATATATATATATATATATATATATATATACACACACACACATGTGTGTATGTATATATGTCCAGTTGTGGAAATGGGAAAGTTTGATCAACTTATAATTGAGAGCATTGGAGGTGCCCACTGTGGTTAACACAGGTATGGGTGACTAAGAAAATGTCCCACCATACTAAATTTACAAAACAATAAATGAGTTATTCACCAAAAATGAATAAATGAGTTGCACTTGTTTGTTCTGTATTTCAATGTTCATGTCATGTCTGTGTATTACTCTCATTGTCATCTTACACTTCAATTCCATTCAATATACTTGCTACAAGCTCAACCAAAGATTTCAATACACATCTATTTTTTGCAGACACATAGCCATGTAACATATTCCCATGTCAATGAACTTGGCAATTTTACAATATAATCACTTTACTTTGATGATGTAACATTAATGCAAAGCATAGTTCATCATCGCAGTATCGTTTATTATCATTGTCTGACTGACGATGAATATATTACGTAACGGTATCAATACCTTTCAAAAGTATTACAATCCGTATGATACAATATAGAATGAATATGCATGTTCTATACATAACTTTTCACTTCAATTTCAGTAAGCAGAAATATTTTTACAAATTTGCATCAGTTTTCCACAAAAAGGTTGTATAGTACCATTAAGGATAAATTGTTTAGTCATAATTATCAACCAAACAAACCTATATAATAGTATTGATTTTGAGTCAATATTAGATATATATATATATATATATTCACCATGTATAATATTTAACAAACACAACTATGGTCTCTTTCTTTCATTAAATACACACACTTCATTAGGTGTAAGTCAATTTGTAAAAACGAAACAATTTAGATCAAGAACACAAATATATGCGATCCAACAATTAATGAAATGATACAAATTTATATATAGTAGTTAAAAATATGTGAATCATGGACTTGATGAACCAATAAATGCTGTGGCAAATAACCAACTGGACAGGAGGCGAGAACCACAAAGACAAAGGAAGCCAAAAATGCGTTGAAAGCAAGGGAGATGGAGATGCCGAATGGGACGGGGCATCCTATAGAAAGCTAAATACAAACTAATTAACACTGTATTATATATATATATATATATGTATCTATAGCTTGCTAATTTTTCAAGGCATTCCTGTCTTTTTCAATCTTATAAACTTAGTTTCATTTACTTTGATTCCATTTTCTACTGTTTTGCTTTTTGGGGGAGCTCTTCTTTAGACTCATGCCTTCCTCAGGTAATCAATCTATGTTCAAACTAATTGCTAATTGAGCTTATACTATATTTTAGCTACATATATACATATGTACATCATATATATATATATATGTATTCTATGTTTCTCTTTGTTTCTTATTCTTCTTCTTTCATCTCTTACTTTCTGTAATATGATGACATTGAGAGTTGGGAGTCTAGATTCTTGCCTCTTTTTCCAATTCATCAATGTTTCAATGAAATATAAGGCGACTTTTGCTAAATAAAATAGATACTATAGTGTTGTTCTCATGCCAATTTATATTTAAGCACTTTATTTATGGAGGCTATTGGAGATACAGTCTACTAGCTAGTTTCATTCAACTTGCCAAGAAAAGAATAAGGCTTGAACCTTTTTTGCATGCTGGCATGTTTGGTTTTTGTTTGTTAGTGTAGTTGGTTTTTAAATAAAAATATGTTTGGCTGTTTTGTTTTGAATAGTAAAAAATGTTTGTATTTTGTTTATTCGTTTTTGTAAAAAAAAAAAAATGTTTTTTTTTTACTATTCACTTAAAATATATATGTATAAATTTACACCACCGATGCGCCACCGACCATCACCACCACCACTTCCCTTTGCTAAAAAACACCACAACCGCCTTCGATCATCACTACCGTCACTTCCTTTTGTCCCAAAATATCACGTATATATATGTATATATTTACAGCAAAAACATCAATACTAAACATGCTTCAGTTTTTTATTCCAACACTCCACAAACACAAATATATATTTGTATTTTTTTAAATTCCACAACAACTAACATAAACAAAAACCAACCAGGGTATTTGTCATTTTGTTTAATAAGTAGATATATAGACTTGTATAACTTGTGGAAAATAGTCTAAGTTGAGAGGAGGAATAAGAGCCCATAATTCCTAGTCATATGATGGATATCCCTCAACTTAGGCATAATTCACTTAATAGTTAATACCAAAATTGAAAATTGCCTAATAGGGTACTAATAGTTAAGGGCATGATAAATTTGTACCTAGTTTTAAGTCTCAAAAGAACTGATTATCTCATGCGGTGTTAATGTTTTTGAATTATTAAGCAAAAAAGTATAAAATATATATTGATTTCTTGCAATTGTGATGGATTCCACTAAGATCCGGGTGAGTAAGGCCCCGTTTGATAAGCGGTATGGTCTGGTCTTATCTGATCTGGTCTTATTTAGGTGGTGTTCTGAAAATTTGTTTGGTAAAGTTGTCTGGTCTTATGGTCTTATTTAAGTTGTTTGGTCTTATGTTTGAAAAATAATACAAAAAATAAAAAAATAATATATAAATTTCAAAAATATATTAAGTATGAAAAATATAAAAAAATTGAAAATAATATAATAAATTCAAAAATAATATATATTTCGAATTTATAAATTATTTCGAATTTTTATATTATTTTTTGAATTTTATATATTATTTTTTATTTTTTATATTTTCTCAAATATATATATATATATATATATATATCTAATTTTGTATATTATTTTTGAATTTTATATTTTTTTCAAATTTTATACATTATTTCAAATTTTTTATATTATTTTTCAAAACTTATATATTATTTTTTAAATTATATATATATTTAAAATTTTATATATTAATTTTAATTTTTATATATTTTTTTCTAATTTAATACATTATTTTAAAAAAATTATATTATTTTTCAAATTTTATATATTATTTTTGAATTTTATACATTATTTTTTATTTTTTATATTATTTTGGAATTTTTTTATTTTCCCAAATTTTAAATATTTTTTTTGCATTTTATATATTAATTTTGAATTTTATATATATATTTCAAATTTTATACATTATTTCAAATTTTTTATATTATTTTTTTAATTTTATATATTATTTTCAAATTATATATAATTTTCAAATTTTATGGTCTCATGTGTTAAAGACAATTGTATATAAGACCACTTGAGACCATCATTTTTTGTTGTCTCAAATTACCCCTTTTGGTCCCAAGTGATCCTTGTTTTTTTAAAACCGTGTTGCTGATTCCAAAAAAATCATTATGAGACCGGATCACAAACCAAACGGGGTCTAATTGATTGACATTAATAAATTTATTACATAGTTCTTAAATCATCTACGGTGCCAACCGCAATACAACATGCAAATAATTATACTCGCATCAAATTTATGTTGAAACATAAAAAAATTTTGCCTATCAAGACCAATAATTCTGAACCATTGAATAAATTATCATTTTTTAAAAAGTAATAAATTATCATTTTCTCTAAAATGTTAGGGTTTATCCTCTCTCATAAGGTGTTACATTACCTATACTTTGTGAAATATAACTCTATAAAAAGTACACATATACCCTACAATTAGTTTCTCTCTTTTTGCATAAAATGTAGGACACAATTCACCGTCAAGAACTTAGGACATCAATCAAATCCATAATTAAATGGCCACTAGAAGTCATGTAAAATGTTTAATAAATTATAATTTATAGAGTGGATACTGCCCATAACATTAGTATTAAAAAAATATCATTAGAAGACAAAACAGAGCAGACAAAGGCATGTCATGTAGAAGAACACAACTCCCCAACTAAAAATAAAATAAAATAAAATAAAAAAATAAAAATTATGCAACACCAATTGTCAATACTCATAATTATAAAATAATTTCCTAATATAAACACTATTACTATTAAAATCATTATTTCATAGCAATAAATATAAACCTCAGTAAATCGCATTAGTGTCGCTCTTGAATCTGAATTTGAACTAAAAAATCTGTATTTGGTTAGCGTAACGTCTCTCCAAAGATTCACAAAACCCCTATAGACTCCCCCAACAAATGCCCACCTAAAGACCTGTACCAACATTACGCCCCCAATTCTCACTGTGTGTGTGAGCTCCCCATTTTCGTCGGAGAGAAGAAAATCACCACTTCCAAGCTCTCTTTCTCTCTCTAAATTCACTGTTTCTCTCTCTAAAGAATAGGTTATATTGGGGAAATGTGGAGTTGTTTACAGATCCGTTATGGGGTTTCGAGTTACACTGGGATTTCTTGATCTTTTTTGCAGGTTGTGGCAATGGAGAGAGGCAGAGACTAATTGGGTTTGTGGGTGAGTCTGTTTTGCGAGAACCCACAATGTGAGGTGAGTCCTTTACAGGCTTTTACTGTGTGTATGTGTGTGTGTGTGATGATGGTGGCTGCTGTTTCTGAAGCAGCTTCGACCGACCCGCGAAACCCCAAAACTGGTTCGCAAGATGCGGCCCAAGAGAACCCAAGACGACCGCCATTGTTACCCTCCGAGAGCGACAACAATGGGGTTGGTCCCAAAAGGCCCAAATCCAGACCAGTCCCTTCAAGATACATGTCCCCTTCACCTTCCAATTCGATTTCTTCGTCGTCGTCTTCATCTAGACGATGCCCATCTCCTTTGGTTTCAAGAAACTCGTCGGTATCGGCGAACACGCCGGCGTCTCTGCCCAAACGGTCGGTGTCGGTGGACCGGAGGAGGCCGTCGACGGCGCGAACTCTCACGCCGGTTTCCGATTCGAAATCGGGGAATGCCGGTGAGGTTTCGGCTGCTACGAAGCTGCTAGTCACTTCTACTCGGAGTTTATCGGTTTCGTTTCAGGGGGAGGCGTTTTCGCTTCCGATTAGCAAGACTAAGGTGGCTCCGCCGTCGCCGAATTTGAGCAGTGTGAGGAAGGGGACGCCGGAGAGGAGGAGGACTAGTAGTACCCCTTTGAGGGGTAAGGGGGATGGTGGTGGTGGAGATCAGGTGGAGAATTCAAAGCCAATTGATCAGCACCGGTGGCCGGCGAGGTCCCGCCGGCCGAACCCATTGTCGAACCCGTTGTCGAGGAGTTTGGATTGCAGTGTTGTTGAGAAGAAGAAAGTTAGTGGATCTGGGAATGTGCTTAAGTCATTCCAGCAATCAATGATGGTTGATGAGAGTAGGAGGGCATCATTTGATGGAAGGCTGAGTCTTGATTTGGGCAATGCTCAGATTTTGAAAGCAATGAGGCAAGCCCCAGATGGGAATTCGGTGAATGAGTCTTCTGTGCCGTCTGATCTCACTGCATCTGATTCAGATAGTGTTTCTTCAGGTAGTACTTCAGGGATGCAGGACTGTGGTGCAGTTGCCGGAGGGCGAAGTGGGAACCGGGGAATTATCGTTTCGGCGAGGTTTTGGCAGGAGACAAACAGCAGGTTGCGGCGGCTGCAGGATCCTGGTTCGCCATTGGCCACAAGCCCGGGGTCGAAAATGGTAGTGCCACCAAGGCTTGTTCAATCAAAGAAGTTCCCAAGTGAGAGTTCATTGTCATCTCCGCGGACAATGTCTTCTCCCCGAGCAATGGCTTCTCCTGTTAGGGGAGGCATTAGACCTGCATCGCCAAGTAAGCTTATGACATCAACGATGTCATCTCCATCAAGGGGAATGGCTAGTCCATCTCGGGTCAGAAGTGGAATTGCTGGCACCATTAGTAGTCATTTTGGGGAGACACCTTCGGTTCTTAGCTTTGCAGTTGATGTTCGGAGGGGAAAGGTGGGGGAGAATCGCATGGTTGATGCACACCTGTTGAGGCTTCAATATAATCGGAATTTGCAATGGCGGTTTGTAAATGCTAGGACGGAAGCAGCGTTGTTGGTTCAGAAACATAGTGCAGAGGTAAGGTATTTTCAACTTATTTTATGTCTATTGAATAATTGAATTTGATTTCTTATTCTTGATCTAGTATGGTTATCTCAATGTATTTTTTACTTATACTCGGTTGTATAGTATGCCCTCGAATTACTATAATCTTGGTGAAACCATAAGGATTATTCAGGAGTAACTAGGTTTTACTTTTAGAACTAATCATTCCACATTATTTGTGCACTCATTACACATTCATTGGCTTGTATCATTTGAGGCACATAATTGATTGGATATCATATTATGTAAACTCGCAGATGGTGGCATGAAGGAAATGAATGAAGAGTTTGCTAATTACCTGAAAAATAAAAGAACAAAGATGTTGCTTTTTTTTTTTTTTTTTTTTTTTTTTTTTTTTAATAACAAACTTGAATTGACAAGTCCAAGCAACCTATCATGCCCAACATCTTAATGAAAGATTTTGTATTGTTGTTTTTAAGAATTTTAAACCCTGGCATGACTTGAAAGAAGCATTAGAATTAGTGACATAATCTCATTAATACTTTTATTACATCACAGGTTCATCCTTCAAGCCTTTAGAACCTTTAATATTCTAAAACTAGCTTGAAAATCCTGGTTTCCGATCTCGGAAAGGTGAGAGAAACAAGCAAGATGAAATTCAACGGTTTATGACTACAAACTATGTGTGGGATTTAAATAATTGAGTATGGGGAAGATGTTGACAGAACTTAGCACCCTGCGGAGAGAAAATGAAATAAGTGGATCATGATTAATATAAAACTAGGGGTAGTGTGAATCTCAGGAGGACTTTGATAAGAGAAGGAACAATTTTACAGTATTCCAGGGCAATGAAAGGTATTGTAGAATTCCAGTAGGATGATTGAGGAACTTGCAGTCCTTCAGATGATTGAAGATAGCTAATAGCTGGAGCGGAAGTTTTGATTCTAGATGGCTACCTTAGCATAGGCAGCCAAGGATGCTACATTGTCCTCGGTAAACATCTGACGAACGTGATAAAGGAAACTGGTTTTAAGTTGCAACTCCTTCTTTTATGGAGGATTCCTTAATACCTTTATCTCCACAATTGTAGAGTATGCGGACCAATCTCTTACTTATACTTGAGCAGTTTTGACGTTATAAGCAACATTTAGTCGACATCTTTGCTCCAGCCTTGCCGACCATCGAGTAGGTACTACCGATATGCTATGCAAGTGGAGTTCATGTCGCTGTAAGATGTTTGAACTCAAGATTCTGGCCAACAGTAAGGTTGTTTGTTTTTGTCCAAGTGAATAATTTCTTTTACATATTGGATGGAACATGTTTATGCTACCGCCATCTTTTTGGGCATAATAAGAACCTCTGGTGCGTTCTTCAGTCTGCTACTCTTATTCATCATTGCAAAGTGTATGTGTAGAAGAATGTTCCTCTTACATCACTTGCCCTATTTGGGTGTGCCTTTCTATAGATACAAGGTGGGGTGGGCCTTACGCCCACTTCCCTAAATAGATACATGAGAAGGTCACCTAATTTGTTCCCTTTCCCTAACCCTAGTACAAATTTTTTTTAATCCCCTTGCTTAACGAGCAAGACACAGCTTCTTCCCGAAGCTTCTTGGAGGCCTTCGGGTTGTGCCCTATCATGTGATGCACAGTTCCGAAGGCTTGCCTTTGACGTTTGTTTGGTGAATAAGATTGATAAATCGTGTCTTTGGGCTTTGCTGTGATTGGGCCGGACATTTGTGGGCTTCATGGGTTGAAACATTTTTCCTATACATTGGCCCCTTTGGACATGGCTCATTATTGCTAATGGGCCGTGTTCAAATTGAGTTGTGAGAGTATAGAGAATTCTTTGTATTAAACGGCGTTGCTTTGTGTATTACATTGAAGTAGATGGATGTTTGTCTTTCTGGATGGATACCTTCTTTTGATTTATGTTGATACCTCTTATTTGATTATGTGTTTTTCATCTTTTTGTGCGAGTACCATACTGTTTATGAGGATCTTCAAGATTATAATTGAAAGAAAACACAATTTGGGCATGAAATTTTTAATCCGTGAAATTTGTTCACATGAAACTTTTGGTAGAATTGAAATACAGGAAACTATTTGAGAACACTTAAAAAACTCCTACCTTTCACTCCTCTCCGCTGTGCCCTGCTTCACACTTCCCTTTTCTGGAGACTTCTATTTTCTTTCTTTCTTTTTTCTGAATTTTGCCGCGTTTTACTCCTATTTTGTCTCATTATTTGGTTACCCAATATGATAATTTGGGTTAAGATTTCGAGAGGTTGCCAGTTCTAGAGGTCCCTAAATTGACCAGGGTGATAATATATTGCTTATTTGCAAAGAAAACATTAAGTACATTTGTTAAAAATACTGAATGTGAATCAAAATTTAATGCTGTATGAGTATGATAGTTGGCGACCTTCGAAACCATGAAATCGCTATGTTGCATTGGTTGTGGTGCATCAGGACCTATAATTTAACTAAAAAACTTCCCAAATAGAGAAAAATTGGTATGAAGGATGGGTGTAGCCAACTTCACATAATTTTGATGAGGCTTTATGGTTAATCATCAAAAGTTTGTCTGCATTTGCTTTGGTTCTGTATTTCATGTACTAACCCAAAGCATGCATTGGCTTGACACAACTGCTTATTATATGGTTATACAACTGTGTGCTTTTCACAGTACCTCATGATATCTAGATGGACAATTAACTCAACGTTATAAAGCTGTTGAAGAATAAAGTGATTGGGGTGCAGTGATTTGTATAAACCTTGCTCCTAAAACACCTGTTAGTTTCCAACTTTCCACACTGATGAGGAATGGTGAAGATCTGAATAGGCTGTTGATAATATGTGCGTCTAACTAGGTGAGTCTACTCTATAATTGCTGTTGTCCTATAAAAGGTGTTGTGGGAGAAGGAATAATCAAACTTGGTTTCCTAGTTTTCCACTTACAACTTCAATGTCAGTAGTTATTTGCTTTTTACTTTTCCTTCTTTCCGTGTCGCTTAGGGAGGCTCTTATAGTGGATCGTTTGTATCTTGTTGAATCTAAGGCCCTAAAACGAACAAAATTTAACAGGCATGGCTGAATCTGGTCAGGCTTAATCAATCTTTAACCAACCCAAGCTTAAGCCCATTATAAACTCTTTTAAACCTATATATAACTCCTAATTTTCACTATTGACCGTGTCGAAACCCGAATAATATGAATTCAATTTTGCACGTGTCTTGTATTTTGTATTTTTTTTGTAAGGAAAAATACTATGTGCGGATGTTGTTTCTTAACTCTGGAACTTGTTTATACTGCACATGAAAACTTAGCCAAATGCTGCATCGTTTGCCTACTATGTGTTCTCATAAATTACCTTGTTAAATTGATCAGAATAAGAGTAGCAATGTGTAGTCTAAGTGTTTTTATGTGCTAAATATTTTCCTTTCTACCAGAGAAATCTGTGGAATGCATGGATAACAATCTCAGATCTACGCGATTCGGTCACCAAGAAAAGACACAGATTACAATTGCTGAAGCAAAAGTTGAAGCTAGCCTCCATACTGAAGGGACAAGTAAGAATTATTGATCCCTTCGATCTTTTTATAGTACTGAATCCTGATAGAATCTTGGGTGCGATATCTCTGTTTTGCCTTGGCATGATATCTGCCTCCTTCACAAATACTTTTAAGTTTGCTGTCCATTTTTGGACCATTCTTAAGGAAAACATTTAAAATCAGTACCAACTTCATTTGTGTACATAACAAGATGACAAGTTTACACTACATCTTCCTAGGTTACAATATACAGAAGAAATGTTTCAGTTGCATTACACTGGTCTAGTTTGTAATTAGGGATACAAAAGCTTATACAGAAATCATATCTATGAAAGCAAAAAGTAAAGCTATAGATTTGAGTTATCTGACCTGTAGAAAGTATAAATTAGAGTATAAAAGCTTTTGTTTTCTTGCAAATCTTTGACTGTCGTCTTCTGGAGGTCCACAAATATTACTTCAGAACAGACATTTGAGAATCATACTGCTTACAAAAAAAAAAAAAAAAAAAAAAGGAAAGAAAGAGAGAAAAAGAAGAAGAAGAAAGTAAATGAAGCTTTTCTGGTGCCTGCCTGCTTTATTTTCAAATCTTTGAAGTTGTGGCTTGGCTATGATTTTGAGGATTCTCTATTGTTCCGATGCCATAGCCTGAGGAAACACTCGATTCTTTATATGTTGTCTTGGGCTACCTATCACTATCATTCAAGCTCTCTATATGGTTCATGAACTTCTTGTACTAATCAATTGGAAAGTAGTTGAACCTTTGAGCACTGTGACTGAACTGCTTCTCCACACATAATTGAGGCTTGGAAAGATTTGGTTTTTGTATTTGAACTGAAAATAAATAGTGTTTGTTTTTTGTCCACTGCGTTGTTGAACTAAGTCAATGCTTCAGAAATTCCGATATGCTTTAAATTGGCCATTGAACTTGAACTTGAAATCAGCAGAGCCTTGCTGCTTCCACACTTAATTGTGGCTTGAAAAGGTGTGGATATTTTCTTTTCCTTCTGTGATGTTTGTCCTACTTGTTGAATACAGATAATGTGTTTGGAAGATTGGACTTCTTTAGATAAAGAGCTCTCTGTTTCTTTACTTGGAGCAATTGAGGCTTTGAAGGCTAGCACTCTTCGCCTTCCCGTGGTTGGTGGAGCAATTGTAAGTGACCCCTGTTGTTTCCACCTTATAGTAATAATCATTAGTGCTGTCTCAAGCGCTCAATATATAGTCGTGATGGATTCTGACAAAATCACATAACAGGCTGACATCGGAAGCATGAAGGATGCTATCAGTTCAGCAGTTGACGTGATGCAAGCAATGGCATCCTCGATATGCTTATTCTTGTCGAAGGTACTCCCATTTTTTCATTTTGTACTGTCATGTTTCTACTTGACAATAAATGTTATCGTGAACAATATAAACTGCAATGCTGTTGTGATGAGACAATAATTCAAATAATTTGTCGTCATACGAAGTATGCTTATTATTTGTTTGAAGTGCTTGAGATATACATGGAACAAGAAATAAAAGAGTGATGGTGTCGGTTAGCTTATGTAGTATATTAGTTTTTCTTAGGTGCCAGAACTGTAGGTTGTAGCCGACGTCATTGTTTTGCAGTTTGATCAAATCTCAATCTTTTTAGTTTTTCCCCATTGTGGAGCATTTGGAATTGGTAATGTTTGGAACTGCAATGCGTTTGTTTTTGTTCATTAGCAAAGAAGCGGTATGTGGATTTGTGCATGTGTTTACTATGTGGATAATTGAGATAGCATCCTAAATGTTGGTTGAATACTTACATATGAACCACATATGCCAGAGAGATTACAATGTATCCTATTATAATTTTTATTTTAGCAAAAGTATTACAGCTCTTCTGAAGTTGTTTCAGAAGATGATATGTTTAACATTGAGGTAACATGTGACCTGTATATTCAGTTGGAAGCTGTCAAGTGAGAATATATAATAAAAAGAAAATTCCATGAATTTGAACTTGTGACCAACTAACTCAAACAGAAGGGAAAGAATTCATATTCTTTCCACGAATTCACATTCTTTCCACGGACCGAAAGGCAAACCCTCCTGAAGGCATCACATTTGCATTACACCATTCACCCATAAGGAAGCGTAGGCATATCTAATCAACAGCTTGACTAATGATGCAGCTGAGAATATAAAACTCTTGTTGTGTAACCACATGCTGTGCCCTTAAGTTCAGAGATCATGCTTCTGATTTCTGGCCCAATAAACATCCATGTCACCATGATTAATCAGGTTTTTGAAATCTTTGTATCTATATTAGGAACCTTGGTTACTAATTTCTGAAAGAAAAAGATATCCTCCCTCTTCCTCTGCCCCATATTATTAGTCCATTTCCCCAACTTTACGTATCCCAAAATACTTGTCCAGTTTTGGATCCCAATAGAAAGTTAGTTAATATCAATACAATGAAGTATACCCTCTTAAAGGTGATTAGTAAGGAACATAATTGGAGAAGTTTCTACCACGACCACCACTACTACCACAGACGTGGCCTTTGCCAGACACCGTTTTGTGAGTAGTAGTGGCGACATCACCTTCACCTTCACCTTCACCAATCTATTGACATGCAATACAACCCCACATGGTTGAATTTTTAGTTAAGCGTATTTGTCAATTTTTTGCAATTCATTCCAATTTCTGGTTTGAAGTGTGCCTTGATAGCATCAGGAGCTCATCGTTTCCCTAAACTCTGTCTCAAGTTCAACAGAAATAAATTGGCAAAAGTTTCATATTTGGCTCAGAGATTCTTGACAAGCTGGCTGCTTTGACTCTGAGGTTGATTGAGATTCTAAATTATAAACACAGTTTTAAGTACATACACCTACATGCTACTATTCACTTGCCAGTTGCGACCAGAAACAGCTCATAGAGGGAAAAAAACGTAATTGAGTGATGGATGAGGTCTACTTTATAACATAGTATTTTCCAAACAAATTGAGAATTTTAGAAAGCAATATTACTCTATGTTGACCGTGTAAGGATTATCATCTAGAGCTTGGATCTTAAATGAGCGTTCTCAATTTATTTAGTTTTTGATTCCCCCATGATTGCTCCTCAATATACTTCTTTTGCCGGACCAGCTGGTTTTATGGAGTGAGGTTGACATTCCCAATGATGGAATTATGCAATAGACATCGAGCTTATCGTCCAAGTGTTATTATTTGGGTCTTTTTTAAGGCAATGGAGCTTGAATATAGAACTAAGAAGCATGGATACGGACACACTATACAAGGACATGACACAACACGGATACGCCGACATACCAAATTATTAAAAAAGTAGGACGCTAACAGTGCTGATATAAATATAAATTTCCACTTTTATGTTCATTGAATGAGACAATCATTGAACTTCAATTAATTTATGAGTTCCATACTGAAGTTACATAAGTAAGACATGTGAATATCACAAACAGAATATGTTATAAGATTATTAATCCTATTTCGTCATTATAGCTACCTTTTTGGTCCTTAAAAGTTGAAGACTTTGATGCATGCTCATATTGTTGTTTGAAGGACACCATGGCTGTTGTATGTTTGTTTTGTATTAGAGGAAGAGTGTATCATGTGTTGCTCGACTGTCGGCATTCTGTTGACCAAGTGTCTGCCATGTGTTGACTCCGCGTCCAAGTTGGCTTTATTTTCATCGTTTACTTGTGTTGACATGAAATTTTACACATAAGTTGCTTTTGTACATGGGAATTTGTTATTGTTTTGATGTATCCATCTGATTATAGTCTAAATTACAACCGATGTAGGAATGCCTAAGAACTGTTAATGTAGGCATACGTCTCCATTTTTCCATTGTTGGACAGTCTTGTTAAGGAAAAGTTTGATATGTAAATGTCTTGAATTTATTCCGAACAGTCTTGTTGAGCAATTTTTTGATGGTAAATGTCTTGGATATATTCCATACCAGTCTTCTCTAATGTGTTATCTCAATGCTGTAGAACGCAGTAGCGTAATTCCATTTTCTATGCAGATGACAATGCACTTTTGAAATATTGGGTTATAGTTCAAGTGAGAGGATAGAGAAGGCATTTAGATTTAATCATCATGCACTTGTCCTGATTGGCTAATAGAGTGATATAAATGACACAATTCATCATTCTCAGGTGGAGGAAGTAAATTCTTTGGTGGGCGAACTTGCCAAGATGATTGCGAAAGAGCGTGCTTTACTTGAACAATGCAAATATTTCTTGTCCGTTTTATCAGCCATGCAGGTAACTGTTACATCTATTTCGTTCTTTCAAATTAATTTCTGCTAGTCCACTGATAATAAATTCCCTTTTTTTTTTTCCCGCCAACAGGTTAAAGACTGCAGTCTGAGAACGCATATATTACAGCATAATCGTGTACGTACATCCTGACATCACGTGTGTAGAACTAATCTTACTTGACTATCTACTCCAAATGCTAACATCACAAACCGAACTTCTCAACCTAGCGGAGTGCCAGAGGCGGCACTGGAGGTAATAAGGATGAAAATGGCTAGTTTTTTCGATATTGTTTGGCATTTTTGGAACCTGTGGAGGTATTTACTGTCAAGTATTTCAAGCATATCTTCGTAGTCCAAATGCTGTAGGAATTCGCCTCTTCCTCCGACTAATTTTCTGTATACGCACACTTCCCTCCTTTCTTCAAGGAAAAAGCAAACTGATGTATATATATGTAATATCTGAATTACTGTTACTGAGCAGTTGGAAAACATTCTTGTCTCTGTCATTTGAACTTGCTCTTTTGTTCTGATTGATTCATCACCACAAGTGTTTGATTTCAAGGTAATAGATTCAGTGAAATATGTATATCCCTATAGAAGTAAAAGCTGATTCATCCAGAAATGCATACACTTGCACAAGCACAAGAGTTGGGTAGTTGAAAGTCCAATACTTTCCTTTCAATAAATCCATAAATATATACAGTGCACTGAATACGTATGCATAACCTGAAGTATGTTATATGTATTGATTGGTGACTTTGGATTCTCTATACACACCACATTATATAACGTGTATAGGTATGTTATACGATACAGAACCAATACCACATGATTGACCGACAGGAGACAGCTCACGTTAGAATTCCGGCGCATGCCTTAGGGAGCAGCAGCCGACCTCTAGCATGCGCTGCTGCAGTTGTAGACTTGTAGTACCATATCTTTTCAATTCACAATATTAATCACGTGACTAACCGCAGAGAAAATACATAAACTCAAATTTTCTTTTTATTTTTTCATAATTTTTTTTTTTTCAACAGTTCATAATTATTATATAATTAGAGTCATAATGTATGATATTTGTCACCAAGCACTTCTCTTGATTAGCATATGTAATGTCGGGCGAAATAATAAATTTATATCAAAACAAGAGCACACACTGTAAGAATCAATGACTGAAATTAGTCAACAAGAATATGTTCTATTTACATTTTGTTTTGACATACAAATTAAATTAATCAGTCTTTGTACAATCCTTCCAGGAGTTAACATAAAATGAAATACAAAAGAATTAATAAGTTTTCTTAATTGATGCCCTTCTGAAAAATACTTTCAATTTCAAAATTTAGTTGAGGGGGTCAAAGTGGGAAAATTATTGATTATTCCATGGATAACTATGACTTGGTATCCCAAACAAGATAAAATCTCATCATATTTTACATTTATCTCTACGTATATTACACTCATTTTATTATTAGTTTGGGATATCATGTGAATTTATCCCTAGGTATCCAATACCTATTCGTCAAAAAATAAGGGGTGAAAAATATAATTAGCGGAATCATGAGGTGCGGATGTAATTTATATTAATAATAAGGAATAAAAGTGTAATCTACTCTATATATATATATATTTGTTTTTGAAGAGTATTAAAAAAATAAAATTAGATGAAGTGTGAATAACTGAGTTGTTTTCCAATAAATAATGAACTAGATATAAATCAATCAAGATCATTGGCGAAGACGGGCTGTCTTTGTCTAGGGAAAATGGACGGGGGTACATAAGTTTAACTAGGGCCCACAAGATGCTAATATGCAGCCACGCACAGCAGTTGGAAGGCGGTTTCGATTTTGGTATCGTTGTAATAAATTTAGATAATATTAATTTTTAAAATAAATATTAATATTAAATAATGATATTAATACTTTCTTAAAATGTTACAAACCAGCCTTCTCGTAACGATTTTCGAGGATAACATGAAATATGTTGGAAGGAAAAAAATAAGAATGGTGCGCTTATATATATACATGTGTATATATAATATATATATTGATGGCTTTTTGGGTGAAGTGAAGTGCACATTGAAATGGAGAGTCCAAATTGGGAGACTTGATGCTGACATGGTGTAGGGTCCACCATTGCCGCCACTTGAGTAAAAGAATAACGTCATCTTTTGGGACCCACCACCACCAACTACCGATTTTTCTCTCCACATTCTTTGGCATTGTATGAGGGGTGTGTGTATGTCTCCAAAGGGTGTACAAAAAAGCCAAAGAAACTACAAATATTAGTGATTTTCAGAATTTATTAGTCAGAAATTAACTTATTTTAATTAGTCCATTAAATCATAACTTATTTTAATTGGTCCATTAAATCAATCGGAAAATAGAAACAATTATGTATTAGTCGTATAAATGACTTGGATTGCCAAGAAATATTTAATGAAAAAAGAAAAACGATAATATTAATAAAAATGATAATTAATAATAAAAATTAAATGGAAAAAGAGTGAGAAAATCGGAAGATGTTGTAAAATGATAATTTGAAGTGACATTGCCGGAGTTTTAATTTCAATTTCTTTTAGTGGTGGGTCAAAGCTTTTTTTAACAGAAATATTTTCAAAGTTTGTAAAGTGTTGTAATGATATTCCTTCAAGACGTGAAATGATTTAAATACCATTGATTATGTTAATTTGTATGCAAAATGTTTAACTTACCCATATTCTTTAAACCCTACACTTCACCCACTACACAAACTTTAATTTATTCTTGTTATTTATGTTTTAGTGGAAATATCGAAAGAGTTTTGTAATATTTAAGTATAAATATATATATATAAAATAGCTATAATTATTTAAATAAGTAACAAGTTTAAAAAAAATTATTATAGAAAAAATAATGACTTGGGTATTTTAAGTAGTATATAGTTTAGGGGATATAATATTAATTAATGTATTTTGTGGGAAGTTGATTTTTTTTTGTATTAATTGTAAATATATTTTAATTGCATTTAGTCTTATTTAATACATTTCTTGTGTAATATTTAGTGTAATTGTTAAATAAATGGATAATTATAACTATTTAATACATAAAAATGAAAATTTGTATGAAAAAATAAAATTGTTTAAAACATAAATAATAAGAGGAAACTTAGACATTATATGCGGTTTAGGGAATGGGGTAACTTAGACATTTTGCTTGTAAATTAATATAATCAATGGCATATAAGTTATTTTATACCTCTAGGGGTGTTATTACAATATTTTACAAATGTTAGGGTGTCTCTATTCAAAAGGTGTTGACTGTCACCAAGTGGAATTGACTCAAATATTAGGGGTGTCACTGCAAATTACCCTATATTTAGGGTAATGAATGTTGACAAACTGAAACCAATCTCATCCTTATCCCTTTGGGTGGGGTTGAGGTCAAATCAGACACGGTTCTTCATTTGGTAAGAGTTGCCATGGATTTTGATAGGGGTTTGTTAGCCTTCTTTTTCTTTCCCTCTCTTGTTATGTTTCCCTTTCTTTTTCTTTCCCTCTCTTGTTATGTTTCCCTTTCCTACCCAACTCTATATTCCTTTCCTTCATTCCTTGTTTTTGTGTTAAGATAATAGTCCCGGATGTGGTTCGTTTATTTTTGGCTAGTACTGTAAAATGAAATGAGTTGAGCTGAGTTTTGTAATATTGAAGTTTGATTTATTTATTAAATGAGATTAAATATTGTTAAAATTATTTAAAAGACGGTGAACCAAACCTAAGGTGAATAGGCTTTTATGAATTAATTAATAAATTAAAATTTTAATTCAATTCGATCACAATATAAACCATGCAATAATAAATATAAATGTAGAAAATAAATCAGAGACGACACCAATATTTTTACGTGGAAAAATCTTGGAAATACTTCAAGTAAAAAATCACGAATATACTCGGGTATCGATACACTATGAATCAAGAAGTACGAGACTCTATGAAGTTTTAGATTTACAAATCACTCATGATATGTCTTTCTTCACTCCACATCCAATAGTCTTGAATCACTCGCGCTCTGATCTCCGGACTATGACGGCTCCGCTTCTCAACAGATCAAATAACCACGAAGTCTCCTACTTCGATCAAGGTGGTATGATTATTTTTCAGCAACTAAATCATCTAATTGTGCATAACGATCTTCAGTGTAAAAACACAATTGAAAAAACTCAAACCAAAGAGAACTAGAAAATATATAATCACTCAATAATTTTCTCTCTATATATATATCTGTAGAAGTATATGAATCTGTAGAAGAATTGCAGAGATCTCACAAAAAGCCCTTCCATTCTCTTAGGTTTAACTCATATATATAGAGAGAAGAACGTTCAATTAATTGTATAATAACTTCTAATCACGTCCCAAAGTGGTTAGGAATCAATTAAATAGCAAAATAAATCTTCCCAAAAATAATTTTGCGTACTCACTTACCAAGTACTCGGTGGTTGTTATACCGAGTACTTGGTAAACCTAAATATGCATGCAAACGAGCGCAAGTGCGCACAACTCTCTGGATATTTTTTCAACTTTGCGCAAACGGTCGTAAGTTCGCACCTTACCGAGTACTCGGTAACACTCCCACCGAGTACTCAGTGAAATAAAATTGCGAAAAATATAAAAATATAATTTTATCACGTTTTCGTTTCCTTCCAACCGTTGTTCCACTCCTGTATCTTCAATATTTTATACTTGATTTGACACATAAACTCCTTATCATACAACGCTTTAACAACTCGATCTAAAACACTCAACACTCAACATGGTTTTTTATTAGAATAATGTCATTACATAAATAAATGTTCTTACAATTGTGTTTGGATTCGACTCATTTGTTAGACGAACGAGCTCGAACTGAAAGTCAGTTTTTACAAATCGAGTACGAACCTACTCAAGGACGGTTCGATTCCATTGTAATATAAATTATTCTTGCCAATAGTTACCTAAATTGAGTTATTGCATGTTTATTTTTAACATGTTTTCTTTTTCGAATACCATGTTTTTTTATTGTTAATTATTTTTATTCTTTTTTATATTATTTTTTTACTAGTACATATTTTTTCACTTGTATATTTATTTGAAGTAATTTTTACGAAACAATTGCATCGGTTCCATAATTCTCAACAACTCTCTTTGTATTTTTTTCAAATCGGACACCGGAGATTATGATACCAATTTGCTATTTTATAATTCTCAACAATTCTATTGAACGTGCTTGAATATTACCATGTACTCACGACTCATTTATTAAACTGCTCAATTTCGGCCTTTTGTTATACGAACAAAACCCTAAAATTCAGAAATTAAGCGAGGCTAATTTATTTTAAAAAAAAATTGACCCGTGTCCAAACTGTATTTGACATACTAGTAAGAGCACGAACTTGATATACTCCCTATAGGAGTAGGGTCCAAGTATTATTCATATTAACTTTTGCAAATCTTGGACTTTGCTTAGGCATGGTTAACCAATCCTATGGGCATTATGACATTAGTTAATTATCATATATTTTATTACGGGTGACTATGATTTCTTCGATCCCAGCCCTTGCTCTTGATTAGATAACTCCATCTCTTGAAGGGGGATGAAGATATCTATTTGCCTATTGCTATGCAGGAAAATATAAAATGTTCTTTTGATAAATAGGTATGATACATATTTATTTCTATCCATCACATCAAATGAGATAAAAACTAAATTACTAAGATTAACATTTCGTAGTTAAATGTCAGTTATTTTAATTTATAAAACATCAACTTCATGCAAACAAAACCTTCTTTTACTCCAAAATTCCAAATCATTTCACTTTCTCATTTTCATCCCAACAAAAGGAAATAAAATTCACGAGGACAAAAACTGGTTTAGTCGCATTTCTCTCCATACACGTAGGTGTTAAATCACCTGAATACCAAATGTGGGAATTTTAAATAATTAAAATTACGTCCACAAAAGAAAAAACAAAAACTATTACACGTAGCTATCCTGAACATGGATTCAGGTATTCCAAAAAAACATCGATTCAGGTTGCCGCTAAATCTGTTACCAAACACACTCTCTCTCTCTCTCAGCTCCCTCAAAGGAACAATCTCAGAAGCTTCGTTTCAGCTCCTCCTTGTAGACTCTGATGATACACCGCCGCGCTCTCCAACGTCGTCGTTTCTGACTCATCCGAATTCAACGACACCGCCGCCGATCGCCGCCGCCTCTCCCTCCGCCGGTTAACTCTCCCTCCTGCCGTCATCCTCGCCGCAAAACCGCCCTGACTCAGCTCCCTCGCTTCCGATCTCACCACCACCACCTCCTCCTCCTCCATATCCTTCCTCTCGTACAACTCCGATCGCGAATTCAGATCCTCCCGCGCAACCTTATTCGCTTCCGTAACCGTAGCTCCGACCATAAACTCCGGCATCTGCCGTAACGCGCCGCCTCCCAGCACCGTCTCCACCGCCGCCTGAACCACATGCCAGTTCCCTGTCCACAGTAGCCCCACCGCTCCACTCACCGGATTCACCGTCCTCCCACACGCTTCAAATAACAAAGACTGAAACAAAGCTGCGTACAACCAAAGCCCTCTCAGAATCAAATACACCATATATATACATACATATATGATATATACATGTATTGTACACAGAATTGAAGAGAAGCAGCAGAGAAATAGCATACACACCAAAGCCCTATCAGATTCGAAGAAAACTAACACATATGTGCGTATACGAGATTCAAATTAAGGTGAAAACACACACAGTAGTACACACGTATGTATGTATGTGTTACAGTGAGGAAAAGTAAAATGACCTGAGCGTTGGGAGACGGGGACGGCGGAGATGAAGGACATGAGTCCGGCGCGGCCGAAGAACTTGGCGACGAAGACGGTGGCGTTGGCCTGAGCTTGAGAGCTCTCGATCCCCTGCAGACATTCCCTGAGTATGCAATTCTCGGTGCATCCTTTTCGAAGCACTCGACAACCGTTACAACTCATCGCCGCGTGTGTCAGACTAGGACTCGGCGGAGCATTAAAGGTATCAGATTCCGGCGAGGAAAAGGAGGGAAGTGGAGGTGGTGAGAGGGGAAGAAGATATATAGGGAGTGGGAAATAATTGGGGGTAGGGTTAAAGTAACCGTGGTTAGTGCGGAGATTTAACCATGGTTAAAAGTGAGTTTCGGTGTATTGGGGTTTGTGAGTGGGGAGTTGAGGGTTCCAAAGTGTTTGGCAATAGCGGCTCCGTGTCTCCGCGAATGGGCGGTTGCGTTTTTCTTCTCTTCTTTCCATCTCCACCGTTGGATTATGGATGGAATCTTTTCTTGTCTGGGCCCACCTTTGCGCATTTCATGGAACGCGTGAGCTGCAGCGTTTTGTCTTCACTCTCAGGTACATCAACTAAATTTTGTAATTTTATTAATTATAAAAAAAAATTAATTACAGAGAAAATTTTCCCTATTATATAAACTCAAAATTATCATTTTTTTTTTATTTTCTTAAAAGACCTACCATTATCTATTAATGGTGGGTGGGCCTGATACTTTACCCGAGTCTCCAGCATAGTGATGATTCCCAAATGAAAATTTCAATATTAAGGTTTTTAATTCAACATTACTCATTACTGTTCTTAAATTTAGCTTGCTTTTGTAATTTATTATTTTATTAATAATTTATAGAAAAAAATGACCTTATGAACTAATTAAAACAACATATTGAGAAATATTTCTTCCCGTTTATTGAAGAGGTGAAATTTTATGGGGACATTTAAGGCCATCCTTTGAAGTTTCTTTCAGAAGAGGAATAAAGAGCATTTCTCAATTATGGGCTAAAATAATCTTGTCCCAGCATCTCCAGAATATAATATCATGGGCTTCAATGAATGACTTATTTTCTCTCTCTTTATTTCTATTTTGTTTTCTCTTTCTCATTTTGGATGGAATTATTTTGCTCTTGACTTAACTTTTGTTGCTAAATAGTAAACGTTGAGCATAATACAATTGGTATGGACGGATCTTTTAAAGTTTAAATCAATCGTATCCAAACTTTAGAACATTGATTTGAATCTTAACTGATATGTACCGTAATTTAATATTATACGAATTGTATGATCAATTTATGTAACATCCTCAAAAGATAATTTTCTTAAAATTTAGGTTAATCGGTATTGGAGATTAGACTTTTTTTGGTGTATGTCCTAATTTTATTTTTCCTCCTCATGGAAATGCCACTTGCTCCATTTTTTGCATACAAAGAAAATGAAATTTACTAAATCCAACTCAGAATTAATATTCGTCCCAAAAGTCTTTTCAAAGCTGCCTTGTAATCAATCTGACCGGGAACATTTGTCTTTAGGACTAACTCCAAAAATCCATCAAATTTTATATGTCATGACTTGAACTCTAGATATATCAATATCATATATATGTATATATAATATGCTTATCAGCATCCACTATGAAGACAGCAATAATCGCAAAGTCACAACAACTTTAAGTTTTCTGAATTATTTAATCTTATGATCATTTTTATTGTTTGTCATGTCATAAGCATGTCATATAGATCTTCTCTTTTGTGACAACATTTAGGTACGATTCCTTTTCACTTAATACAATATGATAGGAACATATGACTCATTCTTTCACCACATCAAAAAAGACCCCTCCCAACTTTAATTTTTTATGTTCATTCCTTAAAAGTGGGTGTCACTAAATTTTTACTAAAGAATTGTATGCCTTGGTCAGCATCCATTTGGACATTTATAAATTTGGACATTTATAAGTTATAATTAGTTTTGGGTCTTTCGTTTATATTATTTGTGCGAAAACAGGGTATGAGAAAAAAAATTGCGCAAGTTCGGATAATTAGTGATTTTAGATTGCCCCGTCTATGTTTAGACATATATGATATATATATATATATATAATTTGTTATTTATAGTATGTTATAATATCTTAATTTTTTTTAATAAAATAAACTTAAACTACTTTTACTATTTAAGAATGTATTGTAATTTGAATTATTTGAGATAATTTAATGGTTTATTGTCTTATTTAGCTTTTAGGGTTATTCACATAAACCTCCCATGTGGTTTGACAAAAGGTCAAGGACTTCCCCTGTGGTTTAAATTTGATCAGAAATCTCCCCTGAAGTTTGCAAAGGTTTGCATAGACCTCCCCTGATGTTAACTTGCCGTTAAATCAGTCAACGGAAGTGCTAAAAATACATAATTGTCATTAGGTTTTGAAGTACAAAACTACCCAAGGTTCTTTCTCTCTCTATAACTTTTTCTCTCTCATCTATGATCTATGAATTCCAACGACTCTCACAAGCACCACTTCTCTCCTTCCCACCAAATCCACCTTCATTCAAAAACCCACCAAACCACTCTCTCCATCAAACCCAAATCCCTCTGATCCATCCAACTCATCTCCGTCGTCCACTCCATCGACCCCGCCAAAAACCCTATTGTCTCCGACAAGCCGACGAAACCCAAATCGCCGGCGATCTATATCTATATATATAATCTTCTCTGTATATCCATATCTATATGTATATATATAATCTTCTCTGTATCTTTTTATATATCTATATCTAGATATTTATCTATATATATATATAAACATCTTCTCCATTTTGATTGACAAATTTAGTATACTTGATTGACAATTTGTGGGATATCAAACCCCTAATCTGGTAAGGAGGCGACGTATATATATAAACATCATATGGATAAGTATCATATATATATGGATATCATTTGGAATTCTTTATGATTGACAAATCAAAGCCCTAATTTGGTGAGAAGATGGAATGAGGGTGAATGATAGTAAAGACATTTCACCTTTAGAAGGGTATTTTAGAAATATCATATTATATTTTTGATAACGTCAATCAATTTAATGAAAAGTTAGACATAAGAGATGTGAGTGTTAACGAAAGCAAACCTCGGGGGAGGTCTCTGATAAAGTTCAAATCACAGGGAAGGTCCTTAGCCTTTTGCTAAACCATAGGGTAGGTTTCTGTAAATACCCCTAGCTTTTATAATATTAAATTTGATTTTTCAAGTATTTAATTTCGTCAATATTTTGGTACTTACAATTATAAAATTTCAACTATTAAAGCGGCAGGGCGGGTTGCGAGCCCTTACTCGTAGCGTAGTTTTGGAGTGGAAGGAGTCCTTTAGACTGACGGATGAGATTTTCAGCGTCAACAAAGGTGACTTTTGGTTCTGTTTCTGTAGTGGGGGTTGCTTCGGCGCCCTATTATTAGTAAGGCATTGACTCTGACTTCCTGATAAAATTACCATATATCTTGATTGAGTAGTCTTCTTTGCTCACGATTTTGGAAAAATCAATGGGGACATGAATGGGATGACCTCCCAACTTATTTAACGGATTATAAGCGGGAGGTGAGAATAAAATTTCTTAACGATTGCAGGAGCAGGGAAGGTATACCCGTCCATAATCGTTTCCATTGTCATCTTTAATCACATCTAATTTTTCCTCGCATAAGAAAATAATGTTTCGTGAAATCTTCTCGTCTTGTAAGTTTTATATTAGGGTTATTTACACTGAGACCCCCTAAAATTTGGATCAATTCCATGTAAAAAGTGGTAAACGCGTTTTTGGTTCATCAACCCCCTCAACTTTCACTTTCCTTGCAGTGACACCCCTCTGGAGGGGTGAAAAGTCCAAAAAGCCCTTGATTTATCTCACTTATTACATATGGGTTTTATGTTTATTGTGAAGTTACGCAAATACCTTAAACCCTAAACCCCCTTAACCTAACTTCACCCGCTTTTTCTCTTTCTCTCTCTAGAAACCTCTCATAACCTTTCATTTCCTTTCTCCCTCTCTGCCAATTTGTTCATCTCTCACAAACGGAAACCTAATCCTAATTTTGTGGTCTTTGTCCGTAAAGTCCTTAGATTCTAGGGGTTTATATGTGTTCAAATCACTTCAAAAACCAAAAACATGGTTCGAATATGATCTTGAAACAACCTATTTCGTTGTTATATTGATGGGTTTTCACGAATTTGAGTTCGATTCCATGATTTAGGGGTAGGTCTGATCTCATCCAAAAACATTATGGGTCCGATCTAATCTCTGAGTGCAAGTACTCAACTATTTTTGTTGATTTTGCTAAAAAAATCAAGCTTTATTTGGTACAAAACCCTAATATTTTGTTATTTGTTTTGTTGGTAGATCTAATCTTTATTTGTTCTTTGATTTTTGGTATCTTCGTGCTTCTGACGCTTGGAGTTTCGCTGATTTTGGTATGAAACTTTTAACGCCTATTACTAGGATTTGTATATATGGTTGCATGTGTTGGGTTTCTGGAAATTGGGGCTTTCTTGGAAAAAAAATTGGGTTTCTGGAAATTATACTGAAAATACAAATTATTGTTGTGCCCAAAAATTGAGTTTGGTTTTCCTTTGTTAAAATTATGTTGAATCTGGCCTTGCATGTGTTGGTTTCAATTTATAACAATTTTAGTGTTTATCCTTTGTTAAACTGTGTTGAATCTTGCATTTGCATGTGTTGGTTTCAATTTCGAATAATTTTAATGTTTTTCCTTTGTTAAAACTGTGTTGAATCTGGCCTTGCATTTGTTGGTTTGAATTTTGAATCATTTTTGTATTTTCCCTTTGTGATTTTGGGGATTTATAAAATTAGGGTTTAGCCAATAATATAGTAAGATGCTAAAACATAATAATTTTTTGTTAATTTAGGGTTCCAAAATAGCTCCCACATCTATCAACAAGATTTCTTTTTTCAAACAAAAAAATTTGATAAAAAAGTATCTTTAGTTTAATGGTTAATGCAATAATAACAGGTGCCTTAGCATATATCTTTCTCAATATATAAATATATATATATATATATATATATTTGGCTTGCATGCTCTGTTTTTATGAAATATTGGTATTTTATGATTTTTTTTTGCTTGCATGCTTTGTAATATGATGAAATTTTGGTACTTTATGATTTAATTTTTTTTTTTTGGGTTTGGCATTTATGAAAATTGGTAATGTTTTTGGTGTTTAGGGTGTGTTTGTATTCCAATTGTGAAAAGTACGGAGCTTCTCATTTTTTATTTTTATTTTTTTGGCTTGCATGCTATGTTCTTATCAAAATTTGGTACTTTATGAATTTTTTTTCCTTGCATGCTCTGTAATATGATGAAAATTTGGTACTTTATGATTTTTTTTCTTTGGGTTTGACATTTATGAAAATTGGTAATGTTTTTGGTGTTTAGGGTGTGTTTGTACTCCAATGGTGAAAAGTAGGGAGTTTCTGGAAAAAAAAAAAAATTGGCTTGCATGATATGTTCTTATGAAAAATTGGTACTTTATGAAAAAAAATTTGTGGGTTTACATGCTCTGTTCTTATGAAAAATTGATACTTAATGAAATTTGTTTTTTTGGGGGGTTGACATTTATCAAATTGATAATGTTTTTGGTGTTTAGGGTGTGTTTGTACTCCAACGATGAAAAATAGGGAGCTTATGAAATATATATATATTTTTGGCTTGAATGCTTTGTTCTTATGAAAAAATGGTACTTTATGATTTTATTTTTTTGGGGGGGAGGGGGGATCGGAATTTCTGAAAATTGGTAATATTTTTGGTGTTTAGGGTGTGTTTGTACTCCAATGGTGAAAATTTGGGAGCTTGTGAAATATTTTTTTTCTTTTTTCTTTTTGGCTTGCATGCTATGTTCTTATGAAAAATTGGTACTTTATGATTTTTTTTTGAGGGGTTTGGCATTTATGAAAATTGGTAATGTTTTTGGTGTGTTTGTAGTCCATTTGAGTTTCTGATATATATATATATATATATATTTGGCTTGCATTCTTATGAAAAATTGGTACTTTATGATTATTTTTTTTGTGGTTTGGCATTTATGAAAATTGATATTATTTTTGGTGTTTAGGGTGTGTTTGTACTCTAATGGTGAAAAATTGGGAGCTTCTGAAATATTTTTTTTCATTTTTCTTTCTTTTTATTTTATTTTTGGCTTACATACTATGTTCTTATGAAAAATTGGTACTTTATGATTTTTTGTTTTTTGAGGTTTGGCATTTATGAAAATTGGTAATGTTTTTGGTGTTTAGGGTGTGTTTGTACTCCAATGGTGAAAAATAGGGAGCTTATGAAATATATATATATATATATAGATAGATAGATAGATTATTTTTTTGGCTTGCATGCTCTTTTCTTATGAAAAATTGGTACTTTATGATTATTATTATTTTTTGCTCGTTTTCCCTTAATGAAAATTGGTAATGTAGGGGTGTATCCCTACTCCCTAAACTCTAAATTGCCCTAATTGAAACATATTAACCAATGTATATATTAGTACATTAAATTGTTTGATATATTTTTTTCATTTCATACACTTTTGCAGTTTTGTAATGTTTATGTGAATCCTTTTATTTGTAGGTTTCAACTGGGTTTGATGGCTCTAGTTCTCCTTGGGCACAATGATTTGTGTGTGTATGTATGTTAGAATGGAATGTATGGATGTATGTTGGAATGTATATATAAACATTTTTCAGTTCTAATTATTGGAATTCATTTATAGATGGGGACTAATTGAAGTAATAAGTCCCCCGCTGTTGCAAGTTTCCTACAAAAAAAATTATAGTTTAATATTCGGACGCTGTTCAGTAATTTATGTTGCAAAATTTCTATTTGAGTTACTGTATATTAGTGACAATTCCTAATAACAAATAGGGGTAGTTTGGTCCTTAAAATTAATCAAACTCGTACATTTGACTTTAATAATGAACAAAGAGTACAAAAGTAATTTCAAGTGCCAAAACCCCCTACATGGGTGTCATTGCAAGAAAAATCAAAGTTCAGTGGGCAAGTGGACTACAATCACATTGACTACTTTTTGGATATAATTGACCAAAAATTCAGGGGATCTCAGTGCAAATAACCCTTTAGATTATAATACATGGGTTAACTTCAAGAAACCTCCTATGCTATTCAATTTAATCAATTAACATCTATTATGTTCACTCCTATGCTATTTAATTTAATCAATTAACATCTATTATGTCCACTTTGCCCTCTATACTATACAATTTCATCATTATGCCCACTCCTCCTCACATTTAGAGTCAAAATATCTAAACTACCCTCCCTTAATAGTATAATGGGGTTTAGTGAAATCAACTCTTAAAAAAATTATTTTTCAAAAATAAATTATATTTTTCGTAAAAATTATAAATTTCAAAAAAATATATATATATATATATATATATATATATTTCGGAAAATATGATTTTTTATGAAAAATATTTTTTTTGCAAAAAATATATATTATGTTCCAAAATATGATTTTTTTTTCCGAAAAAGTATATATTATGTTCCAAAATATGATTTTTTTCCGAAAAATATTTTTTTTGCAAAAAATATATATTATGTTACAAAATATGATTTTTTTTGCGAAAATTATTTTTTTTTGTGAAAAAAATATATTATGTTCCAAAATATGATTTTTTTGCGAAAAAATATATATTATGTTCCAAAATATTAATTTTCTTTCCAAAAATACTTTTTTTGCGAAAAATATATATTATGTTCCAAAATATGATCTTTTTCGAAAAATATTTTTTTTGCGAAAAATATATACTATTATGTTCCAAAATATGATCTTTTCCGAAAAATATTTTTTTGAGAAACATATATATACTATTATGTTCCAAAATATGAAATTTTCTGAAAAATAATTTTCTTGCAAAAAATATATATTAATTTTTCCGAAATAATTCATATTTTGGAAAATAATATACTCCCTCCAAAAAATAATTTTTTTGCGAAATATATATATATATATTTTTGAATTTATAATTTTTTCAAAAAATATAATTGATTTTTGAAAAATAATATTTTTAAATGGTTGATTTCTCTAAACTGCCTTATATTATTAAGAGTAGTTTAGGTATTTTGACTTAAAATATGAGGTAAAGGGGCATGATGATGAAATTAAATAGTATAAATGATAAAATATATACAGTAAGAATTAATTAATTAAACTGAATAATATAGATGGTTTATTAAAATTAAGCCTATTTTAATTTGAACTCTTTTGAATTTGGAATCAATATAATAAAATGGAGAAAATGAGTGCGTGATTCACGAGGGCAAAGAAGAGGATGAAGAAGATCCATTGAAGTTACAGTCTATGGTCTGTAGACTGTACGTGGCATCTTAATCCATGAATGGCCGTCTTTATCAAATGTGGAGACCACAAATGCTTCCACAAACAAAATTTAATTTAGTGTATATTCCAATACTTGGTTAGTCCATGGACTTGGGTTAGTTTAACTGGCAATTAACTTTTGGCTTCGTGCATCTAATATATATATATGTATAATACATCTATGTATGTACATGTAGTGAGAGAAAGGACCACCATGTAAGTTGAGTTGGTCATGCACAATCCTAAGCTATATTTGGACGATATTTTGGCTTTCTAGGCAAATTTCAAGTGTCCTTTCATTGAATTGAAAGACTGGTGATGCTTCACGATCACAAGAGAGCCATAATAGTTGTTTTAGGATTTATATTAACAGAAATATATTTGTTCACACCCAAAATTAATCGTTATTGAAATTGGGCCGAAATCGAGCTGGAGCTGGCCGAGACCTATTCAAATTGATCAGCATAAGAGAAAATCCAACAAAGAGATGAATAAAGACTCCAAGAAAAAAATAATTACTTGAAGAAGAAGTTAAATTAGAGTTTTTTTTTGTTTCATCTCTTTTAATAATTATTTTTCTCTTGAAATTTTCATTCATTCTTTTGTTGGGCTTTCTCTTGCACGGGCCAATTTGAATAAGTCCCGGCCTGCCCGGTTCTAGTGGCGGCTCATTTTGGGTGTTAATAATATTATTAATATTTTCTCCAGTTGTATAAATTTTTTTTTTTTTTAAATTTATATTTCTCTGTAATCTTTTTATTTTCTTCAATAGTTCTATTTTCTCATTAAAAATGAGACTTTAAAGAAGGTATGTCATCCTCTTTGGATAGACATTTGCCTGTTGATATCCCCTCTTTGGGTGGTGTGGATTCGGCTTATATAGTGTAATGGGTCGAATGCTTCATGGTTCGATTTAAAATTTTAAGTGGATAGATGATGCTAGCATCTACTTATTTATATACCTAATCACTTTTTTATTTGGATCCAATGTGTCACTAAAGCACTCCGCTAACACTCTCCCTCATTCAAACTCACACAACGTTCTCATTGCGAACGAATCACCTTGCATGTTCGATCTGGACTCAACCCGGGAACGAACACCCAAACAGGTGTTTGGCGTGATACCGAATCAAGCATTGACTCTAACTCTTATACCAACTATAAAGGTAGAATGTTTCGCGGTTTAATTAGTCTATAAGCATGGGAGACACTTGTACCTATAGGTTTTTTTGTAAATCAACCTTTGTTACTTTTTTTCTGAAAAAAATAGTAATATATAAATAAAATCTTAAAAACATCCCCTATAAAGTTAACAAAATTATATTTGTATTGCACCCACAACTCTATATAACATATTGGATTTTTTGATTTGGAGGTGTGTGAATTGAGTCGTGTCTTTGAGATAAACGCTGCGCATGGGAAGCTACGAATTAACACCGTCAATAATTGCAACTATTTTGTGAAAAGTACTGCAATTTTGTCCATTTATTAAAAGCATTGTAAGCACTTGATTAATTAACTAATTAATTCCTCGAAAACTTATTGCCGCACCACAGTTTATGCGGCCTAGTGAATTTTGTTCCTCCAATCATTAAAAAAATATATTTAGTGACCCTTGCTTTATAAAATATATTTTAAGTGATCTTTGCTAGATATTAAGGGTCATGGTTTAGTTTAATTATCCAATGAGTGATGAGTAATACTATGTTAACTATAATACCTTTAAATGCTCAATTTTTTTGAAGCTTTATACATTGGATTATATGATGTTTCTTCTTATTATTATTATTTGAAAGGTTATGATGTTTCTTGTTCTTGAAAGAAGGGGTAGTAATAATATATGAGTTGACTGTACGAACTATCGTCAAATTTGAATAAATTAGAAGAAAATTGTGTTTATTACTTTAATCTTATTTAAATTTATTTGTTAGTGAAAGTGATTTTTTGAGTATGAAAAATTAGTAAAGTTTTTATATTGTAATAATATATTATATAGATTTTACATAAGAGCGGACAACTTTAATGTATGAAAACTATGAAGATTATTAATTCGGTTTGTGGTGGTCGAACAATATTATTGACTTTTGACTACACTTTTTATAGACTATAACCGATTAAACCGACCATTACAATGAATATATATTATAGATTTTTTATGCTAAATATAATTATGCAGTGTTCATGACTCTCAAGTCTCAACAATGTAAATGAATATATTTGCAATTAGTTAGAGTCCCCTTTTAAGAAATATATTTGCAATTATTAGAGTCCCCTTTTAAGATCCTCTGAAGCCTGAAGGTTTCTACTGTCTTGCTTAACCATCCCGCATTAAATGCCCCTAAGCTATGTACTAGGAATGGATTGAAATGAAGGTAGTAGGAATGCAATGAGAATGAGAATGTAATGGAATAATCATTCTCATTTTATTGTTTGGTTGCAAAAGGAATCATATTAGTAATGGAATGAACTTAAAATAATTTTTTTCCAAAACTACCCCTTTTAGTAACAAATATATTATTCTAATTATATGATATTATTTTTTAATTATTTTTATTAAAAAATAATAAAAGATAATGAAAATAGTGGTAACAAATAACGAATGTAGTAGTAGTAAAAAGTGATGATGGTGGCGGTAGCGATGATAGTGGAAAGTGGTGATGTGGTGGTGGAAGGTGGTGATGTTGGTGGTGGTCCGGTGATAGTGGTGTGTTGGTATAAGACATTAGAAGTAGAAATGATGATGAAAGTAAATGGTGATGGTGGTGGTGGAAATATATTCATTTACATTGTTGAGACTTGAGAGCCATGAAAACAATAAAGGTGGTGGTGGTGGTAGAAGGTAAAAAAGGTGGTTTTAGTTTGTTTATTTAAAATGTGCAAAGTTATTTAGTATTTTGATATTTTAAAAATATTCCTTAAAGAATGTAATGCACATTCCATAGGTTTAGTAGTAGAATAAAATTTCATTCCCTGGAATGATTTTTCATTTTAAGAGAATGATCATTTTCACTTTATAATATCTATCAAATAAGAGAATGGTTGGAATATGCATTCCATTCTAATATATCAAACACAACACTAATGTCATCATTTAGGGGATTGTGGCCCTGCTCTCATGCCTTAATCAACCAAGATTCTTGCTGGGATTGGATTCATGTTCCGGTATTGGTCGGATAGGTTACGTATTGTTCGGGTAGTAACACTTTTGTAAAGTGTTGAGACCGTTCGTGGTATCGGTCCGATACGTTAAGTATTGTTCAGGTTGTAAAGCTTTTGGAAAGAGTCAAGACCGTTAATAACGACCGATACTCATTTTTAAGACCGATATTATCGTTTCACCGGTACCGCGACCGTTATTGCGAACCATGATTGGATTACTATAATATATATATATATATATATATATATGTACGTATGTATATGTGAGTTCTCCAGTTGGTGGATTGGTTTCTATCTAAATTTTTACACTAGTGAAGAGAATGTAGTTACAAGAATACACCTGTGACCTTTTCAATCATGTGATTGAGAAAACATTTCAGTATTTTTGTGATATTTTTTCATTCATATCATAGATCTTTGTATTCTTCTGTACATCAAACATGAATAATCTAACAAGCTGGTCATAATAATATATGAACATCTAATTAACTGGGAAAAAATTGTGAACCCTGGTTAATAGTATAATACCAACATATTAACTTCTAATTAGACATTTTCCACAAGAATTAAGCCAACATTAACCATTAACCAAAAATTACAATTAACTGCAGAAGAGCATTTATTGTAGAAGCCCTAGAAAGGAGTTCATAATATTGCAGACTTGCCCAACCCCACATAAATTTTCTACTTCATTGGCTAGGATTTCATCAATCAAGCTCAAGTGGCATTCAACAAAGTGTTCTTGGTATTTTACCAAGTAAAATATACTTTGCTGCAAAATTAATTCTAACCTATATATCCTTCATTGTTGTCCCTTAATATCATCACTAGCTTTTTAACTTGGTAGTCATTCCAAAAGATAAGAAAAAAAACCCATCAAAAACTACATTTTCTGACCTTTTTAATCTAAGAGACCGAATACCGCCTGTTTCTTGAAGGTGTGGATTTGGCCTCTTCATGGTTGGCAGAACTAGGACTATCCGATGAATCCGAGCCACCATTTTCACCATGACCGCCTTTGCCTGACCAGAGTTTCGTAAATATTTTCTTCGACATGAGCAACCCTTTCATTTTACTGATAGCAGCCCTGTCCGCATTACTTCTAATATCCCCGCCATTTCTGTCACTTCCCCTGCCTCCATTCCCCAGCCTTAAGGCAGCTAGCTCAGCTTTCAAGGCCTTGAGCTCCTCGGACGTGGCCACAGCATCCCATTCTTCCTCCGTGTTTGTTGTCACGGATCTTGAGCTCCCATGGGACCCGCTGTTTAGGTCCTTAATGCCTTTCGGTAGGTCAGGCGTGCTGCAGCCCGATGATGCAGCGGCCCTAACTTGCTCAAAGAATAGTATCTGAACAACGACACGCAAGGGGAGTCTTTCGTTTTGTACAGCATGCATGCATGCATCTGCAGATAGCTTCTTGCAGTCCATCAACCTACATATCCTCTTCCTCTCACTCTTGCTGATCCCAGGGTGCTCCTGCAGCAAAACGCAAAAAGGTTTTAAGCGAGTATGTATCAACAACTAGTTTTGATTTGTATAAAAGTTCGGTTATGCAAACACTACCTTCATGCCACTTAATTTTTTGATACATATTCAACAAAATTTGTTTTTTTTGTCTAACTTCGTTCTGGTAAAGGAGGAAATAACCAAGAATATAAACCAAATCCAAAGGGCTGCCAATAGTCGAAGAACAAAAGTAAGGAACTTTTTGTAGCATATAATAAGGCTCGAAAAAGCTTCTCACAGAAAACAGCATTCTTTCATGCCTAATTAATTATGAACACCACCATTCAAATTCCAACTAAATAGTCTCATATAAAGTGAACAGAAGCAAAACTAGCGGAAAACTCTTACCTTGAGATACGTGTCAATGGCCCGATAAAGTCCATCATGAGAAGGCCGAGAGAAACCAGACACCATGTCAGCGAGATCAACAAACATCAACAAAGGGAGATTAGGATCCTTGGCAATTTCAGCAAGGTACCCATCAACCAACTTAGCAACCATTAGCTTCGAAGCATCTGATAAAATTCCAGGCTGCCTTAACTCCTGAATCTCATGGTCCCCATTGAATTGATTTTCAACATTCTGGTCTTGCATCATAAACTCCTCCAGTATTTTCTTCACTATATCAACATCATACATTGTAGTTGCCCCTTCTGGGGCTCGAATCAACAGATCAGTCACAGAAGCTGCCTCCAATTGCTGCCCTAATCTACTTACCAGTTCTCCCTTCGCCATTTCACCCATATCCACCAAAATGGCTGCTTTTAACAACTTGAGCAAAAAACTAGAAGAGACACTGCCTTTCTCCAAAGGCAACAGCCACACAAGCATATCCACTATATATCGAATTTTCGGTAAATCTCCACATTGGATCATACCTTTGTCAAATCCTGGAACCCTTCTAACAGCATAAGCTTTCAAAGCTTCTCCCAACACTTCACCAGCAAGTATACCTCTGGATTTCATATTGGTTATAACCCGTTTATAGAGATCTACTTCAAGCTCGCATAAGTCTTCAACCCACCAATCATTCGGCACAATCCGGTTTCTGACACCATTCCAGTTAGGGCCATTCCCATTTTCCTCTGGGAGCTTTTTCCTGTTATAGGTATAGGACCAGTCCACCTTGGAAACATCAACAGAGGCCTTGGAAGCTATGGAATCGATGCAGTTGCTGACCAACTTCAGTTCCTCCGACAATGGTGATAGAGACTGTGTTGTCTGAAGAAATATGATTGAATCCTTCCAGCTGCGAAATATACTAGAATTCAGGAAAACATCGATCTTGTAAATGAGATTCCCTTTCTCAAGAGTCTCATGCATTCCTAGGTACTCAGCTGCGCAGCGCGCTGCAACAACATTATAAGCATTGAGGGTGACAGTCATGCCATAACAGAACTTGGCACATATTTCGAAGGCAACCGGGCCACCAGGAATGTCTGTAATGTGAATTTCATCACCATTTTCTTCATTTAAGGTTGCTACCAATTTTTGCAAGCGAACACTCTTGGACAAGAGAGGAAACTGCAAAAACAAGTTCTCAGTCATCAGTTTTCTTGTGATATATTGTGTAATAAAACAAACTGGCGTGAATTAGTAGTGATAAATGATAATTTTCCAAAGTCCGGTCGAGAATATCGTGTGACTCTTAAAGTAAGCGTCAGCTCAACTTGGTTTGGGTTGGCTTGACTTGATCTGTAGTCAGCATTTACTTACGTCTAGCATTCATCCATGGCTTGCAATAACATAAAATGTATAGACAACAATGCCATCCCATGCATCACTAGCCTTAATTATTTTGTCAGCATTTACTTAAACTAGCATTTATTCATGGGCCATGGGCTTGGTATAACATACAATATATAGAGACAACTATGTCATCTCATGAATGACTAGCCTTAACTGTTAATGATACAACTAGATAAACGTTATATTTGATATTTTAGTTAGTGTGCTGAACCGTTAGCTGACATCAGAACTTTAGTAGAAGGGTTAGTGCATGGTGAGCAGAGCTAGCTAGTGCTGCTCTCCTATGTGTAGATCCGGTTCTCGTAAGCTTATGATCATGAGAAACCATAAAAATTAATGAGTATATATCGGATATACGAGTCTGAATATGCTGGAGTCTGACCACCATTTCGTTATTTATGTATTTGGCAAGTCTTTAACATCACTAACCAGCAACTCTAAAGTACTGACCCAATAAAAAATAAAAGAGAAAAAATAAAGAAAAGAAATGTAAATAGGGTACATAGGTTCTAATATCAGCATACCTTGTGCAAACGAAACTTCACCTCCCCTACATTAACAATAATATCAGTTGCCAACTCTGTTGCCACATACCTGCACATGGAAATAAATTGGGTAATTTTATTAATGACTTGGAAAAATAAAGAAACTTAGATACATCCGGCCACAATAAAATATGAGCATATATAAAAAGAACATTGGAGATAAAATCTAGCTAAGGTGGTTGGGCCATAGTGACCCTTACAGACCATGTGGTACTTATGAACACCGTATTCTACAGCAGGCCATAAAAGAGATAGCATCTTGTACCCACTTCGCTTGAGGGACAGAACTAAATGATTCTACTAAGAAATGTAGGAGTAAAATGTTTAGAAACATAAAGATTTTCTCATCCAGAAACATTACTCCAGAGAAATCAGTTATTTAAAATCCAAAATTCGAGTCAGTTGTAGCAATACTTTGAAGTTTCATCTGAAAAAGGAAAACCAAGAACACAATTTCCAAGTAAACTTGGTAAAACTTGAAGTGTATTTAAGATATTTTCATCCCTTTCAAATTTTCCCCTTTCGAATTATACCCCCCATTTACCAAATAAATTCCTAGTTTGAGTCAAGTTTTGACAGGGTTAGTCCGGGGAAGTCTAAATCTAACTCCAGCTCAAGTTGAGTGTAAATAGCATCCTGAAGCTAGTTCCCGGACCAGCCTAGTACTCAGGAGAATTCAATTTTGCATCGATTTACTTTCTAAAATGGAGCCTCCATTCAATTGCTGCAATATGTAGATCGTGGTACTTAAGAAGCCACATTACACAATAAATCAAGTTCCTCGGCAAGTATATTCATTCATCTACCATAGATCCTTAAGAAGCCACATTACAGAATAAATGAAGATCCTGACAGTTCTGAAAATTTTGCATTGCATGACAGGCTTAGCATTATTAGTCACTAATTAGAAGTACCAAACAAAGCAATACTAATTTTCCGCCTGTTAAGTAGCTAAGTGATAGTCCGTTAAAAATCCTGAACAACTGGAAATGCCTGCCAGAATCATTGAAGATTAACCGGGAAATCTATTACTAAAAATAAAATAATCAATAGCAAATTAAATCTCTTTTTTTGTCACATAAATGCAAGTTGAGAGTATAAAACTTGAGCCACTCTTTTCAGACCTTAACCTTCTCCAAATTGGCCCCACTAGTATAAAAAAACAAACCAGAAAAAGACAGGTTGAATCAAACCAACAGAAGACGATTAATCATCTTAGGGAAAGAGCATGGGCCAATTTGAACACGAAATAAACAAATTAACTCACAAGCCTGCCCAAGTATTTGTTCAGTTAAACATAATACAGTGAAGTGCTTAGCAACTACTAAGTTACTAACTGAAATATAACACCATAGCTCATGTGAAGAGAATACTGAAATTAAAAATCTCAGGAATGAACAAAAAGAAAGATAACATAAAGCTAAAATACCAAGTCACGAAGATCGCACCTGACATTGTTGCCATCAGTGTGAAAGGAATCCGGCTTTGATCCAAGCTTCATGAACTTCATCTTGGCAAGGTAAAGTAGTAATTTCTGCTACTCCACTAAGACCCTCAACGATTCGCTGCTAAATTAACTACCTCCTCGCAGTCTCCACAACACATCCCCAATGTTCAAACATAACACCGATCGAGGAAAAGCCTCCCGGAAATGGAAATCAAACCAAAGGTGTGGTGGGGACCAAGTTTCTTAAAATGACTACTAGTCCGGACTCGAAATGAAGGTAATAATAGGATTTCAAAGAGGTGAAGGATATATTTGTGGTATTGACCGAATCTTGACAGCAACCGAGGCAGGAGCAATCTGAATGTGAGAGAGAGCAAGAGAAGATGGGGTTGTGGAATTTTTTAAGAATGGGAAGAGAGCCTAAGAAGAGGTTGTTTCCTTGGTCGACGGCAAAGCCCACGGACTACGGGCTCACCAAGCCAGCCCAGGAGACATAGCCAACAGGCTCTCTCAACACTAAAATAATTCTCAAAAACCAGACACCCACAAGCACAAATCTGACTCCACACCCCCACCTCCCTCTATTTCTTTTATCTTTCTCTCTCCTACCCTGCTTTTCTCTGTTTCTTTACTTTATAATATATTGTTTAAAGATTCAAGCCACTAGCACCAATGCTCTATAAAGTTTCAAGTCCCAAACGCTATATCTAAATCAGATATGTTTGCATGTGTATGTATTTATTTTAAAGTTGAAGGTTGAAAAACCTGCAACAGAAAACAGCATCTCGGTATCAGTTGAAGAAACCACCAAAACGGTGGACAACAAGCATCTCCCTTTATAATTTTGCAATGGTAAAGGAACAAATGGGAATATCACAAATAGTAATGTTACATATATAATATAAATATATATCATTAATGAACAATCAAACATCAACTACCAACAAAATCTGAGGAACCCAAATGAATCCTCATAACATTATCACATAAATCTAGTAAAAATAATTGAACCCATGATCATCATATGCTGCATAACGTGGACAAATCTATAAACTCACATGAAAGAGAAATATAGTCATGACCAACTTGTATTCAATAGACAAAGCCCAAAAGCCACTCTCCATGTTAACCCCTACATAACCCAAGATTGCACATTATATGAGCTAAGGTAGAAACACAAGAAACCCCCACTGTTGTTAAGTAATACAAACCACCATATGTAAAATATGTGTGTGTGTGGTGGAAAAGCAATACCAAAATATTATGCAAGACTCATTCAGGAACCCTATGAAGGATCAAACAAGTGGACAACAGTAATTTCAACAATAACCCACATGAGATTTTTAAGTCTTTTGGATGCCCATAATGAAGAAATGTGACAGACACAATCAAACAAAAACCTAATAAACATTACCCAAAAACACCCATCACAAAATTACATGTTTTTGATTTATGCAACTAAGCAAAGTACCCAAAACAAAACAAAATCACACAAAAAACCAAGCAGAGGGCAAGTGCTTACCAGTTATACTGAATCAGCACTAGCACTCTTTTTCCCTTGAGAATTACTACTACCCTTTTTCTTTTTCTGAGCAAAAACAAAAGTGAAAGTGAAAACCCATTGAAATTGGTTCTTTTTCTTGTTGGTTTTCTCTCTGATTTTCCTGGGAAAGTAAAAACACTTCCTTGTTCAGATTTGGGTTGAGGCCATTAGGATCAAGACACCCACTTTGCTATGTTATGCACGCCAAACTGACAATCCAGCTTTCCTGCTCCCCCCTTTAATGTGGAGTACCTATGCTTTCTTTCTCTGTCTCAACTATTGAGGCCTTGTTTGGTTGGAAAGAAATGGAAGGAAAATTAAAACTCAAAAGTAAATTGGGAAATGGAAGAATTGAACCCTGTTAAATTAGTTTTGCTATTTTAAAAAAATAAAAAAATTGAATTTTATATGTTTTTTAATTTTTATATATTTTTTACGAATTATGTATATATATTTTTTGAATTTTATATATATATTTTAATTTAATTAAACTTTAGGGGTATTTTGGTCTAAAATTATAGGGAGGGGGCAAGTTGATATATTTTGCTAATCATATGAGGGTTTTTTGAACTGGAGGAGGTTAGTTGATCAAAAATGAAATTATAGGGGGGTTTACTGATAATATCTCAAAATTAAAACTCAAAAGTAAATTGGGAAATGAAAGAATTGAACCCTGTTAAATTAGTTTTGCTATTTTCATAAAAATAAAAAACAAATAGGGTAAACATATTTAATACAAAATATCAACTATTCTTATTTTTATGAGATATCAAAGACATGCAAAATAGTAAACTAATAAGTTCATTTAAATATAGTCATTTTGTGCTTTTTATATATTATATAACTTTTTAACACTGTATTTTTATTTATTTACTATTGTTCTCAATAATAATAATAATAAAACAATACTTGAATCTTATCTTGAGATATGGTCTAATAAAATTTAGACACTTGGTCTCAATTTTTTTATAAACAAAAAAAAATTGAGACTAATTCCTTTTTTATGTTTATCTTTTTTTAAAAGATAAAAAACTGTCCTCATAAAAATTCAAATTGTATTAAACCCTATTAGCCAAGAAATATCCATAAAAAAAATTAAAAAATTAAAAAAATTGTTACCACTAGAAATTAATTTGTGTCAATCGACTTATTTGATTGCCTCAACAAATAGGATTTTTGAGTAACCGAAAGAAATCGTAAAAAGAATTGAAAGAACTAAGAAATTAAATTGCATGAAAATAAATATTTGCAAGGAATTGAAAGAAACTGATAATGTAAAGATTGACAAGAAAATAAAGTTGAAGGTGCAAGGTGCAAGGAATTGAAAAAAGATGATAAAAAAAGTAAAATATAATGAAAAACTGTTATTGTAACATAAATATTTTGTATTTGATCGTGAACCTCTGTAACAGAGGTATACGTATATTATTTATAGCCTAAAAGATATCCTAGATAATCCATAGATAAATAATTAATAAAATAATAAATAAATAACTTAAATCTAATCATACCTAAATATTAATACCAACTTTAATTTAAATTCTTAGTAAGCAAGAAATTCTTTAAATTTGTGTTCACTAAATTCCAATTTGTTATACGGAATATCTGTTGGACCGAAATTTCAATCGAACAATAAATTATTTTATCAATTCACGTGTTGGTTCATTTAAGATGTTAACACTTATATAGGAACGTAAAACCAAACATAGCCTAAAACCTTCACAAAGTGACCCTTCAATTGGAGTGTATAGCAACGTAAAAAGACTTGTCCATCATTTCAATCAATCTCGCACTATCTTGCTTTTCCTTTCCCGAATCATAAATGGTGTACTTGTATTATCTGTATCATTCATACTTTTGCTGTGTTATTGTACCAAAATCAATACAAATCAATTGATTTGGATCACAGGTCACAATTTTTATGGACGTGAAATTTGTGTGTCACATTGCATCTGGCACATACAAATATAATCAATTGCAAAAGCAATGTGATTGATTGTATGTGTGATTGGTATGATATGAAATGTCACCTTCAAATGTAACCAATTTCACATAAAACGGTGCATTAGTATAACACAAAATTTAGAATTTTTCAATATAAACAGTATAATGAATTTGGATAATATTAATTTTAAAAATATATATATATAATTATTAATATTATATAATAATATAATTTTTTTAAAAAAATATTACGAATCAAATAATACATAACTTATCATCTATTACAACAAACATGGTGCTCCTATATTTGAACTTTAAGCTTTTATGTATATTTCGAATTCGGTTGTATTTATATCTTAGTTGCATTCTCATTACAACATGATATGTTAGTTAGTCAAAACTTCAAGAGAACAAACGAGTTGGGGAAATATGAGAGTAACATGCCTTTAACTAGTAGAACGAAAAAAAAAATGTTTTCGTCAACCTTCTCATAATATTTCTATTAACCTTCTCGTATGGCTCTCTAAAATTTACCTAATCAACACCTATATGTAAAATTTTGTTAAAACACCTCAGACAATTTCAAAAATTGATACTTTCAAAAAAAAAAATTTCAAAAATTGCAAAACAATTTGAACTCGAACCAGATTCAAGTGGCAAATTCACACAATCTTATTATTAGATTGAACTTTATTACATAGTTACAACAGAACCATTAATTTCATTCCATCTATCTAAATGGCATCTAGAATTTCCTTGAGTTGTCATATTCCTCTCCTGGCCTCCTCTCTAGCACATGATACACACCCCTATAATAGTGTTACATTATTTAACATATAGAAAGCCATTACTCACCACATTTTAAGGCCCCTATTCACTCTATTCCCCAAGTGGGTATCTTAAGTACCAATGCATATATATATATATATATAATGCTGACTATGTCACTACAAGTACACTTAAAACTCATCTCCAAAATTGAGATTGTTTTTTCAAAAGTTTGCTTCCATTCTTAGCTCTAATTTCACTTGTTGTAGCTTTGTCAAGAAAAGTCATGGTGTGGGTAGAGATTGTTCATGCATTGTGTTGAGATGGGCCATTCATGCCCACTTTGAACATATGGAATCTTACAAGAATATTGCACTTGATTATGGACTTATGTTAGTTTTGGAATAAGGATCCCTTATCTCCACTATGACCCACCACACACATATATGTGTGTATGTATTTATATATTCTAGTTGTTTGGTACATTTGCCACCATTAATCTAATTGCTTTTTGTTGAGATAATAATCTCCTCAACTTGCATGGAATCCCTAATTTTAAGGAGCACCATCTCATAACCCCAATTGCTTGCTATCCCTATAATGTATATATGTATATATATATATATATAGAGAGAGAGAGAGAGAGAGAGAGAGACTCATGGGGACAATAGAAACAAGAGTAGACAGTGGGGATACTATCTGTCTGAAGTACTAGATGTTGAATGGTTATAGATTACAATCATGGCTACCAATTGATACCTTCTAGTTAATTGCCTTTTTGGCCTAATTAAATAGCAATCACATTTACAACTCATTGATGTACCAACAATATGCACATGGCCACCAACGTGTATTTTTTTTAGTAGATCGCATTGAATACTAGTACTACTTAATTTGCCTAATTATATGTTAGGCCCAAAAGATACCTTAATCATCACATCATGACATGCGTCAAAAAAAGGAAAAAATAAATAAATAAATTGACAATACATCATCCAATCCCATGTAGTAATTAGTATATGGTAATTAAAAATAACATAAAGTTTGGACCACACATTTTTTTGGGTTTCTTGTAATGAATGAGAGGTTGTAATGCATACACGAATTAGCATCACTTGGGTTCTCATTGATTAGGTTGAGAAATTGTTCATATTTGACTAGGCCAAGTGGTTTTAGGTCTAATTAGAGAACTAAAAATGAGTGGAGTGGAGAGAACATAGATATGGAATATATATATATATATATATATATATATATATAACTTTGAGTTGAAGGGATGAGGAGATGATACCCAAGTTCTAGATCTTAAGGTGGAGTGCAGTAAAGATTTTGACAAATTTGATAGGATTTTCCAACTTTAAAGTGCCCCATCTGAAAAGAACTACTAAACTTTGCAAGTTAATTCCCAACTTTTTTGTGCAATCCAATTTTATATAGTTGTGTTGAGACTTTTATGACCTTTTTAGTTATGCTCCAATGCAAGTGTTTTTTTATTTGTCTTTTCATTTTTGCATATATATACATATATATGTTTAAGCATGGGAAAGGCTTGAAGTTTGGCTTTCTTTTTGCTTTTTCTCAAGTGGATATGTAGCTAATGGAGATTATGATTGACACCTGAACTCAACCATGAAATATACCAGCCATGCACCTCTCTCTCTCTCTCTCTCTCACACACACACACACATACACACACACAAGGTGGTCACACACTAGCTATTAGTAGACAAGTGTCCCAGAATGATCATGAGGATATGAAGAGGACATGACGATAAAATTAAAAGCTATAGATTATACCAATAGAACTAGAGGCAAGAGATACGTATATACATATCAATATATATATATAGGAGACATTGTTAATCATATATGTTTATTTTAATAGTATCTTACAGTGATCTCCAAATATATATGATATTAATTAAAGTGACCATGACATATCACCAAATTGACACAATATAATATCTGTGACTATGACTCGCAACTCATATGGTTTCAATCCATGGGCATACCACCGCATGCTTACATGTTAGGTTTTCTACCATTTACCTCCTTAAGAGTGCAAAATTTAGGTTCAAATTAATTGAAAAAATATATAGTTCAAACTCAGGACTAGTAACAAAAATCTGTCCAAACACTTTCGAATTAAAATGCTTTTTATTAAATCCATAATTCTAAAAGAGGGAGAGATGCCAAAATTTTGCAATTATAAAAAATTTATTGGTAAAAAATAAATGAATATCTTCCTTAAACTTGTTTGGATTGAAAGAATTGAAAGGATAAGGAAAGAAAGAATAATAATAATTTTTATGCTTGGTTGTTAATGAATAAAGAAAACAAAAGATTTAGCCTCCTTATTCCTCCAAATCTTTTATTTTAATTTATTCTTCAAAAAATAAAAAGATTTGAAGAAAAATGATAACAACTTAAAAAAAAAATACCCATGATTAATCATTTTTTTCACCCCCGAGGTTTGCCTTAATCCTATTTGACCCCCTCGAAGTTGAATATTCTCACTTTAACCCCCTTGAATTTGAATTTTGTTCCACTTAGACCCCCTCACCCTCTTTATCATTATATAAAATGTCTAATTTGTCCTTACAAAATGAGTTTTTTTTTTTTTAAAAAATGTAATATTAGAGGGCAAGGAGGTAATTTTCACAAATTCAAGGGAATGAAAGTGAAAAAAATCAACTTCGAAAGAGTCAGAATCCTTATATCCCCTCACGAGATGAAAGTGGAAATAACCCTTCATTTATTTAAGAATCTTTAGAGTACTAAAATTGGGCCAAGAGAAATAGAATCGAGGCCCGACCCATATAAATGATCCACGGACTCGGCCCAATCTCGCGAGCATTTTCTCATAAACTAGCACTATTGGCTAGACGGCCTAGTTAGTATTTAATAGTAATATAATTCCAATAGAGCAAGATTTAATAGACTATAGAAATTTCAGGACTTGAAATATATATAGCCCCAACATGGCCCAATAGGCCCATGGGCCGACAGAATTATGCAGTAGTGAGCAGTGACGTCTTGATGACATGTCCCAACAACATACAGTGAATTAGGTTGCTTTATTAAAGACTATCATCACTGTCCATAGGCTTCATTGTATGTAGACCTGGCCGTGCATGGACTTTAATTTCACTATTCAAATAAAATCAAAATGAGTTTTTTTCCTTGGGAAAATTAGCATATGCCTTATTTTAGAAGCCGCCACCACCACCTGCCTAATTTCCATCTCTTTTGTTTTATCCTCTAATTTCATAAAAAAAAAAAAATGATTCTAATCCTCGTATTATTGTAAAGATAATGAGTTTGGTGTGTATGAAACGAAAGAATATGCTCTAAAAGGCCTAACATTTTCATCACTTAGAAAAAACGCTAATGGTTTATTATTGAATGGGCTAACTAAAACAAGCTAGCGATGACTTGTATAATATGAAAACTTTGTAAGATAATCCGTGTATATATTCTCCATTCATTTGCCTTTAAATGATCGTCGACCCTCTCTAGCTTCTTGTACATTCTTGCTCTCACGCTCCAATAAATTAAATTTTATTTTTCTTGGTTAGTAACATAAATTCATCTCCTAATAAATGTGAACACTACCCCCCTAAAGTAAAAGGGCAAAATAGTCAAGTCTCCACACAACCAAAGATCTCCATTGTCATGCAGTATAGCAAATGACCAAGTCTTTTTTTCTTTTTCTTTTTCTTTTTTCATTTATTAAATAATTAACAACATGAGTTTACATTTTTTTTCCTGGTATTTTTTAATAGCCTTCCCAACTGTTAACTAAAAGTCACTATTCCCATAACGCCCAAACTATAAATTAATTATTACTATTTCAATCAAAACGCTACTTCTTCAAAGGTGTCCCTCTGTCAAAGCAATCCTGTTGAGGCCTCGTCACTCTTGCCTGTCAAAGGCCTAACCTCCAGTTTACGTGTGGATGACAGATAACTCCAAAATGGACGCTTTCAAACTTTTTATTTAATATACTATCAATTAAATGAAAATTTAGAAGTTATCTAATTCAATTGAATAATATTTATAACATAAATAGCGTAGCTATGTTAAAGAGTGAATTTACATTGGCATTGCCAACACTTTTCTTCTTTCCTACGGTAAGGAGGGATTCATATACCCTAAGAGTGTTACAAAAATTAATAGGCTGTTTATGAATTTTAATGGGTTAATTTAAGTGAAAAGGAGTTGGTCTTGGAGCGCCTCAAATTATTTGACGCTGACAAAGTCTCGTACACGAAAAAAAAAAAAAAAAGTGAAAAATTCTACTCACTCTTTTTCTTTTCCAAGAAAACAGAAAGATTATTTTTTTATTTGTAAAGAATTTAATTCATTTATTAAACAATTAGGAGTAACACGTTTAACTCATGTATATGTTTGTGAAGATTTCTTTCTTTGACCACCTTCATATTAACACTGGATTTGTAAACTACACTATACAAATCTAATTTTAATAAAAGTCGGAGTTCAAACAGGCAACAATTTGACTTGGTTCAGGTCAAGCTCAATTTCATGACAGCTCTAGCTATCACAGTCTTTTGCTTGAAAAACATGTGAGTAAATTTATTTTTTAAGATCCATCTTGAATTTAACTCGTAAAAGTACTTAAAAAAGAAAAAAAAAATAGTCTCGTAAAATTTTTACAATTTCTTAAAAATTAACCTAGACAGGTCTGACTCCATTAATAATGCCTTCGAAGCTAATGTTAAAAAATATAAGCCATTATGTTTGATTTCAATTGAATGCAGATAATTCGATACAACCATAATCATTAATTTAGGAGTTGTTTTTATGAGTTTTGGGTACGTATTACTCAAAGTTAAAGTTCCGAACACATTAATTTTTATATTATTTGTTAAAAAAGGAACGGACTTCTGAAAGATGAGTATGATAATTATTAATTCACGAATTACTAAAGAAATTGTCAATAAAGTATGAACATGCAGAATGCTGATTTATTTGGATCCAGACTGAGGCAAAGCGTGGCTGTTCACTCCATACCATGGGTAGTACCGTGGTATCGGTTTCAGTCGCGGTTACGGTACCGATATAACACACTCAAATAATATCAGTTCTAAAAATAAATATCGGTGTTAAATAACGATATCGACATTTTTCAAAAATATTACTAACCAAGACAATACATAACGGAACGAATCGATACGGCGAACCATACTGTATACACACAAAAAATTAATATATCTTTCTCCATATATATAAAATATTGCCTTCAACATTTAAATTATGCATTTTTAATATTAGATTCACATTCACAATAATTCTTTTTTTTTCAAAAAAATTAATGATTCCTTGAGGACTCATTAATTATTAATTATTTCATTTACTAATAAATTTACTAAATCTTATCACCATGTTTAAATATTTAAATGGTGGATTATATCATTTCAATGGATATACGTACTGCCTTAAATTAGTATGTGAATAAACACAAATAAATCCATATTATGGTGCATTTAAGCTCTTTTACTTCAAGAGTGGGACACAACACTATGATTTTCTCACACATGCAATGCATTTAAAGAATTGAATACAAAAATATATAAACCTTACTCATCTTTAATTTAATTTTGGATATGAATTTAATCCACCAGACTAACACCACCAAAACACAGGACATGTGCACTTGGGCATGAATCACATGGGTGGTTACGGAATTCAGATTTCAACATGCACACACCACTAATCTCTCACTCACTTTCCCACAAATATATATATATATATATAGTCTACTCCATACCAATAAATTGAATAATAACAACAATAATGATCATAATTCTATATTTCATAAATCAATGAATGAATTAATAAATTACACCAATGAACCAATAAAAAAATAGATGTAACAATAATAGATTGGAACTGAAAAGTTCTCTTTACAAATAAAAATGAAAAAAAAAAATGATAATCAACTAAATTAACTACTAGAAACTACCGTAATCAAATAAATTTTGAGAGAAATGAATTTTAATTTGCCATAAGCGATAAACGTGGTTTCTTAGTCGGCAGAGGAGACTCTACTTCCTGGTCGCCGGTAATTTGACTTTTCTTATCGCAGTCGACGATTAAACCCATATTGAATTCCGGCATCGCCGGCAAATTCAAGTCGAAATTCCGGTGGCTGTGAGTGGAACCGGCGCTCTCCGACGATGCCATCATGCTGCCGCTGCCGGCGACTCCGCGGTTACCGGTGCCTTTCCCGCCTTCATAGTGGCGGCGCTTGTGGCCGCCGAGGGCTTGCCCGGTGGGGAACGCCTTGTGGCAGATGGAGCACTCGTGAGTCCGACCACTCGGGTTGAGAACAGTGGCTGAATTATTCACCGCAGCGGCGGTGGTGGAGGGGTTATTGTCTTCGGCGGAGGCGGAGGCGGCGGCGAGTTTCCGGTGACTGGCTTTGTGGCCGCCGAGGGCTTGATAAGATGAAAAGGCTTTGTTGCAGACGGTGCACTTGTGAGAGAGCTTCGGAGACGGTGTAGAGTCGGTGGGTTCGTCGGTGGCGGTGGAACTGGCGGCGCCGCCGCGAGCGAGCATGATGAGGCAGAGTGCCAAATACTCCTCTTCGGTTGTGGGGTTTTCGAATCGGGGACGCTTTGAGCGCTTTCTCTTGGTCCATGGTTCCACAGAGTGGAGGTCGTCGTCGTATTGAGTGGCCATGGTTGGGGAGCTCAGAATTTCAATATCCATATATATATATATATAGAGAGAGAGAGAGAGAGAGTTTTTAAGTGTTGTGTGGATAGAGAAAGAAGGATTTTGTTAGAATGAGAGAGTAAGGAAGTATATAAGGAGAAGGGGGTGGAAGTTGCGTGAGGAATGGCGGTGGGAGTGTTGTGTAGATAATATGTGTGTGTTTGTGTGTTATAGATATTTATTTATACATATAATTGAATGTATAGATATATAGAGAGAGAGAGAGAAAGAGGAGGGTGACACGTCTAGTGGTGATGAGATGGTGGGGAGTGAAGTCGGTGACGAAGAGTGGGAGTGTGGTGGCGACTCGGCCTTTTAATGTGAATTCCTCAACTCTAATTTATAAATAGTCCATTACATCATCAAATACGATTGAGATTGAGCGCGTGTACATTACGATTTATTTTGTTTTTCCTTTCTTTAAGCTCGAATATTCTTTGCTTTAAAGCAATATATATATATATATATATACGTGTGTGTATAAATAATTAAATATAGATGATGTATTTTAAATATATTTTTATTCATCCCCCATTTGAAATATTCAGTTCTATTATTCGATTGTAATTTTTCACAAATAATAGTAATAGCGAGCTACTAAACACAAAACCTATTCTAATTATTTAATAAATTACAACAAAGTTTAAAAAAGAAATACTCTAGACTTCTAACTCTATGAATAAACAATAAACATTTTACGTATCTATTAAAAAAAAAACAATCATAGTAAGGGAGTTATTTGTGCAAGAACAAGATGGAGCTATTCTCAAATCAGACACAAACTCTAAGTAACGGTATAAGGTCCGTAACGAGGTTACGTAACTGGAACTCGGTTATCGCAATTGTGAATTTTTTAAAATCTTGCACATCTTACACAAAATGTTCTAATTGGATACTTTTGACAACATGAATGAATAAAGATGATTTTTTGGTAGATTTAAGTGAATTTTATTTAATTTTTTAAAGAATTTTAATATAAAAAAATGAATTATTAATAAATCTAATGATGTCGTCGTTATTTGAATGTTTATGATATATTTGTCACGATATTATTAATTTAAATTTAAATTTAAATAAATAAAATTTTGAAATCACAAAAGATATAATTTATTTCCAACAATGTAAAATAATTTTTAAAAAGATACATGGTTCACTACCAAAATGAATTTCGTGGTGGATCTATGAAAAGATTGTCAATTTTGAGCTGTATCTTCAGTGGATATTTGGTTCATCATTAGTAGACCATCTTCTTTTTGTAACTGATAAAGATGATTCTGACCCTGAACATATCCCGATGAACAAAGATTTCGTTTGTGTTCCTAACTTCCTATATGTCACATGCAAAGATTGCCAATGCAAATCAAATATATATATATATATATATTTTTACTTTTTAATAATTTAATAATTGAGTAATATTTATCATATCATATACATAATAGAATGTTTTTCAACTCAAATTTTTGAAAAACTTCAATTGTGTTAACCATTATGATATTTTCAGAACCGGTAAAAATCAGGGTCCCGGCCACCATAATGACTCGTAAGAAACGGTATCGTAACAATAACATAAAGCCGTAAAATCATAATGTAAAAAAGGGTGCTCAAAGCCTGTTGAATTAGGTTAGACACTGACGTGACACATTAGCTTTGATTAAATGACTAAAATACTTATACTTGAGTTAAAATGTGCTTCGTAATACAAACCGACAATAACCTCCAAGCCTGGCACATATATATATATATACATATATAGCCTCTGATTTTTGTTCAAGACATGGTCAATGAGCATTATGGGTCTTTTAAAGATTTGAGAAATTTAGCACGCTGCGGAGATTGGAGTAGAATAATAAATCAATATCCTCTCTCCCGCTATATATATGGATAAGATCAAGCATATATTAAGATATAAAGTTATATCAGAAATGGAGGATTAAGAACGAAATTATATAAATTCTCGCTGTACATATTAATTAACACCATATTATTACAATGTCAAAATATTTACCCGTACATCTCAATAAAAAAAAATATGTACATTTACTCATACCCACATTAAAATCACAAATCTCTAACCCGGTGATCGAAAATGCTAATCACATAAAAAAAAATAAAAATAAAAATTATTACAATCCTTTAGCGGAAGCAAGCTTGATGTTCTACTCGAAAATCAAAACCCCCAAAAGGAGCCACCCGTCCAAAATTACACTCGTTGTTATCATTTTCCCTGTGCTTTTCAATTTAATCAACTAACTCCTCTTATGTCCAAATTACCCCTTATACTTTTCAATTTCATCACTTTGTCCTCTCATCCTCACATTTCAATATATATATTTCAAAATATATATATTGGAAAAAATATATATTTTGAAAATATATATACTGAAATGTGAGGGTGAGGGGCCAACTTGATAAAATTAAAAATATATAAATAAACGAAATATATATATATTTGAAATATATAATTTTTCCCCAAAATATATATATTTTTTCTGAAATATATATACATTTTTTTCGAAAGATATATATTTTTTTCGAAATATATATTGAAATGTGAGGGTGAGGTTAAGATATGTGGTATTTGGAAACAAGGTTTACTACATTCAAATTTTATTATCCAAATAAGGTTTACTACATATAAATTCGTTTATAATAATAAATATATATATATATATATATATATATTTATAAATTAAAACATGAAAAAAATTCTAATTGATAGTTCAAAATATTTTTTTATATTTTGGACTTAATTTTTTTATATTTTACCCTAATTGATAGTTCAAAAAAAATATTTCGGCATTAATTTTTTATCTTGAAAACAAAAACAAAAGAAAATCTTCTAATCCTTAGCTAGCGTCCCACTGGCTAGTGGTACAACAATAGGAGTATATTTGGACTTTTTGTGCATGTCTCTTAAGATATTGTCGTAAAATAAATTAAAATGTACTTGATCGGATATAATATTTGAAATTTGCAGGCTTATTGAGGAAAGAGGATTATAGGCAACGGATTGAAATATACAAATATCATGCTCGAAATATTTTGTAAAAAATATTTTGGCATTAATTTTTGTTTTTACATAAAAAAATTAATGCCGAAATATTTTATATATATATATTTTTTACTACTACCTTTGTCCAATATTAGTTGTCCACTATTGCAACTTTACTTGTCCCAAAATACTTGTCCAATTAGAATTTCAATATAATTTAACATTCCACTTTCCCCAATTACCCTTCTTCCACTAACTTAAACAAATAGCGGACCCCACCATAATACTATATCATTAAGGGCAAAATTGGAAATTGCACATTAGTCAACCCAAATCAATAAAATGTTAAAAAATCCAAATTGGACAACTATTGTGGGACGGATGGAGTATAAAGTATATTTTTTATATATTTATACCAAAATGAAAAAATTAATGCCAAAATATTTTCCCAAACTACCAATTATTGTAAAATATAAAAAAAATTAAGTCTAAATAATAAAAAATCGAACTACCAATTAGATTTTTTTCGTTTTTAAATATTATTTTATATATTTTAATATAAATGAATTATTTTTTTATTTATCCCAAAATAAAAAATTAATGTCAAATAGATATTTTTTTCGATTTTAAATATTTTAAAAATATTTTACTATAAAAGAATTTGTTTTTTTAAAGAGATAATGAAGGGATGTAAATGAAGATTCTCAAACCCGAGGGAGACTGATTGAAATAAAAATAAATCAGGGGATGTAAATAAAGTTAACCCTAAAACTTTCTCCGATTTTTTTAAAGAGATAATTACACAAACCTTCCCTAGATTATGGAATAATTGTAAGTGATTTCCCTAACGTTTCAATAATATCACAAACTCCCCTTAATTTTAACCATGGTGTCTCATTTACCTCCCTCCGTCCAAAGTCAAGACCAAAAAGTTGCTTTATTGATCAAAAAAAATATTTTTAATTTTTTTTTACCAAATTTCCTGCTTTACCTTTACTATCTGTGCAATTACATTATTACTCTTATATTTGCTTTGAATACCTTAAATTTAGTTGACCGTTTTGCCCTCATTGTTATTCTGTATAAACTCACTTGAGAAGGTAGTGAATACTTACTTTCTCTCTCTTTAAAAAAATTCAGGTCTTGCTTGGTTTGTATTTCTGAAAATTGAAAATCAGAAAACTCTATAAAAATCTGTTTGGTTGGATTTTCTGAAAATCCAGCTATAAAAATATCAGTTTTCAAAGAACTCATTTTTATTGTTCTTAGAAAACAATTTTCAGTTTTCAAAATTCTCAAAAACAGTTTTTAGATATACAAACCAAACAGACCCTCATTTTCTCTTAATATTGTAAGCATTATTTGGTGATTCAAGACAAAAAGCTCCAATTTGAGAGCAAGGTAGTAAATCCACCATATTCTAGAAGATTCTCCAAATATCTCAAAATATAATAGGGTATATACGTTATTTTACTATTATTTCTTGCCGGATCAATATCCCAACGATACTAAGGAAGGTTTGTGATATTATTAAAATATTAAGGAAAAAGCATGCAATTATGCCATACTTTAGGGGAAGGTTGGTGTAATTATCCCTTTTTTTAAGTCATCAAATATTCCGCTGTCCAAATTCTTCTTTCCTGTTTCTCCCTTGAAGCATAGGGATGGTAATTTACTAATTTCTACGGCCTATTCCGCTCTTTTATTTAAGGGTTTGGAAGTACTTTTTACTTCGTAGAGATAAGTTTGATAAAAAAAATAAAAAATGGAGCCTATTACTAGTTATAGGGCAGGGACGGATTTTGATAAGACCGTCTCACCCTGCCTCAATCTTTATTTACATAGGGTTTCATATCTCAAACCAAGAAAAAACAAGCAGTTGAATGCATACAAAGAAAAAAAATATAAAGAATGAGTTTGATTGTTGGATAATTAGAAAGTTTATAATTTATTTATTTTTTCAATTTTTTATTTGTATTTAATGTTTTATTATTTTCTTAGCACTAAACTATTTTATCGATGACGAAGATGATAATAAAGTGTTAGTGGGACTTGACAGAACAGACACAAGTATAATGAAATGTTAATGAAACAATTATGGTATTATATAAAAGTAAATGAAACAAGAATGTATATAGGGAAACTCGTCCCGTACCCCTCATTTACCATCCCTATTGAAGCATATTGTAATGATAATTTAATTGTTTTTAAAAAAAAATTGCCCTTGATGCTATATATCTCTACATTTATAATTTTATAAAAATGTGAAGCTCTAGTGAAAATTGTATCTTTTTATCATATAATTAAATTTTCAAGAAAGCCGTGAGAAAATTATTATTTTGTTAGTTTGAATACCATAAAAGGGAAAGAAAAAAACTAATTATTCATTAGATCATTTCCAGTTACCTTCTTTTATTTTGTTAATTGTGTTGTTTTTCATAAGGTTGGAACGATATAATCTATGTAATATTAATACGGTAGATCTCAAAAAAATAGGATACGAGTACGGCAGGATATGACAAAAATAAAAATAGTAAAGTGATAAATTTATAAAAAAAAATTAATATAATTTTATCAATTTCATGTATTATGAGAAATCTCAATATATTTATACACACTTTCATAAACTAAGAAACATGCAATTGAACACAAGTTATGATATTATTACATGTTAAATACGAAATACAGTAACAATTTTCACTATTATGTCAATCATCAATTTAAATATATAAGTCATATGTTCATGCCTTCCTTCACCAAAAAAAATTAAAAGATGATATTGCATCCCAAAAATATTATTTATTTAGTGGAGAAACAAATGTCATTACAAGTTACCAATAATTTTGCAATCTAAAAACCATGTTTTATTACAAGAAAAATAAGTAAATTTTAAGGAATTTTATATTTTCCAAAAAAAAAAATTGTCGGCTAATCTAGGCGTCGCCATCTCCTACCTTAATTAAAAAAATGGATATTCTATGAAATATCACGGACGTATCATGAGAATATCTGTACTAATTTTCAGGATATCATTATACATACACACTACAATGCTTACTCCATGTTCCACTCTATGGTTAGTTTTTTTTTTTGTTTTTCTCCCACCGTGTTCCACTCTTTCACGGTGATGGTAATGCTATGTCACTTGATCCGCGTTGAACGCCTTTGTTTCTGCAAACTAAACAGGGGATTACCTGGAAAAAAAAGAAAGAAAAGCTTAGGGGTATATATATATATACACACACAAGCAAAATAAAAATAAAAATAGAGTAATTAATAATTTTGCACATATGTTTGTTTTGACAACGGTTCATTTGTAAATTTACAGTTGCAGTGTTAATTAATTTTAGATTAAATTATGAATTATTGTAGATATTATTAATTGAATGAATAATAGTGTATAACAGTATAACATTTTAAAAGAGGATTATATTAATAAAAACAAATACAATACGATACAATATCCTCTTACTCGCTGCCAAAATTTAATGGGAGAAAGAAGAAAAAGCCAATTATACTTCACATATAAACACAGTAATTATAAGGAATAAAAATAACAACAAAAGGAGACCCAATAAAGCCCAAAACAGCAAAACTAAAGAAACATAATATCTCAGTTCTGAAGCTTTAATAATTTCTAACCATCCAGACCAATCACACTTGATTACAACATAAAGTTCTCAAAGAACATTGCTGAGTCCTATTTTGCATTAACCGAAGTGAAAGCGTGAATACCACTGTAATATTTTAACATATATATATTTCAAAAAGAAAGAAAACAGAATTTACAACAAGTATAGAAAACAAAAATATACATTCCAAAACGAGAAAGCAGAATTTACAGAAAGTATAGAAAACAGAAATATACTTTTCAAAAAGAAAACAAAAATACAAGTATACTTCAATCTACAAGAATGATGATTGAAATTAGAAACTAGTTGAATTCCTTCAATTCAAAAACTAAAAAGATAAATCAAATTTTACATTTTTTTTCCTTTAAAAATAAATATTAAAACACATACATGGTTTGTTCTCTTATATTATGTCTTTCACCTATGATAAAATCTCTGGGTTTTTTTTTTCTTTTTAAAAAAAACAAGGATAGAAGTAATGTGCAAAATAAGATAAATAGTTCAGAATTTGCCCCAATTACAAAACAAGTCTAAGGCTGGATTTACAATCTGTACCTATACTTCCACTAGGAGATCACATAATAATTATTGTAGGATTGGTTGATCTTGGAAGTTTTAAAACGAAGCATCCTTAACTAACAATCTATCATCCTCAATTTACTCATATAAAGTTTATCTTCCCAAACTCCTAAAAACTTAGAATTTCACATTTCTGAATACAAATTCATGGTTAGATCTCTCTACTGCAATTTCCCATTTCTAAATACAAATACATGGTTTGTTCTCTTGATTTTCTGTGTTCAACTTGAGAAAAGATTTGACAATTTCTATCATAACAAAAAACCAAGCATAAAAGTAATGTGTCATAATAAACACATCTTATAAAATTTTGAAGCGTAGCATCCTTAATTCACAAAAGAGATACCTCATTCTTTTTTCCGTACCAACTCATTCCCGTGAGCTTGAAAATTTCCAACTCACAGCATATGAAGTTTACTTTTATCTTTGAATCCATTATCTACAAAAATAAATAAAATTCACGGAATTCGTAATAAATAAATGTCCGAAGCTTATATTGATTGATAAATAACAATAACTTTATATTAATGCTTTGTTTGGTTGAACCGTTGGAGGGTTAGAAAAATGGAAGGAAGCTAGAATGAGAGGGATGGATGAGACATTCTTAGGGAAGGAATTCTATATCTCCTCTTTGTGTTTGTTTGAATGGAATGAATGGTAAAAATGATGAATCTAATAGTAACTTCTTCGTATTTGGTTGAAAATAATGAATACACTATTGTTATATATATTTTACATATTTAGCCTCAGTTTATATAATATAGTATATGAGTAGATTGTTCCCAACCTTGTTTATAGTGGTTTTGAGTGTTCTGTTTATACTATATGGGTGGAGATAAGGCTAGGATAAAAACACACACATAAATGGGACGTGAACAGTTTTAGGGGTGAACACGGTTCGGTTCGGTTTCGATTTCTTAAAAATAAAAACCTTAATCAAACCGTTAGTAAAAGAAACCGAATAAAACCAAACCATTTTAATAGGTAATACCTGTCTATAATCATTAATTAATTTTAGCTACGTGTTTTGTATCTATTGGGTCAAGTAAGTGGGGAAAACCCAAATATTGTCATATCTTTATATCTAATCGAAAAGAATGTGTCGCTGGGCAAATAGTATAGATAATCAATATACTTTCAAAAAATATATCAACAAAAGAATAGTGTTTTCTTTCTCGTCCTAGCCTCAGTTTCTTTAAAATTGCCTATGAAATAGTACAATATAAGTATGTTTGAAACGATGAAATGAAGGGCCGTTTGGTAGGCGGTTCGGCCTGGTTTTATTTGGTCTTATCTAGTTCGGTCCGGTTTAGTCTTATCTGGGTGGTGTTCTGAAAGTCTGTTTGGTAAAACTGTCTGGTCTTATTCAAGCTGTTTGGTCTTATGTTTGGAAAATAATACAAAAAATAAAAAAATAATATATAAAATTCAAAAAATATATTAAGTATGAAATATATATAAAATTTGAAAAAATATAAAAATCTTGAAAATAATATATATTTCAAATTTTATAAATTATTTCGAATTTTTATATTATTTTTTGAATTTTATATATTATTTTTGATTTTTTATATTTTCTCAAATATATATATATATCTAATTTTGTATATTATTTTCGAATTTTATATTTTTTTCAAATTTTATACATTATTTCAAAAAAATTATATTATTTTTCAAAACTTATATATTATTTTTTAAATTATATATATATATTTAAAATTTTATATATTAATTTTGATTTTTATATATATTGTTCGAATTTAATACATTATTTTTTAAAAATTATATTAATTTTTGAATTTTTCTATTATTTTGGAATTTTATTTTCCCAAATTTAAAATATATTTTTTGCATTTTATATATTAATTTTGAATTTTATATATATATTTCAAAATTTATACATTATTTCAATTTTTTATATTATTTTTTTAATTTTATATATTATTTTAAAATTATATATATATATATATATATTAATTTTATATATATTTTTCAAATTTTATGGTCTCATGTGTTAAGACAATTGTATATAAGACCACTTGAGACCATCATTTTTTGTTGTCTCAAATTATCATTTTTGATCCCAAGTGGTCCTTGTTTTTTTGGAATCATTTTTTTGAAATCATGTTGACAAACAATATCCAGTCCCAAAAAAATCATTATGAGACCGGATCACATGGGACCAAACCGCGAACCAAACAGGACCGAAGTGTGTGTGCGTGTCCCCGAATTAGCTCATGGTCTCGTGAGAAGTTCTAATAAATAAATGCCTTGAAAACAAAGGCAATATATAACAACTTGGAATCCAACAACATCCCAATATGAAGTTGGGGGATAGGAAAATTATAAGTTAAACATCCTAGTTCATTGTATAACAAATCTACCCAACAATTTCCTCCAAATTCTTTGTTTGACTTGCCAAAAAAATTTAAAAAAATTCAACATAATAATCACCCTCTTAGAAGAATGGGCTGGGCGGGTTTTTGTGGACATCCCTACTCATGAAACTAAGAGCTTCGTTAAGCTGAACTAATTGTTGTTGTTGTGCTAGCACACCACATATCAAATATATTGTATTCATGCGAAATGAAAATTTCAAGTATTGTCTTAAATTTTGTCTACCCTTCTGACAAAAAATAATAATGGATGGATTGATACGTTTGATTCATTAAAAAAAAAAAGTTTGACTCAAAAAGTTTTACAACCATACAACATAACATGTTTATGTTCTTAAAACATAATTTTAGATACTTCAAAAATGTCACGTATATCATTAACTAACGAAAAAACAAATTCCTAAAAAATACATGTTTTTCCGTCTCAACTCATTTTAGGGAGTTTTTTCGTACCCCCTAAATTACCATCCCTATTGAAGCATATTGTAATGATAATTTAATTGTTCTTTTAAAAAAATTGCCTTGATGCTATATATCTCTACAACTATAATTTTTTGAAAATGTGAAGCTCTATTTTTTTTGCCAATATGTTATATCTTTTTAACATATAATTAAATTTTCAAGAAAACCGTGAGAAAATTATTATTTTTTTAGTCTAAATACCATAAAAGGGAAAGAAAAAAAGTAATTATTCATTAAATCATTTCCAGTTACCTTCTTTTATTTTGCTCATAATGTTGTTATAATCTATGTAATATTGATACGAACACAAGATGCATATACGATACAGACACCTCAATAACGTAGATCTCAAATAAATAGGATACAAGTACGACGGGATATGACAAAAAAAAAACAAATAGTAAAATGATATATTTATAAAAAAAATTAATATAATTTTATCAATTTCATGTATTATGAGAAATCTCAATATATTTATATACACTTTCATAAACTAAGAAGAATGCAATTGAACACAAATTATGATATTATCACACATTAAATATGAAATACACCAATAATTTCCATCATTATATCATTCATCAATTTAAATATACAAGCCATTTGTGTTAAAAATCACTTGAGGTGATTTTCATGCCCAGGATCAACACAAATAATGAGATAACGAAGCGTATATTTCAAAACTCATACCTTCAAAAATACAAACTTTTTTCTCTATTTTTTCCTTTCTTTTCTATGCTCTAGCTTCTATTTAATTCAATACACTACAACATGTATATATAGAACTGAAATACATAACATGACAAATAAAATATTCATCCGCCGTTATTCTTGACTTCTGTGGATAGGCGTGAATTCTTCACGCATGTTCTTGATGCAGCCATACTTGACTTCTAATGCATGCATGCATGTGGAACTATCATCATCAAGTTTATTTTCAACAATTTGTTTATACATTCCTTTACCAAAAAAGATTAAAAGAATGTATTGCTTCACAAAAATATTATCTATATAATCGAGAAACAAATCTCATTATAAGTTACAACCAATAATTTTGCAATCTAGAAATCATGTTTCATTACAAAAAAGATAAGTAAATTTCAGAAATTTTATATTTAAAAAATAAATAAAATGTCGGCTAATCTACGCATGGCCTCTCCTGCCTTGATTAAAAAAAAATTAATACTTTTATGAAATATCGGACACATATCCAAACATATATGAGAATATCGGTGCTAATTTATAGGCTATAATGTTATTCTTTATTAGGGAGTGACAATAAAATGGGGGCTTCTGTATGCTCTAATTTTGCATTATACATACACACACTACAATGCTTACTCCATCTTCCACTCTTTGGTTGGTATTTTTTTCCTTCTCCTCCCACCCTGTTCCACTCTTTCAGGGTCATGGTAATGCAGTGTCACTTGATTGGCGCTGAAAAAAAGCATATTGAACGCCTTTGTTTCTGCAAACTAAACATGGAAAATAAATAAATAAAAAAAGTTTAGGGGTATATATATATATACACACGCATATATATGCCGCGACATTTTTAAAAAAATATTAGTTTATTCCTTCACGGGTGGAACACGGTGGGAGAAGAACAAAAGAAAAAAAAACCAACCAAAGAAGCACGTTTAGAGTAACTAATTATTTTGCACATATGTTTGTTTTGACAACAGGTTCATTTGTAAATTTACAGGTTGTAGTGTTAATTAATTTTAGATTAAATTATGAATTATTGTAGATATTATTAATTGAATGAATAATAGTGTACAACAGTATAACATTTTAGAAGAGGATTATATTAATAAAAACAAATGCAATACGATACAATTGAACACTTCAATCTATTGGGCTAAAGTCATTCTGTTATATAATTATTTCTGAATATTCTCTTACTCGCTACCAAAATTTAATGGGAGAAAGAAGAAAAAGCCAATTATACTTCACATATAAACACACAATTGATAATTATAAGGAATAAAAATAACAACAAAAGAAGACCCAAAAAAGCAAAACTATAAGAATGTTCTATCATAAAAAAAACCAAGCATAAAAGTAATGTGTCATATAAACACATCTTATAAAATTTTGAAGTGTAACATCTTAATTCACAAAAGAGATACCTCATTCTTTTTTCAGTCCCAACTCATTCCCGTGGGCTTTAAAGTTTTCAAGAAAATCTAAAATTTTAGAAGACAAAATAATTAAAAATAATTAAAAATAATAAATTAAATAAAACATATTTTTAAAATAAAATAATAAATAATAAACAAAATAAAATAAATAATACCTAATAATAATAATAAATAATAAAATATATGTATAAATAATAATAAAAAATTCATAATAATAATAATAAATTAAATTAAACATATTTTAAAAATAAAATATAAATAATAAATAATAAATGAAATGAAATAAATAATACCTAATAATAAAAAATTCATAATAAAAAATATAATATAAATAATAAATAATAAATAAAATGAAATAAATAATACCTAATAATAATAAAAATATATATATATATATATTTATAAAATAATAAATAATAAAGAAAAAAAGAAATAATACATAAATAAATAGTAAAACCAAATCGCTTAAAAAACAGACTTTTTCAGATCAGATTAAACCAGATCAAACCGCCAACCAAACATAGCCCTTAAGTTTAAAATCCAGCTAGTACTGGGGGTGGGGGTGGCAGCGGCGGCAGCGGCGGCGGCGAGGAAGATGAGATCGAGGGAAATTATAGAAGAAGATATATAGTGGTTCATTTGGGATTGTAGAGGACAATGCCTAACCCTAGACCGTCAGCTTGTGAAGATGGATTGATGACATGGCGAAATGGACGGTGGCGATTGGGATTTGAGTGGTATGGTTTTGTTCATCTCACATAATGAATTTGCTTCTGTCTTTGAATCCATTATCAAAAAAAATCAGATTGGTCACGTTTGCGAGATTTTGGAATTACATTGGAATTGGAATTGGAATTTTATCAATGTAATTACAAATACATTGTTCGGATAAATCTTGAATTTAATTTCAATCTCAAACTTAATTTAAATGTAAATTTCAATCATAAAGTCAATTCAAATGTAAAATATTATAAATCTTGAATTAAATTAGACAATATATATTGATTTAAATATATCACTTAAAATTTTACTTCATTTTAAGTGACACTTAATTTATTAAATGATGTTCAAATTTCTTATAAAATGAAATTTAATTAAATAAACATTGATAATTCTCATTAATAACAAAAGAAGACACAATAAAGCCCAAAACAACATAACTAAAGAAACATAAGATCTGAGTTCTGAAGCTATACTAATGTCTACCAATCCAAATGAGTCATACTAAAACATAAAGTTGTCAAGAACATTGTGAGTCCTCATGAGAGATTTTGTAAAACGCTCAGTTCTGAAGCTATAAATTATAATAATGTCTACTCACCTATCCAGAGTCCAGACCAGACATACTTAATTATGACATAAAGTTCTCAAGAACATTGCAAGTCCTCATAAGATTTTGTATTAACGGAACGATCGAACATGACTGATAGGGCATTGTCTTTATATCCAAACCCTTCCTCTGTAATTTTTATAAAAAAAATTTTTTTCAAAAAGTAAGGAAACAGAATTTACAACAAGTATAGAAAACAGAAAAATACCTTCCAAAAAGAGAAAACAGAATTTAAAACAATTAGAGAAAACATAAATATACTTTCCAAAAAGAGAAAACAAAAATATTAGTACACGTTGAAACATAAGAATGATGGTTGAAATTATAAACTAGTTGAATTCCTTTAATTCAAAAACTAAAAATGCATCAAAATTTTACATTTTTCCCTTTAAAAACAAATATTAATAAAAACACATAAATGGTTTATTCTCTTATATTATGTCTTTCACCTATGATAAAAACTTTGAAATTTTTTTTTCTTTATAAAAAAAAATGTGTCATCTTATTTTAAAACTTTGGCACTCCAAAATAAGATAAATAGTTCACAATTTGTACCAAAGACATTATGATCAAACGATACTTGCCCTTACTCCCATTAATTGGGAGGTTAAGTGTTCAATCCTTAATGGAGACAGGGTATGTGAATATACTTAACTTAAAAAAGTAAATAAATAAATAAATAATAAAAATAAAAATAATTCACAATTTGCCCAAATTAGAAAACAAGTACATCTTATTTTAGGTAATGTTTAGTGTAAGATTATCAAACATACAAGACCTTCCTCACGTTGTTATGCCATGATGATTGATGACACAATTACAAGTAGATTCAAACATATTAGAAGAGAATAGATTCAACGAAATAACCTACACTTAATTAAATTGAAACAAGTGTCATACTTTAATATGTGTTTCAATTTTCACTACCTAAATAATCTTATTTCAGTTACTTAAAACATCTATTTACTTTTATCTTTGGGATCTAATCGAAAAGAATGTGTTGCTAAGGAAATAGTATAGAGATAACCAATGTACTTCCAAAAAAAAGTTTCTTTGGAAATAAAACATTTTTATACGGGTGTAACTATCTTCTGGACTCCATGATCATACCTTCCAAAAACTTGCAAATTCACATTTCTAAATACACATGCATGGTTTGTTCTCTTATATTATGTCTTCACCTATGAGAAAATCTTTGAATTTTTTTTCTTTATAAAAAAGCAAGGATAGAATCCTAGAAATAATGTTCCATCTTCCAAAATAAGATAAATATAGTTCACAATTTGCCCCAATTAGAAAACAAGTACAAGGCTTGATTTACATCTGTGCCTATACTTCCACTCCTACCAGGAGACTCCTTCTATAAACTTACAATTTCACATTTCTGAATACAAATTTATGGTTAGATCTCTCTACTGCAATTTCCCATTTCTAAATACAAATACACGGTTTGTTCTCTTGATTTTATGTGTTCAACTTGAGAAAAGATTTGACAATTTCTATCATAACAAAAAACCAAGCATAAAAGTAATGTGTCATAATAAACACATGTTATAAAATTTTAAAGCGTAACATCATTAATTCACAAAAGAGATATTGTAAATAGTAAAACTTATCAACTCCAAGCCCGCTTGTAAGACCCAAGATTAACTAAGCTCATGTATGCATATTTAATTAATAGACCCATGATTATGTCTTAGATATAAAACTCATGTATTAAGTTGAGCCCATCAATACCTTTCCATTACTTGAAGGTTAGGAAATAACCACCCATTAACTGTAGATAGTGGGTGGTTATGAACAAACTGGGTCATGATTCCATAAAATTAGGGACATGATCCTATAAAAGATGAGAGAAATCCATGAGAATGATGTATAAATTCAGTTATTGAGGCCTTAATAAGATTCATTCTGAATTGTAAGCAAAAATTGACGCTTACAATTGGCGCCATCTGTGGGAACGAAATAAGTTCTCTCATTTGTTTCATTTTCATCTAAAAACTTTTATTTCCACTTAACAAGTCATCCATGGTGTCTACCCGATCCACAAACAATGACGCCCGGTTCGAGGAGGTGATGCGATGACTGGAGGCTGTAGAGCAAAGGAACGCTATCCTCGAACAACAGAATGCCGACCTACTCCATCGGGCAGCCCAGGGGCCGTTTCCTCCCTTGAACTCCAATCTGGCCGAAGGAGTAGACCAACGAAGGAATGCTGGGACAGAGCCCTCCAATTCCCAGCAGGGGTGAGGCACGTTAGCATCTTGGACAAATAAAGGACCGAGGGAAGAGGAGGAGTCTTCCCATCCCATGACGAAAGAGGCTCCAACGGGACATATCCCTACTCTGAATGACCTGCACGAGATGGCAGTCAGGATACAGAGGGACGTAATGAAAGATCTGAGGATGCAGACCCCTGATGATCTAGTCATCCATGCAACAACCAATATGACTCAATCCTCATTCATTGAAGAGATCGAGATGACTGAGTTCCCCAAGAAGTTCGTATTGCTAATCTTCACATTATACGATGAGACGAAAGACCCATTCGATCATATCTACCAAGTACAAACAAAGATAACCGTATATGGAAGAAACCAAGCACTTCTATACAAGGTATTCTCCACCATTTTGACTGAAGCACCCCTTCTCTTGTTCAGGAAATAGTACCCCGGGTCAATCGGAAGCTGGAATGACCTCTGCAGACGTTTCATCACTCAGTACTTCGGAAATCGAAGGCAGAGGAAGATGATATCAAGCCTCTTCACCATAACACAAGAGAAAATGGAGAGCCTCAAGAGCTTTCTGTCCTCTATCGATGATTGTGACCAACTGTCAGCGGTAGAGGTGTTCTGTATGGAGGTCATCCTCGGCACGAAATTTCACTCCTCGCTAGTGAAACGCCCACCTAGCAATATTGGTGAGCTCAAATCCAGAGCACAAGGTTATCTCAGAATAAAGGAAGAAGAGGCGGTTAGACAGAAAAGGGTCTCCCTAGTGACCATAGAGGCAAAGTCCAAAGAAATAATGAAGGATCAGAACCCTCAGTGTATCGGGCCATCACAGTCAATCTCATCTTAAAAACAGTTCGACAAACGTCAACAAACGAAGGAAAATATGACTCCACTCAAGACCAGCCTAGGGAAACTCTTCCATGAGAACAAAAGTAAAGGAATCTTTAGGCCCTCTCCACCAATCAGACAGTCGATAGGGCTGAAGGACATGACCAAGCACTGCGCTTTTCACAGTGAGTACGGTCATCACACCAATCATTGCAGGAACCTCCGAAGATTGGTGGTGTGATACCCCCAATTTTCACACGTGAGTTGGCCAGACTCACACACGAAGATCGGGAAATACGGGAAATACCATGCAATTGATATACATAAACACATAATATAATAGAAAATTTGCGAAATAAAAAAAAAATCACAGCGGAAGCAACACTAACGTCAAATCTTACAAAATACTTTAATATACAACATGGGAATCCTGTTAAAAAAGGACACCTAAATAAAATTACATTTTCAATAACATTGCCTAAGTTACAATATTTGTATAACCAATATACACTATAAACAAAAATTAGGAATGGAGTAGACGATCACGAACAAAACGAGATGACTTAAAACCTTAACCTGGTGGCTGAACTGTCCCAGACCTAAAATGATAACAACAAGGTAGGTTAAACCCACAAGCAAGTCCACTATTACTACAACCCAACAGAGGACCGATAAAACCAACATCTCTGAACGAAACAATATGGATAGATAGACCCTATGTAATAAGATTTAACTTTCACTTTCCATAAAACCTTTAGAACGTTCTTTTCTTTTCATAATCACATAAGAGATATATAAATATATCTTGTTATAATAAATAACCAATGCACCCATACACAAACATATTTTATAATATGTATCCCATAATCGAATAAAAGATAATATTACTTATTTAAAGTTTAGGGATCCCAAATATATTTTTAAGAAAGATTTGAGGTCAAACTATAATTACAGTGCAGTACAGGGATCCTAATATAACTTCAGAAATGTTATGAGGACTAATTTGTAATTTTCATAAATTACAGGGGTCATATTATAATTAGTATAAACCTAAAGGGTCAAACCATAATATAATTAAGGGTCAAAATATAATTACAATAACGTTTAGGGGTAAATATTTAGTTATAGCAATATTCAGGGATTTTAATATAATTTCAGTGAAGTACACATGCTTACAATGTGCATCACTACACCAGATCATTTCCAATTTAGATGGATGATTCTGATTGGTTAATAGAGAAATTATCGTATACACACATGCACCAAATTATAATTTAAATCAAGGGATATGATTAAATGTTCACCTAATCCTATTATAAGGAAAATGATTGCACCGTAGTAACATAAAACCATCCACACCAGATTTCAGCATACACATATAATTAAATCAAATATTAGGATTAAAGATCCACCAAATCCTATGGTTAGGAATGATGAGTGTACTATAGTAAACTAAATCCGCTCACACTAGATTTCAGAATATATATAATTTCTGAAAAATTGCCACAATAATTCTTTAAAACTTCTAGAAAATTCAAGAAGCCTATTTAAATAATTTTAAATATTAATAAAGCTACTTAACTAGTATTTGATGAAAAATTCATAATCATAGATGTATTTTATAATTAAAATACAATTTAAAGATAATAGTAAATATGTCATAATAATCATTAAACATTCATCTATCCATATATATATGCATTTATATACATGATAACACTTCTATATTTCATTTTTATATAAAATTAATTATGTATAAATAATATATATCTATTTATACATATTATTTTACAAAGGTCTTGGATTTATAAATCCAAAGGGGTAGAATAGAGTTATAACTTGCCTTAAATTATTCGGCTTGGATCTATTATCTTCAAGCCCAAATCCTTCCAAGAGCTACTTCTTCTCTCCAAAAACCCTTTCGTTTTCTCATTCTCCCAATTCCTCTCAAAGTTCTCCCATAAAATGAACTCCTTGAATGATAATGGCAAAACACCATTTTTTTTTATAGAAAGATCTAAGGACACTAGGCCCTTCCTATGAGTTCTTCATTCCTCACTCACTCATTCATTACACCTCATTTCTGACTTCTTCATTCCTCTTTTCCCTTTCTTTTTTATTTCATTCTTTGTAACTCATTCCACTAACTATAATCTTTCCATTTCATTTACATACACACCAATATAAACATACACTTATACATAAATACACATATCACAATTACCAATTTACACACCAAAATTACTAAATTACTAAATTATATATCAAAATTATAAATTGTACACATCCATCCATCATAAATACCAAAATAATTAAATGCAAAAATTAGTGTTATTACAGGTGGAGGCGATGATTGCTGTTGAAGGACCAGACAAGGTTGGACAGAGCAAATCGGACTCTACAGAATAACTTTGTGGTAGGTCAACCGGTAAGAGTCATTCATATGGTTCAAGGAGGTGAAGAAGATGTTGAGCTTGAGGGAAACAGGAGATCAAAACTACGACAGACACACAAACTCAGACGCGTCAAGGAAATTTATCAAACATCCATCAGGCAAGAAGACTCGAGAATCACATTCTCAAAAGTTGATATGCAGAATGTTCAGACACCACACGAGGATCATCTGGTAATCACATTCCTGGTGGCCAATTGTCTGATCAAACGTGTCATGGTAGATCTAAGCAGTAGCACTAATATCATGACCAAATGGGCGTTCAACAAGATCGATATTGATATTTCATAGCTATGTCCAACTCAGATCCTTCAGGCTGGTTTTGATGGAAAATGTGTGGAACTAATCGGAATAGTTCAGTTGTCCGTGTCAGCCGCCCGACGAACCCTTAAGGAATATTTTGTAGTGGTTGACGTCAAGCTATCATACAACTTGCTGATGGGTCGAGGCTGGATCCACCGAATGCAGGAAGTTCCTTCAACTCTGTATCAAGTTATGCGGTGCCTCGACCCAAATGGAGTAAATGTGACAGACATCTCTAGAGATTAAGTAACAACAAATGAGTGTTATACGGTGACTTTGAATAACTTGAATCCTAAGAACAAACAAGTAATGGAAAAGCCAGAGAGACCACCATACAATGAGAAATAAAAATTACAGTTAGACCCTCAGGCGACTACCAAGCAATTTGAAGAGGTGAATATAAGTCAAAAAAATTATACCAAGGTCACGTACATTGGATCTTACCTTCAGGAGGAAGAGAATGACAAGTTAATCCATTTCCTCCGAATGAATTCAAACATATTCGTCTGGTCTCAACTTGACATTCCAGGCATAAACCCCTCGGTTGCTCAGCATAGCTTCAACGTGGATCCAGAGGTCAGACCAGTAAAGCAGAAGCAGGGGTGATTCAGCGTGGAAAGAAATCAAATTATATCTGAGGATGTGGGGAAATTGCTATAGGCTAGATTCATAAGAGAGGTCAAATATCCGTCATGGTTGTCAAATGTAGTAGTGGTCAGGAAGAAAAATGAAAAATGGAGAGTCTGCGTGGACTTCACCAATGTAAATAAAGCTTACCCGAAAGACTACTTTCCTCTACCAAAGATAGATCATATGGTAGATGCCACAGCAGGATATGAGAGACTCTTATTCCTTTATGCATACTCCGGCTACAACCAAATTCTGATGAATCATGTTGATGAGGAGAAGACTTCCTTCATCACCGAAAAAGGTACGTATTGTTACAAAGTAATGCCCTTCAGTCTTAAAAATGCAGGTGCCACTTATCAGAGGCTAGTAATAAAGATATTGAAAAGTTAGATAGGAAAAACAATCAAGGCATGCATAGATGACACGGTGGTAAAAAGTAGAAGGAAAGAAGAACACCTTCAACACCTCGAGGAAGTATTTGACGCACTCCAAAAATACGGGATGAAAGTTAACCCCACCAAGTGTTCGTTCGGGGTCTCATCCGGGCAGTTTCTCGGCCATCTCGTCAACCAAACATGAATCGAAGCTAGCCCCTCGCAAGTGAAGGCCCTGATAAGATGTGAAGAGCCAAAAACATAGAAAAAGATCCAGATCTTGACTGGAAGAGTAGCTGCACTGAGTTGGTTCGTCTCTAGACTGACAGATAAGTGCAAGCCATTCTTTTCGGTAAATAGAGGGGGAAATGGAAGCATATGGGGACCAGAACAAGCCGAAACCCTTCATAAATTGAAGCAATACCTTCAGAATCCTCCAATCCTGACATCTGCAGATCGAGAAGAACCCTTGCACCTCTACCTGGCGGTGTCAGCAGCGTCAACCAGTGCGACATTAGTGAAAAATGACAGAAAATGCTAGAGGCAAGTCTTCTTCAGCAACAAGTCTTTGTCCAGCGCCGAAACAAGATACATATGGACGAACATCATCTGCCAATTCGGGGTGCCTAAGGCATTAATCATTGACAATAGAAGGAATCTAGATAATAAGTGGACCAGGCAGTTCTGCGATCAACATGGAATTCAACTGAATATTTCATCGGTGTCATATCCTCAAGGCAACGGTTAAGCCGAGAGGTCTAACAGGATGATATTAAATACCCTGAAGAATAAGTTGGAATATCTTAAGGGTACATGGCCAAATAAGCTTCTAGAGGTACTCTCGTCTTATAGGACCACACCAAGACTCCCCACAGGTGAAACCCCATTCTCGATGGCTTATGGTACAAAAGCGATGATTCTAACATAACAAGTAGTATCGACTTCCATAACAAAGCTATATTAAGAGGAGCAGAACAACCAACAGTTAGTTGATGATCTGGATCTGCTCAAAGAAAAATGAGATCGAGCCACAATTAGATTGACAGCCTACCATCAGAGGGTTATGAATGCCTTCAACAAGAAAGTCAGAAGGCATGAATTTCAAGTAAGTGATATGGTTCTAAGAAAGAAGATCGGACTAGTCGGCAAACTCAGAGATAATTGGGAAAGACCATACACGGTCACAGAAGTCATAGGGCGTGGGGGCTACCAACTCAGGCATAATGATGGCCATATAGAACCTAATTCACAGAACGCCTCATGGCTGAAGAGGTGTTATCCTTAATGGGCATCTCCTATTTCTGAATTAAATAAATAAGCTGAAGCATCCAGACCTAGCTTTGTTTGTAAGTTTTGAATTTCCAAGTTTGATTAGCTGGCTATGCCAGATCATGTTATTTTTTAATGACTTCAGTTGTATAATAAAAGATCATCTATATTTACTTCATAATGAATTGGGATTGAAAATTAAAAATCCAAAGTAAAATAAAAAAATAAATAAAAAATAAATCCTAAGTGTGGGATTGACAGAGGCACAATAGTCTGACCCATATAAACAGAGGATTAAAATAAAAAATAAAATCCTAAGTATGGGATTGACAGAGGCACAATAGCCTGACCCGTACAAACAGAGGATTAAAATAAAAAAATAAAATCCTAAGTATGGGATTGACAGAGGCACAATAGCCTGACCCCATACAAACAAATGATTAAAATAAAAAAATAAAATCCTAAGTATGGTATTGACAGAGGCACAATAGCCTGACCCATACAAACAGAGGGTTAAAATAAAAAATAAAATTCTAAGTATGGGATTGACAGAGGCCCAATAGCCTGACCCATACAAACAAATGGCTAAAATAAATAAATAAATCTTAATTATGGGATTGACAGAGGCACAATAGCCTGACCCATACAAACAGAGGGTTAAAATAAAAAATAAAACCCTAAGTATTGGATTGACAGAGGCACAATAGCCTGGCTCATACAAACAGATGATTGAAATGAAAAATAATTTCCTAAGTGTTGAAATGACAGAGGCATATGGCCTGATTCACACTAGCATATGAATAAGAATATGTCCTAAGTGTTGAAATGGAAAAGACTTATGGCAACTGTAAATGGGTGAGGCTCACAAAAATATCAACACAAAGCAGATGCAAAATACCGCTGCTATTAATAAAAGTATACACACTACAAAACACCCAAAGGGCCCGAATTAAAAAAGTACTACAAAATGCTTGATGAAGCTCAATGCAACAAATAAAGAAACAACATGAAGAAATTCATGTCTTGCTGGGGCCACTAAAATCCTCCCCAAATGAGTTGATAATTTAGGTCGGAAGGAAGAATTGCACAGATGGGTTAAGAGGGTCAGCAGACAGATATCCCTTGAGAAACTCATAAAAGAGATTATGAGCATGACTAGGCTCTGGACTGGCATAAAGCTTCTTAACTCCCAGGAAAACATCCATGGCATCAGGATCCTTGAACTGCCTTTTTGTTGGGTCTTTCACACCGGCGTTATAACCTTTGTTCTAGAATTCACCAGCCACAATCCGATTCAGCTTCACATAGTGTTGATGCATATCAGTACCACCTGCTTTGCACATCTCCACGGCAGACTAAGAGATACCAAATTGGTGCTGAAGAGCTTCGTGATCAGAGGCAATCTTGTCATTCTCGCTAGACAACTGGGCATTCAGCTCCTTTGTCCTGGCGAGTTCATCCTCTAATTCAGCAACCCGAGAAGGAAGCTCCCCCAGCTGAGCCTTCAGATCTTTCTCTCCCTCATCCCTCTCGGCCAGATCATCCTTAAGGCGGTTGATCTCTTCAACATCAGCCTCATGAATCAGACATTAGGCATTTGTGCTAAAGAGAGCCTGAAAAAGTTAAAAGGTAAAGTAGATCAGCAGATAGAATAGAGGAAAATAACATAAACGAAGTTAAACAAACATTTACCCCCATTATAAGGCCAGGGGTCCTGGCAATAATGTCTTCAGCATTAGCCCTCATTTGAGCCTTAGGCTCTTCGGGAGTCCAAAGACCCTTGGCCCGAGCCATCATCTCACCTATTAAAGTAATACTGGATGCAACCTGATCAGAAGACTCTAGGCCCTTGTCTTTATTCTTACTCTTTCGTATTTTTGCGGGTCTGTCTTCTGCCACGGGCCTGGTTCGGACAAAAGAAGACTGGAACAGGTTTGGAATTGTGGTTTGCACAAGTGCGACCCAGATGTATCTCCTGCCACGTCGATCGTCACAACGAGAGGCTCAAAAGTTGGAGCCTCATCCCTTGAAGTTGGAGCAGCTACCTCATCAACTTCATCATCATCATCCTCAATGATGGGTCTGATCGGGGTCGACATCATCCTGAAGTTAGCACCGAACCTTGATATACCCTGCAAATTGACAGGAGTAAACAGGTCAGTGCACATTTTACGATCCAACCAGACTTTAGACTTCAGCAAGGTAAAATGGGCATCTACATCCCGAGTTACAATCTCTCTATCATCAAAACCTAAAACTTATATACAAAGTATGCTCTGAGTTGATCACACCTAAGGCAGAGGCATGTCTCCTTATGCAAAAAAAAGAATGGAGGAAGAGTAAGACGTCCAAAAACTCTATGGATTGGCCATTTTTGTGAGTGAGGGTATAACCAGACCCCCTTTACCAACACCATCTTTTCTTTCCAATATTTCTTCGTCTTCTCTATCCCATTACAGATGGATCAACCCTTAAATGGGTAAAAGTTGTATCTTCCCTCACAGTCCTTTAGATCCACAATCTTATAACACAATAGCAGATCCGCTAGACTCAATTTTAACCACTTATCCCTGTTTATTAGGATCAGCATGAAAATTATCCTTATAAAATTTGGGTTGACCTGAAGGGGAGCAATTCCTAAGGTAAAAAATATGAAATGGAACAAAAGGTGAAAGGGGAACCGAAACGCCTTGATTTGAAGAGCAGACATCAGCACCTCATTTGGACCCACTCAGTCTCCTTCCCTAAAGTCATAAGAAGGATCATACTCTTCCAATAACACTTCCTTATGGATCTTACGATCCTTCCTCAAGCTCTTAATGTTCATAGCCTTCCTTTTATGAGCCTCAAGAGGCTCGGCCATAAAAGGAATCGATTCAACAAAGGCTCCCAAATGGGGAACAATAGAAGTACCAATCGCCACAATAACGGCAGAAACAGAAGCCCCAACAAGAGGATCGATAGAGGCATTAACCGCCTCAACAATGGCAGAAATAAAAACCTCAACAGGAGGAGCGACAAAAACATTAACCCCTCCAGCAACAACGGAATTAGAAGGGGTAGACGAAAAAGGGGAAGAGGAAGAAGAAAGATTGACAAAAGGAAGACTTAGAGTATCAGATCCCCCGTATTCATGAGGGATCTAATCTTCAGTTGAAGTAGAATTACCACTATCGAACATGATGAAGAGTAAAGTTACTTACAAGAAAGATTCCGGTGAAAATTTGAAGAACTCTGGCAAAATAACCCAGAAAACAGTGAGAAAATAATAGCCACTTCGAGAATAACAGAGCAAATTATAAAAAAAGAATAACAAAATGGGGATTCAAGTCAGGGTTATATAAGAGAAGGAGGAGGCGCATTAATAGAAGAGGGAGGCGCTCCAACTTCCAATGTATTGTACACGGAGAAAGAGGAAGGGCCAACCATTTTTTCAAATTTCAAAAGGCACGCGCCTTTTCACAATGATGACTCTGACATCATGCAAGACAACTGTAACCAACCCATCGATTCAGTGAGATTCGGGTCAGGCCCACAAACCCGTATACCAAACTCAAATGGGGCTAGTGTAAATAGTAAAAATTATCAAGCTCAAGCCCGCTTGTAAGACCCAAGATTAACTAGGCCCATGTATGCACATTTAATTAATAGGCCCATGATTATGTCTCAGATATAAAACACATGTATTAGGTTAAGCTCATCAGTACATTTCCATTACTTGAAGGTTAGGAAATAATCACCCATTAACTGTAGATAGTGGGTGGTTATGAACAAACTGGGTCATGATTCCATAAAATTAGGGGCATGATCCTACAAAAGATGAGAGAAATCCATGAGAATGATGTATAAATTCAGCCATTGAGACCTCAATAAGATTCATTCTGAATTGTAAGCAAAAATTGACACTTATAGATACCTTATTATTTTTCCGTCCCAACTCATTCTCGTGAGCTTTAAAGTTTCCAAGAAAACCTAAAAATTTAGAAGACAAAAACAAAGAAATCAGTACTTTCGCAGTATAAACATGACACTAAAGCTAGCATCATAAAAATAGAGATAACAATAACGTAAAGAACCGTATAGTGAAAGAAATTGCTCAAGATGAATCCAAAATTTTAGGTAAAAGAGATTAAAAATTTAATACCCTACTCAAAAAGGGGAAAAAACATGAATAAACATGAAATTAAAAACCTAGAGAGTCCGGAGACATATTGTTGTCGTCCTGGGGATGGCGGTGGTAGTTGTGGTGGTGGCGGCGGCGGCGAAAGAGCTGTGATTGAGAGAAATTATACAAGAAAATATATAGTGGTCCATTAGGGGTTGTAGACGACAAACCCTAACCCTATACCGTCAGATTGTGGAGGTGGATTGATGACATGGAAAAATGGACGGTAGCGATTAAGATGGAGTGGTTTGGTTTTGTTCATCTCACAGAATATGAAAAGTTTTTTTGCCTTCGAATCCATTAAATGCACATCAGTTATATCATAAATAACAAGATATTATCAGAAATCCTCCTATTATTTCAAAAAAATCAACTATAACCCCTTCCATTTAAAAAAAAACCTCTCGTGTCATCAAATTGTCCCCTTCAGTTCTGTTAGTTTATGGACATGGGCTTGTCATGTAGTTTTAAACTTTAAAATTAATGACCAGAATGTCCTTGAATATTGCTAAAAGAGGGTTTACTGATGATAATTATTTTTTAATAAATTAAAAACGAAAAATTACATGAACGTCCCTAAACTATAATAATATTATACGTGATACTCTTAATGTTTCAATAATATCAAAAATTTCATGGATTAACTTCATTTATACCTCACAGGTTTGTTTTTACTTTAATCACACCCCTTCATATTTGAGAATTTTCTATCACACTCTCTCATGATATGAAATATCTAAAATACCCTTAAACCAAATATCCCTTAAATCAATTTAATCTCTAAATCAAACTGATTGAATCAATTTAACCCTCAAACCAAACACACCACCACCACCACCAAACACCACATGGTAATAAGGATTGTGCTCAGCCGCGAGACGATTGGAGTGGTTATGGGTCTGCGAAGGGGGGTTTTGGGATTGCTCTGCCATGACCAAGACCTTGAAGGAGTAAATGGGTCGACGAGATGTGAGTGACAAAGGCCAACACTTTGTTGCAGATTTACGATGATGAGAGACCAAGGGCCCGTTTTATTTTTGGTATGGTCTGGTTTTGTTTGGTCTTGTGTGGTTTTGTTTGGTTTTGTGTGATTTTGTAAAGAGTAGTGGCCAGCGGGGCCCACCATGAATTATATATATATATATAGAAAGAGAGAGTAAAGAATAGTGGTCAGCGGGACCCACCATGAATTATATATATATATATAAAAGGGTAATTTGCACTAACACCCCCTGAGGTTTGGTTTTGCTTGCCATGACACCCCAAATGACCAAAATACCCTTCATAAAATTCGAAAATATTAAGGATAATGTGAAATGACCTTTATGCCCCAACTCCAAATATATAAAATTTTGAAAAACATATATATAAATTCAAAAAAATATATAAAATTCAAAAAAATGTATAAAATTCGAAAACAAATATTTAAAATTTGAAAAAATATATAAAATATATAAATTTCGAAATATATATATAAAATTAGAATAAAATATATAAATTTCAAAAAATATATATAAAATCAAAAAAATATATAAAATTCGAAAATATATATATAAATTGAAAAATATTTAAATTCGAATATATATATTTCAAAAACTATATATAAAATTCAAAATATATATATATTCAAAAACAAAATTCAAAACATTATATAATTTCGAAAAACATATATAAATTTAAAAATATATATAAAAAATTAAAAAATATATATATAATTCGAAAATATATATATATAATTTGAAATATATATAAATTCGAATATATATATTTAAAAAAAAAATCAAAATATATATATTTTCTAAAACAAAATTCAAAAAATTATATAATTTTGAAAAACATATATAAATTTCAAAAAATATATAAAATTTGAAATATATATATATAATTCGAATATATATATATATATATAATTTGAAAAATATATAAATTCGAAAATATACATATTTTTTGAAATGATTATATGTTTTTTGAAATTATATAATTTTTTGAATTTTGTTTTTGAAAAATTATATTTTTTGAATTTTTTTTTTTTTGAAATATATATATATATATTTGAATTTATATATTTTCGAAATATATATATATTTCGAATTTATATATTTTTGAAAATATATATAGATGCAAACTTCAGGGGGTGTTAGTGCAAATTATCCTATATAGAAAGAGAGAGAAAAGATGATGTGTAGTGGAATGCGAGATCCACCTAGAAAAAATATTTGATCTTAAATTGTAAAAAGCAAAGTTCATTTAGTCTTTAAAAAAAAACAAAAACAAAACAAGATTAGACAAAACTAAAAATCAAACAAGGCCCAAGTGACGAACTGGTGAGGACCATACGAATTTTTTAGCATAGAATCGTGTAAAAGGTTAGTCGAAGAAGCGAACACAAGGTGGGTTTGAACTTGAAGTGATTTATTAGGATTAGTGTTGAAGATTGTAGAGAAGTTGCCATTTGGGCTAATTGGTGAGGTGGGTCGGTGTTGTTGATGATGATGAGTCAAAGGTGCCATGTGGAAGGCCTAACATTGCCAAATTGATTCATGTATAATTGTATTAGTGTATATATATATATATATATATTTAGTTTGGGGGGGGCGGGGGGGGTTATTCACAAATTAAAAAAATTATTTATATATATTTTGAAATTTTAGCAAATATAATATTTTTGAAATATATTTTTTTATCAAAATTTAATATATATTTTATTTTTATATGTTTTTTTAGTTTTATATATTTGTTTCAATTTTTTTATTTTTTTTGTGAATTTTATATTTATTTTCAAAATTAAATATATAAAATTTTGAATTATATATATATATTTTTAATTTTATATATTTGTTTCGAATTATATATATATAATTTTTCGAATTTTATATGTTTTTTTAATTTTATATATTTGTTTCAAATTTTTTTATGTTTTTTGTGAATTTTATATTTATTTTTGAAATTTAATATATAATTTTTCAAAATTTATATAATTTTTTTAAATTTTATATATTTGTTTCGAATTTTATATATATATTTTTGAATTTTATATATTTTTTTCGAATTTAATATAATTTTTCCAAAATTTATATATGTTTTTAAAATTTATATATATATATTTAAAATTTAATACAAATTAAATGATTAAATTATTGGAGGAAGTCAAATTGATAAAATAATATATCATTATTTTCAAACAGAAGTAGGTTATTCCATTCAGAGTAATTTAGGTATTTATAAAAAAAATTAAGATAATATCATTGTTAATGGAGTGTAAATGATAAAAATCTAAAGGAATATGACTAAAGATATTCAAATCTAATACGACATGATTGAAATTAAAACAAATATGCTATAGATGTGATTGAAGTTAATAGAACCTCATTTAATTTTGTCAATTCGGTCCATACTAGTAGAGAAATGACTAATACACCCCATGTAAGTGGAGATATTTTGAGGCTCTTCAAAAGCCACAGGAATTTACTGGTTTACCCTCACTCATTTTAGGCCCCCAAGCTGTACGATCACAAGCATGCCACCCTTTCCCTTAGCCAAGCCGATCACAAGCTTTTTGTTCTCAAGTCGTATTCTCATCAATATACAAATGCGCAGAAAGTTCAAGTTAATATATACACCCACATATATAAGTATGGCAATGGGGCGGTAAAAAAAGTATTAAAAAAATTTAAAATATATATTTAAAAAAATATTTAACATAAAAATAATATTAAAATATACATACATATATGGATATCTTTGTAATAAATATAATATATATGGGTATATTTATAATATTTAATATATATAAGGACATTTTAATAAATAACTTAAACGGGTTGGGGCGGGTTTCCCATACCCGTCCCGAATATAATCGAAAAATTTTTCCCGCCCCGATTAATTTAATCGGGACCCCAAACCCAGAATAAACGAGACATGACGGGTTTTATTGTCATCCCTACACATACATGCATATATATAAATTGTCCATAGAATTTAAATCTCAATCTATCAAATTAAATTTGATTGGATTAACAAAATAAGGGTTAAATGATAAACCCCTAAGATCAGATTCGCATCTAACCCCCTAAATTATAAATTGTGCAACAAACCCCCCTAAACTATCATGTTTGTTGCAAAATGTTTCATTTTCTTAAAAAACTTTTATAAATAACTTAAAATGCCCTTTATTTAATAAATATTACTTATATATTTTTCTTATTAATTATCAATATATATATATATATATATATATATATATATATTTCTTATTAACTTAGATTATGAAATAATTAAGAATAATTTGATGGCATATTCTTCATTCAAACTAATATAGAATTACATATGATTTTTAAAATTTTATGTTTTGAATAATTTATTTAGGTTGTTTAAAAAAGAATTAAATAAAATTCTAAAATGCTTAGCTATTTAATTAAAACTATTTATATATATAACATGAGAAAATCAAAAGGTAAATATTATCTAATTAAATTGTGATTTATTTATGAATATATTTCTATGAAAAGAAATTTTCATTTGAAATAAAAAAAATTAAATAGGATCATTAGTTTTATTATTTAAATCAAACTAAGTTTTAATAACAAGTTAATTAATTTTAAAATTAAATAATTACAACTTATAAATTTATTTATTTTAACATTTAAGAGTATATTTACTTTAATACATTTAAGGTGGATGGTATAATTAATAATATAATTAAGAGAAATGATATTTATATAATTTAAAGAATTAATAAATATAATAGTAAGGGCATGATAGTCTTTTGCAATAAAATTGTGACAAGTTGCAACAAAATGATAGTTGAGGGGGGTTTGTTTTAGTTCAGGATGTTAGTTACAAAAGTGTAATAGTTCAGAGGGATTTATTGCATTTTACTCACAAAATAATAAGATTAATAAATCTCAGACTGCATATACCAAAATAACTGTATAAAAAAATTAATAAATACAAAAAATAAACATGCATAGGTTCTGATCCCCTTTTTTTTAAAAAATAAATAAATAGAAAATTACATATATAAATGTATAGAACCCTAATAAAAGCCCTGAAAAATTAAGGAAAATAAACTATACCTTCACTGGCTTCTATTTCGTTGTGAACACATCCGTTTATGTTCTTTTTTGGTAAATAAATAAATTTAATTAGAAATGGACAATTACAAAAAGAGGGGGATAAAAGCAAACCCCAAAAGAGAGTACAATAGGGGTACAAAAAGGAATTAACCTAATCCTACAATCTCCTGAATCAAATTCTAATAACCAAATAAAAAAATCACCAAAACTCCAAACGACCCAACCTTACTCAACTTCTACTTGGATTCTTTTCTATCCATATTGTCACGGACTTATTCTTGAGTCTCCGTGACAACACACCTCGACCTTTCGAGAGACAAGCATGCTAGCTGGTGGATGTACTTCAACGTCAAATGACTGGAATGGTTCCAGGGAAGGGGCGTGCAGAACACAAGGTGGTAACCTCCATTGAGCCACCCCTGCACAAACTGGTCGGGAGCTGGAGCCGTTCCCCTGATGAGACCAAGGCAGGTCGAAACCAGTCAGTGTGTAAGCCGAGGCACGTCGTGCGAGGCTTACCATGCCCTCACAAGCTCATATTCGAAGCATGGTGCCGCACGGGCCGTGCTGCTGCGCGTGAAAACTCTAGGCCCGTAACAATATGCAGGCCTGGGTTTCGTACCAGAGGGCTCATCCGAAAATCTAAATGACTTCCAATCGGCCTTTCGTCGCACCCAAAAGAAAAGAGGGCATCATCAATTCATCATTTTCTTTCAGTTTGAGATTCTGAATTTCTGTCCCAATAATCATAATAAGGTGCTTGCTCGAATTTATGTTAGGCAAGTTTCTATTACCGCCCAGGCAAGCAATGTTGATGATTGCACCAACCAACAAACCCTCAAAATCCCCTTGTTCTAGGTAGGGGTATGGTGGTAGCTTGTGATTGTATAGCTTGGGGCCTAAAATGAGTTGGGTAAACTAGTAAATTCACGTGGGGGTATATTAGTCATTTCTCTACTAGTATTGACCGGATTGACCAAATTTAGGGAGGTTTCTGATATTATTGAAACCTTAAAGGTATCGCGTGCAATATTACCATAGTTAAGGAGAGGTTAATGTAATTTTCCCAATTAAATATTACTTAACACCTAAAATATAAAAATAATATATATATATATATATATATATATATATATATATTCGTAGTACTATTATGAATATTAATCGATTATTCATATACAAAGTGGGCCTTTTTTTTATTTCTATATATATTTTTAATAAATTAATATTACTCAACATTTTAGAATATAAGAATTAGAAGCTAAAAATAATTATATATTAAATGTGTAGTATATTAATGAATTATTATGAATATTAATGGATTATTATATGATTGTTACACCAAAAGATAAACTTTTTTTAAATTTTTTTTTGTGGAGATCCTCTTTTGTTATTGTTCATTTTTTTATTTTTCTAATAAAATGATATTACTTTAAATTTTAAAAAATAAAAATTAAAACCAAAAAATATAGTTAAATACACATTATTATAAATAGTATAAATTAATAATAAGATAAATAGAAAATGGCAAAAAATTTTAACAAACCTCTTTTATTTTTATATATTTTTTAATGTTTAAATAAGATAGTATTAAATACACATTACTATGAATATTTGAATACATATAGTTACTTTTAGGTTATAATTGTTATATTTCAAATGTTAAGTAATATTTAATTTATTATAAAAATAAAAAATACATATAAAAATAAAAAGGGGCTTCACATTTTTCTAATAATATAGATGTAGATAGATATATAAAGCACTAAGGGCTAAAATAATTAAAATATTATTCTAATATGTTTCAAGGGCAAAATGAAGGGGGTAATTGCTTAAAGAGATATTATCATTAAACCCTCATGTAATTTCAAAATAGATCACTAAACCCCCATGTAGTTTAGTAAGGGTTTTGTAATAGGTGAAATGTCGTAGTTTGGGAAAAAGGCTTTTTAGTCGTTAACGGGAAGTGACGAAAATTGGAGAGAAGGGAACAATTTGATAACTATAGGGGTTAATTAATATTTTTTATTTCCAATTTTTGCCAATATTAAAATTTAGGAGAATTTTTTGTTATTTTTAAAATTTAAATAAATTTATTGGGAGAGAATAAAGTTAAAGGGATTTAATGCACTTTAACCTTGTATAATGATTTTGGGTTCTCTTATGTGTTACATCTCAAATTTAATTTAAACTTGATATAATCTTTGCCCCCCAAAATAAAATAAATAAACATGTGCATTTAGGCATGAAACACATGGGTTGTTATACAGTTCACATGTCAACATGCTTGCATTACTAATATTTCACTTGATTATGTAAAAATATATATATAGAAAGAGATATTTCATAGACAGTAATACAATTAGGAATAACAAAAATTATAATTATACTATCTCCGTTCCACGGTAGTTGTCAAATTTAAATTTTTAAATTTTTTAATATTTTATTGATTTGGGTTGACTAATATATAATTTATGATATAATATTATGGTAAATTTTGATATTTATTTAAAATAAATGAAAAAAGGGTATTGAGAAATGAAATGGCAAATTACATTGAAATATTGCAACATGGACAGACAGAAGTAATAGTTCTCTTCCATAAATAAAATGAATGAATAAATTACAGTGATCAATAGAAACATTGGAGGAAAAACTACAAACGTATCCTTCACAAATAAAAAACTTTACACACCGAAAAAAAATAAAAAAACTATAAATGTTGTTTCCTACTTTAATCTAATTAATTTGACAGAAATGAATTTTAATTTGCCATGAGTGACAAACGCGGTTTCTTAGTCGGCAGAGGACTTTCCACTTCTTGGTCACCGGTACGTTGACTTTTTCTAACACAGTCAACGCTCAACCCCATAGGAAACTCCGGCATCGCCGGCAAGTTCAAGTCGAAATTCCGTTGGCTGTGAGTCGACCCCGCGCTATCCGACGACGCCATCATGCTGCCGGCTCCTGTGCTTCCGTGGCCGTTGACTTTGCTCCCGCCTTCATAGTGACGGCGTTTGTGGCCGCCGAGGGCTTGACCGGTGGGGAACGTCTTGTGGCAGATGGAGCACTCGTGGGTCCGACCACTAGGGTTTAGACCGCCGGCTGAAGTATTCACCGTCGTGGTGGTGGCAGTAGAGGTGGAAGGGTTGTTGTCTTCGGCGGCGGCGGCGAGTTTCCGGTGACTGGCTTTGTGGCCGCCGAGGGCTTGGTAAGATGAGAAGGCTTTGTTGCAGACGGTGCACTTGTGAGAGAGCTTCGGAGATGGCGGAGAGTCGGTGGCGGTGGCGCCGCCGCGAGCGAGCATGATGAGACAGAGAGCCAAATACTCCTCTTCGGTTTGGGGATTTTCGAATCGGGGACGCCTTGAGCGCTTTCTCTTGGTCCATGGCTCCAGAGAGTGGAGGTCGTCGGCGTCGTCGTATTGAGTGACCATTACTGGTGATCTCAGAATTTCCATTTCCATACCGAAATTCACCGAATAGATGTATATATAGTGAGAGAGAGTTTGATTTGTAGAGAGAGAGAGTTTGTTGGAATGAGAGAGTGAAGGGGTGTGGAGAATATATATATATAGAAGGGGAAAGGCAGTGGAAGTTGCGTGGGGAATGGCGGTGGGAGTGTTGTGTGGGTAATATACGTGTGAGTGTGCGTTTATATATCTATATGTATGTATATTATTCTATAGATATATACGTACTAGTATACATATATGTGTGACAAATAAAGAGGAGGGACACACGTCTGGTGACGGTGATGACGTGGAGAGTGAAGTCGGTCAAGGAGAGTGGGAGTGTTGAAGGGGGTGGCGTGGCGACTCAACCTTTTCATTTTTATGACTTCTTCAAGTCAAAACAAACCTCTGGAATTACTATTCACTCATGCCCATATACATCACCCCCTACGTTTCAGAACGTGTAGTCTTTGCTTACCCTTTATACTTTTTTCTTTTCTTTTTTTCCCTTTTTTTTAGATATATTTCTACACTGTCCAATATTTTTGCTTCACCAAATTACATACTAATACATATACACAAACTTATTTGCCTGAATTTCATAAAACCATGTTAGAATTCTTAAATGTTTTCTTTCTTTTTTCATAGATGCATATATAATATTAAGTGTGATAGTATTATTTAGTCTATACAAGAACCAAGTGTTACGAGATTACTCTATTCAGTTTTAGTACTGACTAATGGTTGATTTGGTGTTGTATCTTGACAAGTTAGAAATAGTTTATTTATTTTTTTAATTTGAAAACTAATTTTAACTAATGGTTGATTTGGTGTTGTATCTTGACAAGTTGTAAATAGTTTATTTATTTTTTTAATTTGAAAACTCATTTTTCTCAATGTTTTGTGTTACCAAAGAGTCACGATTTTAGTTCACTTTTGAATCTTTGATATGTAAAAGCTTTTGGTCAAAACTTCCTTTAATTTGATGAATTTGAACTCAATGTACACGTATGGGTTAAATTATACTATTATATGTTTATTAAAGGAAAAGACAAAATAGAAAAGTATTTTGGATAAGTCTGTAGACTCTCGACACTATTAATGTATTTTCCGAAGATTAGCGCGTGTTTGATCTTTCGCTAAAAGCAAAAGATAATTCATTTAAGGAAAAACAACGTCAAATAGACACATTAATGTAATGTTTGGTATCCATGAATAGAATGAAATGAAATAATTATTCATTTGTTTGATACAATATAATAAAAGAGAATGATCATTATTAAGGAATAAAATTTTATTATTGGGAATGGTCATTCCATAGATGTAGTCATTCCATTCCTTTAGTAATATTTTTAATACATAAAATTACTTAAATAATCCCCTCACATTTTAAAAAAATAAGCCGTCACCTCCATTTCTCCACCACCACTACCTTCATTGCCCGTCAGTACCATTCCCACTACGTTTTATCATTTTTTTTTATAAAAAATAATGTTAGTTTATTTAATTTTATACTAAGGAGTATTTTAAAAAAAAATAATTTCAAGTTCATTCAATTTTTAATGTTCTTCATATTTACAATAAACACAATAGAATGAGAATGATTATTCAAATAACCATTCTCATTCTCATTTCATTCAACCGTACCAAACATAACTTAAATGATTTGACACAAAACCTTTTAGGTACTTGCCTTGTTAACTACATTTGACAAAGACAATTAGAAATCACATAAAATAAACTAATTAAATGCAAAAAAAAAAAAAATACATAAAAAGAACTTTAACTACCATAAATGAATCACTACATTTTACACAAGCAATTATCAATCACTTAAAATAAACTAATTAATTACACCTAAAATTTGAACTTTAATTATCATGAATGAACCACGGAAAAAAGTACTATTAAACATTAACACATTACATAAACTTATTTATTTTATAATTTCACCAAAAAATAGTTTAATTATTCTTGATAATGAGAGCGTCGAATCTCTTAAAACATAAATTATGTGCAACAATATTCAATTTCTTTGTATCAAATCTTGCGAAAAATTATTAAAAAGTAAAATTTGAAATTTCACAACAAAGAGTTTAAAGTTCAAAATTTTGAGATATTATGTCTAAGATTTTGTCATAACTCATATATTTATCAATTTTTTGGTAGCAAAAAGGATTGAGAATTATTTATAGATTGATAGGAATGGGTCAAAAAAAAAATTAAAAGATAAAAAGAATGGTCACACTCCTCACGCGCATACAAGGACTCGTAGGAATTGTAAGCCTTAAAATATTCACCATTTTTTAACATTCCAATTCAAGGCATCTACAAATTACAATGACTTGTTGGCTCTCGAGAAAGCCACCTAATTTTGCCGAGAAACGTCCAGGTTGTCCACGTGTTCTAATTATTGTCCATGATTATCCTCCTTGTTTTCTAGAATATACTATTAGATCTCTTAACTTAGCCGCTTCCTCACTACCTCTAAAATTACCACAATACCCTCCCAACCCCCACTGTATTGAAACCTTATCAGGTGTATATTAGTCAATGACATATAACTCCTATATATGTGAGTGGTGAGAGTGTATAGAGAGTGGACTATTTGTAACTTCACATAGGGGAAAACCCTTGGCACACGGCACGCAACACTCGCTCTTGCCACGTGAAGTTGATTAGGGAGGAGATGACACGTGGCGGTTGAATATGATTTTGGCCACTTCCGGTTTGTTTGGTACAAGCAAAGAAAGCCGTCTTGGTGTTGTTGGATCGTCACTCCGTTGAAAGTGGCCACGTAAGACTATTCCCTTGTTTGGCAAGTTCGAGTTCGGTTTAAAATTAGATATCCACTACTACAAGAGAATAGCCTCTAATCATAATATTTTAACATCATCAACTGTGTAATATAGATGATATATATATATATATATATATATATATTTTAAAGTTAAGAATATTCACATTCAGAAGATTATATTATTATTCTTTTTAATATTGTAAGTTTTACGGTGCAAGAAAAAGATTATCTTAAATGTATTTATTTATTTTGACAAAGTTATCTTTGGTTGGATATGAAATATAACTCTTATTGAAAAATAGGAACAAAAATATATATTTAATATGTTAAAAATAGTAATTTATGGTATCGGGGAAAGACATTTCCGTGTGGCATACTAAAGTTTAGACTATTGAAACCCCAATGAAAAATAAAATAAATACTCATGCAATTAATCTTTAATATTAGAGTAACACTTAAAATGAATTTTATTTTTTTTTACTTTTATTCCCTTTCTTACAAAATACATATAAATTCTTCTTTTGAGTGTAATAAATTTTCACGTGGATAAATCAAATTCTTCATTTTCTTTTTCATGCTGTACTAACGAATAGCATGATGTCAGCCTTTTGCAGTGTGAAAACTAACTTATGAGTTCAACCAAAGAAATGTCAACGAAATTGAATTCCAAGTAAATTAATTCAATAATTTAATACCAACATCCAATTTGACACATGTAATAAAATGCTTTCCGAAGCTTGCGCTCAACGGACTATTATTTTAGCGTAATTTGGGATTCTTTTGTATTTTAATTTCAAACAAGGTGTGGCGTCAAAGTTTCGCACACTGTGATACAAGTTGTGGTTGTGGAGGTGCAAAGTAGATTATTAGTGAAGTCATGCCTTACCTATTGTGTTTTTGTTCTATTTTTTGGAAGGTTATCCATTTATGCTAACCAGTGTTGAGTCTTTCTTTTTTAGAATTACAAAGTCATCCCTTTACCAACTTTTATATCTATAAGTATATATGCGCCAGCATATGCATTGTTGTTTAGTTATTCTATATTGAGAATTTTTAGGTATAAAATAGGAATTGTGAAAATTAGAAACCATTTACAAGATTAATCTTAGTAATGTTTAATAGCCTATGAAGTATGGACACGAAACAGGTATGACGGCATCAAAATAATGTGATAGAAAATAAAATTTTAAAATTAAAACTAAATATGACACGCGGATAAGTACAAATATATATATTTATATTATTATGAATTTAAAATAAATAAAATTTAATAATTCATCCACACAATCATAACATAACACTTATTTAAATCTTAAAATTGGTATTTTTCATTGTTATTTTCTTCAATTTTATGTTATTTTTTTTAATTATTCATAATATATTTCTAAATTGCATTAAAAATAATTAAAAAAATATCACATCGTGTTCTCAATGTGTCCAAAAGCTTTTTATTATTATTATTATTATAAGATACTTCTAACAGTGTCCGACATGTGTTCGGAACATGTCCCATGTGTTCCCTCATATTTAACACGAATACGACACTCTCAGACAAGTTGTTCCTTCTTTATAGATAATGACAAACTAGCTAGTGTCAAACTGATTTTTATCGTCTTCATCTTGAATGAAAGAAATCGACATTAATATAGAGCATATTGTCACGGACTGATTCTTGAACCGTTGTGACAAAATCATGAGTATTATGAGACAAGTATGCTGGTTGAGATATGAGCTTAAACGACTGTGAAATGTAGGAAGGCGCGGGCAAGACATGAAATGGTGCGTCTTAAGAAATTCATGCATATTGACTTGCTTCAATCGAGGTGTTTGACGCTAGTCGTAGATTTGACTATGAAAAGAAGAGTTGGCCATTCATGCATAAATTGGTCGGAAGATGAAGTCATTTCGACCAATTTGTGCATCCATAAGCAGTGCATGGTACTGCACGGGCCATGTGCGCATTTTCTTTAGGTCCGTGATATGCACACACGAATATGCTTGATTGATTGAGATTGTAGTAGTTTATGACATGAAATTAAGAAATTATGGGCATTATTTAATAACGCTATTACTCACGTAAATCACCATGCTTGCTATTTTTTATTTTAGAAAAGGTTAGACAATAACTTCTGATTTTAAGGACAAATGCTCTAGAGGAATAAATAATTGACATATTCAAGTCAAAATGACAAAATAGAATTGGTTGGGTTCAACCGTTCAATAGGTTAAAAGGCCCAATACAATATAAGTTTTTTTTCCATTCAAGTCCAGTCGGTTAAGAGATTCTCAACCCATACTATACCAGTTCTCAAAATTTTGGGCTTATTATTTTGATCACAGCTTAAAATGTTTAGCTGAATATTTGGAATTAAATTACTTTTCACCAACATTATAAAAAAAGGGATGCAAAAATTTGAATTATACAAACAATTTTGTAATACGATTAGTTATTCTGTTCATATATTCATGGAGAAATAATCAAGATTCGATAATTTAGGATATTAAATTTTTTTGATAATGACTGTATTTAAAGAATAATATATCCTCTGTTGCTCTCTGTTTATTTTATTCAGTATATATTTATCCAGTATCTATCTCTTATAGTTATACATTTGTTTTTATTTTATTTTATTATACTTTTAATAAATATCCAATATTACTTATATGTATACTAGTTTTGCTTTAAGATTGTTTTATTGCTCACTAATAAATTTTTATTTACTTATTTTTCCTTAAGTTATTATTATAGATAATATTTAAATTTTAATTACCCTCTTTTATTCGTAGTTATGTTTTGTGATTAATCTAATTTTGGTATTAATTTTATATTTTCATACAAAGAATTATGATAATAAAAATGTTTAACATTATTTATAAATTTAAATAACACACTAAAAATATAATGAAAGATTAAAAGTGAATCCTAAAAGAACCTAATTTAAATTGAGATGTACATTCGGATTTTCAATACCATATTTAGGTATGAAATAAGTATATGCATGTGAAGTTTTGAATTATTAATTGTATAATTGAAAGAAAGAGAAAATAAAATAAAAATTGGTTATTACAAGATAAGGGGACAAAATGGTCAATGTTTTGAGTAAAACATATCGAACGAGGGAGGTATTTTACAACTTTTGAAAAGCACATGTATATATACACGAAACGGGGAACGGGATCCTCTGTTGTAGTTGGGTCATGTTGTACAAGGAACGACATCGTTTTTAAAATTTTTTGGAAACAAAACTAACAATTCTTTGTTATATATTGTATATTATGTTTTTGGTTTAACAAATTTAGTGTGATTCGCAATTCATTTTCTTTGCAACTGCAATCTGATTCGCAATTCATTTATCCTGCAACGACGCAGTGTGATTCATGATTTATCTCCTTCGCATAATATATCCATTAAAGTTACTTTCACTTCACCATATTCATTGTTTGTTGATGTTTGTTAGTGTGAAAAATTGTATATCTACAGTGTTGTTCTATGTATATATAATTATATTTTTACTTATGTATATATATTTATACATACGATTTTGGCTAACATAAATTCACTTAGATTATTTATAATTGAAAGTTGATTTTCTTGTATGTTTATTATTTAGTTAAATGAAATAAACTATCTCATTCAACATATTTAATCTCTAAGTCAACACTATAATATAATTCTCAACATATTTTATCTTTATGTCAACACCTTTAAACTTTGTAAACAATAATTTTTTCATTTAATTTCGTTTCAATATGTTTAATCTTTAAGTCAATACCATAAATCTAATTCTCAACATATTTAATCTTTACCTTAACACCTTTTAATCATTGTAATGGAAATATTATTATAATTGAACGCCATAAAATATTTCTTTCAACATATTTAATCATAAGTCAATGTTATAAATCCAAGTCTCAACATATTTAATCTTTAACTCAATATTCATTAATCATTGTTATCAACAAAATTTTTATTTAGTGTATATACTCCAATAAATTTCTCTTTCAACATATTTAAGCTTTAAGCCAACCTTATAAATCTAATTCTCAATACATTAAATATTTGTTTCAACACCCTTTGAACCTTGTAATAAAATTTTATTTTTTAATTTATAATCCAATGCCATAAAATAATTTTTTAACATATTTCCCCTCAACAACCTTTAATCTTTGCTATAAATAAGATTATTATTTAATTAAACGTCATAAAATTCCTCTTTAAACATATTTAATATATAAGTCAACATTATAAATCTAATTCTTAACACATTAAATCTTTGCTTCAACGCCCTTTGATCTTTGTAATCAATAAATTTATTATTTAATTCAATGTTATAAAATCTCTCTATCAATATATTTAATATCCATTTCAATGACATAAATTTAATTTTTAACATATTTTATCTCAACGTCCTTTATTATTTAATTGAACAACATAAAATTTCTCTTTCAACATATTTAATTCCTAAGTCAATGACATAAATTTAAGTATCAACATATTTAGTTTTTAACTCAGCACTTCTCTAATCTTTGTTATCAACAAATTTATTATTTAAGCTCACATCATAAATCTAATTCTCAATGTAGTTAATCTTTACACCACCACCATTTAATGTTTATAATTTATTACTTAGTTAAACTTCATAAAGTTTCTCTTTCAACATATTTAATTTTTAAGTCAACGTTATAAATCTAATTATGAACGCATTAAATCTTTGTCTCAACACCTTTTGAACACTGTAAAAAAATATTTATTTCTTAATTTAATATCACAAAAATATCTCTTTCAAAATATTTAATATTTAATCCAATGCCATAAATTAAAATTTTAACATATTTTACCTTTAATCTTTGTTATGAACAAGATTATTATTTAATTGAACTTCATAAAATATATCTTTCAACATATTTAATCTATAAGTCAACGTTGTAAATCTAATTCTCAACACATTAAATATTTACTTCAACGCCCTTTAATCTTTGTTATCAACAAATTTATTATTTAATTCAATATTATAAAATCTCTCTATCAACATATTTAATATCTATTTCAATGACATAAATTTAATTTTTAACCTATTTTATCTCAACATCCTTTATTATTTAATTGAACAAAATAAAATCCCTCTTCAGCATATTTAATCCCCAAGTCAATGATATAAAATTAAGTCTCAACATATTTAATTTTTAACTCTACACTTCTTTAATCTTTGTTATCAATAAATTTATTATTTAAGTTCACACTATAAATCTAATTCTCAATGTAATTAATCTTTATACCACCACCATTTAATGTTTGTAATTTATCTTCACCGACCAAGTCTTTATTTCAGTATGAATATTATTGATAATTAGGGTGTTGAAGAAGAGTTTGAGTTGTGTTGAAATTAAATTTGGAATTAAAAATTAAAAATAATTTGTAAGTACATTATGTATGTGAGTATGTACATATAGATATACAAGGTAAGAAACACAATAATAAATTTTATAAACATTGTACATATGTAAACAATTAAGTGTAGGAAAAACAAAATATCATACAAAAATAAAAACTCGTAAAAATATTATTTCATGCATTGTATATTATCTATCATATATTTTACGGAATATTTTGTTTAAATTATAATATATAGTAATATAATTTGACATTTAGAAAGAAAAAAAAAAGTTATCGTTTCCATAGTGGTAGGTTCTAATGAATGTACGGAAAGATCAGAAACATATACCTATAGAAGTTATAAAACTAGTTGTCAAAAGAAATCTGAGCAATAGACTCCTTCCAAAAACATAAATCTATAATCTAAGTATAAAAGGGTTACTTTTGTAATTTAATTAGTATTTTAGTAATGTTGTAAAATCTTTTATTTCAAATCCCATCAAAATCCGACCAATTTTCTCCGGATTTGTGAAAGAAGTGATATTTATATAGGAATTGATTATATATATTGCAAAAATATTTATCCAGTATAAAAATATTATTAATGAAATTTTGACGTATTTGCTTCTTCTATTTTATTTTTATTTTTAAAAAACACAAAATATACCATGAAATTTTCAACTCGAAGATTTTTTGACCAAATAAAAATATGACAGAAATTCATCTTCTATCTTATAACAAAATTATTTTTGAAAAGTTTCATCCTTAAAAAATTGCTCTTACCGTTTAGCTCATCTACTAGACTCAATTTCATCAAATGGATAATTTTAACTACTTAAACATATTGCAATTCTTCATAATTGATATTCTTTAATTGAAAAATAATTAACATTTTGGAACTAATTTCATGATATAGTCATGAATAATGTGGATAAAAATATGACGTGGTGTGTGTCCCAAATAGAAAATAAAAAAGATAAAAAATTATAAAATAAAAAGTATAAGTTTTTTTTTCGTAAATAAAAATTGAAGTGATATTAAAATTGAAATTCAAGGTTAGGATGGAAAGAAATAAAAAATAAAAAAATAAAAAACTTGCCAGTTATTGATTCATGATATAGTTTAAACATTGTTTTTTTGTTTTTCTTTATTTTTTTGGGGGCTGCAAGGAGACTTTTTATATTTTTTATATTGGGCAATGAAATTTAATGGGCCTTGTAATTATTTTAAGGGGCCAATTATACCTTTAATATATTTTTAAGCTTAATGATATATATATATATATATATAGTGCCCAAAAAAGTATATATATATATTTTGGGGTCCCTCCGCCCCTACTTAAGGATATATATTATGTGGCGCTTTTTACCAACTTATATTTTACAGAGAACATCTATAAGATGCATATCGAACATTAACAAAATACAACACAACTTGCCACATGTAAGTACAATATTTCAGTGATGCTCAAACATTATAACACCAATCGGCTCTAATGAAATTATCCAGTTAAAGATGGTTTTTATGAGTATAGTTGATCCAGTCCAAGGAGATAAAAATCCTTATGAACAGAGTTGGTAGGGGAAGTAACGGACTCTCATATCTCATTCAAAGTTCAAAATATTGAAGAAAGACACTTTAAACAGTTAAAACCCAACAATAAAAGGCCAATTATAAGAAATTATATAGAGACATGGAATAATAGCAAGCATGTCATCTCAGCATCTAAACATTGTAAATATTGCAGTGTGTGTATATACTTGAATCCAATAAATATGAAAATTGAACTTTCATAGCAAGGTCGCAGAAGAATTAAATAGCCAAGCAGTCAATAATGAGTCTAAAATCATCGTTGGAATTGTCGGGGCGGTCTTCCACATTGAAGAAGAATGACAAAGATCGTTGATCAACTGCGGAATAGTGGCCATTACTGGCCTCCTTACGAAGCCGGAAAACATTAATAACAACATAACTAACTTCCCAGCCAAACACTTTGGTGTCATGTCCGTACGCAAAACACAAACCCGCCCATCACCCAAACGAACCACATAGGTGAGCGGACGAACCATCGTTGGCCCAACCGGTCGCACTAGGTTCCTCACCTTGGATGCCTCCACGAAGGTGTTGCTGGACCTATCGAAATGGAAACAACCAAGGGGATTATCAAATTCAAGAGTATCGCAAGAGTGGAATGCCAACCATGGACCATCATCATCATCATTTGCATGTTGTGTCCTACGACTCTGAATCTACTCAAACCAAACACACAAACATATAGAGACACAGATATATACGTGGTTCCCCAAAAACGGGTATGTCCACGAAGGGTAACTCAATATATTCCAGGGAGAATTTTCTCAACCGTTTCACTACCCATACAGAAATTGAGTTCTACATCTTTTCTTACTTCCCTTATTGATACAAGCATCAAACACCCATATATATAGGGTTGTGAAGTGGAGAAGAGGTAGCTAAGTTGTTGGCTACAACTTGCTGGCAGAGGATGTGGTCTTCAAGTTGCTCACTCAAGCCACTTTCCTTGACAAACAAGGATGGTGCATGCATGCAATAGGACAAGTGGTAGAAGCTTCTGCCAAGAAGTTTCTTGTGGACAATTGAGTCACAATTCTACAAATCTCGATCATGACGAAAGAGTCCACTGATTGACGCTATCCCAATGCGCCTTGTTCCCGAGAGATATTGTTTATGCCGGAAGCACCTTGACATAAACCCATTTGCAACTTCTTTTGAAAGTAGGACTAACTTCCAAGTCTAATTCTAGTGAAATGACTTCATCTCGTCATTCACTGCATCCTTCCACTTCGTACCATCAGTACTTTGTACTACTTCTTTGTCCGTGTACGTGACATCATCGTATGTCGCTGGAAGGGCATAAGTTACCTTGTCTCTCTTTTGGATCTGTTAGTGTCAATAGCTTCTGGTTACTGACTGATCAACGGTTCTAGAGATGGAACTATATCCACCTCATCCTGAGCTTGCTGACAGATTTCCCGGTACTCGTTTCTCGGTACTGGAGATGGGACACTTCTTCATCTCAACCTCAGTTGTTGACTGGTCACCGGTACTGGAGATGGAACTTCTCTTCATCTCCCTTAGTTGTTGACTGGACTACCGGTACTGGAGATGGCACTTCTCTTCATCTTTCCTTAGTTGCTAACTGGTCACCGATACTAGAGATCTCTAACTGGAGACCTCTCCCTCAACTGCTATGTTGTTGACTGGATCACCGGCGCTGGAGATCTCTTACTGGAGACCTCACCCTCAATTGTTCTGTTGTTAACTGGTTACTGACACTGGAGATCTCTTACTGGAGACCTTTTCTTCAGCTGAGCTCTTTAGTTGTTGACTCTTCCTGATTGTCATTTCCACCTATAGGATGATCAACTGCTAGAATGGTTACCGGTACTGTATTTCCTGGTACTGGAGATGGAACACTCTTCACCTCCCCTCAGCTCATGACTGGCTACCGCTACCAGTACTGGAGATGACATTCTTTTCACCTCCCATCAGCTGATGACTGGCTACCGGTACTGGAGATCTTTTACTAGAGACCTCGTCTGAATAGTCCCTTCTTGAACTGTTTGTTGAATCTGCTCTTCTGGATAACACTCTCTCATACAATTCATATTGTAGAGCTGATTGAAGGCTAGGCTATACTAGGCTTCCTAGAGCTGGTATGTCTGAGCAAATCTCCACCTCAGTAAAAGACTAGGTTGTACTAGTCTTTACTGATGATACCTTAGTTGGTGACTGATTTCTTGCCCTGGAGATGGGACCATTGATCTTCCACCTCCCCTGAGCTCTTGTGCTAAACTTGAGTATTGTCTGATTGTACCGCAAGCTTTACGATTTACGAATTTCCAATCTTCATCCGAGAAGTCCTGGCGCTTGGTCTCCAAGGCTTATCCTCCACTTTTTCCTTCATCCGAGAAGTCCTGGCGCTTGGCATCCAAGCCTTATCCTCCACTTTCTTGGAGCACGAAAAGTCCTGGCGCTTGGTCTCCAAGGCTTATCCTCCACATTCTCGAAGCTGTAGATATGGAACCTTCGCATTGTTACATGCCAAAGTTATTGTGCTGTACTATTTCTCCACCTCAACTTTGCATTTGACATCATGATTCTCCCCTTAGAACCACTCGTCCTGACATTTGACAACATTGATTCTCTTGAATAGATTATTCGGTCTCCTTGTTTCAACCGTATGAAACACATGAACAATTAATTGATGAATGCACTCATCAAACACGAGCAATACTAATTTAACCAGCTTTCAAACTCTGCTTTTCTGACTTCGGATTGCTCGGTCTCCGTTGCTTCAGTCGTATGAAACACCGGAACCATAAATTGATGATTGCACTAATCAAACAAGAGTAATATAAATCAAAACTCGGTTTTTCCAATTTTCCTTTGCTGATATGGAAAAATGGAGCTCACGGTTGGATCTGGAACGGTTGAATTAGTTACGAACGACTTTTTGTTTGCTTAAATCGGACTTAAAACGAGCTACAAATGACTAAAATAGTGATGGAGGGCAAATATATAAATTTATCCTGAATTAATGACGTGGCAGTCTCTGGTTAGTTCATGTGGCAGCCCCTGTCCGTGCCACATGTCAATCTCTGGTTAGTCCACGTGTCAGCGCTAAGCCATGACACGTGTCATCATCTGGTTGTGTCACGTGTCAGCGCATAACCGTGACACGTGGCAATAACGTCACTTATGACGTCATCATCTTCTCCAATTTTTCGGTGACCGGAATAGTCGCCGTAGCCGAAACAAACTGGCCGGAAAAACCAGGTTCGCCTGAGAAGGCGCGTAAGGCGTATAACGTTGAGGAAACTCACGCTCTTTTCTTCTTGGAGCACATGATGGCGTGTCTAGGCTCCGATGGGGCTGAAGTTTATATCGTTGCGTTAGTCTCTGAATGAGATTTCCAACGGTATATTATACAAGGTATGTTCGATGAGTTAACATATTCGAAATAGGCTCGAAAAGTGCGACCCTATTTTGAACAAAAATGACTCTGATACCAATTGTTGTACCCTACGACTCTAAATATACTTAAATCAAACACACACAAACACATAGAGACACATAGATATACATGGTTCCCCAAAAACGAATACGTCCACGGAGGGTAGCTCAATATATTCCGGGGAGAATTTTCTCAACCGTTTCCGTGCCCATACAGAAATTGAGCTATACATCTTTTCTTACTTCCCTTTCTGATACAAGCATCAAACGCCCATATATATAGGGTTGTGAAGTGGAGAAGAGGTAGTCAAGTTGTTGGTTACAAGTTGCTGGCAGAGGAGGTGGTCTTCAAGTTGCTCACTCAAGTAACTTTCCTTGACAAACAAGGATGGTGCATGCATGCAGTAGGACATGTGGTAGAAGCTTCTGCCAAGAAGCTTCTTGTGGACAATTGAGTCACAATTCTACATTACATACTTAACTCCATCACTTAAAAAAGGAATAGAAGAAGGTGATGAATAGTCTCCATTAAGCTCTGACCATAAAAGAGTGATGGTGTTAAAACAGAAAACACATCCTCCTCCGGTCCATACAACAATAGAGGAATCATCAACAACAGCATGTGAATTTACAACATATTCGATTGACACAGGGCCAGACTTGCCAGAATGCATGCTAGTTCCTGACCTTTGAACGCTGTCGCGCGTGGCGGGAGTCGTAAAAATACACGTCCTTGAAGAATCGGCCAAAACCCAACATACCCCGATCATGTAAATTTTAGATTCCGCGGTAAAGAAACTCATCTCCGGCGGGAATTCTCCTGATCTACAACCGAAGATTGCTCTGCAGAAGAAGTCCTATCCAAGCAAATAAAGGGGGTCCGGGCTTGGCTCGAATTTACCCCTTTCCTTTGCAATGACTCCTCCTTTGGCGATGATAATTGGGGAGATATAAAAGATGTAGATGAAAATTCATCTTATATATTTCGTATCTAAATGGAGAATCATCAATCACAATCTCTTGGATCATGTATAAGCTCGCCGAACCAGCCATCTCTTCCTTCCTTTCGGATTTTCGACGATTACCCCAAAATTGCCTTTCTAGGGTAGGTATTTTTTTTTCCCTCTAGTTATATTTCTTATTTCCAATGCAATTTAGAATCCCATTTTAATAAGGACTCTATTCCTTTTTCCAATTCCAATTCAAATTCACGTTTCCAAAACGATACTAATAATTAAAGAATAATACTTGACTTTCATCCCGAAGAGGATTTTTTTTTCTTTCTATATGGTCCAACACACTTTGTGCTTGTATCCGTAATTTTTTTTTTCATGTGGATTAAATATTTTTATTTATTTTTAAAAAATTACGATCACATATCTCAAGTATTGTATGAAGCTTCGCACACCGTGTGACACAAGTTGAGGTGCAAGTAGGCTATTAAGAGATTCCCGAATCCCAACCCATACTCACCCAGCCATGAAAGAAAATTTTGGGCTTATTATTTTCATCACAGCTTAAAAATATTGGGATTGCTTTTCAAGGTTGCTATATATGGAATTTTCTGTGAAATATTGATGTGGGTAATCAAGACATAAACATCCAATGACTTATCAAGTTATTAACCAAAATGTTATCCGGACCCTAAAAATATTAAGAATAATGAAGTATTATTTGAATACATTTCTGTATGTCCGTGACTCGTGATAAATTGAATTGAAAACTCAAAATATAGACTTAATTTCTATAGATTTAATTTAGTTTCCAGTGTAATCAGTGACATAGCCAAAAATATTTTTCAATGGGGACAATCCTTGACATTAGGAATAATTAGGGCAATAAACAAAAAAAAATCAAAATTTAATAAGGGCAAATCTCATTTTTTGCCTATATTTTTTTCAAAATACTTAAATTAGTATTAAAAAAGCCCCCCAAAAAATATTTCATTAATGACCCCTCTGTCCCTCCATGCATGAGTGTAATTGTGTTATTCTAAATGCTATGAAGGCAACATTAAAATTTGAGGGCACTTGCCAAGTCATCTTAAACAATGAAATCTTTAACTACGGTCACACTTAACGTTGTTTGCAGCTTTTATCTAGTGCAATACAGATAGACAAAGATAAGAAGGCAATGATACATAACTAAGATTAATAATGAGATCTAAAACATGACATATAATTTGTTATTTGTATAATGAAATTTTACCAACTGTTAAACTTCTTCCAATATGAATGTAAGTATTAATAAAGATAAGAAATTCAAGGACTTTTACTTGTGTATAATGCTGTATATTGTGCATTAATAGAACATATTTTCCGTTGTGATGTATATTTAGATAATTTAAAAAGATTTATTATTTGATTAATTGTAATTGAACGATATATTCTGTATAATTATTTAAATAAATTTAATTTACATTTTTGATAAGTTTCTTCCTAAATTTAAATGGTCTCTGTCTGTCATTGTTTATATTTATTGCTCATTGTATTGTTACTTGTTAGTTATGAAATTTTAAATGCCAAAACTACCCCTTCTTTTATTGTTTCTTTCTCTACCTCTGTTATTGTTTCTCTCTGCTACCTATCTTTTGCCTTCTGCATCTCTTTACTGACATTAGATCTCTCTTTCTTCTCCCTCAAGACCAAATCCGACGGTGACACCTAACGTTGTTTGCATCTGCACAAAAAGGATAGGGTTTGTGCTAAAACTCAATCCAGACCGTCCACTCTTACCTGATCTAAAACTCAATCAAGACCGTCTTCTTTATAAAGGGTTAGAATTTAGACGCTATTTTTTTCCGATAATAACATGTGTGTTATTTCTACAGAGGTTGTTTTGTCCGCATTTCGAAGGAACTCTCTTTTTGAAGAGAGGTTTGTATTTAGAGAAAAATACGTTTTACTGTAAAGACATTGTAGCTAGGTATAATTTATACACCAAAATGTTGTTTACCATTATTTGTTTATGATTATGAATTACTCTAATTCTTTATTATATCCACCATAACTATCAATAACCTCCACCATCTTACCACTTGCCACCATAAAAGTGTTTTTTATTATTTATTTTTATACTATTTACCCTTAAATATAGAATAAATATGTTTATGCCTCCACTGAACTTAAAATAATACGATTACGCTCCACTTGCTTGAATTTCTGGGTTCGTATTTGCCATATCCAAAAAGATTTTGTTAATATACGTGTTAAATATGCTCAACTATAATCCAACCCACATGTTATTTGTATCGATTCAGGTAATCCATTTAGCATGTTTATTATAATATATAAAATTAAATTTGATACAATCGAACACGAAATAAACAATTTAATCTATTATTAGCAAAATTAAAATGAATTTGACACTATCATCTAATAATTTATTGATATATTTTAACCTATAACCAATTAAAAAAGAGAAAAAAATAAATATAATTATGTCAATCGTGTTGTATTCGGGTCGACCATGATGACTTTGGTGTTTCTCTTTCTTCTCTCTTCTCCTGCCATCCACAATGGTGCTAGTCTCCGGTATTCATTTCTTCATCCTTTTTGTAATTGTTTTTTTAATTACTAATATTGTCTTGGAAAGTTGAAATTGGAATTGAAAAAAAGGAATATTATAGTTTTAGAAACTTGAATTGCAATTGAAACATACTGATTATGTACAGATTTGAGCTCAAAACATTTACTCATAATTTGCGAATTAAACCCTTATTTAACATAGTTACGGATAAGACACAAACCAACCTTTGGCACCCGAGAGAGGGTGAAGGATGGTTGATATATCGATTAGTGCACGTTTTGACTTTGATTTTCTCAATCCGGGTTAATATTAATTTTTTTTATATATTTTTCTCTCACACGCCTACACACATTACTAAATCCTAAGAGCCCCTTTGGAAAGGGGTTTGTCTGATCTTGTCTTGTCTGATTTTGTCTTGAATCTAAAATTCTGTTTGGTAAGCGGTCTGGTCTTTCTGGTCTGGTTTAAGAAAATAAAAACTTTATATATATATTATTTTATATATTATTTTATGTATATAACTTTATATATTATTAAATATATATAATATATTATATATATATATATATATATATTTAATAAAATTATTTTTTATATATTATTATAAAATAATAATATATATTATTTGATATATTATTTATATATATATTATTTTTTAATTTATATATCTTTAATAATATTATTTTATATATATTATTACAAAATAAAAATATATATTATTCTATATATATGAATATATATTATTTTTTAATTTTATATATTATTATATATATATTATTATAAAATAAAAAATATATATTATTCTATATATTATTAATATATATTTTTTTGAATTTTATATATTATTTTATATATGTTATTTTTGAATGTATATATTATTTTTAGATATATTTAATATATATATGTTTAATAATATTATTCTATATATATTATTACGAAATAAAAAATATATATTATTCTATATATATTATTTTTTAATTTTATATATTATTTTATATATATATTTAATAATATTATTTTATATATATTAATATATATAATTTTATATATATTAATATATATAATTTTTTAATTTTATATATATTTATATATATATTATTATAAAATAAAAAATATATATTATTCTATATATATTAATATATATTATTTTTTAATTTTATATATTATTTTATATTAAAATAATATATATATATTTAATAATATTATTTTATATATATTATTATAAAATAAAAATATATATTATTCTATATATATTAATATATATTATTTTATATATATATATTATTTTATATATATATATTATTTTTATATATATTTAATAATATTATTTTATATATATTATTATAAAATAAAAAATAAAGTTTATTCTATATATATTAATATATATTATTTTTAAATTTTAGTACATTAAATATATATATATATATATATAGGAGAGAGAAAAAAAAATAAAGAAAAGTCAAAAATTGTGGACGAAGACCAAGAAAGATCAACTTTTTTTTGGTCTTGGTTTTACTTTATTTTGAACCAAATCCAAGACCAAAGTTTTAAGTGGTTTTGGTTTTGTATTTAAAAACAAAACCCACCAAACAAGTTTAGTCTTTGAAAACAAAAACAAACCAAGACAAAACCAGCAAAAACTGGTTACCAAACAGGGCCTAAATCATAGGTACACTATATTTTTCTATGAAATTACTAATGGAATTTAATTATTTTATAAAGGGTTAATTTCAGTAAACCCCCATATACTATCCAGATTAATCAACTAACCCCTTCTCTGTCCACTTTGCCCCCTATACTATTCAATTTAATCAAATTGCCCCCTCAGCTCACATTTTGACTAAAAATGCCTAAACTACCCTCAATCAATAGTATAAGGGGGTTTGTTGATTCAACTATTTAAAATTTTTTTTTTCAAAAATCAATTATATTTTTCACAAAAATTATAAATTCAGAAATATATATATATTTCTTTTGCAAAGTGGACAGATTTTCGGAAATTTTTTTTTTTTTCATATATTGCAGATTTTCGGAAAAAAATGATTTTTTGCAAAAAAATTTGAAATTTTTTTTTTCATATGTTGCAGATTTTCGAAAAAAAATTATTTCTTGCAAAAAAAATTTTGAAATTTTTTTTTTTCATATGTTGCAGATTTTCGGAAATTTTTTTTTTCATATGTTTCAGATTTTCGGAAAAAATTGATTTTTTGCAAAAAAAAATTGAATTTTTTTTTTTCATATGTTGCAGATTTTCGAAAAAAAATTATTTTTTGCAAAAAAAATTTTGAAATTTTTTTTTTTTCATATGTTGCAGATTTTCGGAAAAAAAATTTATTTTTTGCAAAAAAATTTTTGAATTTTTTGTGAAAAATGAATTTTCATATGTTGCAGATTTTTTGCAAAAGAAATCTATATATATATTTCTGAATTTATAATTTTTGTGAAAAATATAATTGATTTTTGAAAAAAAAAATTTAAATGGTTGAATCAACAAACCCCTTATACTATTGATTGAGGCTAGTTTAGGCATTTTTAGTCAAAATGTGAGCTGAGGGGGGCAATTTGATGAAATTGAATAGTATAGGGGGCAAAGTGGACAGAGAATGAGTTAGTTGATTAATCTGGATAGTATAGGGGGTTTACTGAAATTAATCCTATTATAAATTACTCCATTTGTCCCAAATTATAAATTTATTTTGGGGAATTCAATTTTTTAAAGTGATAATTTTTATTGGTGTGATAGTGAATGAAAAATTAATTTTATTTTTGGTCTCATCAAATGATGTGATGTTTGTAGTTTAAATATTTTATGACTTGAATATTTATTTTTGTAAATTGATTAAAAAAGTACATTAATTTTTTAATTATAACACTTATTTTAGAATACATTAGTGAATGTAAATAATTAAAAATTGTCTTCCTAAGTAGTAGGGTTTGTTCCAAATTTAAGTGGGTCTCAAAACTCAAATTGTACACATAAATGTTAGTAAGTCAAATCAGACACCCATTTATAAGCGGAGTGGTTTCAAATTTCAAATCAACCCACCCACCACATTGGTATGAATCAAATCGAATCCATACTTTCTACAATAATTAAACGAAACTTTGAAGCTGGTAAGAGTAATTTACCCAAGAAAATATGTCGGACCCAAAAGCGGAGAAAGAAAGGAATCAAATATTACTGCCGGAGGAGAAAGCTAACCACTGTGATTGGTGTATTTGTTTGCTATATGACACAAGTCATTCAAAGGACTGCAAGTCTACACATCCTTCCAAATATATAGGGGTACCTTTATATATATGTATTGATATATATATATATGTATTAAAGAGAAAGCAATCCTCTAATTTGATAATTTTGATTCTTTCCATTAAGAGAGGTACTGCTGATCCTAGTATTCACGCAATTGATAAAATCTTTATACAGAACACAGGTTAGTGAAAGGACTGCAAGTCTATACAGATGAAACACGTATGCATTAATGAGTGGTTCTCCATAGATCCCCTTTCTCTCTCTACATCTCTCTGTATATGTCAATGCAATACTGTTTCATTTAATACTTTCTGTATTTGTTTTTGAATAGAGACATTGTTTGCTTGTCAGAATCATTTCAGACCGAGACTATACTGGAGCAGCAGACTCTCCATTTTTAATCTATGAAGTATGGGCACCGTATCCGTATTGAATATACGTATCTGTACGAATATGTTCAAAATATGAATTCGACACACCAAAAATATATTCTTATTTTTTTTTAAAATTGAAGACTTAGTGGATACTCGGAGAACATTCGCGTGTCGGACACGCGGTGGGTCAGTTGATTCAATGAAAGACAGAGGTCTTATGAAGTCGATAATTTAATGGATCACTTATAGAACTTCAACACCTTTAATTCAATATTTGACTTTGAAGATACTTGAATATATTTGTTCCCCCTCATCTTGTGAGAAAAATTATAACGCATATTCATTTATCCATTATTTAAATAGGAACAAGATAATATCACAAATAACCAAATATTTGATATTTATACCTTCCAATCTTTGTCTTCAATAAATAAAATTTTCATAATATAACGAGAGAATTTGACGAATGTTGGAAAAAATGCATTTGATTAATTGCATAGTAGTAGATTGAAGAATTTTGAAGTATTTGTGCAATATAATATGTATGTATATAAAAATTATAATTTAAGTGATAAATGAAATATTTGTATAATATAATATGTATATATATAAAAAAATTATAGAGGTGTTGGAGCCGTGTCGTGTCTGTGCTTCATAACTTTTAATAAAGTGGAGGGACACATTAGCAATTTGGAGAGTGTGTGTTATATGGTGTGGAGTTTTATATTTCACTCAAATTTATTATTATTTTATTATTAATACTAATTTAATTACTATTAAATTTTTTATATATATATAAATATTATATTATGTGCCACAAATAAAAACAATATAATAATTAAGGTTTTTTTTGACAAAATATAAAAAGAAAAGAAGTTTTAAATTAAATAAAATTATTATGCAAAGTAGATAATTCTGTTAGATTAATTAAATCATAATTAATTTTGCAATTAGGTAAAGTGCATATTATATTTGCTAACCTACCCAATATATAATACTAAAAGTTATTTAATTTTAAAGATCAATTTTTTTTTTTAAAAAAAGGCAAGCAATGGAGCTGGCACTATGTCAGGCGCCACTTGAAACACCAATAGTGCAAAATGAAGTGGAGATTGTATCATGGGGTTCACCATGTGAAGAGTTGCATACCATACCAAACCACACGCCACTTTGACAGCTAATGGCCAAATTCTTATTCACTCTTGGTGCCCTTAGTTCCGTGTTTTGCATGTAGTGGTCTTCTGCTCTATTTGGATTAACTTTGCAAATGTTTTTAAAGAGATTTGTACAAAAAATTTAGAAATTTTTTTTAGTTTTGGAATAGAATTTTAAAGAAATTTAGAAATTTTTTTGAGTTTTGAAATAGAATTTTAAAGAAATTGGGAGTATCAACTTTTCAAAATAACTTATCCTTTTCATTTTCTTCTGTAAGTCAAAAACAAAAATTATGTAAAAAAAACGATAAAGAACATGTCATAATTCAACCTTCCGTGAGGACTTCCCATCAACAACCTTACTAATGTGACACACACACATATATATATATATATATATATGTATATGGATCACAAGCTTTCAAGTTTCAACTCTTTTGTAGTATGCATATAGTGACTTTATTATTCAAAAATGTATGTGTATTGCTCCTATTGTGAAGTAAATTGTCTAAAATATTCTTAGTATAAGTTTTTTAAAAAATAAATAAAATTACAAAAAAAATATGTTTATAAGAAATATATTAAGAGAATCATCAACAAGGAGGGTGTTATATACCCTTTTGGACATTTCGTAACTCCGATCACCGAAAAATATCAAATAGGGTCAATACGCATTTTATTTAAACTATCGGGGTCCCAGAGAACAAGGAGGGTGTTATATGCATTATATCGATACTGTAGGGGGTTAAACACTCCCGACTCTAATTTTAATGCTTAAAAGTTAAATTGATAAATTTATCAAATAAAATAGACACTTATTTTGGGATAGAGGAAGTCGAAGACTAGCTGAATTTCTTCACTCCAATTCACAATTATCTAATTTTAAATTTCGGGAAAATAAATAAATCTATTACCTTACATAGGTGTAACTTGTTAGTGTGCATTGACTCACTCTCAATAGCCAATGGAGGGTAAGTTATTTTTTTATTAGAATAGTTACAGTTTCACTCTCTCGGCATATGTTAAATTACACAGCACCCCTTTTTTGGATATTTATAATTTTACCCCCTATAATTTACAAGTTGAAACGTATGCTCCATTTCGTTGATGAACACTTAAGTAGTTTTGCAGGTGTGAAATAACTATTATTTATTTATAATGACATAGTTATTAAAAACTACGCAGGGGCATATAAATAGTTTCATATATCCGATTACCTAATATCGTCGATCAATTTGAAAGGATAAAATTGTAAATATTCAAAGTTGGGTACTTTAGATGAAAATGTAAAGTTTTACATTAAAAAAAATGAATCTAACACATAGTTCGCCGTAATGGTCTGTTACGGAACGTATCACCCGATTCATAACGTTTTTGGAAAGGGCTTATACTGTTTTTTTAGATATATTTTTTGTTCAATGATAAGTTTAATGTCATTAATCTGATATTATGTCTATTTAAATGAGATTTAATTCCATTAGACCAATTCACTTAATTTAGACAAGTATTCAACTTTTAATGAAGTAAGTAAATGAATAATCAAATGGATATGAAGACTTCTTTTTATCCGCTTTCATGTAATACATTCATCGTTAAAATAATTTTTGCAAAATGTCGTCTTGACATCATCATCCTTGTCCTACCCTCATATAGAAGAAAACAAAACATTAGCTAATTCATGCAATTTCAATTTTGAATTTATATGGTTTCATTTCCTTTCACAATTGCTATAACTTAACCAAAGTAGGCTCTAAGAAAGTAACCACATAAAATGCATTGTTCGCTGTCATACTTGGTCCGACTGGATGGAAATGAAGGGTCTACTTAGTTTGTATCTCTAAAAGGAACTTTGAAAATGGAAAATCCTGAGAACTATTTATGAGAACCATAAAAGAGTTTAACAAAAAACAAAGACATTCTAATAATTGAGTTTTCTAAAAACTGGTTGTAGATCATAATAAAGCACCGCCTACCTACTTGTGCCAAAGAAGATCCACAATTGGGACGATCTCACCAACATTTTCCTGTGACAGTCAATCAAGCAGACTTCTTTTACAGTTCTATGGTTTTCAATTTTCAAAAAACAAAAAACTATTTTCAGATATGCAAACCAAACAAACCCGAAGCAACTGCTCTAAAGCGCGAAATCAAGTTCCCATGCTTAAAATTCTGAAAATATAGGATGAAAACCATACATTGATGGGATAGAAACAATGGAACTACATGAACTGCAACAAAAACAGATTCGTCTGCCAATAACAACTCTTTAGGCTTCAGTTTGAGTTAAAGAAGAATGCTCTCGATTTCTTACATCTATCCAGAAATACATATTAGCAACCCAAGAACATATCAAATATCACCCACTTTGTATAAACTCGCTTTTCAATTAGCTCTTTAGTTTCTGCAGAAATGCAGCCTCCGGTTTCCTTACTTGTCAAAAATTACTTCAGAACAACTGCTGTATTTCTAAGGGTGAGATACCTCTGAACATAGTCATTAGGAAATTATCTTATGAGCTTGAAGACCTGTGTTAGCATAACGGAGGGTGGTTCTCGGGTCAGAGTAAGGTGCCTGCATAAAATTTACAACTTCCTTAGCAGTAGGAACAAAGGTGCACAAAGCGATATTTTTCGTAGATTCAAGTTGGTAAAGCAACTTACGGAAGCAATATGCTTCATGAAACCAAGTTAAAAACACATCATTCAATAATTTGTTTATGACAAAAAAATTTATTATATAATCCCCCATGTATCTTTGTATCTAAGCTACTTTAATAAGAGAGCCTTTTAGTGTGACTGTATGTGACATAGATTTTTCAATTATTTATCAATCAGAACAGAGAGTTAATAAAACCTTTTTAAACAAATAAATTACATTGTTTAAATTTTCTTTCTAAATGTTGCACGGTATGGTTTCTCAATGGTTTAAGATGTAGAACTTCACACTATTTTGTTCCCCAACCTTCATCTCCCCTTCCTCTACCCCTCTCTACACTCTCAAATCTTCGCACTTTAGCACTTAAATGTTGCACGGCATGGTTTCTCAATGGTTTAAGATGGAACTACATGAGTGAAATATCTAATTTGAATACTATATTCGACTAAAACATCCAATACCATAATACATACCCATGTATGTCACTCGTTCCCGAGTCCATGTAACATAGGGCCTCATACAGGTTGACAATCACAATATTTCTCTGCTGTAATTGCATAAACATGACAACCATCTTTTTCTCATAGCCTATATGAAGTGTTTGTCCAAGAACTACTTCTTAAACTCATCACAAGTCAAAGTTGCAATGTTCCCAACAATCCTAGTCACAGACTGCTACAACCAAACAAGAAGAAGACAACTATCCTCCTCTTTCTGCACTTCCATGCAGTCCCTCACCTCAAAGCACTTTTCTGTCAGTCCTCGATCCACTTCTCAGCATCAAGTGGATCTGCGGCTCTAGGGAACTTGAAAATTTGGAGTCAAGCATCTATCTTATAAGTGCAGACATAGAATGTTGTCCTGCATCAGAGTTCGAATCTGTAATTCCGTATCAATATGACAAACCCTGCAACCCTCACCACCAACTCCAGGCAACCTATATTTAGTAAGGGAGGACAAGAGAGCCCAGGTAACGAAGACCAAATGATAAGTTTAAACAGCATGGCTGAAACAGATTCATAAACAATTGTTGTAGCCTATTATAGCGCTCTTCAGATGAACTGGAATCACCATATGTTAAGGACCAACTTGGCTATTTGAAAGATATTGGAAAATGTAACAATTAAGTTGGCTATACCCTACTATAAGAATCATAAATCATTGTTTATAAGAAAAAGCAATAATGTGGCAGTAATGCCAGCAAGTAAATAAGAAAAAACTATCGCGTAAATCATTGTTTACTTTCTAAAGTATCAAGTAGTTAGTGGAAATCAAAATTTCTGAATTGGACATATAAATTTCCAAATATAGACCAGCAATGTCAAAGATCAAGCATCCCAAACAATTTTTTCTGAAATAATAATGCACACACACCCATTCATAATAAGTCCAAATGAAGTACATGAACACCACTCTTCTCAATGAAGTATCTACTATTAGACAAATACGCAAACAACCCCTTAAGCAACTAGAAGTGTCAAGTTTGCCTACTTAAACGACCATTTCAAGAATTGAGTATAGCCACATCAATATAAATTAATTCTTCGACCTCCTAACTCATACATACCTTCTATAACGCATGTTGCACATTCTAAATTTCTGAAATTCAACCATGATTGGTACATAATTCATGAGGCAAAATTACTTCCTTGATCTTCATAAACTTTAAGGTCCATGAATCAAACAAAGACTCCAAGGCAAACTAACTAAACTAATCTTCAAAAATTAACTTAGTTGCAACTACTTTATAAACTTCAGCTTTTGTGACAAAATTTGCCAACCTAAGTCCCAGAATTTTAAACAAGTAAACTGATCAACCCTGAATTGTTTGAAATGCAATGCATGTATCTCTATATAAAACCTTTGATAAGTAGCTAAATATGTCTCCACGCACACACAGAGGTAAATTACATAACTGAAACCCTAAATTCCTCCAAATACATTAACAAACACCATGAATCGAAACTCATTCATCAGACAATGCGTACAAATATCATCACCAAAACACAAGTGAAGACTGATTTCATGCTATAACCAAACAAGAAGAGTCCAAAACCTAAAACCCTGTGAAGTAATCAACACATTGAGTAAAATTCAACGAAAATAATCAATTATCAAAAGCAATGCAAGCGAGATTAAGAAGCCAGAACTCACGAGATCGTAGGAGAGACCGTCGTACTCGAACCCCACAAAGTGGTTGCGCCTGGCTCTGATACCATATATTTCTCTCTTCTTTCATATATCTCTTTCTTGTTTATCTCTCTTGTTTATAAGTTGATCCTGTCCTACTTTGTGTTTGTATTTGGTATCAGAGCCATGTCTATAGCTTAAACTTTTTCTGGGTGATCCATTTATGATTACTGCATCTCTATATTCTCTGTTGTTAGATTTATACTGTCTTAATTAAAGTACTCTTAGCACCGTTTGGCAACACCTTCATTACTCCATTGGAGTTCTTTTCTTTGTGAAGAGCTTTGATTATTTAGTTCAATCGTATATTTTATCTGGGTTTTGAGGATAAAAGTCCCTTGAGTTTGTTGGCTGATGAACGGCTGTTTTCTCGGGTTATCTTCCTCAATCTTTGGGTTTAATATATGATTTGATATTAATTGATCTCTGAAGGAAGCTTTAGCGGTGTATTAGATGACTTATATTTTGACAGATTTGCTCACATCTAAATACTCTAGAGAATTTAGTTTTGTATGTATGATTATTTGGTGAGCCCAGACCTTTATCCCTATGTCTATGTCAAGATCTTCTAGTTCTAGATCCCTCATTTCACCTTCTTCTTCTTCTCGCCTTGAATATTTATATGAGTATGACTACCTTGATGAATCAAGCAAAGTCCCTGTCACCGACCTTCCTATGGTTAATCCTTACACAGCTTTTGCTAAACCAACCAATACAGTCAAGAAGACCGTTACCCGTTTGTTCCAAACCCCTCGCCCTTCTTCAGTAAAAGAATATCTGCAAGCTTCTCGATTCGACCAATGTTTCATTCCTGCTACTGAACAGGAACAATTATTTCCCCTCGAGTTACCTTCTGACCTTCCTAGCCAGTGGCAACAACAAGGCTTCACACATCTCCATTTCGGAGTTGTTCGTCTTGCTCTCTCTTTTCATGGACGAAAAGGTCTCCCTGTCACCTCTTGTATTGCTCTGGTTAATACCAGATTTAACCACTATCAGCATGCCTGCATAGCAACTGTCCAAACTACCTTAAATGCTGGCACGGTAGTGTTCACTTTTTTCCCAAACTTCAACATGCCCTTAGCAGATCCACATCTACTTAGTGCCTTGAAAGTCCAGATCCAGATTGGTGGTGCCTCCACTGTCTCTACCACCTATGTTACTACCCTCCACTATCAGATGGCATATCGACTGCAAAATCATGCCATGGATATGTACTTACCATCATCTGCCTCCAATGATGCGCTCCTGCTCGACATAAACACCACCCATCAAGCAACTTGTTCCCATATTCCCAAGCAGCTCTCCAGACCCGAGCTTCTTAAGCTGCTCCCAGAATCATGGGTTACAGCTTATGAGAAAACACATCAACACCCGAAACCAGTTCAGTCCACCAATCCTACTTTCACTACCAAACCTGATGGCTCCGTTGAGATCTCTTTTCCCAAACCAGATACTCCTTCTCCAAGTTCCCTTCCTATATTTTCATCACGTCTCCCCGAGATTAACATGATATCTCCTTCAGCTTTTCAGAATCAAATTCCAATCAGTTCTTTCCAATCCTCTGGAGACCCAGTCTATTTTTTCCAAGACCCTGCCACTGGACACAAGTTTTTTGATGCTTGTGATTGTAATGATTGTCTGTATGACTTTGAGGATGAGCCCAAAAGAAAGAAAAAGTCATCTCAGCAACGTTTAAATGAAAGATATGAAAATGGTGATCCCACTGTAGACCTTCTTGGTGAACCCTCTGGAAAATTTGATTTTTATGTTACCTATGGTAAATCCAGAACACCACAACCTAAGCCTTCTCCTTCAATTTGTAAACCACCCTATAAACCATGCACTCCAAAACCATCACCACCACCGACTCAACCTGCATCTATTCCCTGCTACATGTTTTCTCCTTCCTCATCCTGGACGGAAACAGACTTTCCTCCTCTTTCCTACCATGATCCTCAAGAAAAAACAACTCATCACCACAAGATCCCAGACCCCCATGTCATCCACTCAGACGGATCTACCAAATCTGTCACCACCGCCGAAGCGGCTATTAATTGGCAATCTGCCAATGCCCTGGCCCAGAACAAAATCTTGCAAAAGATTTCACACTCCCAACAGTCTTTGGAAAACACTTTCCACCGAAAGCTCACCTCTTTGGAACTCCTTATCAATGATCTCCAGCAAAAAATGCAAGGTCTTCATGGTGAACTTCTCCAGATGGCCTACTTGAACCAAACCTTCACTTCATCCTTTCTCCACAAAGATGCTGAAATGAAACACTTGAAAATACAACTACAGTCCTTGCAGGCTCAACAAACCCAAAGACAGCTCAGTCCTTCTGATTTCTTTGGCTCCTCACCCCTTTTCCCTACTTATACATCCCAACCTATGTCCCAACCTTTATATGTTGCACCACCTGAACACCCTAGCCTATTTTCCTCTCCTTCCTTACTTCCCTCCTTACCACACTTACAGATCAGAAAACCTTCGGTTCCACCACCACCTCCAAGCACCTCTACACCACATGTATCCCTTGTCTCAGAACCTATTCTTGCCTCATCCTTACAACCTTTAATACCTACACCTTCTACATCTTCTGATCCCAAAGGCAAATCTCCAGTTCAATTCATGCTCCAGCCTGAAGATTCTCAACTCCATAATCCCATCTCAGAAATTTTACTAAAATTGGCTAACCTCCCCCAAGGTCAATCTGATTCTGACTCTGTGGCTGAAACTGTCGAAGCACACTCTGCCTCCTTTATCCATATGGTTGATCCCAACCCTCAGTATCCCCCTGATGCTGATCCTATTGTTGAAGAAGTTGAGGATCCTCCTCCTCCGATACATCCCCAGCAAAATTTTCCATCTCAGACCCAATCTCATAATGGGTTTTCTATTGATGAAATCCCCCATTCCAAATGGTTGGACAAGTTCTATGAGATCCATGCTTGGTGCACTGCAGAGATGCTTGCTCCCAATGCTGAACTTCGCTCAGTCCTGACTCGTTGTGTGGCAAAATTCCTTGGTCGCCTCCGCCAATGGTACCTAGCTCTAGGAGAGTACATACACCTCCAGCTTGTTCAGCTACCAACTATGTTTGCCTTCATTGATGTCTTACACAATGAATTTCTTGGTTCCTCTGATGGCCTGCTCAACGTTGTTCGTGAAGAATTCATGAGTATGAGGTGCTGTTCATTTAAGCGTAAAGATTTGGAGACCCATTTTCTTCGAATGTCCCAACGATTCTATGTTCTTGGTGGTATTGATGATGTTAATCTTAAACAATCTTTTCTCAACTCACTTCCAGAACCTCTTGGAAATGAAACATTCAGACTTCTTCAAACCAAAAACATGGCCTTGAACAACACATCCCTTGGTTCCATTTACCAACATGTTCTCCAATCCCTTGAGAAGCTCTGCAACCACCAGAAGTTCCTTAAAGAACTTCATGAACAAGGAAAGCTTCTGGGAAAAGCTTGTGATCGATCTGATCTCCTCATCAAGTGCAAATCCGACAAATCTTGTTCCTGCACTCCTTCTACAAAGAAAACTAAGAAATTTAAGAAGTGGAAAACCCAGAGATCCTCTTCTTTCCCCAAGTTTTCTAGACGGAAGAAATGGCGATTCTTTCGCAAAAAACCTGTTCGTGGCAAGCGCAAATCTGACAGATGTTAAATTTGTAGACAACCAGGCCACTATGCCAGACAATGCCCAAACAAAGCTGCTAGAGAAAATACATAAGTGCCCTTAGATTATGTCAGCCATGACATCAGACTATCATAAGTGCCCTCGGCCCTTACCAGAAACCCTAATGACGTCGCCGACGGGCTTGGCGTTCTCATTCGCGGCCGGTTCCCCCTTGTTCTCTTCCTCTCCTGCGCTCACCGACTGCTTCTTTTCTCTAGATTTCCTCTTCCCTCGTCCTTCTCTTCATCCACTTCTCTAAGCTTCATCTTCTTCCTCCTCCTCCGACTACGCTGGCCGTCTTCATCATCGGCAGCGGCGGTGACGGCGGCGCCCTCCGTGGTGGCGATGACGCGTCGTCGTCGTCGCTGGTGGCGAGCTGTGCGAAGCGTCTGTAGCCCATGGGGTGCGCTGTGTTGTTAACTTGTGTTTGGTGTGAGCTTTGAAATGAATTGGCGAGAGAGTTTTGGGAGATGGATTTGAGAACCTATCACGATTTCATGGCCGATTCGAGAGGGTATGAAAAGATTCACCTCCAAACCTTACCCTAGGAATGGAGTTTGTCGGCAGAGAAGAGAGGCGAGTGTTCTTGAGTGAGTTTTGGGAATTTTTTTTCTTTTCTCAGAAATATGTTCAGAACAAGTCTTCAATTAAATGTTATCTACAGTGCCAAAAACACAAAGAACATCATTTTGATGTTCTCATTTTTCAGTCAAATGAGGGTGATTTTTTTACTGTACATGAAAATAAAATTGGAGTTTTCACTACCAAACATGTTTTTGTTCTCAATTCGAGAACAAAAAACAAAAACAAGAGCAAAAACCACATATCCAAACGCACCCATAGGGACAATCCGGACATAACAGGATCGTTGATTAAATTTGAAATGGGAATAATTCAGGCATAGGGGCTTAATTAATAGTTGATTAATTTCAATAGTAGATGGGATTTACTTAAATTAACCCTTATTTTGCTCTTGGTTAGCTTGCTTCCATTTTGATAGGTTAAACAATGCTTTCGTGGAGGCCTTCGACGAACCTTGTGAAACCGGCAGGTCTCAGGATGGTTCGTCCGCTCCCCTGTGTTATTGTCAATGTTTTCCGGCATCTTCGTAAAGAGGTCAATATTGGGCACTATTCCGCAATCGATCAACGTTCTTTGTCGTCAATGTACAAGATAGCGATAGCCATGGCGCTCTAGAAAACTACAGTAACATACAACTTTGCATTATACACTGCAATGCTTATTCCATGTTATCCACATTTGTTTTGTTTTTTTGACAACCGGTACCTTTTTCTTTTCTATTTCTTGGTCCTTATTCTTGGTAGTGATTACTATTCAACAAATCAAATTCCAGGGCATACCAAGCTTATTAAGACCTACAAAAAAAATCATAGAATACACCAAACTATCAACACTATTTAGACACTAGAGAGCATAAATAATGGTTTGTATTCTAGACCATAGAAGAAATCAGAGAATTTCTAGAAGAAAACATGCATACATTGACATTTTTTTTAACAGAGTCGAGGAATAAAATTTCATGCTATAGATGTTAATCAAAAGATGACACACACCAGAAAGTAAATTTGTGTCTTCTGAAATTAAATCTCACGGAAATAGATCAAGATGGACACTCGTATCCAGCTGGCCCAGTGTGAGATCGATAGATGTCGACATACACTAGAAAAAAAAAAAAAAAAATAGGCTTCAAGATGTATGAAACCAAACCAAAATCGAGTTTTCAAGGCAACCAAACCAACTCAGAAAATATAATTTTCTCTAAATTTGCTTTTCAGGTCACAAAAGAAGACGCTACGAAAATATTCATAGGCACATCAAAGACGAGTATATATAAGAACAAAAGAATAAAACCACCTCGTAAATTTACTAGAAGCTTCATGTTTTAGAAAAATAATCTATCACTCGAATAAAGATAAGAGATACATCAGCATCAAATTGTGGTTACGACAATGAAATGCACATCATAGTAAACATCAACTTACAATTATAAATCTGCAAAGGCGCCTACATTTTGGAAAGGAGGTAAAAAAATAAACAATAAAGAGCAGAATGATACAAATACATAATTATTAAATCATTGTATTTACTGTCCCATGTACATAAATTTCAATGAATACTGTATATTAGAGTTAAAATACATTGTGAGTGGAAAAAAAAAAGACAAATACATGGTGAAGCATCCGATGATAGACTGAAAAACCTCTAGACAAGTGATGACGAGTATTGTGCAGAATCTCCTACTCATAAGGGCAAAATATAACTTGTGTTGTCCGAATACAAACTGGTCCACAATTTCAAAGTTACGATCATCTCCTTGCATGAATAATACATCAAGGCGACGATCAAGTTTGCATAAATAAAATGCTAGAATCTGGGCACGGATTACCAGCTATGTCGCTCGTTACCTAGAAACCACAAACAATTCTTGTTCTCGCTGGTAACCGAAGATAATGATTTTGCCATAGATGTAGAAAGAGCTGAACTGTTTCAATGGGGAGTATAAATCAGTATTAAATTTTACAAGAGTCACGGATGATAGGACAAGACATATATTGAAGCAAATATTTTCAAGAATTAACTAAAAAACAAATACTGTATCGAATATAATAAAGATGATTGAGAAAAAATTAACATGCATGAAAGACTTGTAAAAATCTAAAATACACACAAAAAACAAATAACAAATAACAAAATAAAAATTAGTAGAACAACTAACTTGAATAGGTGGAGAGATGTAGACAGAGATTCATTTCTCTTTCCTTAATACACTAAAAAAGAAATTTGTGACTTCTGAAAATAAATCTCACGGTCAAGAGATTTAAGTTATGTAGTTTAACTTCTCCTAATAGCATGACAAAGGCATCATTATAGATTCACATGCACATCAGTGATGAGTATATATAATAACAAAACAAAAGAATAAAACCACAGCGTCAATTTACTAGAAACTTCATGTTTTAGAAAAATAAACCATCAATGACTGCACATCATAGATTCATAGTAAACATCAACTTGCAATTATAAATCTGCAAAGGCGCCTACATTTTGGACAGGAAGTTAAAAAAGAATAAAGAGCAGAATGATAAAGCACATACATAATTATTAAATCAATATAATTACTGTCCCAGGTACATAAATTTCAATGAATGCTGCATATTAGAGTTAAATACACAGTAAGAGAAAAAAAAGACACCTACATGATGAAGCATCCGATATGAGCTGAAAGAGGTCTGGACTATTTCTTTCCGTCGCAACTCTTTCCCGTAAGTTCTTTTCCCAACAAGTAAACCTAGAAATTATGGAAACAGAAATAGTACTTGAGACAGAGACTTTGATAGCTGAAACATTTTTCTTTTGCGATAACATTACAATTAGAAGGACAAAGAACAAAGACATATACTAAAGAAAATTTCAAATAATAAATAAAAGGGGAGAAATAAACATGTGTCATTCTAAAAACATAAGCTGGTAAATAGTAGTGAAAAAAATGAACTGCACGAGGACTGAGGAGTCATAGAGTCCTACACCCCTTTGAATAAAAAGTTGTTAGATACAAAACACTTATAAATCTGCAAATAAATTAGTATAGTACTCAAATATCAATCAACAATTTCAAAAACAAAATTGAAAATGAATGTGACCCAAACAAGATCCTAGGAAATTTTAACTTTTTAAGAATCAAACATGTGAAACAAAATGAAAAAAAGAAAAAGAAAAAGAAAAAACATTAACATACTACTTATTAATATGATAAAAAGATTTGAAGCTAGAAGTTTAGTTTTATGACGTAGGAGTGGTAAACATAGCCCGAGCATCTCCTAAAAGGCACTATATGCGAGTATGAACAATAGATTTGAAGTTCGAAGATTACTTATATAAATGTCAGAGTGGGGGACATAGCTCAGAGCTACTCCAAAATATGAAAAATAACAAAAGATCAAAGATCTAATTTCACTCTATAATAAATATATACATAGAAAAAATAAACGGAGATCTACATAAATATGAAAAAAGCAAAACAATATTTTTTTTTATTATTTATCTCGGCACACAATTTTGTAAGCCTGAAGGCCCTTAACTATACACCGGTACTACATCTTATAACAAAATGAAATATGGTCTTATTTCGTGCCGTATGCAACTGTTTATTTTGTTACTTGCTTGTCTTCTTTCATTTATAAATTTATTTTCATGTAATAGAATAAAAGTGGTGCAAAATAGATCATACAACATTAAAACATGATAACATTTATGATAACAATACATATATCAAAGGGTTTAGATGAAGAAGAAAGGCCCCAACAGTTGAAGCCCACAGACTGGCACATCATGTATAGCCAGCAGATTGTGTGTGAGAGAGAGAGGAGTAAATGAAAATGTATTTGATTATATTGAGATGGAGAGGGAATAGAGGTATATATATATAGAGGGGAGAAATGTATTTTATTACTATTATTCGTTCAACAAGCATACACTTAACTTTTACTTTGTATAATGTATATAATCTGGAAAAAAACACAACCAAACAAATTTCTGGGTTTTGTCTCTAAAAATTGTTTTGTAATTTTTTAAATGAGAATGCTTCTGTTTTGATTCACCCAAGAGTATATTTGAAACAATTTTTTTAAATGAGAATGCTTCTGTTTTGATTTTCCCAAGAGTATATTTGAAACAACCAAACAAATTTTTTAAATGGCCATACTTTTTTTTATTCTAAAAGAGGATAAATTACAGTTTCACCCCTCTTGTTTGGATAATTAAACTTTCCCCCTTGTAAGTCATTTTTGGTGATCGAGAAATTGAAATTACCTATTTACCCATCATATTATATTACAATTTTATTTCAAAAATATCTTAAATATGTATTTACCAATTTGACCTTCTAAATAAACTATAGTCAAACTAACCTAACCCTACCCAATTCATTAATCTAACCTTACCCAACTCATTAACCTAACCCTAACTTTCCTCTCATTTAGGCTCCGTTTGGATTGACTTTTTTAAACGTTGTTTTTGGCTTCCTGAAGGGAAAAACTGTTTTGACAATGTTTGACAAAATTTATAGAAGAGTTTTTGAGTCTTGGAAGAACGTTTATAAGAAACTAGGGGGTACTTGTTTCTCAAAACAACTTTTGCTTCTCTTTTTCTTCTAAAAAAGACAGAACAAAAATTATGTCAAACGAGGCCTAAGTCTCATACAAAGAGAGAGAGACTTGATTTCTCATCTTCAAATCATATCTTTATGATTCATTGAATCTATACCTATTTATTTCTCCACTGTGTGCATACACATATATACTTATGTATATATATAGGAAAATATATACCAAAGATGGAATAATATGAAAATTAAAACCCTAATGTACATATATATATATATGAGTATATGGAAATTAGGCATATATATATATATATATGTGTGTACATATATATAATATACTCAATTTTTCTTCTTCTTCCTTGCTGCAGCCGCCATCCTCCTCCTCCTCCTCTTTGCTTGTGCGTGTAATGGCGGTGTATTGAAATCCAAGTTTGGAAAAAGGTGAGAAAAGTGGAGACGATGAGACATGATGAAGCTAGGGTTAGGGTTAAGGTTAAGAATTGGTGATATGGGGGTTAGGGTTAGGTTTAACATTATTATAATCCGAAATTGGTAAATTCGATTAGTGTAAATAAGATTGATGATTTTTTTTTTTTTGGTAAATTTGATTATTGTAAATTAGATATATATTTTTTAGTAAATTTGATTATTGCAGAATTTTTTCTTTTGGAAAAATTTAGTTATAGTAAACTAGAATTATAAAAAAAAAAAATTGATAAATTGATTTATGGTAAATTAGATTTATTTTTTTGGTAAATATTTTTTTAGAAAACATTATCACTTTTTTATTATCTAAAAAAATAAAAATACCATTCATATACATGGGCATTTTTGCCAATTGCAAAGCTTAAATTGAGGGATAAAAGGGTCTTTTCACTCACTGAATGGTAATATAATCATTTCCTCTCCAAAAATGTGTTTGATCGGAGTTAATTGCGTCGGACTTGGGGGAAGTGAAACCAAAAACCAAATTATAAGGGATCAAACTATAATTATTCAAAACAAGAGAGAGGAAAGTATAATATGTTCAAACAAGTGGGGGTGAAACTGTAATTTACACCCTTTAAAAAATAGAAACTCTTATTTTGACTTCTTTTCAAAGCAATCATTTATTCTTGGGACTCTTCATTCATCTCTTTGTTGGGCTTTTTCTTGCGCGACCCACTCCAATTGATTTCGGCCCTCATTTATTGGGGTGTCCTGTTGGGGTTCCATACCTCCAAGTTAGGTTAAGTTATTTAGATTTTTTAGTTTATGATATCTGGGGATAAAACATCAACGTTAACATCATTGGAAGTAGAATTGTCGTTTCATTCTTTCAAGTTTTCAAGAGGGACTGCAACAATGGATTCGGTGCCAGTACTAAAAATTAGACGGTGGCAAGGAGCAGTGACTGTGACTCAATTATCATCAACCATCAAAGGCCCGTAAAGAGAGAGAGTGATAAGTTAAATACTTGGGGGACATTTTTGGAATGTAGAATATAAACTTTTTAGGTTAACGTTGACCATTAATTGACTAACAAAAAATTTTAAAAATAATATCAATCTCAAATAATTTTTTAAAATAGGACTAATATGAAATTTATCCAAAGTACTAGGATTTGAGTTAAAAAAAATCACTTATGGAGAATGGAAAAATAAATAAATACCTATCGTGGAATCTGTCTTGCAGGAGTTGACAAAAATACAAAACATCTGCAGGCATGCCAGTTATGCTATTGCCGAACAATCGCAAGTTTGTTGTAGTCTTCAACTCACGTTAGTGACCGAACATTTCGTCTTCACAACTAATCTATAATAGAAATGTTTCATTAATCTCAAATGTCATAAATTGGAAAGACATGAAACATAAAATATAGGTTGGATGTCATATTACCTCGAGTTATCACCCGACATCATAATATCCCTTTTCCAAAGAGTGCTTCCGAGTAAGCTCCAGTCAAGGTTGTGGTCGTGCAAGGCTAGTATAGTCAAGGTTATTACTATAAAAAATGACGCCTAAATTCTAGTCATCTAATCAAACTTTATACTAATACCTTATGAGTATCTTAGCTTGTTTAATTAGGACCTTGAAAGTCTTAGAAAAATAGGTTACATCCTCAAATGTTTGAAGCTCGCCTTCAAAGAGGACTCTTCTGTTAACCTAGTCTGAAAGAGTTTCAATAGATTCTCGTGGTTGCAACTCGTGGTTGCAAAGTAAATTTCCCCTATGGGATTTCATGGCGTTTACCTCAACAATCATAATCGGCGTACTGGTTATCAAAAGTGGACCAGTATTGCCCATGACATCTAACTCATATCTAAGTCCTCCATTGAAATTGTTACCAGCAACAACCATATTCCTGTCCAGCAAAATAAAAATAAAATAAATAGTGCATTTAATATCAAGAGCAAAATGTCCGACTCCAAATAATGTAATACCTACCCAATCAAACTCTCTAAAGCTACAGTATAGTAAATTAACAATTACTCAAAATAGATTTTGTCAAAAGTAGGAAAGGAAATAATATATATATATAAATATATATGTATGTCTGTCTATATGCATATATTCATTCACTTGTTATTCACTTTTGATAAGGTGCAACCATAATTAAGGAACTCATCTTATCTACTTCTATTAGATGCTTTCACAAAATGTACACATAGATATATATAATATAAGAATTTCGAGAGTGCTGACGAAGCCGTTGAGAGACGAGAGAGCAGGCTGAAAAAGAGGCTTCGTGTCTCACAGACAGTGAGGAGAGAAAGTCACACTGAGAGACGGGTACCCGTAGTTGATCGGCAACCTACCCGCATTTTCTACCACCCTCGTTTAACCCAAACCAGTTACTTACCCATTATCCAAAATTTGAGGGCGGGTTGATGGGTTTGGTAAATTTTGTCACCACTAATTGAGGAGCTACACAAGCCTTGTATAAACATATATAAGGGGTTCAAAATAATTATTTATTACTATTCCAAAATAATTAAGGGGTTCTTTGGTTTTAAAGGGATTTGGATAAAAGTATTGAGTAATAGATTTGAAGTTTCGAACATTATTTTTCTTATGTAAGAGTGGTAGACATAGCCCAGAGCAATTCCAAAATATGAATAAAAATATTAAAGATCTAATTTCCCTATATAATAAATATATACATAGGAAAAATCAACCGAGATCTACATATAAACATATATATATATATGAAAAAGCCAAGACAATATACTGGAATGGAATAAGAAAGAAAGGAAAAAGGCAACTTCATTCATCATTGTGTTCTGAAGGGTTTAGATCTACCTGTATAGTTCATTTCACAGATGGAAGAAGAAGGGCCCCAACAGTTGAAGCCCAAATACTGGCACATCATGTATATCTAGCAGATTGAGAGAGAGAGAAGTAAATGAAAATGTATTTGCCTACATTGAGATGGAGAGGGAACGTGTATATATATATAGAAGGGAGAGACCTGTATATATGTATTGGTTTACTGAGTGCCTCTTTGGCAATCAGTGGATGATGTTGGTTTTTTATTTTGGTTTGATTTGATTTGGTACACAAATAAATTTTATTTTCTTTCATTTATTACAACTTAATTCTAATTTAAATCTCAATTTCAAGCTAAATTTAATTTATAACTATATATCTCTCTATATATCACTATATATGTATATGATCATATATACGTAGTTATTTATACATATATAATTATATATACGTACATATATATATCACTATATATAATTATAATCATATATACTATATAAACAAGCGATAGAGACATGAGAGTAAAAGGCTAGAACAACTATGACTTGTGCAGTGAGTTTTGAAATCCTGAGAATATATATCACTATATATATATATATTTTGTTCAAAATATATATATTGTTTTCATAATTTGTGATTTATTTATGAATATATTAATTAGGATTGAATTTTATGATTTAAATCAAACTAAAATTTAATACCAAGTTAATTGATTTACAAATTAAATAATTAGAACTTATAAAAAAAATTAACATTTGAGAGTATATTTAGTTTAATACATTAAAGATAAATGACATAATTAATATTCTAACTAAAAGAAATAATATTTTTGTAATTTAAAGAATTAAGAAATATATTAGTAAGGATAAGATTAAAGGTAATGTGAAAATATAAAAAGTTTGGACGGTAAAAGGATAAAAAAATTTGAGAGCAAGTCCATGATGCAAAAAAATAAAAGTTAAGGGGGATATAATTAGTTGAGGGGTATAGTAGAAAAAGAGAATAAACTTGAGGGTAATTTTAAATAATTTACCCTATATAGTACACCTAAATCTCTCTACAGATTTCATCGGAACCAAAATTAGGTTGGCCCCACAGGAGCGGAGCCAGAAAAGACACTTAGGGCATGTTTGGTAGAGCTGTGTTTGTGTTTGTGTTTGTGTTGAAATAAACAAAAAACACGTTTTTTGTTTTTTTGTTTATTCATCCAAAAACAGAAGTATGTTTGGTAGGGATGTTTTTTGGGTTGAAATTGAAAAATTAAAAATCAATAATTAAAAATTAAAAATATAAATAATAAATAAAATAAAATATAATAATAATAAAAAATGAATACAATAATAAAAAATAAATATAATAATAAAAAATGGACTAAATAATAAATAATAATAATAAATTAATAAAATAAATAATAAATTACATAAAACATATTTTAAAATATAATAAAAATAACAAATAATAAACAAAATGAAATAAATAATAATAAATAAATATAATAATAAATAATAAGTAAATATAATAACAAATAAATACTTCATAATAATAATAAAAAATGAGTATAATAATAATAAATTAATATTAAATTAATAAAATATATTTTTAAATAATTAAAAATGAATAAATAATTTATAAATAAAATGAATTAAATAATAAATAAATAAATAAAATATATTTATAAATTAATATATAAATTAATAAATACTAATTTAATAATATAAATAATAAATATAATATAATATAATAATAATAATAAATGAATACAATAATAATAAATAATAATAATAAATTAATAAAATAAATAATAAATTACATAAAACATATTTAAACATATAATAAAAATAATAAATAATAAACAAAAAGAAATAAGTAATAATAAATAAATATAATAATAAATAATAAGTAAATATAATAACAAATAAATACTTCATAATAATAATAAAAAATGAGTATAATAATAATAAATTAATATTAAATTAATAAAATATATTTTTAAATAATTAAAAATGAATAAATAATTTATAAATAAAATGAATTAAATAATGAATTAATAATAAATAAATAAATAGAATATATTTATAAATTAATATATAAATTAATAAATAATAATTTAATAATATAAATAATAAAATATATTATAAAGTAAAAAAGTGTAAGTGATAAACACCCCAATAAACACCAAATTCATGTTTATTCTCATATGCCTAAAATTTGCCTAAAGTGAAAAAGTGTTTTTAAACACACATATCCCAAAAACACTAACCAAACAAGTTTATAAACACAAAACACATAAACAAACACAAAAACACCCCAACCAAACAGGCCCTTAGGGGGCAATCCAATTTATTATGAATTTATTTGTAAAATATGTATTTTTGTAGGTTACCAAAAGGATTTCTTTTCAAAATTTTGAGAGGGCCATGTTTATTTTTTTATGAATTCATGTAAAATATATATATATATTTGGGGTACTAAGACTTACTTAATTTCTAAATAGAGTGTTGATAGTCTGGTGTATTATACAAATTTTTTGTTCGTCTCTTGATAAGCTTGGTAAGCCCTTGAATATGACTTGGTGAATAGTGATGATAAACACATCTTATGGTTGGATTGGGCCACTCTTGTAAATGAGAAGAAGTAAGGAAAATAATTGAAAATGGTACCAGTTGTCCAAGAAAAAAAAAAACTTGTGCTTAACATGGAGTAAGCATTGTAGTGTACAATGCAAAGTATTAGTTTTCTAGAGTAAACAAAAGCCTCCATTGTATTGTGTTTACAGACTCCAATAAAAATAAAAGAAGGTAATTTTCACTACTTGAATCCAATAAAGTTGTAAAATAAACTTCGAAAGCAAGGAAAATATCACAAACATAATGAAACACACATCCATTATATGGCCAAGCAGTCAATTATTAGTCTGAATTGGTCGCACATGTAAAATGATTATTAGTGAACAGTTCCAGTGACGTATTATGTGTGAGTCTTGTTGCTCACTGAGTACTACAAACTCTCACCGATATTATAATACAAATTGAGGAACAATATTTCTGCTTAGCATTATAACATCAATCGGCTCTCATGAAATTGTTGATATTTGCAGCAAGTTTTTTTTTTTTTTTTCCAGTTAATGCTCGAATTTTCAAATTTTGATTTTCAGTTGTTATATTTATTTTTTATTTTTTAAAAAACAATTAGTCACATATTCAAATATTATTGTACCACATCCTCTCTATTGTCCATATAAAAATATTGTGTGTGTATATATATGTACTTAATTAAATCAACAAAACACATCTTTTGTAACTTAATGACTATTATGTAATTTTGCTTCCTGATTTTCATATGTAATTACATTGAAATGTTATTGCAATCCCTCAATTTCACTTCAAACTCCCTCTTGTGTTTATGATTTTTGTATGTATATAGAGTATACTTAAAATAGACATAGTTGTATCTTCAACTCTGTTTTAGGGGTGCTGAGTTCTGATAACGTAAGAGTCCATGCATGGTTTCACAGAGCATGTCGTAACTTTGTAATAGACATAGCTGTAGCTTCAGCTCTGCATTGAAAATGGTGAGTCCCGCTAAACCATATCACCTCACACACATTTACACATACGCTTGCGTATATGCCAAAAGATATTCCAAAAATTATTTGTTGATCCAATAAGGAACCATATCCTCTACGTTAATGGAGATTGAATCAAAAGGTGGAGGATGACTATGCAAGATAAAGACAGGACAGTAAAAGCCTGGAACAACTCTTTGGCTTGTGCAGTGAATTATGATCTAATGAGAACATATATATATATATATATATATATAGTACACCTCTATCTTTCTAAGGATTTCATGGGAACCAAAAATAGGTGTGCCCAACCCCAAATACTATGAAACAACAAAGAATTATCCATGTAGCACATAAATGAACCTACTTATGAGTTCTGCTAACGTGATAGTCCATGCATAGTTTCAAACATGCCATAACTTTGTAACAAACATAGCTGTAGCTTTAGCTCTGCATTGAAATTTGAAAATGACCACATCACCTCTCACACATTTACACATACGCTTGCTATATAATTATATATACCAAAAGATATTCCATAAAATTATTTGTCGATCCAATAGGGAACCGAATCCTCTACGTTGATGGAGATTGAATAAGAAGGTAGGATGACGATACAAGATAGAGAGAGGAGAGTATAAGCAACATATCGAGACAGGAGAGTAAAAGCCTGGAACAGCTTTTTCGCTTGTGCAGTGAGTTGTGATTTCATGAGAATATATATATATCTATATATATATATACTACGAAAAAGCAGTGCTATGCACGTGGTGAGTAGCCTATAATAAATAAATTGAGTATAAAAATAATAAAATAAATACATAACTATATATATATATATATATCAAAAAGTAGTAGAAGTAGAATGCCACTCAAAATTTAATCTTTTTTTTTCATAACAAAATTTTAATTTATTTTTTGATAAAAAGAGAATTTTCACAAAAATATTAACTAAATCTTATTCGTTATGTCAAGTTATGAGAATGGTATTTAACGAACAACAATATTACTCTTTACCTACCATATAGAAAGAGAAATAGAAGAAAAGAAATGAAAGACAAATTTAATACTATATTGAATAAAAAATAATATAGAAGGCATAAATATTCAATATTTTATAAATTATTCCTTACCTTCCAATAGAATTCTTCAACAACCAAATCATATCTGAAAAAATACATAATCAAACTTGAAAAGAATACACATATTATTACACTAAGCTTCATGCATGAAAAATAAATCCAACATATATGTTTTTTAACTTTTCTAATCATACATAAACAATAACATACTTACATGGGTTAATAGCAAAAAACCCCTTCAACTATATCATCTCTTTAACTAAATTTTCTGGTGTGCACAAAACTCCCCTGAATTATACTTTTTGTGCTGAAAACCCCCTCAAACTATAATTTTTCTTGCATAGTTATAACACCATTAAGTGAAATTGCACTGAGATCCCCTGAAATTCTTGTTAATTTCGCTCGCCCCATGAAATTTTATTTTTCTTGCAATGACACCCCCCTTGAAGGGGTGAAATGACCGAAATGCCCTTATTTTTTCTCCCCTATTTCATGAAATAAATATCTAGGTGGTGAAATTACCTTCATGCCCCAAGATTAGAACCTTGTAATAATTGGGAATATTTCCAAATATTTTTTTCAAAATAAAAGTTAAAGAAAAGAGGTTGGAAATATTTCAAAACTTTTAAATAATAATAATAACTAGTTAATATGTATTATTTGAAGTGTAACTTTAATGAATATTTCAAAAGATATAGAGTAAGGAGTTATAAATATTTTCATATTTTTTTTAAAATTAATTAATTAATATATATTAATTAAAACGTAACTCTAATGGATATTTCATAAAATATGGAGTAAAGATATAAGACAAATATATTTCGGCAAGCAACAAGTATTAACCCTTTAAAATAAGATTGTCAATAACTTGTAACCTCTGGATTCATTTAAAATTGAATGGTCTAGTTTTTCGAATATTTATCAAGATGGAAATTGCAGGTTGATAATTTATTTCTTAGTTTTCATTCAAAATTTTATTTTTGAATGAGTTTTTTTCTTGTAAGTATTATTATTATTAGTTACATAAATGTCTTTCATCAAGCAACAAGCCACAATCATTATAGAGAATCTCATATGGCCAAATTTTGTTCAAAATATTTTCCTTAAATGAAGTTGGAGCCTTACTAGAAGCAGTGTGTGACATAGAAATTCAAGTGAGTGGCAAAATTGTTACCTTAAAGTTTCAGTGTATATATGTGGTCGTAAAAAATTAGTTCTTAGAAAGTGAATATTTATTAGGTTGAAGATTTGGAATAGGAAGTCACAAAATTTATTCTTAACGATTAACACTTGTTGCTTGCCGAAATATATCTGTCTTATATATTTACTCCATATTTTATGAAATATCCATTAGAGTTACATTTTAATTAATGTATATTAATTAATTAATATTTTTTTAAAAATATGAAAATATTTATAATCCCTTACTCTATATCTTTTGAAATATTCATTAGAGTTACACTTCAAGTAATGCATATTAATTAGTTATTATTATTTAAAAGTTTTGAAATATTTTCAACCTCTTTTCTTTAACTTTTATTTTGAAAAAAATATTTGGAAATATCCCCAAATATTATAGGGTTCTAATCTTGGGGCATGGAGGTAATTTCACCACCTAGATATTTATCTCACGAAATAGGGGAGACAAAAAAAGGGCATTCCGGTCATTTCACCCCTTCAAGGGGGTATCATTGCAAGGAAAATGAAATTTCCGGGCGCGATCAAAATTAACAGGAACTTCAGGGGATCCCAGTGCAATTTCACTTAACGGTGTTATAACTGTGCAGAAAAACTATAGTTTGGGAAAATTTTCAACACAAAAAATAATTCAGGGAGGTTTAGTTAGAGAGAGGGTATAGTTCAGGTTTTTTTTTTATTTTTTATTAACCCTACTTACATTTGATTTTGAATAATTTCATGTCACCATGTACTTTTTATCTTCGCTAATCATTATATATTTTGGGCACAATTTTTATAAACAACTCTATGGAAGTAATATATGAAAAAATCAAGAAATCGTTTTTTTTCTTGATAGAGCAATTTATATAGACACCTTAATTAATGAAATGAGATGATATATAGAGTTTTACGTTTGTTTTTAATGCACGTTTAGTAAAATATTAAATTGTTTAAGAATATCAATCATCATGAATGGTAGAAATATCAAAGAATTATAATCGTTCAACTTTGGTGAATTATAAATGAGATGATATATGGAGTACGCAATTAATGTTTTTTTTTTAATTCACATTTAATAAAATTGTTTAAGAATATCAATCATGATGGGAATAGTAGAAATATCAAGAGTTCAAGAGTTATAACCGTTCAACTTTGGTGAACTATAAGGTAATAAATATCATTCGTATTTTTAATGTATTTAATAATTTATTTTGGTATATAAAAGTATTAAACACATAAATTACAATAATTTTGTGAATAAAATCACATTTAATAGAATGAAAAGCATACCAAAATTAATTAAACATTATGAATTGAGAGATATAGTATAAAAATGTACACAAAACCAAGTAAAATTTTATGAAACGTATATGTACTTGGTAATTGGTTTGGTAACATAAAAAAATTTAGACCTCTTTGGCAACTCACTACATTGTGTTATTCCAATTATTCAATAATAAATAGCATTCCATTTGTATTAGTGATATTGAAAATTGTATGAAACACTTTTGGTTTCTTAAGAGAACATTAAATTAAAATTAAAATAATTGAATGAGTCTTAGTGATAATAAAATTTGTACAGACTTTTTGGTTTCTTGACATTACCACTTTAAATTAAAATTAAAATAACAATAATAACACCACTTAATTAAAATTATTGGAATGACAGAATGCATACAATTTCTATTAAACCCTTACACTTTAAATACTGATGCATTTTAACTTAAAAAGTTTATATTTAAAAGGTGATATATATGTGTAAAAATATTATAAATGGATTATACTTTTATAAGTAATACCAATAATAAAAATTATAAGTAATTATTTTTATTTATATATATATATATATATATAAATTGTGTACTTTTGAGTGGCTCTATGTTAGTAGTTATTATTAGCGCATTAAATATATAATTAATTAAATTTTATTTTTATGTTACAAGTTTAATTTAAAGCAATAATCTTTGATGTAAAAATAGTAAAAAATGTATATATATATATATATGTATATTAGGATATATACAACAAATATTTTTAATAGGGTGAGAAAGTAAAATGTTATAACTTATAATCACTATAACCCTCAAATTATTAATAATCATTATAACACTTAAATAATTAGTAATATGCATATTTGTTTCATACAATAATGGTGTTTGGAACTAAAGAGTTATAAGTTTAAAACATTATATATAGTTGAATATAAACAATACATTTATTAAGCGGGGTGAGAAACTAAGAGCAGCCGGAGTGCAGTGATTTTAGCCAGCTAGTAACCTTATTTGGCGAGCGGGAATGTATGGAGTGCGGCTGGCCAAAGATGGCCCTCACACACAGCATAGCAAGCGGACTTGCCAAATTTGGCGAGCCCTTTGGCAAGGCAAAATGGTGGGAAGAAGTTCGGGCAATATAAAGGAAAGGGCTTGTATCTACACACACATATATATACACCCACATACATGTATCCCGCATGAAAATTAAAGAAATTGGGGGGAAATATATATATACACACATCACATAAATTGGGGCAAAGAAATTATGTATAGACATATATACTCACATCCATATACACAAATATATACACATACCACGACTTGGACTCGAATTATTGGGAAGATGAGATTTGAAGAGTTCTCAGGTGAGTAGGTTAGGTTAATGGAATGTTGAGCTTTGATTTGGATGGAAGAAGAAGTGCTCGGGAGAAGACGGACCATATTTCATTTTTGGGTTTCTTTTAAAACTTGTATGTATAATATAGTTTTATCTTATTTTTTATAGGAAATTTCCTTTTAAGCCCCTCCCTCTTTGTTATTTTTACTCTCTTAGACTTTGTACCACACCATGGTCTTGCTAGCTAAATAATTATTTAGCTAGCAAACATTGCTGAGGTGGCTGGCTATAATGGTGTAATAGCTAGTCCCATTTGGCCAGCAGCACTCCAGCTGCTCTAAAGGGTTATACTTTATAATCATAATCATCTTTAAATACTTAATAATTATTACAACACTTGAGCAATTAATAAAATATGCATTTTTTATTTTACAAAAATAAAAAAATATATAGCAACCTCAGACTTTTAAAATAGATTATAGATATATATAACAAATATTTTTTTATTTAAAATATTATATTAAAGTAAGAAGAAATAATTTAAGGAACATACAATTTTAAAATAGTATAAATATAAATATAGTACACCTATATCTCTAAAGATTTATTCAAAACCAAAAATAGGTGGGCCCAACCCCAAAGACTAGGACTCATGCCTTTAATACATAAATGAACCTACTTATGAGTTCAGATAACGTGAGAGTTCATGCATAGTTTCACAGAGCATGTCATAACTTTGTAAATAGACATAGTTGTAGCTTCAGCTCTATATTGAAAATTATCAGTCCCGTCAAATCACATCACCTCACACACATTTACACATACGCTTACGTATATATACTAAAAAATATCCAAAAAATTATTTGTTGATACAATAGGGAACCGGATCCTCTACGTTGAGGGAGATTTAATCACATGTTGCATTTTACCATATTTCAGGGGCTTGACTAACTAAAGCCCATAGAAACATCCAACTGTTCGAACACGGCCCATACCAAACATCACCAACTGTTCGAACATGGCCCATACCAAACACCAACCTCTCTTCATCACCGTTCTTCTTCGCACACACACCAATCCTCATTTTAGCCTTACACTGTGTGTGAGCACAAACAATCACCCGAGTTCTAGAGAGAGAAAGTGTGGAATCGACCATGGCGACTTCGGTGTTTCTCTCTCCTCTCTCTTCTCCGGCCATCGACAACCGCGAACTAGGCTCTGGTATTGGCCTCACACAGTCCTCTTTCATTCACGGCACGAAGCTGTGTGTCTCTTCTTCCAATTCGAGAGCAAACACTGTTCGTAGATGTTGTTTTAGGTCTCCGATTTCGGCGAAGTCTCTCGATCACATTCCGAAACAATTCAGAGAAGGAAATCTCGGAGATGGATGTAAGTTTCGCGTTTTCTGATTTTGATTCTTGAATTAATCGTTTCTTGCTATCTTGAATTTCATTTTTTTCCGTTTTTGTTTTTTTTCTTTCTCCTTCGAACTGATTGTGATGAGGTACCAACCGAATTAATCTTGTTTATGCTAGAAAATTTCCTAGGGTTTACTTTATGCCTACAGACAAATATGTATCGTGTATATAGTATGGATATATACATATATATATATATATATATATATATATATATATACTTATGCATATAGTCCTGGCGGGCTGTTCGACAAGGAGTAAATGTCTCCACGAGCCTTGATAATTAGTTATTGAATGAAAGTTAGATATCTGTAGCGCAGGATATAACAATATGGTTGATGAGATTGGGTGACCGTGTACTGTATTTAGCCTCAATATATGCGTACCATATCCATGTACTATAATCGAAGCAATTGACTCTCCATTAAAGCAATTGAAAACAAGGTCAAGTCTCAATTAGAACCAAATAGAGTTACAAACAACTGAATATGGAACCCAAACACTCTTAACCTTGAACTAGAATAAATCACCAGCAAATACGTATAAGACATGATATCCTCGTATATGGACGCAGAGAAGATTGAACCCATTTTGCAAAACCCGCAGCCTGTATGTTTACTTATAAATAAATAATTATACATGTGATGCAAACCTTCAGCTTAAATGAACACCAGATCAGCAAAATAAGCATATTTTTTTAAAAAAATTACTGAAATGGGTAAAAAGAAATCTTGTAAAAATCTCGGTAATCGATTAATCAAGCTTTGATCCATTCAAGTAATTTGGAAAGAGTGTTGTTTCTAGCCATATATACGGAATTGCTTAAAATTTGTCTTAGAATTCTGAATTGGCTCAGGGAGATATTAGGGTTTGTCATGAAGGGTCGCGACAGGAGCGCTCAGAAGTATTATGAGATGGTCATATACCATTCCTGGTGTTGGAGGGAAAGTATGATCAGGTAATTGGGTAGGGATTGCTCACTGATATAAGATAATGTGCAGTGGGAAAGGAGTAAGAACATTTTGTAAAAAGAGAGTTCGAGTTTGAGATTTGAGAATACTGATCAGTCATACGTTTCTCAATTCTCATAATTTTAGCCCACTGCGGCTTGTAGGGGTGGGATCTTGGGGTTCAGACCCTAGCGTGCCCTAGCCATCCACTGACCCCGGGAACCTCCACTGCACCCTACAAGTAGGAATGAAGAAATAAAAGTTAGTGAGTTTCAATTGGTATGGACTTGAGGAGTAATAGAAAAAACCTTCCCTCGCACGTACTTTGATTTTTGGATCTTTCCGAATATGTATAGCAACTTGTCATAATACCACATCGCAAGTCAACCCTAACCTGTTCATTTAAAGAATGTGGAATATTTGTTCCTACTTGTGCCAACTCGGGGGATAAATTAAAACAACCTAGTCCTAACAAGTCCAATTTGAGCCAACAGATGAAGTTTCCACTGAAGACTTCCTCATACAACCACCAACAAGCCTTTTCCCAATTAATTAGGGTCGAGTACATGAATTTCATGTTTCCATTCCGCTCTACTAAGGGCCATAGTCTCAGTCAATCCACCCTGAAGAAATAGTTCTATTCTCTATGTACAAATGGGATATTACATATCTCATCAGGTTTTGAATGGTAAAGATGTCAAGTAAATGAAGCTAAGATGAGCACAGTATAGAAAAAACCTGTGCGAGGTAAAGATGTCAAGTTAGTGAGTTTCGATTGGTATGGACTTGAGGAGTAATAGAAAAAACCTTCCCTCACACGTACTTTGATTTTTGGATCTTTCCGAATATGTATAGCAACTTGTCATAATACCACATCGCAAGTCAACCCTAACCTGTTCATTTAAAGAATGTGGAATATTTGTTCCTACTTGTGCCAACTCGGGGGATAAATTAAAACAACCTAGTCCTAACAAGTCCAATTTGAGCCAACAGATGAAGTTTCCACTGAAGACTTCCTCATACAACCACCAACAAGCCTTTTCCCAATTAATTAGGGTTGAGTACATGAATTTCATGTTTCCATTCCGCTCTACTAAGGGCCATAGTCTCAGTCAATCCACCCTGAAGAAATAGTTCTATTCTCTATGTACAAATGGGATATTACATATATCATCAGGTTTTGAATGGTAAAGATGTCAAGTAATTGAAACTAATATGAGCACAGTATAAATGGGAAGAGTCAGAGATAAAACCAACCTCACGGTGTCATATCTTAAATCTTCTTTTTTATCATTAAAAATGTCCTTGTTCTTTTATGTTCTATCATTCTTTGCTCCTAATGTCATATCTTATACAATTATACACGATTGAATTATTATGCTTATTTATTAATATTTTATACGTACATAAGAAGTATGTGGGACTCGTGTAGAAGGAACGGAAAAAAAGAAAATTGGGTCCAAAGAATGTGTTTGATGGGGACATGGACCCTTTGCTGACGTCGGTGATACATGGAGAGTGACTTGGCTTGTATCTTGAACTAACAAGCTACGGGAGAATTCATATTGTTTTATAATAGAAAGAAATGTAGAATTTTCTAATAGCTGAATATGAAACACTTGTATGAACTATTTGAGCATAGGGCCCACATTGTTGTATAATAGCTGTATTTTGAATTTACTCATAAATTTGCAGATTAAACACTTCTATAAACTATTTAAGAATACGGTGCAGATGAGCTGAGTTGATTATTGAGCTGTTCAAGCTTGGTCTGTTTGAAGTTAGGTGGTGTCCAGGGTTTTGACTCAAGTAGGAGCATCTAAGGGGAACAGGAAAGGGAAATCAAACCCTTGTATATAAAGATGTATTTGTAGATCTTCAACATGAGAACTCATAAATGGATTAAAACTAAATATGAGACAAGCACCGTAACAGAAGCCAAAAGGTAATAAAATAACTGCATAAAAAGGAAAATTATTATATAGGAGAATGATCAAGTTGTGGCACCGGAGAGAAGGTGAAGGAAGATCGATCATCTTTAATTCAGCCTCCTCCGGTCCTCCTTTCTCTCTTTAATCTTTTTGTCTTTGAACGTTCCAAAAGAAACCCTTTTCTTTCTTCTTATACAAAGCTAATACATTTGTACGTAATTATTGTGTGTAGATGAAGATGATTATTGTTATCTTATATTCAAAATTAAATGCTTGCTCCAGCATACTATTCCCTCAAACATATGGTTTACGTGTACATCTTTATATTTGGAATGTGGAGGAACATGTTTGGATTACTACGCTTTTGTGTCTAAATCAGTCGAGCTCAGTTTTGTTGAAACGTAAATGTGGTGATACTGTCTGGAGTTCATGGCCTCAATTTGTCCGGGATTTTATCTGTTGCATTGCTCTACAGCTGCTTAATATAGTTTTTGTACTTCACGGCTTGTGCTGGGAAAAGAACATATAACAAAGTCTTGCTGAAGCATGTCTTGTCTAAGTTAGACAAAAGTTAGGTTTGAGCTTCAAGGATAGATTGGATGAATTCAACCAAGCTTTCCCGCCAATCACCAGTCATTGCTTATACCTTGGTTTATTTGCAGCCATATTTTGAGAGTTCTATAAACTTTTTAGGTTCCATTTGGATTGAAGATTTTTTTAAATAAATGGATTTAGGTTCAGTTATGTGATAGATATAGCTTGTGAATTTGAGAGGATTTCAAGCAACAAGGTGTGAGGAGTTATTTGGATTCCTCACCGACAAGGATCCAAGTTGCAACAAATGTACGGAAATAACTGTTATACCATCACTTCTGATATTGCAATTCAGTTTCAATAGCCAACATTCAACCAAGCTTTCCCGCCAATCCCCAGTCATTGCTTATACCTTGGTTTACTTTAGGTTCAGTTATGTGATAGATATAGCTTATGAATTTAAGAGGATTTCAAGCAACAAGGTGTGAGGAGTTGTTTGGAATCCTCGCCGACAAGGATCCAAATTGCAACAAATGTATGAAAATAACTGTTATACCATCACTTCTGATATTGCAATTCAGTTTCAATAGCCAACCTTTGTAAACTCATATCTTTTCATTTCAGTTCTATCCATTTGTCCAAATGAACTCTGAATGCTTTTGTGATTTAAAATCTTCTTTCGCATTTCACTAGTCATTTGTCTCTTTCATATTACCTCAATTGTAGTCAGTGTTGTCTGGTCCCCTTCTACATATAAAACATTGCTGTGGTTTATTTTAGTTTTCTTAAAAATTGTAACTGCATTGTGAACAAGAACTTGAGACACTAAAGTTTCAATATCATGTCTGATTACATTATAAACTTAAATAATTTTGAATTTGTGCTACATTCAATGTCCAGATTGTCTTTATTCTTGTATCTTACCCATCTTCTCTGCTGCAGTGTCGGATAACTACAAGAATGTCCCTCAATATCTTTACGGTCTTACTCCTTCACAGATGGACATGTTCATGACAGAAGATAATCCTGTCCGTCGACAGTCAGAAAGAGTCACAGAGGTGGCCTCTCTATACACGACGCTACTTCCACCAAAACATGATTACATCATGAAAAATCCATTTGTTATTGCCTCTTGATTTTCAATCAAATAAGACTTATATCTTATTTTTACTCGTTGGATACTCATACCTACAATATTTGACAGGAAAGCATCTCATCTGCCAGCAATTATTTGGACCATGGAGGAATGTGGAGTCTGTCCGGCACGAATCATAAGGCACCTTCATATTATGGAATGAGTGCGAGCATGTACCGTGGAGGAGCCAGAGGGTATGGAAGGCCCAGAACTGCTCCTCCTGATTTGCCATCTTTGCTTTTAGATGCTAGAATTTGCTATCTGGGAATGCCTGTAAGCCACCAGTCCAGCATACTATTTTTTTCATGTCTTGCCTAAATGAACCTTCTTCTACTCAGTGACCTTGAACTGCACCATCTAATGTCTTATCTTTCTGATTGCTTCAGATTGTACCTGCAGTAACTGAGCTTCTTGTTGCTCAGTTCATGTGGTTGGACTATGATAGCCCGTCAAAACCTATATATCTATACATAAATTCATCTGGAACGCAGGTTAATGTTCGATATAATACCGATTGTCCTGCTGTTTTCTTCTGTTTTACTTTTGAGTTCCTTGACGTACATCCTTTTAAAGTTTGTGTACTTATTAGTATTGACCTTTTTTCTGATGCATATGCCTAGAATGAGGAGATGGAGACTGTTGGATCTGAAACTGAGGCGTATGCCATTGCCGACTGCATGGCTGTAAGCACATTATAATTTTAAATCAAGTAAAATGTTCATTGTAGTGCACAAACTGTGTTGAGTTTTCTCAATAGGATCCAAGAAAAGGACAAGAATGAGATACCTATATTGCTTACTCTATCTTTCTCTATAAAAGGACGTAATGCAAATGATTTAGAATGTCTTTTATTGCTTTATGTTATTTGTTTCATCCATTTGGCGTTCTAATTTGGCTTTGAATTCTTTTTGTTTGATTCGCCTAAAGTACTGCAAGTCGGATGTCTATACGGTGAACTGTGGCATGGCGTATGGTCAAGCTGCTATGCTTCTATCTCTTGGAACCAAGGGTCACCGTGCTGTACAGCCAAATTGTTCCAGTATGACTCAATTTCTTTTCTGTGATACAAGCATGATATCTGTTTCCTATTATTAAGATCACCCGTTAAAGTTGTCAAAACAATGTTGTCTTAAGCATCATTGTATTTGTTGAAGGATTTAAATATTAAAGTTACACCCTCTCTAATTATTTAAGCTTTTAGAGTAGATGAACAGTTAACATGTTATCAAAGTCATAGGTCTCGAGTTCAAATTTCACCTTCGCCGACATAAAAAATTGTTACTGTGTTGGAACAGAAAAAGGCCACATGTGAGGGGGGTGTTGAAGGATTTAAATTTTAAAGCCCTCTCAAACAGCTTAAGCATTTAGGTTAGGTGCATTGTTCACAGTATATAATATCTAAAGTGGGTACACCACCTCATTACTAGTGGTAGTGGATCACCTATTAATTAGGGCTGCAAGACTGACCCCTAGACATTTATAAATACTCGTTATATATTTGAATATGAGAGGTCATGGTGGAAAGCTTCCTCAATAGTGTCTCCTGGATTTTAATCTTTTAGTATTCCCGTTCCCTCTTCCACATCTGCATGTTTAGTTCGGTAGGAGAAGAGGGTAGAGGAAATATAGGAACAATAAACAAACGTCCATCATTTGGTCAAGGAGATGAGGAGAGAAAAACAAATAGATAGATGCGTCATCCTTCCTCCTTTGCAAGTTTTCATCTCTCCAATTAAAATCCTTTTAGCAAATACCTCTACAAAATTACTTCCAATTGAAATTCTGAATATCATTATATACTAAAGAGTGAAGTAAGACAGACTTGGGGAGCAGGATAGTCAGAAGGTGTTGTAGTGGAAACCTTCTTAACTTGTATGCTGAGCAGGCAATCTTCCAGTTCAACTGTTGTTGGGCGAATATGTTGTGTCATAACCCTGGAACATGTCATGAGATATAGGAAAAGTTCATAGTTATAACATTGGAGACTATGTTACAGTTAACTAGAAAGCTTGCAAAAGAATGTTTGCTAATACGTGTTACCCTAATGAGTCGGCATTATGCTGGCTTCGGCAACTAGTAAGCATTAAGCCCCCACCTTCAGAGCTTGAGAAGGGAAGGTTCAGCCATGAATTCACTTATCTCTTCTCTATGAAGTGCTTTAGGACCTATATAGTAGATTCTGACTGCCGGAGATTTTAATATGTGAAAGCGCAGAGCAACGCTAGTCTATAAGAATGTGAAAGATAAGGTCTTTTTCTTTGCTTCTTAGCATCCATATAAAGAGGTTTTTCAATGCAGTCTGGCATTTAATGGATGACCCATCAACTAATGAAGGATTTTAGCGGACTTACTCTACTCAGTAGTGACTGTCTCCTTACTGTGATCTTCCACGCCTTAGCCCTTTCTCAATAGCTTCAGTTGCTTGGTGGGGCACACAAAAAGTGGTTGGTAGTCGTTGTAAAGGACATTTTTTTGCCATGGTATTTGTTTGTTAGTGACTTATTGTGTTTGTTTTGTCTGTATTATTTAATTATGTAATTAGTCTTCCCAAACTGTTTAGGTGTAGTATCCCTTCTATAAACAGAGGTATTCATGTAAGACCTCTTATGTTGTCCATTGTCTGTAATATAGTTATTATAAAGTAGCTTTTCGCCTCAGCTTGTATAGTGGCATCCCGCCCTTGGGGCTGCGTGGGTTAAGAGATGACAAGAATAGAACCTCCTAATTCCATGCCTCCCCTTCTTAGGATGGAATTATATAATGTCTTTCAGAGTTGTATAAAATCCAGACCTTCATATTTCATACTAGTCTTTTATTCCTCCTTTTCACCTTGTCGATTTGATTTGCAGCAAAATTGTATCTGCCGAAAGTTAACAGATCAAGTGGGGCTGCTATAGATATGTGGATCAAGGTAAGGATCCTTCTTTAGTAGAATTAATTATTTCAGAGAGTTACTTTCTAAGGAAGCGTTTGTCTGATCATCAGGCCAAAGAACTCGATGCAAACACCGAGTATTACCTCGAGCTGCTAGCAAAGGGAATCGGAAAGCCACAGGAAGAAATCGAGAAAGATATCCAACGCCCCAAGTACTTCCAAGCACAGGAGGCTATTGACTATGGCATTGCAGACAAGATAATTAGCTCAAGGGATATTGCATTCGAGAAACGGGTACATGTCTTATTACGTTTTGCCTTGGTCTTCCTTAACATTATATCCCTCCATGTCGATTCTAATATTAAGCTTACTGATCAGAATTATGACGAGATGCTTGCGCAATCAAAAGCCATGAGGAGAGGATCAGGAGCTGGCGGTCTACAAGCAGCTCCCTCTGGATTCCGGTAATCATTTAGCTTTTTTACATAGTGAATATCCAAAACGAACAGCATTAAGGTGGTCCAGCCTGGCTCTCTGCGACTTGTGCACAATGGAGCTACTGTTGCATCTGGGGCTTTTGTTGAATACTGTAGCTGTAATACAACTAGAGCTACTCTCAAATACGTGAGACCAGTTAGTTTCTTTTCTGAATGCTGTATATGTATGATGGAAAAAGGGTATTGACCTGTTAATCGACATGTTCGTTGTAATGAAACACAACCTCAAGCACCAACCGGCTTACTCTGTTTATCGGAATATACAAATGTAAAATTTTAATGAACTATAGCAGCATGTTTTGTAAGCAAGAACTGAAATTACAGGTTGAATGGTGTTCCATGAATGATTCATTTTCCACCAAAAAGGCACCACGAGCCAGCCATCCCATCGTGCCTTGTAGCTGCTAACTCCTTCCTACATTCTGTAGATTTGTTGTTGATAATGGCATAAAGAAGGCGCCCGTCTAGTTCTGGCTTTTGGTTTTGTGCTTTGAATTTTATGAAGCAGAAGTATATGTTTTTATTATGGAGTGCTACGAGTTTAAACTGGAAGCACTTTTTGTTGCTGATGCTTCTGTTATGTAATTTGTAAAAGCAAAAAAATGCAAAATCAACTTGTTTTAGTGAATTTTTGTAAACAGTGAAAAGAACACAATTTTTTTTTTTTTTTATCAATTTGATATTTCTTAATAATGACGCTATTTATTTTATGTTTTCGTACAGAAGAAAATAAAACATTGATTACCAAACAAGTTTTTCTTGTGAAAAATGAAAAAAAAAAAATTACAACAAAAAACAAAAACGTGAACAATACAAATAGGGATGACAACGGGTGCGGTTCTGGGCTCCCTCGTTCCCAGAACCGTTAAGAAACTCCCACCCCATTCTTACCTAAAACCAGCTAAACGGTGTGGGAGATCATCCCAGCATACCCATTTCCAGTTGAAAATTTTCAAATATGTTACTTTAAAATTAAACTCCACAAAATCATATATTGAAAACATGAAATTCAAAATTATAAAAACTAAATAAACCACTAAATTATCCAACAATCCAAATTATAATACATTATACCAAAAATAATAACAAAAAGAAAAATTATTTAATATTAAGTTCACTTCAATCTAGACAACATTGTAAGAATAAAGTTTAAGATTAGTAGGTTACACTTAATTTTTATTTATTATATATATATATATATATTATAATATGTCTAAATGGGGTGGGGCGGGGACACCTAAAACCGTCCCCGCCCCTTTTATGTGCGAATTTTTTTTTCTAATCCCATCCTCACCCATATAGTATAAATGAGACATCCAAAACTGCTATAAACGGGGTGGGGCGGGTTGGGTTCCAGTGTGGCAGGGCAAATTGTCATCAAGGTCCTAAGTGTCGGAGGCAATATGTGATAGTTTAGTCCTTGTACGATTCTATCAATTCATATAAAAATAAAATTAAAAAAATTGTTAAAATCTCTCACCCTCCATATTCTTTCCATCAATTCAGAGCAAAAAAAAAACTGTTAAAAATCTCACCCTCCATTTTCTTTCGGGGTTGGGGTATGTTGCTATCTCGCTATCAATACTGACTGTAAGAGAAGAATTTACGAAAAACTTCCTCCAGCTGGTTGTACAATATATCAACGGAGAAATTTTTTCTGTTGTGCAGTAAATAGATTTCCCTCCCCACCCTCAACTCCCGCAACGCAACACTATCCATTTCTTGTCCCATTTACCTGGTATAACTGAATAACCGCTGAAAAGTTGCAAGTAGGAAAGTTACGGAGTTCTGCAATATATAAACTGTTAAGAAATGTTACGAATGCCAGTAGCCGGATCTAAGAAGTCCTCCATAAAAAGCATATATTAACATGGTGACAATCCTCGAGAAATGAGCATTGATAAGTAATCTTCATACATAATGATGGGGTTTCTAGAATATCAGACTGCCAAATACTAAGACTAGCAGATTTAGTTGCAGTTCCATTTATGTAGCAGGATTGGAGTATGCTTTTGGTTTTGGCTTAACTTCGACTTCATTTACGCTTCTAACAAAGATGGCGTCTGGTTCGTGACTGCAAAGTGAAAAAAGCAACAGAGTTAATTTACATACGAACAATAAACCCTTTCCCTCCCATCCCCTGGAAGAGCTTAAGATGCACACACACATACACAATAACACTACCTTTCCCTAGAGCTTAGCACAGATGAGAGAGAGAGAGATATTCTTACCGCTTATCACCTTCTTCAAATGTATAACTGGATGCAACTGCAAGTAGTCGGCCATCTCTGCTGAATGATAAGGCTGCAATGCTAGTTGGGTACTTCGAATACTGCTTGGTGAAATATGGAGGATAATTTAGAAAATTGTTACCCACACCACAATTAGTTTAAGATGTCAGAATGATTTTGAAATAACGTACCTGATACAGCCTCTTCTTATTGTTCCCATCCCACATGTTCACATAACCATCACAACCACCAGTTGCAAATGTACCATAGCTGCAGGTTCAAAATGCAATTATAATGATAACCATTCTCATACAGGAACATCAAGTCACTGTTGTAATTTGGTAAATATCAAGTAAGGGAACTCGAAAAGGTCACATTCAGAAGAGTACAATATGACCAAGAGAATCCTTCTTGAGTCAACTCTACAAAGCCTTAAACCCCAACTAAAAAGGAGAATCAAAACAAGGTTACTATTTCAATCATGAGGATTAACCCTTCAAGCTGGACTTATGTCCTTTCTGTCACTAAACAAAAAATTATTGCTTGGTCTTAGTCCCTCCACGAAGAAACAAAATTTGAGAACTTACATAGGATGAAATGCAATGGCATTTACAGGATAGACGATGTCCCTTCCAGCTTCTGATTTCCGATGACACTTGAATGCATACCTGCGAAGGTGAAAACCATCAAGTAGCAAATAATCGACAGTAAAGGTGCAGCATTTTACTACTATAGTGCCCTAACAAGAGAAAGGTTTATTTCTTCACTGTCATCTAGCAATCAATCGTAACACATGATACAAATCAAAGCCAGAAGAGTGCTGCTGCGGTTTCACTATCACAAATTTATGACACACCACAACTCTTACTAGTGAATGACTGGAGTGCACCATAGATGTGCTACATATCTTGTTATATTTCAGAGAGAGAGGGGGGTCTATTCGAGGGAAAGGCTTAAAGTTTGCTTCTGCTACATTAATCAATGCAAACATCCATCAACAATTTAAAAAAAGGAAAAATCTCATTCTATCAAGCATCAAAAGGAAGTATCACAGAAGCTCAGTGGAATGGTGCAAGTAGTGAAGTTAAAAATAAAAAGGGAAAAAAATAATAATAATAACAAAGTTGCAATGCAAGCTCCGAGAAGTGATAAGATAAATCATAATAACATTTATAATAATAAAGCCATTTTGTGCTAATTCATGGTGCAAAGAAATTCATACTTCTTGGATTGACCAGCTTCAGAAAGATCAAAAAATTCCATGGCAACCCGACCTTCCACAGAACTAAGAGCATAACCTGCACATACAGTCTGGATTAAAATCAGAGCAAGAATGCATTACAGAAAAAATGTCTACAGACTACATTAACTAGAAGGCTTCACTGCTTTTGATTACAAATCTGAACTGTGGCACCTGTCCCCTATAATATCTCCATAAAATATAGCGTTTGATTACAAATCTGAACTGTGGCACCTGTCCCCTATAATATCTCCATAAAATATAGCGTTCCACGTTAATGTTCACATCTTACGAGAATAAAACTAGAAAAGAACTTCGAAAGTTTTACCTTTATTGTGAAGGCTCCAGAATCTATATCATCTAGTATGAATTTTTTTTTGAAAGAAATAAAGAGAAAACAACAATTATGGTAGAAGAGCGGCACCATAATGATTAGCTGCAAAATCGCTTACATTTTTTGACTGGGAGATGAAAAGGCTCAGCTAATGTCACATGGTTTTACCCATCAAAAGAGGCTGAGAGTTACCAACAATGATACGTAAAGGTTACTATTTTTTAAGGTAGCTTTCTAAACCTTGAGAAATTCAGAGGGATACCTGTTCCATTAGGATAACAGCGTACAGATCTAGTTTGATATTTCAGAGATGACTCCCTCCGCTGCTCAGGTTGAGCCATATTCCGCAAATCATAAACATTTACGTGCCTTCCAGCAGTTGCTACTACTAAACGATTGCCAACAAGAGATACAGAATAGACACGCTCAGGTTGCAAGTAGGTTCCAACAAGAGTTCGCTCTTGTCCACTTGCACCTCTAGGGTCCCAACACTTGAGTGTTTTGTCCCAACTACCAGTGATCACTTGCCCTAATATCACAGACAGATGAAAAAAATATGTTATCAAATGCAATCTATAGAAATAGAACAAACAACATCAATGAGATACCGTGCTTATGTAACATCAAGTGATATATGGCAATGGCATCACACACAAGGATTTGAATTGGTAGTTATCAAAACACAAATGCAGGATAACATGTAATTAGTACAGCACAACATCCCAAATTTTAAGCTCGACCAATTCAGTGCCGTGATGGAACCGCACGTGCACGTAATTCTTCAATCTCAGCATCAAAAAGCCATTTGCTTATAGTTCACTTTAATATGCAAGGCATGGACAACAGAAACTGCAATACTCGTACATATAACATCATTAAGTGTATCTTCTTTCTTGGTTTTTTACATATATCCATATACACATATACACCATTGAAATGCTTCAACATTTTAAAATCAACCATTGCTCCTATAACTTTCCAACAACTGACATAAGCATGATAAAGTGCTTAGCTGTTCAGCAGAAGCTCCAGATGATCAACACCATCTCGTATCATCGCCAACACTAAGTTAATAAGAAAGGTACGAATGCAGCAACCACCAAAACCAACCTGTTGCATATGAGTACTCAATACAGCGCACAGGTGCATCATGTTTGCCCAAAATATCCTCCTTGCCTAAGCTGAAAACAAGCCTGAAATATCAAAAGCACCAACTTCTTAAGCTTTGATGTAACAATAACTTATATATGATTGTTGACATCACATACTCATAGGGGAAAACATAAATGAACCAATTACCATCTTCTATAAATAAATAATAACAAAAGAAAGAAGCACAGCTAGACCAATGCATAATGATCTTGTTTTTAATGGTTGAGTTTTCTTGATAAAACAATGAGCGAGAACCCCAAGAAGAATGTAGAGTATACTCATTCCCGCAAGTAGTTTAAGGAACCACTGAAGCTTCCTACAAACAAGATGCTGGGACATCAACATAAAAGACACTCACAACACATAATTGAAACTGAGAGTCTGAGACCACAGTTAAATACAGACAATAGCTAATTTTGCGACTATTTCAGGTTGTAAAAATTACAATTCAATACAGTTTCCGAAAATGCATATTGTTTCCTAATATAGAATTTCAAGATCATATTTTGGAGGATCCACGAAGAAAAAAAAGTTGATTGTAAACCAAAAAGATCGAACAGAGAGCAAAAAATATGGTTACAGAAATTCATGCCTTTTTCTCATCTAAGTGTACATTACAGGAGATTTTCTATGCATTGTATCAATATATATATATAATATCGTTATTGCCCATTCATATAAGATTAAGCAAAGATGATGACGTTGATGATATAAGATCCTTCTTAGTTCAATATGATCAAGATCGACTAATTTTATACAAAATAATAGTCTGTATGTTTTATTTTTTAGCTTCTGATTTTGGGCTCAAGAGTTAGTTATGATAGTTAGAGAAGTTAATTTCTTCAAGGGCACAAAGGTGACAACTCTCAAATTATGGAATCACAAAAAGTTTATGTTTTATTTTTTAGCTTCTGATTTTGGGCTCAAGAGTTAGTTATGATAGTTAGAGAAGTTAATTTCTTCAAGGGCACAAAGGTGACAATTCTCAAATTATGGAATCCCAAAAAGTAAGGTAAGTAAGGTTCATTTTTATTTATTCCTATCATTAGGCCTATTAGGAATTTCAAGGTCGCGTGATTTCATCATTAAAAAGTTGTTGTTTTTTTGTGAGAAATTTTGATTGAGTTAGGACAATGGAATGTGATCGATCGAATTAGCTTTCAATTGCTTAATATTAATGAATGAAAATTTGCAAATAGGTCTAAAACTCTTGTCACCCTAATATCTTTCAGTCTCCAAGATCTATGAAAAGACCTTATACTTTTAGATAACTAGATCAAGTATCTTCAAGCATACCTAGAGCGTGTACCAAGTGCCAATACTGTGAGGCAATTAGATGCATTATAGCAATCTGAATTCTAGATTTTGTTTCTTTACTTTACCCTCAACTTATTTAGATTGTGAGTGTATGTCAAAACCTATATCTATGTTAACTAGTCATGCAGTTCAAAACATGAATTGAAGAGCGGATCGCATGAGAGGTGATTCATTAATCAGCAACAGCAGGGTTCGTGGAGAACATTTGGCATGAGCTAGATCAGATTCATCTAAGGCATTCTAGCTGTTTACTATGATAACCGAATTGTAAGCACTTCCATCATACAATTGATGTGATCTCTCTCGGATAACAATTTGTTCATGTGAGGGTTTGCTATGATGGGTTGTGCGGATTAGGCTGGCAAAAAGAAAGATTTCCATTTGTCTAGTCAAATATAGCATGAATATATACAAAATCTACTATCAAATCATATGTAAGCCTGTATTTATGAGGACAAGTGCAAATGTATATACAAAATCATATATATATACATATAATGTATACGGGTAAATGTATTTAAGCACAAATTGGTCTCACCTCCGCACAGTATTATCGGCACAGGCACTGAATCCGGAGGAATCATCATGGAAGCAACAATCAAGGACAGGAGCTCCATGCATGAACTCTCCTCTCAAGAGGTCGGCACTGGCGTCGTACAATCGAACACTCTGAAATCATTGTGAGTTCAAATTGAGAGCCAAAAATGAGTGAACAGAGAATGAAAAACCCTAATTCACTTAGGGTTTTGATTGAGAAATAGGAGCTGAAAATGATTACCTTGTCCCAAGAGGAAACGAGTAGGTGATCACTGTGATTGGAGAAGCGGAGGTTCGATATGCCGTCGGACGGCGGATTCGAGAGCTCTCGGCCGGCGACCTGGGGCACCGTGCTCATCATCTTGTGGCTTTGGTGCAAGCTAGGGTTTTAGAGATGAAAAAGATAATAGGGACTCTGGTTTTACCAAGTGAACGACAACAATATATTTGTATATATGTATGTAACTGTATATATAATATTGGGTTAATTGAAGTAAACTTTTGGTTTCAAAAAAATCACTTTGGCACTTCGAAATTTTTTATATTTATCAGATTGTATTAATTTACTCTTTTTTTTATAATTTTGGATCAAAATATTTTTGAAATTTAATTAAAAAATAATTTAAAATTCAAAAAAACATATAAAATTTAAAATAAAATAAAAAACATATAAAATTAGAAATATATATATATAATTTGAAAAAATATATATATAAAATTCGAAAAAAACATTTATAATTAGAAAAATATATATATAATTTATAAAAATATATATATAATTCGTAAATATATATATAAAATTAGAAATCGCAAGAGGCTTTTGGTCCAAAATTATAAGAATGAGGGCAAGCTGATATAATTTAATAAGTATAGAAAAAATTTCTTTATAAGAGGGAGATAAAGTGATTTTTTTTAATTATATGGGGTTTATTGAAATTAATCCTATAATATATATAGTTTATATATTTGGATATATGTGCAGAGAGAGAGAGAGAGAGAGAGAGAGGAGGGACATAGGTTTGAAATACAGGCGAGTCCAGTGGGGCACAAGCCGCACAACGGAACAAACTACGAAAGTGTCCGATCTTTTGACGTGGGAATTTTCAAATTCAAATGAGGGGCAAAATGGGAATTAAATCTGGTGCTTTATTATGTGCTTGTTTGGCTAATGGAGTGCAGCCTTGGTTTTGGGTTTGGTTTTAAAAAATGACACCAAATCCATGTTTGGCAAATGGAGTGGAAATTTGGAGTAAACACTGTAGCAATTCCATGGTGCAACTTTTGTGAAGGAATGAGCCAAAATTTGGAACCATCATTTTTGACGGTTCATGGTTTTGGTTTTGGTACCAATACTGTAGCAAATTTATTTTTGATATTAATAAATTTCGAAAAATTAAATATTCTGAAAAATTAAATATTTATGAAAAATAAATATTTCGAAAAATTAAATATATTAATATATTAAAAAATATTAATATTAATATATTTTAATATTAATATTAATATATTTTAATATATTAATATTAATATTTATGAAAAATTAAATATTTCGAAAAATTAAATATATTAATATATTATAATATTAATATATTAAAAAATATTAATATTAATATATTTTAATATTATAATATTAATATATTAATATTAATATTTATTAATAAATAAAATATGAAACCCATATATTAATATATATTAATATTTATTAATAAATAAAATGTGAAACTCATATATTAATATATTTTAATATATTAATAAATATTAATATTTATTAATATATTAATATTCAGAATTTCAACCCATACCAACTCTACCAAACATGGTTTGGTTTTTCAGCATCACTTTTTCTCACACCAAAACCATCTGCACCAAACATGGTTTGGAACCAAAATAAAACCACACCAACTCCAACCAACCCAACTCCAACCAAATCAAAACCAAAAACCAACTCCACACCCTCTACCAAACAAGCACTATATAAGGTAAAATGCAATAAAGCCTCGAACTATGATCAAACTTGCAACTAATTTCCTTAAATTATAAATCGTGCAATAAACACCCTAAACTATTACATTTTGTTGCAAAATGTCCCATTCTCTTATATATTTTTTAAAAATAATTAAAAAGCCCTTTCTTAATGAAATTTACTTAATGCAATTTTCTAATTAAAATAGAATATCACAACACTAAATTGATGGCATATTCTGCATTTCAAATTTGTATAAATTTATACATAGGTTTTTAAATGGATTATTAAAATAATGCTTTTAAGTTATTAAAATAAAAATGAAGTAATAAATCTAAAATAATTAAATAATTATTCAATATATATATATATCAAAAAATAAAAAGGTGTTTATTATTTAAGTAAGTAATAAATTATTTATAAATATATTTCTATGAAAAGAAGTTCTTATTTTGATATATCTTTCTTTAACTAGAATAATAAGTCAACCATTATTCATATAATTTAAAGAATGAACAAATTTAGTAAGAAAGAGTATGATAGTCTTTTGTAAAAAATTGAGGCAAATTACGACACACATTTGATTGTTTATTAGTAATATTGAATAGGCCTACTAACAAAAAGGACAATATTTGCCTCCTAGGTAGGGCTGTAAACGAATCAAGTTGTTCGTGAGCAGGTTCGGGTTCGTCTCATTAAAAGCTTGGCTCGTGTTAGTTCGTTTAGTAAACGAACCGAGCCTGAGCACAATTTTTAGGATCGTTTAGTAAACGAGCCAAGCTTGAACATTACTAAGCTCGGCTCGCCAAGCTCGTGAACAGGCTCGTCTAAGTTAAATAGTAAAATTATATCATATTTGACAAAAGAAAGTGTTCAAATTGAACAAATTATGAAGATTATTGTGAAAATATTATAGAAATTACGCGATCATAACATAAAATTCATTCATAAAAAATTATACTAGTGAAAATATGTTAAAATAGACATGCAACAACTCAATCCAAACAATTATTAGGAAGATTAATATATGTTGCATTGAAACGAGTCGTTCGTGAACAAGCTCGGGCTCGGCTCGTTAAATCTGGCGTTCGGCTCGGGCTCGTTCGTTAAGCAAATGAGCCGAACTTGAACACATTTTTTAGGCTCGTTTAGTAAATGAACCGAGCTTGAACATTCCAAAGCTCAGCTCGGCTCGGTTCGTTTGCAGCCCTACTCCTAGGGTCGTATAAGGTGAAGGAAGAAGTTCTTCATTCTTGTTGATGTGGTCATATATACTTTGGACACGTGGTCCAATTATTTTTTAAAAAAGAAAATGGACATAAAAATCATAAAAATAAAAATTAGTCTAATTTTTTTTAAAAAAAATTCGGCCATGTGTCCGAATTGTATTGGACCATATTAGTTTGGAGAATCAACTTCCTCCCACCAGAGTAGGGAACAAGTATTGTGGAAAAAAAAAAAAAAACTTATTTCAGATTTCATTCAAATATTATTGCCCCATCTATTTGAATTTTTTTGGGTAATTTGCATTAACACCCTCTGAGGTTTAGGTCATTTTTACATTTATGCTGGTCAATAAAAATTTTGCACTACCATCCCCTGAGGTTTGGTTTCTCTTGCAATGACACCCCCTGGGCCAATAAAATGACCAGAATACCATTGAGAGAAATATATGTAATGTGAAATGACCTTTATGCCCCAACCCCAAATATATAAAATTTCGAAAAACATATATATAAATTCGAAAAAATATATAAAATTCAAAAACAAATATTTAAATTTTGAAAAATATATATAAAATTAGAAAAAATATATATAAAATTTGAAAAACATATATAAATTTCAAAAAATATATATAAAATTCAAAAAATATATAAATTTTGAAATACATATATAATTCAAAAATATATATAAACTTTGAAAAATATTTAAATTCGGATATATATATATATATATATATTTCAAAATATATATATAAAATTCAAAAAATTATATAATTTCGAAAAACATATATAAATTTCAAAAAATATTTATAAAATTAAAAAAAATATAGAAAATTGGAAATATATATATAATTCAAAAATATATATATAAAATTTGAAATATATATAAATTTGAATATATATATTTCAAAAAATATATATAAAATTCAAAAAATATATATATTTTCAAAAACAAAATTCAAAAATTATTTAATTTTAGAAAAATATATATATATATTAGTAAAATGTCATATATTTTCTAATGAAGTGAATCAAACTATTTACCACCAACATCAATTAGTGGCATTCTTTTATATATTTTTTTCCAAAATATATATATTTTTTCCGAAATTTATATGATGTTTTCGAAATTTATATAATATATCCGAATTTTATCAAAATAATTCGAAATTTATATATATTTGTTTCAAATTTTATATATTTTTTTGAATTTTATATATATATTTCGAATTTTATATATTATTTTTGATTTTTTTTTTAATTATATATATATATTTTGAATTTTTACCCAACAACTTGGCTTGTCATAGATGAATTGTCCACGAATTTTTTGAGAAAAAATTCAAAACATTACTTACCGACAAAATAATGAACACTAAAAATATAAATATTACTCCAAAGAAAAAATAAACATTAATAAGTGACTTGTTACTCTTAAAAGTTAAAAACAAAGCAAATAAGTAACAATTCTAAGGCTCCGTTTGGATACGTAAAAACAGTTTTTGTTTTTTTACTGTTCACCGAGTTAAAAAAAAAAACACGTTTGACAAACGCGTTTACTGATCACTTTTTTTTCCTCAAGAAAACTGTTTTCAGTGAATAGTGTGTAAAAGTGGTAAAAATACCAAATACAACTTTTAATTGTTTTTTGAGTTTTTTCACTGTTTAGGGTACCACATTCGCCACCGCCGCCACCACCGCCGCCACCAACCACCACCACCCCCGCCACCAGTCGCCGCCGCCGACCCCCACCACCCGGCCGCCGCCAGTCATCCACCACCACCGCCCCCGCCGCCACCGGTCACCGCCGCCCACCAATACCATTTTATTTTTCAATACAAATTTTCATCCAAACACTTTTTTGTTTTTAGTTTTTTGCTGAAAAAAATAAAGACAAATATAAAAACAGTTTTTGTATTTGAAGACAGAAAACAAATACAAAAAACAGGCTATCCAAACGGACCCTAAAGGACATCAATGTAATAAATATTGTATAATCCTAAATTGTATATGTGATTTATTTGAATCATTTATACAAGGTCACATCATAAATTTTTAATAAATTCAAGAACATTGGACTACATTTATAGAAGAAAAAAAATTAAATGAAATGCATATTCTCTCCATCACCCAATCTGGTAAAAATATTGTTGGATTTATAAGATTAATTAAACACACGGGTCTCAACCGGGTACAATTTTGACCGACCCGGTGTCAGGTGACCACTCCAGATAGATGTCGCCGTTACTGCTCCGAAAAGAAACGGATCATGTAGAAGAAACGCAAGTCGGAGCACAACAAATCCAATTTACCAGAATGGACATCCATCACTGAGACACAGCCATTGTTCTTCTTCACTTCTCTCTCTCTCTCTCTCTCACACACACACACACACACAAAACCCTAGAAATCAAATCACCATTCAGATATCTCTGTATTGCTCTCTCAATTTCAAATCTCAAATCCCTAATCCACGCGCTAGTCAGTCGATTCGATGGTGGTCTGCAAATGCCGCAAGGTACTTCAGTCTTCACATTCATACAGTAATCGATGCTTATTAGCTAATTTTTTGTATTTATTCTATAATTTAGTTCGATTCAGATTGTGTAACGATATGTTTTAGATCAGATCGATCTTACAGTTTGTAATTCCGAGATTCAATTGTTTCGTTGAATTGTTAGCGTTATCCAACTAAATCAAGTTTAGTAGTTACAAATGGGTGATCCAAAACATGCATACATCAAAATCTAGATTAGATTGATAGGGTTTTGCAATCGACTGTTATGCTAGCAGATTATACCCAATTTTTTTTGTGCACCTTGCTTGAGCTTGAATTTCAAATTGGTATATTGGATTGTTTAAGAAAGATGATTATGAATTATAGAATATTCAGCTCATTTTAAAATGGGTTGGAAGGGAAGAGATTGGGGGACCAAAAAGGGTTATGAGCCCTACATTGCAGAATGGGAATATACATAAATATCTTTTAGATGCCTATCAAATTGAACGTTACTAAAACGATCTCTTGCTCAAAAGTGAGCAAGAACTTCATTCACACTGTGCATGGTGAATGTTAGATACGGTTGATATGTTATCTGGGTAGTTATTATATTTATATTCAACGATCACCGTGATTTTCTATATTCTTTTGTTATAGATTTTTTAATCACATGTTTCTTGATAAAATAGAATTCTGAAGAAACATCCGCGAGTCTTAATTTTGACTCACGAAATCAGCCATCTACTCTTTTCCGCCTCAATCAGAGTAGAAGTTAATCGTATGTAATTAAAGGTTAAAATTAAAATTACTTATGTGTGAAATTTGGCATGAAGTCTTTACCACTAATTATATTGCCTGGTGTTGCTTGACTTTGAATGCTAATGGATGTGGTGGTTTGGGGTTTCAGGCAACCAAGTTGTACTGCTTCGTGCACAAGGTCCCTGTTTGTGGAGAATGTATATGTTTTCCGGAGCACCAAATATGTGTGGTATGATCTTTTAAAGTTTGTCTATTGATTCATGTGTAATGTATTGTGTGCTTTTTATTTGAACATGGGTGTAGCTTGTTGCAACTTGTCATATTTCTAACTGTAACAGGCTTTTCTTATATATTGATGCCTTTGCCCACCTTGGTCTCAAACACAAGTTCTTATTTGTTTATGAATCTACGGTTGGCATACTATGGCCTAGTTGAGTGCAGATGCTCTATGCGTCGTGTCAATGTTGATGTGCAATACCTGGTCATATTGCATGTTGTAAGTTACTTTGAAATTGAGCTTTTTATTGCAGCCTTGTGCATGAGTCGTGATTTGTCAAAATAGGTTTGTTCGGGGTCTGATTTTTCTTTTATGAATGTTCGGTAATATATTCATTTGGAGCATCCGGAGAGGTTGCCAAATTTGAGATCATCAGCATGTTCTGCAGTCTTAAATTAAGACAGGCTATGATTATGAAAAAAGAAACAAAAAATATTCCAGCAAACAATCTGAATAGCCTATTGAAAATTTCCTTTTCTTTGATAGTTATATTTAATTAACAATGGTTATTTTGATCATTATACTTTACATCCCCCCCACCCCCCCTCTCTTTTGTGTGTTTTTCTTCTTTGTTGAATCTTGTTTGCACTAGAAGATATCAGTACGGGCTAGTGTATTAGTTGGACTGCTGTAACATATGAAATTAGGAATAAGCAATATGCATCTGTATTGTTTTCTAAACAATATAGTATTTGTTTTTGCATTGTACCTGCTGCATTTCTGAGTTTTATTTTATTGAGAGATTTCTTTCTGACTGGGTATGTACTGCATTAGGGTATAAGAACTGATATATTCCATTTCACAGGTCCGTACTTACTCTGAATGGGTAATAGATGGAGAATATGATTGGCCACCTAAATGCTGCCTTTGTCATGCTGTGCTTGAAGAGGGAACTGATTCTCAAAATACTAGATTGGGCTGCTTGCGTATGTAATCCTGCAATGCAGTAAACTTTCCGACCTTTATATTTCCTTTCTGGAGGAAATTCTGTTGACGTTAACTGCATAACTTACATTTCTTTATTGATCATTTTAGATAATATACATACAAATTGCTTGGTAACACATGTTAAAAGTTTTCCTCCGCACACTGCGCCAGCTGGATATGTGTGTCCTGCTTGTTCCGTTTCGGTGAGATTTATTTCCAGAATCCACATTTATTTTTGTAGTGCATGTCATCTTTTAATTAACATCTATTGCAAGAAGTTTTATTCCTCTGCACTGAAATATAATATATATATATATATATATATATTCTTTAACCTTGGAATTGATTTGGTTTATGTGTTGGCCGAACCTTATGTGATAAAATAATAACAAATGGGTTGAGGGAAAAATTGTATAGAACCAATATCAGACCATATCGGATTAATGGAATGGAGTGTTGGGCTTTAAAAAAGAAACAGAAACAGCTTCATGTAGCAGAAGTGGAGATTCCAAGATGGATGATTAGATTGACTCAAAAGATATGGTCACACATGAAAGTGTAAGAGAAAACTTATGTGTGAGACCCATCAACAAGAAAATAAGAGTGGATTTAGATGCTTTAGGCACATACACCAGAGATACCGGTGAGAAGAGGAAGCTTATTTATAGAAGGTAAAAGTCGAAGATGGTGGCCGAAAGTAATATGTGATGAAGTTATTAGGAATGACTTAAAAAAAGTTAAACATAGTAGGTGATATGGTGAATGGTAATTGTAAGGAATGAAGGCTCCAGTCCGAAAAAATAAGGGATCAAGGCAAGGATGATGATGGTACTCGGAAACTTAAAAAAGCTTAAACGCACCATCTTAGAAGCACTCCGACATATACAATTGATTTATAGCACTAAAGTGCAGTAAGCTAATCACGAACTTGGAAGAGGATGCAAAAGCTCGGCTCTTGACTGTATATGATGAACTTTTTTCATGCATGGCTTGCCTAGAGAATGCATTTCGTCTTTAGAAGAGAGTTGAATTGATGTGAAACTCACCTGTTGACAGTATGTGACAACTATGTACTCTTTATGATCATGATGTTGATTTAGAACTTGTTTTGGCGGTGTTGTTGACAGTACTATGTTGCTGCAGATATGGCCTCCAAAAAGTATCAAAGATTCTGGATCCCGTCTTCATTCAAAACTGAAGGAAGCAATTATGCAGGTAATGGCCATGCTTGGACCTATATTTATTGTAATAAAGTTGCTACTCTACAGCAATTTGACAATCACTTTCAGTTATGTTTAGTTTATAACAAATCTAGTTGCTATTTTCAAGAATTGTGGTCCTTGTATTGTGCCATTGTCATTGTGAGATGACGTTGTCTTCATATTTGATGGCCGGAGGAGTACATGAAAGCTTAGGATCATTCTTCATATCTGCCTTTAGTAACTGTAAAGCTGAGGTGACTTAGAGGTGACTATATCAGTTCAAGTTAATTCCTCTTCCATGTTTCCGGAATTCAGTATAGGGGGATTTATGTCCAACCGACATTTTTGTCAGCAGCTGAAAAATTGTACATCTCATGAGGCACTAAGATAGTTAACACTGCAGAGAATGTCACCTATAGTGACTTGATCTATAAAAAAGACCGATGGTACAGGGTCATCAAGGCCAGCAGCCCCTATAGAAATAGCAAACGACCTACTTACTGCCCTTTTTTTCCCAATGATCAATGGTGTCATTTCACCTGTATATTCCTACAGCTACTATTGTTCTAACACATTGAACCCATTCATGCAATGAGGAGACAAAGGTGTATGTTTAAACGGAGTTTTGGTCCCGGTTAGAAAAGAAGATGAAATAAGTTCTTGTAGTACTCCTGTAACAAAATAATCTATAGGGTTGAAATATAAGCGTCCTAATGTTAAATGTTCTCTTTTGCATTTTTCTTAATAAATTAATGTTATTATAATTAGTTTTTTTCCCAGCAAGTATGTAAACTCAGACATGCCCCACTGGGGTTTGATTTCTCAACTTCCCTTTCGAGGAGGTTGAGGAAATACCGCCCAAACCAAAGCTTTGGTGGTAGAACGCAATTATGCTGCGTTGGCGTTCTTATATTCTGTGCATGATTGCTAGAGTCACTAGTCTTGATAGTGTTTTTGTGATGTATGATTTTGTATCTATATGTTGCTCCCATGCAGACTGGTCTGGAAAAAAACTTGTTTGGAAATCATCCAGTTTCTTTGACACTGACAGAATCCCGTGGACCTCCTCCTGCTTTTGCCTCAGATCCACTGATTCATACAGCTGCTACAGCTGGAATAGGTTCTACCAAATCTTCAGTCATGGATATTGTGGAGATAGATGGTCCTAGTTCCGCGAGTCCATCCCTATCTAATCCTGATTCGAATTTCATGAAAAGCGCAAGCCCTTCTGGTGTAAGAAGATCTTGCATTAATCATTGCATGTACATTGAATTTATTAGTCACGACTTGCATCTGTATGTGGGCATCTGTCTGATATACTTCACTGAATTTGTTGTCTTGTATAAACTTATCTTCTTATAACAAAAACGCAGCCTGGGGCTACAACACGAAAGAACACATTCCAAGTGGACAGGCAAAATTCTGAAATGTCATATTATGCGGATGATGAAGATGCGAATCAGAAAAAGTATACAAGAAGGGGTGAGTAGAAATTATCTATGCTGTTTTTGAAATTTATTTAGTTTCAGAAGAGTTTTTTTTAAAAAAATTAATGTTACCCTGATTCTGATTAAACCTGTTCTGTACTCGTGCTCACACATTCAAACATTAGTCATTGGTCATTTCTTAAACTGTTACAAAGAAGATGTTTTTGAGTTCATTTTAGTTTGCGTTCTCATTTATTTTACTTGATGCATCTATCTTGTCATTCTATGGGTCCTTTTATTGAAATTTTGGAATCAATCAGTGAGCCTCCACTGCAGGTCCCTTCCGCCATAAGTTTCTTAGGGCCTTACTACCTTTTTGGTCTAGTGCATTACCAACGCTTCCAGTGACTGCACCACAGCGAAAAGATGCATCACATGCTGATGATGTCCCAGAAGGTCGTTCACGGCATCAGAGATCTTCAAGGATGGATCCAAGAAAAATCCTTCTCTTCATTGCAATCATGTAATGTTTTCCAATCTCCTTTCCTGGTCCCCCATTTACCTTATCATGTGGGATTTGATTTATGATGTGCATGAAAGTTGCATTATTACCATACTGGCGTGGTGTTCATTTGGCCAACCTAGCCAAATCTGTTATAGTGTAAAATTCTGTGTCAATATTTAGAGCAGGCTGAATCTTTTTCCTTCAGGAATCCTACAAATTTATGCTTCCAAGACATAAAAACGAAATCAATTTAAAAATGCGGTATTTCTTTTGTAGAATTTGGTGCAACTATATATCACTTCCTTTTTTTTTGAGTGCGTGGTAAATGAGAAAAGGGCATACCCATTAAGGTTGCTGGTAAGGATTGTCTGGATGCAAACCTAAACTTTGGCATTATTTCACCATGTGGCTGCATTTAGGATGTGGCCACAATATGACAGCCGGGTATTTTACCCATGTACTTAGCCATGACTCCTATCTCCGGTAAATAGAATTCTATAGTTTAACTAATGCAAATATTCCATTATTACGTGCAGGGCATGCATGGCGACAATGGGTATTCTGTACTACAGAATTGCACAACGCGGTTTTGGTGAGGAGCTGTCCGAGGATGAGCAGCAGTGATAAATCTGGTACAGAATGTGATGGTGGCATCTGTGTAGTACATCTTTTGCGGATATTCTGTTGGCTTCGGTCCCCTTCTTCTTTTTGCTCCGATCAGCAGGCACTCCCTTGTGTGATTCTGGGGCTGGTTTATTGCCAGACATACTAGTTGAGACTTTGTTGATACAGAGAATTTCCATTTCTTTGATAACAGTAAAACGTCACATATGCTTTCTTGCTCAATACCTCCTCTGCTGTTGGTTTTCACATTCGGTTGAAAATGAATGGGAAATATCAAGTTACAGGCAATTGTTTTGTTAAATCAGGTGACTTTGTAATTATGTTTCTCTAGTGAATAAAATTGCTCCTCATAACAGTCGTTTTTACCTATTAATTTTTTTAATTCAGTCTCTTTTGCGTTTTTAGTTCTTACTGATCAGGGGCTGATGTTGAACAGATCAAGGTTCTAATTCCGATTTTTGGAAGCAAAAACATAGTGCTATTTCATGTGGGTTGCTCGGAAAACCAGATTTGATATTAAGTCGTACATCTGAAAAGCAGAAAGTCCTTGTTTCATGGGTATGTTACAGACTTACCGCTAGATGTGTTTTCTTTTCCTCCTTTTCCTTCCATCCAATGTTTACTTTTTTTTTTTCCCAAGAAAATTGTATTATGTGAATAGTGTGTAAAAGTGGTGATAACACCAAATACAATTTTTAGTTGTTTTTTTGAGTTTTTTCACTGTTTAGGGTACCACCTTCGCCACCGCCACCAACCACCACCACCGGTCCCCACCGGTCGCCGCCGGGCCCCACCGCCGCCGCCTTCGCCCACCACCAGTCACCCACCACCACCGCCGCCGCCGCCGCCAGTTACTGATGGCCACCACCGCCGCCCACCAATACCATTTTATTTTTCAATACAAATTTTCATCCAAACGCTTTTTTGTTTTTAGTTTTTTGCTAAAAAAACAAAGACAAATACAAAAACAGTTTTTATATTTGAAGACAGAAAACAAATACAAAAAACAGATTTTCCAAACGCACCCATAGTGTATAGAGTATTCTGGCGGGCAACAGAAAACGAAAATAGGAAGAAAGCACATTCAAAACCCATGCAATAGAACCTATCGTGGCATATGCATTTGCTTCTTGGTTGGTTAGGTTTGGTACAGTGTAAATAGCGATGGCTTGAATGGTTTTTAATTTAACCTGAACACCATCAGTGTGTCAATTCTTGCTCATGGTTATGGTCAAGGATTTGTTAGCTCATGATGGAGCAAGTATAGCGATATATACAAATATAGTGCCCTGTAATTGCGGATAATACCGTGGAGGTTGGGCGGAGGAATCGAATCAAGATAGTGAGTAAGCAGAAGAAAACAGTAAATGAGACTGATATCGTTACAATTGCATCTGCATATGATAGTGAGTTATATCTTATACAGTTCAATGAGTTCACACATACATGATTATAATTCTGTCGATTCTACCTAGTAAAATTTTACAATTCTACGATTCTGTACGATTTTACTACAATTCTACTACATTTTTATAATAATTTGATAGTTTCGCCCTTCATATGAAATGCCCCAAAACTTTATGATTTAATCCAATATCACAATATATGGCCTAAATTTAAAGGGCTAATGTATTAAAAAATTTTGAACATTCTAATATGATTTAGACTTTTAAATTAAATATTTAATTATTAATATTTTTTTAAAAAAATTAATACGAGCAAATCCCAAAACGATTCTACTGCCTTGCAAAATATTCACCACAGCCAAAATGAACTCTTGATTAATTACACACTACAGAATGGTACAGAATAGTCAAACAGCACTGGATGGTTGCCATATCTGAGAGCTACGCTTGGAATAAAGCTATGTTCATCAATGCAAACAAGAGTGTTAATCCTTCTTACATCAAGAAATTCACAACCGTGACAAGTTTGCCCAGACATTAAATCACAGGACAATGTTTTTCTATTTGAGTGGATGTAAACAAAAACTCTCAAGAGACTACAGCCCAATTCTTTTGATCTGTTCCAAATACAATCCCTATTTGTTACATTCTAAATAAACATGAGGACAATTTTGGGTTTGCAATATCTTATTGTCCAACATATTATACAGAGATATTTTAGTTCAGCCTTCCAAATCCTCGGCTCGATGTATGTAGGAATTCTACGCTCATTCAAATTCTGGACAGAAGTTTCCTTTCAAGCTTGATCGTCATTGACATGATTTTGAACTTCCCCCTGGCTGTCCAGAGGCATGTACTGTGCCATTATAGCTCTGATCTCCGAGTCCATGTATGACTGCAATATTGTGAAAAGATAATCAGAATCTCTAAAACATGAAATCCGCAAAATTCAGATTCACATTGTAATTCTTCTTATTTCAGACATTCAAGAATATTTAGGTCACTAGGTTCAGGATCATTCCATCATATTTAGATTTTCTCTGATGCTTGAATCAACTCTCAACAATGCACATTTTTCCTTTTACTCGTGTTTTCCCCTTGGAATGTCCCACTTCTAAAACTTTAACAAGTGAAAGAAGATATAGCTTAAATGGGTTATAAAAATTTGTGTGGCCAACTCGAAGCAGTTGGAAAAGGGTATTGCAGCTAAGTACATTTGCAGTTTAATTCAAAACTTAACAAAAGTTTGGCGTCAATTAACTCATTGTCTTGGCTTCCACTAATCAAATCACAACTAATTCGTCTATAAATAACTGAGCCTATAAATAACTGAGCGGAGCGCAACCTTATGTCCAGATTCACTGCTATTGCTTATATGTTTCAGCCCTACCCTAAGAAGCACAGATACAACATGACATTGACACACACAAAAAATAGTGAAAAATTAAGATACGGACATTTCGGGGACACTGCAGAGAAAAGATATGAAGAGTTATCGATCCTATAATCTAAGAGTGACATTATTTTTCATCAACCTATGAAATATTTTTTTTATAGGCAGTTCTATTTCTCTTCTCGGTTGTCCCATTGCTTGGACTTATAGCACCCAGCTGATACAAAGTACCGTTCATTCTTGGGGTGAATAAAGAGAGACTAGTGCTACGGGATAGATAGCAATGCCGCGGAACAGCGGATTCAGCCGTGGAAAGGCTCTAATGTGATTCATTTTTAATAGGGGTATTGAATAGTTAGTTATAGGTAAACAATACACATTGGATAAGCTGAGAAACCATAATGATTCCAATCTAAACTTCAATAGTCGTTCGCATTGGATAAGCTAAGAAACCATAATGATTCCAAACTAAACTTCAATAGTTGCAGAACCATGCTACCTCGACTCCAAACTCGATTTTTGTTCCGCAGATTCTCCATTGTAGACTTACCAGGAGTAGGACTTTCTCTTCTGATAGGCTAGTCCCCTACTATGTTAACAAGAGGATCTCTTCGAGTGGGGGAAGTCGAATCTACACCATTAGTTCCCCGAACCCCCCCGGACCCTTGAAGTCTTTCAAGAGTTGACAACAGGAGAGAACGACTGAGAGACTTGATTACGACTGGTAGAGATTCACGTTAGCATACTGAGATTGAGCATACTTGATATTGCACAATGTAGAAGATCGATTCATGTGGACATCTTATTCGCCTAACTTGATACAATAGAGATCAATCGGTTTACGTCAATTCTAAAATCGATGTACTACCAAAATGTTCAAAGAAGTTATCATATTTACACTTTAAACCATCTTTCCGTATAGAATTCCTTATAATTCCCTAACAATGTGACATCAGTGTCAGACACATCCATGCCGTGCCTGGGTGCCGGGTTTGTGGCATAACCAAAAATTCCAAAAACCAAAAAAGTTCCAGACACGTCTTTTGGTGTGTCCGACACTTGTTTTGCCGCATCCAACCAGTGTTGCTCCAACATGGATTATTTGACCTTTCAGGCATGTCTGTACTTTTTTTGATAAGTAGGCATATCTGTACTTCCTAGTGACCTACCTTCAATTATGTGGATTACTTACTTATGAGAGATGGTAGTTGATTTATAGTTCAGGCCTTAAATTAAAATTTGAAAACTTTTCGTCATCAGGTTTATTCTATGTTTTTTCTTTGAATATCTCAATTTGACAGTGTAAATAATTCATCTTTTGGCCAATAAACTTTGTTCATTCTACACTGCATCTGAGCACCCCCCTAAATTATAGTATTTGGGAATGAAGCTGACTTTGTGATGGAGGCTTCTAAGTTTAAGATCGGGTGCTACAAATTGGAAGTGTGGAACAAAATAATATCGAGTTACCAATACCAGCCTAATGAAAAATGACACCATACATACCCTCAATCTGTATTTGTAAACAAGATATGCTCCACCAGCAGCCATAGACAAACCAATCAGAATGACCCAAACGGCAGCCCATGCAGATTTCACTTCGCCTGCCTTCTTACCTGCATATGACCCAATCGGAATAAATGAAAATAAGCAAAACCGACACACTTCTATACTTTATAAACAGGGTACAAAGCTTGGGTTGTGGAACTCACTTATGCAGGTATCATGGTCCCTGATATACAGGTGGTCTCCACTACAAGTACAGTCGTAGCTGCCCCAGGTATTACTGCAGCTGCATTCAGAGCACTGACATGCCTTCTTCTCCTTGCATTCATCAATATCTGTGCAGCAAGAACAAGAAAGAATAAAAGACGTCAATCACAAATTAACCCAAGTAGTTGGCACAGATGATTTTTTGAGATAACTTGTATGTCAGATCGGGTACTTATTCACAGGGTACATGGCTTTTAATTCAACTTTCCATGAAAATGAGTTCCAGTCAAAAACCTGCAATCTAATACAACTTAATAACAGAGTTTCATTAGTTCCAGGAACTAACATCAACCTTGTTATCAAAATAATCACAACAGAACAATTCCTCCACGATCAAGTTTCTACAAAAAGAAAACTGCACATTCTCTTCAACTATGTATATTGGCTATTGTTTGTAACATATATATACATACATATTTGAATGCATATATATTTTAGGAACAGTATTGCTAAACCAAGTTAGTTAAGAAAATCGAACAATATTGAATTACTAATCCTCCTACTTCCGCAGGCTTGTCCAAGTGATATGCTACAGACAAAAAAATCTGAATTGACGAGTTATAGCATCTTTGGGTACAACATGTTTGCATACAAGGCAAAGTTATTCATATACATAAAGGAAATAAATATTAAGTTAGAAGGTTTCAAGTGGGTAGTTTTTAGTGAGATGTGTTACAATCTTGATAGAGAGCAGCAATATCAATGATAATAATTCATGTATTGTTATTATTGCTATATTGAAATTTACGAGTCTGGATATGTCATGCCAAATGAGTACGATGAAATACAGACACAACGATACCACGAGGGAGAGGCAATAAAACAACAGTATAATAACTGTTTACAGAAAAAATATGTTGTTGCTAATTTTACCCACATTAGCAAGCTGAATGCAATCACAAATTTGGAGCTTAAAGCTGGAGGGTGTTGTTTCTATCACTAATTTTTGTAAACTTTTCTGTTATTTTTCTATCAACACATACTACATTTTAAAATTAAATTAATAGCATTACTATAAAAATTTACCAATAATAATTGCATCAAACCTAACTTGTTCTGATAGTGTCCCAAGTACCGTGTCCATGTCAGTGTCTTCTGAGGCCAACCACATTAAAAATAAAAACTAAGCAAGTATGTGGACCATTTCCGTGTTTAACACCACCATGGCAACACCTAGAGGAGTGTCCATGTTTCCTAAGTATAGTTATTGAGTGCTAAATTCTACCCTGGATGAAAAGTTGAATGTGGCCATGATACATCATAACTCAGTACTACATGTATTAATAATTTCATCACCACCTTATCCATTTCAAGATGCTTAAATTGCATGATTAATTTTATACATTTTGTGATTTGTTCTTTATGCATATTTGTTATCTTCATGTCAGTTTTTTTTTTTACCGTAAATTGGGAATGCACGATATGTGTCACATTCAACATGCCTAACCTTCTAGAGATATACGACTTCTCATAGTTCTGGAGACTAGAGAATTAGACACTATTTCTTGATATTTAGAACTAGGTCAGTTAAATATAATTCATATTAGACAACCATAAAGCCAGTAACTAAATGCTGGATTCTCTGTTTTCTAATCCATGATGGTGATATTATCAATATATAGCAACTTTTTCTTTTTTGTAATGAAAAGTTATGTAAGATTGTAGAGTCTGTCAACTACTATCCCAAATAAACACAAAAGTGAGCATGGTTTCTTCAAGGTGTACACAGTTGATTGTAAAATATCCTTGGATTCTCTGTTTTCTGATCCATGATGGCGATATTATCAATATATAGCAACTTTTTCTTTTTTGTAATGAAAAGTTATGTAAGATTGTAGAGTCTGTCAACTACTATCCCAAATAAACACAAAAGTGAGCATGGTTTCTTCAAGGTGTACACAGTTGATTGTAAAATATCCTTCGCTGGTAGAATGGTAAAAGTCCCGGCTAACAATTCCGAGTACATGAACTGCTACTTTGTGCAAAATTTACTAGTTTACTCACTAAACAGAAGTTTTGTAAGGCAAAAAATAGGTCAGCTTCACGTTGCTTTTCACTGGGGCGATAATTTGGATGTACAGAGCTAAGACCACATAGACTCCCTATAGGTTAGTCCATGCCCATCTGCAGGGGTTTGGGTTCTAATCACAGCTTGGAAGCATTGAGGTAGATGCTCACATGCAAGGGGGATGAACAATTGTAATTTACAAGGAGTTCAACTTGAATATGAGACCCACAGACTCCAGCTGTGGATTGCCTACTTTCCCAAATTCAACCAAGACTTGAAGTTAAATCGCTCATACTCATTCATTTAAGATAGATGTGGCACCTGTTCTATATAGAATTATGTCCATGGCATGGACTTCTTGTACCGCAATGTCCAGGTATAATGAAAATTTGTGCCCTCACTGAAGCATTTGAGTAAGAACATCATCTTGTGAACACGACCTTAAAATATGACAACCTGATATTGTAAGTGCTCACCTTCACAAGTTTTGACACCATCACCCTTAAACCCTGCAGGACACTTGCATTTACTGTCCTCCGTATCCTGTTGACAGCAAAGTTGAAAACAACTAAATTAATTAATTTATTTGATGATAAAAAAAATATATTGAAATTGTTAAATGATCACCAACCACACAAGCAGAGAACGCGTGTCCGTTTCGAGTTTCATGCCAACAACCTCCATTATTGATCTTGCAATGCCCAGGACCATTTGCTGCAAACAGAGAAGATATATGAAATTATGTCCAGATGTATAACAAAACAACTATAGCAAACCCAAAAGATATACCAGCAGATAACGAAAGGACTACAGCCTGTTTGAAACCAAACCATTTATTTTTACAAATTTAAAATGGTGTTCTACAATAATCAGCATGTGAAATTGCATACGGCATACCTAATTTTCTATGCACACCTAATAGGGAAAATAAATAAAATAAAGATAAAAATACAAGTTATTGATTTGTGATACACCCGTGTCAATGTGATCAGGACAGGACAAAAAGACTTATCAATTTAGTGTTTTAGGAGTTCTAGTGATTTTAAATCAAACACTAATTATGGGATGGACTTAAAGCAATCGACTCTCTCTCATACTCACCACACATTCGCTGTTTCATCATTTCTTCACTTAAACATCTACCACTTTCACCACCTCTCATAAACAAAAGGCTGGTCGTTGCAGCGTGCTCCTGTCATGTTTTCTTTCCCTCTTTCAAACGTTTTTAAAACTACTTATAAGGTATGTGTGAAATCAATCCGGAGAAATAATTGTTAGTTTATCCCTGAACCCAAAATATAATTAGATGTGGTCAAGAACCATAGCTCAACCTACGGCCTTCTTATAACAACGGGACTAAAAGATGAAACAAGTACTTTTTACTAATCAGATGATTCTCATTTCTCAAACACTCTATCTTGAAACCTCTTGCATTTCTTTCCAGAATATTGCAATGATGTAAATATCATAGTGGGTCATGTTCTCTGAAATATTCGGATCACATTTTACCATGTAGTTTTGTAATTACAGAGTCAATAAAACATTAACAAACCAGTAAAGCAGCTTCTCATTAAGCATCTCAATAACAATTTGGAGCCATAAAGCAAGGGAATGTAATTCCCCAAATCCGCAAAGAACTCCAGGGTAAATGATCACATGGCATAAGTTGTTGACTTTTCTGATTTGTCTCACACATTTAACAATTTAAGTGAAAATCCAATCAAGGATATCAAGCAAAAGTTTAAATGTGATAACAATAGGGCATATGTGCTAAAATTGTACTTGGGGAACAAATAGGAGGCTAAAATACATAATCCAATGGCTCAAAAAGTAATTTCAATGCAGAATGATATGCATGATTACCAAAAACGATAGGAGGAAGAGTGTTTTCTTCTCTAAAATTCACAGTTAATTTTATTTTTCTAAAAAAGGTTAAATTGTTATTCTTCCATAACATGGTATAAAATACGTTTAGTTTCAAAGGAAAGAGACAAATTCTTAGCAACTACAGCTCATCAGTTATAAGAACTGAAAAACCAAGATGATAAGAGATTAAAATATAAAGTATCAAAGGAGAGATCAAATTGTTGAAGAAAGCAAACAAAAGCTAACTTATTTTTCTCCTCCATTCTGGCATTACAAGGATTCAAAACAAAAGGAAAAAAATAGAAAAAACACCACTTTCAAGAGGTCTATTCATTTCTAAGAACACAGATTTGAACAGACCAAAGGATAAAAATGTTAAAAGAGGGTTTTCAAAGAATTAGCAACTACAGCACTTGTAGATGCAAGACCTAAAAAAACCAAGATGATGAGAGATCAAAATATTAAAATATCTAAGGAGATATCAAATTGCTGAAGAAAGCATAGAAAAGCTAACTGATTTCTCTCCCCTATTCTAGCATTTTAAAATAGCCAAAAAAAAAAAATCTACTTTGAAGATGCATTTTCATTTCTAAGCTCACAAGTTTCAACAGAGAAAGGATTAAATAAGTATTAAATTGGTGATTGTTTAATAGATTGAACATCATCATATTAAGTCCCATTCATAATCTGGATATGTGCAGAGACACAAACCAGTTTTACGTCTACAAACTATGTATTAGATAAACATTTGAATACCCCCAGTCCAAAGTTTACTCTGAGCATTTTTTGGATACTTTGGTAAATTTTCACACAGCAGGAAATCAAGGCTATTGTTTTACCTTGACAGGTGCTGTAACCATCTCCTTTAAACTGCACACCGTCAACTAGGGGGCATTCACACACTCTCCCACGAAACGTATCCTGAGGATACAAATGTAATTTTTAGTAACATAAACAACCAGCCACCTGTCAATCCCATCAGTTAAGATAATAACCTTGCACGCAGTGAGGTTCGCTGTTTTATCTTGCCAGCAACCACCATTATTCTCCAAGCATTCATTTGTCTCTACATCTGCAATAAGGAAGATTCCCCCTTAAAACAACCCCACCCCTCGTATCTATATAGGTAACCCAAACTGGAAAAAGAACTCACCGCCGCTTAAACAGACAGCTGGCTCAGTAGTTTCCTCGAAACCAGCACATATGGCTTTCAAAACAGCACCTCTCTCCAACTTTCCTGCATATACATATCTTAGGAAGAACAATCTACTTCCTTTTTTATTGAAGAACACATGTATACAACATACCTCGGTACTGTCGATTATTGACAACAAGAGTAGGCAGTATTGTTACATCACCTCGTGATCCTTTCCCAATCTACAAAAAGTATATTTGTCATACAGTTTTACATGATAAATGGGATCATAATTTCAAAGGATTCCCTGTAGCTGTGAAGTTGCTAAGTCATTCAAAATCTTTCAATAAAAATATATCAGAACATTTACGTACTTGAGCATCTTGCTCTTCTTTCAAAACAGGATTGTCAGTATCAGCATTTGGGTCTCCCATACACTTCTCAATCTTCTTAATATCAAGCCCTGTGCAAAAAGGAACATGTATATATGTATTCATCGATACTGGTGGTATCCTTAAAATGAAAGGATGCAATGGTATGCTATGTACCTAGAGATTGGATAACTTTGTCAGCACATTCCTTGTTGTACTTCTTTTCCTTCATGGGGCACCTAATTTGGAAATCAGTGACGTAATCCCACCATACCCAGGGCTTTTTGGTCTCATTTGCCACTTTAAACACACATAGCTGCCTTAAGTTTTCAATAACCACATCTCTCCCTTCATAACCCTTGCTGAAATCCTGTTCAGGATCAGGAGCACAATATCTTCCATGATTAATACATTGGGACTTGCACTGCTTGCTTATTGTGAAGGCCTGAGGGCAGTACCAAGTTATATAATGGGGTGTAAATTGAGTATAGCCACCTTTCTCAAGAATTTGAGAAGCCCCCTTAAAATCTTTCACAAATTCCATCAACATATCACATTTAAACCCACACTCATCATTGCTGTTGGTCCACAACTCATACTCCACACGGTCGTCTGGGTGAGGAACAGCTTCTCTCCAATCAAGATTGACATTTACCATCTCCCCACCACTAATTGCTTTCTTCAACTTCTCCCCAAAACTTTTCTCAATTAGTGCAGACGGTATTGTAATGTTCTCAATATACCTTGCAGAAGATATATCCTCTTCGGGCGTATCCATTGTTATCAATGCTTCCTCAATGTCATCTGCTACAAGCACTGCAGAAGCACCCGCATTTTGGGCGTTCCAAACCTTCAAAGCAAAAAAGCAATCTGGAGAAGAACGAAGCACAAAACTCACTATCTTCATAGATGATCAATTTGAATTCAACAAACAAAACTGGGTTTACCCACTTTTCACTTCGACAGTAAAACAAGCACAGAACTTGCATTGAATATCCACTCCGGCATGCACTTCACACATTCATATCCAAAAATAAAATGCCAGTACAACCAACAACCAATTCAGCAGATAGGTAAAGAATGCAGACAGAATAAACAAGTAGCCCTTCAATTAACAACTTTAAGACCTCAGAATATCACCACCGAAAAACAAAAAAAAATAACAAAATCACATAAACTTATCAGAGACTACAAGAAGGGTATTTAAAAAATTAATCAAGTAATCCAAATCCAACCTCATACATTGAAAAAAAAAAGAGTGACAAGGAGCAAAATTACAAAAATGAAATTAAAAAATAAAAATAAATAAAAAACTTACATCCACAATCAAGGCAGAAGAACCAGCAAAGATCAATTAGAATTAACAAATGGGTACCTCAAAACTCAATTAACCAGCCAATAATTCACCAATAAAAAGCAAAAAACAGGGCAAATTACTCAAAGTTATAAACATATATACATTTCATATACAGTACCTCCACGATCGACCAGAAGAAAGGTGGGCAAAGCACCGGACTTGGATTTGTACGAAATACCAAAGTCGTCGAAACTCCGACACCCTTTCCGGTTCTCTTTCGGGTACGCCACCGTTCCCGCCATGCTACCACCGTACTGAGGAATCCCAAAGTTGCCAATGGCACTGTCGTGTGTGCCCTTTATGCTATCCGGTGATGACACCCTCAAACTGTTCTTTTCCACCACAAACCGAGCCCTAGCTGATGGGCTCAGATTCAGCACCACAAACCCTAGAAATAATCTCACTACTGATGAAGATAATCTCTGAACCCCCATTTTTCCCGCGATTCTAGAGAGAGAAAGTAGAGAATTTGAGAGGTTTCGTGTTGCGATTCAGGAAATTTCTTCAATTATTTCCCAATCTGTAATGAGAAATCTCTGGATAGTATGGTTAACGCAGTGATGAGAAGTGATGGCTATGTAATTATTTTCTTTCCTTTTCTTTTCTTTTCTTCGTGTTACATGTGTGCAGTGTGCACACATATAATATATATATATATATATATATATATATATATATATGTGTGTGTGTTGTATAAGTTGTACCGTGTGTCTATATATACTACGTGGGTCAATCTAATCCGTTGTGTCTCTTAATTAAGTACTTAAATACCTAAAATAGACTCTCACTATCAGGTTTTGTAAAACAGTGGTATGAAGTATCAACGTCTCTGATTCCCAAAATATATAATATACCTATAGTTATATATAAACAAATGGGTGTATAATATTTATCTAATTTTACAAGGAAAGAGAATCCAGAGACTAGAGTAACAAAAAATATTGTTGTACCTGCAAGTCTTGTTCAATTAACGAATACAACCAAATAACAAAAGTAAAATAAAAAGGACAAACCACAATGCTTTTTATAATTTTTAGCTCAAAATTAATGATATCTCTCTGATATATTATGTTATTCTGGTAGTTATATTCTGTTGATGGTATCCAATTTTGTACATAAATTTTCATTCTACAAAAACATATAAACTTTTCAACTTGAAAAGAGAATTTTAGTTAATGGATATAATGATAGGATATACGAAAATAAATGTATTCTTATTTGCGTGATACTAACATATAGTTGATTGCACTTCTAACGTAAGAAAGAAAGTGCATTAGAAAACAAATTATTATTTATCAAAATTTAAATTTTAGGGACTTAAAATTTTGTAATTTATGATTAAGATATTCATTAATTTTTTAACTTGTTACGATTATGATAAAGATCATTGTCGCATGTTGGGACTAGATTTAGAGTTGAAACAAATATTACGTTTGATAATTAAATATGGAGGAATCCAATTAACTATTCTGGATAACCCAAAAACCCCACCATTTCAACAATATAAAAGATATATGGTATATTTAGATAGATTCTTCAATTGTATTTTATATATATGTATATAATATGTTGAGTTGTTACCGCATCAATACATAATTTGGGTCATTATCATTGTAATACTAGTATTTTATTACCTAACAAGTTCTTTGAAGTCTTTTGGTTAGTACGAATATGTCTTTTGACACAGTTTTTACCCATTATAAATAAACTTGGATATAGGATGATTGTAAGACTATCAAGATTCTTTTTTATTTTGACATTTAAAATAAACAAATGTCATGATATACTATAGAACAATAGCCAGATTATAAAAATGATATATATATATATATATATATACATATATATAGAAGTTAAAAGATTGGACCCATATACTGATGTTAAGATAACAAATGACTGAATGAGCATACCAAATCCTATCATACCACATCAATATTGAAAACACAATTTAAGAGCTACAAAATAAAAATAAAATAAAATAAAGGGTCAATGATCATCTTCACCATCAATGCACTTGCTTCCTTGGCGTAATTTTTTTTTACTATACAGTTATTATCTTATCTACAAAAGCTTAATACTGTCACAAACCCATGGCCAAATAAGAGCAAGGCATAAATGCTTTGTGTATAATTGGATATTTTATCTCAAATAAAAAATTAGGAAATCTTAATTGCACTCCATATGTATATGTCCTTTTCATTTTATTTTTTCTCTCCCTAGAACTTTTGTTTATCTTTCAAATCAAACTGCTGTTGTGTGTTTTTTTATTTTATTTTACGCTATTTTATTAAATTAAGTTAAACTTCAACCCTTACAATTACAACTCTAGATTGAAGCTCATTAACAAATAAGGGTAATGAGTAACTAAGGAGCATACTACAATGGGTATATATTATATAATATAGGTGTTACTTGGTGATTTAGGGTTTGGTCTGTTTGACAAACAAAGTAGTCCAAAGTGATTCAGTTTGACTAATTTTTGTGTCTTATGGTTCCCTTAGTATACATACATACATATATATATATATTCACAGTAGGCACACAATGATGTTCTTTCCATTAAAGTATTGAAGAAAGGTACATCAATCAATTACTCACATGGATCAATCAAGGAGAACACTAGTGAAAACAACAATCAAATGGGTTAAATCATGAAAGATGCTCCTTCAGATGAATATGTTTTCAGGAAGGATAGCTTCAGTGCAACAATATTCAATTGCAAACTTCTAAAATTTTACTAACCAAAACATAAAAAAAAAACCCAAATAATTTTACTAACCATGAGAAACTAAAATAATCTCTGTTCTTTGGATATTTCCAAAAACAAATTAAATAAATAGAAGTTATTTTTCAGCGAAACTTTGAGACTCGTCATTGACATTTTCACTCACACATTCATCAAATATTTTTGGGTCGGGAGTGTTTAACCTCCTATGATATGTACATAGGTGCGTATAACCCCCTATGGTTTGATAAACCCCTTTATCTTTCATTTGTGTGCGAATTGACCTAATTTCGTGTAAAATGACATATATGACATTAGTATATAAATTTCAAAAAAATATAAATTTCTAAAAAACATATAAAATTCAAAAAATATATAAAAATTTTGAAAAAAATCAAAACAAATATATAAAATTCAAAATATATATATATATATATATATAATTCAAAAAAATATATTAAATTCAAAAAATATATATATAATTCTAAAAATATATAAAAATTCGAAAACAAATATATAAAATTCGAAAAAATATATAAATTTTGAAAAATATATATATAAAATTCGAAACAATATATATAAAGGACGAGCTAGAAAAAGTTTGCCCAGGGGTGGTTTCATGTGCTGACATTCTTGCTCTAGCCACTAGAGATGGTGTTGTTATGGTATGCACCACCCTTGATCTTCACGTTTTATACTTTGATTTCATTTGTATTTTTCTGTTTTCTACTTCTATGATATGGTCATAGTTTTTGAATTTTATATATATATTTTGAATTTTATATTTTTATTTTGAATTTTATATATTTATTTTGAATTTTAAATATTTTTTTCGAATTCAAAATATTTGTTTCAAATTTTATATATTTCTTTCGAATTTTATATTTTTATTTTAAATTTATTCGAATTTTATATATTTTTAATTATAAGGGTATAATGCTAATTTAATTATAAGACTATAATAGTCTTTGCAAAAAAGTAAAATGGATATTTAAGAGATTGACAAGGGTATTCGCACGTTTTTTAAATTTGAAGGGGGTATTCGCACGTTTTCGAAACTAATGCATGCCAATACACATATTTTTTTATTTTTGGAGGATTTTTTTGCAAAGTGCGAGGGGTTATCAGTACACATCCCGATATTTTTTGTTTTGTAAAAATGATACGTATTAAAACTAAGAGGAATCGCAGATAGAAACCATATACTAATTAGCAATCTGAAATTCTGCCAATCGATGACTGAAAATTTGAAATAAAATAAAATAATCTTTGTGTAAATGTACATTTAGAGGCATAGACTAATCAGCAGCTAGTTCACTGAATCATACTTGTGCTGGATATATTCTCATTTTATATAATAGCAGAATCATCTGTAATTGTTTTCTATCCATTGAAGCAATAGAAGCGAAAAAAAATCTAATAACACTTTTGGGTACTGTTTATTTATGGTATGTTTTAGATAATAATTGTGTTGAGTGTTAGATATGTCGGTTTGGTTTTAATGGATAGAGTAATTGTTTTCTATCCATTGAAGCAAAATCAAGCATTGAAATAGTGAATAATACAAGTGTAGTGCAAAAGTGAGCGTATTGAGTAAAAATGTCTTCCGGATGGCGAAAACGGTATTTTCCAAAGCCGTCAATTCAAACAAAAAGTCTCGGGGAGTCAAGAGGGACATTTTGGTACTATTTTCAACAAAAGTGGTTTTAACCAAAATATCTACGCTCAAGCATACGCCTACAGAATATAAAATCGGTTGGAGAGTGAAAATTTACGCTCAAGGGTACGCTCAAGCTTTTGTCGTAACTATGCTCAAGGGGTACGCCTAAGGCGTAGGTGCCTGGCGAGGGAAAAATTACAGATTTCGAGAATTATCAAATTTGACCCCTACTTGAAGTTTGATGATGAGACTACGACTTATTGACATATATACACGTTTGTATATTAATATAAGTCAGTTTTACTCCTAATTGGAAGGGTTTGACACAAAGAAGGATTCCTAATTAAAGTGGGGAACAAGTTATCTCAAAACTAAGGTTTCCTATTCTATAAATAAGAGGAGTCTCTACAAATTTTAGGGGAGCTTTGAGGGTGAGATTTCTGCAAGTTTTCTACAACATATATTATTCTGCAAAGTGAGATATAGAGAGAGAAAATCAATGAGTGATCATTTCTAGTTCTCGCTTGTTTAAGGTGTATTCAATTGTGTTTCTACATCGACGATCTTATACACGATTGAATAACCTAGATTATGAAAAATCTACACACCACCTTGTGCAACGTAGTTGCTTAGATTTGTTTGAGAAACGGAGTCGTCTGAGTGCGGAGATTAGATCAGAAGGCCTCATGATGATTTGATCCGTTGAAAAACGGAGTTGTCAGAGTACGGAGCGGAGTAAGAAGCTTTGTGGAGCGCGAGTGATTCAAGTTCGCCAGATGTCGAGTGGAGAAAAACAGATCTTGAGGGATTTGCAAGTCTAAAACTTCATAGAGTCTGTGTAATCCTTGATTTATAGTGCATCGATACCCCGAGCGTATCCACGATTTTTACTTGGGAGTCTTTTCAAGATTTTCCACGTAAAAATATCGTGTGACTTTATTACTTTATTTTATGCACTTAGATTAATCTTTGCATGATTTACTTGATAGAGAATTGGATTAAAATGGACTTTTCCGCAATTAATTTTAATTTGTCAATAAATCCACTAAAAACCTATTCACCCTCCCTCTAGGCTATTTTCATTGATCGTCTAGGTAATTTAAGAAAATTATAGATAGAATTAGGTAATTATATCTGCTGCAAAATAAGGAAAGTTAAAAAAAAAAATGCAGATTATGAGTCAATAGGATGAGAAAAATTCACACAAATTACCTATTTTCATTTGCTATTAGTTTTGATCATTTCATTGTATCAAGTTTGTTAGGCTTATGTCACCTCCTAGTGCTTAACTTTGAACAGTTGCATTTGCACTTTCTAAAGCCATGGCTGTCCTCTCCACATTCTTCAACAACACACCATATATTTTGTTCTTCACCCTCTTACAAGCTTCTACTTCTGAGTCGTCCGTCATGGAACCTTCTCTGAATCCGTCTTCTTTTCTAACAATCACGTCTAACCAATCGTTCACTCTCTTGATTTGATACATCATCCCAGCGACTTGGCTATCCGACTCTATGGAACTCGTTTTGCTGTCAACCTCGTCTAGAAAATTGTCAATGTAACCGAGAAACCATCTCTGGCATTTGTCCTGCAAGGAGTTGGATAGGTCAGCAGCTGCACGCAGAGCGCTTCCTCTCGCCCAATCCTGCTGGTCATCCTTGTCAGCTGCTAATTGAAATGGGATTTCCATGTTCTTCACTTGCTTCCTCAAGAGAGATGCATTTTTCGATTTAGTGGCGCAATTTCTTATGCTCGATTTCTTTGCTGTATTGGGAGCATCTCGAGTTGTAGGTACATGTTTGGGAGAGGAGGAGCATGGAGAAAGATCAGATTCGATGGCTGATTTTATCCACGAAGTTGCGTGTTTCTTTCGTTCTAGTGCTAGATTCAACGATTCCTTGACTGGAGCTGGACTGTTAGAATCGGTATCTGATGTCGTTGGTGGAGTGGTTTTTGTTAGTGACTGCACTATTAGTCTGCTGTAAGACAAGTCGTCTTGAAGATCGAAAAACTTATCAACTAATAGCTGTGAATCACCCCCTTTCGTTGACTGGAACTCTGAGTATGTGCTGGACAAAAAATTGGAAGACAAGAGTTAGCAACTCTAAGTGATACCTGAATCAATCACAATCACTACTTTCAAACTCTTCACGCACCAAAGAAACCGAAACAGAAAAACAAAAAGAAAAAAAGAAGTAAAGGAGAAGGGAAAAAAAGAAAGAAACACATTCACTGAAGTAATGCCAGAGAAGATATTGCACATAAAAAAATACTGGGGTACTTGCACAATCTACCTAAAAGTCAGCTGGAAGCTCAGTAGATGATCATTATGCATCCAAAATTCAATACAAGTATCGCATAAAGGACGTCTCAATTTGCAACTTTCCTTAAAATTGAGAATGTTCTATCTCTAATTCAATTTATATCTGGTCTGTCATCCAATTGACAAAGTCTAACAATTAAGTTTGCACGAGTATACATTATGTCTACAAACATCTGACAAAGAGGTCCATACGAGTAAGGAACATTTTTGTGACGTTTACATATGAACAAATTACAAAATCATCAATCTTTCTAGATCACTTCCTTTAGGACCCTACGTGCGAACATATTACTATATCCACCAGTTCCTATTTCATTTAAAGAATTAAATCATGCAAGGGAATGAATCAGTCGAAAACCATATACCTATTAAGAAAAAAGATTCTGAACCATAAATAATCGCACCTTAAGCATTTCGCCAATCTCTCAGCAGCACAAGCTTCTTGCAGAGCCTCAACGGCAGCAATCAGAGCAGCATTTCTATGCCTCATCAGCTCCTGCAAATCATACAAGATGGAAAAATTAGAAACTTCTTTACATATAGAAGGGTCCAAGCACCATAAAGATCAGTTCATTTTATGCTTAGACTGTAGTACCTTTCCAAGCTTCACAAGGTTTGAGGGGAGAGATTCCCATGCAATTTGACTTTCTGTTCCTTTTCTGTTGAGTGATCTGCACAAAACTTCCTCACCGATTTTTCTTGGAACAGGGATTTTGCTCCTGTTGGAACTTTTAACTGATTTTGCACTTAGACTGTTTTCTCTTCTTCGTCTCGTGGAATATGAATTGTCATCAGAGCTATCTGACCTCACAGGATGAATAGGAGAAACCTGTCTATATGCAAAAAATAAGAATACATTTCACTGAGGTAAGGGATTCCACCACTACACTTTAAGTGAATGTTCGCAAGTTCAACTCAAAAGTCATCATACACAAATTTCATCCCATCTAACTTCATGTCAAATCAATTCAAAAATTAATCATAAATAGCTAGTGGCACAAGTCAGACTTTGTCTACATATCCCCATTTTACAACTATCTGCAGAAATAATTTTGCTTAATTAACATGTATATTCAATTTCAATATTTTATCCACATTATTCTTTCTGTATTCCTCTTAACAATGAAGGAGTTTTAGATGCTAGGATCGAATTTGCCATGAAAAAACAAAGGAGTCAATGAGAAACTCACACAAGCACTATGACTACGAGTCAATGGTCTTATCTCGGGCTTGACAACCGAAGAATAAAAAATCCCCTTGGCACTCAAAATCTCCATCTCGCTCCAGCTTCTTCTCTTTGACGTCTGTAACAACGAGGCAGACAAATGTAGACTATCAGGGTCACTGTCATTGTCAGCAGAAGCTGATTTACTTCTTCGTAAAGTCCCCAAACCACCCTTCTTGGCATCACAACTTCTACTGATGCAATGGAACTCCCTTCTTGGCTCGCTAGGCCGAGCTTTGGACGCACTCAAAGACCTGTTCTTTCCCGGAGTTTTCTTCTCCCAATCATCACACCTTCCTCCTACGGACTCAGAATCCGAAAACCCACAAATCTTTTTCTCAGAAACCACAGTCTTGTCCATTATTGAGTCCTCATTAGACTCCTCAAGAAACTTCACCAAATTAGCCGCCACAACAATATCTTCCGGCGCTCCATCAAAGGGATGCCGTCCAGGGACAGGCGTTACGCCTCTCAGAACCGGAACAGGCTGCGCCGCCTCCAATTTCTGCACATACATGAACTGCCCAAGTTGTAATTGGTTACTCAAAATCATCTCATCCTGTTCTTGAGGCAAAGTGACATACATGGCATGACTCAAATCTGAAACCTTCAAGTAAAACCCTTTATTGGGCCAAAGATCACCTTCTTCCAGTACAGGAATTATGCTTCTGATCTGCAACAGCACCCGTTTCCGGTCATCTAGGGTTTCATCCATTTCCATTTCTTCAAGAAGCTTCACAAGAACCCCAGATTTCAAACAAGTCATTGTTGCAAGAAATCACAATAAGGTCTTGGAATTCAAGGGTTATACAAAAAATGGTGTATTGAGTGGGCTGATTGAAATATTGAACAAAATTAAAAACCCAAGATAGATTGGGTTGGATAAGCAAAATTGACAAATGGGTAGTGGAAAATCTATAAATAGAGTTGTGAAAATCGAAGAAAATGTTGATTTTGGGTCCGAAATTAGGGTTTTACAGAGTGTGATACAGCTAATCGTGACAGGGCAATTGAGTCATCAGATGATGGAGAAATTGGGGAAAGAGGGTTCAAGAGGAATGAAGTGGATCGGAATTTGTGGTTGTAAAGGCGTTTGGTCGCGGGAAAATACACCTGCGTGATGTTCTGAGTTCGGGTTTTGAAGCGCCCAAATCGCCAGTGAAGGCGGGAAATGGAAGGCAGTTTAAACCGTTAGGGTTGGCTCATCTTCAGTGTAGGAGTCGAGAACAGTTGTCTAGATTGCCATCTTTGTATCAAGGTCAAATGGTGGTCAACGCATCTTCATTCATGAATCATCTATATATAGATATATATATATACACAGACACAGACGGACAAACCCTTTAAGAAACTCACATATTGGCATTTTTCTAATTTTTTCGTCTAGTATTTCTTTTCGGTAGATAAGCCCTGCAATTTGTATTATTACCAATATCACTGACATTGAAAAGAATTGTAATGCGAATTTTATTAATCAAAATCCGATTAAATTATGTATTAAATAGGCAATTTATATCAATTTGAATCAAATAATCAGGTAGTTAAATAAATAAAATGTGAATTCGATTGATTTGATCCCAATTTCTATTTTTTTTCTCATATTATACCTCTTCTCTCTTACAGAGTAATGACATACTTTGATAAAATTGACACCCCACGGAAAATAATTTTAGTAAGAGTTATATTCTCTCTCTGACAAAGCATATTAATATGACATATGGAGCACTAGGTCAATATATAATTAGAATTAATATTAATATTGTATTGAAGTTATTTCTCGATTCATGGTGTGAGTCCGTTCGTTGTGATAGAACGAATTCAACTTATACACGATCAATGAACATTATGAAATTTGTGTAGAAACTAGATACAATGAAAACAAAAGAAATAACGAAATTTGCAGAAGAAAATTTGTATTGTAAAACTGTATAAAATGATTTGGGAAGAATTTATCTCTTTTCATTTGAGATGTAACCTCTATTTATACAATAAGAAACCTTTAATCTTGTAACGTTTTGCATTTAATTATGCATAAATTGTTCTTCAGTTGCATGATTATCTCTCCATTATTCCTCTCAAATCGTAACTCCCTGATTTGATTTATTGGTGTTTATCCTATCCGAACAATGGGCTTTTTACCGAAATTGGGCTTGAGCTTGTTGGGGTGGATCTTTTGGCCATTTAGTGGGCTTAAGGCTCAACTTGGCTTTGCACGCTGATCGATGGGCTTAATGTGAAAATTGGGTCTATACAGTTTGTCATCTCCATTTTTCCAGACGATTCCTTTGTTTCATTTTCCCTTTGAAAAACTACACTTATGAGGGGCGATTTCTTGCTTCAAAGCTTTTGAAGGTTTTCAACAAGGTTAGTTCCTGAATCTCTTCCTTCTTTCAATTTCTTATTTTCCCTGTAAACATGAGTGGTGACAGTAGTCGTACCGCTTCTCCTGAAACAGTGGTTGTTGGTATCCGGGTTGCTTCAACTTCTCGGAGGTTAGGGTCTGTAAAACCTAAAACCAATAAAATCTCCCGTAGAAAATTGTTAAAACTTTTCTTATCTGAACTATGTAAGATCGAATTTGGAATCCCCGATGATGTGACTATAGCAGAATACCCTGCGGACTTAAATTATGAGGCATACGAAGAGGTTGGAGAGGGTGAAGTCTTTTTTCCTAAAAATCACTTAGTTGTTTTTCGTTTTCCCCTTCATCCCTTTTACCATCACGTTCTATTCAAACTGGGTTTTACCCCTTTACAAGTTAATCCAAACTTTTTTAGGGTTTTATCCGTGATGCTTGTTTTGAACCATGAACGTGGTTTGAATTTGGGTTTAGTTGACTTCATTCTCTGCTATAAAGTTGATCGAATCAGAGATAACCCTGGTCGGTACCATCTCCATCCTCGTTCTACCCTTAAAATTTGTGAAGGTAATCCCTCATTTGAGAAGGAGTGGAAGGAAAAAATAGTAAAAATTGGGGGAAATTGGCGTGTTGACGCGTCAGGCCCGTACCCACTCCCCAGATCCTTCGGCACTTGTAAAAAACTCAAGTGTGGGACTAATTCTGGCAAGTGTCCTTTTTTTTTACTTCGATATGCTTGCTCTGATCGTTCATTCTCATGCTGCAGTTCTCCGTCTTCAGTATTTGAACGAAAAAGTCTTCTCAAACCTGCCTTCCAGCAAACTTCTTATAACTTCAGAAAGTCTTAAGTTGATCATTGCCAGTGCGAAGGATGCTACTGTCATGGAGATCCCGATGCTAGTTTCTAAGAGGAACACTTCGAAAAGAAAAGTTGTTGTTGCTCAGTCATCTGGGAGTGACAAAGGAAAAAGCAAGGTGATCGATCTGACGGAAAATCCAAAGGCACCGAATGGCTTCTTAATTAGAACGGGGACTGAAAGCAAAGTCCCTCCTCAGAAAAAGCTCAAGCTTGGGCCCCAGATAAAGAGCGATACTGGCAAGGTTGTGGAAAATGAAGAGAAGATTTTAGAAAAAATGAAATCTGTTTGTGGTTACACCATTCCTGAGTGTTGTTTTGCGCCCAAGTTTGAAGGCGATTGGAAGCCAGAATTTCTTAAAGTTGATGGCAATCTTTTAACTTGCTGATCGATGGCCATGGTTGATCCTGATTCTCTACTCGCTTTGGCTCGTGGGATGTGGCCTCCCAAAGATGAATTTTTCCAACAACATGTGGATCGAAGAGAACTTCTGGCCAAGGCCCCAACTTCTATCCTTGAGGTAATCCCTGACTTTGCAGTTTTTTATCAAAACATTTCATTCATAAAATAGTTTCTTATTCTTACCCTTTGCTTCAGTCCGTTTTCAATATGTTGGCTCTTTGCAAAGCCGTTAAAGCTGATAAATATAAGATCAAAACCATTGATGAGGCTTGCCTGAGGGCTAATGCTTGTGCTAAGTCTGTTGTGAAGGACAAAAAGATCTTACAGGATGAGATCGTCAGCATGAGCGCTCTTCAGAAAGCTGCAGATGAATGGATCAAAGGACTTGAAAAGAAGGTTGTTGATCTAGAAGATAAAGTATTGAAATTGGAGAGTGATAATGCCGTGCAGAAAGGCGCTTTTGAGATTTGCCGACGGGGTGGCTTAGACATGTATCATCGTTATATCGACATGTTCGACATAAGATTTTGCGATGGATTCCGCTTCTATCACGAAGAACTTCAGCTTGATCCCTCCAAGCGCAAGTACAATGATACAGACAACTATGATGTGGCGTGCGAGGTTGCTCATCCGTACAAGGATCCTGAGCCAAGTAGGGATGAAAAGGACTTCGCTTAATTATTGCAGCATGAATTCATTCCAGTTCCCATCCTTGAACCTATCTCTTCCATTCCAACTGATAAAAATGTTTCATCTGGCGTGCCGAAGAGCGACACTCAATCCATCTTTGTCCAAGCCATTAACTCTGAAGCCAATGTTCATCCTCAGGATGCACCTCCTTCTTAGTACTTCAGATCATTTTGAACAATTTAATTTTTGGGTCTGTAAGAATATTTTGTTTACTTTTTTGCTCATAATGTGAGCAATGGGTGCATGACACCTAATTTTGTTCTAAACAGGTACACAATTTTTGTTTTGCCATCTGCTTTTGATGGTCTTTCGTGAAAGCTTATTTGTGAGTTTTTTTATTTTTTTTGGTGCTCTTCGCTTAAAGACTTTTCCATCCTCTGAATGGTCTTTTTAAAAAGTTTTACTTATGATCTTTTGGTGCCTTTGCACTAAAATATATATATATATTTTTTGAATTTTGGTGCTTTTGCACTTTATACTTGAACATGTGTTATCCTGTTGATGGTCTTTTTATGAATGCTTGGTGCTTGTGAACTTAAATATATATATATTTTTTTGGGCAAGGAAATGTACCCTTAAACTTGTGTTTAACATTGAATGTTTCTTTTTCGCTTTTGATATTCGAACGCAGAATTCAAGTTATATTTATAAAAATTGAACTTGAAATTTTATTAATTCTAGAAAATAAAATGTCATTGTGTTTACTCATAATATCTTTTCAAATGAATCGCATTCCAAGCTCGTTCAACCACGTTTCCGTGTTGATCGGCCAACCGATAAGCGCATTTGCCGATCACTTTGATAATAGTGTATGGCCCATCCCACATAAGATCCAGCTTGTTTGATCTTTTAGCTAGGACTCCGAGCACGTGTTCTCCTACCTGAAATGATATAGGCTTCACCTTTCTATTGTAGCTTCTCATCAGCCTTTGTTGGTATGCTATCAATATGATCGATGCCATCTCTCTCTTCTCATCGATCAGGTCTCCTTCGATTCTGAGTATTTCTTCGTTCTGATAAGGGTCGAAGAGGTATGTTCTGGTCGTGGGGATTTATGTCTCGATTGGAATAACCGCCTCTAATCCGTACGCCATGGAAAAAAGCGTTAATCCCGTTGGCTTTCTTGGAGTCGTCCGATAACTCCAAAGTACTCTTGGCAGTTCATCTAGCCATAATCCTTTTTCTTGAATCCCCTCAAACTTTCTCTTTATTCCAACAAAGATCGTTCGATTCGTGATCTTGGTTTGCCCGTTCACCTGCAGATAGTTGATCGATGACAGGTTCTGGTTGATTCCATAGTGATCAAGAATTTTTCGTACATGCTGATTATCCAGATTAGTACCATTGTCCATCATAATATATTTGGGTATGCCAAATCTATAAATTATGTGGTTTAAAATGAAATCTATCACCTGGACATGAGTTATTCTTACGTATGTTTTTGCCTCCACCCATTTTGTGAAATAGTCTGTGGCCAGTAATACGTGTTTTTGATTTGATGTTGCATGAGTCAACGGCCCAACAGAGTCCATTCCCCATCGAGCGAACGGTAATGGTGTTGCCATTGCTGACAAGAGCTCTGCTGGCTAGTGAATTATGTTGGCGTGCCTTTAGAATTTGTCACATCTTCTTGAGTACTCCTCTGCATCACGAATCATGTATGGCCAAAAATATCCTTGAGTGATTTCCCTGTGAGAGAGCGATTTACCCTTTGCGTGCCCCCCGCATGATCTATCGTGTAATTGCTTGAGGATTTCCCTTGCTTCTGATAGAGTCAAACACCTTAGATAGGGACCAGTTAATGACCTTCAATATAAGGTACCATCAACCACAACATATTTTACTGAGGTTATTTTCACTTTTCTTGTTTCTCTACGATCTTCCGAAAGTAGGTCGGTTTGTAAGTACGTTAATATAGGATCGATCCAACTTGGTTCGTACAGTATAACAAATATTTCATCTTTCTTGTCGATCAAAGGTTCGTCCAGCTCATTGATGGGGATGACTCTGGTCATATCTTCTCCTGCCATTAAAGCTTGGTTTGCTAAATGATCAGTTGCTTCATTGTTTGCTCTTGGAATCCGTGTGAACGTTATCAGCTAAAAACTTTGCATTTCCTTCTCTACCGTTTTCTTGTACTCTTGCATCCTTTCTTCCTTCGTATCAAAACTCCCATTGATTTGTTTAATGATTAATTGTGAATCACTAAACACTACTACCTTCTGGATTTGGAGTTCTCTTGCTAATTTGAGTCCAGCTAACAGTGCTTCGTATTTCATCTCGTTGTTCGAACTTTGAAAGTTGGGTCTTATAGACTGTTGCAGCTTCGTTCCTTCTGGGGTGATCAATTCCACTCCGAGACTTGCCCCCAGATCGTTCACTGATCCGTTAACGTACAACTTCCATATTGGCCTTTCTATTTCGACTTTTCCATCGTTAACTTCGTACTCGAGTAGGAAATCCACCACCGCTTGTCCCTTCATCGAAGTTCTGGGCTCAAATGATAGTTCGAACGTACTTAATTCGATCGACCACTTCGTTGTTTGACCAGAAAAATCTGGCTTTGCTAGGATGGCTCAGATCGGGAAGGTTATTGTAATAACAATCGGATGAGACTCAAAGTAATGATGTAGCTTCCGTTTGGCTTGCACTAATGCCAAGATTATTTTCTCTGTTTTTGAGTATCTTTTGTTCGTATCAAGCAATGTCTTGCTTACATAATAAATAGGAAACTGAAAATTTCCATCATTCTTCATTAGAACTGAACTGACGGAGTTTAAGGAAACTGCTAGGTATAGTGTGAGCATTTCATGCTCTCTGGGAGTTGCCAATATTGGTGGCTTGGCCATGTAATGCTTCAATTGATCGAAAGCTTCTTGTTGTTTTTGCCCCCACTTGATCGTTCGTTTGGATCTAAGCATATCGAAGAACGGTTTGCATCGATCCGAGAGCTTTAAAATGAACCTGCTGAGCGTTGTTATTCTTCCTGTCATAACCTGGATCTCCCTCGGGGTTCTTGGAGCTTTCATCTGGATAAGTTCCTGAACTTGGGCTGGACTGGCCATGATTCCTTCTTTATTGACGATGTGCCCCAAGAATTGACCGGAAGCAACCCCAAATGGACATTTGTCTGGGTTGAGCTTCATTTGATGTGTTCGTAATGATGAGAAGACGTCCTCCAAATGAATCAAGTGATTGTCTCTCCTTTTGCTTTTAACAACCATATCATCGATATATGCCTCCACTGTGTCTCCAATTTGCTGTTTGAAGATCATGTTAACCAGTCGTTGGTATGTGGCCCCGACATTCTTTAAGCTGAACGACATCACTTTATAGCAAAATGTGTCTTTTTCAATGATGAAGGATGTTTTATCCTCGTCTTTTGGATTCATTGGAATTTGGTTGTAGCCTGAATAAGCATCAAGAAAGCTGAGACACTCAAACCCAGCAGTTGTATCGATCATTTGATCAATTTTCGGGAGCGGAAAGTTATCCTTTGGGCATGCCTTGTTCAGATTTGTAAAGTTTACGCACATTCTGAACTTCCCGTTCTTCTTTTGTACCACGACCACATTAGACAACCAACTTGGAAAATGGACTTCCCTAATGAAGCCTGCAGTCAAGAGCCGATCAACCTCCATGGATACGAACCTTCCACATTCGGGACCTATCCGGTGAGGGTGTTGTCGCACTGGAACTGCATTTGGGTTAATATTCAAACTATGCATAATCACTTGAGGGTTAATACTTGACATGTCGCTGTGTTCCCAAGCGAAGATATCAATGTTGGCCTTGAGCAGCACTATCAATTTGTTCCTTTCTACCGGCCTGAGGAGAGCTCCAATTTTTATCGTTCTGACTTTTCTTTCATCGATCAAATTCACCACTATGGTTTCCTCCTCTGACCTGTCGTCCTGAACGGGATGATCAATGGGTTTCGGTAATTGTTATAAGGGAGGATCATCTTCTACTGACTTCAAACATTTTGAAATGATGGAGTAACATTCATTGGCCACAACTTGATCGCCTGAAATATCAACGAAGCCTCTTCCTGAGGGATCAACACACCTCATTACCTGATGAAGTGTTGATGGTATGCCTTACATTCTGTGGATCCATCCCCTTCCCATGATCAGGTTATAGGAAGGTTGAACGTCCACCAACACGAAATTCTCCGTTAGGGTGCGTTTTGATAAGTCCATTTTACATACATATTTTATCCCCAAATGTATATTTGTTAGTATGTAAAACTATTTATTTTAATTAATTTAGAAGTTTAATAATGATAAATGCATAAAACTTAATTTATATAATAAAATTGTTGAATAAATCATTTTCAATGTCATTAAATTACATCTACATTTATGTCTTTCATTTATAGGTGTAAAGTGAGAAATGAATCAAATGCACATGGATGAAAGTTGGATGATTCAAATGCACATGGAAAAAGAACAAAATGTGATGGAAAGTGATGAAAAAGAAAAGAAAAGAATATTTCATTTCTCTTTACAAGTTGTAATTTGATTCCAATATTTCTCTATAAATATGGATACATCTTGAAGAGGAAAGAAAAGGAAAGAGGAAGAAGAAGAAGGAGGAGAGCAAGAAGGACACCAAAGAGGAGAAAAATTCATCTTCAATTCCGGGTTTTATTGTTCTTACTTTGTTATTTTCTTTTTAAGCATGTGTAACTAAATCCTCAACTAAGGTTGAGGATGAAACCACCATTTATGAAATAAATTCCTTTTAGTCTTTTATCAACTTCCATGTGTATGGTTTAAATGCTTATGATTTTCGTTTCATAGTATTAATTGTTTTAAATTCCTTTCACTATAAATATCATGTATTTATAGTAGTTAAGAATTCTTATCACAATTAATCAAGCTTAGATTTGATGAGTTTATAAATAAAAATCTTTGATCTTATGTGATCCATTAAATTGCATACATAGGATGCTTAGAATTTTACACTTTAAAGCGAAGGAAAATCTATTTCTTGAAAATATATTTCATTAGTGCGTTATTGTTAAATATTGAGAAAGTAATAAGATTGATTTCTAAATTACTACTCTAAAATTGGAATTGATAAAGGAATAATTAGAAGTTTATGGATTAGTGGTGGTGGATTCCGATACCTTAGTATTTTCTCCCTATTATTCTCACTTTAATTATTTGTATTTCTATATTGCATGTTTAGTATAAAAATCACTTCAACAAACAAAATTTGAGAAACTAGGTTAGTTTTAGATTAATTTGAGTTTAATTAAGTTCTCTTTAAAGCATTCCCTTGGGTTCGACCTCGTTCTTGCATAACCTAAATTACAATTGATTCGTGCACTTGCGAGTAATATTTTAAAACACACCACGTTTCCCAGCTGTGATTGGCAGAGTTAAAACCCTGATCGGGCTCACCATTCGTCTGTCAAACCCAGCCAACAGATCTTTAGTTGATCTGATTAAGTCCGGGCTGATGCCGATCTTTTCGAAAGCCGATTTGGTCAAGACATTTGTGATGTTCCCTGGATCAATTAAGACTCGTTTTAGTAAACAATTTGAAATTATGAGAGAGATTACCGGCGAATCCTCGTGCGGGAGTTGCACCATCCTTAAATCCTCCCGGGTTAACGAGATGGTTGGTGTCAAAAAGTTGACAATCGTGTTCACCTCGCCAATCCTTCTAATTTTATTGGCGTTCCTCATTCGTGAGCGTTGCACCGATCGACTTTCCTCGTCATCCTATGGTTTTCCATGAATGGTACCTATATTTTTTAATGGTTGTCCATCAATGACTTTGTTGCTCTTTGCATGATCTTGAGTTCGAGCACCTCTATCAACATACTCCCTGAGTTCTCCTCATGCGATCATTGCCTTAACTTGCTTTCTCAGATTCCTACAATCGTTGATCAAATGACTAAGGTCGTTGTGGATCGCGCAGTGCTTTGACATGTCCTTCAGCTCCGGGGCTATCCTCATTGGCAGAGGTGGGCGAAAGATACCTTTTGATTTGTTTTCCTGGAACAACTTTGCGAGCGACGTTTTGAGTGGAGTTTCCACTTCCTCAATCCTGGGTCTTTTTTCTTGTGAACTGTTCGATGGTGTTTGGGAACTACTTGCGCTATCAGATTTTTTACTGATATGAGTTATCCGATCTTTTGATTTCCCTTTTACGTTTACCAATGCCGAACGATGGCTTCTGACCAACTCATCATCCTCCAGTCTGAGATAGCTATGAGCTCTTGAATTGAGTTGTCCTATGTTTAAGGGTGTGGATTTCACTAAGGATCGATGAAAGTTGGTTCCTTACTTGATGGCCACTTTGAAAGCCTCCATAACTGCCGGTTGATCGCATCCCAGATCATTCCCATCTCTAAATTAAATCGTGATAAAAAAAAATTCAGGCTTTTCCCTTTTGCTTGCCTCATTGTGAATAAGTTGGATATCGTCCTCTTTTGCTTCTGGTTCCCAAAGTATTGGGCCAGAAAGCGTTCCATGAGTTTCTGGAAGCAGTTGATCGATCCACCTAACAATTGGCGAAACCACAGAAATGCTGGTCCCGTCAGGCTGGTGGAAAAGGCTTTGCACATCAAAGCATCATCGACCATGTCCAATGTCATCATTTTCTCTACATGAAAGAGATGTTCGATGGGATCCTGCGTTCCATCGAACTTGGTAAAAGTTGGCATGCGAAACTTGTTCGGCCTCTTGTGCCGCCTGATCTCCTCGTTGAATGGTGATTCAATCATTTTTGTCATCATTTGCACCGCCATGTATGCTGGCATCTACGTTTTGAGATCTTTGACCTGCTCGTTCATGATCCTCTGAAGTCTGGTCAACATGTTGAAGGCACGACTTGAGCTGGGGCTTGTACATTCTGATAGGTTCATTCTGTCCTCGGATGGGTATGAGATTTCTTCACCGAACTCTCCTGATTTCGATTATTTTCTTCTTGATCCTCTGGGTTGTTTCGCTGACCCCCCAAAGGATGAGCCCGCTGTTCAACTTGATTCAGCCTAGCCCTCAACTCATGATTTTCTCTTTCGAGAGCTTCTAAATGCTGGAGTATCGCGTTTGCGGCTCCCTACGACACTGTTCAGGTTTCTCCATCTCCAACCCCCATGAATCTAGTAGTCACCATTTTTTTAAACTTAGGAACTTTGGTTCCCACAGACGGCGCCAAAAGTGTGAGCCCGTTTATTGTGATAGAACAAATTCAACTTATACACGATCAATGAACATTATGGAATTTGTGTAGAAACTAGATATAATGAAAGCTAAAGAAATAACAAAATTTGTAGAAGAAAATGTGTATTGTAAGACTGTATAAAATGATTTGGGAAGAATTTATCTCTTTTCATTTGAGATGTAACCTCTATTTATACAATAAGAAACCTTTAATCTTGTAGCGTTTTGCATTTAATTATGCATAAATTGCTCTTCAGTTGCATGATTCTCTCCACATTATTCCTCTCAAATAGTAACTCCCTGATTTGATTTATTGGTGTTTATCATATCCGAACAATGGGCTTTTTACCGGAGCTGGGCTTGAGCTTGTTGGGGTGGATCTTCTTGTCATTTAGTGGGCTTAAGGCTTAAGGCTCAATTTGGCTTTGCACGATGATCGATGGGCTTAATGTGAAAATTGGGCCCACACAAGGCAAATATCATTCTGAGATTGAATTAGTAATTTATCCATATTTCTTAGCTGAATTTGACCACTCATGCTTATGTAGTACTTTCTTCGTCCTAATTTAAGTGTTCATATTCACTATTCCATCTATTTCAAAATAAATGTCCATTTTGAAAAGTCAAAGCACTTTAGTTAGTCAATTTACCAATTTAACCTTCAAGCATTAAAATTATAAACATATACACTATAAATTATTACATCATTATGGTGGGACCATGGATAAAGTTAGTATTTCATTCACTAACACTACAATAAAAGTCATTACCTTAAAAAGTTAGAATTCCCAAAATAGACTTATATTTTGGGACGAAAGGAGTGTATAAATTTCGAATCTTCGAGTATTGGAAGTTGAAATGTGATAATGTATCACGCTTATAATTTGTTTATGGTTTATTACAAATATTGTCCCACATGTGACACTCTCTGGTTCATGCAAATCCAAATTCAGCCATTTCATTTTTCTATTGAAAGAGTGAAGATTTTATATTTCTACGTCTGAGTGATTTTGAAAACTAATTGCAGACTAACATATGCAAGGATTAGTAAGTGCTGACTCTAATCTCACTCTGCCCAACTTGGAACCAAAATTTATTAACAGCCATTAATGGGATCTCTATACAGTATACACCAAAAATATCATATGATAAATAATTTACCTATAATACCAGTAATCATATATGATAAATAATTGAACTATAGTATGGCTTTTAAATTATAAACTCAACGCAATCCAGCGTGGACTACTCAAAAAAAAAAAAAAACCCTTTTTTCGTTTTCTATTAAAATAAAACAAAAAACGCTAGAAGAAGGGTTCGAACCTTCGACCTTATGGTTAACAGCCATACGCTCTAACCAGCTGAGCTATTCCAGCTTTGATTTCCCGTAACAAAATTAACCCTTATAATCTAAAAGTATTGATGAATAAAAACAAATTCTCTCTTATTATCAACAAAAACATGAGATAATGTAAAGAAAAAATTACGTGAAATACCATTGTATTTAGAAAGTATTCACAATTAATATCTAAAGATCAAACTTATTTCCATAATAGATAAATTAAACTTTATATTATAATTTTTGCTCTCTGTTTTGTTTTACTAAATAACCCTTCATATCACTGTTTTACTATTAAGGGCAAGGGCCATGCCCCCCCCCCCCCCCCCCCCCCCCCCCCTCCTCCAAAAATTTAGAAAAAATCCAATACATTTTGTAGCCCAATAATTTATAAAATAAAAAAAAAAATAAGAATTTTTGATGCCCTAAATAAAAATATTAACTAATTAAAATAAAAAATTCACATTCTTGTAGGTGTGACGATGTCTCGGGGGTGTATTTACCATTCGAATTTTCTCTTTTGATAACTTGAATTACATAATTACATTGCCTATATATTTTTAAAAAATTAAATTTTATAACACATGCACAATATTATTGTAGTAATTACTACTTATTCAATTAATATTTCCATAATCATGACAACACAAAGGCACAATTTTACTATCTTAATTGAATTGGTTATGAACAATTATTATTAGTGTCATTAACATAGGGGCATGATTGTTTTAGGTTTATGAATTTGCGTAATTCTTAATGTTGTCGCGCATTGTTGATCAATTAATTTAGTAATATTTTATTTTAATTTTAAGTAATTCTTGTAATATATTTAAGTAGCATTATTAAAAAAACAAATTGTTCGGAGTTTAGTTAATTCTATAAAAGTTGATTTTCAATCTCAAAAAAATTATCGAGCTCAATTTTTTGTAGTAGCATCCTGTTTTTGGAGCTCAAATTTTTTAGTTGCTATTATATTTTTATTTTTATTTTTTCCTTTTCAAATAATTATAAGATATAGGTTAATTTGAATTTTGGTATAAAAAAGACCAAAACTTAACTAGTTATTTGTTTAATATGTATCTAATTAGTACTTGAACGTCTTTGATTTTGAATTTTGGCCCCCCCAATCCGTAAATCCTGGCTCCCTCATGGCAAATAGGTACTCAACGTCACCACATTCCACTTGGTCAACAATTGAACTACATGAAGTGAATAAAAAAAAGATGTAACTAAAAGATTTGTTAGATTTTCTTTTAGACGTCTTCTTGACCTTTGCCCAATGCCAGAAGGCATAAAATGAGGAGGTGACCAAGTTAACTACTATAGGCTCATTTGCTTGCTGAATTACACCACTTTGGAAAGGAATTTTCCTGAGAAACTAACAAGAGATAGGCTTACAAAACATCGTCACATCATATCATCATATACATATATATATATACATACACACACGTTAGATGTTTTAAACAATTAAGATTAGCATTTGAACACGCCTCCGGGTATAGATTAAAGAACAAGATCGTCTCATTTGATCTTAATTCTTTAATAGTTAAAAATATATGTACATCATCATTTAGCAAAATTATAAATAAAATATTTTTATAATACTTATCAAAAAAATTAATTGAATGGTATGATTTATTTTTAATCATTAATTCGGTTATGGAGAAATCTAATAAGAAGAAATCACATTAGAAGATCCTAATTCTAAATTAAATTATTATTCATGTTTACATATTTATCCATTCTTTTCTAGTTATGTTCTTGAAGCACGAAATGGTGCGTTATAATTAAAATTGTATATGATTCAATACAATTTTAAATTAATTTTTATATATTTTTAGATTTAAGACTTTATTTCAATTCTTCCAAACACAATACAGTTCATGTATTTCTAGTAGAAAGATTAAAATTAATAATAATCAATTTTACAAAAAATATATATATATTTCTTAGTGAAAATTGTTAACTAAAATCACACAAAAAGAATTTTTTTTATTATTATAAGGAATTTATAGCTAAAATCCAAATTCTATTTGGTAACATATATTTAAATATGTTTTAGACTTGATCCAATAATATTTTAACTATAGTGTTAAAATATATCGAACAAAATAATTAAAACCTATCAAATTAGTAATTTTATTTTTACTGTTCATTTTACAATGCAAAATATTTTTACTTTAGCCTAAAAAACTACATTAATGTTCTACTTAAAAAAATACAGATATGTCTTGCACGAGTCCTGTGAATTAGTTGAGGTACTGAGACAACAAAATTATTAAAATACATATATACATACATATATATAAAACTCACCGGATCGACCTTCGTTCTTTTATCTGATAATGATCTGGTTTCCACGTCATTTTATTGCCAATTGGGCAATTCCCGCGTAAAGCCGTCGCGATTGGTTGAGGCAGTCAACGATGGGCGGATAGTGAGTTTGGACACGTCATTGATCTAACTTTAATCAATTTGAAAGCCAATCCAAATCAATTTGTTAGACTTTGTATTCCATTGTCATTATCAAATTCACCTAAAACCTCCTCCACTTGGAATTATCCTGACATACAACTATTAACTTTCACCAAATTTTAGTTGAATTATCATCACTTTTTCATGATTTTAAATGTGGATTTTGCTTTGACACCACAACAAAAAATAAAAATAAAAATGCTTACATCTAAAAATGAAGAAGAAAACTTCTAAATATAACCACTTCACATTAATAACGCAATAATTTTTGTTTGATATGTTTGATATTACTACTTCAACACTTATTCAAGAAAATGGGTTGATAAAGAATTTGAACATCACTAAAAATATAAGTGTCTTAGTGTCTTACAATGAAATAAAATTTTAGATGATTGGATCATTCTAAGCGACTTGGTGCGCCTTCTTGTGGATCCTTGAAGTTTAGAAATTTAAAATTTATAAATTCATATGTTAAAATTCTTGAGCACTTAATTTTTTAATTTTGTCAAATAGTATCATAGGGCATGCAACAAGCAACATAAAAAATAATTTAAGTTATAACATTCCAGTATCTTGTGGCATGGAGAGAGATAAGATTGGTCATGAGAATCCCAAACTTTGAAGGCATTATATAGTGAAGTTTTATCCTCAAAAGACATACTCCTTTAATCCCAATTTATTTATCTATATTTAACAAAAAAATATTCATAAATTTTGATCAAACTAAAAAATTAAAACGTAACGGAAGTACTATAATATCATAAACCAGTCCCCAACTGTCCTCTTATAAATGTGATGTGGATCCCAAAAACATATGCCCCCATATTAAAACCATCCATATAGTAGTAGACCAAAATAAAAATATAGAGAGAGTTAGAAGCATGGAAGGTTTGATCCCATTTATCCTCCACACCTTGAAGAAACAGAGACCTCACCACAGCTACCGGTGCCTCTCCGACAGTTCAAACCGGAGCTATCACATGTTGGCGGGACCGGACTCGTCGGACGGCTCGTTTCACCGGCGAACACAATCAGAGGTTGCACCACCCACCATTGATTTCTTGCACCACCACTCTGGTTTAGAATCCTCCCAATCAAGCAACAAGAACAAAAGTTGTGCGCTCATTAATCGGGCCACGAGTGGGAGGAGGCAGAGTGAAGCCATAACTAATACGCGCCAATTCTCAAAGGAGATCAATGCTAATGTTCAACAATCATAGATAAAGCTCCAAGTTGAAGTTTTAATGCATTGGATTGTGTTGCAGTCAATTGATTCCAAGTGTATTTCCTTTTATCTTTGTCTTTTTAATGTTGTTTGTATTGGTTTTCCCAATAATATATTTGTTCTGAATGAACTAGAATTTATTGATTTGTAATTGTAAAGTCTACATTATATATATGATCAGGTGTTATTAATTATTTCAGCGAATTAGGACTCTCCTATGATTTTCTCTCTTTCTCGAATGGTGAATTGGTGTATAAAAATAAACCACATCATTCAATCATTTTTGTTTTACAAAATCCTATAGAAGTTTGTGCGATGATTCATGAGTTGTGTTAAAGTAAAAACTGTTGAGTAAAACAAAAAACTGTTTTTAATTAATCTGATTAATTAAGTTCTCCATCTTTATTCTTGTGTTGGTGATTGTTTATCATATGTATGGGCTACCTAACTATTGTTTAATTTCTAAAAGACTGTGGGCGCGTTTGGAAAGTCTGTTTTTTGTATTTGTTTTCTGTTTTCAAATATAAAAATTATTTTTGTATTTGTCTTTATTTTTTCAAGAAAAAACTAAAAACAAAAAAACGTTTGGATGAAGGTGTTTTCACCACTTTTATTTGGTAAAAATTGTATTTTATGAATTTGGTGTTTTCATTGTTTTTACCACCTAAACAGTGAAAAAACTCAAAAAACAACTAAAAGTTGTATTTGGTGTTTTCATCACTTTTACACACTATTCACAGAAAACAGTTTTCTTGGGAAAAAAACAGTGAACAGTAAACGCGTTTGCCAAACGTGTTTTTTTTTTTAGTCTTGTGAACAGTAAAAAACAAAAACAAAAAACAGGATATCCAAACGTACCCTGTGTAATTTATTTATTTATTTTTAACAGAAATAGCACGTTATTTTACTTGTGTCCTATTATCGACACTTGTAATTAGATTATGACTTTAAATAAAAGGCTTCAATCTATATTGAACTAGGTATATATTGACTATCTATGTAAAACTTTTGAAATATGGTTAGTGTTGCATAAATGTTTGGAGGATTAGAATTTTCTTGACAACGTGTATTTTACCTATCCATCACTCGTATAAACGCAGACAAATTCATCTTTCTCTTGAATTATTTCATACTAGGAAGATTGGTGTTTACCTATCATTTAGGCCAAGTATCGTGAGTTTTTTTTCCCGGTAATTAAACCAAGCAAAAAAAGTAAAAAATAAATAAAATAAAACCAAGAAGTATCATGAGTTGGCTAATGAGAATGATATAGTAATCAAATTTTGATGTATTAAATGAAATTGATTGTTATATAAGATTTGGGGCAAATATGAATTGTTTGGCTAGTGAGTTATGAAGCATGGACACCTTGTCTAGGGTCGTCGTATCTGTGTCGGAAGCGCGAACACGTCAAAAATACGTATCCGATACATAAAAAATATATCCTGACTTTTTTTTTAAATTGTATACTCGGAGGACACGTGCGTGTCCGCTTGTCGATTGATTCAATGAAAAATAAAGGTCTTATGGAGCCGATAATTTATTGGATCACTTATGGAACTTCAACACATCTAATTCAATCTTTAACTTTAAAGATATTTGAATATCTTTGTTCATCCTCATTTTGTGAGAAGAATTAGAGCACATATTCATTTATCCACTATTTAAAGAGAAACAAGATAACATCACAAAGAGCCGAATATTTTGTATTTATACCTTCCAATATTTGTCTTCAATAAATAAAATTTTCACAATATAACGAGAGAAGATGATGGATGTTGGGGAAGATGCATTTGATTCTTTGCATAATAGTAGAATGAAGAATTTTGAATATGTCAAACATTTCATTTAACTTATTTATTTATAAGTTTATTTGATTCTCATTGTTTAAGTGATAAATGAAATATTTGTGTGATATAATATGTATATATAGTTATAAAAAATTATAATTTTTTATAGACGTGTCGGGGCCATGTCGTATCCTAATTTTTAAAAATTTATCGTGTTGCCGTGTCGTGTCGCATGTCCGTATCGGTGCTTTATAGTTAGTGAATAGTAATAAAAAACTTCAAAAATTTGACTTGTTAACTTGATCAAATTGTCCACAAAGCAAGTCTTATAGTGGGCTAACAGTTGTCACAATATGAACATGAGACTTTTGGTGGATACCCTCAAAAGATTGAATGGAGGAGTGTGGAATATATATAGTCATATCATATGCATAGATAATTATACAATTGGGAAGAAAAATTATTTGGGACAGTTTTGGAATAAAAAAGCATACGTTATTTATTTTTAATTTTATCCGTTAACAGAAAATAGAGTCAATCTCTAAATAATTTTTTAGAGGCCCATGTCAAAATCCATACAAAATAATAGGACAAGAAACTAACATTATGCATTTTTTGGGATCAAAAGTAGAGAAAATTATCTTAGTAACATTATGCATTTTTTGGGATCAAAAGTAACCCATATAAACCTGGAGCATATCTAAGCAATTCATTTTAACCGAAACTTTATTTACCAAACAAAACTTAGATTTTCTAGATTTGAGAATGCAAGAAATGAGCAGGTGGGTGCTATTTACCAGCAATATGTAAAAGCTGGACACCAATGAATATGATACTTTCTTCTGTTCAAAATAAGTATCCACTTTATCTCTTTTCACCGTCTTAAAATAAGTGTTCACTTTTAAAAAGTTAAAGCACTTTATTTGATCAATTTAACCTTCAAGCATTAATATTAAAAAATATATAAACTACAAACCATCATATAAAATTAATATTTTATTCACAAATACTATAATAAAAATTTCCCCAAACGATCCCAAAAGAAACTTATTATCTGGGACCAGGGAGTATTTGTGTGTGTGAGAGAGAGAGAGAGAGAGAGAGAGAGAGGAAGGGAGAACCATTTTTAATACTGATTTCCAGCAGTTCGATATTGGAAGTCAACAGAACTTTTATGGAACTCACGCCATTCAAGGGTTTGAATGCATTGGAAGACAAATCTTCTGTTGACTCATCACATCCAACGGCTCAGAGGCATAGTCATAAGTGCAATTTGAACGGTCTAATGATAAACATGCATTTTATTTAATTTTAAAATTAAATAATATATAGGCCCAATAAACCATTAAAATACATGGTCTGACACACCCCAACCAGTTCAAGTTTTGTTTGGGCTTTGGCCTAAGTCTGGAGTGTAACGACAAGGCAACGCGTGAGAGGTCCAATAGCAAAGCTTTTGTATAACCAATCACCCTCAAAAAATTGTTAATTGGTGAGTCCGTAGGCTCATATATTAGATACTAACTGATAAGAAAAAATACTATAATTTATCTTAGTCAAAAGGTCGATAAATGTATAATTTTCCTTTCTAATATTCGATGTGGGATAGAGTGAGAAAATCAAAATACCAGCCTAAATTGCATTTAACAAACCGACTTACTGTGTGGGTTGAAGTCTTGAAGAATCCTTTCCATGGACATGGTCACATGGGTTCCCCAATCACTACAAATATACATTATATATAATATAGTAAATTATTTGATTTCATATACATACCCCTTTAAAAAGTAAAGAAAACTTGGTTAATAAGTTTTTTTCCAACTGTTATAGTTCTTCCTTTTGCTTATATCCTCTCATCGGTGGAAATTTTTGAAGAATTGATTGATTTTTTTGGAGTTTCAGGCATTGTCCCCATATTAAAACCAACCATATAGTAGTAGACCAAAAAAAGAAGATAAAAATAAAAATTCAAAAGCTAGAATAGCCTGAGCAAAGCATGGAAGGTTTGATCCCATTTCTCCTCCACACCCTCAAGAAACAGAGACCTCACCACAGCTACCGGTGCCTCTCCGACGGCTCAAACCCAAGCTAGAACGAACTCGTCGGATGGCTCATCTTACTGTCGAACACAATCGGAGTTTGTGCCACTTGTTGAAAATCACTTGAGGTGATTTACAGACCCAGAAATAACACATTGAATGAGAGAAACACACTTATATTTTAAAACTCACATTGTTGAAAATACAAAGCTTTTTTCTTTTTTTCCTTTCTTTTCTATGGTTCTATCTTCTACTTCTACACTACACAACACTTCTCTATATATAGAAATCAAAATACATAAACTGACAAACAACATCTTCGTTTGCTGCCATTATTGACTTTGGTGGATATTAACGTGAACAATCTTCACGTATGATTTGTGCACTCACACATGTGTTTGTGCAGTAAACTTGGACTTTTGCGTGCATGTGGATCAGCTTCAAGTTTATCTTTCAATACCACCCACCATTGATTTCTTGCACCGCCACTTTAGTTTCGAATCCTCCCAATCACGCAATGTGAACAAAAGTTGTGTGCTCATTAATCGGGGGAGGAGGCAGATTGGTGCCAGTACTAATTCTCAAAGAAGATCAATGCTAATGTTCAACAATGATAGATTCAGCTCAAAGTTCGGATTTATTTAAGGAAGTCGTTTTTATGGATTGGATTGTGTTGCAGTCAATTGATTCAAAGTGTACTTATTATTATCATTGTTTTTTTAATGTGTTTGCATTGCTTTTTCCAATAATATAATGTTCTGAATGAACTGGAATTTATTGATTTGTACAAAGTCTACATTATATGAGGTGTTCTTGGCTTGAATTTGAGGGTGTCATTATTTCAGCTCATATAGAAGTTTTGTTGGTGATTGTTTATCTTATATTTGGATTGGTGATTGTATAAGCCGTTTGTTCTTGGCTTGTTTATTTTGAACGGTGTTTGATAAAATATTTAAAAGAGTTTATGAGCATTGAAAGAGCGTTTAAAAGAAGTTAGGGAATAACGGCTTTTCAAAACGACTTATACTTTTCTTTTTCTTCTGTGTAAAGTTAGAATCAAAAACTCTACCAAATAGACCAAACTATTGTTTAATTTCTGAAAGACTGTTTAAATTTTCATTTATTTTTGGGTTAAGTGCATTAAACCCCGTCTTCTTTCTTCTCTCTCTCAACTAACCCCCCTGAACTATGTTTTTGACTGTAAACCCCCAAACTATCACAATTTTTACAATTCACTCCCTCTTGTCATAACACCGTTGTTACAATTAAGGTAATTTGCACTCAGATCCCCTGAGATTTTGATTAATTGTACTCGTCCCTTGATATTTCATTTTCCTTGCAATGACACCCCCTGAAGGGAAGAAATGACTGGAATGCCCTTGTGTTGTCTCCCTTATTTCATGAGACAAATATCTAGGTGGTGAAATTACCTTAATGCCCCAAGATGAAAACCCTATAATGTATATTTATTTATAACAACTATTCTAAAATGTGAGAGGTTGAGAATATTTTCAAATATTTTCTTCAAAATAAAAATTAATGAATTGATATATATTAGTTGAAGTGCAACTCTATGGAGTATGTCAAAACGATATAGAATAAAAGAAAAGTGGTTGAAAATATTTCAATACTTTTAAAAAATAATAATAATTAATTAATATGCATTACTTGAAGTGTAACTCTAATGAATATTTCAAAAGATATAGAGTAAATATATAAGAAAGGGGGTTATAAATATTTTCATATTTTAAAAAAAACATTATTTAATTAATATACATTAATTGAAATGTAACTCTAATGTATATTTCATAAGATATAGAGTAAAGATATAAGACAAATATATTTCGGCAAGGAAAAATAATATAACTTAAAATACAAAAATCTGTATATATTTATCTATCTATCTATATACTACTAATAAAAATACAAGGACTGTCTAATATTTCGATTCATTATCACCTTTTATAATATAAAAAATCATAATAAGTAAAATTTGTCATTATTTAAAGTGTAAGGGCTTAAATTAATTTTACAAAAAAAGAAATAAATAATAAACCATTTTTCATATTTTTATAAGAATATAAAAAATTACAATAAGCAAAGTTTGTTATTATTTTACAGTGTAAGGACTTAAATTAATTTTACACAAAGAATAATAAATTATAAACAAAGAATAATAATAAATGTTAAATTAATTTTATACATGTATCACCTTCTAAAATACAAAAAAAAAAATATAATCATAAATAAAGTGTATTATTATTATTTAATGTAAAAGGTCACAATATTAGTTTTAGGGAAAAATTAAAAAAGGATAACTTTTGGGGCCTATATTACAAAAATGACAATTTAAAAAAAATAATTTAAAGAAAGATGATAATATTTCAAAAATCATTATATTGAAAATACTTGAAAAGTTTTTCAAATTGAACTTAAGACACAAGGGTTGTTTGGTCCATTAATTTAGCCAACATATATTTTACACTTAAGCAAGGGACACAAGAGTCATTTCATGGGGTCTTCACCACTTCATGGGGTATCATTGAAAGGAAAATGAAATCTCAGGGAGCGAGTGCAATTGACCGAAACCTCAGGGGATCAGAATGCAAATTATCCTAATTATAACTAACGGTGTTTAGGGGGCAGAGCTTAATTGAGAGAGAGAAGAAAGAAGAGGGAGGTTTAATGCACTTAACCCTTTATTTTTAACTGAAAGAGCACGATATTTTACTTGTGTTCTATTATTGGCACTTGTAATTAGGTTATGACTTTAATAAAAGGTTTCACTCTTTATTAAACTAGGCATGTATAATGTATTAACAATTATGTAAAACCTTTGAAATATGGTTAGTGTTGCATAAATATTGAACTCAATTTAATCAGAAGCTCTTCCGACATTGGCATCCATTCGAGTTCCACCGCGTCCTCACACCAGCACGCGGGCAAGAAGGGACCGCCTTGAACCAACTCTAGTGTAGACCCCTAGCAGCTGCGACTTTTGAAGTCTACCGATAATGGAGGATCAACTAAGAGAGCTAATCATTTTACAGTGATGCTTGACGAGTCTTAATCCGGTTCCTGAAATCAGAAGCAATTTGAAGGCTTAAAAAGTGATGTATGCTGATTCTTCAACCCAGACAAGGAGTTGGTTTGTTAAATATGGCTAGGTGGTATTTCCAGTCCAATTTAGTTCCACAGCCCCTTTGAGAGTATTAGGAAAGAGAAGATGATTAGAGTATATAAATCGTGCGGTATCATGAAGAAAAAAGCATACCTCTCTCGGCCTTTTGGCAGAGATCAAGTACACATCTGTTTAACGCAGGTTCAGTGTAGAAATTATCCAAAAACCGAAAGAGAAAAAGACCCCAAATATATAGATAAAAACAAGAGAAACAAAAAGAACAAAAAATAATAATGAACAATTCCAAACAGAGAGATGAAAAACTCACCAGTAGTGACTGCTGCTGTTTCGAATGTAGTTGAAATGTTATACAAGTGACCAGATTCATCAGCTTGGTAACACTGTACAATATTTATAATAATACATCTTACATTTTTCCAGAATCAATCACTCACCATATACCCAGAATCTATAACAGGAGACTTATCATTTCCCATCTCAACTTGCTAGAAAAGGGCCATTAATGGACTCCACTAAAAGAATGTGAATTAACTTCTTATTACAGTCTCCTCTTAGGGGGGAAAATCCTTCTCCTTGAACTTATAGGATTAAATCAAGTTTTTTTTTATTGCAGTCTATATTAATTGTACTGCTCATGTAAATTTTAAGAAAACTGTTTTGTCTTGCACCAACATATAAGTGTGTAAATATATATTATCACCAGCCAAGAAGCTAGAACAGTTGTTCCAGATTGAAACTTGAACCCTCCTTGAAAAAAAGTAATTTCTGAATTGATCACTCAGCAGTGAAGTCAGTTCACAAATTTGCAGCCAAAAGGCACAGATTTTACGTAACTCACAATATAATGTTCGCTAAAGCTAAACTAACTTTGGGATTTAAACCTCGTACACCATTTAATCAGAAGCTCTTCAACGTTGGCATCCATTCGAGTTCCAATGCCTCCCCACACCAACATGTGGGCAAAATCTCCTATCGATGAGCCAGTCACTTCATGCACCGCCTTGAACCCAATTCTTGTGTAGAACTTAACAAGCTGAACATTGAAGAATATAAACTAAAGATCAATTATAGAACTAAAAACTGTTCCTTGTATTTGATTCTTCTAGTAATATATATTAACAAGAAAAGAACTTAGAAAGAAAATGGATTGCTATAGCGTTTATTCTCCTTTCACATTCATTTAAGACATCTTATCAGACTTCTTCAATAACAAAAGGATAGGTCTTTATTTACTTGTTTCAGCTTTCTTTGTTTCTACCAAATGAGCATCCATCTACCCCATGCCAAAAGTGATAAAACCCCTTTTTGTTTATTTTCCCTGCCTAAATCTTTTCCTCAAAAAGTGAAGAGTAATTTGTTATCCTTTCTTATCAAAGGGCTTGCATTACATTTACAACATTTTTTGGCATATAATTTGCAAATTTTATATGCACATAACTGCTAGCATCATTGAGTCTGTTTATACCTTATTTAAATGACACTCAAACAAGCTAAAGAGAATACCTATACCTCCCACTTTACTACTTGAGCTAACCCGAAAAAAGGTATCAAGAGAACTAAATGATTTATTTAACATTTCACATATCAAACAAAACAAAACAAAAAAAATCATTGCAATTCAGTGGTGGAAAGGTCGTTACTTGATCAGAGATCCCTATTTCTCCTTTTCAATCCTTACCCACGACAAAATTCTTACTCAGTTAAATTTTTTCACATTGTCAATAGTGAATGGTGTCATGTGGATGTGCCAAAGTCCTGATAAAATCAACTGAGACGAAAAAAAAAAAAAAAAAATGGATTACCCAACACAACAAATTCATGAAGAAACCAAGTAGTACCTTAGAATGATAAAGATCAGAGTCATTGATTGCTAGCAATTCAGCTCTCCTACACCCACAATCATACCCATACCTTATAGCAACAGCTCCAATGAACACACCAATGCCAAATATCGATTTTTCCATACCCAAAGTCTCGCGTCTCAATCTAATAGAGTCCAAGTGAAGAAGTGGCCCACCCAACCACACCCTTATCAACCCCTCTGCTCTCCCAACCTCTCCTTGTGTTTCCAAGCTTTTTGCAGTGATTCTGAAAAAGGGTCCGATTGTTTGGAGCTGAAGATGGAGGTTTTGGGCTTTGGAGGCCTCTATGATGTCAGACATGGTTGGGAAAATTGGTTCAGTGTTGATGTGGGCTTTGTAGAGGGAAGTCAGTTGGGGTTTTGGGGTGTTTGGTTTGGGAGAAAATGAGTGGAGGAGTGGAATTTGAGAGCAGTGGGTGCCAGAAAATGAAGTGATTTTTAGGGTTTGGGTTGTGGTGGTGGTTGGTAGATTTGGGAATTGGAGTTTGGGAACTGTACCCATGGGTTTAAGTTCCATATTTTCTCTCTCTGCAAAGTGTTTGCGATATGAAGCAAAATTTTGAAGTATTGTCGACTTTCCCAATTGGTCCTGAATGAATAAATTGGATACAAGGATTATTTGTATTTCTTGGGAACAAAATGTGAATTTGGTGAGTGTGTCTGTGAGAGAGGGACAACCACACCTAGGGATGGCGGAAAAAGCCGTCCCGTCGGGAACCGCTCAAATTTTAACCGTCTTATTTAAAAATGGAATGATTATAAGGGTTAAAAAAAATTTGATAGTTATAGGGCGGGGAACGGTTTGAGGGGTTCCCCATTGAAGAACCGCCCCACCCCAAATCGCATTATATTTAATTATTATATATTAAATTTACATGATTATATATTTATTTACATCTTCTTATACTAAAATTACATTAAAATCCTTAAACAAAATAAATATTTTCTTATATGCCCTATATATATATATATATATAGAGAGAGAGAGAGAGAGAGAGAAATCATGCCAGAGTCACACCAGCACACGGGCAAGAAGGGACCGCCTTGAACCAACTCTGGAGTAGACCCTTAGCAGCTGCAACTTTTGAAGTCTACCGATAATGGAGGATCAACTAAGAGAGCTAATCATTATACAATGATGCTTGACGAGTCTTAATCTAGTTCCTGAAATCAGAGGCAATTTGAAGGCTTAAAAAGTGATGTATGGTGATTCTTCAACCTAGACAATGAGTGTTGAAAATAATAAACTTGATTATGTGTTTTAGGAGTTACATAAGTTATATTGTGTGTTTTAATGTATGGTGTTAGTAGGGGTGTTAGTGGTAGACAATAAAGTTATGAAAATTGATAGGAATGTTAGTGGGTCTTTATTTGCATTTAGATATGAGAGTTGCATATGTATGTAGTTTACATATTTTAATCAAGTTGAATAAGAGGAATAAAGTATTTTCTCTAATTCTTCTTCATACATTTCTTTTCCTAAACTCTAGGCCACTATTTCCAACAAAGTGGTATCAGAGCTAGGTTGTGAGTGAGAGAGAGAGGAAATGGCAAAACAGTTCAATTCCATTTCACATGCCTAGGTTCACCAAAGACAACTATGAAAATTGGTGTATCCGATTAAAAGCAATTTTGAGAGCACAAGATGTGTGGGATATGATCGACAAATTTTACATTGAGCCTCAAGATGAGGCGGTCTTGTCTCAAGCCTAGAAAGATGTTCTCCAAGCCACAAGAAAGAAGGACCAAAAGGCGGTCATGATCATCCACCAATGTCTGGATGATGCAATGCTACAAAGAGTTACTAATGCTAGCAATGCAAAAGAATTATGGGAGATTCTTCAAAATTCTTTCCAAGGAGTGGAGAAAGTGAAGAAGGTTCGCCTCCAAAGTTTAAGGGGTGAATTTGAAGCATTGCAAATGAAGGAATCTAAATCAGTTTCAGATTATTTTTCAAGGGTTCTAAGTATTGTGAACCAATTAAGGCGATATGGTGAAGTCGCCATGACGGATGCAAGGGTCGTTAAAAATATTCTTAGGTCGTTGGATTCCAAATTCAACTTCATTGTTGTTGCCATTGAAGAATCAAATGATTTAGATTCCATGACCGTCGATGAACTCATGGGTTCGTTGCAAGCCCATGAAGAAAAAGTAGTGAAGAAAGAAGAAGCTTTGGAACAAGTGCTCCAAACAAAGCTTTCCTTGAAAGAGGGAGATGACAAGTGTGGTGATAACCAAAGGGGCCGACGACGTGAAAATGCACGTGGCCAAGGAAGAAGAAGAGGAAAAAATAGTAGTCATCACAATGAAGAAAAATACCACAACTCACAACAAGAAAGAAGAGGTTGTGGAAGAATAAGCAATTCGAGGCCATATGGAAGAAGGTATGACAGGTCTCATATTCAATGTTACAATTGTCAAAAATATGGCTATTATGCTTCGGAATGCAGAAATGATATCAACAATGTAGAAGAATATGCAAATTTTGTTGATGAAGTGGAGCCTATATTGTTATTAACATACAAAGTTGAAGTAGGTGAACAAAGTGAAGAGGCATTTCAAGACAAAAAGTGGAGAAATGATATGAATGAAGAAACTATGGTCATAGAGAAGAATGACACTTGTCATTTCCTTGGAGATTTCATAAAAAAAGAAGGAAGTGAAAAGAAGGAAGTGGACCTCAAGTCACAAGATCAAGTTGCTGATAATTTCACCAAGGCCCTCAAGTTTGAAAGAATTTTTGAAATTGACGAGTTCACTTTAAGTAGGAAAATCAAGTTTTTTTTATTTTTTATTTTATTGTCTACTCCTAGGGACTTGTAAGAAGACAATTGGGAAATGAGCTTATGACATTATGTCCTTGGGATAATTGAAGAGAATATTTCACTATATGGTATATATTGAAAATTAAGTGATGAAAATTTTAATATTTGAATTTTAAATAAAAAAAATATTTTAAAAATATTAATTTTTTTGATACTTTGTAAATTATTTATGTGTACAGAAATATTTTGTAATTTACATTTGAGTAACATATTTTAATGGTCATTATTATACATAGGCCCAAAAGCCCAAATAATTATGATTTGGTTGGGGTGTGACACAGTGCCAAGCCTGAGTCAGCAGTGCAACGACAAAGCTATTTTGTGGTGATCCCTCTCCCTCAAATAATTGTTAGTACTGTGGGCCCATAAGCCCACATATCAGATACTAAATTGATAAGAACAGATATTACACTTGATCTTAGCCAAAAAGCCGAAAAAGATACGATTTTTATTAAACTAGCCCACGTGTTTTTATAACCACCTTCTCTTTCTCTCTACTCTCTAATATCCGATGTGGGACAAAAACAATAAAAGTACCGCGGTTAACCAACTCCTTGTGTGGGTTGAAGTCTTGAAAAATCCTTTCCATGAACATGGCTTCCCCCATCAAATACTTTATATAAATAATATGGTTTAGATATATATATAGAGAGATCTCAAGTAGCTTCTGATTCCATAATGACATTAAAAACTCTTCAAATGCCAATGAATAGTCACTTGAGTAATTCTCTACCAATCCACATAAAAGGTACAGAACTACAGATACACCCCTTCAGAGGGGACAAAATAGACTGATACAAGTTTTTTTTTTGAATGGTTGAATATGGTCATAGTTGTAGTCTCTGGTCAGATATAATTCTTCCCTCTTGCTTATATATTCTCATCTGTTAAATTTTTTCTTAAAGAATTAATTGAGTTTCAGATATTATGCTAATACACTTGGGACTGGAATGTTGAAGTCATATTTACCTTATTGCCCGATATGTTGCGTAGCATCAAGTTGTAATGCCGATGCTGTAATATAATATCATCAACTTGTAATGCCATGCCGATACTGCAATTGCAAGGGACATGGCCCTTTAGCAAGGGACAATCACCCACTCACTACTAATGACTTTCAGCCGTTGGATGCATTGGAAGTCGACAGATTTTTTTTTATGGAACTAACACCATCCAAGGATTTGAATCAAGATTGTCAGAATCGGGAGTTTAAGTGTTTGTTTGGCAATCGGTGTGGTGTTGATTTTTTGTTTTGGTTTGGTTAGAGTTGTGTTGGATTGGGTTTGGTGTGATTTTATTCTGAATTGAAACCATATTTGGTGCAGATGATTTTGATGCGAGAAAAAGTGAAACTGAAAAACCAAACCATGTTTAGTAGAGTTTGTATGAGCTGAAATTCTGAAACCAATCATATTTAGTAACTTGGAATAGTTTGACATTTTATTTATTTAAAATAATTTTTTGTAAATATATATGTTTTAAAAAATAAAATATATAAATATTTAATTTTTTCGAAATATTTAATTTTTCATAAATATTTAATTTTTTTGAAATATTTATAGATAAAATATTTTATATAAGATATTTCAAAAAAAATAAAATATTTTGAAAAAATAAAAGATTTCAGTAAAAATACATATAATTTGTATATTTTTTAAAAAATAATAAATATATTTTTATTATAATTTAATTTTTCTAGAAATATTTGTTTTCCCAAAATATTTTATTTTTTACGAAATATATTTTTTCGTTTGATTTTTTTGAAATATTTTATTTTTCAAATATATATATATATAATATTATAAATGAATTGGTTTGGGTTAAACAATGGTACACTAAATTGAATTGGTTTGGGTTAAAGAATAGTTTTGGTGTGAGAAAATCAAACCAACTCCATCCAAACCATCTATTGAGATGGTGTGAAAAATGATAGATTTGGTACCAATGGTGCAACACTATTCAATCCCAACTCCTTCTACCAAACATGGGTTGGGCCACAAATTTCATCCCAAAATCACAAATTTCACTCCAAAACCTCCTACCAAACAAGCACTAAGTAAAATCATTTTGGGATCAGTAGAATCGGAATAATAAACTTATTATTTTTTAAAAAAATATATTAAGAATTAAATATTTAATTTAAAAATCTAAATCATATTAGAATTTTCAAAATTTTCTAATACATTGGGCTTTTAAATATTTTCTTATAAATTTAGGCCATATATTAAGATATTAGACTAAATAATTAAGTTTTTTTGAAGATTTAACCGTTCAACCATTATTTTAACGGTAATTTACATTAAGAAATTCATTTGATCCATGAACATTATTAAAATGTATAGGCCCATAAGGTGACAAAAGTTGAACTATGATTTGGTTGGGGTGTGCTAGGCCGAGTTTATAGTGCAACGACAAGCGACACTTAAGAGGCCCAATAGCAAAGCTATTATACCGACACTTAAGAGGCCCAATAGCAAAGCTATTATACTAATCCTTCCCCCCTCAAAAAATTGTTAGTACTGTGGGCCCGTAAGCCCACATATCAGATACTAAACTGATAAGAACATATACTATACTTGATCTTAGCCAAAAAGCCGAGAAAGATATGTTTTTTATTACCTTAACCCACTAGCTTTTATAACCATATTTTCTTTCTCTATGTTCTATAAAATCCGATGTGGGACAGAGTGAGAAAATCAAAATTGTTGAAAATTAAACTGAATTTTCCACATCCAAAGCATCATACACTGAAAGCTCCATTCACCACATGCATGCACCACCCCAAAGGTCAAGATTTGTTGCACCAAAACCATGCGTGAGATTTGTACGCTCATATCTTCCTAAGTAAAAAATGTCTGCAAATGAAGATTTAGCTCGTTGATTTGTTTGTCTTCTCTTCATTTCACTTCTATATATATAGGCAGTATGGTATTGTATTAAGCATCAAGTAAGAAGCTAAGAAATAAATTGTAGTGTGAGAAATCGTTTGTACTCTATTTTGTATTTGAAATAAAAGAAGTTTGTTTTTTCATATATTTGAGAGTGATCCTGGATTATTACAATCACCATAAGTGATTTTCAACATGGTATCAGAGCTAGAGTGAAGCTTGGTGAAACTTGAGCAAGCCCAGAAGTGAAAAACAAAAATAGAGCCGAACCTTTCGAAGCTTATTCGTGAGCCATAGGTATTCAAACCACAAGTTTGAGCATAGATCTAGCTTCCTTGTACCAGCAAGAACGTAACGACGAAAAGAACACGACGAAACTCCTCCAGACGCGCCCTCACGCGCCACCATAAGGTCGGAGAGTGAAGTCCACGCACAGTTACGCGCTTGATTCGTCTCCAACCTTTGGGTGCGCCAGTACCCCACGCGTCTACCACGTTAGCAATGACGTCATCCCCCTGCCACGTCATTTGCCACATCAGCATACTACCACATCATTAGTGACGTCACCTACCATGCCAGCCTCCATGTCAACACAATGGCACGTTAGCAAATTTTCTGGAAAATTACCAATTTGCCCCTCGTTGGTATTTTGTCCGTTTCGGGCTCATTTTAACTCCATTTTGAGCAAACGAAGAGTTGTTCTTAGCTAATTGGAATGCTCCAGACGCAAACATGCAGTCGGTTTGACCAAATTAAACACCAATTTTAAAAACTAAGCAGCTCAAGTGCTTAAGTAAATCCGATGGCGTCCTCCAGCAATTTTTTCCAGCCCCAGCTTCCACGCTTGGATAAAAATAATTACGAGAATTGGTCTATCCAAATGAAAGTCCTTCTTGCCTCACAAGATTTGTGAGACTTTATCGAGACCGGTTATGACGAGCCAGTTTCAAAAGAAAATGAAGATCGATTGAGCGAGACCCAAAAGGCCGTGCTCAAAGAAGCCCGAAAGAAGGACAAGAAGGCGTTATACTTGCTTTATCAAAGTGTCGATGAAACAAGTTTTGAAAAGATCTCAGTCGTCAACACCGCCAAGCAAACATGGAATTTTTTTCAAAAAACACATCGAGGAATTGAAAAAACAGTTAAAGTTCAACTCCAAGTTCTAAGGAGTGAATTTGAACTGTTGCAAATGAAAGACACAGAGTCAATTTCTGAGTACTTTACCAGAACATTGACTATTGTGAATCAAATCAGAAGATATGGCAACAAGATTGAAGATGTTCGTGTGCTTGAAAAGATTATGCGCTCCCTCAACTCAAAGTTCGAGCTTGTAGTTGTTACCATTGAATAATCAAAGGACCTCGATGCAATGATAGTAGATGAGCTAATGGTCATGCTAGAAATTCACGAACAAAGAATCAACAAAAAGAACACCTTAGGTACTCTAGAGCAAGCTCCTCAGTCAAATCTAACATTTAAAGAAAATAAAGAAGAGGGATGGGGAAGTTCGCAAAGAGGTCGAGGTAGAGGTCATGGCTATCGAGGACAAGGTGCTAGATCCATAGGTGGCGGTAGAAGAACTAATTTCAATACCGAAAGAAATAATCAAGGCGGAAGAAATCAATCTTTCAAAGGACGAGGATGAAGCCGTGGAAGCAACTTCAATAATCACCAGAATTATGACAAAAGCAATGTGCAATGCTATAATTGCAACAAGTATGGACACTATAACAATGAATACAGAGGAAAGGCAATTGTTGAAGGAGGCGAACAAGTAAATTTTGTCAAGAAAGAAGAAAATGAGTCGAGATTAATGTTGTTGATGGCTTAAAATGAAAATAACGATGACGAAGGTATATGATATCTAGATTCAGGAGCCAACAATCACATGTGTGGAAACAGACACATGTTTGTCGAGCTTGATGAGACTAGGCAAGGGCAAGTCTCATTTGGTGATTTCACAAAAATCCCAGTAAAAGGAAAGGGCAATATTCTGATCAAGTTTAAGAATAAAGACCGTGATTTCATATCCAATGTTTACTATGTTCCAGATATGAAGAACAATATTTTGAGTCTCAGACAACTCCTGGAGAAAGACTACGACATCAACATGAAGGATTTGTGTCTAACAATTAAAGATACAAATAAAAATCTCATTGCTCTGATAAAAGATGTCAAAGAATAGGATGTTTCCTATTCACATCCAGCACGATGGAACGAAGTGTTTAAATGCAGTTGTTGATGACAAGGACTGGTTATGGCATTTAAGATACAGACATCTCAACTTTGAAGGCCTGAAGCTGCTCGCAAGCAAACAGATGGTGAAGGGACTACCCTACATCAATTGTCCTGATAAAGTATGTGAATGTTGTGTACCTGGGAAACATCACAGACTGAGCTTTGCTAAAGAAGTCAGATGGCGATCAACAAATCTGCTAGAACTCGTTCACACAGATGTGTGTGGTCCATTGAAGCCAATATCATATGGAAAAAGTAGGTATTTTCTTACCTTCACTGATGATTATAGCAGAAAGACATGGGTGTACTTCTTGCAAAAGAAATCATAAGTATTTGACAAGTTCCAAGAGTTTAAAGCTCTTGTTGAGAAGCAGAGCGGCCACAATATCAAGATTCTGCGGTCAGATCAAAGAAGAGAATATATGTCGAATGCATTCCAGAATTACTGCAAAGAGCATGGCATCCGACAACAAACAACACCATCCTATACACCTCAGCTAAATGGTGTTTCTGAAAGGAAGAATCGCATAATCTTGGACATGGTCAGAAGTATGCTGAAAGGAAAGTCAATGCCTAAGGAATTTTGGGCTGAAGCTGACGGTTGGTGATTTGTTGATATCTCTCGTTGCTTCACCAAATTCCGGTCAACAAAATTTATAATACCAACAAATACTTTACTTAAAATAGTATAACAATAAGTAGGGTTGAACCACTCTCAACTTAGAACTCGGTTTAAGACTCGGATCCAAAACTTTAATTTTTGAGAATAAAAATAAATTAGTTAAAAATAATTCTTGAATTTTTTAATATTAAACTAATATAACTAGATAAAATTATCAAATGGTGGAAGAAATCTCAAGGGAATAAAATCCACCACCCGGATCTATATAAATAATATTATATATTTTTATTGCAAATTCTCCTCCAACCTATTAAACATAAACATAGATATTGGTAGGCATTCCCCGTATTTCCATTAATTGGTAATCACGGAAAATCCTCCCTCTAATGTTTTGGTTTGAAGACAAATAAATACAAATAGTGGTAGGCATTCCCCGTATTTCCATTGATTGGTAATCACGGAGAATCATTCATCTATTTTCAACATCTATTGTAGGTTTTGCCACTTGAAATAATTATTTCGGGAAGAGAATTAAACAATAAGAAATAAAATAAAATTATTTATATATTACCCAAGGTGGCTTCATCACTTCCTTGAGAAGAGGTTTAAGCTAACATAATGATAGAGAAATAAAACATGATGATAGAAGAATTTTTCATTAACTAAAAAAAAATTTACAACAAAATAAAAACTTGATACATGACTAAATTCTCTCTACAATTTCTTACTCTCTACCATCTAACTCCATACAATTTCCAACTATTCTCCTATTTATAGAGAAAATTGGAATATAATGACATCTTGTAAAGTGAAGTTAGATCTAATTTTCTTTTCTTTTTATTTGAATATTAATGTTTTCCAAGTCATTTTCTTCTTTCTTCATGTGCATTATATTCTTTATCTTCCATCCATGTACATTCATTTATCACTTTAATACATTTTCTTCATCTTTTCCAATTCATACCTATAAGAAATAAAAGATATATATAAGAACATTTATACACTAAAATGGTAAATTAAAGATTTACTTTTGACATTAAAAATAGTAATTTTGTGGACTTATCAGAAGCGGTATCTTGTGTTGTTTATCTGCTAAATAAGTGTCCAACCAAAAGACTCCAGTTCAAGACGCCTGAAGAAACTTGGAGTTCATACAAGCCGAGTGTCAATCACCTCAGAATTTTTGGGTGTATTGCTTACACAAAGATCCCAGAAGCCAGAAGAACCAAGCTCGACGACAAAGGACAGAAATGTATTTTTATCGGCTATGGTGACAGAACAATGGGATATAAGTTGTTTAATCCCATCACCAAGGAAGTAATTATGAGCAGAGACGTGATCTTTGAAGAAAATGAAGCTTGGAGCTGGGACCAAAATGAAGATGGAAAAACCAAGGAGCTTGTACTTGAAGAAGATGAAGAAGTAGAAAAAGAAGTTGTAATGGAGCCGCAAATTCTACCACATCAATCTCCTGTACCTACAAGAAATTATCCTTCATCGTCATCATCACTAGATGAAAGACCTAGAAAAATGAGAAGCCTGAGGGAACTATATGAAGCCACTGAAGAAGATCAAGACCAGAATTTGTTATGCCTATTTCTGGATAGTGATCATGTCAGTTTCACAAAAGCCATCCAAGAGAAGAAGTGGAAGTCGGCAATGGATGAAGAAATTAGGGCCATAGAGAAAAATGACACATGAGAGTTGTGTAGTCTACCAAAAGGTCAAAAGCCTATTAGAGTCAAATGGGTCTACAAGACAAAGAAGAATGAAAAAGGCAAAGTTCAGAGATACGAAGCTCGCCTGGTTACAAAAGGCTACAAACAGAGACATGGACTAAACTATGGTGAGTATTTGCTCCAGTTGCCCGATTAGAGACAATCAGGCTGATGATATCTATTGCTACTCAGAATAGATGGAAGTTGTACCAACTTGATGTGAAGTCAGCATTTCTGAACGGATTTCTAGAAGAATAAATTTATGTCGAACAACCGTTGGGATATACAAATGATGGACCTGAAGACAAGGTGTACAGGTTGAAGAAAGCTCTCTATGGATTGAAGCAAGCTCTACGTGCATGGAATACAAGAATTGACAAGTATTTCCATGATAATGGGTTCGAGAAATGTCCATATGAGCATGCATTGTACCTGAAGAAAAGTCCAAAAGGAAGCGTACTATTTGCAGTGAAGCAGAATGCTGAAGGAATCTCAATCTGCCAAAGTAGATATGCAAAGGAGATTCTCAAGAAGTTCATAATGGAGTCATGCAATCCAGTATCAACTCCGGTGGAAAGCAGCGTGGAACTCATAAAGAATGAAGGCGGAGGAAATGTTGATCCAACATACTTCAAAAGTTTAATTGGAAGTCTTCGGTATCTGACTTGTACCAGACCAGATATACTCTACGAAGTTAGATTGATCAATAGATACATGGAGGAACCAAATCAATCACATCTAAATGTTGCAAAGAGAATACTCCGCTACATCAAAGGTACGATCAATGATGGCTTGCTATATACCTCAACTGATGAATTAAGATTCACTGGTTATTCAGTTAGTGATTGGGGTAGAGATTTAGATGAAAGAAAAAGCACAACTGGATTTGTATTTTTCATTGGAGATACAACATTCACATGGTCATCCAAGAAACAATCAATAGTAACGTTATCATCATGCGAAGCTGAATACGTAGCAACCAACTCAACTGTGTGTCATGCTATTTGGTTGAGAAATGTGTTGGAGCATTTGTGTTTTACACAAGAAAAACCTATAAAGATTTTCATTGATAATCGTTCAGCAATTGCACTTACAAAGAATTTAGTCTTCCATGAACGAAACAAGCATATTGATACACGGTATCATTCCATCAGGGAGCATGTGCAGAACAGAGAAGTGAAATTAATATCTTGCAAGACAAATGATCAAATTGCAGATATTTTTACAAAGCTATTGAAGCAAGACATGTTCAACAAACTGAAGATAATGTTAAGGAATGCAGAAGTGTGGAGAATCAAGTTTAAGGGAGAATGTTGAAAATTAAACTGAATTCTCCACATCCAAAGCATCATCCACTGAAAGTTCCATTCACCACATTCATGCACCACCCCAAAGGTCAAGATTTGTTGCACCAAAACCATGCGTGAGATTTGCACGCTCATATATACCCAAGTAAAAAATGTCTGCAAATGAAGATTTAGCTCATTGATTTGTTTTGTCTTCTCTTCATTTCACTTCTATATATATAGGCAGTATGGTATTGTATTAAGCATCAAGTAAAAAGCTAAGAAATAAATTGTAGTGTGAGAAATCGTTTGTATTCTGTTTTGTATTTGAAATAGAATAAATTTGTTTTTTCATATATTTGAGAGTGATTCTGGGTTATTACAATCATCAAAACTGGGTTTCAACAAAAATACCACCTAATACCACAATTAGCAAACCAACTCTATGTGTTTAAAAGTCCTCAATAATCCTTTACATATGGCTTCCCTATGTTATATGATTGTATATATATACATACATACATATATATATATATATATATATATACACAATCTAATTTTTGCGAGGTAGTTTCTCATGTCAGTCTACATCTACCGCTCTAGCTAGCTTCTTGGGTGGTTATATCATGTGTATATATATAGTTGCTTCTTTGAGACGAAATCAGATAGCTCAAACTCAAGCTTTGCATGCACATTTGAATTAATAAGGATTTTCATGATGAGTCATTGTTATATAGGTAGTTTAGTTCAAGGATTAATACTTTTTTCCCTTAACAAGAGACTAATAATCCGTTAACTATCATGTTCATTGGGGTCCAGTAGTAATATATAGTTTTTTTGTATGGCATTAAAAGGCAAAGGTGTTTTTTTCTCAGGAGTTCCAGCCTTTAGGTGATGACCTTCCCAATCAAAGTTGAGATGGAAAACCTTTTAGAGGTTGCTGGTAAATGGCAAATGTCTCTTCATTTCTTACATTCTCAAATCTTGAATTGTAAATTTGCTTCTAGTATTGTATGGGTAACTTTTAATCCCCAAAATATGCATAATATTGCCAAAATTAATTTTCTACTTAATTTTATGAAATTAGAAATAAATTTGTTAATTATGTTGAATCGAATTACTCCCGCCCTAAGACCATTTTGCAGCCCTGAGAAATTAGTTATAGAGATGTATATACATATGTCAATATATATATTATTTTTTATTTTCACTTAATACATTGAGCCCATTTGTAAACAAAAAGACAATTATAGGGTCGAAAGCCCAAAGAAATAAGACCAAAAAAGGGCATATAAAACTTGAACTATGATTTGGTTGGGGTGTGCCGGCCGAGTCTATAGTGCAACGACAAGGCAACACTCAGGAGGCCCAATAGCAAAGCTATTTTGGTGACCCCTCCCCCTCAAAAAATTGTTAGTATTATGGACCCGTAGACCCACATATCAGATACTAAACTGATAAGAATACTAAATTGATAAGAACATATACTACACTTGATTTTTGCCAAAAGGTCGAGAAAGGTATGATTTTTATAAAGCTAGCCCACTTCTTTTATAACTCTTCTCTTTCTCTATGTTCTCTAATATCCTATGTGGGACAATTACATATATTTAGAGATATAGCAATTATATAGACGGCCAAAATACCTACCTAACCACATTTAACAAACCTACTGTGTGGCTTGAAGTCTTGCACAATCCTTTACATACATGGCTTTACCGAATCCCAATCACCACATCCACATATATCTATTTATTCACTACTATTAAAAGTGCAAAAGTTTCCAACCCTATTTAAATTATAGTTTAACAATCTTATTTTTAAATCATTTTAATATTATCTATTTAGGTTTCCCAAGTATCTTTGTTGGATCGTCATACCACAAAGTTGTAGGAAATACATCAACATTATGGATTATATAATTATTTAGTTAGAAGACTTCTATTACACTTACTTTTAAAATAGTTATTTTTTTAATTGGGATCAAATTCTTTCATGTTTCAAATTCTTTTAATTAACAAACTTTACCATCCGTATTTTCAATTTTATATCTTCTAAATCTCTTTCTGGACTCCTATAACGTCAATTCTATATCTTCTAAATCTCTTTCTGGATTCATATAACGTCAATTCTATATCTTCTAAATCTCTTTCTGGACTCTTATTACGTACTCCTAATTTATAAGACTTCCATTAATTTTATTTTATTTTATTTTTGTTTTACTTCGAGTGAAATTTCTTAGTTTCAATAAATATAGTATACTTTCTATACTTTTTTTTTGTCTTTATGTATATGCTCAATGTAAATTATTGTAACTTCAGTATTTATTGATATATTTGAGGTTTTCTCTTACTTTTTAAAGTTTCCATAGATATCTCTTATTCTTTTAGACTTTATTAATTATTATAATTGATTTTTTATTTATATGTCACTATTTTTATATAATACAAATAAGATTTATTTAATTTGTTTTTGTTATTGATAATAAGTAAATTACTCCACCTTAATTTAAAAATTCCACTTTGTATGTCAATTTTTTTAAATAAACTTTAATTCTTATTCAATTTAAGTAATTTGATTTATTTTGATTTTTTATGCCTTATAAATATGTAACTAATTTTATTATTCTCCTTTTTGAAAAAAATTATTCTATAACTTTATTTTAATTATGTTTATATAGATTATTCTAACGTGCATAGCACCTGAGTTTTACTAGTATTAGTATATGATTATATAATTATATATGTACAGTTGTACACACATAATACATGTAGACATCATATAACTTCAGTAAATATCCATGCATATGACTACATTCCACACTCCTCCATTCAATTTTTGGAGGGTATCCAACAAAAGTCTTCACAAAAAATATTTGTGCATTAATTTTATTTTGTTTTTTTGTTTTCTGAACTACTAATTGTTATAAAATATATATAAAAAATAAAGTCCAAAAAATAAAAAAATATTTCAAACTACCAATTATTGTTTTTTCATTTTTTTAAATATTTGACTACAAACGATATTTTTTTTTATTTATGCCAAAATAAAAAATTAATGTCTTATTTGAATAATAAAATATGAGAGTAGTAACCCTTATTTCCATATACCACCTATCTCAACAAATCTTATTTCCAAAAACCACTTGTACAATATCTTAATCATATCTCTCTACATGGCAGAAGATATTGTAAAATTTTGACTTAAATCATTTTTTATTATAATTGTTGCTTATTGTATACACTAATTGAAAATTAAGGGAGGGGAATTTTAATATTTGAATTTTAAATACTAGGTAAAAGTGTAAAATACCCTATAAACTATCATCAAGTGAGCAAAATACCCCATGTATTATAAAAGTGAGCAAATTAGTCCCTCAAGCTCTCAAAATTGAGCAATATGCCCCCCGAACCCACTTTTTGAATGTCAAATTACCATTGTACTCATATATTAACATTTTGTAAAATATAAAAATAAGAGTTAACTTCATTCACACCCTTGAAGTTTATTTTTTCTTCAATTAGACTCCCTCAAGTTTGACAAACTTCATTTACACCACTTACTTTTTCAAATCCACATCATTTACACCCCCTAATGCCACATCATTTACTACTCTCAATTTTTATTATCTATGTCCAATATTTTTCCACTTTTAACATTATTATCAAATTATAGAAATAATTATATATATATATATATTACTATAAACAATTTTATTTTTTGATATATGCCGAGATAAAAAAATAAATTTTGAATTTTTTTTTTCAAACTACCAATTAGGGTATATTATTTTCCCTCTTTTAATATTATTATCTAGTTATATATATATTCTACTATAAACAAATTTCGTATGCCAAAATAAAAAATTAATGCTAAAATTTGATCAAAAGATTGGTTCTCTCTATTGACTAAAATTTGAAAATTTTAAAACACATTTCATATTTCAGTGGTAAGGACTTAAACTGTCAAACGACGGAGTCGTGGCATCAGATACTAAGAATAATCCATTTGCGCATAAAGAAATAAAATAAAATAAATCATCATTAATTTTTTATTCTAGCATAAAAAAATTCATTGTTAGTAAAATATATATAAAATAAATAATTTAAATAATTAGATAATAATGTTAAACTTGAATGGATCTAATTGAAGATAAAACAAAGGGTATAAATATAGTTAATTATTTTTTACAAAAGATTAATATATTAGGTACAATGGTAATTTAACATTCAAAAAGTGAGCTCGGGCTTAATTTTGAGAAGTATTTTGCACTTTTGCCTAAGTATTAAAAATGCTTTAAAAAAATTTAATTTTTTTGATACTTTGTAAAAAATTTATGTGTAAATTAATATTTTTTAATTTACATTTGAGTAACATATTTTAATGATTATTATTAAAAAATATAGGCCAATGAGCCCAAATAAAACTTGAACTATGATTTGGTCGGGTGTGCCAGACCGAGTCTACAGTGCAACGACAAGGCAACACTTGAGAGGCCCAATAGCAAAGCTATTTTGATGACCCCTCCTCCCTCTAAAAATTGTCAGTACTGTGGGCCCGTAGGCCCAAATATCAGATACTAAACTGATAAGAACAGATACTACACTTGATCTTAGCCAAAAGGCCGAGAAAGGTATGGTTTTTATAAAGCTAGCCCACTTCTTTTTATAACCATCTTTTCTTTATCGTTGCTCTCTAATATCTGATGTGGGACAAAAAGTGGGACAGTAAAATACTGCCTAGCAGCACAAACCAACTTCTTCTCTGGGTTGAAGTCTTGAAGAATCTTCCCCAATCACCTCATATACATTATATATAATGTAAGTTTATATATAGATAGAGAGAGACGATGAATCCCATTAAAACTCTTCAAATACCAATTCTCTACGCATATGACTATATTTCACAATCCACAGATAATCTACAAGTAACCCTACTCCATTCAATCTTTTGCTGGTGTCGCCACATTGTGTTTCTCACTTCAAACTGGACACACTCAGCCACTACCCATGAGGATATATTCGTGAAAAGAACAGCTTTATTACAAGTTTTAATGTACAACAATTTGTATACACTGTACATCAGGTTAGGACTTAAGATTAAAATAATTTAAAAACTAAAAAAATTAATGATATTTACAAGACGTTGAGCAGATGCTTACTAGCCTAAAATTTCTGATTACTTTTTACAAAAAACGCATCGATTGGAAGATGTTTACCATCTGTGGGAGATGACTTAAGCTTCTTTCGTCTGCTTCCACTTGCAATGTGCTGTTTCTGGGTTAACCTGACAAGGTTACAACTTGTTTAGAACAAATGCTAATCACTACCACTTATATGAATAGCATCATAATTGAGACATCAATCAGGGATTAAATGTAGTTTTAAAACCAATAGTGGAAGAAGCCGTTAGTTTGCACAAAATATCCTCTGTGTGTGTGTGTATCCTGGCAAGTAAGGGAGCGGAGAGCCGAACACGAGAGTCCAACCACAAAGCACGGGGTTCTCAACCACTGTGACTGCCCTGAGATACTGATATATTGACATGATAAGAATAGACTCATTTCAGTTTCACTGGACATTATAAACCTACTTAACACGGGTATTGGATTATACAACAACACCCTTTAAACATTTCTCATACAATTACGCCAACTGCTGATAAGGTGGTTAAAATCCAATAATTTTCACTAAAATGGCAAGGAGGCATGGAAAAAAAAATTGCAATAATTTTTTGCTAAGAAATTTGATTTTCCTAATCCCAGGAGGCAATGCAGCAGCATCTAATGAGAGAATTTGCAACATATCTCAACAATATAGAATGCCAATGCATGGGAATTACAACTATTGACAACAGTTTTCTAATGACTAACAGCTGGCGGCTGGCCCAAGAGGAAGTGGTCTAATGTTGCAGAAGTTGCTAAACCATCCTCCTGCTATATTAAGAATTACTACCGCATCATAACTATTACATTTCCAGACTTTTTTCTTTTTGAAAGGTCACATTTACATTTACAGACGTTTTGTCAGATAAAATATGCAATAATAGTTTACATAGTCTATAATGAAAACAAATAAGAAGACTTGATTAATTTATCTTTCTACTTTTTCCTTTGTGGGGGCGAGGTATATAGCAGAAGAATAGTAAACAACCAGCTGCATTCCTTACAGCTTTTTATTGTAGTAGAACTTGCACTCAAGTTCCCAGGTTATAAGGAAATTTAATTGTAATTTAGTGGACAATTCCAAAAGATGTTTTTGTCATTTATAAACTATCCTGTAGCAGAACATGGATTTATTATTATTACTGATATTCAATTTCAATTTTGAAAGGCCCATTTTTCTCTAAAAACGAAAAAAAATAGGTAGGTTGACAAAAGACATCTGTTTTGATGCATAATAAAAGAACCAAACTCTTTACTACAAGCTAGTGGAGCACAAAGGACCAGTTAAATTAACTTCTGAAACCAGTCATGCAAATGACAGGAAACTATACTGTACCTCTCCTTCTGCATAAGATTGCTTGGATTGTTGCTCGTTTCCTCCTCCTGCAGCCTCTGGGCAAAATGAAAATCGGCATGTTCTTGCCTCTCCTCGACAAAACTAGGAGGCAGTTCAATCCCACATAATGAACACTTATAGTCATCCACCCATAGAAACGGCTCATTTTGGTTTAGTGAAGACACTAGTTCTCCGTTTGAAAGGTTGGCCCTCCTCTTCATTCGATCTCGGCTTGCCTCTGACTGTCCATATATAGAAAAATAATCTGTCAGCAACTGCCATTGTATAAACGGCAATAACCAGGGTTTGGAATTGTACAATAGAAGGTACAAGGGCAATGACCAGGGTTGGGACATGTACAATAAAAGGTAATCTATATTTAGAGAGAAGAAAAAAAGAGGGGAAAGTGAAAATAGAGACAAACACGATAGAATAGAAACTCTTCAACTCATAAACCTAATCGTAGATTGTTTTGTTTTTAGAAGCAACACTTGAGCTAAATGGCATATTTTAAGATAGAGATAACGTGATAACACTGACAAGAGTCCCATCTATCACCATTAAAAAATAGGTAAATGACAAAATTAGAAGAAACTATGTCCTGCATGAATCTAAATTGTTGTTTTTTATTGGCAGTAGTCGAAATAATGAACCACAAACCAACTTGGATTGGTTGCTCAGAGATCCATGATTTTCCTCAATGTCACCACTATCGTTGCTTAACAAGTGTTTGCTGTGATTAAGACCCGAAATTCGATTGCTGTCCACCAGATCTCTAAAATCACCATGACCTGCCTCGTGGACGTCAATGTCCGTCATAAAGTTGTTCTCACTAATATCCGAGCCCAAGGAAAATTGATCGCTCATATTTCTTCCAGAAGTATCTCCTGATATAAAGAACTTGGATAGAGTTTTCTGTGTAGGATCAGATGGAGAACCATCCTTATCTTCATTAAATTGAGACACCCGCAATCCTGACACAAAATAGGTTTGTTAATCAGATATAGTAGTATTCTATAATCTCCTCATTTGAGAGGTATGATGAGTCCCATGACGTAGAGAAACAAGGTAGAGGAGGAGAGAGGAATGTAAATGTTTTCTATGATTTTGGTCCCTACCAAAATCAGTAGGCATTATAATGTGTATTTCTCAAGATGAATTTATATAAACCAAGTATTGTTCTCCTACCAATCAGTCTTAAGGATATTGGAAGTTCAGCCTTTAGCAGCTTAGATGCATATTTCAAGATATCCTGGCTTGAGCATATATATCTTTCCAACGTCACAGCCCGAGTTCGGACCTGGAGATTGTGAATCAGTAAAACATGGCAGCATAATGATCAGATAAGTGATAACCACCAATAGGATGGGAAGAAATTGACAAGAGAGATAATAAAGTTACTACATCAATCACCAAACTCAAATACCATAACAACTACAAATATCACGAGATTTAGGATTTAGCCCGAATCACTGGCTAACAATTTAGAGCTGCCATGGAGAGTGGAAGAGTACAAAAATACCGGCGTGGTCGTTTTTTCATGGTTTGATCTAATCAGATTACAGAAACATAAAGGAATTCTTTAGTTAATGGTTCAGTTCAAGGTTGTGGTCCAACACCAAATCAAACTATTACTCTTATATATATATATATATATATATATATATTCTGAATCCTAATCCAGTAACATATGTTATAAATAACAGATAACAAATACATTTTTATAAGCCAGTCACATGCAAACTTTAACCTTGTTTGAGATCCAAATAAAAATTATATACAAGAATCAAAATAAAAAAAGTCTAGAAGAGATTCCTCACAGTTCGGTTTGGTTCAGTTGCAATAATTCCTACAATCAAATTTGATACCAATTTTCTTAGAACCTATAGGGCGGTTTGGTCCTGATTTATGCCAGAACATGTCCAAAGAGGACCGTGTGCACCCCTAACAGAGTGCATTCGTACAATAAAATTAAAAAAGAGTGGTTGCTGAGGCTACTCTACAAAAATATCAGAAGGTACCTCAAAATCTGCAGTTTTCAGTTTTAGTGTCAATGTTCGCCCAGAAAGACCTTCTTTTTCCATGTCAGCAGAAAGCATCTCTGCAAGATCCACTGGAAACAAAAACTTCAAACTGCTTAATTGTATAGGATTATTAACATAAAATATTCATTAAAACAAAGATATTGGCATATTTGCAGATACAAGATGTGAGCAACAAATAAATTACTTCCACAATCATTTTAAGAGCACCACATGTCTCGCCAAATGATATAATTTTATCTGACAATCCAAGTTTTCCTACAAAGAACTATATAATTGCATAAATGTAGCCAAATCAGGTCTCAACAAAATGGAATATATATATACAATTTCTCAATTTTTTCCGGTCAACCCCAAGCATAAACTTTAAAATATGGTATCCATTACGGGTAAAGCTGGAGGTATTTGACACTAGGATAAATGGCTTACAACTTGCAAATAACAATTTTACGAGGATCGGTTTTTGTTACATCGCAAACAACGGCAATTTACTTGAAACCAATATCCTGTGTTCACGATGGTGCTGTTGTTTGCAATGAGTATGTACATTACAGCAATATCAGGTCAGAAAATATGAGCAAGAAGAACAGATTCATGTCATGTCGTAACATATCCTAACTGGATGTCCCATGTAAATAAAATGAAGAACCTAAGATACCTAATTTCTGATATAGCAATGTCTCATCCCCAGAAGCTGAAAATGTTCTCTCACTACTAATACTCTTTCGCAACGAAACTTCAGGGGTATCTGTTTTCCCAAGTCCCAGACCCACGGAGAGAAAAAAATCTGCAATGAAAGGTATATGGTTAATAATAATGTGATATTACTGATATAAGCATCACGAGACAAAGAAGAATGAGCCTTACCAAAAAAACAAAACAAGAATAATGAGAAGTAACATAAAAGTGCAAATCAGTCTTGTATAAGTGCTCAAATTTCAGAAAATATTTTCTGTCATTTGAAGAAAATATTGATGAGACTGCAAATTCAAAATGCCAAAAGCCTTATTCAGTCGGATAATGATTCTACCCATTTTAATTAAAAATTACATAAATGTAATCACATAAGAATTGCATGAGAATACTTTATTCGAGACAATAGAAAAGCTATCCCTATGAAGAAACTTCCGCTCTCCAAATATTCGCATTGTGTACTGAATAAGTCTGCTTCTACTTCCAACCATAATCAGAATTACCAGAAATCTTCTCAGTAAGGCAGTTTGACAAACTAAACCAACCTAAAACTTTTCTCCATTAGACTAGTTAGAGAGGCACTAGGTTAAGCTGACGGTCCCTTTTCTTCCAAATAAGCTGGTTAGCTTTCATCACAGCTACAACCAATAAATAACGAGCTTTACAACTCTTCCATAGTCCAACTTGCCTTTGATTTTGCTTGGCTGTGCATGCATTCAAAGACTGTACTTAATTGTTGACTCAACTAACACAGTTCAATTTCTCATATATTAAAAGGTTTTCCCTCCTCACATTCCCCGTTGACAATATCAGAACAGCTTGACCGGAAGTGACTTGTGGCAGGAATGATGAAATAAATTGGTTCTCCCAAACTATATGCACTCTTGCTGATTTTCTTGTCCAGTATGATTTGTTTCCAAGTGCAGAAAATGCTAAAGGAAAAAAAAAATTTAATTTTTTTTTATAAATTTGAAGTCACACATTATACAAAAGTGGTCCAAGATATTTGTAATAATTTAAATTTAAGACTTGGAAATAAAGTTAGAGTTCAATCACCTTTGAAGGTAGACACTGGTGAAAATAATCCTAATATCCATACCCACAAGCCACTACTAGGTGATATATGAAAAGCTGGGGCTGTCAACAATTTCAAGTAAGAGACAAAGTAAAGATAAGGTTTGAACCAACTCCATCCCTCAAAACCTCGGGACTAAGCAGACAAAAACTAGGTTATGGCCTCCTAGGCCTCTAACCAGCCCACCTCGCAGGACCCTGAACTAACAAGCAACAGAGTGTAAGAACAACAAATTTGATGATAAAGGAACTCGTAGCACAATATGCCATTCATAATCCCATCAATTACCCATGGATCCGTTCCGCATAAACCCACCAAAGTTCTTTGTCTTGATAGCTATTCTTGACATAAAAGTACTTCAAAGATAAGAACTCACTTCTTAATGTGTAAGGTTACTGCAGCCCTGCTCCCGCTCGGAGAGAGAGAGAGAGAGTAAAACATTGATAATAGGAAGAGAGTAAATGAAGAATAGCAGATTTGATAACTAGAAAGGGGTTAGTGTAAGCTATTATCCTTAAAGGACTCTCGGAATTACAGAACAAAAATAACATCAAGATAATGTTTTTCTCACAATTCAAAGATCATAAAACAATCCTTAGGTGCGCACCTCCCATATATCAATTTAAGAAAACAACAAAAGCATCGATCAGCATGCCAACCTGATGAAGAACGAGAAAATAGTGCAAGGAGGAAACTACTCTTTTGCAGCATCTCCTCACATGTTGTAATACCAAAAACATCCTTTAGAACATGTTCAGTGACCTTACCAATGCCTCCAATCTGCAAATAGAAATACCCAATATATTTCTCAATCAGTACACAACGCTATAATATTATATGTTCCAATTTGGAGCTATACTTAACAGAAACAAACAATGCAAACTCGCCCACATAATATTTACAGATAACATAAACTACCTTTCTTATAGGAAGAGAGGATATAAATGTCATGACAGCCATCCGGTCATTTGGTAAAACAAACTGGCCATTTGGCTTGTTTATATCTGAGCAAACCTGAACAAAAAAATATTTATATATATATATAAAAAAAGAAGCAGAGTAAGAACTCTCTACCAGAAAACATAACTCACAAAATATTTATTCTCAACTCCTATAGACTACTACATTTTCTAAAAAGAATATATAGATCATCCTAATTCTATATTGCACATTGTTGCGGGAGAAACAGCAATTATAGATGCTTTGAACTGAACACAACCAAGTTCAGTTAAATACACTCATACTCTTGGGCTTAAATCTCAGAAAAAAACTTTTCGGAAAATTTCAATCTCTAAAGAGAATTGAGCACTATTGTAGAACTGCTAAACCAAACGCTCATCGAACTAAAAAATCTTGTACATAAAAGCAAACATCCGACTTGCTTCTCCTTCGTCTCTTAATCTATTAAGTTTGTGCATCGTTTCTGTAAAAAAAAAATGCAAAAAAACTTATTTAACTTAATGAAACTTAAATATTACCCTAACAAAATGTAGACCGATTTTTTTTCCGCTTTAAACATGTTCTCGATATAAAAAGTTATCCAAAAATGGATCTCTCGGCATAAGAAAAGGTAAGTTGGTTCTGGAAAAAGGTCACATAACTAACCCATCCCTTCCATTTTCTACTGGAAGAATAAAGCAGGGCGTTATTTGCAGTGTTTTACAATAGTGAAAAGGGTTATTGCCAATTGATAATCTAGGTTCTTATTTGCAAAACATGGAGCTCAAGGCAAATTTCTGTATTTTAACCTATTTTCTATGCCATTATTAATAACTAATTTGGTCCTGGCCACTAATCCACCTTACATCACCAGCATTGTTTCAAGTAACATCCTCAATTACACATAAACATACTTTTCCCCAATTACCCCAAAATCCATCCGGTCATGTTTGTCGACTCATAAAAATCCTCAATTAAAATAAACCACTGTATTGAAAAGGAAAAGATTAATACAACACTGTACTGTTTATAGCACAAAATTCTCTACCAACTTACTACCTTCCACAATGACAGTACCATTTTTATTAACAAAAAGTAGATTCTTCACATGTTGTGTCAAAGGTGGGTTTTCTGGAGTTCGCATTTCCAACACTTCCCTAACAATTTCCCTCTAGTACCAAGAACAGATATATACTCTCATCCGCAAAATGCTAAAGTTTTTAACTAGCTGGCATGCTATAGATGTGGTTGAAGCAGTAATCTCTGTGAGATGGTCCATGGGAGGTGCATATCAGTGATCCATGCAATAAATGGGTGCACAGAGCATCTAATGATAAAATAACAAATTCAACAAAAATCCTACAGCACCTTAGCAAGTAAGCGGTTTGGCCCAACTCCAGCACTACATGTTAGACCAGTCTCTTCAAAGACACTTCTTCTGAGTTCTTCAGCAATCTTCACAAAGAGTAACCACAACATAAAGGGGGTTAAGACAATAGAAACGAAAGGGTTATGGAAATGCCAGTCCGAGAGGAAAAAAGGAAGTCAGTGTAGGGTGACCCCTGTCGTTTGTGTTTGTACTTACTTCTCCACCGGTGATGCCCCTGTCTTTGCAGACCTTTGTTATATCGAGGTAGGCTTCGTCCAAACTAGCGGCCATGAAGTTGGGATCATAATTCTGGAAAACTAATTAGAAAAGCAATTCCAACTGAAGTTTGTTAGCAAAAGATAACTGCTGGTCCATTCCAGAAAGTACATTAAAGAACGATATTAACCTTTTCTAGTTAAACCACTGTAATGAGTATACTTCTTAAAATCTACAGGGACAAAAATCAACTCCGGACATAATTTACATGCAATGAAACCAGGCATTGCAGCACGAACCCCAAATCTTCGTGCCTACAGAGTAGACAAATCACATTCTCAATACAAGTATCGAGTTAGAGTGGAGAAAACATATTTTGCTTATCTGGATGGAAATTTGAAAACAAATGTTGTGTAAGTAGAAGCAATAAGAACATAAAGGAACATCAGGACAAGCCAATGGCTTCCACACCAAAAAAAAAACTCCAGTTGGGAATTCAAACCTCATAATTAGCAGTGGATATCATAGACATGCCGCCCACAGCCATTGGTTTTCCCTTCAACAAAGGATTGCTTAATGTTTCAACAGCTGCATAGAAAGCATCCATGTCTACATGTAGCCAAATCCTTGACAGATCACGAGTAATTTCTAGCTCTAAAATTCTCTTATCAGCAATCTAAAAATGAAAAAGAAAAATAAAAGATCAAAGGCCACACCATTGGAATGATTCCACCTCATGAAGTGTTTTTTTAACAAATTCATTGCTTTAATTTGTTATGCCATGGTAAAAATCATAAGTTCCCAAGTATGCCCATTGCTTGACCTGATGCAACAGGCTTGGGCAAGATATCCGATCAGCTAAGAATGATGATCCAATGATGATGACTCATAGACTGGATTCTGCAGTGTACCAACAATATAGTAGTTTCCTTCGAAGTTAATAACTATTGAATACCCAATTTCTTATTTTGATGTTTCTTCATCTGTGACAAATCATTTAAAGGCACATCCAGGTCCTGTGACTACATGTGCCAAATGAACCCAGATGATGACTAGATACACACACCGTAAATATTCTTAATGGATTACTTTACAGCAATTGGCTAGATAACTAAGATTTGGATTCCTTATGTTCCTAAAAGAAATAATCTTACTTACGAAACATATAAAAAATTAAAGATTGCAGTCAATATGTTGCCAGATAAAGTCACTAGTTACAGATGCAATTTTGTATGTTTGAAGTTTCAACTCCATAGTTTATGAACATAAAAGAGGCATCAAATTAAAAACCACTATTCCAAAAGTTTTGTGGGCCTATTTATTGTTCCACTGGATTATTTATTTTGATTCTATTGGGCTGACTTATTTCATCCTATTTATTCTATTTAATTTGGAAATTTACGTGATTTATTGGGCCTATTAATTTGGCAGGTACAAGCCATTAGCTTTGCATCTATGTTGATGATATTGATGTATCTCTTTTGCTCTTCCAGTGCTCAGACTTGATACATGATCTTTCTACTTGTAGAGGCTAAAAAGACTTTAGGACAGACCTCTCCATATACGGTCAGAATTTAAATGCTCTATTTTTGTTACAAGTTTGTGCGTTATTTTGTATTTATGCTGTATTATCGGTAAACTTTTAAAACTTGGTATAATTTTCTATTTTAATCTCAAATTCTCAATGTGTAAATTACTTCTATTTGTTCAAATATGTTTGAACATGCAAATCGTAAGATCATATAAAATATTCCTGGCCTAAATTGTGTTAAAATCCAATACTCAACCACGTAATTGAAAAAGTAAGACAAAGAAGAAACTTCGGTTTCCAGCATTCGATTTCCTGTCAATTTCATTAAAAAAAAAACACACACACACACACATTGGCTATGGCAAGATGAAGTATGAAAATTCAGTGTTTTCCTCTAAGATTACCTTCTGATAATGAGATATATCCGCTGCCGTGAGCTTTGCACACCGGGCATGCATGTTTTCTATTTTCTGCTTTATGTAAGCCTCCTTGCGTTCCTCATTCTCAAAATATTTCGATCCTTTGCTCATCTCATAAATTATTCTTTGAACTTTTTCTTTATCCACTCCATCCATACCTACATTGTCACACGAACAATCTCACTAAGATAGGAAGGAATGCGTAGATCAAAAACATTGTAATAAATCAGACTAACAGTCGAAGACTAGAAGTAGACTCCAACTACAGCAATTAAGAACATAACCCCAGTAAAATCTTAAAAGGCAAACTTAATGCATGAGTCTCCGGCCATTGTGCAAGTTAGACACGGGCAGTCTTACCTCGACATTCAAAGAGACTTTTCCTTTTTTTTCGAACCTGTGACTCCGTGTCATGATGAAGTAACAAAATAGCATAACAATATACATGACCTCCACTTCCCATTTATATTCTTCAAAATAAGCAACCTTACAAAACTCTTACGAACAGCTACGGAATTATAAATTACATAATCGTGTAGATGCCCATTTCTTTTCAGAACATAGTTTCCTGGTTTCAGTAGCAAAAACTCAAAAAAATAAGACCAAAAAAAAAAAAAAAAAAAAGCAACTTCATTACTCATGGACTTTCTTTCTTGCATTTCATAGAAATTCAAATTTAGGGGGTTCCAAAATCGAGTCTCTCCTTGCTTTCAGATCATAGACATACAACATACAAGTCTGAATCAATGAGATTGTTACACTGTGTAACAGATTAAAAGTCAATTCAATTAGATATTGCGAGAGAAGGATCGATTACAACTGAAATGCCTGTGCGATAAGCAACATCAACGGCAAAATGATCAATCAAACACAAAAACTTCACAGTATTGTGCGTCTTCTAGTTGTGGATTGTCCATATAAAAAACCCTAAAATGCATCAACCATATATATATATATATATATATATATATATACATATATACCTGCTTTGGCGTTGGTGTAAGCAGTGTGGTAAGACTGCCATGGCCGAGAGGTATCGCCGCCTGATGTCTCACTCTTCGACATCCCTTCTCTGCTTGCTCCGGAAGACAAAGAAATTCAAGATCGAGCGGAGTCGTGTCTATGTATATATATACTAGCACGTGCATAAAACTTGTAAAACGACTTATATTGATATGGAGAATACTTGTCCTCCCGGGGAGTACCTGTGGCCCAATAGATTTATAACATATTGCTAAAATAATTAAAAGATTACAAATGGAGATTACCAACATTTAATGGGTTTTACCCGAATCTAAATTCTTTTATTTATCTTTCTTTCACATGTTTCAAGAGTCTTGCCTTGGACTGCAAATTAAAAACCAGCCGGAGGTAGAGTATGACGCCGTCGCGGGGCGAGCCTTAAAATGAGTTGGTTTCAAATCTGAGGCGGCCCATGCTTCAAATGAGCAATTTAGGATTGGGAGATTATATAAACAATGCACTGTGTTTCACAAAAAATATGAAGAAACTAAATTAAAGATTGCATTCAAATTTTGAATGGGTAAAAGGATGAAAGAGAAAAAAACAAACATGTTACTTTACGGCCCCGTTTGGATACGGAAAAACAGTTTTTGTTTTTTTACTATTCACCAAGTTAAAAAAAAAAACACGTTTGGCAAACGCGTTTACTGTTCACTTTTTTTTTCCCAATAAAACTGTTTTCTGTGAATAGTGTGTAAAAGTGGTAAAAACACCAAATACAACTTTTAATTGTTTTTTGAGTTTTTTCACTGTTTATGTGGTAAAAACAGTGAAAACACCAATTCCATAAAATACAACTTTCACCAAATAAAAGTGGTAAAAACTCCTTCATCCAAACATTTTTTTGTTTTTAGTTTTTCGCTGAAAAAAACAAAGACAAATATAAAAACAGTTTTTATATTTGAAGACAGAAAACAAATACAAAAAACAGGTTTTCCAAACGCACCCTACATATTCATTATTTATGTTTTTTTATAAATATATATATATATATATATATATATATATTCGAGATTGATATTGGGTAATTGAAAATACTAGATCATGATTAAACTAGATGGAAATGAACAAATATGTTTTGTCGGAGCTTTGAAAAGGATGAAGACAATGGTCACCGTGGAATATGAAAAGATACGGTTCCCCACATAAGAGATTATGATGAATAAAGGTAAAGAGATGGGGTTAAAATCTTTAAAAGAATGGGTAAAACCCATTAAATGTTGGGTAATATCCATTTGTAATCTTTAATTATTTTAGTCATGTGTTATAAATTTATTGGTCACATAAGAGGGGAGGATGAACTTGATCCTCTCCGGGGAGGATCCCAGTATTGTCCTATTGATATATCACCCTAAATTTCATATAAATATTTTAGAGGTCATATTTATATAAGTCGATGTTGTGGCATTTAGAGCTCAAAAAGCAAAAATATAAATTTGATTAATAAAATTTTACTTCTTATAGTACTAAAAATTAGAAAGATTATATGGACATAATAATTAAAACAAAAAGGCATATAATGTTAAAATGATTTACACTCTTATAATAACATAGAAAATATACATATATAATAACACTTTTATAACACTCCTAATCTGATAAAATATTTTTTTAATTATTGTCATAAGTAAAAACTTAAAGCATATTAATGTTGTAAAACAAATATATATATAAATAAAGAAGGTTGTAACTCTTTATAAGATTGTATGAATTATATCTTAATAATAGTCCTTAATGTCAACCTTTTATCGAAATTAAAAAGAAAAAAATGTATTCATATTTTAAAATTGTAAAAGATATATTTTCTTGCACTTATATAAATAAGTCAACCATACATCTTAAAAAAGGTTATTGGTGCCTCATCCAATTCTAATGAATAATGAAAACTCATATAGAACTTAATAATATTCAAAATTATAACTTAATAAATTACTCAACGCGAGCCTTTTAAAAAATAAGATTTTATGCTTATTTTTATAAATTATAAAAAGTATATAGAAAGAATCAAAATATTTGCACTTAAGTAAACATAATGAAAAATGTATAGGATTTTTTTTTGTCCTTCATACTTTTATAGTAGTATGTATATATATATATGTGTGTATTGAAAATAAATGAAACAAAATAAGAGAAAAACACTTTTAGTTATCTAGTTTGACCCCTTTAAAGAAATAGAAAAATTTGTGTTCATATTTTTAAAAAAAAATGGATAAAAAGAATTCAAACTTGCACTTATAATAAATAAGTAACCTATGTGTTTATAAGACGTCATTGATGCCTCATCAAATTATAATGAAAATCAATATAACAATATCGGAAATCATAATGACATTTATCATAACATTTATTTAATTAAGAGTTACAATTATAAAATTTTAAAAACTATATATATATATATATTGAGATTTTCATATAAAACAAAAACCCTTCACACTTTACAAAAACAAAATGAATTACACTCCTAATAATGACATAGAATGTATATAACAATACTTCCATTACACTTCTAAGATGAAAGAAATTTCTTTATTATCAAAATAAAATAAAATATTAAACTAAAGTTTCAAGAAAATGATGATTCAAGTCGTAATAATATTAAATCAAACATAGTATTCATGTTTATTTGTCTTTCTAGTTCATCAAAAAGAGCTATCCATTCGGTTAAATTCTAATTCAATTTTGATCTAATGAATATTCATTAATTTTTGAATCCTTACCAAAAAGGGATGCCAAAAAGAGGAACGACAAGAGGTAAAAACTCACAAACTAAACCCAGTGAAATAACTGCAACAAAAATACAATATAATGGTGAGATAGAATTAGATCAACAAAAGATATATGCTGAAATCACCTATTCGTATAAAGTAGAAGAAAATTAAATTGATTTAGTGCAACAATAAATAATGTTGAATTATATATGTCAAGTTTTATGCATAATGCATACATTGTCTTTGTAAATGAAAAGATGAAATTAGAGTTAACAATATTATATTCTTACCATTTATGAACAACTCAATTAACCTAATAAACAGAAATATTCTCAAATTTCCTGCATAATGCATGCATTGTAAATGGAAACATAAAATTAAAACTAACCATAATATTTTTTTAACATGTATTATGAACAACTCAATCAACCCAATAAGCATAAATATTCATATCTAAAATGAGAACCAAAAAGAGAATAATTGGGTTCAGATTCAAACTTATCTGATTTTCACTACTTGAAAGAGAATCAAATGCATAGATTACAAAAGCCCTTGGTATCCAACAATTTTGTTATTTGTGAAATTTAAAGAAAATCTAGGGGGATTGAATCAATCATCTTAGTTAGGATAAAAGAAATTCTACACTTGTTTGGTTGACTTTCAAATAACCAAAGCGTTACATCCAAAGAATCATGTTTATAATGAATTATATTAATGCATGTGTATTAAGTGATATTGAACATGTGGTGGTGAAATATTTTTATGTGGGGGACTTTTAGGCTTCCTAACTTTACTGCACTTAATTAAATATTTAAAATAGTATTCAATGAAATTAAAATTTGTAATGAAATATCCTAAATGTGGGGGGCTTTTTGGCTAATGTTTTGTGTATGAAGTACTTCATAAGAAAACAATTTTAATGTAATTTTTATTTTATAATACTATTTTTTATAAGTAATTAAGCACTTATTACACTTATCATGCTTTTATAAGTATAATATGCATATATGTATTTGAAATTACTTAATATATTAAATTATAAATTTTGAAGAAGTTGTGTTTATTTTATTGCATCAAAACTCTTATGATTTAATATATAAAAATATTATAATGCCTTTAGACTTTTATAATAGTACAGATAATACCTAACTTTTCAAATAATATATAAAAATTCTGTTAATAGTGTATGATATATATATATACGAAATCATACATTTGAAATATGTTATGTATTGATAGTGAATGTCCAACATGGAGTGACACTCAAGCATTGAATTTTTTTAATGAATAATAATGAGTAAGAAAACGTATTTGATCAAAATCACATTCGGCTTCTTTAGTATTAACATATTTAAACTATTAAATTTCATTTATTGACTTAGATTAAGGTTCATTACAATATTCTTAATTTAAGTACTTTAAAAATTGATTGCATTCTTTTTTTTTGTATTTAACAAAATAATAATCAATGTATAAAAATAAACAAAATAATTGAATAATAGAGATTATTTTGAACAAAAAAAATAGTATCTCAAATAAGGTAATTTTCAATTATTAATTTAGTTGTTGAATTTGTTTTTTATTTTCAATTTTCTTCAAATTTTTAGTATTACAAAAAGATAACAAGTAAGGGAGGCGAAAATAGATTATTAAGTGTGTGATTAGTTAATAGACATTACAATCATTAACATTAATTGTCAAAGACATTATGAATGAGTTTAGATACATTGAATGATTTTAATTCTAGAAATCCAAAAGTTATAAAACTAATGACTAACAAAAAAGTCATTCACATTAGAATAATCCAATGAATATAATTAAATTGGGGTGATTTATTTAGTTAATTATTTTTTAATTTAATAAGTAAACAAAAATGTATGGAATCAAAAAGCTTCACACTTTTGTAATATTATATAGATAGATATACACTGTCAAATGAATAAAAGGATGTATGAATATTTAATTTCTTTGTTAAAATCAATTAATGATTATTTTTTAACATTAAAAATTGAATGACCTTATAGGAATAAATAAAAATATTAATGCTAGTCAAAAGGTATTTTTGAATAAATTGTTTTTGTGAAAAAAGATAAATAAAAATATAAAGAGTAATCATCATTTATAGCACATTATGAACACAACTTAATGTTATTATTGAATTAAACTCTTTAAATGGAAGGGGAACTTATTTTTGTATTTGAAAATTATAAAAAATGTTTGAAAATATTCCAAAGCCCTCATACTTGTAGAATGGTTATAGTGAAAAAAGATAAATAAAAATAGAGTTAATTTTAGTAAACCCCCATGTGGTTTAAAAAAAGATCACTTTACCCCCTCTTATACAGAAAACTCCCATATAATTACCAAAATGTATCAACTTGCCCCCCTCCTTACAATTTTGGATCAAAATAACCCTGAAATTTAATTAAATTCAAAAAAATATATATAAAATTCAAAAAATATATATACATAATTCGTAAAAAATATATAAAAATAAAAAAACATATAAAATTCGTAAAAATATATATATAATTCGAAACAATATATAAAATTCGTAAAAAAAACATATAAAATTCAAAAACATATATATAATTCGTAAAAAAACATATAAAATTCGAAAAAATATATAAAATTCGTAAACAAATATATAAAATTCGTAAAAATATATATAAAATTCTTAAAATATATATAAAATTTAAAAAAGTTATAAAATTCGAAAAAACCATATTACCAATCAAATAAAATATCTCGAAAACATAAATATCATTTTAATTTTAATCAGGAATAAAATCATATAACTTTATTATTAAATCACATGAATTGGTATATTATGTTGGACCCTCCATGTTAAAAAAAAGTTAGTTCAATCCGCACTTTGTTTATTGTATGGAAATTGAAAAAAGCAATTGACTTCTAAAAAATCACTTTTAACACCACAAATTATTTTAAAAATATGACTATACTCTATTGTGACATCTAAATATTTTTGGAAAAAAAATCAAATATAGTGGAAGAACACTTTCTTGGATTGTATTATGATTTTCCCAAAAATCAAATATTATGATTTTCCTACCCCCTATTTTTTTTGGATAATCTTGTTTGAATATACTATTGTAGTGTGCCAAGTGATTATATATATATATATATTGAATTTTATATATTTTTTACGAATTTTGTTTGTTTTTTTCGAATTTTATATGATTTTTTTTATTTTATATATTTTTTATGAATTATTTATATTTATATCGAATTTTATATGTTTTTAAATTTTATATGTTTTTTTACGAATTATATATATATTGTATGAATTATATATATTGTTTATGAATTTTATATGTTTTTATTTTAGTTTATATATTTTTTATGAATTTTATATGTTTGTTTTCAAATTTTATATGTTTTTTATGCATTTTATATATATTTTTAATTTTTTATATTTTTTACGAATTATATATATATTTTTTTACGAATTTTATATGTTTTTTTTCGAATTTTATATGTTTTTTTACGAATTTTATATATTTTATATATTTTTTACGAATTTTATATGTATTTTTTATTTTGATATATTTTTCGAATTATGTATATATATATTTGAATTTTATATATATATTTTTAATTTAATTAAATTGCAGGGGTATTTTGGTAAAAAAATATAGGAAAATGGGCAAGTTGATACATTTTGGTAACCATATGAGGGTTTTCTGTATAAGAGGGGAGCAAAGTGATCTTTTTTTTTAAATCACAAGGGGATACTGAAATTAACTCATAAAAATATAAAGAGTTATCATCATTTACAACACATTATGAACACAACTTATAATGTTATTATTGAATTAAACACTTTAAATGAAAGGGAGACTAAATAGATTTAATAAATAATAAAATAAATATTTTTTTATTTAAAATATTATATTAAAGTGGAGAAAAATAATCCAAAAGACTTAACACTTTTAGAATAATATAGATATAGATATTATATAGGGAGTTCAAAGACCGCCAAAATGGAGAGCAGAGGTGGGGGGAAAAAATAAAAAATTACCCATAATTCCGAAAGGTCAAAAAAAAAAAAAAAATTATTACCTGTTTTTCAAAATAATGTTAACCGTTAATTTGTCAAGGATCCTCCAATTCTATGTATTTGAAGATGCGAATTTGAATTTGGTGTCAATTTACCATGTTGGTTCACTATTATATGTATGTATATATATTTGTTCAAGTGAAATTATATGATCAATCTATATTATTTTATTTTTTATGTATTTAAAATAAAAAATTATGCTGTAGACATTCAATAGGTCATGAGTTTATAATGTCTTCATCCTGAGAGACAAGCACCATCAATATGTAAATTGCGACATAGTACCAAATTGTAAATCATATTATAAAGTCGGTCCAATTATTTTATTTCCTTGTTTTATTCATTATTTTAGATACAAATTTAATAAAATCTATGTTACAAATTTAATTAACTATTTATTAATTTTTCCATTTATCTATATACTCTTAGAATTAGCCTATTATATATTTTCCAACACTCCTCTTTGTTTAGTGGTTTTAGGCTCATTTGGTCTAGTCTGGTCTTGTCTTTATTTTTCAAGTCAGACCATGTTTGGTGGACTTGGTTTCTAATATTGAAATCAGACCACACAAAACCAACATGCCCAAAATCTTAAAATTCTAAGATCATCAAAATGATGGTTTTTGACAAGGTTGTTAGGATCGCGATCCTAGGTAGGATCGTTGATCGTAAGTAGAATCTTAAATCACATTGTTATAAAAAATAGGTCAAATTCTCTCCTTAAATCATGATATTTCTATAATAGAACAAAAATATACTTTTTCTTTTCCTAAGAGCAAAATTATACTCAAAACATCAAATATACACAAAAACATAACCCTAAAGTCGATTTTGAAAATATTACAAAGACTATATACATATTAAAATATTAATTGATGTATAAAAATAATCAAGATAATATGAGTTACAACTTTTAAAGTAGATTTTGTGAAACATTACACAAATAATATATAAGTTTAATTTTCTATTGTATTATTATTTTTAAATAGAATTTGTGTATTATTACATAATTAGTATAAAGGCTTAGATTTTAAAAAAATCGGATTAAAGAGTTATTGATAGACTTTAATTATTATATATATATATATATTCCTAAAATATTGCAAAAGTGCAACAATAAAATAGTTCACAAATTTCTTATTCATGAATGGATATATAGATGTATATATTAACATGTACTCGTTTTACATTAAAAACAAATATGTACTCGTTTAGGTAAAGTCAACTCTTTTTGAAAATTTGTTTAACCTCTTGGTTTTTATTAGGTAATATAAAGTAAATAACAAAATATTTACTACCAATACTTTTAATAATAAGAAAAACTCAATTTTTGTATGTTAAAACACATGAAAGAAATAGAAATAATTAAAATAGGTTGCACTTTTATAACTAAGTATATATAAAGATTAGAGATAATAAATAATAAATAAATACAAAAAGTATAGATAAGTATAAACCAAAAATATGTTTAGACCGGTTATTAATTTTTATTAGATAGTAAGTATAGATAAGTACTAACTATGGATAGATATATACATTTAATGGGAAAATAAAAGAGTTTTGCAATGATTAATATAAGAGCAAATATTAAATAATAAATAATTTTAAATTTTTTGTTCTAAAATAATTAAATAATGTATAGAAATATTCTAAGTCCTTGTACTTTATAATAGTATAGATAGATATAGAAATAGATTGGGTTGGATTTGGGGATTAAAAGTATTTTTTTGGTTTTTGTATAATTTTTTTTTGCCCTTTTATATGCATAGCTCAACCCAAAGTTAAAATTTTTACCTAAAAAATCCAAAATTGCATACAAATAATAGAATCGTACTAGGATCGTAGGGTTATACGATCCTATCAATCCTATGTCGATCCTATGACGATCCTACCCTATGAGCGATTTTTGTGTGATCCATATCATTTTGGGTGCTAGGATCGTATAGGATCGCGATCTTAACAACCATTTTTAAGAGATTGCCCATTTTTCAAAACAATCAAACTCTATTAGTCTATTGACAAAACCCTCGCCTTCTCACACCTTCACGCCGCCGCCACCACCACCCTTTCTTCGGCGAAAACCCTTCTTCCTCCAGGTAGTGTGTCTTCTCCAGCCACCCCCTCTTTTACCCCCCCTGATCGGTGATGAAGTGATGAGGAGAAGAAGCTGCAGATGATCGACAAGGATGAAGAAGGTCGAAGCCCTAGACGCGTGCGTGCGTCTCCACCACACATATCTAATATACATATAATTTTTTATAATTATATATATATTTACATGAAATAAATATGTATATATGTGTGTGTATATATATATATTCAATAAAATTTGTAATCAAACCGCTTACGAAACAGAGTTTCAGATCAGAGATCAGACCAAACCGCTTTCCAAACAAGCCCTAACACATTTTAATTGAAACTCACTATTAAAATGCTAAACTTCACCAAATAATAATAATAATAATAATAAGGGTTAACTTCATTTACACCCCCTGAGGTTTGTCCTATCATCACTTTAACCCCCTCAGGTTTGCATATCTTCATTTACACCCCATACTTTACTTAACTCAACTCATTTACACCCCCTGCTTCCTATTCTACCCTCAAGATGATGTTTGGATGCAAGGATAACAATGGCTTACTTTTATATATCAATTTCACCCCCTCTTTTATATATCAATTTCACCCCCTCTTTAAGTAATTTAGCTCATGGTTTTGTGGCGCCAATTTCTTCATTTTTGCCACCATCTTTAATTTTTTCAATTTGACCCCCTATAATAATTTTTTTTTTAAATTGCAATATTTTTTAAATAATTTTGGCTTTAAAAAAAATTGTATTTTGTAAAACAAAACCATTTTTCACACACTCATTTTACCCCTTTGCTCAGTTCTCTCTCCCCAAATTTGCTCATGTCTCAAGACTACAAAATATTGCTATTGTCAAAATTACTGAAATCGAAAAACATTAAAAAAGTTGCAACTGAAAGTTTAAATACAATACAAACAATTCGGATCAAAGCATCACAAAATATTTGCATCACAATTCGGATCAAAGCATCACAAACAATTGTGATGTTTAAATACAATACATCACAATACAAACATTCAACATTTGCAACTGAAAGTTTAAATATCTATTACATATCCCAAATTCAGATCAATGCATCACAAAAACCAAATGTCCATATTTGTTAGCAGCATCATGTACCCCCAAAAAAATTGGTCAATTTTCAATTTTACCAACCAAAAGTATGAAAATCCAAGTTAGCATATACCCACCAAAAAAAACAATAGCCAACCCTACTATCATGTACCCCCCAAAAGTTGTGAACAAATCAAAAAGTTAGGAACCAATTTGAGACTTCAAAAAACCAAAAAAATCTTCTTCATGCCTTCATTCTGCGCTGGCAGGCCTACTAGTTCCAGCCACATTAGAACCAGTTTGAGACTTCAAAAAAAAAACAAAAAAACAGATTACTAAATCATTCTAAACATGTACAAAACTTTACATCAATCATTTAACATTATACCAAGTCATATACCTGTTGCTGCCTCCTAATTGAACAAACAAAATTAATTAATTAATGTAATTTAAATTAATTGATTAATTATGTAAATTTACACAAAAAAATAGAAAATTAACTCACTGGATTTCTAGCTCTCTGTTGTCTCTCTTGCCTTGCTTCTGCAGCCACCTCCCTTGCAATTTGAGCTATTTGTCAAGTCCTCCTTATATGGTGCCTCAAGTGTGATTCTAGTGGTTTTTGTAAGCTCTTAGCAGTGATCCAGCAGAACTTTTCTCTTTTAATTAATTACTGAAGTGTTACTTTCTACTACTTTATTCTTACTATTCTTTTATCTAAAATATGAATTTGGCCAATGGTATCAAATTGTTTCTTGTAGGTGTATATGGTTCCTTACTACTAGCTTGTTATGATAGCGATAATGATGAATATCAAAGCATTTGTAAAATCGGTAAACTATTTATATTATCTTGAGAAAGAGAGGCTATAATATTTCTGACACCCAAATATCCCCCAATGTATACTCATGGTCGAGATTATTGGTGATATTGAATAGGCACTGGATTTTCTGAGGCTATGCTTGAAGAGTTTTCTGCCAGTGTTCGGTCTAAATTTATTCCTGAGCCAAAGGTTGTGTCGCGTTCCCTTCCAATCTAATTGAATTGTTGACGCATTGTCTGTGTCAGGTTTACATTAGTTTACATGTTAATCCTAACATTCATGTTGTCTCATTTTTACTATCAGTATCCAGAAACAATCATTCCGGATGTCAAAACCCCCAAATTAAACCCACGGTTATTGCCCTAATTACAAAATTAGGGCAAAACCCCCAAATTAAACCCACGAATTGCAAAATTAGGGAAAAATCCTCAAATTTAACTCATGAATTGCAAAAATTAGGGCAAAACCCCCAAATTAAACTAACAGCGATGGTGTATCAACATACCTCTCTGCTTCTAAATCACTCACATCCAAGATGAACAGTGATTAGTGATGTTATCGCAGATAAAGCTTGAATCGGTGACAAGAAAGGATTCAATCAACCTCCAACGAACTCAATATGAGCCTCCATTAGGGCATTTCACGATGTTGGGTGAACTAGGGTAACGTTTTGGTAGATACAGTCAGGTTTCGAAGAGAGTGTTGAAGAGAGAGAGAGTTGCAAAGAGTGTGTTGAAGAGAGAGAGTTGAGAGAGTGATGCACGGTTCGTGCGTTGCAGAAGAGAGTTGAAGAGAGAGAGTGACCGGTTGTGTGTTGCAGAGAGAGGGTTGAAGAGAGAGAGTGATCGGTCGCGTGTTGCAGAGAGAGGGCGACTGGTTGAGAGTGGCTCGTTTGAACCCTAAAATGGGTTCAAGTGTGGCTTTTATATCTAGGGTTATAAGGAGTGTTTGGGTACAAGTCAATCCCCATTCTGGTTTTAAATCTGGTTTTACTTGAAGGGTAATTTAGACATTTCACTAATATTTTGACCAAAATCAAATGAAAACTAATAGGAGAGGGTGTAAATGAAGATATACAAACCTGAGGGGGTCAAAATGATGATAGGACAAACCTCAGAGGGTGTAAATGAAGTTAACCCTAATAATAATATATATTAAAAAAAAGATACTGTTACATTTTAGTCTTTGGAATGGGTTGAAACTTGAAAGTTGGAAAAACACAATATAACTAGAAAAAGCCCAATCCATCATGTTGGGTTAAGAAGTCTGAAGTCCGATCCCATATTGGGCCTTCCTCACACGTTGGATCCATGACCAACGTGCTTAAGAAAATAACGTTACATATTAAATATTAACGAAATTTCTATTTACCACCTTCTTTTCTTTCTCAAAGAAATTTAATATACAAACAAAATGGTTAGATGAAAAAAACAAAATTACCAAAGTGACTTATTATTAGTCACACAACTTTAAGAAACTCATATAACCTCCATCCTTTTGTTTTTCCTTAACCCCAATATGCCATTAAACAATCCCCGGATATTTAGGGACGGATCTAAAAATTTATGTGACGGGATGGATTTTAAAAATAATATTACAAAGGGGGAAAATAAGAAATAGACTAAATTTAGTGGGAGCACAATTATAAAAAAAAATGAGAGCATAATCATAAATATATAAAATTTTTGATATGTAAATAATAATAATAATTCAGTGAGAGTCGCTGGTCTCACCATAAATTCGTGTCTGGCATATGCAGGGACGGATACAGTTCAACCCTAGTGGGGCCATGACACCCACTGAAGCTTTTTTTTTATTATATTTTTATCCTAAAATTTTAGATATTTAGTATTTAGCCCCTACTGATTTTTTTTTTACCTTAAATACCACATAATTTAGATTTCTTTACAAATAAGCCTCAACTGAAATTTTTTTTTAAACCCCATCTTAATAAATATGTTATTTATATTCCAAAAATCTAAAAAAAATAAAATTTTAGTTCTTATTGACACGGATCCCTAGATCCGTCACTGGGCATATGTATAATATTCCTCTACAATTACGCAATTACATACTTTATTCATTCTTAAAATATCATTAGTTTTTGTCTTATTTTAAGAAAATAAATGACATTGTTTACAATGTTAACATATAATTTACAAAGTTATATTAAACATATTAGCTAATAGCTAAACAGAGTTAATTATACATTACTACATTCTGATTTTCATCACTGGCCTCTATCTTTGGATAAATAGTATCGCGAGTATAAATCCCAGTATGTTACAAAATTAAATACAAGTTATATCCAAGTACTTATTATACGTATTTTAATTAATAACCTATAATCTATGACAGGTCAGAATTGCAAATAAGGATGGAAGGAGATAAAATATTTTTTTCCGAATCAACCATATCGATCCGCACTTTAATTTTTGAAAAAAACGAATAGAAAAGCAAGAAATCATATCTTCACATCCCAAATCTGGAAGGAAATAATTTTTATTCTTTGCTGTCAAATATATACAAAAAAATGAAAAACTTTAATTCGCTAGAGCTAGCATTGATGTTAAGACTAAAGGTTTTTTTACAAGCTGTCTCGTCCTATGTTCTTGGATGGTATATATATATTGGCTGCATATACAGCCATATGTATCAAAGTTTTGTTCAAGCCATTTGTGCATGCAATATATTACCTTCCCACTCCTTGCGTCCTACTTAGTGGTTTGGATTCTTTCTAGCTCTCCATTAACATGTATATACATATATATATATATATATATTATATATATCTGTGTGTGTGCATGTTTATGGTTGTATTTCTAAAATGAAGATTGAAATGATTTCAGGGTTCAAAAAATGAAGGGCGGGGAGAGAAATAATCTGCTTCTACTGCTACTATGTTCTCTCCTTTTTTCAGGTTTGCCTTCTCTTTATTTTTGTGTTTTATGTTTCAAAATAGAGATGGGGTCGTGTTGGTTCTTGTGAGCTGGGATTTGAAGGCAGGGCCGAACCTCTAGTGATTATTATAATTAATAAAATTATGTTTTTATATTAAAAATATTTAATTATTAATTAATTTCATACAAAAATATGTATAGTTCAACTTCACGTATTTGTGTACCAAAAGGATATTGAGTTATTTAATCATAAAAAAAAACATACCACAAAATTTATTACAAAAATTAAGTTTCTATAAGTTTTTAGGGAATAAAATTTATTTTTTATCAAATATAAATTGAAAGTGCTATCAATTTTATTTTTCTCAATACTAATACTTAAGTTATTTATAAGAAATTCAGTAAAAAAAAATTATTATGCCAATTTGCATATTTGAAAATATTAATTTCATGAGTTTGATATTTCATTTTACCTAAAATCGTAAATAATGCATTTTTGGATCCTTAGCCAAAATTCAATCACGTTAGCAAAATTGGGTATTATTTACTTTTTTATTTCTTTTACCATATTTAAAGTAATGCTAAAATTAGAATTCAATTAATGAACAAGATTAAAATGAAAATAAATTAATATCAAAACGGATTAAAATAAAACAAATAAATTTGTAATACCATCTTCTCATTGTTTATTTATTTATTTTTCTAGTTTATAAATGGGCTGTTTATTAATTTTTTTTATTGTTTTCTTGTAAATTGTTGGGGTTTGTGAGCTTTTTTTTGGAGGGGGCCAATACACCTATATTTTATTTTAGGATAATTTACATTGACACTCTACGAGGTATTGGTCAATTGCAGGTAGATGACGGTCAATGCATTATTTTGCATTGACACCCCCTGAGGTTTGTAAAGTGTTGTAATGACACCCCTTGGAGGCATAAAATGACTTTAGTGCCCTTGATTAATTTAATTTTCATGTGAAATCTCTAAGTTACCCTCATACATAAACCCTACACTTTACCCATTACACCAACGACCCTTATAAATCACACTCTTATTATTAAAAAATCTACAATAAATAAATAAGATATATAATTTATTTTAAACATAAAAATTTAAAACATCAAAAATATTTTGAAATATATATTTAAAGGTAAATTGTACCACTAAAATTTCATCAATAATAATACTAAAACAATTCTATTATTTAATTAATGCTCTTTATTTTTATTATATTACTATATAAATATTTCTCAAAAAAATTAAAAGGTTATATCTAATAACCATTATAGGTATTACATATCTAATAAAATATATATAAATATTTATGTAAGAATAGAATTGTTTTTATATATTTTATACTATTGTCAATCAATAATTTTAATAAAATTTGATAATATAATGGTATAATTTATTATATATATAATACCTCTAATGGAATATCGTATTTAGATATGTAATACCAAAGAAAACCCCATTCTATTATGAAATTTGATAATATAATGGTAAAATTTCTTAGATATGTAATACCTACAATGAGTAATGTGTAAGATATTTGAAATAAGATATTCCATTATATTACCAATTTTTATTTAAATTATTGATTGACAATAGTATAAATATATATATTTTCGTACATAAAAAAATATATATATATTTTATTAGATATGTAATACCTATAATGGGTTTAGATACAACCCTTTAATATTTTTTTGAGAAATATTTATATAGTAATATATTAAAAATTAAGTGTAGTAATTAAATAATATAATTTTCTTAATATTATTATTGATGAATTTTTTTTAGTGGTAAAATTTACCTTTAAATATATATTTCAAAATATTTTTTTATGTTTTTGAATTTTTATATTTAAAATAAAATTATATATATGTTTTAGATTTTTTAATAATAAGAATGTGATGATAAGGGTGATTGATATAATGAGTAAAGTGTAGGGTTTAGGCATCGGATAATTTAGATATTTGACATAAAAATTAAATTAATTAAGGACACTAAAATTATTTTATGTCTCCAAAATGTGTCATTGTAACATTTTACAAATCTCAGAAGATATCAATGCAAAATAGTGCATTGAACGCTATCTACCTCACCAAATTCCTAAATGATAGCTGAAAACCAAATTCCTAAATGATAGCTGAAAAAAATTCAAAATCTTGGAGGGGCCATGGCCCCCCTCCCTCCGCCCCCGGTTCTTGTTTCTTACTGTCGAGTCATAAATAGTGGGGGACCTTGAATCTGAACAAGAACAGAAAAGGAAAATGGCATTTATAATATTTTTATATAAATTACATATATTAATAGTGCTGACAAAATGCGATGACTTGTGCAATATGACTTGGATATAGATTGTAATTAATCATCTTTGTGTTATACGATTAGCCCATTTAATTAATTAATTGTGTTGTTGAACTTAAATCATTTATTCCGGTTAGACTCGTTCAAATATTAATCTCGTCAGATGTCAACCTGTTTATACCATGACCTATTTTAATCCAATTGTCATGACATTTGATTATATTTCAGTAAAAATTAAAATATGGATATTGTATTGGGCCTTAGTTTGCAATTTTATTATCATGGTATTCTTATTTTTATAAATTTAGTCTTGCATCATTTTATTTTTTATTACATTTACATTGCATATTTTAATAAACGGGTTACATGTCCCATCTAATCTAAACATATGATTAGACATGTCAATGGATCGGATTCAGATCGGATCAATTAAATCCAAATCCAATTTGTTAAGAAATCGAATTATCGGATTTTATTTTCAATCCATATTCAGTTAAGGATTCGGATCATAATTGGATTATTAACAAGTCTATTGATAAGGATGACAAAAACTCCCAATTCGCGATCTGAATCTGATAATTCAACGAATTTTTACTTAGTTAATTCATATTCGAATTTATTCATTATAGGATATCTGATCCGATTATCTAATTAAAAAAATACAAAAATACAAAAATCAATAAATACTGAAACACTAAAATTATTCACACTTTTAATAATTGTAGTTATGATCAATTATTATTAATAAATAATAAAATAATTAACAACTAACATTTATATACATGTACAATATTAAATATATACACATAAAAATATCATATATATATTCATATATATATATATATTATATATCGGATCGGATTGACATAAATCCAAATCCAATTTGTTAAAAAATCAGATTATTAGATTCGGATCCTAATCGGGTTATCAAATTTTCTTTTCAATCCATATCCGACTAATCTAATCGGATTTAGATCAAAATTTGATCTATTGACAAATCTACATATGATAGTCGATCGTGCAATGACTTTATTAATTTGTTTATTTAACTGATTGCATATGTTAGGTTTGTATTATATGTTTAATAAACAAGTCATGTTTGTGTTAATGGTTTCTCACACTATTATTAAAACCAAATTTAAACTTTTGACAAAATACTTAAGAGGTTTATGTGAGACATTATAATTTTAATTTACAACCTACTAACACGAATCGTGACTCTAATGTTTTTTTTTTGGATAATCGATGTGTTCGAAGCTTTTACAACGACAAATTCACCGAATCCTTCTAAAGCGCCCTCACTCCTTTTCCCCTCTCTCCTTAGGCCATATTGATTGAATAACTCTCGGATTATATCCACTATCATGACCCTAACAGGGTGGTGATTACTAGTTTGGTGAAGTATATTTATTTTGATGCAATGGTTTAGAGATTCTTTTGACTTTTTGGCAAAACGTAAAAAGAGAGAAAACCCTTCAATATTCATCATTTTCTTTATGTGTTGGTAATTTTGTTTCTCCTTCCTAATATAGTGGATGAAATGTAAGGCGTGATAGCTTTGAATATATATATTAACGAATACATACTTTTAACTTTTTAAAAACTTGTTAATTTCCTACCCACTTCAACAATTTAAATAGTTTGAACATACAATTTAACAAATTAAACCTGTTTTTGCAGTGTTTGAAGTTGACGCATTACCCTACGATTACAGTTTCTCTCTTGAGGTAGAATTTGAATTTTCAAAACACCTCTAAAAAGACAATAAATAAAGAAAGTAGAAATGTTATTTTTTTAATTTATTTTTCAAATTTTTTTTTTAGTGTTTGGCAAATCCTCACAAACCTCAATATGGTGGAGGAACCGTGGTGAACCCAGAATTGGATGAGGGCTTGAAAGGTTGGACCACAATTGGAGATGCAAAAGTGGAGACAAGAACATCAAGAGGAGGCAACAATTTCATTGTTGCTCAATATAGAAACCATGCACGTGATAGTTTCTCACAGAAATTTCACCTTGACAAAGCCAAGTTCTACACCTTCTCTGGTATATATTTATTTAATTTTTCCTTTACTTATCATCATTAATACTCCAATTTTTTTTTAATCATATGAATAAAGAATTAACTTTATTGGAATTCTGCGCTATATTGCAGCTTGGTTACAGGTTAGCCATGGAAGTGCAGACGTAACGGCCACATTCGAAACAGCAACCGGCTTCAAACATGCAGGCCGTGTCGTTGCCAAGTCTGGGTGCTGGTCCATGCTTAAGGGTGGTTTCACTGTAGATGATTCAGGACCAGCTCAACTCTACTTTGAGGTACAATTTTTTTGTCCTATTTTCTTGGCAGCCAAACAAAGCATAAACCCCCCCTCTCTCTCTCTATATATATGTGTGTGTGATATGTTATTCTAAATGTTGACTGTAATTGCCTTTTAGAGCAACAATGTTTCGGTTGAAATACGGGCAGATAGCATTTCTCTACAACCGTTTACGGAAGATCAGTGGCGATCTCATCAAGACCAAAGCATTGAGAAGGTAACAATGTAAAAAAAAATAAAAAAGAATCCCTCTTTCTAGTTCTTAGTGAATTCCAACAACATAGTATCAGTTCGGGTTTAAAAGATCGCAAGTTACACATGTTGCGATAAATGCAATAAAATCATGATCATAATAAAAAAACTTTATTGAGTACTACAAGCAAGACATAAAGATTTATGTGGTGTAAAAAAATAATAATAATAATAATAATTTACGGTCAATCTCTAAAACGTCTTATGCTTTATCATATTCCCAAGCATGCATGAAGATAAATACCATTAACATATTGCAAATTTCTCAAAAACTGACCAAGAGAAAGTGTTTCAATGTTCACTTATTTTTGCAGACTCGCAAGAGCAAAGTGAAACTCCAAGTTGTGGACGCTAAAGGCCATCCCTTAACCAACGCAACACTTTCCGTGGCACAAAAATTCTCAAGGTTCCCCTTCGGATGCGCCATCAACAACGAAATCCTCACAAACACGGCCTATCAAAGCTGGTTCACCTCGAGGTTCAAAGTGACCACATTCGAAAACGAAATGAAATGGTACAGCACCGAAAAGTCCCAGGGCCGCGAGGACTACTCAGCCCCCGATGCCATGCTTCAATTCGCACAAAAGAACGGCATTTCAGTCCGGGGCCACAACGTCTTTTGGGACGACCCCAATGATCAACCCGCATTCGTCAAATCACTTTCTCCGAAAGACCTCCAATCAGCTGCAACAAAAAGACTATTCTCAATCGTGAGGCGTTATAGCGGGAAACTTATTGCGTGGGATGTGGTGAACGAGAACCTACATTTTTCGTTTTTCGAGAGTAGGCTCGGGAACAGTGCTTCTTCTGTTTTCTACAAGGAGGTTAACCGTTTGGATAGTCGCACAACTTTGTTCTTGAATGATTATAATACGATTGAAGATGCGCGCGATGGAAAATCCTCGCCAGCTCAGTATCAGAATAAGGTTCGAGAGATTCGATCTTCGCGTTATGGAGGGCCTCTAGGAATCGGGCTAGAGGGGCATTTTAGTATTGCTCCGGATCTTGCTTACATTAGAGCTTCCATTGATACACTTGCTGCTTTGAAGTTGCCCATTTGGATTACTGAATTGGATGTTGCAAGCAACCTCGATCAGGTACTTGAATGTTATTAGAAAAGGCATGCATGATACACACAAATATATACATAGTTATTTACCAAAAAAAAAAATGTACATAATAAAATATAGGATAAAATGCAGAAAACCTCCCTAAACTATGATCAAATTTGCAAATAACCTCCCTGAACCATGAGTTGTGTTACTTGTGCAACTAACCCCTTAAACTATCACCTTGTGTTGCAAAAGGCCCCATTATCTTCAACGTTTTTCATAAATGACCAAAATACCCTTTCTTATTAATTATACTTAATGTATTTTTCATTAACATAAATTTTGAGATAATTGCTATTAATATGAAGACAAATCTCATTCAAATCTACATACATTTACATACAGTTTTTATAATTATTAAATTTAAATAATACTTTTAAGTTGTTTAAATAAAGATTGACAAATATTTTTAAAAAATAGTTAAGTTATTACGTAACACTATTTACGTATATAACATGATAAAAAAAGTATGTATTATTTAAGTTATTAGTAAATTCATTTTGAATACATCTTACGAAAAGAAGTTTTTACTTAATTAGCAAAAAAAAGCTTGAACTTAGAATCAAAAGTATTATTATATAAATCAAACTAAATTATAATAAATTAGTTATTATTTTAAAAAATAAATCAATTACAACTTATAATTCCCTTTTATTTCTCATTTGAGTAGATATTTTCTCTAATACAATTAAGTTGAATGATTAATAAATATTATAGATAAGAGAAAAGATTATTAATATAATTTAACAATGACAAATTGTGTAAGAAGGGTAAAGGAGTCTTTTGGAATAAAATTGGGGCTAATTGCCACCAATAGTTCGGGGGCTATTTTTAGTTCAAGAGGGTTTGTAGCAAAATTGCAATAGTTCTGGGAGATTTTATGCACCCTAAAATATATTACTCCATAGAATTAATTATTAGGCTTCATGACCACTATATAGAAAATTTGATAAAATATAATACAAAATATTAAAGGTAAATTACACTTACCCCCTGAGATTTGGACAAATTTTACATAGGTAGAGTGCTCGAGGTTTTACGATGTCCTCCCCTAAGATGTAACCAATGTTAAAATTTAAGGTAAAAAATCTATTCTAACCTCTAGAAGTTTTATTTTTTCTAGTTTCAGGATATAAAAGGCTCCTATTGCCTTTCCACACCAGAAAAATTATTGTTTGTTATTTTTTTATTTTTGATTATGAGGGTTGTTTAGCTTATGACTTAAATTTGATGGAAGATTATTGTAATAAATCTCAAACTCTGCACATGTATGAAATTTATACAAATCTCTACAAAGGATCATTGTAAATTACCTCAACATCATTCACTCTTCTAGGGTATAAAATCATTTCAAAATTCACTTACAAAAAATTCACTTTTTGTCTCGATTTAAAGTTTGTGGCACAAGAAATTTGATTACAAATACTTATATATATATATATATATACTAAGGCAACATTTTCCATGTATTTTGTGTACATGCACAGGCAAAATTCTTGGAGCAGATTCTAAGGGAGGTACATGCACACCCAGGCGTCAACGGAATCGTGGTGTGGTCAGCGTGGAGACCGGGGGGCTGTTACCGGATGTGTTTAACGGACAACAACTTCAAGAATTTGGCCACCGGAGACGTGGTGGACAAGCTCCTCCGCGAGTGGGGTGGCGGGAAAAACTCGGTAGTAGGGACTACAGACGGAGAAGGCAACTTTGAGACTTCACTCTTTCATGGTGATTATGAAGTGACACTAAATAAAGCTGCTAAGATGGAGGAGGACTCGAAGATGGTAGCTCAAACCTTCAAGGTTGAATCCCAGGAAACAACACAGCATGTTAAAGTTTTTGCATAAAGTGAGTAAATTGATTTTTAACGTTGAATAAATTAGTGATGATGAGTTTCGGTTTCTTGTAAATGAAACCAGTTTGATTGAAGTATGATGATTTTTTTTTTTGAATCAATCTGATTTGATTGTTTGTAGTTGTGAACGGACCTGATTTATTTTTTGCACGTTTTAAATTTGCAGCCAAAACATTTTAGAATAATTCTTCCTTGCAAAATAAAATAAAAAATGACACATACACCCCTCCCAAATTTTGTATTTTTTTTTAGCCTAAAAAATTATATATATTATAGATATATTTGTAAAAATTGCATATGGCCCTTCCAAGTTTTTTTTTTTAAATTCTTTGATAGTCTAAAAAAGTATAAATTTTACCAATAAATTTATAAAAATTTGCATTTCCACCCCCAATGTTTTTAAAAAATTCTTATAATAACCTAAAAAAATATAAATTTTATTAATAAACTTATAAAAATCTGCATTGCCCCCATAAACATGTTTCCTGGCTCTCCCTCTAGACACAATCAAAGTGTTTTTAATTAAGTGCTAAAAAATTTATTGGACCATATGGTACGTAAAAGAGAATGAAAGCTTATTTGGTACTTGTAAATTGAAGCACAAATGACTGCTAATATGATCCAACCATAAATGCATAATTGGCTTGGTCTTTCATTGCTTATGTAATTCAGTAAATTTAGGAATACAGTTACAAGAAAAAAAAATTCAAAATAAAGGATGCACTTAAAATCACCTCAATTATTCTTTTAAAAAAATTAATTATTTTTTATTTTATTTTATTGGACCACATCAAAACCCAAATATTGAACCCAAACCATGTGAATTTATTCCGATACCCGATATATTCTCTTCAAATAGAGGACAAATTTTTTTTTTTCATTTTTAGTGACCGTGGTGTCCTGACCAATTTACGCGCGGTATCAAACCTGAGATCTAATGCTTTTTAATACACTAGGTCCTTGCGTTTTTCCAACTGAGCTACCCATTCGGGGTTTAGAGGAGAAACTTTATCTCTCCATTTGAGTGGCCCCAACGAATTAAAACTCAAGATATGGTATTTCAAGCCAAAATGTCATTTCAATTAGGTATTAAATTTAAGTCATTAATTAAAAATATAATACTTATCAATGAATAGGTGTTCCCTACTAACTCTTGATATGGTCCAACCACAAAAACATAGGTTGTCATCAACTATAAAGTTAATAAAATAAATAGATAAGGAAACACTGGATAATTTTATGTGTTTATTCAATCACTTTATTTTTTTAAGTACTAGTTTATTATTATTATTATTAAAAGAATAAATCTATAATCAGAGCACCAACTCACTCCTGAGTAAACAAATATTGTCCTAATTAATACTTGTTCCAACTAATCACCACTTTAATTCATGCCTTGTAAACATACTAAATCTGACTAAATTTTGAGTATTTTGAACATTATTTTTGAATTAGTCCAGTTAATATCTGGACCAAAATGGGAAAAACAACTTTTTTTGCGGTAATTAAAAACAACCTTATAGTTGTCGAATGTGAGGAATTATTAGGTGGACACACATACGTGTAGCCCATTCCAATCAAATCACTTCAATTATAAAATATATATACATATTTTAATAAAATTGATGTTATAAAAAAATTCTGAATAGGAATTTGGAGTGACATTAGTGTTTATATATATATATTATTTTTTAGAGGAGTGAACTTTATTAACCGGATCATGATGGAGATAATCTAATAACTTATTGTTTAATCTCTGGAGGATATGTACAAGCTATCTCTTAGTATAGCTTGGCTGTGTATAAATACGTGGCTATATTTACTGTTGTTTGTTCAAGCCATTACTCATGCTTGGTATTACTTTCGCATCTTTCTCCTTGCATGTACTTCAGTGGTAGGAATTCTCTCTCTCTCCCCACACTAATATATTTACAAATGTATATATATATAATGTATGTCTCTCTATAGTTTCCTTCTGATTATTAATAAAATAAAAAGTTTTTCAGGGTTTAAAATGAAGGTCGGAGAAGGAAATAATCTGCTTCTAATGCTATTGTGTTCTCTTCTTTTTCCAGGTTTGTCTTCTCTCTCTGTTTAGTGTTTCATGTTTTCAGGTAGATAATAGTTGGTCAGACTTAAAGTGAGTAATGTCGAAGCACGTTCAAATTGGAAATAAAGAAATAAAATGAAAATACAAAGGAAGAAAAAAGAACTAGCAATATTTTGGAAAAGAAATAAGAATGAATAGGAGAAGGATTTTTTTTTTTTAACCCACCAAAGAAATTTCATTCATGAAAGAAAATACCTTCAGGAGATCGATAGAGCATTTAAGGGGCCATATGCTACAATCAAAGTCACAAATTATTGTTATTTATTTATCTATTTTATTTTTCCGATTTCTAGCTATCACTGTCAGTAAACTTCTAATTAAATACACTCTAATTTTAAAAAGTTTACACCTAATTTTAATTGTAAAATTTGGTATTTAAATAATTATTATTTAAATTAATGACATTAATTGTAATTTTTTTAATGATGATAATTGACCGAACAATACTTCAGTCATTTGAGAATGGAGAAATTATTTGTTATAATTAGGGGTGGACACGAATCGGATTGGACCAGATTGAAGATATTTTGAATCCAATCCACTACCATTGGAATCACAATTTTCTGAACCAATCAAATTCATTTGTCCAATGAAACCAATCCAAACCGGACCACTGTGAGCCGAATTGGTTAAGATTGATTTCGCGGATTGAAACACAAAATTACGAAACCTAAATTAAGGAAACAAAATCATAAAATTGATAAAATCTTCAATTCAAAGTAGTGAAATTGATAAAATCTTCAATTTAAAGTAGTGAAATTGATTTCAATTGAGTAAATCCCCAATTCAAAGTAGTGAAATTGATAAAATTCTCAATTTAAATTAGTGAAATTGACTTTAATTGAGTAAAGTTGAGTAAATCTCCAATTCAAAGTAGTTTAATTGAGTTTAGTTGAGTAAAATTGATAACATTCTCAATTTAAAGTATAAAATTAAGTTCAATCGAGTAAATTCCCAATTCAAAGTAGTTAAATTGTGTTCAATTGAGTAAATCTCAATTCAAAGTAGTAAAATTGAGTAAATAGTAAATCCTATTTTCAAAGAAGATATAGATCTTTAAATAATACATTATAATTGTACATTTTAATGATAATTCTCTTAATATAATTTATATTTAAATTTTTTTAAAAATTGAATTTGGGCATACATCTATCTCTCTTTGTAATGATTGAAAATACTTTAATTATAATTATGTTCTTGAAGAAGACGCATGTATTGAACTAATAGATTGTAATAATGCACTTTAATAATACTTATTTGAATGTAGTTGTTGAAATTTAATATTTAATTAATTTTTATTTTATTGTTTAGTAAATAAATGTATGAAAATAATATCCTTACACTTTTATAATATTATAGATATAAATATATAATTATTTAGCGTAAAATATGATATTATGATTTAGTTTGAAATAGTATATTAGTGATATAAGATATTATAATTTAGTTTAAAATGATATATTATTAATATAAATATATTAAAATATATGTGAACAATACCGGATTAACCGGATTATAAAAAATGAAATCCAGGACCGATCCTTAAAATACCAAATTTGATGTTTTTGGATCCATGTCCAATCCAATTTATAATAAAATCGATCCAAATTATTTGGACCGAATTGGTCATATTTTTGTCCACCCCTAATTACAACGGTGATATCACGTCATTAGAATGACATAGTGCCACCTACCAATTAAATAAGTGTTTTGCACATGTGTCATAGTACTAACCAAATCAACAATATGACACATATGAAAATAAAAAAAAAAAATGGAAATTTAATATCCACAATTAACAATTCTCGCCCAAAAAAAAATAAAAAATTAGCAGTCTCCTTCTCTGCAACTCTCTATCTCAATATACATAAACTTTATTTCCTTCCATCATCAATTAAAAAAATCAAATTCAAGAAGTAACAACAGTTATATTGATGCATTTTCAGCGATGCAAGATTTTGTGTTCCTGAACTATATATATATTTTTTTATGAGTTTAAGTGAACTTATTTCTAGATATTTCTGCTGCTGAATTTTCACCATTAACCCCTATTAAACCTAAGGATATTTCATGAGTTAGGTCTAACTGTACCTTCTTTTTGGATATGTGCATATCATTCTTATATGTCTATAAGATTTGGGAATGATCTATGGGTTTCGCCATTAACTCTGTGATTTTTTCTCCAATCTAATTCTCTCTTTCAGATTCTCCATACACAAATACAAATACATAATATAGGTCTATATATATGGCTCTATTATATATGATTCTATTATTTTTCGGTTTCATAGTTGTGGAAAATTCCAAACATATCTCAGGTACATATATATATGGCGTATGGGTATCTATATATGTTTTTTTTTTTTTTTATATATATATATATATTATAATACTAAGATGGTAGGTTTTATTACACCGGTAAAAAAAGATATGATTTTATTGAAATTCTATTGAATTGTGATACCATATCATTCCGTTGCAATGAATAAATTTTCTTGAGAATGATAATGTTTTAGCAATATTAGTTTGTATTAATTTATTAAAGAGTCATAAATACATACTAAACCATTAAGGCAATGTTTATTATATATAGGCACCAATTAAGACAGGAAAAGGAAAAAGAAAAGTTAACAACTTATTGTGTTCAGATAACTCGTAAGAAGAATAAAAGGAAATGATAATAATCATATTTGGAGAAAGAAAGGAAACAAAAATATTTTTAGTGAATCTACAACATATCTACTTTTTCTTAATAAATTTATTTTTTCATAAAATTATTTCAAGTTTAAGTTTTATTAAAAAAAAAATAGTAATTTACAAAAAATCATATCACTCCATTTTATTTCCTTCCTTCTTATTTTCATTTTTTTCAAAGAACCGGGTGTCGGGGAGAGAGGCAACAAGGTAAAGTCTTTCCTAACCGAGTCAACCCCTTGGCTTATTTTTTTATTTTGTTTCTTAAATGTTCTGCAGTGTTTGCCGTTGACGCGTTACCTTATGATTACAATTTCTCTATTGAGGTATTATATTCATAATTTTTTCATTACATATTTGAAGAGCAATAAAAATATAGAATAAAAACGTTAATTTATCTTAATATTTTTCCCCATTTCAAACATTTTTCCAGTGTTTGGCAAATCCTCAGAAACCTCAATACGATGGAGGAATAGTTTTGAACCCGGAATTTGATAACGGTCTGAAAGGGTGGAACACATTTGGAGATGCAAAAGTGAAGACAAGAGTATCAGAAAATGGCAACAGTTTCATTGTTGCTCAATATAGAAACCATTCACATGATAGTTTCTCACAGAAATTTTACCTTGACAAAGCCAAGTTCTACACTTTTTCTGGTATATATTTATTTTCCGTTTATTTACCAACATTAATAGTACTCCTATGTCTTATAGCTTAATCATAAAAATAAAAAAATAATGTTGTTTAAATTTTGTAAAATATATTGCAGCTTGGTTACAGGTTAGCCATGAAAATGCTGAAGTAGTGGCGGCATTCAAAACGCCAACCGGCTTCAAACAAGCAGGTAGGGTCATTGCTGAGTCTGGATGCTGGTCCATGCTTAAGGGAGGCCTGGTTGTAAATGCCTCAGGACCAGCTGAACTCTACTTTCAGGTACAATATTTTTGCCCCATTTTCTTTCCTTTCTCGTTTTTATTTTTTATTTTTTTGGCATCCAAACAGAGCATAATTTTTTCTTATTATCTTCGTGCTTAATTAATTTATTTATTTTTCTTTTCCAGAGCAACAATGTTTCAGTTGAAATATGGGCTGATAGCATTTCATTACAACCGTTCACTGAAGATCAATGGCGTTCTCATCAAGACCAAAGCATTGAGAAGGTAAAAAGATTTAAAAGAATCCACTTCTTATAGTACTGATTACTAGTTAGAAGAATGATATAACCCAATTCCTATTATTTTTTTCTATTGTAGATGATAAATGACCATTTAATTACTCCTCCTCTCCCCCTCCCTTTTGTAGGCTCGCAAGAGCAAGGTGAAACTCCAAGTTGTGGACGCCGAAGGCAACCCCTTTGCCAATGCCACAATTTCAGTCACACAAAAAAGTTCAAAATTCCCACTCGGATGCGCCATCAACAACGAAATCATCACCAACACAGCCTATCAAAACTGGTTCACCTCGAGGTTCAAATTCACCACATTCACAAACGAGATGAAATGGTACAGCACTGAAAAGTCCCCGGGCAAAGAGGACTACTCCGTGCCCGATGCCATGCTCTACTTTACCAAGAAAAACGGCATTTCAGTCCGTGGCCACAACATATTTTGGGACGACCCTAATTTTCAACCCTCATGGGTCAAAACATTGTCTCCAGGCACGAAATTAAACTATGTACAACCTATACATTTTTTTTTTTAACATATCCATAATACTATTAGTTTTTGAATTAAAATGGGACGACCCTCTCATATTATTTTCTGGATCCGTTCCTGATTCTCTCCAGAACAACTCAGATCAGCTTCAACGAGGAGGTTATCTTCAATTGTGAAGCGTTACCGTGGAGAGCTTATTGCGTGGGACGTGGTAAACGAGAACCTACATTTTTCGTTTTTTGAAAGTAAGCTCGGGAAAAATGCTTCTTCGGTGTTTTACAAGAAGGTGCACGAGCTGGATGATCGAACAACTTTGTTCTTGAATGATTACAATACAATTGAAGATGAGCGCGATAATTCTGCAACACCAGCTCAGTATATGAAGAAGGTTCGACAGATTCGAGATGAGGGTTATGGAGGGCCTCTAGGAATCGGGCTAGAGGGCCATTTTAATATTGCTCCGGATCTTGCTTACATTAGAGCCTCCATTGATACTCTTGCTGCCTTGAAGCTGCCCATTTGGATTACTGAATTGGATGTTGGAAACAACCTCGACCAGGTACACCGATTACAATGATTGTTCGATGTGATTGATATATTTTTTTTGGCAATAACTGTAATATATTTATACCCATATATCATATCCACCGATTAATATATATAAGTTTGTGGACACAGGCGAAATACTTGGAGCAGATTCTAAGGGAGGTTCATGCCCACCCAGCCATTCATGGAGTCGTGGTGTTTGGAGCATGGAGACCAGGCGCTTGTACACGCATGTGCTTGACGGACAACAACTTCAAGAATTTGCCTCCCGGAGATGTCGTGGACAAGCTCCTCCGCGAGTGGGGTAATATTAATGGTCCTAACAACTTAGTAGCAGGCACCACAGACGGAGAAGGTTACTTCGAGACCTCACTCTTTCATGGAGATTATGAAGTGAAAGTCTCTAAATCTGCTGTGATGGCCGATTCCTCGAAAATGGTAGCACGGAGTTTCAAGGTTGGATCAATCGATGAGTCCCAAGGAAAATCAGTGTATGTCAAAGTCTCAGCGTGAGTTTTTTATTTTTTTGTTTTTCATTTGTTGAATTTGAAATTGCATTGTTAATTTTCGAGGTTCAATTGATTAATGATGGTTTTGTGGGCAAGTTATGGTTGAAGTTTGGATGAAATTTTAAAATAAAAGAGAGAACAGGGTGAGTCCGAATCATTTTTCTACATTAGTGGACCACATGTAAATTCAAACTAAAAGATTCGTTTTCCATTCCAACTACACCTTCAATAATTTTAACAATAACAAGAATAACAATACGAGTCAGTGTCCCTGGTATTGCTTACATAATATCACACAGTAGTGTGTGAACTGTGAAGTGATCCGTGCGTCCACAACAGCAATACTTCATCTCCGTACTGCAATATAGGACGATACAGCAGCCGTAATTGTTGAAAATAAACTTGTTTCATGCATGCATGAAGATTGGGTCAAGATGCTAGGATAAGCATCATCCATTGAAGCTGATCCACATGCATGCAAAGGTCCAAGTTGGCTGCCACCAAATACCATGCGTGAAGCCAATATCTTGAGAAGTCAAGAATGACGGCAAAAGAAGATTTCTTTGTCAGTTTATGTGTTTTGAGTTCTATATATACAGAGTGTATGGTAGTGTAGTAAATTAGAAGCTAGACCATAAGAATAGAGGTGTGAGAAAGAAAAAGACAGAAAAATTTGTATTTTGAAAGGGTGTGAGTTTTTGAAATATAAGTTCGTTTTCTCTCCATATTGTGTTGATCCTGGATAGTTTAATCACCATTAGTGATTTACAACAGTAATGACTCTCACGGCAAGAGAAGTTACATTGTGGAAAATGGTCGCATACCGCATTTCTTGAAAATCCATAATTGTCGATACACATGCTCGGACCCCATCAAGAATCATCAGCAAAACACCCATCTCCGATCCCTACTTGCGCCCAAAATGCACTACTACTTGATCAATTTAAATTTTGTAACATTCTAACACCAACACACACACATATATATATATACACACACATTTAAACTAAAGCCTGACTTACTTTAAGCAGTATTGGAGCTGTGTTATGAGTGAACTGGTCCGCTAGCTAGGAAGAGGATGGTAGGGAATTCAAAGTTACTGCATACAAATTGTATAATACAATATTGTGGTTTTAGAATGAGTTGCTTGCTATATATTGAGTGAAATAAAGGAAGCTGGCGTGGAAAAAGAGGACGTTTGTGTGATATTTCGAGGATACTTCCTACTGATCGTATCAGAGGGATTCAGGATTCAGAGCGGGTCCCTATGGATGATGGACAATATCGTCTGCTCTCATGAATTTTTAGCGCCATTAGTTGTGTTTGTTTGAGTTTAAATAAAACTAATTGAAATATGATTAAGTTAATACTACTCCCTTTAGTTGTCCAATTTTTCAAATTTTACATGTCCCGGTACTCTGAATACAGTATAATTTTATACTTTTTCAAATTATCACTCTTCGTTAACTTTAAAAAATAATGGCACCCACTAAAAATTATAATTATACTTGAAAATACAAAATAATAATAAAATTATTAAAAAGTCAAACTTAAATAACTAATTTAGAACCGATGGAGTAATATAATTGAATTGATATTTTATTTAATAGTGAAAATGGAATCCAAGCAAAATTAAATTTTTTATTATTATTGTTATTTGGTTTGAAACAAAATTTAATTAGTCAAATATTTTTTCAATTAATTCACTAATTTACCAAGGCAAAAGCGTGAATTCATAGACTTAAAAGTTGGGGCTATGTTGACTTCAAAAAATATTCATCATGGGTCGAATAGCAGACCCGATAATAATATTATTCGTTTTTCAAAAAATAATCATCGGTCGAATAGTAGGGTTGATGATATTCTTCGTATTTGTAAGTTGCGGGCATGCCAGAACCAGTGACGGAGTTCAACTGGTACAAAAGGAACGAATCTTCGTCACTTTTGAACATGTGAAATAAAATCAGGCAATTTGTGCGATAAAGAACTCAACTCGCACGAATGAGTTCTAATTGCCTCAACAAGAAAAATAAAGTACGAGAGAATTGAAAGTGAGAAACATGGAATTGAAAATATCAGGAGGAAATTAAATTGGGTAATGAAAGCGCAGGTTGCATGGAATGTAAAATAAATGATTAAAATAAAATAGAATGAAAAACTGTCATTATAGCATGACAATTTTGTGTTGGTCGTAGACTCCTAAAACAGAAGTCTACATATATTATTTATAACTTAAAATTAACATAACGATAAACTAGAAATAAATAAATAAAAGATAAAAAATAACCTAAACTATAATTCTATCTAAACACTATCATCAACTCAACTACATATATTTTTCAAAAGTGTCTAATACTCCACAAACTTTGTAATCTTTTAGTCTGGATCAATAATGTTACTTGACCCATTTTCAACCCATTTTTGCAGCCCAATTTCAATCTAACTTCTGGTCCATTTTCGCAGCCCATTTTATGGCCCAAATGCAGCCCAGTTTAGGTTTGATTTCTGGCCCAAATTCAGCCCAGTTTTGGCCCGAATTCCAGCCCTAAACAGCCCAGTTTCATCTTAATTTGCAGCCCAATTTTGATCAGTTTTCAGTCCAGCTTCAGTTCGTTTTGTTGCCATGTGTTGACTCATTTAGGTCAGTGTTTGTCATTTTTTTTAAACCGCCAGACTAATGATTCACGACAGTAATTTTTTTTTTATATCTGACTGCAATTTAAACTAATCTCTATAATTAACCCTATATTATATCAAAAGTAAAAAAGAAAAAGTAAAAGAAAAATAAATAAGCCGAAAAGTAGCTGTAGGAGTCGGATGGACTTGCATCAGACAATAGTCACCGCAATATAAGGTACCTAAAAGGACAATTATTCCCTTATATATTACCCTTTTTCCATCGAAGTTCAAAATTTTTGAGGGAAATTTTTACCACTAAATAAATAGTACAATCAAGCCCCAAATTTTTCAGTCCTCAGTTTTTCACTCCCTCCAGAATTTTCTTGAGCTTTCCTTCTCGCTTTCTCTCCAACCAAACAAACACATATTCACTCAAACTTCAACTTTCTCTGTCCTTTGTTTATTTTCCTCCTCTTTTCTGGCCAACCAAACGGACCGCCGGTATCGGAGTCAGACACCTTCTACCTCTCGTCTCCTTCCGCAAGGTATGATCACTGAAATCTCTGAGTAATTACTTGAAGCAAGTTCAGTTATAGACGTCTCTTTCTAGTAATGATCTGAACATCACTAGTTTTCTCACGATTTCACTGAACTAGGGCTTATACTTTACACATAGATGTATATGTGTGTGTATATATAGATAGATATGTACATACTTTGACAACGATTTTATAGTTTTTGATCAATTGATTAAAAAAAACTCGCTGTATAGGTGTTTCTAGCTCCAAATTGGTACTTTTGTTGTTATGGATCAATCTGATTGAAACTTGTCAATAAACAATAGTATTGTATTATTGATACTAATTTAGAGGTCTTGATGGAGTTTTGGAATCTGATTTTGATGTAAACAGAGTGCGATTAAAAGATGTGATTTGGTGAAAACAGAGTAAGCCTAAAAATTGGAGAAGAATTATAAAAAAAGGTCAACAGATTAACGTGGGGCATTCCGAGAATCGAACTCGGGACCTCTCGCACCCAAAGCGAGAATCATACCACTAGACCAAATGCCCAATTGGTTATTGATGTCATGTCTGATTTCTTGTTAAATGCATCTTCAATTAATTACTATTTGTTGCAATTTAAATATTTTGATCATGTTGACTTGTTATTTATTTACAGTTTTTCTATCATAAAATGTTGACCATTGGTTGTCTAGTAAGCTTTGAACTCAAGAAGGTTGCCATATAAGAGGGTTTAGTGCACTTTAAAGGACTAACAGATTATAATTGTTAATTGTGCTTTCAAAGTATGTTTTATGAAATTATCTTTGGAAGAGCAATTGTTTATGAGCTTAAGGTGCAGTTCTTGTTATTATCTTTGCTCTTTCGTAGGGAGCGTGAATTATTTATGAGCTTCAATCGGCTGTACATTGATTAAAGTTTGCATCTAAATAATGCATCACAAGAATCAAAATTACACCTTCAATATAACAATGATAATTTTTGGATGGGGGATTTTTTTTTTGGTCCTTCTCCTGTGGCAATAAGGTTGACAGTCTGATAATTGCTTGCCCACCTGTATAGACAAATGCGCTACTTATTTATTCTGTTTTCCTTAATGAGTTATGGATAAAGGAAAAATAGAAGAAGATGAAGAAGAGAATGACACTGGATGTTTTTGGCTCCACATTGAGAATCATGCCTCAGATGCAATGTCCCAATTATGCTTATTGTCCTCTACTTGTCACATTTCATTTAGTTTAACTTTGAAGTACCGCTTTCTGCAGGCTTTACTTGCAAAGAGTCGACCTGACCTGATATACCATTTCTCAGTGACAGCATCCACTCTTGTAGCACCTCATCTTCGGCTTGGCTAACAAATCCAATAAAGCTGTTAAGGCTTTGTTCACAAAATTTAACACAACCGTGGAGGCATATAAGGGTGATAATCGTACCATCCCCCCCACCCCCCTTCCCACTCTCTCTCCCCATACCTGCCCACAAACCTGCATGTACTGCATTTGGTTTCTTGAAACAATTCTGGTTGAATTTTCAGTTAGGTTTTACTTTTCTTGTTCGGTCAGCTGCTTCTTTGTCAAGTGCTTTTGTTCGAGTTGTTGCTCTAGATTCATTACATTACTTTTTCATGGTTGCCACAGGGTCGAACTAAGATCCTGTTTTTATCTGTAAATATTCTACTAAATTGTTTCCTTTTTGTTGAAGCCAAATGGACCATTACACATTAAATTAAATTCCTGATGTTGCTTTTATGTTTTTCTATTTGGTAAATTGTATTTGTCTTAGTTTACTTACAATGCAGTGGAACTGAAATTGGGTGGTCTTTTTTTCTCTGCCATTAGTAGCTATTATCTGAGGTGTTGTCACTTGGCTATGCAAATGTAAAAGGTCCAGCACATGTTTGAGTACTCACAAAAGGTTCTTTGCAGTTGCTTCCGTGGATTCTACAGGGTCTTATCTTGATGGAAGCAGCATTTCGTTGTATATCCTATGATCATCAATCCTCCTTTATTATGCTCAATACTTCTAAATAACTGCAGATGACAAAGGCACTTGGGTCCATGGATCTCAAGGGATTTTCGGTATATTTAATGCTGATCATGATGGCAGCTCGCAGTAAAGTAAAGATTTCCGTGCATTGTTGTCATATTTTTTTTCCTTTCATTTTCTTAGGAATTTTTTCCCATGGAATTCCAGTAGTGTTGACTTCAAGTGGATCTGCTTTCAGGTGTAATTGCTGGGAGTGAGGCTGATCGATGTCCTCTTTTGAGAATGAAGTTGGAAGCTTAATCCCGGTTTGTGTACTTTCAAACTTATATTGCTATTAATTTCTTAGTCTACTGGTGGAGCAGAAACAATTAAATTTATTTTTGACATAGATTCATATTGGTTAACAAAATTTGCTAAAAATTTCAGTTTACTTTTCATAATTGGATAACAATGCCCATGTATTAAAAAATAATAAGGATGCAGCCCAAAAGAGTTTGTAGACTGTATTGATATGACAGTAAAAAAATAAAAAAATTTAGACAATTGATAAGACCAACTAAAAATGGGGCATTCCGAGAATTGAACTCGGGACCTCTCGCACCCTAAGCGAGAATCATGCCACTAGACCAAATGCCCTTTTTCCCATCCATTCTTTATAATAGTCTGTGATCTGATAATTGAACCAATTATAGCCTTTGAAAATCTGTCCGGGGAAGTTGAATCGTAGAACTTTAAATGTTCTTTATTTTTTGGGGTAAGGATTACACCTCTAATATTATCATTATTTCAGCTGTTAACATAGTTTGATAGCTGTTGTGTGTATGATATATTTTATTGATCAACATATTAATTTATGTAGGAAAAGAAATTTATAGATTTGCATTGCTCACTCATTTTCAGTTACTTGAGCCGAATATGGTGCTCAAGTATTCAAAGATAATAATGGATACAACACATGACATTAAAAATAAAGAAAAACATAGGTGACTGAAAACACTGGTAAAATGGGGGCATTCCGAGAATTGAACTCGGGACCTCTCGCACCCAAAGCGAGAATCATGCCACTAGACCAAATGCCCTTTTTTCATGGACACCAGATAAAAGTTTATTATTTTTAAATTTTAACAATTAGTATTATATTTGGAAATCTCTCCAGCATATTGAGTTGTTGAAACATTAACTAGAGTTCATGTCCTTTGAGTTCAGTAAAATATGCTTTATATCACACCTTTAATGTTCTATTTTCAAGGGTAGGATTACACCTTCATATTATCGGGACCTCTCGCACCCAAAGCGAGAATCATACCACTAGACCAAATGCCCAATTGGTTATTGATGTTATGTTTGATATCCTGTTAAATGAATCATTGAATAATTACCATTAGTTGCAATTTAAAATATTTGTAGCATTTATTTAAAGGTTTTATTTCATGAAATGATGATCCTTTGTTCCTTAGTAAGCTATATAAGAGGGTGTAATGCACTTTAAAGGACTAACATATTATAAATGTTTATGAAATTATCTGTGGAAGATCAATTATGTATGAGCTTCTGGTGCAGTTCTTGGTATTATCTTGCTCTTCCGTAGGGAGCGTGAATTATTTATGAGCATCAATCATTTGCATCTGAACAATGAATCACAGGAATCTAAATTACACCTTCTATATAATTATGATATTTTTGGGATGGGGATTATTTATTTATTTTTTTGGTTCTTCTCCAGTGTCAATAAGGTTGACAGTCTGATAATTGCTTGCCCACTTGTATGAACAAATGTGCTTCCTTTTTATTTTATTTTCGCTAATGAGTTATGGATAAAGGAAAAATAGAAGAGAATGACAGTGGATGTTTTCGGCTCCACATTGAGAATCATGCCTCAGATCAAATGTGCTGATTATGCTTATTGTCCTCTACTCATCACATTTCCTTTAGTTTAACTTTGAATTACTGCAGGCTTTACTTGCAAAGAGTCAACCTGACCTTATATACCAATTCTCAGTGACAGCATCCATTCTCGTAGCACCTCATCTTCGGCTTGGCTAACAAATCCAATAAAGCTTTTAAGGCTTTGGTTTACAAAATTTAACACTACTATGGAGGCATATAAGGTTGATAATCGTACACCCAACACACGCACCCCCACTCTCTCTCTCCACACCTGCCCACAAACCTGCATGTACTGCATTTGGTTTCTTGAAACAATTCTGGTTGAATTTTCAGTTATGTTTTACTTTTCTTGTTCGGCCAGCTGCTTCTTTGTCAAGTGCTTTTGTTTGAGTTGTTGCTCTAGATTCATTACACTACATTTTGATGGTCGCCACAGGGTCGAACTAAAATCCTGTTTTTATCTGTAAATATTCTACTAATTTGTTTCCTTTTTGTTGAAGCCAAATGGACCATTACACATTAGATCAAATTCCTGATGTTGCTTTTATGCTTTTTCTAATTGATAAATTGTATTTGTCTTAGTTTACCTACGATGCAGTGGAACTGAAATTGGGTGGTCTTTTTTTCTTCTGCTATTAGTAGCTATAATCTGAGGTGTTGTCACTTGTCTATGCAAATGTAAAGGGTCCAGCACATGTTTGAGTACTCACAGAAGCTTCTTTGAAATTGTTTCCGTGGATTCTAGAGGGTCTTATCTCGATAGAAGCAGCATTTCGTTGTATATCCTATGATCATCAATCCTCCTTTTGTATGCTCAATAGCTTTAAATAACTGCAGATGACTTAGGCACTTGGGGATCTCAAGGGAATTTGGGTATATGTAATGCTGATCACGATGGCAGCTCGCAGTAAAGTAAAGATTTCTGTGCATTGTTGTCTTTTTTTCCCTTTCATTTTCTTAGGAATTTTTTTCCACGGAATTCCAGTAGTGTTGACTTCAAGTGAATCTGCTTTCAGGTGTAATTGTTGGGAGTGAGGCTGATCGATTTCCTCTTTTGACAATGAAGTTGGAAGCTCAATCCTGGTTTGTGTACTTTCAAACTTATATTGCTATTAATTTCTTAGTCAACTGTTGGAGCAGAAACAATTAAATTTATTTTTGACATAAAAAAGTAGATTCATATTGGTTAACAAATTTTGCTAAAAATTTCAGTTTACTTTTCATAATTAGATTATGATGCCCATGTATTAAAAAATAATAAGGATGCAGCCCAAAAGAGTTTGTAGACTGTATTGATATGACAATAAAAATAAAAAATAAATTAGGCAATTGATAAGACCAACTATTGGGGCATTCCGTGAATTGAACTGGGGACCTCGTGCACCCTAAGCGATAATCATGCCACTAGACAAAATGCCCTTTTTCCCATCCGTTCTATATAATAGTCTGTGATCTGATAATTTAACCAATTATAACCTTTGAAAATCTTTCCGGGGAAGTTGAAGTGTAGAACTTCAATTGTTCTTCTCTGGTCTCTGAGTACATCTAAATATGCTTGTTATTACACCTTTAAGTTTTGTTTTTTGGGGTAAGGATTACACCTCTAATATTATCATTATTTCACTGTTAACATAGTTTGATAGCTGTTGCGATTATGATATATTGTATTGATCAACATATTAATTTATGTAGGAAAAGAAATTTATAGATTTACATTGCTTACTCATTATTTCAGACATTTCCAGTTACTTGAGCCGAATATGGTGCTCAAGTATTCAAAGATAATATACAACACATGACATTAAAAAGAAAGAAAAACATAGGTGACTGAAAACACTGGTAAAATGGGGGCATTCCGAGAATTGAACTCGGGACCTCTCGCACCCTAAGCGAGAATCATGCCACTAGACCAAATGCCCTTTTTTTCATGGACACCAGATAAAGTTTATTATTTAAAATTTGTAACAATTAGTATTAGATTTGGAAATCTCTCCAGCCTGTTGAGTTGTTGAACTATTAACTAGACTTCATGTCCTTTGAGTTCAGTAAAATATGCTTGATATCACACCTTTGATGTTTTATTTCTAAGGGAAGGATTACACCTCCAGTACTTTGACTGCCAACATGCCTTTGCTAGCTGTCTACATAGTTTTATTATGGTGATCAGCAAATTCTATCTATTTATAGGAAAAAAAAATATACAAGAAATTCTGTCCGACATCAAACAAGATAGAAAAACTTACTAAATTAAAAATACTGATTAAAATGGGGCATTCCGAGAATTGAACTCGGGACCTCTCGCACCCTAAGCGAGAATCATGCCACTAGACCAAATGCCCTGTTTAATTTCATGCCCACTGAATAGTAGTCTTATTTGAAAATTTTAGCATTATTATCTCATTTGTAAATCTCTCCATGCACGTGAATTGTCGAACTTAACAAGTTTTTCTCTGTTTATTGAGTACCTCTAAATATACTTGCTATTACACCTTCAATTATTGTTTTTCCTGGTAAGGATTCCACCTTTTCCTTTATTGTTACTTCACAGTACATATGATATATTGTACCCTTCAATAAATTGAATTTATGCATGGAAAAAAGAATATTTAAGTTGATGTAGAAATCTTGCCAATTTTTGAGGGCCAATAAAAAGAAAGATAAACTTCGATAACTAAAAACACTTATTAAAATGGGGCATTCCGAGAATTGAACTCGGGACCTCTTGCACCCTAAGCAAGAATCATGCCACTAGACCAAATGCCCTGTTTAATTTCATGTCAGTTAATAGTAGTCTTATTTGAAATTTTTAGCATTATTCTCTCATTTGTAAACCTCTCCATGCATGCCGAATTGTCAATCTTAACAAGTTTCTCTCTGTTTATTGAGTACCTCTAAATATGCTGGGTATTATACCTTCAGTTATTTGTTTTCCCGGGTAAGGATTACGCCTTTCCCGTCATCGTTACTGCAATGCCTACATACATTTGCTACTGTGGTACACATGATGTATTCTACCCTTCAAAAAAATTTACTTTATGCATGGAAAAAAGAAGATCTAAATTGATCTATAAATCTTGCCAATTTTTAAGTGACAATAAAAAGAAAGAAAAACTTCGGTAATTGAAAACACTGATTAAAATGGGGCATTCTGAGAATTGAACTCGGGACCTCTCGCACCCTAAGCGAGAATCATGCCACTAGACCAAATGCCCTTTTTTTTCTCATGCCCCCTAGATAATAGTGTACTATTTAAAATAAAGTTAGCAATTAGTTACATTTGCAAATCTCTCCAGGCATGCTTTACTGTAGAACTTATAAGAGTTCATGTCTGTTCTTTGAGTGCATGTACATATGCTTGAGATTTTACCTTCAATATATATATATATATATATATATATATATATGTATTGTCCGTTAAGGATTACACCTTTAATATTGACTGTCAACATACCTCTGATATACTATACTTGTTAAATTTCGGCTGTCCATACCTATGATATATTTTACTTATCAATGGTTAATCCTGGTTGCCTATGTTGACCTATATAATTGCAGCACATACACATATATGTATGTTTTTTTTTAATCCAGCGACAGAGGTTTTAATAACTGAATTTTCTGAATTTCGACAGTAGCTTGAGACAGTGTCAGCAATTATGCGAGGAACAATATGTTGATTGTCCACCAGTCGGACACTGTCAGACTCCTCATCTCTTAGGTGATTAAATGGTATCTAAATTCTGTTTGTTGCTATGCCTTCGTACTGTCATTTTAGTAGTTGTGATGACCTTAAATGAATCTTCTTGCATCTATATATACTTCGCCCATTGACACTAAAAATTGCTCCTTTGGTCTTTTTATGTTTCATTTTTATTTTATTTTTCCATCTGTTATGGCCAGGGTTGAGGCTTATTAAAAACTCTGTTATGGATTTCGTCTTGCAAAAAATGAAGTTGCAAATTTAATCCTGGTTTGAGAGTGAAATCTAGTTTGCTACTTAGTCTATTACTAGAGCAGAAACGTAGGAGTCCATTTGTTTGGAATAAAGGCAAGATGATAAAAAATATATATATTAAAAAAAAATTGACTATAACTAATTTTGCAGAAATTCGAAGTGTACAGTTGATGAGCAAATTACAGATCTCAAGTATTAAAAAATAAAAAGGAAATTGAAATATAGTTATATGACATTTATAGGAATGGAGAAAGAAAAACCTAAGGTAATCGAACACTGATTAAAAAATATGGGGCATTCCGAGAATTGAACTCGGGACCTCTCGCACCCTAAGCGAGAATCATGCCACTAGACCAAATGCCCTTTTTGTAATGCTTGGTATAAAACATATTAGTTGAAAAGTTTACCAATTAATGCAGTTGAAAATCTCACTAGGCATGGTGAGGATGTTTTTCTTAGTTTTACTAATTATGCAAAGCTCTAAGACGTTTACTATTAGCATTGCTTTGATGGTGAATGTATTTAGCTAGTTCTGGTACATTTAATTGCATACTCGATACACTACTGGCTGCATTTTGTTAAATCTACTGACAAGTAATCTTTTAAGATTCAACCAATCGTAAGTATCATAACATCACTCGAATTGCTTTGATGTTTAATATCTTGTGCAGGTGAGGCTGGTGGATTTGGTGCCTTGAGAATGAAGTTGCATTTATGGAGCAGGAAGAAGTGAATGTACGTACAACATAGAATTGGATTCATTTTTAGCCGAATAGCTAGATCCATTTATTTTGGGAAAAAGGATGATGGTGAATAATAAGATGATGATAGAAGATAATTTTTTCAAATAAGAAATTTTGTAGCAGAAGTATTCAAAGATTCAAAAAAGGATAACATAAAAAACATGGGGCATTCCGAGAATTGAACTCGGGACCTCTCGCACCCTAAGCGAGAATCATGCCACTAGACCAAATGCCCTACTTGTTATATCTGATGTATGACATGTTATTTGAAACGTTGACCAATTAATGCAGTTGAAGCACCCTCTAGGCATGTCGCGAGTTTATGTCTGTTTTTGGTATATTTAAATGTGCAAGCTCTTACACCTTTAATATTCTCATTACTTGGAATATCAATACACGTGTGATACACTTTGCTAATTGCTACTTTTTAAAATCCGCAATCGTACTATTTTACTTTTTCAGGAAATCATACCACACTACCTTTTACTTACAAGAAGGTTAAAATAGTATATTTTAGTTGTGTATAGTCTATATTGTAATAGACAGCTGCTATGTACCCATATATAGTTTTATTCTGCCCACGAGGAAGCGTCTCTTTTTAGGGGAAAAAAAATAAAAAGTGATGAAATATTGTATCAGGGGCATTCCGAGAATCGAACTCGGGACCTCTCGCACCCAAAGCGAGAATCATACCACTAGACCAAATGCCCTGATGTTTATGAGTACCTTTATGAATAGATATAATACCAGCAACTACATTTTTTTAATTATGTTTTGTTATTTGTTTGTCCCCTTCAAGTATATACTAATTTGTAGCTGGAATTATGTATACATACTTTTGCATAGGGGTGTTCAGGAACCGAACCGGAACCAGCGGTTTGATTCGGTTTGATTTCATAGGGGTTCGGTTTCAGTTTTGGTTCCAAAATTTCAAGAATCGAATGATAAGAATTGTAACTGTTTTTTTTTATTATTATTTTTTATTTTTAAAGTTAGAGATCATAGATTATATGTTCACTATCCTACACAGTTACTGAATGTGGAGATTTATATTTGTAAAGTTAGTCCATTGAATGTGTAGATCAATATTTGTAAAGTTAGTTCATTAAACAACATAAGATCACATAAATAATGTAAATATATATATAGGGCATGCAGTTTAATTACATAGACTCGAATATATATAAATGATAAAAATGTTAGTCTGTTAATGAGTAGTAGTTGTCTATTAATTTTCTTTTATTGATGCGGAATATTTTTTTTTTAACTTTTAAATGCAAATGTTTGTTTGATTATTAAATGTCAATTGTAATTTGTAACTTTAGGGATGTAATATTTTAATATAGTTATTTTCATTCCACTAATTATATATTTGGGTTTGAGTTTGTAATAATTATATTATCTTATAATATTGAGCCTTTTAAAAAAGAAAAAAAGAAAAAAAAGAGTAGAAGGAACCGGAACCGAATTGGAACCGGTTCCTTGTACTTTCGGTTCCAATTCTGATTTTTAAAAAATTGAAAAAACTGGCTCGGTTCCGGTTCCGGTTTTGAACACACCTACTTTTACGCAAGTTGTACAATCAATGTCATCCTCTTTTCGACGGACTTCTTACTGATGTGAGTCTTTTTGATCAATTAGCGCCCATCCTTTTACAAGATCATATATTAATTTCCCCCCTAAACAAAAATATTATGTTCTTCTAGATAATTTGCAGGTTGTGATTAATTTGCATATTGTGAATTAATCTTATTAGTATTTGAACAATACTATCTCCATACATATAATGGAATAAAGAAATATCAATAGTTGGATTTTTGAAAAATTATTCCCATAGCCTTATTTTAAAGGGTCGTGAGCTTTTAACCCCATATCCCGGCGGTTCGGTTCCATAGGGGTTCGGTTCCGGTTCCGGTTCCAAAATTCTAAAAACTGAAAATTTCGGTTCGGGCCCCGCGGGACCGGAACCGGTTTTTTTTTTAATATATATTTTTTATTATTAACCAAAAAAACTAGTAATAAACCTCCACTAATTTCAATAACAATACAAATCCAAGCTACTTTTTTTATTCCACTAATTATATATTTGGTTTTGGGTTTGCTTTAATTCAAATACTCTAGTTTATAATTATATTATTTTATAAAATTGAGACTTTTTTTAAAAATAAATAAATATAGAAGGAACCGGAACCGAACCGATTTTTCGGTTCGGTTCCGGTTCGGTTCCTTCCCCTTTCAGTTCCGGTTCCGGTTCTGATTTTTCAAGAACCGAAAAAATCAATTCGGTTCCAGTTCCATAACCGATCCTGAACAGCCCTATAACCCCCTGTGGTTCGTTAAGACCCTATTATTTGAAAATGTGTGCGTATTGCCTCTATTGTGATATGAATTGTCTGAATTATCATTAGAATAAGTTTTTTTGAAAAAGAAAAAAAAAATTACAAAAACAAAAAATATGTTTATAAAAAATATATTTAAGAAAATCATAAAAAAAATACATTTTTTCCTGAAATATTAATATTATTTTAAAAAAAAAAATATGCCTATTTTTTTTTAAAAAAATTAATCCAGTTTAGTTTTTTTAAAAAACAATTAAAATAAAATTACAAAAAACTCAAAATATGTTGATAAAAAATATATTTAAGAAAATTATTAACAAAATAATTACAATTTTTGTTTCCAAAATATTGAAAAAACATTTGAAAAACAAATATGTATGTTTTTTTAAAAACATATATTTTTATTTATTTATTTATGATTTAAAAAATTAAGTCATTTGTATTTTTATTTCCTTATCATTTTATTATACATTATTTATTATTAATTCAATATTTATTATTTTTATTAGGTTAGAAGGGGTATTTTAGGAATTTCATATTATTTTAAAGTAGAATGAGGGTAAGTTGCAACATTTTGGAAACAAAATGGATTTATACACACATTTTGTAATAAATGGGGGTTTTGCGCACTAGTATGAAACTACATGGGTTTTTTTAGCAAATAACCTTATTTTAAAGGGTAAATTACACTTTCACCCATGTTGTTAATATAAATTACATTCGCATCCCCTTTTCTTTTGCTAATTACACTTTTACCACTTATTGTTTCACTTTTACCCCATCAACCAAATTTTGAGATGTGAAATGACTAAATTATCCTTAAATGTGTGTGAATAGGGCTACACACGGTTCGGTTTGGTACGGTTCTTGAAAATTTTGGAACCAAATCATTATCAACGGTTCATTGAAAATAAGAATCAGAACCGAAATCATTAGTTAAGGAACCAAACCATAAAATAACAGTTCGGTTCAGTTCTGAACCACGGTTTCTTAAGCATGTTCTTTCAAAATATATAACATAAATTATGAAAAGCAATACTGCCAATTTTAAAACTAAGAACAAGTTTTTAAACCAAAAACTACACACACACCCACCCCAAAAACGCACATACACGTGCACTAAGAGGATGAGAAAGAGAGGGAGATTGTTTATGGAGTTTCATGATTTTTTTATTCCATTTTTTTTTAATTTAAGACATGGTTTCAGTTAAGAGAATTGTTGAATGTCCACGAGTTAAAACAGAAAAGTTGTGAGTCTGTGTTTGTGTGTGAACCAACACATATTTACATATCTATAGAGTGGGAGAGAAAAACTAACATTTTGTAAAAAACGTAGAAGTCGGTGGTAATGAAAAGATGAGTTATGGTGGCCGGCGGTAATGAAAAGATGAGTTATGGTGGCCAACGGTGAGAGTGGATGTGGGAGATGAGATGGATTATAAATTATAGAATTTTTATGTATATGCATATAACATTTGTTTGGATGGTAAAAATCTCAAATTCATGTTTATTGGAATATGCCTAAAATTTGAGTAAGTGAGAAAGTGTTTTTTAACACACATAGCCCAAAAACACAAAAACATAAACAGACACAAAAACATGTCTACCAAACAGACCCTAAGGGTAAACTTATAATTTTATTTAATACACTAATTTGTATTTATTTGGTGTTATAAGTTTATATGAATTTATAATTTCATTTAATATAATGTAATTGTATAAGTGAGTTATACATAAATATGCATATCTAATTTATATCGGTTTGGTTTGGTTTGGTTCCAAACAGTCTGAAACCTGAACCGAACCAAATTAGAACAGTTCTGGTTTTTGAGAACATGAACCAAACCAAACCAATTTAAAATCGGAACCAAAGCATCGGTTCGGTTCGGACTAATTCTACGGTTCCACGTTTTTTTTGTGCACCCCTATATGTGAGGACCTATTTACCCATCCATAAAGATGTGAAAATATCAACCTATCCTTATTTTTATAAGAAATGTTTTTTTTTTTGAAAAAATATATATATATACATAAAAAAATTCAAAAAAAAGAAAGTATATTTATGGACAAATATAAATATTTAGAAAAATATATATATTTTGGGAAAAAAAAATTTCTAGAAAAAAAAATTTGGAAAAAATATAATTTTTTTGAAATATATATATACATATATCGGAAAAACAATATTTTTGGAAAAATATAAAAAATTTGAAAAATATATATTTCTGGAAAAAATAGTTGAGGAAAAATATAAATATTTCGAAATATATATATATATATATATATTGGTCTAGTTTTTGCGTGTATTGAATGTTAATTGTTGGGCTTAGCGTGCCTCTTAAATAAATAGAAAAGAAAAGAAATGATTGTTTTAATGTCAAGTTAGTTAGAGAATCAAGACAAGGACAACATGTGATTATAATTTAACCATCAAGTATGTTCTATAAAAAAAAAAAAGTTTAATGAATGATTTGAATCCGATCAATTTCATTTTCTCTTGATTAGTTCATGAACAATTTGAAAATTGATAAATTTGTATTGTGGTAGATTCTCAGAATTTATCAAACCAAGTTTAAAAAATGTTTTGATCAATTTCATTTTCTCTTTTGGTGAGCGATAATCCATCATGTAGAAGGGGGGAAAAACAACACTATTGTTAGAAAAAAAATTCAATTTTCCTTGTTGGTAAAGATGGTTTTACTTCTGTCAAATATTTATTATAATATGTTTATAAAAAATATATTTAAGAAAATCATAAAACAAATACTCTATCTGTCCCAAAATAAATGTTCACTTTTCTTCTTTTACTCGTTCCAAAATAAGTGTCCACTTTGAAAAGTCAAAACACTTTAGTTGGTTAATTTACCAATTTAACCTTTCAACATTAAAGTTATAAACCATCATATTACTATGATGAGACCATGGGTAAAGTTGATATTTCATCCACTAACAGTACAATAAAAGTCTATCATCTTAAAAAGTTGGATTCCCCAAAGGTGACTTATAATTTTGGACGGAGTGAGTACATTTTTTTTGAGAAATATTAGTATTATTTTGAAAAAAAATAAGCCTATCAACCACTTGAAATCTGATGAAAGCTTTAGCTAAGTTTTTGAGCTTTAATATTCTCTTCTAATTCCGGAAGCTTAAAAAGGAACATTTGATAGACCAAAAACTTTTGACTTTGAGTAAGTTAGCATGGACCCAATCATGCCAAATAGAGTGACCACTATCATGAAAGATATTCCATATATGTTTGAGAGTAGAGACTCTATTGAGGGAAAATAGATTAGGGATGCCCAGTCCTCCTAGCTTATTTGGCATGCATATGGAATTCCAACTAACCTTAGCACTAGTGCTCTTCATTTCCAACCCAGTCCATAAATATCTTCTAAGCACAGTGTAAAGGCTTTTGATGACATGAATAGGCAGTATCATTTGATTATTCCAGTAAAGGTGGACACTTATGATGATGAATTTAATGAATTGAAGTCTGCCTACATAAGATAGGAACTTAGAGGTTCAACTTGAGATTCGAGATGTGATTTTTTCAATAAGAATTATGTAATCAGTGGTGGAGAGTCTAGTTGAGGATAGAGGAAGCCCAAGATATTTGAAAGGGAAGGCTCCAATATCAAAACCACAAACAAAAATCATATTGGTTTGAATATCAGGAGAAATGTTTGTTGTAAAGAGCAGGTTTTTTGATATGTTTGGCTTTAGTCCAGAAAGAGAAGTGAAAATCCTCAACCCCTTGAGCAAGACATTAATAGAAGCAAGGTTTCCATGGCAGAAAAACATTAAATCATCAGCAAAGCAAAGGTGGGAGATCTTGTTTGCGGGCTATTTCAATGTGGAAAAAAGTTAGGATCATTTTGAATAAGATTTTGGAGGATAGAAAAAAGAATGTCCATCACACTGAGAAAAAGAAAAGGAGAGAGGGGGTCACCCTGTTTAAGACCTTGAGCCCCCTTAAAATAGCCCACATGTTCCCCATTGACGGAAACAAAAAAAGATGGGGTGCATACACAAGCTTTAATCCAACCTATGAAGGTAAAAGGGAAATGGAGAATAATGAGACAATCAATGAAGAAATCCCAATTAACTGAGTCAAAAGCTTTATGAAGATCTACCTTGAGGGTACAATTAGGAGTTTGAGATGAGCTCTGATAACCTTTGAACAACTCTTGGGTCAAGAAGAAAACATCCCCAATCTTCCTATTTTTGACAAAAGCAACTTGGGATTTATCAATGAAAGAGAGCAGAAAAGGTTTAAGCTTCATAGAGATGAGCTTGGAGATGATCTTATACAAAAAATTGTAGCATGCAATGGGCCTAAAATCTGTCATAAAAGAAGGGTTTGGAACCTTAGGCACAAGAGCAAGAACAATGGAATTTATCTCTTTAAACAGTTGGCTATTTAGGAAAAATTCTTGAACAGCTTTGGCAACATCTTGCCCAACAATATGCCATGCCCTTTTAAATAAATGGCCATTAAACCCATCAAGGCCAGAAGCTTTTAAGCTATCAAACCCAAAAACACATATTTGAATATCATCAAAAGAAAGAATCTCAGTGATATTTTGCATCAGATCAACATATATAACCTTCTTGAAAAAACCTCTCGATGTTTCAATGGAGTTTTACTCGAGCAAATTTTGAAAGAAATCAACAGCCTCTCTCTTGATAACAAGAATATAACTTGAAGTAGCACCACTGCCCAAAGGAAGAGTATAAATTTTCTTCCTATTGCATTTGTTGCTGAATGTTCTCATGAAGAATATTGTATTTTTGTCACCATCTTTGAGCTAATTGACTCTAGATTTTGAATAAAAAAAGTTTCCTCAGCTTTGGAAAGATCAGAATAAGACTTGAGAAACACCTTTTCTTCGTTTCTAAGAGCTTCATTGCTAGGATTCATGTCCAGCTTGATTTGACAATTGTCTAGCTCATCTTTAGCTTGACTGCTTCTGAAAGAAATATCACCATAAACATTGGTGTTAAGAAGTTTAAGCCTGGGCTTCAGCATTTTCAGCTTCCTAACTATTTGAAACATAGTAGTGCCTTGAACATTCTAATTCCAAGTGTCTTGAATAATGGAAAGAAATTCACAATGATTAACTAAATAATTGAAAGTTTTAAAATGAATGAGTTTTTTGGGTTTAGGAGTACCACACTTGACCACCATAGGAGAGTGATAAGAAATTCCATGGGGAAGGAATTTGCAGTCTGAAATAAGGAATGAAGAATTCCATTTGTCATTAACTAGAGCTTTATCAAGCTTTTTGGAAGTATTAGCACACCCAAAGCTCTTATTAGACCAAGTAAAGTAGATACCATTAAATCTTAGATCACAAAAGCTCAGTGTTATGAATGCACTCTCTGAAATCTTCAATACCCCTATTCTAGGCATTAGAACCTCCAAAATTTTCATTGTGATGGGCAATCACATTATAGTCACCCAAAACAATCCATGGAGAACTGGCATTGAGGGTAACTTTAGAGCATAAATCATGCCATAGAGTTTCCCTTTTGGCGGCACTATTGTAAGCATACACAACAGAGAGGTGTTGTGAATCAATGTCAACCACCTTGGTATGGATTACTTGGGCAGAGAGGTGTTCCAAATGCTTATTTATAGATAAATGAGTTAAGTACTATTTAAGACTAATTATTCTAATTTTATAGGTCAAATGCATAATGCCATTGAAAATTTAAGTTGATATATATATATATATATATATATATATATAAATGTATAGATATAATATAAAGGTTTTTGTATGGAAATAAATATAATATAAAAGCTTTTGTGGATTAATCTAGGAATTTTTGGGTTTCTTAAGATTAGGTTTAGTTTTTGTGTGTAAATAAATACATATAATTATAAGTTGATAGATCAATATTTAATAAAATTATAAAATAAATTGCTATTATTTTTTTGTTTAAAAAAATTATTTTTAAAATTTTAAATATAATATAAAGGATTCATACTTTTATAATTAATTGAACTAAAATCATATTTTGATTTGAAAAATAGAATGCATCAAATAAGTTCAATTGAGTGGAATTGATAAAATTCTCAATTCAAAGTAGTCTAATTGATTAAATTAAGTTCAATTAAGTAAATCATCATTTCAAAGTATTGAAATTGGCTTCTATTGAGTGAAATTGACTAAGCTCCCAATTTAAAATAGTGAAATTGACTTCAATTAATGAAATTCAGTAAATTCCCAATTCATCAATGTAATTTAATTGAGTGAAACTAAGTTCAATTGACAAAATCCCAAATTCAAAGTAATGAAATTGACTTCAATTAAGTGAAATTGAGTAAATCCCTAATTAAAAGTAGTTTAATTAAGTTCAATTGAGTAAATCCCAAATTTAAAATAGTTTAATTGAATTAAATTGAGTGAAATTGATAAAATCATCAATTCAAAGTAGTGAAATTAAGTTTAATTAACAAAATTCTCAATTCAAAGTAGTGAAATTGACTTCAATTGAGTGTAATTGAGTAAATCCCCAATTCAAAGTATAGAAATTGTCTTCAATTGAGTGAAATTGAGTAAATCACCAATTCACAGCAGTGAAATCGATTTCAATGAATGAATTCGGTAAATCCCCAATTCAAAGTAGTTTAATTGAGTGAAATTGATAAAATCATCAATTCAAAGTAGTGAAATTGAATTAAATTAAGTTCAATTGATAAAATCTCTAATTTAAAGTACTGAAATTGACTTCAATTGAGTAAATCCCTAATTCAAAATAGTTTAATTGAGTTCAATTAAGTAAAATTGATAAATTCATAATTCAAAGTAGTGAAATTGAGTTCAATTGAGTAAATCTCAAATTTAAAGTAGTTTAATTGAATGAAATTGATAAAATCATCAATTCAAAATAGTAAAATTGAGTGAAATTAAGTTCAATTAACAAAATTCTCAATTCAAAGTTGTAAAATTGACTTCAATTGAGTTGAATTGATAAAATCTCTGATAGTATGTTTAGTTAAATAATTATTTACTGTAAAATAAGATATTATGAACTTAGGAGATGAATTTTAGATGTATGACTTTGAACTTAACTTGGTGATGGATCGCAAAAAAAAAAAAGCTAAAATTTCAAAAGGGGGAAAATGAGCATAATTCCAAAAACCAATACTCAAAAGAAGAAAAAGTAGTTTATGACTTTTTGGAATAATGTGAAGGCTGATATTATTATTTTTAATATTTTTTTATCTAATAAATTAAAAATTACGAGCATATTCACGAACATAATTACGAACCTTGATTATGAGTCTGTTCGCAAGTATATACGAGTTCATGGATGTTTGAGCTCGGCTCGTTTATTAAACGAACCTAAATTTTTTGTTTGAGCTCGGCTTATTTAATAATCAAACGAATATGAGTCGAGCTTTTGACGAGCTGATCCTCTGAGTAGCTCTCTATTCGTTTACAACCTAGGTGTGGCCTATGGCCTGAATCAGAAGAGAGTTTTTGGTTTTGTAAAACTAGAACCGGGTTTTGAGGAGAGACAGTGTCTGAATGTGAGGGAAACTGACCTTGAGAGTTTGCATGATTTGACATGTCATGAGCATTCATTCCACTCGCGGTAGGCGCGTGGAAAACAGGAGCAAGGGCTTTGCCATGGCTTCCTCTGCCCCTTCCTCCACCTCTGGTTCCTTGATTCCTTCCATTGCCTCTGCTAGAAACATCAGCCATTTGAGAAAGTTTTGAGTTGCTAGCCTTTTTTTGAGAGCTAGGATCAATATATTGTTTGAGGGAATTATCAACATTAGCAATTGTTTCCCTAACATGATTAAGCTCATCTCTCACTGCAGAGATAACTTTCACATTGTCAGATTCCGTCTTCGGAAGTGAAAAAGCAAGAGTCTAGGTGAAAATGGAGAGAAGGGAGGGAAAGTGAAAAAAACATGCAGGGGAATTGAAACGGAAAAAGGCAAAGAAGAGAGACAAAGAGAAAGAAAAAGGAGGGAGGGCAAGAAGGTTACAGGCGGTGGTGGTCTATGGTGGTGGTGGTGGTGGTGGAGGGGTTGGGAGCTGAGGGTGGGTTAGGTGAGAGCAAAACATGGTGGCTCTTGTGTACTCGTTATGTTTTTGTTCTTGTGTACATGGTGGCTCCGAGGATATTTTTACTTTTACTTTTCCTTTTCCTTATGTTTTGTTTTTGTTTTTGTTTATTTTTTCCCCCTAAATAGTGTTTTGAGGATCTTTGGTTTGGTAATAAGGTACCAATTAGCATGTCGTTTCTTGACTGAAAATTGAAAGACATATTCAAGGTTGTAAGAAAACCAATCAGGCCTACAGCTAGAGCTGATGCTTCAGTTTCGTTAGCTTGCTCCAACCCCAAAGTTTGCAGGAGGGTAAATTGGTATCTTCACGTTTTTATGGGTGAGAAAATAGGTCCTTGCATACATTTAGGGATAATTTAGTCATTTCATATCTCAAAATTTGATTGAGGGGTAAAAGTGAAATAAATAAGGAATAAAAATATAATTAGCAGAACTATAAGAGATACGGATGTAATTTATATTAATATCAGGAATGAAAATATAATTTAAGTGTTGAATAAAATAGCTATTGGTATAGTAAATCTGGGTAAACTTTTTGAGAAACTTTTATTTTGACCATTACTTTTTAAGAAACTTTTATTTTGACCATTACTTGTATGCGTTTTTTGCATTTTGACTTGTTTCCCAACAAAATAGCTTTTGGTTTGGGAAATCGTGGTAAACTTTTTAAGGAACTTTAATTTGTGATAATTTCAAGTCCTGCTGGTAAAATTGGACATGACACGGTAATACGAAATGAACACGAGGCTATTTAAAAGGGTTAGGGTTGAACATAAAAGGGTTGAGGCCTAAAAATGATCGACCCGAACACGACACGAGAATATAAGGGTCAACCTGAATACGATACGGATAACCCGAACACGACACATTTGACACGATTATATTTATATTTATTTTTATTTTTATATATTATCTTCTCTAATTGGTCATGGATTGAAATATATCAATAAAATAATATTAGATCGTGTCAAAATCAATTTAATTTTGTTGATAATAGGTTAAATAGTTTATTTCGTGTTAGATTTTATCAAATTTAATTTAAAATATTATAATAAATAGGCTAAATGGATTACATGGGTCGACACGAACACGATATGGGTTGGGTTTTTTTTTTTTTTTTTTCCCTGACATGGGTTGGGTTAGGGTTGAGGATATTTAACACGTATATTAACCAGATCTTTTTGACCCGACATGATCCCGACCCGACACAAACATGACCCGTAACCCGAAATTACCAGCCCTACCTATATTGATCCTTCTTGTAATTCTAACATCTTGTAGAATCAAAAATATCATCACGAATCTAACTGGGAAAATAGAAAAGAGACGAGATAATAATGCAATTAAGTCAAGCACATGCCACCGCCTCCGGTCAGTTGATCTGCCAAACACACGTCATTCTAGCCACCACCGACATAGCCCGCCAACGCATATTAAGCTCCTCCCATGATTGTTAAACTCCCGATTATGGATCTTAGATTCTACAATCCTAAAATGATTCGATTCACAGTAGAATCGTGTGTTTAGTAGAATTACAGCATATAGAATCATTGAGTTTTTTAAAAAAAATAAAAATTATACTTTAATTAAGGATTAGTTTGTAATAGTTAGAAATGTCATATCAAATAGGCGTTATCTATAGAGATAATAAAAAAAAATACAAAATAAATATCACTAATAATTTCATTCTGATTTTTACTCTTTTATTATGATTTGTATTATTTTGCTTGTCCTTATTAATGAACTTTCGTTGATTCCTCTTGAACTAATTACTTAATATTAAATTACAAGTTTATAATATCTCTAACAATTCTAATTGAACTAATATTGCATGACACATAGTTGTCACTATATATGAGATATAATGAATTTATTCCAAAAAGTATTTAATATTTGTATATATATATTTGTTGTTGTACCTTTGACTTATTACTTTTATATTTTATAAATATTGTTGTTTAAAATTTTAGTAGTTAAAATTACTAACCTATTAGCTTGGTAGAATATTGCGATTTTCGCTTCAATTTTAGGGTTTCAATTTTGCAAAGTATTCAACAATTTTACAAAGGAACCTATTTCTAAAATCTTGACTACAGCTTGCCTTCATGTATTTTCACATTTTTTATTTTTATTTTATCAATATACGAGTATTTATGTTTGATAAAAAATTATGTCAGAAAATGCAAGAATTCGGACATTGATTCAACTTTAAAATAATAGTTTCAATTATATATATATATATATATATATATATATATATATATATCGGCAAATCTTACGATTCTATTTACAATTCTACAAGCCTTTCAACAATTCTACTTAGAATCCCGATTTTAACAGTCTTGGCTCCTCCACCACACCATTGCCATTGCCGCCAATTCCATAGCTGGAACTAGACTTGTCAATAGATCGGATTTTGATCCGAATCCGATCCGATTAGCCGGATATGGATTGAAAATAAAATCCGATAATCCGATTAGGATCCGAATCCGATAATCCGATTTCTTAACAAATTGGATTTGGATTTATGTCAATCCGATCCGATAATAACCCGATCCGATATCAAATATATTTATATATATATAAATACATATTTGATATTTTTATGTGTATATATTTAATATTGTACATGTATATAAATGTTAGTTGTTAATTATTTTATTATTTATTAATAATGATTGATCATAAATACAATTATTAAAAGTGTGAATAATTTTAGTATTTATTGATTTTTATACTTTTGTATTTTTTTAATTAGATATTCAGATCAGATATTCTATAATGAAGAAATTCGAATATGAATTAATTAAGTGAAAATATGTCGAATTATCGGATTCGGATCGCGGCTCGGGAGTTTTTGTTATCCTTATCAATAGACCTGTCAATAATCCGATTATGATCCGAGTCCGATCCGAATCCGATATTAACCGGATATGGATTGAAAATAAAATCCGATAATCCGATTATGATCCGAATCCGATAATCTGATTTCTTAACAAATTGGATTTGGATTTAACTGATCCGATCCGAATCCGATCCATTGACAGGTCTAGCTGGAACCAACCTCACCCTTCTTCTCCAACAACCTTAGGCCCTGTTTTGTAATTGGTGTTGGTACCAAGTTTTTGGTTTTGGTACGGAATAGTGGTACGAACCCATGTTTGGTAAACTTGGTGTTGGTATTACTGTAGCAAACCAAAAAGCACTGTAGCGTACCATATCTCACCATTTTTGGAACCATCAAAGTGGATGGTTTTGGATGGTGCGGGTACTGTAGCACTCCATGTGCAGGCACTGTAGCAACCCATGTGCGGGTACTGTAACAACTCATTAATATTAATACTAATATATTAATATACTAATATTAATATTAATACTAATATATTAATATATTTTAATATTACAAAATTTTATATTATATATTAATATTAATATTAATATATTAGAATTTGATTACAAAACCAAAAAATTAATATATTAATATATTAATATTAATATTAATATTAAAATATATTTTTGGAAATTTAATATATTTTAATATTATAGTTTTATTATCTTTCCTAAAAATTAATATATATTAATTTTAATATATTAATATTAAAATATATTTTTGGAAATTTAATATATTTTAATATTATAGTTTTATTATCTTTCTTAAAAATTAATATATTAATATTATAAATTTTAATATTTATAAATAAAATGTGAAACCATTCCAAGTTACCAAACATGGTTTGGTTTCAGAATTTCAGCCCATACCAACTCTACCAAACATGGTTTGGTTTTTCAGCATCATTTTTTCTCACACCAAAACCATCTGCACCAAACATGGTTTGGAACCAAAATAAAATCACATCAAACCAAATTCAACCCAACCAAAACCAAAACCAAAACCAAAAACTAACACCGCATCGCACCGTTACCAAACGCAACCTTAGCCACAACTATATACGACCGCAAGGCCAGTCTCTACCACTACATGGAAACCCTAGCTAGCCAAATTCGGCTCCATAAACCTTTCATCCATCATTCAAAACCACTCTCAAAAGTCACCGCCTCAAATATTTCAGGAAAAATATAAATATTTTGATATATATATATATATATATTCAAAAATATACATATATATTTCAAAAAATATATATTTTTCCCGAAATATATATATATTTCAAAATATTTATATTTTTGCTAAACTTTTTTCTTCCAAAAGTATATTTTTTTTCAAAAATTATAGAAGAAACTAGTCTCTGGTAACGACTTTGGCTTTGTTTCAAGATATAATGAAGCTTAAAGAATTTATTGAATCATGTCTTTAATAAATGCTACGTATATTTCCGAAAAATGGAAGAAAAGAAAACAATTAATTTTTAATTCCATAAAATACGTTTTAAATAATGCTATGCAAAAGACTTCTTATGTTACTAGGAACATTAATATTGCCGCCAAGATGCTAGCTTCTCACGTCAGATCAAATGTATGCTGATATAATGGATTCTTACGTCCAACATTCACAGAGAATGGTTTCTATCTATTTTTTGGCAAGAGAAAAACACACGCACACAGGCTAATAAGAACAAAACGATTTACCTTGAACTAAAACAAAGTATAATTAGCTTTTTGCAAGATTATCTGGTTCAATAAAAAGGTTTAAGAGGAATACGGCTTTCAACTTTCTACCAATTAGTAAATTAATTTCAACAAAAAGGTACAATACTGTGGTTACTGTCACTCTGTTAATCTATCACAAAGGCTCCAACAACAAAAACAGGACATGAGCGCTATACAACAAACAGTACAATTGAAACTAACTTCTACCGTTTCTTTAAATTAGTGGTTTTCCCCAGTTGAAGGCATTCTTAACTCTCCTAGAAATGCAATATATGTATATTTTGTTCCTGCAAGATATGTTACCGGAAAAAAAAAAAAAAAAAAAAAAAAAAAAAAAAACATAAATACACCCGAAGTATACAACAGCCAGTAGGAGGAGCTACTGTTACCGAACCATCCTGCAGTCAACTGGTCAGGAATTCTTTCCTTATCCACGATAACACAGATGAAACACAAAGAAGAAATATAGACATCGATCTGGGGATTGAATGCCTTCGTTCATCATGTGATTGCCGGTGTTGTTAATGCCTATCTAGCATGGATCATCTGCACAGTATATAAGATAATGAGTAGATAAAAGAGATTTCTATAGGAATGCTGTAATCTCAGTGAGCTAGGAATCAAAAATGAGAATACAAGACATGTATGAGAAAGTTTTATAAAGGAGAAATAAAAAAGAAGAGAAACTCGAGAGGTAAAGGAGCATTGTTTTCAATGTAGGTCACAAAACTAATATACAGTTAGTGTGTTCGTTGATATTCTAAATCCGCAGTCAAGATTTTAGCTCTAGCTGGGATATTTGACAATAAATTCTGCTCTTCAGATGATTCCTGTATAAATAATTGACCAACTTAACTGAAAAATTCATTTATTTTAATCCAATCTCTCCTCATTTTCACTACTAAAATTTTCATATATTTATTCTTTTATGATAATAATGGGTTCAATAGTATTCGTCTCACCGTTTCTATTGCTTCTAATGTTGAAAAATAAAGCTCCTGAAATGAAGGAGAAGATTCTCTCAAGAAATAAACTATTTCTGAAACACTAAATCAAGCAAGAAACTAAAATGCTAATTGAAGAGAGAAAAATGATTTATACGGAATTTACCACCCCTGGCGCATTTCTTCCTTTTAGTGTCTTCATTGCTGCTGCTGCAAAAGCCTGTGCTGCTTGTGCATCAGCTTCTGCTGCCTCCGCTTCCCTTTCTGCTTCTTCGGCTTCAGCCATAGCAGCTTCTGCCTCTGAAACTGCTTGAGCAGCAGCTGCAGCAGCCTCTTGTGGAGTCATACTCCTCATCTTGGCTATATCTATATCAATCTGAGGTTTTCTCAGATGAGAAGGATCCCTTTGCCTTCCCTCCATTCTTCTGTCAGATAAAGCTGAAGTTGTTGCGATTCGGTACCTGCGATTCATCTGTAGGAAACACCACAACACCTAAAGTTACCGCCAAAGGATTAGCAACTAATTACAACTAGCATCTGATGGACCTAATTTTCTTAAAACTGCACCCAAAAATCAGTTTTATATGACAGTAAGGGAATAATACTTCCAGATCAAGCTGGAGGTTGCTGAATTATTTTTCAAAACTCCATATTTCAAAGCAGCTAATTGGTGAAATCAATTTATAATGTTTTAACCGAAGCTTAAAGCATAATGAATCAGATATCTGTCAAATACAAAAAACTTATGGACGACCAAAGAAATATCACCCAGTACACCAGCAACACATTACCCTTAGTCCATCCCGTTTTAAGGCAATTCCGGAAACAAAACATTCAAATAATGGGGCATCTTCCAATGAAAAATGGACCAAGTATTATGTACTTTATCCACTATCCCACTTCGCAATTTACCACACAGTAAGCCAGTACCACAATCCCTTCCCTCCATCTCGTTTTATGGCAATTCCAAAACAAAAGCATCCAAAATACAACCACTGCAAGTTCATATGGCCACCTTTCCTAACAAAAGGAGGCTACAATGTACTTTAACCACTAGTCAAGTTTACAAATAGCATAACCTACCCATTTAGATATCAAGCATCCCTATTCCATATCTTATTTCAATGGGCAGATACTGACAGCACAGATAAAATGGTTTGTAAACATCACTGTTAGAGTTCGTGCTAAGCTGCATATATTTCTTAGTTTTAATGATAAGGGAACTATGAAAGATTGCCAGTGATAGTATAACAGCAAATCCCTTAACCCTACAACCTCAGAAACATTCCATTTAATTTACCTTGATTAGTTTCCCGCTTGAAGTAAAAAATTTCAATTTTGATGACAACAGTCTTTTAAAGTTCGGAGGCACCCAGTATTGCTCCTACAGAATGAAAAACAGTGACGTTCAGAACTAATTAGTAGATAAAAAAAAAACAATTATGCACATGATCCATCACCACAAGAATATAAACAAAAACATATTTTTTAATATGTTACCAGAGAGAGGGGACAATAAAGACCTATAGGTTCCTTCTTAAAGCACCACATCAAGCTTCAAAGTAAAAAGGTGAATCCGCACCAGCTCTCTTTCCAGAACACAGCTTAGGTGTCCAAAGCTTGAATGGTTAATGGCTAAACTGAATTCCTCGTTAAGGTATGTCATGTGAGAATTGACACCCACTGTTCGTGCGCAATCAAGCCATGCGGCAATGTAAATTCCAGTGCAATAAAATATGGCTTTTGAAGCATATCTAGGTAATTGTCATGAAAACAAAACCTTCAACATGACCCTGACATATGCTTTTTATGTATCTCGATAACCACTTCTTTTATGCTACATCTAAAAAGATGGATTTGCTTTTCGAGACTTACAAAATTCTTGAAAAAGATTAGTTGAATTGAAAGAGGAAATTCTACTGCCAAATGCCCCACCTCCCACAAGCACACACAACCGCAAAATTCTTCTGCCCCTAGCTCTACAGAAATACGAAAACCTAAACTTTTCTGGCAAAAAACATTTGTGCACTGTTGATGAAACAAAAATTTTAAGTTGCAATCTCAATCATTTAATAACTTCAAAGTGGTGATGGACCCTGAATGTTCTATGTCGAATAAAAACAACTCCCGGTGATTTTACGGATGCTATGGGATATACTTGATCCAAACATTGATGAGAGTACAGCAATAACTGTACCAAAATATGACCCATCTACCCCTATTACAACACATATTTAGCATATAACATTGATGGAGTACCTTCACTATCTAACATACAAGAACACATATTGACGAATGAGAACCGACCGACAGCGTTCTACCTAAGTATAAATGTAAAAGACCTTCCTAATGTTAACATTCAATATGAGGGGTCCAAGGAACCTGTATAAATGTAAAAGGACCTTCCTAATGTTAACATTTACTTATCAAAAAAATGTTAACATTCAATATGCGAGGTCCAAGGAACCTAATTGAAATGCTTCTACATTTGCTTTTCTTTGAGCTTCTTATAAAGTGACATCAATACGTTCTCCCATATATATATATATTATATGAACATAAGTACCTCTATATATGTAGCTATAGTTGTCTTGCTAGGACCACCAGGCTCCTTCAAGTTATTTATAGCTTCCATTACAAGATTGTCCAACCTGAAACAATGAGAAGGAAGAATAACACTAATATCTCAATTATCACAAGAAATAACAAAAGATTCACAAGAGGATGCTTCATACATACAAATGGCAATAAATTGACTTCCTGTGAAGGATTGGCAAAAGATTTTCAATTCTCCACTCAAATTAGGATGCATATTTAAGCAGTTGTCTAATTGCCACAGAAAAAGAACCTATTGATTTAGCTTTAAAAAAGTAATTAACAACGACTACACTGCTTGTGCCACTACTCAGGTACTTGGATCATGAATATTAATATATCTCAAATGCCAAAATGATTCTAACCTTATGATTGATCTTTTTGGAGCATTAGTATGTGGAGAAACAGTAGACACTGCAAGAGGCTTAGCATCAAGAGGTTCCTCATCACTTTGAACTACAGTACTAAGAGCCATGGGGTTCTCGTCATGTTTAAGAAATTGTGACGTCCTTTTAAATGCGACTCTTGCCTTCTCTCTAGAGCCCCATCCACTTGCCATCACACTCAAATTTCTCCACTTGTCCTAAACACATGAAGATAAACATAGACTATAGCGTACATAGCTCTCTATAATGCAAATGAATCATCTAGATGCATGAAACCACTCATTTATTCAATGAAACAAACTATAAAAAATGTAAAAAATTGAATATAGTCAAAA